>CM035120.1:34283495-36683495 GCA_020205555.1 Panax stipuleanatus
CCGTCCAAACAAACTTAACTATTTTACGAGTCAAATTCGTCAACGGAGTTGCGATTCTAGAAAAGTCTTGGATAAATCTACGGTAATAACCTGCCAATCCCAAGAAACTCCTCACTTCAGATGGCGTCTTCGGCTGTTCCCAGTTTATAACAGCTTCAACCTTCGACGGATCTACCGAAATACCATCCTTGTCAATCACGTGACCAAGAAATTGCACACGTTCCAACTAAAATTCGCACTTCGAGAATTTAGGGTAAAGCTTTTCTCGTCTCAGGGCTTCTAAGGTTAGTCGTAAGTGTTCAGCATGCTCCTCCTCGGTCTTGGAATAAACCAGGATGTCATCTATGAACACTACCACGAACTTGTCCAGAAATAGCTTGAACACCCTGTTCATTAGGTCCATAAATGCAGCTGGGACATTCGTGAGACCAAATGACATCACCAAGAACTCGTAATGACCATATCGAGTCCTAAAAGCCATTTTCGGTATATCTTCCTTCCTCACCTTCAATTGATGATACCCGCTTCTCAAATCAATTTTCGAGAAGTACCTCGCACCCTTCAGTTGATCAAACAAGTCATCGATTCTAGGTAAAGGATACCTATTCTTGATCTTAACTTTATTCAACTCCCTATAATCAATGCAAAGACGCATCGATCCATCTTTCTTCTTAACAAACAAAACAGGCGCTCCCCACGGCGAAACACTCGGTTGGATATACTTCTTGTCTAGCAATTCTTTCAGTTGAACCATCAATTCCTTCATCTCGACTGGAGCCATTCGGTATGGAGCCTTCGAAATTGGAGCAGTTCCCGGCACTAAATCGATCACGAACTCTGTCTCCCTATCTGGCGGAAGTCCTGGCAAATCGCTCGAAAAAACGTCCACGAACTCCTTAACTATCGATATCTCCTCCACCTTTGAGCTTTCCTTATGCGTATCTACTATGTAGGCTAGGTATCCCACACAGCCTTGCGTCAGAAGTTTCTTGGCTTGCATAATCGTCAGACAACTCGCTTGTCTAGGCAATTTGCTACCATAGAACACTAACTTCGACGGAGTCGTAAGGTTTACCGACTTCTTCTGACAGTCGATTATCGCCCCATGGTTGAACAACCAATCCATACCCAGTATAACGTCGAATTCCCCAAGTTTAATCGGAATCAAATCTACTCTAAGTTCCTGACCCTTAATATCCAATCTATAGTTCTTATAAACGCTCCTAACAGGAATAACCTCCCTATTCGCAATCTCTATGTTCAAGGGGTAAACTAACTCGTCTACAAGTAAGTCTAAGGTTTTAGCAAAATCATCAGATATAAATGAACAAGTAGCACCCGAATCAAATAATACATATGCATTTATACTATTGACCGGAATAATACCTGACACCACGTCTTTTGATTGCACAGCATTCTGCACCGTATATTGAATGTCCGTGCAGTGGGTCGAACAGCGTGCAATGGTGCAGCTGATAGTAACGGAACTGCCGCTTCCATTCCCTCCATTCCCTGTTGACCCTGCCGTCAGCTTTTTAGGGCAGTTATGAGCCATGTGATCCTTGGATCCACATGTAAAGCAAGCTCCCTTCTTGGGTTTGGGCAATTAGGGGCGATGTGGCCTTCCTGACCACAGTTTAAAGCACACCCGCTTCCCCTTCATGCACACGCCAGTATGATTCTTACCGCATGTAGCACATGCTTCGAACTTCCTCTTCTGCTGGCTTCCTTGCTGACTCCCAGCAGAGGTGTTGTCATTCCATTTCCTCTTCTGGTTGACAGTGCTGCTACCCCCAGACTTGGTTTCTACCTCATTCATCTTCTTCTTATCATGGTTGAATTTCGTCACCGCTTCGCTTCCTCCCTCAGCAAGTATGGCCTGCTCTAGCACAGCCGCAAAGGTGTTCAGCTGGAACATGGAAACCTTACTGTAGAGCCAGGGCTTCAGTCCCCGCTCAAACCTTTTCGCCTTTCTAGCGTCAGTGCTGACCTGGTGAGTAGTGAACCTGGCCAGTTCGTTGAACTTAGTGGCATACTCAGACACCGTCATCCCTCCTTGCTTAAGTTCTAGGAATTGGACCTCCATCTGGTCCTGGGAACTTACTGGAAAGTACATCTCGTAGAACATTTCCTTGAAACGTTCCCACGTGATGACTCCCTCTCCCTCTCGGGTCTTGTTAGCCTGCCACCAAAAACTAGCATCTGACTTCAACATAAAAGCCGCGAATGCTGTCTTCTGGTCTTCCCCCACCCTAGCCACGTCAAATACCTTCTCTATTTCCATAACCCATGTCTGAGCTTCGATAGGGTTAGTCGATCCTTTGAACTCAGGCGGTCCTACTGCCTTGAATTCCTTGAACGTTGTACCCTGCGCTTGTGGCTGATTCGCAAGGGCTCCGATCAACAGGTTCACCAACTGCTGAACCGAATTGGGATTCGTCCCATCGTTATTGTTGTTGTTCGTCGAACCTTCGGGGTTTTGGCGCGTTATTCTTCTTCTAGGAGGCATTTTCTGTTAAGAAATATTATTATTAGACCCTTTATTCAATTTTTAAATATTCAAATTCATACTTAAACGTTCTAAACAATTCAGTTCACATAGAACACCAAGCACGTCAATAAACTTCTTTTATTCATTAGTCGTAGTTTTAAAAACATCAATCAGATAGCATTTCTGCCATTTACATCATCCTTCCTGAACTGGAAAAGTTGCAGGATTATATTATTAACTTATCCCATTCTTATTTCAAATTATGGAATTTACTTTATTTACTACAAAAAGCAACACAAAAACAAAAGCTTTACTACTACTGTTACTACTGCTACTGCTACTGCTACTGCTACTGCTACTGCTACTGCTACTGCTACTGCTACTGCCTAGGCATATTAATACGTCGCACAGCCTCTCTGTGTTCCTCTTCCATTACCCGAAACGTCGTTCTTCGGTCCACCACATACCACGGTAAACCTTGGAACTAAGCTGGGTAGTAGAAAACACAGTCCTGAGCTCTTTCTATTGCTGTATGGAAGGTATATTCTGTTTCCCTCAGCTTGGCCCTCTTAGCTTCAGCTTCACCTTCAGCTCGATCGGCTCGTTGATTAGCTCTTAAGCTTGACTCTTCAGCTCTGGCACGCTTCCTCGACTCCTCCTGGATATCTTTCTTCAGCTTTGCCAGTTCAAATCGAGCAGCATCTCTATCCACCTCCATATGTATCAGGTTCCACTATGCATCTCCTAGGTCACTTGCCATTTCTTAGATCGTCTCATCCCGCTGCTGGATGGTTTCTTCGAGATCTCCTACTCGTCCATGAAGCTCCACATTGCTATCATAGACTGCCTCGTACATCTCAGCACTAGTAGAGTGAGGTGGGAATTCCTCTTCGGGATCCTCTTCCTCCTCTTCAGACTCGTCCTCGTTCTAATCTTCTGGAATAGGTGTCAGCTCACGCTCCCGACCAGCTATGGTGATCACTAGAGATGGCTCTCTCCTAACCCGCTGCTCCCAGACAACATGAATGTCACGAGGCTCCTCATCTCCAGGCACCTGAGGTACATCCTCTCTAGCCTGACTAGGTTCTCCAACGTTCAACATCCTGACAAAAGAATTTTAAAGTGCATTATTACGTGATAACGAATCGTCACTCTTCGAATACTATAATGTAAACACATAGCACATAAGGTAGTTTATTATCTTTTACCTAGCACATCTATCTTTTCGATCTTACCATAAGGCTACTACCTAAGGTTTTTCCCCCCTAAAGTTTCATAACCTACGGCTTTGATACCAACCTGTGACACCCGAAATCCGGGTACTTCGTTTCCACATGATTTGGTGTTCACTTTCTATCTATAACGTACCTTTACCCAATATATCTCAAAATGAATTACAACGTTAATTCAAAATAATAAAATCTCCCTTAAAACAAGGGTTACAACCTTCTTGAACTCAATTCCAAGGTTACTCTAACCTTGACATAAACAATAAAGTGCGGAATAAAAACATGACCTAAAATTTTTACAATCATTTCAAAATAATTAAACAAATCTTCACTTGTTCATCTTTCCATTGCCTTTACTCGTAGACGGGGCATCAACGTTATCAACTTTAACTGCAATTGTTATTTGATGCAAGAGTGAGCAAACAACAGCTCACTGGAGTTTAACAATAATAAATACATGAAAGAATATCTTTACAAAGATCTGAATAACTTAGCTTACTTCAACAATAAAGAATTGAATAATAATTCTTTATCAATATCAAAATTCGAATATAGAATTTATCTTAGCTTTGAACTCTTCTTGTCCTAGGTTATAAATATTTCTATTTAAACCTTTAACAGTCAATAAGACTATGGACCTCAACTCGTACTTAGGGGGATCAGCCCTTTGTACCATGTATTGTGCACAAACATCTTAACGCTATGCGTACTAACCTCCCCTAATAATTAGGGTTGTTCAACTCAGTAATTTGAATTCAAGTCCGCACCAAAGAAAGTTTGGTTTGGATAAGCTTACAAAGGTAATTTAGAATTCACGTTCATCAACTAAGGATTAGTTGAATCGACTTTCAATAATTCATAAATAAAAGAATTATGAATTAACATATGCTTTAGAAGTAAACTTAAAGCATTTAAAATGATAAACTGGATCTTACTTGAACAATAAGTCAAGATCTCTTCGGTTAAGTAAATAATTGTCCAGTACAGAAATGAAAAGAACATTCTCAATAATGAAAATATGAACATCAAAGAACTTGCGTAGAAATAGCGAGTTTAGGGTTTAGAAGACTTGCCTTAAGCGCAATCTACTTAACACAATTCACGTACTTTAATACTTCCTACACATATATATTAAGTCACAAAAACTTAAATTAGTTAACACATAACTAATTCACATAAGTGGTTAACCCTCATGGTTAACTCACTCTAATTAAATAAATAATCAACTATCACATAATTAATTACATCACACACATACTCACATAATTAAATTAATTATGTATTTTAGCTAAATTATAATTAAACAATTATAATTTAAACACTTAATTTAATTATAATTACTCAATTATAATTACCTCTTAAATTATCAAAATTTCATAATTAATAGTTAATTAAACTATATCATGCATTATAATTACACAATTTACAATTAATCATGTATTTATCAATTTATAATAATCATGCATTTATTAAATTATAATTACATAAATTGTAATTTAAATTAACATAAAATTGATTAAAATAAATCAACTACTACTCATTATAATTTAACAAAATTATACTTTAAATTAAACACTTACTCTTGATTATAATTAATCAAATTAAGTAACTCATTTTACTATCAAACAATTATAATTTAATTAAGGTTTTCAAAATTCTTTTCTCTAATTATGAAATTGTCCAACTCATACTAGCAACATGTTATAGCCACTGAATTCATGCTCATTATTATAACCAATTATCATAAGCTATCAAATAAAACTGCACAAGTAAGCAAAACTTACTGCCCAAGCACTGTGCCCGGCGCAGCTGCGCAACCAGCTGCCTTATAACCGGCACAGCTGCGCAGGGAAGGAATCTGGGATCGGCCAGTGGCGCAGCAGCTCGGCCAGACGCAGACAGCCACGGCTCTCTATTTAACCGAACAACCCAAACAAGCCAACAACGCCAAAAATACAGTACTATAGACTCTGTAAAAATATATATACGTTATTACACATATATAAAGCATGCTTCCAAAACACAAAATCATTTAAACAATGATAATCACAAGTTTTGAAAATCCATTTTGGCCATTTTCATGAAAACTCAAATTTTCATAAAACAATTCTCTATAATAAAATTTTCTTACCAATTCAACTTATAAAACATGCATTATGTTTGAAATTGAAGATATTATCACAACAATTCTAAATAGGCACATTAACACACAATCAAATCATAACTTTTACTCTAAAATTAGCTAATAACATACAAAATCATAAGAACATCAATTTCTCCATTAAAACATGTTCTGACAAAAAATTAATTTCTGAAAATCCTTGATCATGATATACAATTCATATAATCGCCATTATAAACATAATTTATATATGTACATCATATTTGTATAACTTTCATGCTAAATCATATACACAGAGAACTCATATTCATGAATATTATAAAGAAAACACATAGAAATATAAAGAAATTGAAATAATACCCTTTTTGCTTAGATGATTGAAGAAGAAGATGATAGTGATTCCCTTCAAGCTTCTCAAGCTTTATCTTTTCTTTCTCTTCCTCTTCTCTCTATCTTCTTCTCTGTTATTTTCTCTGCTCTTTCTCTCCTTTTTTTCTTAGTTTCTCTAACTGACTAACTCTAAACTAACGTAACTTAGTGTATATACAATATACATATAACACATATAATTATAGAATATGTAACTCCTAATATAATTACATATACTAATTACTAATTAATACATAGGTTACAAAAATTTTGAATTTAAATATCCATAAGGCTTGTTTGGCCAAAACAGAATTATTTTTAAAAACAGTTTATTAGCTAAGGCCTTGTTTGGAAAATAGATTTAAAATTCTTTTTCTTTATTTTAACAAATCATTTTAACACATACCTTAATGTCATATTTTAATCAATTAAATATTAATCAACTAATTTAATCAATTAAAATCCAACATCAATTAATCACATAAACTTGTCACATAATTATAATTACTCGCTAATTATAATTTATGTAACACTTCATCACATAATTTCTCTAATTCAATTATCTCAATTAAATTAGAACTATAATATAAAATAAATATACATTAATTAAATAAATATTACACAATCATTTAATTAATATATAACACTTAATTAAATCACTCCATAAATTATATAATTTATTTATTTAATTCAATAAATAAATCACATAAAATATTTATTTAATTCAATAAATATTAAAATTAACTATAAAATCACAATCTTTACAGCATGCACATATAGAATACTATATTCTACCCGGATTGATTATGGACTTTTATTCTAGTTTGGTTCACTAGAGCCACCAAGTGAACCCAAAGGTCAAACCTAGGAGTGCAAGAATTTAAATTTAAACGTAACTATTATATTAAATCTAGGCTCCATACAAACGGGTCTTCACGCGCTCCTTGCTCCTTGATCTCTGGTTCTTCTATAAAATTCTAACTAATCTTATTACATAAATTATTTTATTTAAATAAAAACCTTGATCAGCAGTCAAGGGAAAGTACATAGGAGAGAGATAGAATTTACAATAAAAAGAAAACCAGAAAAGACGAGGTATGCAGACCTCATTTTATAAAACCCATACATTCAAGCATTCATCCAAAATAAAATTCAATCACATTGGTCATAGTCCATAATCAATCCCTTTTATTATCATACATATCACCATATATATCAATAATTAAATATCCATCTCATGAAATAAAACATTCCATATATATATGAGTATCATTTAATGGGCAATTTAAATTGCATGAAATCCAATTTCAAGATTAAAATAAACTCTTTATTTTAATTATTAAATTATTAAGAATATATATATATATATAATCGTATATATATATTATATATATACTAACCATCCGCTTTTAAAATCTTGTAGAAACCTTTTCGTAAAACTAGATCACCTCATATATAATCATTATCTTATATATATATATATATATATATATATATATATATATATATATATATATATATACACAAAATAAAGGATTGCAGAACATATTTAGGTGACCTTTTTTTTTTGAAATCCTATAAATAAAATAACGGTTTTCAAGGTACTTTTCTAAGACGTGATTCTTTTGAAAACTTAATGATTCCATTGAATTCAAGCTGCAGCGAACAATTCGCCTCTTTAAATAATCCGGATTAAGCGAACAAAAGAAAGAAAAAAAATTTCTTTTCCTTTTTTTTTCTTTCTTCCATAAAAAATAATTTTATACAATTAATTATGCCCAATAAATTATTCGAAATACATACCCATACATATATGGAATCAAAATAATTAATAATTGCATAAAAATTTGGCTCTGATGCCACTGTTGGGTTTGTACGAAATCGTAACGCAATCAAATTGTAAAAATTAGCAAAAACATGGTATATCAGAGTTTAAAAAAATTCTACAAAATCATCACCCGGATCATTCTTTATGCAAATTATTAATTTAAAACGATAAATAAGAAGTTATGAAATCATACCCTTGTAGAATGAAGCTTCCACAGGTATGAGTTCAACTCTTTGTTCTTCGTGATCTTCTTGAATTTCCGGGTTAGATTCCTTCCTTTGATCAACGTTAGCCACCCAAGTGTTTGGCCTCTAGAGGTGATCCACCAAGGAAGATGAATTATCAAGAAGGAGGGTGATTGGCTTAGTTTTCTATCCTCTATAGAAAATGAGTACTCTCCAACAACTGGAATTTCATCAACTGATATCTATTATAAGACTCCTCTTATATAGATATTGGTCAACCGTTCTAATCCTATTAGACATGGAATTTCATTTAATTAATTAAACTCTTTTAATTAATTTAGGGTTCCCACCACATTGGAAATAATTAAGTAAATTTATTTAATTAATTTGTCTCCTAATCTTATTAGAAATAAATGAGAGTACTAATATTTAATTATTAAACTACTTTAGAAATTAAAATAATAATAATTGTAATAATGTTAATAAGACTCCTCTTATTAATTTATATTTAATATTTCCAAAATATTAAATAATAAATATTAAGCAATTTAATTTATTCTATCACCATAGATTAAATTAATTAAACTTAATGCAGTATTACGATTCTGTCATTATCTTCTTAAATAATTATTCTTCCTTTTATGGTGTGACCCTTCAGATTCTCCATATTAAACCGGTTGTGAATAAATCAAACAGAACAATTCTAATCTTATTTAAATAAATAAATTAAACTAATAATCTATTGAAATAAATAATATTTATTCTACAATAGGGATAAGCCTCCCTAGCGATCAACGACTTTCCAGATAATATAGATTTCAACATTAATCATAAAAGAACCTGTGAGTAAATAGTTACCATACAATTCAATCCTTCCACCATACAATGTCCCAATTAAATATAAGACATGGATTTACTGTCAAGTCTTATTTTATTCAATTATATATATTTCGATTAGAAAATGCACAACTCCAAATAATGCAAATTAAAAACTCCTTTCTAATTTCATTCCACCTTGGCCAAGGATTCCTGGGTTGTCATTTAACGAATCACATAGGACATATCTCCTCTTTTACTAGAGGTGGTAGATTCTTTATTGATCATTCATTATCTCCATATGTAACTCATTATACCCAAGCATACCCTTTTATATACCCTAAAGGGTTTTAAGGAATAAGTCAAAGTATAATTCATTACATACAAGATACTATGATGATCTTAAGTCCAAGGATCACTTGTACTACTATCACATTAGGAATTTCTATTGACAGGCGAGTAAAACTCTATTAGGTATTCCATAGCGAGTCACGTTCAGTGAACTTATTTTCCAATAAGCACCTACATACTTGCTTTAGTGTCTCCACATAAATGATCATGAGATCAATCATCCTCATCCAATGAGCAAGCAACATATGTACCAATCTATCCGAATTTACTAATCTCCTTTTTAGTAATCCCACGATTGGGAACTATTTTAGTTTTAAAGCTTTCTAAGAATTTAGATCTCATTAGCATGATCATCATCATGATTCTAAAAGCATTGCTTAAAACTATGGGTTATTTATATATTATAAAAATAACACCATGTAGATAATTAAATGCCTTTAATAAATGAATATTTTTATTAATAAATAAATAAGATTGTCTCAAAATTATATGCTTTATCATCACACATGATTGGCTTGTATGCATACTACTTTCAATAATACCCCAAGAGCCTTCTCCGCCCAAGTTGGAAAAACAAGTGAAGTTTGCGCACCCTTGTCCCATTAGTAGTCACGTTGCAGGAAATTATCTTTATGATAGTGACTCATCCTTGAAGCCCTGGTGGTACAAAGAAGAGAGAATTGAAGAAGAACCCGTTGTGTTAGTCGTGCCTCAATACCCCAATAGCTTCATGAACACAACGGAAGAAAGCCTAACTCCCTGAACTTCAAAATTGGGAATTCATATACACATCAGATGCTAGGCAACTTAACTCCTAAGCCTCTCGTGAAGGGGAACCTCCCAACATACACTGCAGTACTAATGGATGGAGGGTATCTCAAATATCGTCGAGGGATCGGATAGCGGTGGCAAGACAAAGTCCAACTAACGGACTATAAACCAAGCGCTCGATGGGTGGCACCCCATCATTTTCTCTCTTCTCCCTCATTTTTAATTCTACTTACTTATCTCCATTTCCTTCCCCTTTGTTTAATTCTAAGTAGTTTGATTTAGTTGAAAATTTTTAAATATTTTTGGAATTAGGATCTCAATGCCTACATTTTTGGACTTAGGCAATAGTGCTTGCATTTTTGGGACTTTGAAGTTTTGAACACATGTTAGAAGCACGAGCATATTGCATATATGCACATATAGAAATTTTTGGGAATTCACATATATATCCCCTATGTTTAATTCTCCTAATTGTAAATAGTTAATATTAAGTTTTGGTAGTTGAGAGGGTTTAATAAATCTTCTATGCATCTCTCAGGTTAAATTTGCTGGAATGAAGCAAACTTCAAAAGCCCATCCTCAATGCATGTCAAAAGCTGCATATCAGAAATCTGGGGAAGGGCGCAGCCGCTCCGGAATCAAGGCTAATAGGCACACGGCAGCGCATCATGCAGGTTATCTCAGACTTAAGGCAAAAATTCAGCAGAAACTAAGCGCCACATCATTTCATGTAGCAGACGAGGCTAACGAGGGGAGTTTCCTTTTTACCCTTTTACCTTCAATGAGAACATTACAGTTTTTAAGTTTGGGGGTATTAGGGTTTATTTTGTATTTAGTGTAGTTCATGTCATCTTACATATTGTGTTAGTTCATATAGTGCATGTAGGTCATATTTTGTTCAAAATTTTCAAAATTTTGCATGAATTTAGTTCATTTAGTTAACTGTGTTAGGACATTTTGCATGAATCCAGTTTTCTGTTAGTTTGTTATTTACTTGACCTATGAGGAAACTGAAATTACTTGATTTTTGAACTAATTTGAGACTTAAGCTTGATTATAATGTCATATATGTAAATCTTTATCTGTCAGATACTGATGTCACCGGTTAGCACTCTAAAAGTAACCACCATGACATGCTTAGTTTAAATTTTCACATACTTGTCTTCTGGTGGGAAATCTATGTTTTAATAAAAGAATTTCAGTTCTCATATGATAATAACTAGACTGTAAAAAGCTTAAGTTTGGGGGAAACAGGGGGTATGCATGCTAGTTGTGGAAAAAGAAAAGAAAAAGAATAGAAAAACAACTGTGTCCTTTGCCTTGGTCAGTGCTACCCAACATGTAGAGCGCCTCAGTGACTTTGATTGGGGTTCCTACACCTTTGCCTATTTTCTCTGGGGCATGCGCATGCTTTCGGAGGGTTTGACGGAGGCTTGGTTAGGGTTCTACCCATTTTTGCTGGTGAGTACATCTTTCTTATACCTTTTTTATTTCTGCATTTACATTTGTCAGTCTTGGTCACTAAGGAATTTTGATATTTATATGGCCAGTTCTAGGCGTATGAGAGGCTTCCTTGCCTACGGCCCGCCACTGCTTTAGGTCTGGAGACCTATCCCGAAGGACGGCATTAGCATCACTCCACTCTAACGGAGGTCCCTGTTGCTAAGGGTTTTACTCATTCTCGCCTGCAGTTGGAGCTTTTGACAGCTGGAGTGATCTCGTGGATCCCATATACCTCTGAGTTTTTGACTGTTGGATTTGAGGGAGGCTTCCCCACTGGTCAAGAGTTTGCATTGTCAACCCGCAGAGTCCCATTTTTGACAGAGGGAGGCTGGGAGCTCTATCTGGGAGAGCGTGCCATTCAGAGTATCATGGGTCAGATTCGTATTCTCATTGTTCCTCCTGCTTGGCATCATTAGTCATTGGTTCAGCCACTGACAGATATATCCCTATGGAGGGCATAGACGACTTTACCCTATCAGAGGGCCCTTATAGCCAGGAGGGATTCAACAACTGGTGGAGTCCTCACACGATTGGAGCTCAGACTCGTGCTACCTAGTTTATGGCAGACGTGGTGCCTGGGTCTGTGATGATGACAGACTGGATAGCATGCCTCAAGGAGCCGACTCATTTGGACCAGATCACAGGGCTGACCTAGCAGTTGGAGAGAGCTCACTTGTTTATCAGACATCTTGCCCGAGATCCGTCAGAGGCATCTTCTTTTGACCCTTCTAGCTCAGGAACGGGCCCCTCATCAGGTCTATTTTCTAGTAGTTTTGCAGGGGCTAATCCTCCCTTGTACCGCCCAGATATGCCTGATGATCGCAACTTTATGTCCACTGAGGAGATGGAGCAGGTTAACCACCTGAGTGTAGATATTTTAGATCCTTTTGGATAGCTATTGTAGCTATATCTTTTGGTCGGCCACTGTTTTGGCTGTTGGGCATCTGTGCCCCATTTTGATATATCACTATTTAGTATTTAGGTTGTGGTGCCCCAGATTCTTGTACTTTTTATTTTACTTTATATTATCAGACAGGGATGATGCTTACAGTAGATAGTTTATTTATAGATATGCATGATATTTCTTATCTTTCGCATCATATTTTATATTATCATCATGTATGTATTATGTCATGTGCATGCATTTAGACAGATGAGTTCAGATTTGACCCCTAGATGGTCTTGTAATACGGTGATACAGATGTCGTCATCTACCGTTAGCTGTATTGCGCATTTACCACCATCTGAGGTGGCATCATCCTTGAGATCGTGGTATGAGAGTATGCCCATCCCAACCAAAGGGGCAGTGGATCAGATGTTGGGTCATTTATTGGCCCACGTAGACTTTCAGGTACCATACGGATTTGTGAATGGCATCTTATCCGGTTGGATACCCGATAGACAGGTCTTTCGCTTTGGGCATCATGAGCTGAATTCGACCTTTGAGGAGTACCAGCGGTTTACTGGCTTAGCTTTAGAGTTTCCATGCCCTCGTACGGCGATCAGCAATATGAGGAGACCATTTATACGGATGTCAGGTCTTCACCAGAGCGTAGTTATGAATGAGATCATATCTGGACGTGTGATCTCCATCTACTTTTTGATCGATCGGTTTGGTGAGCTTGACAGTTACGATCAACATGCCGGGGAGTTTATTTTTATAGGCAGAGGTGTGGCGTTTGACCAGGATAGACGTTTTGTTGATGTGCATCGTAGCCTACGTCTATATGCCGCTACTCTTGGACCATTTGTATGTGGGATTGATAGTTGTGGTCTGGGCCCTTAGGCAGGGTAGCACCATCATACCGATGATATTGGCCGAGACGCTGAGAGCAGCCACCTACTGCAGTACCCATCCGGAGGGGTTTTTTAGAGGCAGCTTGGTCTTGTTGTACGTATAGCTCATGTCCCATCTACGGACGAATGGATTTTTCCAACCACATGGGTATTGCTTCACCCGTGATGTAGCCACATCTTACTCCTTCCAGCCCGCGGAGTGCTCAGATGCGGGGTCATAGTCTGCATTTCTGTCTGACATTGCGCATCCATTCTCAATTCTACCATACTCCGGGCTAGTCTCCCCCTATAACATTATCACCCATGCATCTGGCATGGACAATCTGCCCCTAGCGGGATTGAGGGGAGTGATTATTTATCATCCCCTGGCTGTTATGGGCCAGTTCGATCAGTTTCGAAGCCTGCCTCCTTTTAAGAGGGCTGTTGATCAGAGGATGTCAGCTTCAACTATGTCATCTGTCGATTTGATCCGAGTGTATGAGTGTTGGACTCATAGGGATAGGGCTGATTTCTCCAGTAGCCATTCGGATCGTTCTCTAGAGTACTCAGCGTGGTTGGAGGCCGATATAGCATCAGCTGCATTCATTCAGTCAGCTCTAATAGTGGACTCAGACGAGGAGGAGCCCATTGAGGATCCTGAGTCTCCTACTGATGATGAGTTATTTATGGGTCTGACAGCAGCCCTAGTTAGTGACCCGCCGATCATTCCTGCAGGGACCGATCCAGCTTTAGCAGACTCACTAGCTAGGATGACCTTTGAGAGAGATCAGGCTAGAGCCCTGATGTTAACTTCCCTGTCTGGCAGAGACATAGCTTTTGTGGAGAGGGATGAGATTCGATATGGCATTGATTGAGAGAGATGAGGCTCGATCTTCTGGCGATGTTACTTTTGTCGATATTGAGGAGACTTTGATTACCAGAGACGCAGCTTTTGCGGAGATGGATGAGATTCAATCTGCCAAAGATGCATCTTTTAAGGAGATTGAGGAGGTTTCGACTGCCAGGGATGCTGCTTTTGTGGAGAGGGATGAGGCTATAGCTTCCCGGGATTTCCACATTACCGACAGTACTGCTCTCCGATCTTATACTCATGGTCTGGTTATCGAGATGAGTGTATATTGATGATCATAGTGCCACACTGCAGATGACTGTGGATGTTTTGACCCGTATGGAGGCTGAGGGTATTGCACTTATAGCTTCTCGTCCATCTTCAGAGAGAGATGCCATGTTGGCATTGTTGTCCCGCTTATCCATGGGTCCATAGACTAGCTTTATTTTTTCCTGCACATACTGGATCAGCCATTTTTGTCATGTACAGGACACTATATAAATATCAAAAAGTATTATATATCAAAGAAATATATTTTGATTCACTTTCCTGTTTGGATATGTATTGTCATTGCTGAGTGATTACCACTTTTTTCATGACTTGCTGTTGTTGATATATCCTGAGCTTCTCCTTGATTGGACTGATAGTGAGATGTCAGGGAGTATCTCAGATGGGCCTGCTGACTAAGGAGGCTTGATAGTTTTTGTGGTTTCATATGGTTTTGGTGTCTTGGAACTGGTTTTTATTAGTTTTTATTTTATTCTTGAAGGTCAAACCGCGCCGTAAATGGCTGCCTACGTACTCTCGGGTGTAGGGAGACCAGGTCATTCATAGTTCAATTTTTGTGTGAGAGAGGTTTGAAAAGTATTTATCTTGTGTTTTGAGTTTGGTTTGATGAGTTTTTGAATTTTTATTTGGTTTGACTGCACCAGAAATGGCTTCCTACGTACTATTGGGTGAAGGGAGATCAGGTCATTCGTAGTTCCGGTTTTTTAGTGAAAAATTGAACCTTATTTGATTTGTAGGACCAGGATAGGGTATGCATGAGTTTCAGACATAGTACCTTTTTATGGTGTCTGAGTTGATGAGTTTGAGAAATTCTGTTGCGTCCATATCTTGTAATTTGATAGCTCCTCCCGTCAACACCTCCTTGATAATGAAAGGGCCTTCCCAATTAGGGGCGAACTTTCCCTTAGCTTTGTCTTGATTAGCCAAAACTTTCTTCAGCACCAAGTCGTTTTCTTTGAATTATCGTATTCGGACTTTGCTATCCCTGATAGATTAGAAGAGGACTTTGCTGATATAACTGCCCGTGAAAAATGGCTGTAGCCCTCTTCTCATCTATCAGGGACAGTTGGTGGTACCGATCTTGCAACCACAGGTCTTCGTCCATCCGAGCGTCTATTAACACTCTCAGGGACTCCATCTCTACTTCTATGGGAAGGACTGCTTCCATGCCATAGACCAATGAATAGGGGGTAGCCCTAGTAGAAGTGCGCACTGATGTCCTGTATGCTAACAGGGTTAGAGGCAGCAGGTCAGGCCATTCTTTGTGATTGGCGGACATTCTCTGCATGATCTTCTTGATATTTTTGTTGGCCGCTTCGACAACACCATTCATCTTGGGCCAATAGATGACAGAATTGAGATGCTTAATGGGGAACTTACTGCACAGTTCTTTCATCATTTGATTGTTCAAGTTCTTGGCGTTGTCTGATACGATCACCTCCGGTTGTCCATATCGACATACGACATTGTTTCTGATGAAACAAATGATGACCTCTTTGGTGACTTTGGGAAAAGAGGCTGCTTAAACCCATTTGGTAAAGTAATCGATTATGGTGAAGATAAATCGATGACCATTGCTGGCTTTTGGTTCTACTAGACCGATCACATCCATTCCCCACATGGTGAAAGGCCATGGTGAGCTCATATTGTGTAGCTCATTTGGAGGAGCGTGTATGGCATTTCCATGTACTTTGCATTGAAAGCATCTCCTGACATGATCATCACAGTCAGCTTTGAGTGAGATCCAATAATGTCCTATTCCTAATATCTTCTTGGCCAGCAGATGACCGTTCATGTGAAGACCACAGACTCCACCGTGGACTTCATCCATCAATCTCTGGGCTTGCTCTTTATCAAGGCATCTTAACAAGCCTATTCCAGTATCCCTTTTATATAGTGCATCTCCGCTCAGATAGAACTTCATAGCCATTTTGTGAATCTATTTTCGCTCGGATTGTCTTACTCTAGCGGGTGTAGATCCATCTCAGAGATATTCCTTGATGTCTTGATACCAAGGCTGTTTGATAGGAGGTATTTCATCTGATATGTCTCCAATGTAATTCTCATATGTCGGGGCTTTTGACATGTGAATTTGATGCAGGGAATCCCATTCCTACCGGATATGTGGATCAAGGAAGCCAACGTCGCCATTGCATCAGCGAAGTCATTCCTACCCCGAGGTATATGGATGAAGGTTCTGTCTTCAAACTCCATAGATATTTTGATGACTTGCCGATGATAGGGCAGCAAATGCAGCTCTTTGGTATGATATGCCCAGGTGGTTTGTCTAATAACCAATTCAGAGTCTCCAAAGACTAGTAGATGTTTGATACCCACGGATTGGGCTAACTTCAACCCCATTATGCAGCCTTCAAACTCAGCTATGTTGTTGGTGTTGCCAAATTATAGTTTGGTAGCCACAGGATATTGTTCTCCTGTACCAGAGATAAGGATTTCCCCAGCTTTGGCACCTTCCCTATTTATCGCTCCATCAAAATACATTTTCCATAGTTAGACTGTATTCTCTTGTTGGAGTTGATGAATTGTCATGATCCCGTCATCCGGGAAATAAGTCTCCAGGGGCTTGAACCCTTCTGATGGTGCTTCGGCTTGTTGATCTGCATTGCCTTGACCTTTGATGGACTTCTAAGTCACGTAGACAATGTCGAACTGTTGTAGGATCAACTGCCATTTGGACAGTCGACAATTCAACATTGGTTTGTTGAATACGTACTTCAGTGGATCCATTCGGGATATGAGGTAGGTCGTGTGCCCATGCAGATAATGTGGCAACCTTATGGCTGCCCATGATAACGCACAACATGTTTTCTCAATTAGGGTGTATTTCTGTTCACCACTGCTGAATCTTTTGCTGATGTAGTAGATGGCTCTTTCCTTGCTACTATCATCTTTCTGTCCCAGCATACAGCCCATTGCATTGGCATTGACGGACATGTACATGGACAAGGGAACTCCATCCCTTGGGGGTACCAATACTGGTGCGTCGACCAGCTGCCTTTTGATGGCAAGGAAGGCTTGTTGACAATCCTCATTCCATTTGGTGGAGGAATTCTTCCTTAGTAGCTTGAAGATGGGTTCACAGGTTGCTGTGAGTTGGGAAATGAATCTACTTATGAAATTGATCCTTCCCAAGAACCCGCATATCTCCTTCTCAATTTGAGGTACTGACATCTCAGTGATGGCTTTGATCTTGGCAAGGTCTAGCTCGATGCCTAGATTACTCACCAGGAATCCCAACAACTTGCCTGATTTGACGCCTAAAGAACATTTGCCTGGATTCAGCTTGAGGTTGTACTTACGCAACCTGTTGAACAGCTTCCTGAGATGGTCTAGGTGATCATCTTCCCTCCGAGATTTCATGATGATGTCATCCACATAGACCTCTATCTCTTTGTGCATCATGTCATGAAACAGGGCCATCATGGCTCGCTGATATGTGCCTCTGGCATTGATGAGGCCGAAGGACAATCGTCTATAGCAGAAGGTTCCCCAGGGAGTGATGAAAGCTGTTTTCTCCCGGTCTTCTTCAGCAACCATGATTTGATGGTTACCAACAAACAATCCACGAAGGAATACATGCCATACTGCGTCGTATTGTCGATCAGGATGTGGATAAAAGGTTCAGGGAAATTGTTGTAATACCCAAGAATTTCCATGAATAAGGATTTATATTGATATTAATAAAAGCCGAATATTTATGTGAATATAAATAAATATTGTGATGACGTGGAATATAGAAATTATATTCGATTAAGATTGAAGTATATGTGACGAGTGAATTAATGGAAATGAATATTTATTTGAAAATAAATGATTACGTGTTATGAGATGAGTTAACTCAATTATTTCAAATTGAATATATATAATAATTGAGAAAAATGTGAAGTTTATGATAAGCTCGAAGAATGCCTTGTGTGGCGCAATAATGAGAATTATGATTTAATTAATTTAAAGGATGAAGGAATTAATAAATGATTAATTAATATTATATTGATTAATTATTATTAGAAGTGATAACCTATTAAAGAATGAAATTAATAAGTGAATGATTTACTTAATATCATTGTTAATTAATTGATATTATGAGAAATAATTATCAATGAGTAATTAATCGATAACGTGTGCATTATTTGTTATTGTGAATAATATAGTATTAATGAGTAAATGATTTACAAACATAATAAGATTATATTTACTCGATTAATTGCTATGTGCAAATATTAAACATATAGAGTAGTTACCTCTATAATATATAAAGTGCAATGTGACGCATCAATGTGACTATATTATATATATAAACTATATAGTAAGATTTATTAAGTTTTGAAAGTTACATGATTAATGCTTATGTGACACTTATGTGTGACTATACAATAAACGAGAACTATACATTATGATAATAAGTTATATGAATACATCATGAGGTTATGTGACAATGTGAGTGGGTGAATATTTAATTAGTACCTCATGAATATATTGTAAACAATTGATAATTAATGAATACTTCAACAATTTAATATAATTAAATAATAGAGTGGAACAATGAATGTAATAATACCCGATTAAACTGTGTTCGGTATTATGATATGTACATGGATTATATGTTTATACATATATGTATCCCAATTTAATACATTGCAATATTATTTTATAAGGACCCAAGTGTACATGGATTATATATGTGCAAAATAAATTTACTTCAATGTAATATCATTTCCTTATTGAAAATACATTGTGACCCTAATTATAACCTATGTATATATTATATGTATATGTACATAGTCTTAGTACTAATACTTTCATTTCCAAATGCTGAGTTATATTGCTTTGTCCCCCAATGAGAGTCCCTTTCCTTCTCACGTGCATAGCTATAAGGCCTAAGCCTATTTCCTCCTCAAACTCAGCAAAGATCATAGCAATGATTCAATGGGGAGTGGGCTTCATGATGGGATTCAACCACTAATCACCAACTCCTCCTTAACCATCCTATAATTCTTCAATTCATTGGTTTAATTTAATGGAAGAATTCATTGTCTGTATATTGAAAACTTTATAAATTGAGCTCTCTCCTTCACATTTTATTTTGCTGAGATATTACTATGTTGATTATAGAAGGAATTGAGAGCTAGCATAGCAACATTATAGACGCATTACCAGCAAACTGATAACAGAGGTATAACATTCAAGTTCTTCATCTCTGTCAAAATTCTAATTCTTGATTTTACTTGGATTCATGATAATTGGATTAGAACATGTCTATTAGTTGTTGTATTAGCTTATAAGTATGTTTGAACTACAATATAGTTGCTTAGAATCAAATTCGTGAAGGAATTCTATGTTTGACTTTGCTTCTGCTGAAGCAGAAGCATTTCTGCTGCTGGGAGAGACCCGGCGCAGCTGCGCCAGTATTGAACTAGGGCGCAATGCAGCTAGTTACAATGTAGTTCCTCAAATGGGCCAAACTTGGGCTTTCATTTTAATTCCTCTGGGCTTGCACTTTTTCTTAATTTACTTACTAGTTAAAATAAACTTGGGTTTCCACCCATAATTAAATTGTGTCATTATTATAATTGCCTTATACATGATATATTGAGCTAGTTTAATAATTTAATTGCCCTTAAATCAATTTATCTACAACACTACACCAAAAATGGCCTCTAGTGAAGGACAAATCCTTCACAAGACATAATATATCACTCACAATAGATTTATTGCGAGAAATATTTTCTTCACACGAGTGCTCGCATATAAGACCTCCTCGCAATTGGATATCCTTCGCTAAGTAGTGACTAAATGTTTTTTGTGAATGATATATTGTGAATAACTTTTTATTCACAAAGTATATTTGGTAATGAAATATTGTTATTTAGTGAAAGAATGGTTTCCTTCACAAATAATATTTTAAGAAGGACAATTAGAAATTAGTGAATAACTTTATTCCCTCACAAATAATATATTATGAAGAACAAATTTATTTAACGAGAGAAAATTTTTCTTCACTAATTATAAATCGAGAATGTATCTTCAAATTAGTGAGGGAAATAATCCTTTATAAATTATAAATTTGTAAATAAAAATTTAATTAATAAATAAACAAAATTCATTGCAAATTATAATTAATTTTCAAATCAGTAATTTCATATTTATTATTATTACTATAATTTTTATTAATTGCTATAATAAATATTAAATTCAATATTTTAAGTTAATATAAATGTCATACTTGTTTCAAACAAATTGATAAACTAATGCAAAAAGAGCCAATAATTAAAACTAATACTCCATATATATAAATAGATAATGCTCAAGTCACGATAAATACAAAATTTATTTTTGTATCTTGATCTCCCAAGGACCCTAGTACTTGCAATATTTAATAACTAACATAAGAAAACTGAAAGAATAACAACGAACTAGAAGGAATGAAGTGTACATCATGTTATGTCTACTTCATCATTATTTTTTTCAAGGAAATCAAGGTTGGACATGTAAACTTCATACTGCAAAACAAACACCAAAATTCAATTTCAATAAGAGGAATAAGAAAACATGATCTTGATGAACTTAAATTAATAGGGAGAGAGAGATTAATCAGTCGAGCATAATCACATATTAAAAAATAAGAATAATTGTAGATAACAGTGCCATCGAAAAATTGAATTTATGTGTAAACTTCGCTTACCTTGCAGGTAAAATGTTCTCCATAACTTCCAACTCTTCTGGATTCAGTGGCATATCAACTCTATTTGATTCCTGACCTTTATGCAAATCAACCTGAAATGGTAAAATAGTGTTAGGCTGTGAGCCACATGCTTGGGTCTCGGCTACATACTAAAATATGTGATCAGACCTAGCTCATTTTAGACTCTTTGACTAAAAGACTGTTGGCTTCTCTTCTCAACTTGCCAACAATGTAAATGAATTAAAATTATTTTAGCAGAATAAACTGATGTGCAGTAAAAGGCAAACAAATTAAGATGTATGTCACTGAACATGTGTCTGTCATATATTGCAAGTAAATAATATAGCTGCAAGACTACAATTTGCATTCTTTGCTACTAAGAGACTTGTAAAATCAAAAAAAAAGTGGGGAAAAGCCATTTCAAAACTGAATATTCTTTCCAAATAATAAAAACTCCATTCGAATCCCACAAAAAGACATTTCAGTTGGTAAGAATTCGCCAGAACAACTACCTACAAGAATCGCATTGCTCATATTTATATTTATTACAGAAACCAGGTAATCTAAAATGAAAGAATTAAATAGTTCAAGATGAATTATAGCAGTAAATAGTTTAAGAGAACTACCTCATAGTTTGGTTGTTCTGGTTGTTGACCAAACACATCTCCATATAAAGCAAAACAAAAAAATTAAATTAAATGAACTAATGCCAAAGACTATAAACAAAACCAAAATAAAGATTGAAGCTAGAAATAGGACCCTATGATGAAGGGAGCATATAACTTACTTCATCAACATGTGGTTTACCTCAGCCTCCAGCATGATAACCAAATAGAGCTCCATGTGGAATGAGAGCATTTAGTCCAGAGATTTTCAATTGTGGATAAGAAGGTGGAGGACCATACCTCTGGATAAAATTATGCTTCAGATATAACAAGATTGTTAAAATAATTCAATTTTTGTCACAAAATTATTAAATCTAGCTCAAACCA
This sequence comes from Panax stipuleanatus, assembly GCA_020205555.1. Taxonomy (NCBI): domain Eukaryota; kingdom Viridiplantae; phylum Streptophyta; class Magnoliopsida; order Apiales; family Araliaceae; genus Panax; species Panax stipuleanatus. The sequence continues at coordinate 34,305,770 of CM035120.1, forward strand.
TGAACATCATAATCAACAAAAATCTGATGCAACTAGAAAAAAATTTAACAATAACAGGTCACAATCAAACTATTATCTTAACTACCTTCATATTGATGAGTCATGGAGGAGGAGCACAAAAGTTACGAGTCATGCGTTGGGCTAGCTTTGTGATGCTTCTCCTACCATTTGGAGTGATACCTGTTGTACATGGAACTGTATCAGAATCCAGTATAACAATTTCAATCAAAAATGTGAGAAGGGACTAACAATTGACCTAAGTGATCTTCACTAGGCACATTAGAAAACATGATGACCGCCAAAAAGTCGCATTGTCTTTGAAGGGTTGCAACCCATCTTTGTGCACCAAAACCCATGCCAGACCTGAGTAACGGCCGATAGAGGTGTTGGATTGCACTCTCATCATATTCTGAATGTTCCACCCAGGTAACCTGCAATATAACGTTTTAAAAAAACAATGGATTCTAATTGTTTAGTAAAATGTAAAATTTACAATCCCATACTAGCACAATACAATACTCCAATAGCACTGATAAGATTTCAACTAGTTGAAACAAACTTATATTGCATTTAGGAGTGGAATTTTCAGTTAGCCAACGCTAAAAACTTGAGTAGAAAATTATTCAACAATGGACGTAATCAACAATTCAGGAAACTCCACCAAAATTGTTAAACTTGCAAATAAATTTTATATTAATTTTTACAATACTATCCTTTGAATTAATTTTTTAACACTTGGGTGATGCTTGGGGATTGGATTCCCCAAACAGCCCTGCAACATCAATTCAATTCAGTAAAAACTTTCTACATAATGTTGAGTATTGGTCAGTGAAATCTGCACATCACATTCACATGTAAAGCACATGCACACGATATATTAAGCATCTTAAAAATTGTTTGCATTTTCTAAACCATACATTTTCCCTTACTGCTCTTAATGTTTACGTATTCAATCATTTTCCCTTACTGCTCTTCAAACACTTATCATATTCCAGAGTAAGAACATATGAATGGTGTCGATGTTGAAAATTTAAGAATCCCGCAGGTCGGTTAGTAACCCGATTTTCCTCATATCGATCTTCCTAAGTTCTCTCTACCCTTATTCTTTTTATTTTGAAAAAAAGGTTTTGAAGGATTTTTTAAGAAAGAGGTCAACATGTGTTTATATCGACGATTTAATTTGATTTAACAGAATCGTCAGTTGGTAGATTTGAAAATGGTTGTACCAACTCAACCGAGTTTGATTTGAAAAGAGGCCCAATTGCTAGCCACTGTCGAAACTTGATCTTTGAAATCGGAGTTTTGAGTTCGGTGGCTTAGTTAAGTGTGGGGAAGGTGTTAGGCACCCCACAACTCCCGTGTAAACACGGTACCGCATCCTTTCAATATTTCCCTTTAAAAACTGAAATGCGTGAGTGAATGCTGTTTAAAAATTGGGCATATTGATTTGATTGATTGAAAGTAGTGCTTTACTTCGTTGAACCTATATACGAAGAGTTTGATTTTGATTTAAAAATCAGTCTTTGATTTGATTTGCAAAAGCATTTAATTTGATTTTCTTGAAAAGCTTTTCTTTTGATTTGAATTGAAAATGATGTTTTAAAAGCTAATTTATCAAACTCTTACGCTGCCATAGGAATTGAAGCCTTTTGATACTTCCAATTTATCTTTATAGCCTTAAGGCTGCATGTGAATGGTGATTTGCCGGGCTGCGAAGCATCCTCAACCACAGAAATAGACAAGTGTCGGTCTCCTCATGGGTATGAAAACCATCGGAGGGACGCTGACACGACAATCTATATTTTCACTAGATTGAGACCTTAAATCCGGATAACCATTTTAAGGTCTGTTTACATGTACATTTCTATAGAAAAACTGACAGCGTACATTTGTAAATCGGAGTTTGTCCATCATGCGAATCAGATCCCGATCGATTTGATCGTGAATCCCATGATTCCTAGGCTCACATATGAGTAGCCCATAAACCTGAACAGTTCAAATTTTTACATAAATAGATATATATATATATATATATATATATATATATATATATATATATACATCCTCACATCGCAATGGAACCAAAGATTCATCAGTAAATCCTGGTTGCGCGTGACCAAAGCGTCTCGTTCTCACTAGATAGCGATCTAAGGGACGCGATGTTTCTTTTGAAGCTGAAACTAGAAAGAAAGTTAGATTTAAAAAAATCTCAGCCATTCTAGCTTTCCGGTTCAGTCTGGAGGTTTTGAACAGTTTGAAAACTAGAATTGGCGAGATTTAAATAAATCTAGTCCGCCCGCAGATATGTCAGTGCAGATTCATATACAAATGAATGTTAAATATAGCAGTTGAATAAATTGAGTAAAGCAATATATATAATTGTATATATATAAAAGCTGTAAAAGGGCTATGGGTTTTCATTCGCAAGTCCGGACTGGAATTAAAATATATATATATATATATATATATATATATATATATATATATATATAAACTGTAAATAGCCACAAAATAATTCAGGCTGTGACAGAAATAAAATATATATATATATATATATATATATAAATAGTAATAAGGGCGATGGATTTTCACGCCGATGCCCGAACTAGAATTGAAATTGACAGAAAATATTCACCGAATGACTGGGGAGAGCACCCAATATGGGAAAGTGTGCAAAAACAGTAAAAAGGCCACGAAAAAGGTCCAGGACAGACTAAAATATATATATATATATATTGACAGAAATATAAATTTACAGAAAAGTAGTCGTCCAGTGACAGGGGAGAGCACCCAGTATGACAAAGAGTGCAAAAATAGTATAAAGAGCAATGGGTTTTCACGTCGGTGCCCAAACTGAATTGAAATATATATATATATTGACAGAAATGTAGTCAACCAATACTGGTAAGAAAACCAGTTATGGTGACAGTCGCTTATATATGCATAAATATATATCGAAGTGATAAACTACCTCAGATTTGACATCCGAGCTTGACAGAATTGAAATGTTAGTATATATACAATGAAATATATACAAAAAAGGGCCAAACCCGGACTGGGAAGATAACCCAGTCCGGCGAAGTTGCCAGAACGTGTGTGCTAGTGCATTGAAGCTGCTGGAGCTGACGAATCGTCAATTCGAGTTGTAGAAATGCAAAATTTTGAGTTTATGTACAAAAATGTACCAAATTTTGACGAAAACGGCCACGGAACTATGTTCCGGGCATGTTTAGAAGATAAAACTATGTGTGCAAGTGAAAAACAGTGCAAAGTAGTAGTATTGACTTCCTGATCGTAAAAATACTTACAATGACTTGCAATACAGGCTTTTTGCCAAATCGTAAGCTCTATACGTCCAAATCTACCAGTTATTTTCTGATATGTGGTAGTATATGGGTATATCTATGTGTTAGAGTGAAAATATTTGGGTTTGAAAGAGGTGTAAAAGTAAAGAATTTGAACTGGCAGAGCTTCGTTGCGTTTCTTGCTTATGAAAATGAGAGGGGGTGCCCCTCTATTTATAGAGGGAAGAGCCATAGGTCTACCTAGGGCAGCCGCAGGTAGAGGTGCGGCTCCCTTGGTGGGGCCCGCGGTGCCGGGTTCTGTCGTCTCGAAGTACGTGCACTCTGGACAATGCGCAGTCGAATTCAAAACTTTCTAACTTTTAATCGGAGCATCCGTTTGAGGCGTGCAATACCTTTTCGGAAAGCTCTCACCGAGAGTGTTGCAATGACATGGGATAAACATTTTCCGAATTCAAGAAGACGGATTCATAAACAGGTCTTCGATTCTCCGCAGTTTATCCGTTTAGCTGTCTTGCGTCGTTGGCACTCGGGATCGTCGTTATGGTTCATTCTGACTTCGATGGCATCAATTCGGGTTGAGTTTGACCGAATCGGTTGAAGTTTGATAAAATGACCGTTTTACCACTCCCGAAGTGGTCCTTGATTGATCTGACTTCCCGGGATTGTCTCTGGGGCTGAACTGCACTTCCCGGATTGATGCCGGGGATGATCTATACATCCCGGGTTAGGACCGGGGATGACTTGGCATGTCCTCAGTTGATGTTGAGGTTGACCTGTACCTCCCGGGTTGATGCCGGGGTTGAATGGACTTCCCGGGTTGAAACCGGGGTTGATCAGAACCTCCCGGGTTGCTGCCGAGGCTGAATTGACCTCTCGGGTTGTTGCCGATGCTAATTTGAAGACCCGATATTTGAGATCGAGACTTGAACTGACGGCCCAATTGGAGATCAGGATTGATCTGATGGTCCGATTGGAGATCGAAGCTGGTTTGACGGTCCGATTGGAGATCGGAGCTGGATTGACGGTTCGATTGGAGATTGGAGCTGAATTAACGGTCCGATTGGAGATCGGAGCTGGATTAACGGTCCAATTGGAGATCAGAACTGGATTGACGGTCCGATTGAAGATCAGAACTGGATTGACGGTCCGATTGGAGATCGAAGCTTGATTGACGATCCGATTGGAGATCAGATTTAGGTATACCGATATTGGTGATCAGATTTGGATTGACGGTCCGATTGAAGATCGGAGCTGGATTGACAGTCCGATTGTAGATCGAATTTAGGTATACCGATATTGGTGATCGAATTTGGTTGGAGTACCGGCATTGGTGGTCGGATTTGAGTTTACCGACATTGGTGGTCGGATTTGAGTTGAAGGACTAGCATTGGTGGCCGGATTTGAGTTGATTGACAGTTTTGCCCTCCTACAGTGTTAGTATTGGGGCAAGAAAAATTTCGAGTGTCTACAGATGCCCATCTTTATCATGTCCATGCAATATAATGGAATGGACAGGATAAAGATTAGTAGACACTGGAAATAAAAAGTGTCAGCACTGCTTTGAAGGCTGGACGTCTTTGAGTGGAATGGGGATTCTGCTAGCTGCTTACGTTATTACTCTACTGGGGATAACGTTGTCCTATACAGCCATTGATGTTTGTTGGGAAACTATCGCGAACTAATTTTGTCATTTTCTGTTGGGGATGACGTTCTCTGCGATAGCTTTGTAGATTCTAATTGAGGTTGATATGATTGATACTACCACAATGATCCCTTTGAGGATGTGTATAACAGATTCCATCATTTGGGATGGATTATCATAATTGCTTCCGCCACCGGATCCCTTTCTATGTTTGTCGGGGGTTTGAGTCGACGGTTGAAGCGTCATTGGGGTTGAGCCGATGGCTGGACTGGATTTCGGGTTTTACCCGAACTTCGCTGGGGCTGAGCCAACGGCTGAAAACTGCTTCGGTCAGTACCCGAACTTTGCTGGGGCTGACCCAACGGCTAAAAACTGCTTCGGTCAGTACCTGAACTTCGCTGGGGCTGAGCCAACGGCTGAAAATTGCTTCGGTCAGTACCCGAACTTCGCTGGGGTTGAGCCAACGGCTGAAAACTGCTTCGGTCAGTACCCTCACTTTGCTGGGGCTGAGCCAACGGCTAAAAACTGCTTCGGTCAGTACCCGAACTTCGCTGGGGCTGAGCCAACGGCTGAAAACTACTTTGGTCAGTACCCAAACTTCGCTGGGTTTGAGCCAACGGCTGAAAAGTGCTTCGGTCAGTACCCGAACTTCGCTAGGGTTGATCCAACGGCTGAAAACTGCTTCGGTCAGTATCCGAACTTCGTTGGGGCTGAGCCAACGACTGAAAAGTGCTTCGGTCAGTACCCGAACTTCGCTGGGGTTTAGCCAACGGCTGAAAACTGCTTCGGTCAGTACCCGAACTTCGCTGGGGTTGAGCCAACGGCTGAAAACTGCTTCGGTCAGTACCGGAACTTTGCTGGGATTGAGCCAACGGCTGAAAACTTCTTCGATCAGTACCCGAACTTCGCTACGATTGAGCCAACGGCTGAAAACTGCTTTGGTCATTACCCGAATTTCGCTGGGGTTGAGCCAACGGCTGAAAAGTTCTTCGATCAGTACCTGAACTTCGAAAAACGACCGTTTTCGGCAGTTTTGCGCAATTCTTGCGCAGTTTTTGAACAGTTTAATTTGTTGATCCCCGGACATGGCTCCGAGATGAATACCAAGGGTCTCTGGGGAGTTTCCCTTTCCGTCAGGATTACGCTGCTTAAACGCAGGATTTCTGGCCAAACCGCTCAATCGCGTAGCGATTTCTCTTCAGATTTGACTCGGTAGCCTCGTTTAAACTCCGTTTAGACTCGAATCGAACCGAGTAGGTGGAGGCGCAGCTACCTGGACTATTTAATGTACTGCGGGATTTTCATTTTGCAAGTTTCCCGTTTTGAGTTTCGAAGGGATTTAGATCTTTTTCAGATCTACGGAGTTGTGGCAGTCGGATTCTGATTCCGCCAGTTCCTATGCGTTCAGTGCAGCGCAGGTAACGTTTTACATGCTTTTTTCGCAGTTTTTGACCGTTAAAAACATGCGAACCACCTAGAGTGCTTTTAGACTCAATGTATAAAAAATGTATGCCTATATGACCTTTAAAAAAATTTCTGACTACATATGTATGCACATTTTACTATAATGCACGTTTGGATGTAAGAAAATTCAGGTTCTGAGACAGTCAATTTTTCAACTTTTTAATCAGTTTACTCATCCTTTTTGAGGCTTAGTGAGCCTGGATTTTCAACTAAAAGTGTCTCGGGTAATTTGGCTACCACATGAGTTTGTTTTTTTGATTTTTTTCAGTAAATATGAACTGTTTCTATTTTTGGGTAGGTGTGCTATTAAATGGTCACCTAGACATGCCTAGGTGTATGTGGACAGTCTATTTTACAAAGGAGACTCTGGCGAAATTTTTCCAAAATCTTAGGCTTTGAAAAACATGCATATTTGACTCTGTGGGGAAATTTTTTATTGACCCATACAGGTTTTGAGTTTCTAGGTTTTGAAATCATGTAATTTTGACTTTATTGGGTATTTTTGATGGACCCATGCATGTATTAGGACCTAGAGATATATGTTGGACTGGTTGAAAATGATAAGCCACAGGTTTTAGGCTTACCGCACCCTGTCTGAGGTGATTTGGAGACTTATTGCCGTCGTGAATCGTGATAGACCCGACAGTTCTAGCAGGGTCTCCTCAGGTATTAGACGTAGGAGGGCTTCTGATATGCCACAGCCACATCTGGCTAGGACGCCTCGGAGATTAGTAGAGGGCAGGATTCATCCAGCACAGGACGAGCAGCAACTAGACATTGATGATGAGGAGGCTCCTTTCGGTGCTCCTGCACCTGCTCAGGCTCCACGTTCGGAGGTCCCTAACATTGTTACGCAGATGCATGAGTTGTTGGGCGACTTGAGTCGCCATCCTTCTAGATATCTTCACGCCAACGAGATGACTTGAAGTCTTTCTTCTCTCTGGATTCTTTTCTTCCTATTTTGCCATTCTCGGGGCACAGGTTTTTGACTTGGGTTTGTTTTTGATGCAGGTCCCTGGCTTTACGCAGCCTCGAGGGAACTGGTTTAGCGTTCACTCCCTGTATCACATTTCACATGAAGATTACAGGGAGATTGTAGATGGCTGGGGATGTTCTGAGCCGTATAGAGGCTGAGTGGACTGCACTTACTGCTACTCCACCATCTTCAAAGAGAGATGCCATGCTAGTATTGCTGACTCGTTTGTCCTTGGGTCCATAGACTAGCTTTTATTTTTCCTGCACAGACTAGATCAACCACTTTTGTCATTTACAGGGCATTATGTATATATCAAACAGCTTTATATATCAGAGACATATATTTTTGATGCACTTCCCTGATTGCAGATGTATTGTCATTGCTGAGTGATTACCACTTCTTTCATGACTCGCAGTTGTTGATGTATCCTGAGCTCCTCCTTGATGGACTGACAATTGAGATGTCAGGGAGTATCTTAGATGGGTCTGTTGATCAGGGTAGTTTCGTAGAATTTAGCTTATATTTGTCTTTGGTGTCTTGAAAATGGTCTTTTATTTTTTTTATTTTTCTTGAAGGTCAAACCGCGCCGTAGATGGCTGCCTACGTACTCCCGAGTTGGGGGAGATCAGGTCATCCGTAGTTCCGGCTAGTGCCGGGATGATTTGATGTTTTTGATTTTTTGGATTTTTGGATTTTTTGTTTAGTTTGACCGCACCAGAAATGCCTGCCTACGTACTCCCGGGTTGAGGGAGATCAGGTCATCCGTAGTTCCGGCTAGTGCCGGGATGATTTGATGTTTTTGATTTTTTGGATTTTTGGATTTTTTGTTTAGTTTGACCGCACCAGAAATGGCTGCCTACGTACTCCCGGGTTGAGGGAGATCAGGTCATCCGTAATTCCGGCTAGTGCCGGGATGATTTGATGTTTTTGATTTTTTGGATTTTTGGATTTTTTGTTTAGTTTGACCGCACCAGAAATGGCTGCCTACGTACTCCCAGGTTGAGGGAGATCAGGTCATCTGTAGTTCCGGCTTTCTAGTGAAAAACCGAACCTGATTTGATTCGTAGGACCCGAATGCGGGTAAGAATGTGTCTCAGACGTAATACATTTTTACGGTGTCTGAATTGATGAGTTGGGGAAATTCGATCACATCCATCTCTTGCAGATTGATAGTGCCCCCAGTCAACACCTCTTTAACAATGAAAGGGCCTTCGCAATTTGGGGTAAATTTTCCTTTGGCTTCATCCTGGTTGGCCAAGATTTTATTTAGCACCAAGTCGTTTTCTTTAAATTACCGGATTCGGACCTTCTTGTTGTAGGATCTGGCAATCCTTTGCTAGTTTAACTGTCCGTGAAAAATGGTCGTAGCTCTCTTTTCATCTATCAGAGACAGCTAATGATATCAGTCTTGAAACCATTGATCCTCATCTATTTGAGCGTCGATTAACACTCGCAAAGATTCCATCTCTACCTCTATGGGAAGGACAACCTCCATGCCATAGACCAACGAATAGGGAGTAACCCCAGTAGAGGTGCGCATTGAAGTCCTGTATGCTAACAGGGTTAGGGGCAGCTGGTCAGGCCAGTCCTTGTGATTGGCGGACATTTTCTGCATGATCTTTTTGATGTTTTTGTTGGCCGCTTCGACAACGTCGTTCATCTTGGGCCAATAGATGAAGGAATTGAGATGCTTGATGTGGAACTTACTGCACATATCCATCATTATTTGATTGTTCAGGTTTTTTGCGTTGTCTGATACGATCACCTCCGATTGTCCATATCGACAGACGACATTGTTTCTGATGAAACTGATGATGACCTCTTTTGTGACCTTGGGAAAAGAGGTTGCTTCAACCCATTTGGCGAAGTAATCGATCACGGTGAAGATGAATCGATGACCGTTACTGGCTTTGGATTCCACTAGACCTATCACGTCCATTCCCCACATAGAGAAAGGCCATGGTAAACTCATGTTATGCAACTCATTTGGAGGAGCATGAATGGCATTTTCATGTATTTGGCATTGAAAGCATCTCTTGACGTGATCATCGCAATCAGCTTTGAGCGAGATCCAGTAATGTCCTGTTCTGATTATCTTCTTGGCCAGCAAATGGTCGCTCATGTGTGGACCACAGACTCTGCTATGGATTTCATCCATTAGTCTTTGGGCTTGCTCTTTGTCGAGGCATCTTACTAGGCCTATTCCAGCATCCCTTTTATAAAGTGTGTCTCCACTCAAATAGAATTTCATGGCCATTCTGAGAATCTGTTTCCGCTCTGATTGGCTTGCACCAGCGGGTGTGGATCCATCACAGAGATATTCCTTGATGTCTTGAAACCAAAGATGCTTGACATAAGGTATTTCATCTGATACTTCTCCCACATAATTCCCATATGTCGGGGCTTTCTGAATTATAAACTGAATGTTGGGAAATTAACTCTTATCGAATATGCAGATTAATGAAGCCAACGTTGCTAATGCATCAGCGAAGTCATTCCGACCCCGAGGAATGTGAACGAAGGTTATTGCTTCGAATTCCCTAGATATTTTGAGACCTTGCCGAAGGTAAGGCAGCAAATGCAGTTCTTTGGTGAGATACGTGCCGGTAGTCTGTCTGATGACCAGCTCAGAATCTCCAAAGACAAGTATGTGTTTGATAGACATGGATTGGGCTAGCTTCAACCCCATGATACAGCCTTCATACTCGGCCGTGTTGTTGGTGTTGCCAAATTAAAGTTTGATAGCCACAGGATATTGATCACCTGTACTAGAGATGAGGACTGCCCCAACTCCAGCACCTTCCATATTTACCATTCCGTCGAAATACATTTTCCATGGTTGGACTATATTCTCTAACTGGACTTGTTGAATTGTCTGGATCCCATCATCTGGGAAATATGTCTCTAGGGGCTCGAACCCTCCTAAAGGTGCTTCAGATAATTGATCTGCAATGCTTTGACCCTTGATTGACTTATGAGTCACGTAGACAATGTCGAACTGCTGTAGGATCAACTGCCATTTGGACAGTCGACAATTCAACATTGGTTTGTTGAATACGTATTTGAGTGGATCCATGCGGAATATAAGGTAGGTCGTATGCCCATGCAAATAGTGTTGCAACCTCATGGCGGCCTATGCTAATGCACAACATGTCTTTTCGATCAGGGTGTATTTATGTTCACCACTGCTGAATCTTTTACTGATGTAGTAGATAGCTCTTTCCTTGCTACTATTATCCTTCTGTCCCAACATGCAGCTCGTTGCATTGGCATTGACGAACAGATACATAAACAAAGGGACTCCCTCCATTGGGGGTATCAGAACAGGAGCTTCAGTCAGCTGTTTCTTGATGGCAAAGAAGGCTTGTTGACAATCCTCATTCCACATGGTGGAGGAATTCTTCCTTAATAGCTTGAAGATGGGCCCACAGGTTGCGGTGAGCTGGGAAATAAATCTGCTTATGAAGTTGATCCTTCCTAGGAATCCACATATTTCCTTCTCGATACGAGGTACGGGCATTTTCTTGATGGCTTTGATTTTGGCAGGGTCTAATTCAATGCCCCGATTACTCACCAAGAATCCTAACAGTTTACCTGCTTTGACACCGAAAGCGCATTTGGCGGGATTTAGCTTGAGGTTGTACTTACGTAACCTGTTGAACAGCTTCCTGAGATGGTTTATGTGATCATCCTCCCTTCGGGATTTGATGATGATGTCGTCGACATAGACCTCTATTTCTTTGTGCATCATGTCATGAAAGAGAGCCATCATAGCTCGCTGATACGTGGCTCCGGCATTGATGAGGCCGAAGGATAGTCGTCGGTAGCAGAAAGTTCCCCAGAGAGTGATAAAAGCTGTTTTCTCCCGGTCTTCTTCAGCAACCATGATTTGATGGTAACCAGCAAAGCAATCCACGAATGAATACATGCCATACTACGCAGTGTTGTCAATCAGGATGTGGATGAAAGGTACAGGGAAGTTGTCCTTCAAACAGGCTTTGTTCAAATCCCGGTAATCCACACAGACTCGTACCTTCCCTCCGGGTTTAGGTACGGGGACTATGTTTGATAGCCATTCGGGGTATGTTGATACCATGATAATTCTGGCTTTGAATTACTTGACGATTTCTTCTTTGACTTTGAGACTCCACTCAGGTTTCAATCGCCTGAGCTTTTGTTTGACTGGTTTGAACCCTTCTTTGATGGGCATTCGATGGATGACAATGTCTATGGATAGACCGATCATATCTTCATGTGACCATGCAAACACATCCTAGTACTGTGTTAGGATTTTGATCAGGTCGGCTTTTTGATTTGGTTTGAGGTCTGAGCCTATTTGGATTTCTTTGATGCTTTCAGAGGTTCCTATGTTGATGGTGGAGGTTTGGTCGAGGTTTGGTTTGGGTTTGTCTTCAACCCATTCCTTGATCTCCTCTAGCATCTCATAGTCATCTTCTTCCTCTTAATCGATATCCATCAAGTCGAAGCTCAATTCTACATCCAAATTGGAGTCATCTCGACAGGTTGCCATCTCATCAGCAGAGACACACATATCCAATGCTTGGGTCCTGAAAACAAAAATGCTTTCATTAATATACACAACTGCTTAAACATACATAACATTCTGTAAAGCATGACAAAGTTATTGCTATAGCTATGCAATCAAAGGTAAGTAGTAAATGAAAGCATGATTAAGGGCAGATGTACTCTCTGCCCCTTTACCCTTTTTGACTTAGGCAATGGATACTGCTCCAATTGTCCAGTTTCAGATTCTTATGAATTAGGAGAATCAAGGAATTGTGCTCATCAGTCACGTCCTGGATGATGACCAAGACATCCTTGAGAATAGGGCCAAGGTTTTTCTGTGGATCATTCCTCTTCTTGATGTGAGGAATTTTGACATGGTCGTCGTCACTATCAGGGAGTTCGTCATTCATACCCTCATAGTTGAGAATGACTATCATGTTAGCGAATGGGTCTCGTCCTTCGTACAGGATCTTTTCTTTTCCCTTTTCGATGTTGGCCTCAGGCTTGAGGGCTTTTCTTTCATGGACAGGTATGATTGGAGGAAATAACATGGCCGATACTGCAATCGGGACTTTCCTCGTAGGTTTCACCCATTCGGCATTTGTAACGTTTGGGAGCAGAATTGTGGAGGCATGAGCCTTGGGATGTTTGTGTGGATTCCGATGGTTTGACCCAGATAAATATCCCAATACTACTTTTCTCATCTGACTTGGGATTTGGATTGGCATCTTGATGCCTTGCTTATCCTTTCCCAACCCTTCTCCAGGTTGGAAACCCGAAGACACCATTTCTTGGCCTACAGTCATTACTTCAGTGTAGACTTTAGGCTTTAGGGCTGGTGCCTCAGTAGGTAGATACTGAGTATCGCTCACCTCGAGAGCTTGAAAACTTGCAGGCTCATTCCCAGCATCCAGGCTAATCACTGACATGTCCCGTATATAGGTAGGGTATTATGGCTCGGCATTGACCGTGATGAGGCTGTCGTTGATGATGTACTTAAGTTGCTGATGGAGGGTGGATGGCACTGCCCCCGCCATGTGGATCCATGGTTTGCCCAATAGCAAATTGTATCCAGTGACAATATTGAGCACTTGGAAGAATACGTAGAAAGTGTGTGGACCAATTTCTAGGAGAAGCTCGATTTCCCCCATAGCCTAGCGACGAGATCAATCGAAAGCCCGGATGACCACATGACTGGTTTTGATCCGGTTTGGATTGATCTTCATTCTTTCCAACGTGTCGTATGGACAAATGTTGAGGGAAGATCCTCCATCAATAAGTACTCCTCCGATCACGTATCCGGAGGACATTACGGCTATATGCAAGGACTTATGGTGACCCGTTCCCTCGGCCGGGATATCATCGTCTGTGAAGGAAATCACATTGCTGTTGAAGATGTGTTCTATCACATGACAGAATTTCTTTGTGTCTACCATGTGTGGTAGATGGGCTTCCTCTAGCACCTTCACTAGGATGTTGCGATGGTCTTCTGATGATAAGACTAGGTCGAGGATAGACACTTGCTTGGGTGCGTCTTTCAAGCTTTGCACTATCTTGATTTCATTGTGTCCCATTTTGTTGAGGAACTCTTTGATCTTTTCTTCAGCAACCTTTTCTTTTGTTTTGGTAACTGGTTTAATCACCCGCTGAGGCAGGTACAATGGATTATCCTTTGAAAGGATGGAAATGTTGTTTGAAGTAGAGCTTTCAATGTCCCCGTAGTTCCATGGGACCTTCTTCAGACTGATGATTGGATACTGAGGTCTAAAGGACAAGATTAGAGGCTGAGGTGCAGCCACCTTCACAGGATTTTGGACTTCTTGGACCCCTTTACCTGTCAGTACCAGGGGTGTGATGATTGATTCTTTATCGCAAGATATGACAACCACTGTGTCCTGGTACCATGCATTGGGGATCCAGAGGCTATTTTTATCTGTAATGTCGAGGATTTGATCTCCTCTGATTAGGTCACCTTTCTCAATCAGGTCTTGAATTAGGTTACGAAGTGCCCAACATTCTTCTGTATCATGGCCGGGAGAGTTGGAATGGTACTGACATATTTGGTCAGGTTTGAATTTTCTGGATTGAGGGTTCAGCGGAGGTAGCAAGTCTGCAACCATTCCCTCATTGATCAGCATTTGGAGGATTTCTTCCATTGGCTGGTTCAGATTGGTGAAATTCCTTTGAAATAGGAATTTCCCTTTTGCTCGAAAATTCTCTTCTTTGACCATCTATTCGGTCCAGGGCTCTTGTTCGTGAGACTGGTAATGATTCCTATTGGGGTCGGAATTAACTTCCGCCGGAGGAGAATGACTGCCAATAGATTGATAAATTTGCTTCAGCATCTTCTTGGTGAGTTGATGCTGGTAAACGACCAGTTCAGCCAACTGCTCAATTTGTTCCTTAAGAGACTTAATTTCTTGCTCCATCAGGAATCGCTTCTCAAAAGTTTCTCAACTCTCTGGGCTACTGAGAATGGATTGACTTGGTTCCCCAACGTATTGAATGTATTTAGATCCTTCTCCAATTGAGGTGTTGATCATGTTGACATTTTCCTCTTTGTGTTGTGGGAGAGGATTGTCTTGGACATGGGGTTGGTCAAGCTTTGTTACCATAATTTCCCCGCTGTCAGTCAAATCTTGAATTTTGTACTTGAGAGACCAACAGTCTTGGGTATCATGGCCTGAAGACCCAGAATGATAAGCACATTTCTTGTTAGGGTCGAAGTTCCTTCCGTTAGTGTTGGTTAGTGGAAAAGTTGAACAATCTTCTTCTGAGCTGTCAGGAGTCTGAACACATTCTCGAATGAATCCCCTAATGGGGTAAAATTTCTTTGACGCCTGACTTCCACATTTTTATGGAATTGAGGGTTTGCAGGCTGTGCTGAAGCTTGGAAAGGGGTATAGTTCCTCATTTGAATGGGCATGTGATTTGAATCTCCCCTTGAATTTTGTCCTTGTAAAACTAAGGAGACTTCTTCGTCTTTCTTTTTATGGACCCTCTATGGATTACTCCCATAATTTTCGGATTGGATATGTTCGACGACAGCTTCAAGGGCGGTTAGATCTTTTATCTTCCCGGATTTGAGCCCCATTTCCGCCATCTCGCCATGCTTGATCATTTCAGAGAATGGTTTCCCTATTCCCGATAGGACCCTCTCATAATAAGGTGCTTCTTGGATATCGATGAAGGTCATGACTATTTCAGATTCAGTCATGGCAGGGGTGACTTGTCCTGCAACCCGTCTCCATCGCTGGGCATATTCTCTGAATGATTCAGTGTTCTTTTTCTTGATTTTGGTTATTTGATATCTGTCTGGAGCCAGCTGTGACTGTAAACTGTACTGGCTGAGGAAGGCATAGGCCACCTCTTCCCAGCTATAAATTTTGGAGTTGTCCAATCGGGCATACCATGCTCTGGCTTCTCCGGTTAGACTCTTTTGGAATAGTTGCATTCGAAGTTTCTCGTCCTCATAATAGGATCCGAGTTCTCCGATGAAGACTTTCAGGTGTGTGTATGGATCTCCCAACCCATCATATTTCTCGAACTCGGGGGTTCTAAATTTCTCAGGATAACGAGCCTCGGAGAATATGCAGAGGTCAGAATAATTCACACTGCCAAATGCCCCAGTCCCTTTGATAGACCGGAGAGTTTCTTCTATTTTTTGCATTTTCTTGAGAAGGTCACCAACTTCTGCTCTTTTCTGATGGTGGTGATTTCAAGAGTTTTGTTGATTGGGTTCTGGTTTTGTGATCCAGGAATCTGAGTTTCGGCCTTTTCAGTCCCTTAATTGCTTCCACTACCAGGTGCTCCTGGTCCTGGATGAGTTTAAGATTGTTTCCCTTTTAGGGGCCTTACTTTGTTCTCGCAGAAAACCGGCTAGCTCGGCTATCTGATTTTTCAGTCCTTCGAATTCTTTCATGGAGACGAGTGGATTCTGGTGAAGCACTTGAAGCCATGTCCGAGGATGGACCGAGTGCTTTCTTGAATTTAAATCTGGTGACAGGACTAATTTTTACACCTACAACAAAACATAGGCATGTCAATTTCCTGATGTAGGTAAGGATCGGATGCATGATGTGTTTTTTATTGTTTATCCTGCAAAACCGAGATTAGTTGTTTTGATGGTAGGATGACAGGATATTTGACAGGAAAGTAAATCTTTCATTATTGTCATTTACATTGTGCTCCTCAGTAATTGGAGACTTGACAGAATTGAAAGAGGAAGGCATGAAGAAGCTTCCCTTCGAATTTGGGTAATCAGAGGCTAACCTATCTTAGGTTTACTATCGCGGCTTTTGTTTCGGCATGAAGGCTCCCAGATCATCGCAATCTACTAGAAAGGAAGTTACTCCGATCGTTCAACTGGAGCGAATCTGAGTGGTGTATTTTCATGAGGCACCCCCAGAGACTTAATTGTCCCCAGAGTTATTACTTAACACCAATCGGGTTATCCTCCTTGTGAGAGCGACACACAACATCCATTCTCATACATCATGGCTCACCGTTTATGCATGTGATGACAGTTGGGTGCGAAGCACTAAGAAGCAGGAAATCATTCATTCACATCCATTCAATGTAAAGACGTAGCATTCACTCATCCATTGACTGTGGAGACGCAGGATTTCACGCATTCAATAGTTTTAAAAGGAAAATATTTTGAAAACATTTGAAAGCGACCTAAGCCCTCTACTGTCCCCAGCAGAGTCGCCACCTGTCGACGTTGGAAAATTTAAGAATCCCGCGGGTAAGTTCATAACCCGATTTTCCTCAAATCGATCTTCCTAATTTCTCTCTACCCTTATTCTTTTTATTTTGAAAAAAGGTTTTGAATGATTTTTTAGGAAATAGACCAACATGTGTTTATGTCGACGATTTAATTTGATTTAACAGAATCGTCAATTGGTAGATTTGAAAATGGTTGTACCAACTCAACCGAGTTTGATTTAAAAAAAGGCCCAATTGCTGGACACTGTCGAAACTTGATCTTTGAAATCGAAATTTTGAGTTCGGGAGCTTGGTTAAGTGTGGGAAAGGTGTTAGACACCCCACGACTCACGTGTAAACACGGTACCACATCTTTTCAATATTTTCCTTTAAAAACTAGAATGCGTGAGTGAATGCTGTTTGAAAATTGGGCCTATTAATTTAATTTATTGAAAGTAGTGCTTTGCTTCGTTGAACCTATATACGAAGAGTTTGATTTTGATTTGAAAATCAGTCTTTGATTTAATTTGCAAAAGCATTTAATTTGATTTTCTTGAAAAGCTTTTCTTTTAATTTGAATTGAAAATGATGTTTTAAAAGCTGGTTTATCAAACCTTTACGCTGCCATAGGAATTGAAGCCTTTTGATACTTCCAATTTATCTTTATAGCCTTAAAGCTGTATGTGAATGGTGATTTGCCGGGCTGCGAAGCATCCTCGACCACAGAAATAGACAAGTGTCGGTCTCCTCATGGGTATGAAAACCATCGGAGGGACGTTAACACGACAATCCATATTTTCACTAGATTGAGACCTTAAATCCGGATAACTATTTTAAGGTCTGTTTACATGTACATTTCTACAGAAAAACTGGCAGGGTACATTTGTAAATCGGAGTTTGTCCATTATGAAAATCAGATCCCGATCAATTTGATCGTGAATCCCATGATTCCTAGGCTTATATATGAGTAGCCCATAAACCTGAACAGTTCAAATTTGTACAAAAACAGATATATATACATCCTCACGTCGCAATAGAACCAATGATTCATCAGTAAATCCTGGCTGCGCGTGACCAAAGCGTCTCGTTCCCACTAGATAGCGATCTAAGGGACGCGAGATTGCTTTTGAAGCTGAAACTAGAAAGAAAGCTAGATTTAAAGAAATCTCAGCCATTCTAGCTTCCCGGCTCAATCTGGAGGTTTTGAACCGTTTGAAAACTAGAATTGGCGAATTTAAATAAATCTAGTCCGCCCGCAGATATGTCAGTGCAGATTCATATACAAATGAATGTTAAATGCAGCATGTTGAATAAATTGAGTAAAGCAATATATATAATTATATATATATATAAGCTGTAAAAGGGCGATGGGTTTTCACTTGCAAGCCCGGACTAGAATTGAAATATATATATATATAAACTGTAAATAGCCACGAAATAATTCAGGCTGTGACAGAAATGAAATATATATATATATATATATATATATATATATATATATATATATATATATATATATAAACAGCAATAAGAGCGATGAATTTTCACGCCAATGCCCGTACTGGAATTGAAATTGACAAAAAGTAGTCACCTAGTGACTGGGAAGAGCACCTAGTATGGGAAAGTGTGCAAAAGTAGTAAAAAGACCACAAAAAAGGTCCAGGCCAGACTGAAAATATATATATATTGACAGAAATATAAATTTACAGAAAAATAGTCGTCCAGTGACTGAGGAGAGCACCCAGTATGGCGAAGAGTGCAAAAAAGTATAAAGGGCGATGGGTTTTCACGCCCGGACTGAATTGAAATATATATATATATATATATATATATATATATATATATATATATATATATATATATATATATATATATATTGACAGAAATGTAGTCAACCAATATTGGTGAGAAAATCAGTTATGGTGAAAGTCGCTTATATATGCATAAATATATATCAAAGCGGTAAACTATCTCGGATTTGACATCCGGGCTTGACAGAATTAAAATGTTAGTATATATACAGCGAAATATATACAAAAAATGGCCAAACCCGGACTGGGAAGATAACCCAGTTCGGCGAAGTTGCCAGAACGTGGGTGCTAGTGCTGGAGCTGACGGATCGTCAATCCGAGTTGTAGAAATGCAAAAATTTGAGTTTATATACAAAAATATACCAAATTTTGACAAAAACGGCCATGGAACTAAGTTCAGGGCATATTTAGAAGATAAAATTTCGTGTGCAAGTGGAAAACAATGCAAAGTAGTAGTATTGACTTCCTGATCGTAAAAATACTTACAATGGACTGCAATACAGGCTCCAAATCTACCGATTATTTTCAAATATGTGGTAGTATATGGGTATATCTACGTGTTAGAGTGAAAATATTTGGGTTTGAAAGAGGTGTAAAAGTCGAGAATCTGAACTGGCAGAGCTTCGCTGCGTTTCCTGCTTATGAAAATGAGAGGGGGTGCCCCTCTATTTATAGAGGGAAGAGCCACAACTCTACCTAGGGCAGCCGCAGGTAGAGGTGCGGCTTCCTTTGTGGGGCCTGCGGTGCTGGGTTTCGTCGTCTCGAAGTATGTGCACTCCGAACAATGCGCAGTCGAACTCGAAACTTTCTAACTTTTGATCGGAGCGTCCGTTTGAGGCGTGCGATACCTTTTCTGAAATCTCTCGGAGAGAGTGTTGCAATGACATGGGATAAAATATTTTTCGGATCCAAGAAGACAGGTTCATAACTAGTTCTTTGATTCCCCGCAGTTTATCCGTTGAGCTATCTTGCGTCGTTAGCACTCGGGATCATCGTTATAGTTCATTCTGACTTTGATGGCATCAATTCGGGTTGAGTTTGACCGAATCGGTTGAAGTTTGATAAAATGACCATTTTACCCCTCTCGGAGTGGTACTTGATTGATCTGGCTTCCCAGGGTTGTCTTTGGGGCTGAACTGCACTTCCCAGATTGATGCCGGAGATGATCTATACTTCCCAGGTAGAGACCGGGGATGACTTGACATGTCCTCGGTAGATGTCGAGGTTGACCGGTACCTTGATGCCGGGGTTGAATGGACTTCCCGGGTTGAAACCGAGGTTGATCAGAACCTCCTAGGTTGCTGCCGGGGCTGAATTGACCTCTCGGGTTGTTGGCGAGGCTGATTTAAAGACCCGATATTTGAGATCGAGATTTGAACTGACGGCCCGATTGGAGATCAGGATTGATCTGATGGTCCGATTGGAGATCGGGGCTGGCTTGACGGTCCGATTAGAGATCAGAGCTGGATTGACGGTTCGATTGGAGATCGAAGATGGATTGACGGTCCGATTGGAGATCAGAGCTAGATTAACGGTCCGATTGGAGATCAGAGCTGAATTGACGATCCGATTGGAGATCGGAACTGGATTGACGGTCCAATTGGAGATCGAATTTAGGTATACCGATATTGGTGATCGAATTTGGTTGGAGATCGGAGCAGGATTGACGATCCGATTGGAGATCGGAGCTGGATTGACGGTCCGATTGGAGATCGGATTTAGGTATACCGATATTGGTGATCGGATTTGAATTGACGGTCCGGTTGGAGATCGGAGCTGGATTGAAGGTTCGATTGGAGATCGAATTTAGGTATACCGATATTGGTGATAGGATTTGGTTGGAGTACCGGCATTGGTGGCCGGATTTGAGTTTACCGACATTGGTGGTCGGATTTGAGTTGAAGGACCGGCATTGGTGGCCGAATTTGAGTTGATTGACAGTTTTGCCCTCCTACAGTGTTAGTATTAAGGCAAGAAAAATTTCGAGTGTCTACAAATGGCAACAAAGAAATTCATATTCCATATTAAAAAATAATTCATTGTGTCAGTACAACTGTGCATAACATAATTTTTCATCTAGATAGGAAGGGTTGAAGAAATTGCCTGCAGGCATAATCCTACATGCTTTCAAGGAACACCCACTTTATTCTGATAAAGATAATTAAGACCCCAAACATGATATCCACTAAAACGAATAAACTCTCTTTAAGATATATTAAAGCCTGCCACAACAAATTTGTAGCGAAATCAAATGCAGTAAACAATTTTTAAAAAAAACAACTGCTTAACTATTTTGGTAAAGAAACTAGAAATCCATTCCATAAAATATTAGTCAAGTACACAAATTTGTTATGCAAATTTAGTTGATACTTAATTTTCTTTTTCATAAAATCAATGATTTTTTTTGAAATTCACAAACTTCACCTATTATGGATCTTCTTGCAACTAGCAAGCCTTAAGCTATAATTCTTACATCTTGGTATAATTTAATTTACAAAACTTACAGTGATCAAAAGAAATCCTCAATAACAAAAATATGATATCCAAATATAAAAGAAAACAAATTTATTTTAATTTCTTCAGTTAAATTATTTATGTACTACAAAATATAAAATCTTAATCCAACAAAAATTAACCTTCAAGCAGTACTCTAAAAGTACATAATTCATGTTTTCAACAAACAGTTCATACTTCAAACATTATACATCGGGAAGAACTTCAGTTTTTCTAATTCTCTAACTATACAATACCTCAATTTCTTTTGTTTTTTTATGTGTCATGTTTAAGCTCTTTTGATTAATGTAGGCTTGGTTGTGTATCCACATGCAGCAACAAGAAATTACGGATTAACTGGGATGTCACCAGATTTCATCACAAGTTTACAACTTCAAAATAATTTCATCCATTTATCAAAATACAATGAACTATTTTTATGTTTCATGGTCATATGTACAAAAATATCATAATAGATAAATAGAGACATGTAGTATTCCCAATTTGTATACCATATATACCATGCAATTTAATGCATCCACGTGATTGAGTAAGGCTTTGAAGAGCCATGGTATTTTTTTCCCCCACTTGCAAAAACTCAAGATAGCAACCCAATATAACTGATATGATATAATACATTTTAGGCATCAGATAATGGCAAGTGAAATAACTCAATCATAAATGCCAAATATATATATATATATATATATATATATATATATATATATATATATTGGCACATAAGAACAAACAAGTGAGCTTCAAAATTGGTCTAGCATGCAATTGTTCTTAATGAGTGTCAAACATGCTACTCATCAACATTCAGATATCCATAAAGGTACTAGGCTGTAGAAATGCCAACCAACCTCCGTCTCTATTTTCTAAATTACAACTCATATCTCCAAATGGGACCAAACATGAACATGTTACAGAAGGCATGACATTATTTTTAAATAATATATTAACCAACCAAAACTAACATCATACACCAGATTTTCATAACCTCAAAACTGCTCTGTTGGGCAGTTTTTCCAACTGAGCCTCCTTTAAACCCTTGCTTCAAAATAGGTTTTAAATACCATTTAACATGCACAATTTACTTGAATTACTTCAACATACATATATTTAGTCTTTCTTGATAGCAACCTTGCCTAATTCTTTCTAATTTTATCAAACATGACTTGTGCATTCATTTTTAGGATAAAATTCATAGATGTTAAGGGAGGTTTAAACCCAATTTATCAGAATCAATATTATTCAATTTAACATAACTGCTCGTCCAATATGCGTTATCAGTCAAAAGAACTCTTCAAGTTATAATATAAGAAGAAAGAAAAAACATATTAAAAAGCTAAAGTTTATTGCTAAAAACAACAAAGAGCTAACCTTCATAACAATACAGTCGTCCAATTCCCCAAATTTGGTGATGTTATTCCTCAATCCATCTGTATCAATTTCCCACGGAATGCCTAAAACCTAAAATAGAAACAATCACATCATATGGTAAGAAATTTACCAAAAGGCAAAAAAAAAAATCAATGTAAACAATATGAAAGGCGGAGAGGCATACAACAAGCTTTCTGACCGATATAATTGAAGTATTCGAATGAAGAAATCAGGTAAGGAAACACCCAAATTCTCTCTCCTCTTGGCTCTAAACACTCACGATCTCTTTGATTGAAACATCCCTATATGAGTTTTGGCTCAAGGTGGAGAGGAGAAACCTAAATTGGCATCTGTTTCACGTTAAACTCATTTTCGAACCGAGTACACAACTCCTAAATTAGGAATTCTATTCCAAAAAAAGAGTTTGATTTTAACCTATAAAAAATATTATAAACTCTCTAAAAAGTATTATTATAAATAAAATTATTATTTTAAAATTTTAAATAGATTTAAATTTAAATTTTAGGATGTTATAAATTAGTTAATAACGAACTGAAATATAACTCTTTTGTAGAACAAAAAAGTAATAATTTAACATATTTTTCACAAAAGAGTCTTAATTATTATAATTTTTTTATTTTCAATTTATAATTTTTTAAATTTTGAATTATTGTAACTTAATATTTTAATTAATAAAAATTTAATATTATAAATTATTTAAAATGTATTATTAAGAATAAAATTATATTTAAAAAAATAATTATATTAAAATTTGAGTTGTATGATATCATAAATTAATTAAGAATAAACTCAAACTTAACTTTTTCTGCAGAACAGACGAGTATTTTCCTAGCATTTGTGAGCTATTCCACATAAGAGCCTTATTATTTTTTTTCATGGCCAATGTATGAAATTTCAAAGTTTAAATTATTATAATTTTATTTACTTTGATTAAAGAAATAGTCAATATTGTAAGTTACTTAAAAAAACTATTACAAACAAATTTTTTATTGTAAAAAATTAAATGTATTTATATTACAATTTATATTCACCACAATTAAGTCTAATAATTTTATTTAGAACAAAACAATGACCAATTTTATCTCTTGCAACAAAACTATGGAACAATAATATATAGTGAGTAATAATTCCTTCATTAATAATTTTTTTCCTCGCAATTTTTCATAAGAAATTGACGCCAAATATCATTCTCCCACCTCAATTTTACGAAAGAAAAAATATAAATTTTGAATGATATTTATTTCGCTAATAACTATATTGTCACTACATTTTTTCCTTCACTGTTCTTTCGCTAAAAAACTCCTCATGTAAAGGAATTCATTCCTTCACAAAAAAAAATTCACTACATCCCTAATTTCTTGTAGTGCAAGACCAATGCTTAAATAAATAATTGTGCTTGTTTAAATTACTTACTCTTCTTAATTAATTAACTCTTGAACTAATGCTCATTATTATTGATATTTACATATTCTTATCAATCAATAATGTTAATTCACTTACATAACCCAATTAGACTTGTCGTATTCAAGTTTATTGAGTATGTAATTAGGGTTTAACACCTTTAAATTAATTTTTTGGATTATTAAAATGCTTAGGTTAGTCCACTAACTTATTTAACTTATTAATGAGACTTCCTTTAAACACTTATATCATATTATTCATATAATCACTTAGTCATTCATAATATATCACAGATTATTTAATATATTTATTTACAATGCAACACAACAATTCTCGGTTATTACATTCTCCCCTCCTTATAAAAATTTTGTCCCCGGAATTTCCCTAAGGTTACTCAAAAAGATTCGGATAATTCTTCATCATCTTTTCCTCAAGTTCCCACGTAGCTTCCTCCGCATTGTGGTTTCTCCACAGAACTTTGACAAAATGTATGACCTTATTTCTCAACTTCTGCTCTTTCCTATCCAAAATTTCTACAGGAATTTCCTCGTACGATAAGTCCTTCTAGACTTGAATCGGCTCGTAGGATATCACATGCTTGTAATCTGGCTTGTATGGACACAACACTGACACACGAAACACATTATTAATATGTTCCAGTTCAGGAGGTCGAGCTACCTCGTACGCCACTTCCCCTATCTTCTTCAGTATCTCGAACGGTCCAATAAATCTCGGACTCAGTTTACCTTTCTTCCCAAATCTTATGTTCCCCTTCCAGGGAGATACCTTTAGAAATGAGTAACTTCCCACTTCAAAGTCTCTTTTCTTGCGATGAATATTTGCGTACTTCTTTTGTTGATCCTAAGCTGCTACCAGTCGAGCTCTTATCACTTTGATGATCTCTACGGTCTACTGCACCAATTCTGGTCCCAACAGTCTTTGTTCACCTACCTCGTCCCAACATAAGGGCGTTCTGCATTTCCTTTCATACAAGGCTTCATATGGCGGCATTCTAATGCTTGCATGATAACTATTGTTATACGCAAACTCCACTAATGGAAGATGATCTTTCTAGCTTCCTTTAAAGTCCATCACGCAGGCTCTGAGCATGTCTTTTAATGTTTGAATCGTTCTCTCGCTTTTCCCATCTATCTGTGGATGATATGATGTACTTAACCTTAGCTTTGTCCCCATTCTTTCTTGAAGACTCCTCCAAAAGTTTTATGTGAAGTGCGGATATATATTAGACACAATTGCTACTGGCACTCCATGTCTCAAAATTATCTCCTTGATATACAATTTGGCTAACTGGTCCAAAGTATACCTTATCCTAATCGGCAAAAAGTGTGCTGACTTTGTAAGACAATCAACAATCACCCATATAGCGTCATAACCTTTTTGTGTCGCTCGAAGTCCTACCACAAAATCCATCGTGACGTGCTCCCATTTGCATTCCAGAATTTCCAACGGCTGTAATAGTCCACTTGGTCGTTGATGCTCTGCCTTAACTCTTTGACAAGTTAAACATCTGCTGACGCATTCCGCAACCTCTCTCTTCATGTTAGGCCACCAATAATGTTAACACAAATCTTGATACATCTTCGTGCTTCCTGGGTGTATTGAATATCTCGCATTGTGCGCTTCTTGCAAAATCTCCTCTTTTAACTCTGGTACTGCAGGTAATCAAATTCTTCCTTGAAATCTCAACAATCTAGTGCCGTCAATTTTATACTTCAACTCTTCACCTTCAGCTAACCGCTTCGTGATGTTACTGCATTCTTCATCCCTCTCTTGTTCTTCCTTTACCTTGTCTAATAAGGTTGGACTTGCTTCCATTTCTATTACCCTATCCGAATTCTTTAGATTTTTCACCTCCAACTCTATTTTCTTAATTTTTCTTACTAATTCTTCTTGTTCTGTTAATAGAAATAACTTTTCTCTGCTCTTCCTACTTAAAGCATCTGCTACTACATTGGCCTTCCCTGGATGATATAGAATATCACTATCATAGTCCTTGATCAATTCTAACCATCTCCTCTGCCTCATGTTTAACTCCTTTTGTGTAAAGATATACTTCAGACTTTTGTGGTCTGTGTATATCTCACACCTTTCTCCGTAGAGATAATGTCTCTAAATCTTAAGGGCAAACACTACCGCAATCAATTCCAGGTCCGGGGTAGGGTATCCCATCTCATAGTCCTTTAATTGTCGTGACGCGTACGCAATAATTTTACCATTCTGCATTAACACGCAACCCAGTCCCTTGTGTGACGCATCACTACACACTGTAAAACCCCCCGTACTATCTGGTAAAGACAACACAGGTGCTTCACTTAATGTTTTCTTCAATTCCTGAAAACTCTGTTCACACTTCTCTGTCCCCACATACTTAACAGTCTTCCCTGTCAGATTAGTCAATGGTGTCGCTATCTTCGAGAAATCCTAAATAAACCTCCGGTAATATCCTGCCAATCCCAAGAAACTTCTGATCTCTGTCGGTGTCTTCTGTTGTCCCCAATTTTTCACCGCTTTTACTTTCGCTGGATCAACAGTAATTCCCTCGTTGTCAATGACATGTCCCAAAAATTGAATTCTCTTCAACTAGAACTCACACTTTGAAAATTTTGCATATAACTTCTCTTCTCTTAATGTTTCCAATACAATTAATAAATTTTCGGCATGCTCCTCCTCAATCTTTGAATACACCAGAATATCGTCAATGAACATAACCACAAACTTATCCAAGTACGGTTTAAATACTCTGTTCATCAAGTCCATAAAAGCAACTGGCACATTCGTCAGTCCAAACGACATCACTAAGAACTCATAATGGCCGTAACGAGTTCTAAATGCTGTCTTTGGTACATCCTCCGTCCTTACCTTCAACTGATGATAACCAGTCCTTAGGTCAATCTTCGAAAAACATCTCGCTCCATTAAGTTGATCAAACAGATCGCTTATTCTCGGTAACGGATATTTGTTCTTGATTGTCACCTTATTCAACTCTCTATAATCTATACACAACCTCATCGAACCATCTTTCTTCTTTACAAACAACACATGTGCTCCCCACGGAGATACACTAGGTTTGATGTACTTCTTGTCCAACAACTCTTGTATCTGGATCATCAACTCTTTTATTTCTATCGGAGCCATTCGATACGATGCTTTCGATATCGACGCTGTCCCCGGTACTAAATTAATCATAAATTATATCTCTCGATCTGGCAGAAGTCTCAAAAGTTCTTCTAGAAAGACATCCCCAAACTTATTAACTATAGGTATCTATCCCATGTTCGAATTCACAACCCGTGTATCCACCACATGAGCCAAATAACCTTCACATCCTTTTCGTAGCATTCTCCTGGCCTGCATCAGCATCAGACAATTTTTTTGTCTTGGCGACTTGCTACTATAAAATGCCACCTTAGACTTATTTGGTGTCTTAAGGCGTATCCCTTCTTATGGTAATCTATAACTGCCTCATAGTTAAACAACCAATCCATCCCTAAGATAACATCAAATTCTCGTAAGCGTATCGGAATCAAATTAACGCTTAACTTATGTCCCCTTATTTCCACACCACAGTTGTGATGGATAAACTCTGCAGGGATCACTTCTTTGTTTACAACTTCTATATTCATTGGGTTCTTTAACTTTTCACAGGTTAAGTTTAATCTTCTAGCAAATTCATCAGACACAAATGAATAGATAGCTCCCAAATCAAATAATACATATGCATTTATATTATTGATCGAAATTATACCTGACACCACCTCCTTAGATGTCACTGCGTCTTGCACAGTCATGTTGAATGTTCGGGCTGTCGGCTTGCTCTACTACGGTGGCCCTCTAATTGTTAACTTTGGGGTACTGCTCCTGTTTCCACTTCCTCCGTCAGTATTCTTCTTAATTGGACAATCCTTAAACCGATTTCCCGTTCCCCCATAAGAAAAGCAACCTCCCTTCTTTGGTTTAGGACAATTCGGTGAGATATGTCCTTCCTGGCCACAGTTATAATAGACATTCTTCCCCATCATACACTTCCCAGAGTGATTCTTTCCACACTTTACACATGCTGGCTTCTTCTGTGGTGTACTCCCTTGTTGAGTTCTCGATTCGTTGCCACTGTTCCACTTGCGTTTCTTAGTGTTACTGCCCCCACTGCTGGCACCCTGATGTCCACCTTCAATCTTCTTCTTGTTCTTCTCTCGGTTGAATCTAGATACTGCCTCATTACTACCCTCTACAATAATGCCTTTTTCTAACAGTGCCAAAAATGTAGGAATTTGTAACACTGCAACATTGCTGTATATCCACGGCTTCAGCCCATTTTCAAACCTACGCGTCTTCCGCACTTCTGTCTCCACCTGATGAGGTGCAAATCTGGCTAGCTCATTGAATTTTGATGTATATTCGGCAACCGTCATGTTCTATTGCTTAAATTCCAGAAACTTCACTTCCGTCCTGGTTTGCATACCCTCCGAAAAATAGTTCTCAAAGAACAACTCTTTAAATCATGTCCATGCTACTACCTTTGTTCCTGCTCTAGCTTGGTTCGACTCCCACCAATAATTAGCCTCACCCCCTAGCAATGATAAAGGCCTTTTCCATCTCTTTCACCCATGTTTGAGCTTCTATGGGGTCCGTTGTTCCGCTGAATTCTGGCGGTCCTACAGTCTTAAAATCTTTAAAATTTGCTAATCTATTATTCACTTGATTCCTTGCTGCAGGTGTACGAGTCTGCATAGCTTGGGCTATCATATTTGCAAAGTTCTACATTGGATCAGCTTGCTCTCTTTCATTATTTACAAATCGTTCCTCCCTCTGGTTACGGTTTTGGCGTCTTGGCGGCATTATCTGGTTTAAACAAAATCTTACATTATCACTTCGAGTTTCATTATATGTTATAAGTATTTAAAATACAATATGTAATTTAAACTCTAATAATCATATTATCATCATGTTCAACTTGCTGAAATATCCATTTCAGCTTGCTGAAATGACCTTTTCAGTTTGCTAAAATAACTGTTCAGCTTAATAAAACTTTCAATTATCGCAGAGATAACTTACTATCTTCATTCTCAAAACTTATCTACTTAATCAAACATTTAGTCATAATTACGAATTTATATTCATATACCAAATTTTTTAGTGTCGTACACATGCCTGGCATATTTCTATAAATGCTAACTATCCCATTCTAAACATCTAGATATGGGATATATCAAAAGGTATACTCCCCTACACAGCTAAGATGGGGATACATCATATTTACATACAACCTCTCAGAGCTAGAGGTTTACATCATACATAATCTAACCCTGCTAAAAAAAAGGGTACTATGGCATCTATACACATCATCACCAACAAACACCTCACTGGCTGTCAGGTAGAGGCACCTCCGCTTGGACATGCTCCTGCGCCTGCAGTGCACCTCCAATCACCCGATGTTGCATTGACCGGCTACACTCACCGATCTCCACATGCTGCCTCCTATCTCCAACCCTGGGTCCTGCATATGCTGCATCTAATGCCCATCTTGGAGACTCTAGTCTGACCTCCTTCTCTTCCAAAAGTAACTCCAGCTAGTCAAACATCTTTGCTACTCTAACCTATTCCCCCTAAATCCTGATCTTATCTACAATCTCCAGATCAAACTCAAATCGCATCGCCTGATGCTCAACTCTTAACACTCCCAACTTTACCTCTTCTTGATCCAGTCTCTCCCTCAACTCAGCATTCATGGTAACCATCTGTTAAGCCTAGGCCATCTGTCCTTGTAACTGTATCTTCATCTCAGCAAGCTATGTCTGAGCCTGGTACGCCAACTCCTTGTATTGTGTTTCAGTAAACTGATGAGTAGCGTTCTCCCGCTCCAACTGTGTCACTCTATTCTCCAGTGCCATATTCGCTTCAAACAAGTCCACAACCATCATATCCTCGTCGTGGTCATCGCTCTCTGCTTGCTCCTCTACAAGTTCTATCGGCTCTTGCTCAACCGTATGGCTACCTTGTCCTTTTCTCAAGCATCCTATATCCAAACAAACACAACATCAGTATCACAATAAAATATATTCATTGATAAAATAAAATAATATTTTATTATGTACAATCTATACTAGATGAATCTCCACAATCCATCTCTTAGCATACTGTATACGAGTTTTCTTCTAAGGTTATAACCTAGGTTTCACATCCTAATGTTTATAACCTACAGCTTTGATACCAACCTGTGACGCCCCCAAATCCGGGTTCTCTAACCTCAGATTCAGTGCTCACGGTACATCATCATCATAAGCATTCTATAAACTATTGCAGAATAATAAACATATATTATTCATTACATTAAAGTCTTACAAACATATCCCAAGGTCTAATACCTTAACTTAACATACCTTAGTTATATATAATAACACAAAAGGTTTATAGAAACATCAAACTTAGTATATCATGATACAAAAACATTTACATTAACTACTCTTGAACTTTGCCCTTGCCCTTGTCTTTCTTACTCAAACTTTCGGGCTTAGCTGAAATAAATGTTATGATATAGCAAGAGTAAGCAACTAATTTGCTTAGCAAGTTTAAATATGAAGGAGATCTATCATGATTAGAAAAGAATTTAACTTTTGAAGTTCAATCAGATAAATGAATAGTGAAAGAACATGAATTAAATCTTAATAACTGAATATTCGAATAATTGAATAATAGAGGCTGAGTGGTTTGAAATAACCATAAACATATACTGAGGTTGTCAGTATTTAAACTGGTCCTTTTAATAAGATTTGGTAATCAAGGGGATCATCGTTTCATACCTGGTGAAATATGCATAATCACTCAGTATACTAGCAACAATTGTTTTCCAATAATGCTTTAGTAAACTTGTTCTTGTTCTCAGTCATGAGTCCTTACCACTTCGTTAGGCACCGCTTTCAAAACATATTTGAGTTAACAAATTTAAACATGCTTGATCTAGCAGATACAACTAGCATAGATACATATCATAAACAGTTCATTAATGAAAGAACTTTAAACAATTCACAGTTCAATAATAATAGAACATGAATTCAATTGCACAAAGTGCGAATATCAACAATCAATATCCATGTGAATAATCATCAATAATTATTCACTAATATGTTTTGAAAATATAACTCAAGTTTAAGTTAGAGAACTTGCCTCAATCGTAGTCTACTGCTATGCAATCTACTTTGCTTCTTAGAGAAAAGACCTATAATTGATCTTTCAATTACTCATAACATAACTCACTTATAATCTCATCATCTTATATTAAATTGTTTAACATTCAAACATATAGTTAAGTATTAGACATTACATTAAAGTTTTAGTGTTACTATTATACTTTGACAATCTTTTAATCATATCATAACTTATACTTATAAGTTTTTCCTTTATATGTTATCTTAGTAAACTAGATAGCATTTCAGTAAACTGAAAATACTATTTCAGTTAACCAGATTACATTTTAGCATCCTAAAATCACCATTTCAGCAGACCAAAATCAAATTAAGTAAATCAAAATCATTTCAGCACCCTGAATTCTCATTTCAGTCTACTACACGCATAATATAGCACCTTGAATACCAAATTCAACCACTATATTTAAAAATAACGTAATTCTCCTATTTTAATTCTCCGTTTAATATTATTAATTAAGTAATAATATTTTAAGCTAATGTTATTAACTTTTAATAATATTTAAGTCAAATATTACCAATAATATTTTAATCAAATATCATGCGTTATGTAAAAATATTTTAAGTCATTTATTAAATTAATAAATAATTTATTTTAATTATTTTTCTTTCCCTAATTAATTCATTTAAACCTTCTAAAATGCCATAAACATAAGAACTCTTCACACCCGACCCAAAACCTTTCTCAAAAATCTGCATAAACCATGCTTAAGGATCTCAAGTCGTAAACTGTATTTTTCATAATTTTCACATCATATATTCAATTTAATTCATTTATTCATATACCATCATTTATAAGAAAAATAGCAAAAAAACTTTAAAACAATTTCTTTTCTAGAAAGCAACTGTATATAATCCCCTGATGAAAATTTATTTTTCTAGAAATTTTTAAAATTCATTTACTATATTTAAATAGTCCAAAATTGCCAAATATTGTCATATTTTTCATAACTCGAGATTGTCTCCAAAAATTTTGAACTTTTCAGGATATGCTCTTGTTATATACATGTACGTCCAGTAAAAAGTTCATAACATTTGGAGTTATACACAGAGAGTTATACGTGTAGATTGTTAAAAGTAGTCCTTGGCTGTAAAATGCATAACTCTCAATCCGAATGGTCAAAAATTCTCAAATTTTTACAAGACCTACATAACCTCTGATATTAACCCGCCAAATTATCTCCAAATTTTTAAAGCATAGAAAGTTGATGAAACGGCCCTCGTGGCAGACTAATCAAAGAGCTTTTTAATCTTTTTTTCCACTACATGGACTGTTTGAACTAAAACACACACTACGACTTTTCAACCCTTGATTTTTGAGTTCTACCACTTGGTTTTATTAGTATACACATATATCTAGCACCCCTTTTTGACGAATTGTTAAAAGAAGGTGTAGATCTAACATACTAGTTGATTAAAGAGAGAGAAAGCTAGGACTTTCTAGCTTTCTAGAAATCTAGTTTCATTTTTCTCCTTTTGATCCACTTTCTAACACTTAAATTAGTTAGATCCATATATGAATACATAGAAAACACATATATTAAAGAGTTTTAAACTTCCAAACCATGAACCCCCTTTTTCCATCAAATTTATAAAAGAAAAGAGAACAAATCTTAAAGGTTAGTTTTATACCTTATTTTCTTAGCTTCTCTTCTTCTCCAACCGTAGTAGGTTATGAATCTTGGGTGCATTTAGGATCAAGCTCTCTTCCTTTTCTCTCCTTGCTCCTACCGAACTTTCTCTCTTTTCTCTCTCTCTATTTTCTTTGCTCTCTCTTTCTTAAGCTTAGGAAATGAAAGAAAATAAAATAAAAAGTTATACTTATTTTACTTAAAGTTAAA
Organism: Panax stipuleanatus; assembly: GCA_020205555.1. Taxonomy (NCBI): domain Eukaryota; kingdom Viridiplantae; phylum Streptophyta; class Magnoliopsida; order Apiales; family Araliaceae; genus Panax; species Panax stipuleanatus. The sequence continues at coordinate 34,338,564 of CM035120.1, forward strand.
AGTATAGTTATATAATGTATATCTATACATTATCACCAACTCTTGCATTCCATCTCTCTCTCTCTCTCTCATTATGAAAATGTTTACTTGCAAGAAAGAACAAGTGTGTTGGCCCATTAGTAAAGTAATACCTAAAAAGTAGTTTACTAACTAAAGTAATGATAATCATTACATACTCCCCCCTTGTTTCTCTCCCACCAATTTCGGTCATGTGGCCTCCTTATCTCCCACTTTTGGTTTTATTATAAGCTTTATTAAATGGCTAAGATATCCTTTCTTAAATGGGCCAAGCTTGGGCTTTCATTTTAATTCCTTTGGGCTTGCACTTTTTCTTAATTTACTTACTAGTTAAAATAAACTTGAGCTTTCACCCATAATTAAATTGTGCCATTATTATACTTTCCCTATACATGATATATTGAGCTAGTTTAATAATTTAATTGCCCTTAAATCAATTTCTCTACGAGTCCAATGCTTAAATAAATAATTGGGCTTGTTTAAATTACTTACTCTTATTAATTTATTAACTCTTGAACTAATGCTCATTATTATTGATATTTATATATTCTTATCAATCAATAATGTTAATTCACTTACATAACCCAATTAGACTTGTCGTATTCAAGTTTATTGAGTATGTAATTAGGGTTTAACACCTTTAAATCAATTTTCTAGATTATTAAAATGCTTAGGTTAGTCCACTAACTTATTTAACTTATTAGTGAGACTTCCTTTAAACACTTATATAGATTATTCACATAATCACTTAGTCATTCATAATATATCACAGATTATTTAATATATTTATTTACAATGCAACACAGAAATTCTTGGTTGTTATATCCGAAGGTTGAATTGATCTCCCGGGGTTGTCGCCGGGGCTGCTGAACCTCCCGAGGTTGTCGTCAGGGCTTGACCTAACATCTTAGTGTTACCGGGTCTTGACTTGACATCCCAGTGTTGTGGCCGGGGTTGAGTTTGATCTCTCGGTGTTTTCTTCGGGGCTACTAAACCTCTAGGGGTTGTCATCGGGGCTTGACTTGACATCCCGGTGTTGCCGGGGCTTAACTTAACCTCCCGGTGTTGTGGTCGGGGTTGAGTTTGATCTCCCAGTGTTGTCACTGGGGCTACTGTACCTCCCGGGGTTGTCGCCAGGGCTTCACTGACATCCCGGTGTTTCCAAGGCTTGACTTAATCTTCTGGTGTTGCCGAAAGGTAAAAGACGATTTTGCCCTCCTGTAGGGTTAGTAACAGGAATGCAAAATTTCAAGTGTCTACAGACGCCCCTCTTTATCATGTTTGTACAATGCAATGGAATGAACAGAATAAAGACTGCTAGACACTTTAAATATGACTCATGCAAATGTAATGCAATGCATGATATGTCATGTTACGAATACTATACGTCCCTATGGTTTTAGTTTCCATGGGTATGCTATCATTGTTTGTTCCCGCACTTCCTGTTGGGGGTGGAGTTGTTCATGATAGTTTTTACTTGAACTCGACGCTGGGATTGTCACCAACATCTTCTATCTCCAAATAAGCTTTCTGACTTTTTCTCCGCTGGGGATATTCTGAAAGTAGTATGCATAAAAGCCAATCATGTATGATGATAAAGCACGTACTTTGTAAACAATCTTATTTATTTATTAATGAAATATTCATTTATTAAAGGCATTTAATTATCTACATGTTGCTGTTTTTATAATATGTAAATAACCCATAGTTTTAAGCAATGCTTTTAGAATCATGATGATGATCATGCTAATGAGATCTAAATTCTTAGAAAGTTTTAAAACTTAAATAGTTCCCAATCGTGGGATTACTAAAAAGGGGATTAGTAAATCCGGATAGATTGGTACATATGTTGCTTGCTCATTGGATGAGGATGATTGATCTCATGATCATTTGTGTGGAGACACTAAAGCAAGTATGTAGGTGCTTATTGGAGAATAAGTTCACTGAACGTGATTCGCTATGGAATACCTAATGGAGTTTTACTCGCATGTCAATAGGAATTCCTAATGTGATAGTAGTACAAGTGATCCTTGGACTTGAGATCATCATAGTATCTTGTATGTAACAAATTATACTTTGACTTATTCCTTAAGACCTTTTAAGGCATATATAGGGTATGCTTGGGTATAATGAGTTACATATGGAGATAATGAATGATCAATAAAGAATCTACCACCTCTAGTAAAAGAGGAGATATGTCCTATGTGATTCGTTAAATGACAACCCAGGAATCCTTGGCCAAGGTGAAATGAAATTAGAAAGGAGTTTTTAATTTGCATTATTTGGAGTTGTGCATTTTCTAATCGAAATACATATAATTAAATAAAATAAGACTTGACAGTAAATCCATGTCTTATATTTAATTGGGACATTGTATGGTGGAAGGATTGAATTGTATGGTAACTATTAACTCACAGGTTCTTTTATGATTAATGTTGAAATCTATATTATCTGGAAAGTCGTTGATCGCTAGGGAGGCTTATCCCTATTGTAGAATAAATATTATTTATTTAAATAGATTTTTAGTTTAATTTATTTATTTAAATAAGATTAAAATTGTTTTAATTGATTTATTCACAACCGGTTTAATATGGAGAACCTAAAGGGTCACACCATAAAAGGAAGAATAATTATTTAAGAAGGTAATGGCATAATCGTAATAATGCATTAAGTATAATTAATTTAATCTATGGTGATAGAATAAATTAAATAGCTTAATGTTTATTATTTAATATTTTGGAAATATTAAATATAAATTAATAAGAGGAGTCTTATTAATATTATTACAATTATTATTATTTTAATTTCTAAAGGAGTTTAGTAATTAATTTAATATTTAGTACTCTCATTTATTCCTAATAAGATTAGGAGACAAATTAATTAAATGAATTTAATTAATTATTCCCATGTGGTGGGAAGCCTAAATTAATTAAAGGAGTTTAATTAATTAAAAGAAATCCCATGTCTAATAGGATTAGAAGGGTTGACCAATGTCTATATAAGAGAAGTCTTATAATAGATATTAGATGATGCAATTCTAATTGTTGGAGAGTACTCCTTTTCTAGAGAGGATAGAACACTAAGCCAAACACCCACCTTCTTGATAATTTCTCTTCCTTGGTGGATCACCTCTAGAGGCCAAACACTTGGGTGGCTAACGTTGATCAAAGAAAGGAATCTAACCCAGAAATTCAAGGAGATCACGAAGAACAAGGAGTTGAACTAGTACCTGTGGAAGCTTCGTTCTACAAGGGTATGATTCCATAACTTCTTATTTATCGTTTTAAATTAATAATTTTTATAAATGATGATCCAGGTAATGGTTTTGTAGAATTTTTTTTAAACTCTGATATACCATGCTTCCGCTAATTTTTGTAATTTGATTGCGTCACGATTTCGTACAAACCCAACAGTGGCATCAGAGCCAAACCTTTATGCAATTATTAATTTATTTTTGATTTCATATACATATGGGTATATATTTAAAATAATTTATTGGGCATAATTTTATTGTATAATTTTTTTTTTTTTTTTTGGGACGAATCACAATTTTTTTTTTTGGGTGCTAATCTTGAATTCTGCAAAGAAAAGGTGTTGTCTCTTTCTTACTCCAAAAAGAAGGTGACCCATCAGGAAAGGACTCTTTTAATAAACCTGCAGGACTCTTTTAATAAAAGAAGGTGATTTTTTTTAAAAAAAATAAATAGGATATATTTATATATTATATTCTAAATAATTTTATAATTAAAATAAAGAGTTTATTTTAATCTTGAAATTGGATTTCATGCAATTTAAAATTGCCCATTAAATGATACTCATATATATATGGAATGTTTTAATTCATGAGATGAATATTTATTTATTGATATATATGGTGATATGTATGAAAATAAATGGAGATTGATTATGGACTATTTGACCAATGTGATTGGATTTTATTTTAGTTGAATGCTTGAATGAATGGGTTTTATTAAATGGGGTCTGTGTACCTCGTCTTCTCTAATTTTTTTTTTCTTGATGTAAAATTCTATCTCCCTCCTATGTACTTCCCCTTGACTGTTGATCAAGGTTTCTATTTAAATTAAATAGTTTAATGTAATAGAAATAGTTAGAATTATCTTTAAAAATTAGAGACCAATGAGCAAGGAGCGCGTGAAGACCCGTTTGTATGGAGCCCGGGTTTAAATGTAATAGTTACGTTTAAATTTAAATTCTTGCACCCCTAGGTTTGACCTTTTGGTTCACTTGGTGGCTCTAGTGAACCAAACTAGAATAAAAGTCCATAATCAATCCGGGTAGAATATAGTATTCTATATTGCATGCTAAATATTATATATATTATATTTTATGCAAACATGCTTCGCATATTTAATAAAATGACGCGTATTTTATATATATATGTGCATGCGCGCTAAACAAAGATGAGACTAATAATAACAAACCCCTCAAAGAAATAATATTAAGTCCGAAGTGTTCAAATGATATTTGGAATATCGAACGTCGCCTTCTAGCATGATAAATTAATAGAGTATTAGATATTTAATATGAGCATGTTGTGCTATCCACAAGGCGAGTATTGCGTATTTAAGATGTTAATTAATCACATTTGATGCTTATCAAGAAAATTGTGCTCACCCTTTTGCTTCACAATTTGTGCTCACCCTTTTGTGCCACAATTTCTTTCAGGTAATAAGAGTGTAGCTGGGTCGAGCGAGGATAACAAGGGAATAGAGTAATGGTCAGTGACTGTTGAGTTTCTCATTACATTATAAAATAGTATGAAAATATATAATTGTATTGAGACCTTTAAATGTGTGTGTCGTATTGTATACGCCATTTAGCCGTTGATTTTGGTGACCCAAATAGGGTGAGGTGTTGTCCAAGGTTGAAGCACCATGAGAGTTACATGTTTTTGTATTAAAACTCACAGTTTAATTGTGGTCGTATTTTGTACGACAGTTTAAAAGTTAGAATTTGAAGATTTGTATTTGGATTTTGTTGAGTGTATTTCGTGGCGACCCAAAATGGATTGGGTGGATTGGACCTATTTTGGGGGCGTTACATTTTGGTATCGGAGCTTAGGGATATAGTTGTTGGCAGAGATCTGAGTCTAGAACTAGGAGGGGAGAAACGAGTAATATATTTTGCTAGTGTATGACTTACCTAAGCTGAATTTTCTTACTTAAATTGACAAATTGTGATATGTCAATTAACCTTTGTTTTGAAGCTGTATTCTAGAATGAGCAATGGAGATATCATGATACAGAAAAAATGACCGGGAAGATAGAATCTGAAATAAAAGCAAGGTATTCTCAACTCTTCGAAATACCAGGTACATAAATTTCGGGGACGAAGTTTCATAAGGAGGGGAGATTGTAAGACCCCGAATTTTATGAAATAGAGGTATTCAATTTTTCTTATAATTATTATTTAGTAGATGGTTAAATTGAATATATGTTATAAGTTAAGGGTGATATATGTAGATTTTTCAAAATAAGCTAGTTGTTATAAAATATTCATTGTTGTCGGAGAATATTTGTTTGGTCGTGGAATATTTTTGTTGTCAGGGAATATTCGTAAGACGGCGCAGCCATTTATGGGCCCCATAACGAAAAATTGTGGGATGAAAAAAACGACACGAATGATTTTTTAAAAAATAACAGCGTAACGGATACCGTTAAAACTATTGAAATACCCGGTGGTTAAAGTAAAGTAATACGCATTGTTACACAGTAGCACACGGTATTGCACAGTATTTTATATTATTGTTATTTCAATAATTGTCACTGCACAGTATTTTCTATTATCAGATCAATAATTTATATTATTTGAATAATATTATTAGATAGCATTATTGGCAATGTCTAAAGAAGTTCTATCTATGAAAGGGGTTTGGTCACCTAATTGCGCGCTAGTAAGGAGAAATCCTTATCGGAAAGCCCCCTCTTTCCTGGGAACGACCTGGTTGTCAATATTGTAGTTTTGTAATATTATTTGTGAATAATTAATTATTGATTTATATGATAAAAAAATATTTATTTTATGTGGATATAAATGAAGGAATTAGTGCTGATGTGTTTTATCAGTATTTTGTCGAAATGGATGTGTAGAAAATCATCCGTATGTGAATTTCGGTCATTTTTCGTTAGGAATTTGAAAAAACTTTATTCTACAGAGTTGTAGAGAATTAAATTTCCTATGGAGTGGACATAAGATTCGTATTTTTCTGATAAAGGGCTATTTATTATGAATTATTGAAGTTCCGGAATAATTGATTTTTGGGGTTATAAATATTTTTTTAATAAAAACATTTTTTTGATGGTGGGCCCCACTTGTGTGGGCTGATGAAATGGTCAAGGAGGTGTGCGGATATTTTTTTTATAAATATATTATTTTAGTAATATTTCTGCTTTGGCGTTCTAAGCATTTTCCTATAAATAGGTTGCTGGGGTTAGAATTAAAAATCACACCAGAATAAGAAGTTTCTCTCTATAATATCGAGCGTAATTTTGAGTATTTAAATACTTTGAGTGTTGCTATACAGTACAAGTTTTTTTTAGTATTATATCCGATATTTTAGTCAGAAGTACTATTCTTTTGAGGTAAGGGATGATAAGGGATGTTATTTTTTTTCAAAAATGATGTTATTTCTTTTAATATCATTATACCAAATTATTGATATGAATTTTATTGTGAAATTTTTACCTTTTCATGTCGAGGTTACTATTCACAGGGTTACCATTTATGGGGTTACTGTTTACAGAGTACTATGCACGGGTTACTATTCACGGAGTTACTATTCACGTATACGGTACTATTCACGTATACGACACTATTCACGAATACAGTACTATTTACGAATACGGTATTATTTACGAATACGGTACTATTCATACATACGGTACTATCACGGGGATACTATTCACAGAGTTACTATTCATAGAGTACTATTCACGGGTTACTATTCACGGGGTACTATTCACGACAAAATTGGTTTCTTTTTCTAACCAAATTATCGTTGATTTATGAATCTTACTCTTGAAATTAGATTCATATTTTGATCATATTATTTTTATTATCATATATAACATTTTTATAATCCTGGTGATGAAATTTCTCTTTGACTTGAGTGTATAGATGGGTAGATTATTGGTATAATCATGACTGTGGGTTCTCTTTGGCTAATAGTGCAAAGATGAATTGTTGTCTTTGGCTAATAGTGCAAAGATGAATTTTTGACTGGTATGTTCATGACCATTGAATTTACAATTGAATATCTTTTGCTTAAGGGCAAAGGTGAATTGATCAACATGGTTATAATTATTGTTTATATAAATTCTGAAATAATTAGATATTTCTTTGAGATATGAATATCTTTGGCCTGTAGTGCAAAGATGACCTGTTGTTGAATATCTTTGGCCTGTAGTGCAAAGATGACCTGTAATTGAATATCTTTGGCCTATAGTGCAAAGATGAACTGTTGATGAATATCTTTGGCCTGAGTGCAAAGATGAATTTATTAGCATGATTATGAATAAGAACTGTGATTTTGTATAACTATGATCTTTGGTGTTTCAGGTAAAGACAGGTGATACAAAGTATCTTCGTCTTGTGTGCGAAGAGAAATTTATCAACATAATTATGATTATGAACTATTTACATGATTGTGGACAGGAACTGTTGATTGATGTTATAGGGATAAAATATTAATTATGGACTTTCAAATCATAGAAGATAGTAGAAATTATTTCCTACTTAACTCTTCTGATGCATTGTTACTTCCGCTGTAGTTGTTGATCTAAAACTTGCTGTCCATAATATTTTATCTGATTTGTTGAAGACTAACGATAAATTATTCTGCATTATCTTAGTCATGATATTCTTTACTGGGCTATTTGTGCTCACCCTTTTGCTTCACAATTCCTTTCAGGTAATAAGAGTGTAGCTGGGTCGAGCGAGGATAACAAGGGAATAGAGTAATGGTCAGTGACTGTTGAGTTTCTCATTACATTATAAAATAGTATGAAAATATATAATTGTATTGAGACCTTTAAATGTGTGTGTCGTATTGTATACGCCATTTAGCCGTTGATTTTGGTGACCCAAATAGGGTGAGGTGTTGTCCAAGGTTGAAGCACCATGAGAGTTACATGTTTTTGTATTAAAACTCACAGTTTAACTGTGGTCGTATTTTGTACGACAGTTTAAAAGTTAGAATTTGAAGATTTGTATTTGGATTTTGTTGAGTGTATTTCGTGGCGACCCAAAATGGATTGGGTGGATTGGACCTATTTTGGGGGCGTTACATTTTGGTATCGGAGCTTAGGGATATAGTTGTTGGCAGAGATCTGAGTCTAGAACTAGGAGGGGAGAAACGAGTAATATATTTTGCTAGTGTATGACTTACCTAAGCTGAATTTTCTTACTTAAATTGACAAATTGTGATATGTCAATTAACCTTTGTTTTGAAGCTGTATTCTAGAATGAGCAATGGAGATATCATGATACAGAAAAAATGACCGGGAAGATAGAATCTGAAATAAAAGCAAGGTATTCTCAACTCTTCGAAATACCAGGTACATAAATTTCGGGGACGAAGTTTCATAAGGAGGGGAGATTGTAAGACCCCGAATTTTATGAAATAGAGGTATTCAATTTTTCTTATAATTATTATTTAGTAGATGGTTAAATTGAATATATGTTATAAGTTAAGGGTGATATATGTAGATTTTTCAAAATAAGCAAGTTGTTATAAAATATTCATTGTTGTCGGAGAATATTTGTTTGGTCGTGGAATATTTTTGTTGTCAGGGAATATTCGTAAGACGGCGCAGCCATTTATGGGCCCCATAACGAAAAATTGTGGGATGAAAAAAACGACACGAATGATTTTTTAAAAAATAACAGCGTAACGGATACCGTTAAAACTATTGAAATACCCGGTGGTTAAAGTAAAGTAATACGCATTGTTACACAGTAGCACACGGTATTGCACAGTATTTTATATTATTGTTATTTCAATAATTGTCACTGCACAGTATTTTCTATTATCAGATCAATAATTTATATTATTTGAATAATATTATTAGATAGCATTATTGGCAATGTCTAAAGAAGTTCTGTCTATGAAAGGGGTTTGGTCACCTAATTGCGCGCTAGTAAGGAGAAATCCTTATCGGAAAGCCCCCTCTTTCCTGGGAACGACCTGGTTGTCAATATTGTAGTTTTGTAATATTATTTGTGAATAATTAATTATTGATTTATATGATAAAAAAATATTTATTTTATGTGGATATAAATGAAGGAATTAGTGCTGATGTGTTTTATCAGTATTTTGTCGAAATGGATGTGTAGAAAATCATCCGTATGTGAATTTCGGTCATTTTTCGTTAGGAATTTGAAAAAACTTTATTCTACAGAGTTGTAGAGAATTAAATTTCCTATGGAGTGGACATAAGATTCGTATTTTTCTGATAAAGGGCTATTTATTATGAATTATTGAAGTTCCGGAATAATTGATTTTTGGGGTTATAAATATTTTTTTAATAAAAACATTTTTTTGATGGTGGGCCCCACTTGTGTGGGCTGATGAAATGGTCAAGGAGGTGTGCGGATATTTTTTTTATAAATATATTATTTTAGTAATATTTCTGCTTTGGCGTTCTAAGCATTTTCCTATAAATAGGTTGCTGGGGTTAGAATTAAAAATCACACCAGAATAAGAAGTTTCTCTCTATAATATCGAGCGTAATTTTTGAGTATTTAAATACTTTGAGTGTTGCTATACAGTACAAGTTTTTTTTAGTATTATATCCGATATTTTAGTCAGAAGTACTATTCTTTTGAGGTAAGGGATGATAAGGGATGTTATTTTTTTTCAAAAATGATGTTATTTCTTTTAATATCATTATACCAAATTATTGATATGAATTTTATTGTGAAATTTTTACCTTTTCATGTCGAGGTTACTATTCACAGGGTTACCATTTATGGGGTTACTGTTTACAGAGTACTATGCACGGGTTACTATTCACGGAGTTACTATTCACGTATACGGTACTATTCACGTATACGACACTATTCACGAATACAGTACTATTTACGAATACGGTATTATTTACGAATACGGTACTATTCATACATACGGTACTATCACGGGGATACTATTCACAGAGTTACTATTCATAGAGTACTATTCACGGGTTACTATTCACGGGGTACTATTCACGACAAAATTGGTTTCTTTTTCTAACCAAATTATCGTTGATTTATGAATCTTACTCTTGAAATTAGATTCATATTTTGATCATATTATTTTTATTATCATATATAACATTTTTATAATCCTGGTGATGAAATTTCTCTTTGACTTGAGTGTATAGATGGGTAGATTATTGGTATAATCATGACTGTGGGTTCTCTTTGGCTAATAGTGCAAAGATGAATTGTTGTCTTTGGCTAATAGTGCAAAGATGAATTTTTGACTGGTATGTTCATGACCATTGAATTTACAATTGAATATCTTTTGCTTAAGGGCAAAGGTGAATTGATCAACATGGTTATAATTATTGTTTATATAAATTCTGAAATAATTAGATATTTCTTTGAGATATGAATATCTTTGGCCTGTAGTGCAAAGATGACCTGTTGTTGAATATCTTTGGCCTGTAGTGCAAAGATGACCTGTAATTGAATATCTTTGGCCTATAGTGCAAAGATGAACTGTTGATGAATATCTTTGGCCTGAGTGCAAAGATGAATTTATTAGCATGATTATGAATAAGAACTGTGATTTTGTATAACTATGATCTTTGGTGTTTCAGGTAAAGACAGGTGATACAAAGTATCTTCGTCTTGTGTGCGAAGAGAAATTTATCAACATAATTATGATTATGAACTATTTACATGATTGTGGACAGGAACTGTTGATTGATGTTATAGGGATAAAATATTAATTATGGACTTTCAAATCATAGAAGATAGTAGAAATTATTTCCTACTTAACTCTTCTGATGCATTGTTACTTCCGCTGTAGTTGTTGATCTAAAACTTGCTGTCCATAATATTTTATCTGATTTGTTGAAGACTAACGATAAATTATTCTGCATTATCTTAGTCATGATATTCTTTACTGGGCTATTTGTGCTCACCCTTTTGCTTCACAATTCCTTTCAGGTAATAAGAGTGTAGCTGGGTCGAGCGAGGATAACAAGGGAATAGAGTAATGGTCAGTGACTGTTGAGTTTCTCATTACATTATAAAATAGTATGAAAATATATAATTGTATTGAGACCTTTAAATGTGTGTGTCGTATTGTATACGCCATTTAGCCGTTGATTTTGGTGACCCAAATAGGGTGAGGTGTTGTCCAAGGTTGAAGCACCATGAGAGTTACATGTTTTTGTATTAAAACTCACAGTTTAACTGTGGTCGTATTTTGTACGACAGTTTAAAAGTTAGAATTTGAAGATTTGTATTTGGATTTTGTTGAGTGTATTTCGTGGCGACCCAAAATGGATTGGGTGGATTGGACCTATTTTGGGGGCGTTACATTTTGGTATCGGAGCTTAGGGATATAGTTGTTGGCAGAGATCTGAGTCTAGAACTAGGAGGGGAGAAACGAGTAATATATTTTGCTAGTGTATGACTTACCTAAGCTGAATTTTCTTACTTAAATTGACAAATTGTGATATGTCAATTAACCTTTGTTTTGAAGCTGTATTCTAGAATGAGCAATGGAGATATCATGATACAGAAAAAATGACCGGGAAGATAGAATCTGAAATAAAAGCAAGGTATTCTCAACTCTTCGAAATACCAGGTACATAAATTTCGGGGACGAAGTTTCATAAGGAGGGGAGATTGTAAGACCCCGAATTTTATGAAATAGAGGTATTCAATTTTTCTTATAATTATTATTTAGTAGATGGTTAAATTGAATATATGTTATAAGTTAAGGGTGATATATGTAGATTTTTCAAAATAAGCAAGTTGTTATAAAATATTCATTGTTGTCGGAGAATATTTGTTTGGTCGTGGAATATTTTTGTTGTCAGGGAATATTCGTAAGACGGCGCAGCCATTTATGGGCCCCATAACGAAAAATTGTGGGATGAAAAAAACGACACGAATGATTTTTTAAAAAATAACAGCGTAACGGATACCGTTAAAACTATTGAAATACCCGGTGGTTAAAGTAAAGTAATACGCATTGTTACACAGTAGCACACGGTATTGCACAGTATTTTATATTATTGTTATTTCAATAATTGTCACTGCACAGTATTTTCTATTATCAGATCAATAATTTATATTATTTGAATAATATTATTAGATAGCATTATTGGCAATGTCTAAAGAAGTTCTGTCTATGAAAGGGGTTTGGTCACCTAATTGCGCGCTAGTAAGGAGAAATCCTTATCGGAAAGCCCCCTCTTTCCTGGGAACGACCTGGTTGTCAATATTGTAGTTTTGTAATATTATTTGTGAATAATTAATTATTGATTTATATGATAAAAAAATATTTATTTTATGTGGATATAAATGAAGGAATTAGTGCTGATGTGTTTTATCAGTATTTTGTCGAAATGGATGTGTAGAAAATCATCCGTATGTGAATTTCGGTCATTTTTCGTTAGGAATTTGAAAAAACTTTATTCTACAAAGTTGTAGAGAATTAAATTTCCTATGGAGTGGACATAAGATTCGTATTTTTCTGATAAAGGGCTATTTATTATGAATTATTGAAGTTCCGGAATAATTGATTTTTGGGGTTATAAATATTTTTTTAATAAAACATTTTTTTGATGGTGGGCCCCACTTGTGTGGGCTGATGAAATGGTCAAGGAGGTGTGCGGATATTTTTTTTATAAATATATTATTTTAGTAATATTTCTGCTTTGGCGTTCTAAGCATTTTCCTATAAATAGGTTGCTGGGGTTAGAATTAAAAATCACACCAGAATAAGAAGTTTCTCTCTATAATATCGAGCGTAATTTTTGAGTATTTAAATACTTTGAGTGTTGCTATACAGTACAAGTTTTTTTTAGTATTATATCCGATATTTTAGTCAGAAGTACTATTCTTTTGAGGTAAGGGATGATAAGGGATGTTATTTTTTTTCAAAAATGATGTTATTTCTTTTAATATCATTATACCAAATTATTGATATGAATTTTATTGTGAAATTTTTACCTTTTCATGTCGAGGTTACTATTCACAGGGTTACCATTTATGGGGTTACTGTTTACAGAGTACTATGCACGGGTTACTATTCACGGAGTTACTATTCACGTATACGGTACTATTCACGTATACGACACTATTCACGAATACAGTACTATTTACGAATACGGTATTATTTACGAATACGGTACTATTCATACATACGGTACTATCACGGGGATACTATTCACAGAGTTACTATTCATAGAGTACTATTCACGGGTTACTATTCACGGGGTACTATTCACGACAAAATTGGTTTCTTTTTCTAACCAAATTATCGTTGATTTATGAATCTTACTCTTGAAATTAGATTCATATTTTGATCATATTATTTTTATTATCATATATAACATTTTTATAATCCTGGTGATGAAATTTCTCTTTGACTTGAGTGTATAGATGGGTAGATTATTGGTATAATCATGACTGTGGGTTCTCTTTGGCTAATAGTGCAAAGATGAATTGTTGTCTTTGGCTAATAGTGCAAAGATGAATTTTTGACTGGTATGTTCATGACCATTGAATTTACAATTGAATATCTTTTGCTTAAGGGCAAAGGTGAATTGATCAACATGGTTATAATTATTGTTTATATAAATTCTGAAATAATTAGATATTTCTTTGAGATATGAATATCTTTGGCCTGTAGTGCAAAGATGACCTGTTGTTGAATATCTTTGGCCTGTAGTGCAAAGATGACCTGTAATTGAATATCTTTGGCCTATAGTGCAAAGATGAACTGTTGATGAATATCTTTGGCCTGAGTGCAAAGATGAATTTATTAGCATGATTATGAATAAGAACTGTGATTTTGTATAACTATGATCTTTGGTGTTTCAGGTAAAGACAGGTGATACAAAGTATCTTCGTCTTGTGTGCGAAGAGAAATTTATCAACATAATTATGATTATGAACTATTTACATGATTGTGGACAGGAACTGTTGATTGATGTTATAGGGATAAAATATTAATTATGGACTTTCAAATCATAGAAGATAGTAGAAATTATTTCCTACTTAACTCTTCTGATGCATTGTTACTTCCGCTGTAGTTGTTGATCTAAAACTTGCTGTCCATAATATTTTATCTGATTTGTTGAAGACTAACGATAAATTATTCTGCATTATCTTAGTCATGATATTCTTTACTGGGCTATTTGTGCTCACCCTTTTGCTTCACAATTCCTTTCAGGTAATAAGAGTGTAGCTGGGTCGAGCGAGGATAACAAGGGAATAGAGTAATGGTCAGTGACTGTTGAGTTTCTCATTACATTATAAAATAGTATGAAAATATATAATTGTATTGAGACCTTTAAATGTGTGTGTCGTATTGTATACGCCATTTAGCCGTTGATTTTGGTGACCCAAATAGGGTGAGGTGTTGTCCAAGGTTGAAGCACCATGAGAGTTACATGTTTTTGTATTAAAACTCACAGTTTAACTGTGGTTGTATTTTGTACGACAGTTTAAAAGTTAGAATTTGAAGATTTGTATTTGGATTTTGTTGAGTGTATTTCGTGGCGACCCAAAATGGATTGGGTGGATTGGACCTATTTTGGGGGCGTTACTGTTGGGTTTGCTAGAAACATAAGCACGCAATCAAATTACATAAACGCAGCGGAATGGATGAAAAATCAGATTTTAAAATTTTCTTACAAACCTTTAACCATGATCTTTCTTGTGCATCAATTATTAGTCAATACATAGAAGGAGATGATGAAATTATACCTTAGAAGATCCAAGTTTCCTCAGGTACAAGTTCTACTCCTTTGATTCCTTTGATTCCTCTGTAGTGGCTCCTTCCCTTGATCAATGTCAGCCACCCAAATGTTTGGCCTCTAACGGTGATCCACCAAGGAAGATGAAGAACTCAGGAAGATGGGTTATTGGCTTAACCCTTGTTTCTATCTCTATAGAATATGTGTACTCCCAACCCTTGGAAAAATTCACGTACCTTATTTCTGATAGAAGACTCTCTTATATAGATATTAGGTTAACCCTCCTAATCCAATTAGAATAGGGTTTTATTTAATTAATTAATTAAACACTTTTAATTAATCGATATTCTAATCTTATTAGGATTGAGAGAGAGTACTGATATTATATTAATTTCTAAACTCCTTTAGAATTAAAATAATAATAATATTAATAAGACTCCTTTTATTAATTTATATTTAATATTTCTAAAATATTAAATAATAAACATTAAGTTATTTAATTTATTCTATCATCATAGATTAAATTAATTATACTTAATGCATTATTACTATCATGTCATTTTCTTCTTAAATAATTCTTCTTCCTTTTATGGTGTGACTCTTTAGGTTCTCCATATTAAACCGGTTGTGAATAAATCAATTAGAACAATTCTAATCTTATTTAAATAAATAAATTAAACTAATAATCTATTTAAATAAATAACATTTATTCTATAATAGGGATAAGCCTCCCTAGCGATCAACGACTTTCCAGATAATATAGATTTCAACATTAATCATAAAAGAACCTATGAGTTAATAGTTACCGTACAATTCAATCCTTCCACCATACAATGTCCCAATTAAATATAAGACATGGATTTACTGTCAAGTCTTAATTTATTTAATCATATGTATTTCGATTAGAAAACACACAACTCCAAATAATGCAAATTAGAAACCTCTTTCTAATTTCATTCTACCTTGGCCAAGGATTAAGTACTGATATTATATTAATAATCTTATTAGGATCCCATTTTAAATGTATATAACCTTGTGGATAGCACAACAAGCGATATACAAATAAATAGTGAGACAACTCTTGTCAATTACATCACCATGTAACTCCTTTTATTTTGCCTCTTAAATCATAATGGTCATGTGTGTGCACATCCGAACTAAAATGATTTAAGTTAAATCCAGCCTAGCACTTCCATAAATTCAAAAAAGAAAAATGTTCGTCCTTGTGGATAGCACAACAAGACTAGATCGTTCAATTTTTTTGATAAGCATCAAATGTGATTAATTAACATCTTAAATACTCAATACTCGCCTTGTGGATAGCACAACAAACTCATATTAAATATTTAATACTCTATTAATTAATCATGCTAAAAGGCGACGTTCGATATTCCAAATATCATTTGAATGCTTCGGACTTAATATTATTTCTTTGAGGGGTTTGTTATTTATTTGTCTCATCTTGTTTAGCGCGCATGCATATATATATAAAATACGCGTCATTTTATTAAACATGCGAAGCATGTTTGCATAAAATATAATATATATATAATATTTAGCGTGCAATATAGAATACTATATTCTACCCGGATTGATTATGGACTTTTATTCTACTTTGGTTCACTAGAGCCACCAAGCTAGAGCCACCAAGTGAACCAAAAGGTCAAACCTAGGAGTGCAAGAATTTAAATTTTAAATGTAACTATTACATTTAAACCCAGGCTCCATACAAACGGGTCTTCACGCGCTCCTTACTCCTTGGTCTCCAGTTTCTTCAAGATAATTCTAACTATCTCTATTACATAAACTATTTATAATTAAATAGAAACCTTGATCAGCAGTCAAGGGGAAGTACATAGGAAGGAGATAAAATTTACACCAAGAAGAAAACCAAAAAAGATGAGGTACGCAGACCCCATTTTATAAAACCCATACATTCAAGCATTTATCCAAAATAAAATCCAATCACATTGGTCATAGTCCATAATCAATCCCTTTTATTAACATGCATATCATCATACGTATCAATAAAACTTATTCATCTCATGAAAGTAAATTCATTCCATATATGTATTAATATCAGTTAATGGGCAAAAGTTTGCTAAACTTTGTTTTTGGAAAAATAAACTCCTTTATTTCATTCAAAAATAATTCCAAATTAAACTCTTTAATTTTAGTAATTCTGAAATCTCATTTCATATAAAATAAACATTTTTATTTTAAACCTTTATTAATTAAATAAACCATTCATTTAATTAAATAAATAAATAAAAATATTCAAATTCTGCTAGTGGCGCAGCTGCGCCAGTAATATATAGGGAACCGGCGCAACTGCGCAGAGTGAAAAACAGGTATAGACACCGGCGCAGCTGCGCAGCAAGAAAGGCTTGCACCGGCGCAGCTGCGCAGCTTCGCAGCTTCGCATAATCAGAAAAATTTTTTGTTGCACAAGAACTCGATCCAATCGCATATCATACATGTATGGAATAACATAAACTGATAATTAGCATAAGATTGGCTCTGATACCACTGTTGGGTTTGCTAGAAACATAAGCATGCAATCAAATTACATAAACGCAGCGGAAGGGATGAAAAATTAGATTTTAAAATTTTCTTACAAACCCTTAACCATGATCTTTCTTGTGCATCAATTATCAGTCAATACATAGAAGGAGATGATGGAATTATACCTTTGAAGATCCAAGCTTCCTTAGGTACAAGTTCTACTCTTTTGATTTCTTTGATTCCTCTGTAGTGGCTCCTTCCTTTGATCAATGTCAGCCACCCAAATGTTTGGCCTTGAACGGTGATCCACCAAGGAAGATGAAGAACTCAGGAAGATGGGTTATTGGCTTAACCCTTGTTTCTATCTCTATAGAATATGTGTACTCCCAACCCTTGGAAAAATTCACGTACCTTATTTCTGATATAAGACTCTCTTATATAGATGTTAGGTTAACCCTCCTAATCAAATTAGAATAGGGTTTTATTTAATTAATTAATTAAATACTTTTAATTAATCTATATCCTAATCTTATTAGGATTGAGAGAGAGTACTAATATTATATTAATTTCTAAACTCCTTTAGAATTAAAATAATAATAATAATAATATTAATAAGACTCCTCTTATTAATTTATATTTAATATTTTTAAAATATTAAATAATAAACATTAAGTTATTTAATTTATTCTATCCCCATAGATTAAATTAATTATACTTAATGCATTATTACTATCATGCCATTTTTTTCTTAAATAATTCTTCTTCCTTTTATGGTGTGACCCTTTAGGTTCTCCATATTAAACCGGTTGTGAATAAATCAATTAGAACAATTCTAATCTTATTTAAATAAATAAATTAAACTAATAATCTATTTAAATAAATAACATTTATTCTACAATAGGGATAAGCCTCCCTAGCGATCAACGACTTTCCAGATAATATAGATTTCAACATTAATCATAAAAGAACCTGTGAGTTAATAGTTAGCGTATAATTTAATTCTTCGACCATACGATGTCCCAATTAAATATAAGACATGAATTTGCTGTCAAGTCTTAATTTATTTAATCATATGTATTTCGATTAGAAAACGCACAACTCCAAATAATGTAAATTAGAAATCTCTTTCTAATTTCATTCTACCTTGGCCAAGGATTCCTGGGTTGTCATTTAACGAATCACATAGGACATATCTCCTCTTTTATTAGAGGTGGTAGATTCTTTATTGATCATACATTATCTCCATATGTAACTCATTATACCCAAGCATACCCTATATATGCCTTCAAAAGCCTTAAGGAATAAGTCAAAGTATAATTTGTTACATACAAGACACTATGATAATCTCAAGTCCAAGGATCACTTGTACTACTATCACATTAGGAATTCCTATTGACAGGCGAGTAAAACTCCATTAAGTATTCCATAGCGAGTCACGTTCAGTGAACTTATTCTCCAATAAGCACCTACATACTTGCTTTAGTGTCTCCACACAAATGACCATGAGATCAGTCATCCTCATCTAATGAGCAAGCAACATATGTACCAATCTATCCGGATTTACTAATCCCCATTTTAGTAATCCCACAATTGGGAACTATTATAGTTTTTAAGCTTTCTAAGAATTTAGATCTCATTAGTATGATCTCATCATGATTCTAAAATCATTGCTTAAAACTATGGGTTATTTACATATTATTAAAAACAGCACCATGTAGATAATTAAATGCCTTAAATGAATATTTTATTAATAAATAAATAAGATTGTTTACAAAGTATGTGCTTTATCATCATACATGATTGGCTTGTATGCACACTACTATCAGTTACAGGTGGAGTCCCCGCACTGTTGGGGCTTAGACTCGTGTAACCCAGTTTATGGAAGACATGGTGCTGGGGTCTGTGATGATGACAGACTGGATAGCTTGCCTTAGAGAGCCTACTCATCTGTAGCAGATATCAGGATTGACCCAGCGATTGGAGCGGGCTCATTTTTTCATTATGCAGCTTGGCAGGGATCCTTTTGAGGCAGATTCGTTTGATCCTTCTAGCTCTGGAGCTGGCCCCTCAGCAGATCCATTTTCTAGCAGCTATGCAAGTGTTGATCCCCCTCGGTATCGACCGGACCTTCCCACTGACCGAGATTCTGTGACTCAGGAGGAGCTGCAGCAGGTCGATCGCCTGGATACATATTATAGATTTCTTCTAATAGCTTTCTCGCTATATCTTTTGTTAGGCCTCTGTTAGATATTGGACGGCTGTGCCCCATTTCTCGTTATATCTTTTGATAGGCCTCTGTTAGTTATTGGGAGGTTGTGCCCCATTTCTCTGTACTTTTTGTTTTATATTTTATGAGAAGACAGAAATGATGCTTTCAGTAGATAGTGTATTTAGAAATGCATGATACTTCCTATCTATTGCATCCTATTATCATTTATCATTATCATCATGCATGTATTATGTCATGGATATGCATTTAGATAGGTGAGTTTAGATTTGACCTCTGGATGGTCTCATGATACGGTTATACAAATGTCTTCATCTACCATCAACCGTATCGAGCATTTGCCAAATACTTTGGTAGCATCTTTGCTGAGATCTTGGTATGACAGTATGCCCCCTACAGTCAGAGGGACAGTTGATTAGATGCTGGGGCATTCTTTGGCCATTTTAGCTTTTCAGGTTCCACAGGGATTTGCTGACGGCATATTATTCTGCTGGATACCCGAGCTCCATATTTTTAGGTTTGGCCTTCATGAGTTGACTCCTACGCTGGAGGTGTATGACCGCCTTACGGGTTTGGCCCTAGATCTGCCTTCTGCCAGGACGACCATTAGTGACATGAGACTACCATTTATGACCATGACTGGTCTGAGACGCAGAGTCATCACTGAGGAGATTATTACGGGACATGTGGTGTCCCTGGACTTTTTGATTGATCGCTTTGGCCTGCTAGACAGCTACGAGCGATATTCAGGAGACTCTGTTATCCCTGCAGATGAGTGGCAGTTTGCACGTGTAGACGTTCTGTTGATGTGCGTCACAACTTATTTGTACATGCCACTATATATAGACCACTTGGACACTAGGTTGATGGTAGTGGTTCGTGCTCTCAGATAGGGTTGTACTATCCTGTCGATGATATTAGCTGAGACTTTGAGGTCCGCCACATTCTGCCATTCCCATCTAGTGGGGTTTTTTAGGGGGTAGCACCGTTCTGCTGTACGTGTGGTTCATGACACATTTGAGTCCTATCGGCACTTTCAGACATCATGGGTACTGCTTTACCTATGAGATAGCCATGTCCTACTCTTTTCGGCCAACGGAGTGTACAGATGCGGCATCATAGTTGGCCTTTTTATCGGAGATCGAGCATCCCTTTTCGATATTGCCCTGCTCAGGGCTTAGTTCCCCTTACAGCTTCATTACTCATGCAGTTGGCAAGGATTACCTCCCCCTAGAGGGTTTGAGAGGGCATCCGCTGGCAGTCATGGGCCAGTTTGACCAGTTTCAGAGCCTTCACCACTTTGAGGGGGCTATGGATCAGCGGATATTAGCTTCATCTATGTTATCAGCTGACCTGATCAGGACTTATGAGTGTTGGACTCATAGGGAGATAGCTGATTTCTCTACTAGCCATCCAAATCGTTCTCTAGAGTATTCAACATGGTTGGAGGTCGATATTGCACTGGCTGCAGTAATTCAATCAGCTTCGAGCATTGATTCTAACGATGAGGAGCCTATGGAGGATCCTGATTCTCCCACAGAGGATGATTTATTTGCTGGTTTGATAGCATCTTTAGTTAGTGACCCCCCAGCATTCTGACAAGGACAGATCCAGCTCTTATTGATTCACTAGCTCGGATGAACTTTGAAAGGGATCAGGCCAGAGCGCTGATGTTGACAGTCATTTCTGGTAGGGATGCCAATTTTGCTAATAGAGATGAGGCTCGAGCCACCCGAGATGCAGCATTTATTGAGATTGAGGAGGCTTTAGTCGCCAGGAATGCTGCTTTTATTGAGAGGGATGAGGCCATAGCTACTCGGAATGTTTATATTGCTGACAACACTGTACTTAAATCATATACACACAACCTCGTTGTAGATATGAGGGCCTTCATAGATGGGCATAGTAGTACTATACAGATAGCTGTGGATATTCTTGCTCTTATAGAGACTGTGGGACTTGAGCTTACAACTGCTTCTCCGTCTTTTGAGAGGGATGACATGTTGGCACTGCTATATCGTTTATCCATGGGTTCACAGACTAGCTTTCATTTTTTTGCATATACTAGATCAGCCATTTTTGTCATGTACAGGACACTGTATATCAAACAGTATTATATAGCAGAGAAATATATTTTGATTCACTTTCCTGTTGGATATGTATTGTCATTACTGTGTGATTACCACTTCTTTCATGACTTGTTATTCTTGATGTATTATTAGCTTTTCCTTGATGGATTGATATTGAGATGTCGAAGAGTACCTCAGTAGGGCCTGTTGACCAAGAAGGCTCGATAGGATTTGGGTTTTATAGGGTTTCAATTTCTTGGGACTGGTTTTTACTGGTTTTATTTTTTCTTTAAGGTCAGACCGCACCAGGAATGGCTGCCTACGTACTCCCAAGTTGAGGGAGATCAGGTTTGAGAAAGGTTTATTTTGGGTTTGAACTCGGGTTTGATGTATTTTTGAATTTTTATTTTGGTTTGACCGTACTAAGAATGGCTGCCTACGTACTCTCGGGTTGAGAGAGATCATGTCATTCATAGTTTAAGCTTCTATGGAAACCCAAAATGATTTAATTGATTCGTAGGGCCAGGATGATGGCTGGCAGGTGTTTCAGACATAGTACCTCTTCACGGTGTCTAAATTGATGAGCTGGGGAAATTCGTTCCCATCCATTTCTTGCAATCTGACGGCTCCTCCTGTCAATACTTCTTTTACAATGAATTGGCCTTCCCAATTTGGGGCAAACTTTCCTTTGGCTTCATCTTGGTTGGAAATGACTTTTTTCAGTACCAAGTTATTTTCTTTGAATTTCCAGAGTTAAACCTTCTTGTTGTATGATCGAGCAATCCTTTGCTGATATAATTGCCTATTGAAGATGGTTGTAGCCATCTTTTCATCTATCAGGGACAACTGGTGGTACCGCTCTTGCAACCACTTGTCTTCCTCCATCTGAGCATCTATTAACACTCTCAGGGACTCCATTTCTACTTCTATAGGAAGTACTGCTTCCATGCCATAGACCAATGAGTAGGGGGTAGCCCCAGTAGAAGTACGCATTGACGTCTTATACACGAGCAAAGTCAGAGGGATGTGGATGAAGGTTATCTCTTCAAACTCCATGGATATCTTGATAACATGCCGATGATACGGCATCAAATGCAATTCTTTGGTGTGATACGCCCCGGTGGTTTGTCTGATAACCAACTCAGAATCCCCAAAAACTAGTAAACGTTTGATACCCATGGATTGGGCTAGTTTCAACCACATTATGCAGCCTTCATACTCAGCCGTGTTGTTAGTGTTGACAAATTGTAACTTGATAGCCATAGAATACTGTTATCCTATACCAGAAACAAGGATTGCCCCAGCTCCGGCACCTTCCATGTTTGAGGCTCCATCGAAATACATTTTCCAAGGTTGGACCATATTCTCTTGAGGTCTCTATTGAATTGTAATGATCCCGTTGTCCGGGAAATAAGTTTCCAAGGGTTCAAAATCCCCTGACGGTGCTTCGGCCAATTGAGCTACAATCCCCTGACCTTTGATAGACTACTTCTGAGTTACGTAGACAATGTCGAACTATTGGAGGATCAACTGCCATTTGGACAATCGACAATTCAACATTGGTTTACTGAATACGTACTTTAGTGGATCCATGCGGGATATGAGGTAGGTCGTGTGCCCATGTAGATAATGTTGTAATCTCATAGCGGCCCATGCTAATGCACAACAGGTCCTTTCAATCTGGGTGTACCTCTGCTCGCCGCTGCTGAATCTTTTGCTGAGGTAATAAATAGCTCTTTCCTTGCTTCTATTATCCTTCTGTCCCAGCATACAGCCCATTACATTAGAGTTGATTGACAGGTACATAAACAAGGGATCCTCATCCCTTGGGGGTACCAAGACAGGTGCATCGATCAACTATTTTTTAATGGAAAGGAAGGCTTTTTGACAGTCTTCATTCCATTTCACGGATGAATTCTTTCTTAGCAGTTTGAAGATGGGTTCACACGTTGCTGTGAGCTGGGAAATGAACCTGCTTATGAAATTAATTCTTCTCAGAAACCCTCGTATTTCCTTTTCTGTTCTGGGTACGGGCATCTCGTTGATGGCTTTAATCTTGGCGGGATCCAGCTCAATGCCTCTGTTGCTTACTAGAAATCCCAACAACTTACCTGATTTGACATCGAAAGAACATTTGGTCGGATTCAGATTTAGGTTATACTTGCGCAACCTGTTGAATAATTTTTTGAGATGGCTGATATGATCATCCTCTTCCCGGGATTTAACGATGATGTCATCCACATAGACCTTTATCTCTTTATGCATCATGTCATGAAAAAGGGCCATCATGGCTCGCTGATACGTGGCAGCGACATTGATAAGGCTAAAAGATAAATGTCTATAATAGAAAGTTCCCTAGGGATTGATAAAGGCTGTCTTCTCCCTGTCCTCTTCAGCGACCATGATTTGATGGTATCCAGCAAAGCAATCCACAAAAGAATACATGCCATACTGTGCCGTATTGTCTATCAGGATGTGGATAAAAGGCACTGGAAGTTGTCCTTGAGATAAGCTTTGTTCAAATCCTGGTAATCCACGCATACTCGTGCCTTCCTTCCGGGCTTAGGCACGAGAACTATGTTGGACAGCCATTCTGGGTATGTTGATACTATGATGATACCGGCTTTGAATTATTTGACAACCTCTTCTTTGACTTTCAGACTCCATTCGGGTTTCAATCGTCTAAGCTTTTGCTTGACTGGCTTGAATCCATCTTTGATGGGTAGTCGATGAATGACAATGTCAGTGGACAAGCCAATCATGTCTTCATGCGACCATGCAAACACATCTTGGAACTGAGTTAAGAGTTCAATCAGGTCGGCTCTTTGGTTTTGGGTGAGGTCTATACCTATTTGGATTTCTTTAAGGTTTTCTAAGGTTCCGGTATTGACAGTGGTGGTTTGATCGAGGTTTGGTTTAGGTTTGTCTTCGACCCATTCTTTGATTTTCTCAGGCACCTCATAGTCATCTATCTCCTCTTGATCAATCTCCATCAAGTAGAAGTCCAGTTCTATATCAAACTTATAGTCACTATGAAAATTTGGCATCTCATCAGTAGGGACAAACAAATCCAATTCTAGAGTCTTGAAAACAAAATGCTTTCACTTTAATATATGAGACTTTTTAAACATACAAAGCATTTAGCAAAAGCATGACAAAAGTAACTGCTATAGCTGTGTAACAAAATAAGTAGTAAATAAAACCACGCTCTAGGGCAGATGGACCTTCTGCCCTTTTACCCTTTTGAATGAGGCAAGGGGCACTGCTCTAATTATCCCACGTCAAATCCTCATGAATAGGAAGGATATAGGAGTTTTGCTCGTCTGTTTCCTCTTTGATGACAACTAAGACATCTTTCACATTAGAACCAAGGTTCTTCTTTGATTTGCTACCCCTGTCCCTCTTGATACGAGGGATTCAGATATGATCTTCTTCATCACTGTCTGGGATATCATCGTTCATACCCTCGTAGTGCATCAGAAAATATATGTTGGTAAGTGGGTCTCGTCCTTTATGCAAGAACTTTTCATTTCCCTTTTTGCTCTCCCCCTCAAGCTTTGGGGCTTGTCTTTTATTAATTGGTATGACCGGAGGAAACAGCATGGCTGACACAATAGCAGGTATCTTCCTCATTGGTTTTACAAACCCGACATCAGTGAGGTTTGGCAGCAGGATAATGGAATCTGGCACCGTTAGATGGTTGTTTGGGTTCCGATGGTTTTCTCTGGATGAATAGCCCAACCCGGCTTTCCCTGACTGGCTAGGGATTTGTACTGGACTCTTGATCCATTGCTGATTTTCCCTAACTCTTTTCTAGAGCAGAATCCCAAGGATACCATTTCTTGACCGATTATAATTACCTCGGGGGAAACTTTTGGTTTTAAGGCTGGTGCCCTAATAGATAGGTATTGAGTATTGCTCACCTCCAAAGCTTGAAAACTAGCAGGTTCAATCCCTTCATTTAGACTGATCACCAGCATATCGCTCTGTGTGCAGACCGGATATTCTGGCTCGGCATTTACGATGATCAAACTGCCATTAATAATGTACTTGAGTTGCTGATGAAGTGTGGATGGAACTGTTCCTGTCATGTGGATCCACGGTCTTCCCAACAACAAATTATATCCAGTGGTAATATTGAGTACCTGAAAAGATATATAGATAGTATGGAGACCAATCTCTAGTGGAAGCTCAATCTCTCCTATAGCCTCTCGGCGAGATCCATCGAAAGCCCGGATAACTACATGACTGGTATAAATCCGGTTTGGGTTGATCTTCATTCTTTCCAAGGTGTAGTAGGGATAGATGTTCAGAGACAATCCTCCATCTATCAGCACACCTCTTATTACATACCCTGATGATATCACCGCTATGTGCATTAACTTACAATGACCCGTCCCCTCTGCGGGTATATCATTGTTAGTGAAAGATATTGCATTATTGTTGAAGATGTGCTCTATCACATGATGGAGCTTCTTGGTATCCACCGTCTTTGGCAGATGTGCTTCCTTCAGTACTTTTACCAGAATTTTACGATGATCATATGAGGATAAGACCAGATTCAGGATGGATATCTATTTGGGTGCCTCTTTCAAGTTTGCACCACCTTGATCTCATTATGGCCTATTTTGATGAGGAATTCTTCAATTTTCTTTTCAGCCACTCTCCCCTTAGCTTTAATGACTGAGTTAATCACCCGTTGAGGTAGGTACAACGGGTTTTCCTTTGATATATTGACAATGTTGTTTGAGGTTGAGCCTTCCTCCTTCCTATAGTTCCATAGGACTCTTTTCAGGCTGACGACAGGATATTGTGGTCTGAAGGGCAATATTAGATGCTCGGGCACAGCCACCTTCACAGGATTCTATACTTCTTAGACCCATTTCCCTTGTAGTATCAGGGGTGTTATGGCTATATCCTTCTCACATAAAATTACAGCTACTACTTCCTGATTCCATGCAATGGGAATAAGGAGTGCTTCCTTATCGAGATAACCATAGTCTTGATTTACCTTTATCAGCTCACCACTTTCAATTAGATTCTGAATCAGGTGACGAAGTCGCTAACAATCCTCGGTGTTATGACCAGGTGCATTGGAATAATACTGACAGATCTGGTCAGACTTGAACTTCCTGGATCAAGGGTTCATTGGGGGTAACAAATCCACAACCATCCCCTCATTGATCAATATTTGGAGGATTTCTTTCATAGGCTGATTCAAATTAGTGAAATTATTCTAGAAGGCGAATTCCCTATCAACTTGGAACTTCTCTTCCTTGGCCACCTTATCGGCCCAAGGTTCATGCTCCTATAACCGGTAATGATCCCTCATAGCAATGGGGTTAATTTTCGGTGTAGGAGGACTTGATTTATGCTGGTTGGTCTAGTTTATTAGTTGTCTGGTTATCTGATGTTGATACATGACTAGCTCCGCCAACTGTCCAATATGTTCCTTAATGGACTTGATTTCCTATTCCATCAGGAACTATTTTTCTGAGGACTCCCAACTGTCTAAGCTCTTGGTACTTGATTGAGTTGACTCTCCAACATACCAGAGGTATTTGGATCTTTCTCCATTCCTTGTGCTAATCATATTGACACTCTCCTCATTGTGTTGAGGGAGAGGATTATCTTGCACATGTGGTTGATCTTGCTTTGTCACTACAATCTCTTTGTTATCTATCAAGTCTTGGATTTTGTGCTTGAGAGACCAATAGTCTGGTGTGTCATGGCCCGATGCTCCTGAATGATATGCACACTTTTTACTCGGGTTGAAATTCTGTCCGCTCGAACTGGCAGATGGAAGGAGCTGAACAATCTTCTTTTGTGCTGTCAGCAGTTTTAGCACATTTTCTAGTGAATCTCCCAAGGGGGTGAACGTTCTTCGACGTCTGACCTCTCCCGTTCTTTGTCAGGGAGGGTTAGAAGGTTGTACAGGAGCTTGGAAAGGGGAATAGTTTCTCCTTTGAATGGGAAATTTGCTCGAATTGCCTATCTAATTATGTCCCTAAAGTACCAAGGACACTTCTTCTTCTTTCTTCTTGTGTACTCTTTGGGGATTATTCCCATAGCTTCCAGATTGGATGTGTTCGGCCACTGCTTCCAAGGCGGTAAGATATTTTATCTACCCAGACTTTAGTCCCATTTCTACCATTTCGCCGTGTCTGATCATCTCCAAGAATGGTTTTCCTATACCTGCTAGGATCCTCTCGTAATATAGAGCTTCTTGAATGTCAATGAAGGTCAGGGCTATCTCATTCTCTATCATAGGCGGAGTAACTTGTGCCGCCATCCGTCTCCATCGTTGAGCATACTCTCGGAATGACTCAGTGTTTTGCTTCTTGACTTTGGTGATTTGATATCTATCTAGAGCCATCTGAGACTGGAAGTTGTATTGATTGAAGAAGGCATGTGCTATCTCTTCCCAGCTATGAATTTTGGAATTGTCCAGTCGGGCATACCAGGCTCTAGCGTCTTCGATCAGACTTTTCTGGAATAATTGCATTATGAGTTTCTCGTCTTCTGTATAGGATCCGAGCTCTTCGATGAATACTTTCAAATGGATGTAGGGATCTCCTAATCCATCATATTTCTCAAAATCATGGACTTGAAACTTGTCTGGATATCGAGCCCCTAGAAATATACGTAAGTCTGAGTAGTTGACACTCCCAAATGCCCCAGTTCCTCTAATGGACAGGATTATTTCCTCCATTTGTTGGACCTTTTCATAATATCATCAGCCTCCTGCTTTTTGTCAAGGTTGATGATTTCAGGGGTTTTGTTGGTAAGGTCCTTGTTCTGAGACTCATGGGTCTGAGGATCTTTCTTTCCGGTATCCTGACTGCCACCGAGTGTAGATGCTTCTGTATGACCAGGTGTTTGTTTCCCTTAAAGACCTTTGCTTTGTTCTTTGAGAAAAATAGCTAATTCCGCTATTTGGTTCATTAGTCCTTCAAACTCCTCCCTAGAAACAGGGGTAGATTCAGGTTGAGCACTTAAAGCCATGTTTGGAGATGGGCTTAGTGCTTTCTTAGATTTTGACCTGATAACGGGACAAATTTTTTCCTACAATAAAAGTAGGTGTGTTAATTTCCGATTTACGTATCAGCCGGATGCATGCTATACAATGTGTTTATTTTTGAGGGTTTTAATCTTATACTGTAAAATAAAGGTTAGTTATTTTGATGACAGGATATTGTTGACTTGTTCATATTCTAACCTTAATATTTTGATGATGATTTGGTTTTGTGTACTAAATCGTTTACTGTGAAATTTCAGGAAATTGATAAAAGGATCATTGATGGGTTGATCAACGATTTTGAAGACTTTTGTGTCCTAAGATTTTATGTAAGGTCATCGCAAATGTTTGATTTTTCAATTCAAGGCTCTAGGAAATTTTATGTGCATTTAATAAGATAATTATTTTATCCATGCTTAAAAGTGAGAAGATTTTGAAACTAAAATACTAACTGATTTTGTTGACGTTAAGTGGTTAGTATTTATATATTGCTATGCATGCTTAACCGTGACAATAATTATCAGAGAATTGATGGGTCTATTGAGGAAGTGTATTTATATAAATCTCTGTTGATATGCATAAGTCTCAGTACTCTAAGGTCATGATTATCCTGATTAACCTTTGGCATTTATTACGGAATTGACATATGTTCTAAATTGGGTTATTCAAAGGCATTGTGAGATATGTGGATGCAGTTCTTTAAGAATCATGATTGTTCTTTATTTTTATTAGTGGATAATTGTTTGAATAAGTCAAACAGGTGCATATATCTCGAAACTCAAAATTAATGATTATCTTGAAAAGATATCTCTTGGATAGTGCTTGTCATTAATTACGGAATTAACATTTGATTATCTCTCTTAAGTGATTTATGATAAGGAAAGAAACAGACTTGAGAAATACACGGATTAAATTTTAATTGATTATATATTATATCCGTTTAATATGTTCCTAACAGATATCTAATTTAATAACGGAAATAAAAATACAACGGTAATATTTTTGGGCTATAAAAATTCAATTGGGTTATCTCAGTTGGGTACAACACACGGATTAAAAGGAGTCAATTTAAAGAAATAAATTGAGTCTCCAATACTAGTTATTATTAGACGTGGACTAGGCTATTATTATAGAGGGTAATAGCTGAATCACGTAAAAATCTTGATGTTCATCTTATTACTTGCTTTATCTTATTTGCTCACAAAAGATATTTAATTATTTTGATAATTAAAACTTAAATATTTTTACTATTTTAAGATAAATTGTTAACACTAAGTATTTTTACAAAGCTATAAATTCAGCAAGTTATTTTTATTAAATAATAAGATTAAAGATTTAATCCAGTAGGCCATATTTATCCAGCAAGCTGCATTCATTAATATAGTAGGCTGAATTCAGTAGTTTTTGTTTAAGTTTAAAAATTGGTCATAATTTGTTCCCACACTTATTCAACCCCCCTTCTAAGTGTGCCTTATCTGAATTTCATTTGGTATCAGAGCTTGGCTCTACTTATCTTGGTCTTAAAGGTGACTTGTAGGGAAAGATTCTAACATGGCACAATTCGAAAACAACAATCAAGAAGGTCAATCAACCAATAGACCTCCTCTGCTGCATGGAATAGAAAACTACAACTTCTGGAAATTCCGAATGAGGATTTATCTTAAAAGAGATCCTTGGGAATGGTGGGTCGTGGAGAATGGACCGATTACTCGAAGGAAAGATGACTGCACTCCAAAGACTTTGCTAGAAATGGACTCAACTGAAACTTACATGGCTTCCTACGAGGGCTATGAACACGTTACTTAGTGGCATAGTACAATCTGAGATCGACAAAGTTTTCTCATGCAATACAACTAAGGAAATGTAGGACACTCTAGTAGTAAGCCATGAAGTTACATCAAAGATACGAGAAGTCAAACTAAGCATGCTCATGCACGACTATGAGATGTTCAAACTTGAGAAAGACGAAACCATAAAGATAGCTCAAGCAAGGTTCCTTGTTCTCCTAAACTCTCTGAAGCTACTTGACAAATCCATCCCACAAAGTGAGATTAACCGTAAGTTACTTCGGGCTATGCCCAAAAGGTTTTCTTCTAAAATTACTACTCTTCAACATTCTGCTACTATTTCTACTATGGATACCCTAACTCTTTTCAGTGAACTTGAGGAATATGAACATCAATTAAAGAGATATGATGATGAGGTGGAAACCCCTCGAAGAAAAGTTTTAGCTCTTAATGCAGGAAATGAAGAGGAACTTGATGATGACTAAGATGAAGAAATAGCTATGATGTCAAGAAGACTCAAAGGACTACTTCAAAGGAAGAATAAGAGAAGGAATACGTTCAACTCAAACAAGTGCAAGGGAAAGCAAACCGAAGAGACATGCTTTGTATGTGGACATCCTGGTCACTTCAAAAAGGACTGCTTTCAACTACAGAATAAAGGAAAAACGGGCCTCAAGGATAACAAACGAAATAAAGCACTTGTCACTTGGAGTGATGAAGAGGAGTTCGAAGTTGAGGTCGATGCCAAGGATGAACTTGCTCAAGTATGCTTCATGGGAATAGAAGGTGAATCAAACGAGGTATCTATTTATGAGTTTAATTCTTTGAAACAAGAAAATAAAAAATTAAAAGAAAAGAATGCATGTTTAAAAGGTTTAGTTAATTCATTAATGAGTGAAGTCGATTGTTTGATAGTTGAAAAGAAAGAAATCGAAAAAGAGTCATCTTGTAAAGAAGAAAAGATTTTGATTGCAAAGAATGATTACCTTGGTAATTTTAACAAAATACTTTTCAATAAGGTAAACTATTTGAATAATGAAGTTCAAAAATTGACTAATGAACTTAAAATGAGAGATGTATGTATTGATGCATTTAGTGATGAATCTCTTTGTAAAATTATTCCTACTAATGGATTTCGAGAGGAAATAGATTCATTAAAATCATCTCTTGCTAAATTCGTTCAAGGAGAAGAAAACTTAAATGTCATTTTGGGAAAATAAAGACCTATTTTGAAAGACAAGGAATCGGTTACAACCCTATGCATAAAACGGGAAATGTCAACATGCTGAAATCTAAGTCACGTTTTAGTTTAAACTATTGTTCACCTTTTACAACATGTAGAAATTATGGTATTAAAGGTCACTTGGACATAAATTGTTTTAAGAAAAATAAGATTAAAAAGTTATGGGTTAAAAAAGGTGATTTACTTGCAACTAACATTAAAGGACCCAAACAGATGTGGGTACCAAAAGGATGATGTAAGACCCCAACTTTTATGAATAAAAATTTAATTTTCTTTATATATTATTTCGAAATAGTAAGATGTTGATTTGATAAATGTAAAAAGTTATGAGTGAAATGTGCAAATATTTTAAAATAAGCAAGTGGTTATAAAATATTCATTGTTGTCGGGGAATATTCGTTTGGTCGTGGAATATTCTTGTTGTCGGGGAATATTCGTACGACGGCGCAGCTATTTGTGGGCCCTACAACGGAATAACTGTCAGATATAGAAAGTAACAGAAATAACCTTTTTATAAATAACGATAAAACTGTTACGGTTAAACTGTTGAAATACCCGGTGATAAAAATATAGTAATACGCGTTGTGCACAGTAGCACACGATATTGCACAGTATTTCGAATTATTGGTTCTTACGTAAGAAGTCACTTACTCAATAATTGTTACAGTAATTACTGTTCAATATTTTATATTATTGATTCAATAATTGCATGATAATTTATTGGTTCAATAATTGCTACGTTGATATTTTATATCAATAATTGCTACGTTGCTATTTTATATGATTGATTCAATAATTGCTACCGTTGATATTTTGTTTTATTGATTCAATAATTGTCACTGTACAGTATTTCACATTATCAAATCAATAATTCATATTATTTGAATAATATTATTAGATAGCATTATTGACAATGTCTAAGGAAGTTCTGTCTAGGAGGGGTTATTTAATTGCGCGCCAGTAAGGAGAAATCCTTGTCGAAAGGCCCCCTCTTTCCTGTGAATGACCTGGTTGTCAATGTGGTAGTTCTGTAATATTATTTGTGAATAATTAATTATTGATTTATATGATAAGAAAATATTTATTTTATGGATATAAAAGAAGGAATTAGTGCTAATATATTTTTATCAGTATTTTGGTGTGGAAAATCATCCGTTTGTGGATTTCGGCCATTTTCGGTTGGGAATTTGGAAAAACTTTCTTTTACAAAATTATAGAGAATTAAATTTCCCATGGAAAGGACATATAGTTTGTATTTTTCTGATAAAATGGCTATTTATTATGAATTATTGAAGTTGCAAAAATAAATGTTTTTTAAATAAAATGGTGGGCCCCACTTTTGTCATTTGTTGGTTGAATGTTGATTTTTTTTTTCAAATTCTCACGAGGTGTGCTGAGGAGAAGCCGTTGGGCGCAAAAGTCTACTTTGGCATCCTAAGCTTTTCTTATAAGTAGGGTGCTTAGGTTAGAATTGAAAATCACACCAGAATCAGAAATTTTCTCTCTCTATAATATCGAGCGTATTTTTGTGAGTATTTAGATACTTTGAGTGTTACTATTCAGTGCAAGTTTTTTTCGGTATTATATTTGATATTCCAGCTAGAAGTACTATTCTTTTGAGGTAAGAAATGTTATTTTCTTTCGTAAATGATGTTATTCTTTTCAATATCATTATATCAAAATATTGGCATGGATTTTATTATGAAATTCTTACTTTTTTCGTCGGGGTTACTATTCATGTATACAGCACTATTCACGAAAAAAATTAAATTTTTTTTCTATTTGTCCAAGTTGCTTGTGAAGGTTCCTATCTTTGATTGGATCTAAGTTTTGAGCTTTATTCTTGAAATTTGCTCCACAATTGATTATTACGAGGTATTTTTGAATTAGATAAACTAAAATACGAATCCTTAATCTTTGTCCTTTATCTCACTGGATTCATTTTTTAAAAATATTTTTCATCATCCTCAGTTCTAAATGGTGATATAACTGAATATCTTTGGCCTGTAGAGCAAAGATGAATGATTACCTGATGAATATCTTTGGTCTGTAGTGCAAAGATGAACAGGTGTTGAGATGAAATAACCACTGGTGATACAAATGAATATCTTTGGCCCGTAGTGCAAAGATGAATATTTGA
This sequence comes from Panax stipuleanatus, assembly GCA_020205555.1. Lineage (NCBI taxonomy): Eukaryota > Viridiplantae > Streptophyta > Magnoliopsida > Apiales > Araliaceae > Panax > Panax stipuleanatus. Next base: position 34,372,516 of record CM035120.1, read on the forward strand.
TTTGAGATATATATCGATTAATGTTACAGGGATAAAATATTTGATGATGGACTTTTAAATTATTCGTAAAGAAGAAAGACAGGAGTATGCGACTTTGTATTGACTATCGGGAGTTGAACCATGTCACCATCAAGAATAGGTATCCGCTACCTCGTATTGATGACCTGTTCGACCAGTTGCAAGGAACACAATTCTTTTCAAAGATCGATCTTCGTTCTGGATATCATCAGCTGAAGATTAAAACTGAGGATATTTCAAAGACTGCTTTCAGAACTCGGTACGGGCATTATGAGTTCTTAGTCATGTCTTTTGGATTGACTAATGCTCCTGCTGCTTTCATGGATATGATGAAATGTGTATTTAAAGAATATTTGGATCAGTTCGTTGTTGTCTTTATTGATGACATCCTCATCTATTCTAAAAGCCGTGAAGATCATGAGCACCATTTGAAGTTGGTACTTCAAAAGCTTCGTGAGAACAAGCTATATGCCAAGCTGAAAAAATACTAGTTTTGGCTTGAGGAAGTAGCATTCCTTGGGCACGTGGTATCGAAACGTGGAGTATCTGTTGATCCAGCGAAGATTGAAGCATTACAAAGCTGGGAGAAACCTAAGTCGGTGACCGAAGTACGAAGCTTTCTGGGCTTAGATGGTTATTATCGGAGGTTCGTAGAGGGATTTTCTCGAATCGCTACTCCATTAACTCAGTTGACTCAGAAAGATACAAAATTCATTTGGAACGAGGAATGTGAGAAGAGCTTCCAAGAGCTCAAGAGAAGACTTATCTCGGCACCTGTTCTGACAATACCATCTGGTTCGGATGGATTTATTATTTACAGCGATGCTTCGGGCAAAGGGTTAGGATGTGTTCTCATGTAACCTGGGAAAGTCATAGTCTATGCCTCGCGATAACTCAAAGAATATGAGAGGAATTATCCTACTCATGATCTAGAGTTAGCAGCAGTCGTTTTCGCGTTAAAGATCTGGAGACACTATCTGTACGGGGAGAAAGTGGAGATTTATACGGATCATAAGAGCCTTAAATATTTTTTCACTTAAAAGGAACTCAACATGCGGTAACGACGTTGGCTTGAGCTATTGAAAGATTATGATCATACCATCCAATACCATCTTGGAAAAGCGAATGTGGTAGCTGGCGCGTTGAGTAGAAGATCATATGCGGGAACGAGTGCGATGATGTCAAGTATACTCGTGGAACCAGCTTTGATTGATAAAGTTAAAGCTGCTCAAGCTACAAATCCGGAGCTGATGAGGATAAAGAAGAAGGTGCAAGAAGGTGCCATTCCAGAAGCAAGAATCGATGAAGAGGGAATACTTCGAGTTAACTCCAGACTTTGTGTTCCTAACGATTCTGACTTGAAGCATAGAATCATGATGGAGGCACACAACACACCGTTTGCAATCCATCCTGGGAGTACCAAAATGTATTGTGATCTTCGACATACATTTTGGTGGAGTAATATGAAAAGAGAGATCGCGGAGTTTATTTCGAGATGTTTAACTTGTCAACGTGTAAAGGCGGAGCATCAAGTGCCGAAGGGTCCATTGCAACCATTGGAGATTCTAAAATGGAAGTGGGAACACATTACGATGAATTTTGTTATGGGTCTTCCCAAGGTTTCTCAAGGCATAGATGCGATTTGGGTTATTGTTGATAGATTAACCAAGTCTGCTCATTTCTTGCTGATACGAGAGACTTATTCCCTTGAACGTCTTGCTCATATGCACGTGAATGAGATTGTGAGATTGCATGGCATGCCAGTATCCATAGTTTCGGATCGTGACCCCAGATTTACTTCACGATTTTGGATCAGTTTGCAGAAAGCTATGGGCACGGAGTTATGATTCAGTTCGGCATATCATCCTCAAATGGACGGACAATCGGAAAGGACTATTCAAACTCTTGAAGATCTATTGAGACTCTGTGTTCTAGACTTCAAAGGGAGTTGGGATAAGTACTTACCATTGGTGGAATTCTCCTACAACAACAGTTATCAGGCAAGTATAGGCGTGGCTCCATTCAAAGCATTGTATCGACGAAGGTGTCGCTCTCCAGTATGCTAGAATGAGGTGGGTGAAGCAACATTATTGGGACCGGAGTTAGTACGTATGACTACGGAAAAGATCCAAATGATCCGGCAACGGATATAAACAGCACAAGATCGACAAAAGAGTTATGCGGATCTTCATCTAAAGGACGTGAAATTTAATGTTGGGGATCATGTATTATTATGTGTTGCCCCATGGAAAGGAGTTACGAGATTCGGGAAGAGAGGAAAGCTCAACCCACGATTCATTGGTCCATTTGAGATCTTTGACCGAGTAGGAAATATGGCCTATAGACTCGCTTTACCTCCAAGCATGTCTCGTGTTCATAACGTTTTTCACATATCCGTACTTCGCAAATATGTGAAAGACCCAGACCACATTATTGAGTTAGAACCGGATGAGATAGTTGAAGATTTAACGTATGAGGAGGTACCTGTCAAGATCTTGGATAGGAAGGAGCATGTCCTACGCTCGAAAATTATACCTCAAGTTAAAGTTTTGTGGAGAAACCATGAAACTGAGGAAATGACCTGGGAGTTGGAATCAGAAATGAAAGCGAGGTATCCTCACCTTTTCGACATACCAGGTACGTATATCAATTTCGAGGACGAAATTTCATAAGGAGGGGAGGTTGTAAGACCCCAACTTTTATGAATAAAGATTTAATTTTCTTTATATATTATTTCGAAATAGTAAGGTGTTGATTTGATAAATGTGAAAAGTTATGGGTGAAATGTGCAAATATTTCAAAATAAGTAAGTGGTTATAAAATATTCATTGTTGCCGGAGAATATTCGTTTGGTCGTGGAATATTCTTGTTGTCGGGGAATATTCGTACGACGGCGCAGTTATTTGTGGGCCCCACTACGGAATAACTGTCGGATATAAAAAGCGACAGAAATAACCTTTTTATAAATAACGATAAAACTGTTACGGTTAAACTGTTGAAATACCCGGTGATAAAAATACAGTAATACGCGTTGTGCACAGTAGCACACGGTATTGCACAGTATTTTGAATTATTGGTTCTTACGTAAGAAGTCACATACTCAATAATTGTTACAGTAATTACTGTTCAATATTTTATATTATTGATTCAATAATTGCATGATATTTTAATGGTTTAATAATTGCTACGTTGATATTTTATATCAATAATTGCTACGTTGCTATTTTATATGATTGATTCAATAATTGCTACCGTTGATATTTTGTATTATTGATTCAATAATTGTCACTGCACAGTATTTCACATTATCAAATCAATAATTCATATTATTTGAATAATATTATTAGATAGCATTATTGACAATGTCTAAGGAAGTTCTGTCTAGGAGGGGTTATTTAATTGCGCGCCAGTAAGGAGAAATCCTTATCGGAAGGCCCCCTCTTTCCTGGGAACGACCTGGTTGTCAATATGGTAGTTCTGTAATATTATTTACAAATAATTAATTATTGATTTATATGATAAAAAAATATTTATTTTATGGATATAAAAGAAGAAATTAGTGCTGATGTGTTTTTATCAGTATTTTGGTGTGGAAAATCATCCGTTTGTGGATTTCGGCCATTTTCGGTTGAGAATTTGGAAAAACTTTATTCTACAAAATTGTAGAGAACTAAATTTTCCATGAAAAGGACATATAATTTATATTTTTCTGATAAAAAGGCTATTTATTATGAATTATTGAAGTTGCGAAAATAAATATTTTTTTAAATAAAATGGTGGGCCCCACTTTATCATTTATTGGTTGAATGTTGATTTTTTTTTCAAAATCTCACGAGGTGTGCTGAGGAGAAGCCGCCGGGCACAAAAGTCTACTTTGGCATCCTAAGCTTTTCCTATAAATAGGGTGCTTAGGTTAGAATTGAATATCACACCAGAATCAGAAGTTTTCTCTCTTTATAATATCGAGCGTATTTTTGTGAGTATTTAGATACTTTTAGTGTTACTATTCAGTGCAAGTTTCCTTCGGTATTATATCTGATATTCCAGCCAGAAGTACTATTCTTTTGAGGTAAGGGATGTTATTTTCTTTCGTAAATGATGTTATTCTTTTCAATATCATTATACCAAAATATTGGCATGGATTTTATTATGAAATTCTTACTTTTTTCGCCGGGGTTACTATTCACGTATACGGCACTATTCATGGAAAAATTAAATTTTCTTCTATTTGTCCAAGTTGCTTGTGAAGGTTCTTATCTTTGATTGGATCTAAGTTTTGAGCTTTATTCTTGAATTTTGCTCCACAATTGATTATTACGAGGTATTTTTGAATTCAATAAACTAAAATACGAATCCTTAATCTTTGTCCTTTATCTCACTGGATTCATTTTTTAAAAATGTTTTTCATCATCCTCAGTTCTAAATGGTGATATAACTGAATAACATTGGCCTGTAGAGCAAAGATGAATGATTACCTGATGAATATCTTTGGCCCGTAGTGCAAAGATGAACAAGTGTTGAGATAAACATGACCACTGGTGATACAAATGAATATCTTTGGCCCGTAGTGCAAAGATGAATATTTGATTTGAGATATATATTGATTGGTGTTACAGGGATAAAATATTGATGATGGACTTTTAAATCATAGAAGATAGTAGACTTCATTCTCTACTTAACTCTTCTAATGATTTGTTATTTTCGCTGCGAATATTGATCTAAAACTTGTTGTCAATAATATTTTATCTGAATTATTGAAGACTAACGATAATTTATTTTTCATTATCTTAGTCATAATATTCTTTACTGGCTAGTTGAGCTCACCCTTTTCATCTATTATCCTCTTCAGGAAGTGGGAATGTCGCAGGAACTAGTCGGAGGATAGAGTGATGGTCCGAGTTAGAGCAGTAGTAGTCCTCACTATTTTTAATAAATAATGTGATAATAATTATAATGAGGACTTAATTTGAATGTTAATACTTTCTACATATTTGTATGGACACTCACAGTTGTGTGGTCGTATTTTGCACGACCGTGTGATATAAAAGATTGTATTTGGATTCTGTACCATGTATTTGGCGACTCAGAATGGGTTGGGTTGACTGGACCTATTCTGGGGGCGTCACAGATGAATTATCTTTTCTTGACAGGTATGTCTCAAGGCAAGGGTTCCATCTCAAAAGTGAATTCTTGATAGTGGATGCTCTCGTCACATGACTGGTGACAAATCAAAGTTCGTGGAGATAAAGATCAAGAAGAAAAATGGAATGGTTACATTTGGAGATAATAGAATTATCGAGAAAGGTAAAATTGGTAATGGTAAGGTCAATATTGATAATGTACATCTTGTTAGTGGACTTGAAATTAATATTATAAGTGTTCGTCAATTAATGGATAATGGTCATCAAGTAACATTTGAAAAAGAAAAATGTACAATTTCTCATGGTACTAACAATACTACTCTAGTTGCACAAAGGAAAGGAAATATATATACTCTTGATTTTGAGCAACATGAGGAAGAACTGTGTCTTACCGTGTACAAGATGAAGCTAATCTATGGCATAAAAGGATGGGACATGTTCATATGAATTTAATCAAGAAACTATCCTCAATGAACCTCGTCAAAGGATTTCCAAATATAAAATATAAAAAAAAGGGAGTTTGTGTTCCTTGTCCACTTGGAAAACAAGTAAGAACATCATTTACCGCAAAGAACATGGTATCAACTTCTTCTCCCTTGCAATTACTTCATCTTGATTTGTTTGGACCAGAAAGACATGCTAGTATTAATGGTAAATTTTATGCATTTGTAATAGTTGATGATTTTTCTAGATGCACATGGGTGTTATTTTTAAGAACAAAAGATGAAGCATTTAAAGAGTTTGAAAAATTGATAAGAAATCTTGAAACAATGTAAAGCTACAAACTCATTAGAATCAGAAGTGATCATGGTACTGAATTTCAAAAGGACTTCATAATATTTTGTGATCAAAAAATAATTAGCCATGAATTTTCAGCCCCAAGAACTCCTCAACAAAATGGAGTAGTTGAGAGAAAGAATAGAACGTTACAAGAAACAGCTAGAACTTTGCTACAAGAAAGTAAACTTCCTAAGAAGTTTTGGGCCAAAGCTGTAAACACATCTTGTTATGTTTTAAATAGAGTACTTATTCGTCCAATTATTTTGAAAACTCCTTATGAGCTCTTAAATAATAAGATTCCTAATATAAGCTATTTCAAAGTTTTTGGATCTAAATGCTTTATTCTTAATACTAGTGATAACTTGGGAAAATTTGATGCTAAATCCTATGAAGGTATTTTCATTGGTTATTCACAAAATAGCAAGGCATATCGTGTATTTAATGTTAACAAGTTATGTGTTGAAGAATCAGTTCATATTACATTTCATAAGACTAACAATGATCTTCCAAAAGAAAGAGATGAGGATGCAGGTAATTTGGAGATTTCAGCGAATCCAGCAAACTGAAAAGGTACATTCAGCAGACCGAATAAAGGAATTCAGCAAGCTGAATTGGACAACTCGCATGAAGTGGAACAAGAAACAACACAAGAGCTTGAAGAAGATTTTTCCAACAAGAAGAGATAATACATGATGTCCAAATGCCAAAGACTACAAGATATCTAAAGAATCATCCGTCGAAAAACATCATCGGAGATATAAACAAAGGAATCACCACACGGAGAGGCTTACAAAATCATTGTGCATTCTCTGCTTTTTTATCAAAAGTCGAGCCAAAGAATGCTAAGGAAACTATCCTTGATGAAAGTTGGTTAATGGTAATACAAGAGGAACTTCAACAATTTGAACGATGCCAAGTCTGGGAACTTATGCCTCCTTCTGAAGGTTTCTCCATTACTGGAACAAAATTGGTGTTTAAGAACAAGCTTGATGAGCATGGAACTATCACTCGCAACAAAGCAAGGTTAGTAGCTCAAGGATACAATCAACAAGAAGGGATCGACTATGAGGAAACTTATGCCCCAGTTATAAGGCGAGTCTATCCGAATTTTATTATCATTTGCTTGTTACAAGAAATTTAAGCTTTATCAAATGGACTTGAAAAGCGCCTTCCTCAACGGATACATCAATGAAGAGGTATATGTAAAGCAACCTCCCAGATTCGAACATAAAATGTATCCAAATCATGTTTATAAGCTAAAAAAAGCTCTCTATGGTCACAAACAAGCTCCAAGGGCTTGGTACGAGAGGTTGAGTAAGTATCTTCTTTCAAATGGTTTTACTAGAGAAAAAATTAATTTTACATTATTTATTAAGCATGCAAATAAAGATATTATTATTGTGCAAATATATGTAGATGATATAATATTTGATGCTACTAATGATTTTCTTTGTGAGTAGTTTTCAAAATGTATGCATAAGGAGTTCGATATGAGCGTAATGTGAGAACTGAATTACTTCTTGGGACTACAAATCAAACAAACAAAGAAGGGAATCTATATCCATTAAACCAAATACACAAAAGAGCTACTCAAAAGATTTGGTTTTGAAGGATCTAATTCAAAGGCTACACCAATGAGTACATCAATAAAGCTTACTTCTGATGAAAAAGGTATAGATGTAGAATTAACCAAATACCTAGGTATGATTGGCTGTTTATTATATTTAACTGCATCTAGACCTGACATAATGTATAGTGTATGTCTTTGTGCTCGTTTTCAAGCAAAACCTAAGGAATCCCACTTACAAGCTGTTAAAAGAATTTTTAAGTATTTAAGTGGTACTATTAATTTGGGGTTGTTTTATCCAATTTGCAATAATTTTGAACTAATTGGCTACTCAGATGCTGATTATGCAGGATGTCAAATTGATAGAAAAAGTACAAGTGCTGCTTGTACATTTTTGGGATAAAGTCTTGTGACTTGGCACAGTAAAAAGCAAACTTCTTGTTGCTTTATCAACCACTGAGGGTGAATAGCTAGCTGCAGGGAGTTGTTGCTCTCAAATATTATGGATGAGACAAACCCTATGTGATTTTGATATTTTATGTGATAGTGTGCCTATTTATTGTGATAATTCTAGCACTATTGACATATCTAAAAATCCTGTTTTGCATTCACATACAAAACATATAGAGGTAAGGCATCATTTCTTAAGGGATAATGTTTCAAAAAGATTAATTAAATTAATTTTTATTCCTACCGAAAATCAGTAAGCTGATATTTTTACTAAACCCCTAAGTGAAGAAAGATTTTGTACTTTAAAGAGAGAACTTGGAATGTGTATGGTATAATTAGTGTTCACGTACTTACATACAATATATTTAGAACCTATAGTATATCTGCATGTTATTAAATAAAGTGTATCTGTTTGATACTTTTTATGTTCATGAGTCTATTAATACTGACAGTTATGTGTTATTGGGATATGTACCGATGTATGTGACTCAATTCTTGGTATTATCACATCATAACAGTGTTCCAGATATCATAATTATCTTTAGAATTTGAAAAGATATGAAAGCTAAAAGGAGTTATCTTCTCGAGATGTCTTCTCGATTTCCAACTCTTCCGTATTAAATCTTTTCTTTTCTTTCACTTTACCAAAGCACTCTAGTTATTACCTTGTAAACCCCTTTTCTATCTTCTTGCTAATACTCTCTCAAATCTCTGCAAACTTGAAAACGAGAGCAAGCAAGCGTTCTTTCGATTTTTCCATCAACGACGGTCCACAGACCCGATCTCCATATACAGTGAAAACAAAGAAGAAGTCCAAACGACAACAAAAGAAGGCGTCTATGCATGTATCATCTGATGATGCCACTTTTTCAGACGGTTCAGATTCAAGCTTCTCCTTCTTAAAATTCTCCGAATCCTCTCAACAACAGAAGACGAAACAGTCTCCAGACATGGAACATCCTTCTTCACAACTTGAATCTCCTTCGATTCTGGTAAATTCTGGTTCCTCTTTTTCTGATTTACCGGAAAATTTCTTTAGAGGTCACAGTTTTGAAGTTCGTTTTAAAACTTCAATTGCTTCAAAACAGTTTGTTTATTAGAAAATTTTAGATCTGTTCCATGTTAAAAATTCTCCTCTAGGACAACTTTTTAAATCATGTGGCTTAATGTACTAAAGCTTACTCTCAGTTGGTTCAACAGTTTTATACCAATCTTGAATGTCATAGTGATTGTTATACTTCTTTTGTCAAAGGCAAATCGTTGTTCTTTACGGTTGTGGATTTTGGTAGTTTTCTGGATATTCCTTCTGCTGGACCGTGTCCATTCACCTTAAAAGGTGCTGCTAACATCCTTTTTCCACCTCTTGAACAACTCCAAATTGTTATGAACAATTTTGATCTCACAACTCTGTTTACTCTAAAGACGGTTGATATCTGTCCTACGGCTGTTGTTATACATAAGTTGGTTCGTTATAATCTGTTTTCCCGCCTTGGTGGTGGTTCAGATTTTACTTACCAAGATTTGGTGGTTGTGGCCATGATTCTTTAAGGCGTTTCTTTTAAGTTGCATTCGTCAAACTAAAAAGTTTCTTCCATATGGTTGTTTTCTAACCAAAGTTTTCCAACATTTTAATATTTATCTTGATGATGAAGTGGTTGTCTCTCACAATGAGTTTGCTGATTCTGCAAATTTAAAACAATCTCATCTGTCTCTTGTTAATGGTTCGTTCGTTAGTATTGTTCCTGATCCTATCCCAATATCACCTACTCCTTCTTCTTCTACTACTCTGCCAAATCACTCTTACTCCTCCTCTCCTGAAATCTTGTGTATGTTGTCTACTATTCTTCAAAATCAAGAAGCTATGTAGATTGACATTGTTAAAATTAAGCATAGACTTTATGTGTTGGAAAAAGGCAAGTTGCCCATAAGGGCAAATGATTTACAACAATGTATTACTCGGATGGAGGATGAATTCATTGATTTGCAGGCTGGTTTTGAATTACAAACTGTTGCTATGGTTGAAGCCTTACAACACAAGATCAATCGAAATTCCTGCTAGTTAAGTCAAGAGATGATGTTTATCAGTTATCAGTTTGGGGAGTTTGCTGATTTTGTGGCTTTCAGGTTTAATGATGTAGGTCAGAAATTACATTTTCAGAATATGTATTCCACCATTCCTGAATGGCCTCGTTGCAACTGGATGGTGGAATATGTTGGAGATTTTATGGACCTTCCTCTTCCAAATGCTACGTTTATTCCTCGTCCCCCTCGATTTGCTGATACTTTGTCTTTGGAAGAATGAATTCATCGTATTCTTCATCGTCCGTATTTCACTAATCGTTCTCCCATCTTTGTCAATGTTGAAGATATTAATTGAACGTTTTTCTTTTTGCATGATGACAAAGGGGGAGATGTTTTGTGGTATGCTGGGTTGCTGGTGATGATTTGAAGATTTGATTATGTTTTTAAGACTGACTATTTTATTTTTTGTTATGGTTGGTTGTGTTAAGACTTTGATTCATGATTCCTGCACTGCACTACATTGCACTACACCAAAATGTTTGATGACATTTTGGATAATTTGCTATTAAATTTTTTTTTTAATGTCTATTATATGTTATGCTTGTTGGGTTTGTACGAAATCGTGACGCAATCAAATTGCAAAAATTAGCGGAAGTATGGTATATCAGAGTTTAAAAAAATTTCTACCAAACCATTACCCGGATCATCCTTTATGCAAATTATTAATTTAAAACGATAAATAAGAAGTTATGGAATCATACCCTTGTAGAACGAAGCTTCCACAGGTACTAGTTCAACTCCTTGTTCTTCGTGATCTCCTTGAATTTCCGGGTTAGATTCCTTCCTTTGATCAACGTTAGCCACCCAAGTGTTTGGCCTCTAGAGGTGATCCACCAAGGAAGAGAAATTATCAAGAAGGAGGGTGTTTGGCTAAACCTTAGTTTTCTATCCTCTATAGAAAAGGAGTACTCTCCAACAATTGGAATTGCATCATCTAATATCTATTATAAGACTTCTCTTATATAGACATTGGTCAACCCTTCTAATCCTATTAGACATGGGATTTCTTTTAATTAATTAAACTCCTTTAATTAATTTAGGCTTCCCACCACATGGGAATAATTAATTAAATTCATTTAATTAATTTGTCTCTTAATCTTATTAGGAATAAATGAGAGTACTAAATATTAAATTAATTACTAAACTCCTTTAAAAATTAAAATAATAATAATTGTAATAATATTAATAAGACTCCTCTTATTAATTTATATTTAATATTTCCAAAATATTAAATAATAAACATTAAGCTATTTAATTTATTCTATCACCATAGATTAAATTAATTATACTTAATGCATTATTACGATTATGCCATTACCTTCTTAAATAATTATTCTTCCTTTTATGGTGTGACCCTTTAGGTTCTCCATATTAAACCGGTTGTGAATAAATCAATTAAAACAATTTTAATCTTATTTAAATAAATAAATTAAACTAATAATCTATTTAAATAAATAATATTTATTCTACAATAGGGATAAGCCTCCCTAGCGATCAACGACTTTCCAGATAATATAGATTTCAACATTAATCATAAAAGAACCTGTGAGTTAATAGTTACCATACAATTCAATCCTTCCACCATACAATGTCCCAATTAAATATAAGACATGGATTTACTGTCAAGTCTTATTTTATTTAATTATATGTATTTCGATTAGAAAATGCACAACTCCAAATAATGTAAATTAAAAACTCCTTTCTAATTTCATTTCACCTTGGCCAAGGATTCCTGGGTTGTCATTTAACGAATCACATAGGACATATCTCCTCTTTTACTAGAGGTGGTAGATTCTTTATTGATCATTCATTATCTCCATATGTAACTCATTATACCCAAGCATACCCTATATTTGCCTTAAAAGGTCTTAAGGAATAAGTCAAAGTATAATTTGTTACATACAAGATACTATGATGATCTCAAGTCCAAGGATCACTTGTACTACTATCACATTAGGAATTCCTATTGACATGCGAGTAAAACTCCATTAGGTATTCCATAGCGAATCACGTTCAGTGAACTTATTCTCCAATAAGCACCTACATACTTGCTTTAGTGTCTCCACACAAATGATCATGAGATCAATCATCTTCATCCAATGAGCAAGCAACATATGTACCAATCTATCCGGATTTACTAATCCCCTTTTTAGTAATCCCACGATTGGGAACTATTTTAGTTTTAAACTTTCTAAGAATTTAGATCTCATTAGCATGATCATCATCATGATTCTAAAAGCTTTGCTTAAAACTATGGGTTATTTACATATTATAAAAACAGCAACATGTAGATAATTAAATGCCTTTAATAAATGAATATTTTATTAATAAATAAATAAGATTGTTTACAAAGTACGTGCTTTATCATCATACATGATTGGCTTGTATGCACACTACTATCAATGCTAACATATTTGCAGGTGATGAATAATGCTTAACAGAAAGCATGAGGGGCATTTTGATTTTATAAATATCCTGAAATATAGTATGCTTGGATTTAGGAGGAGCTATGATTTTTTGGTGTTGTCATCATCAAAAAGGGGGAGAATGTTGACTTGTTCATATTCTAACCTTAATGTTTTGATGATGATTTGGTTTTGTGTACTAAATCGTTTACTGTGAAATTTCAGGAAATTGATAAAAGGATTATTGATGGTTTGATCAAAGATTTTGAAGACTTTTGTGTCCTAAGATTTTATGTAAGGTCATTGTAAATGTTTGATTTTTCAAGTCAAGGCTCTAGGAAATTTTATGTGCATTTAATAAGATAATTATTTTATCCATGCTTAAAAGTGAGAAGATTTTTAAACTAAAATACTAACTGATTTTGTTGATGTTAAGTGGTTAGTATTTATATATTGCTATGTATGCTTAACCGTGACAATAATTATCAGAGAATTGATGGGTCTATTGAGGAAGTAGTGTATTTATATAAATCTCTGTTGATATGCATAAGTCTCAGTACTCTAAGGTCATGATTATCCTGATTAACCTTTGGCATTTATTACGGAATTGACATATGTTCTAAATTGGGTTATACAAAGGCATTGTGAGATATGTGGCTGCAGTTCTTTAAGAATCATGATTGTTCTTTATTTTTATTAGTGGATAATTGTTTGAATAAGTCAAATAGGTGAATATATCTTGAAACTCAAAATTAATGATTATCCTGAAAAGATATCTCTTGGATAGGGCTTGTCATTAATTACGGAACTAACATTTGATTATCTCTCTTAAGTGATTTATGATAAGGAAAGAAACAGACTTGAGAAATACACGGATTAAATTTTAATTGATTATATATTATATCCGTTTAATATGTTCCTAACAGATATCTAATTTGATAACGGAAATAAAAATACAACAGTAATATTTTTGGGCTATAAAAATTCAATTGGGTTATCTCAGTTGGGTACAACACACAGATTAATCTTGCACTATCATACTTGAAAAGCAATTCTATTATTTTTGGTGCAATCATACAAGCTGCTAGGCAATTAATTTTCAGATTATTTCTGGCTAATTTTCGCGAGCTCTAAATTGGTGATATCTCTTTACTATTTGATTATTGCATATATTAGTTGAGCCTTGCATTGTTAAATTGAATATTATCTTTGATCATTAAACCTCTATATTTGTAATTCTTTTTGATTTATACTAAGTGTTGTCTAAAAGTACTTAATCAGGGTGGATTAAGATTTGTTTACAAACATGTTCAAGGAAGCATAGGTGCTTAAGGGGTGCATTGGTGCACAAGGAGCACAAGTGCTCAACTGAATTATTGTAATTCAAGTATTGAAAGAATTTTTTTTGTAAAAGGAGTCAATTTAAAGAAATAAATTGAGTCTCCAATACTAGTTATTATTAGACGTGGACTAGGCTATTATTATAGAGGGTAATAGCTGAACCACGTAAAAATCTTGATGTTCATCTTATTACTTGCTTTATCTTATTTGCTCACAAAAGATATTTAATTGTTTTGTTAATTAAAACTTAAATGTTTTTACTATTTTAAGATAAATTGTTAACACTAAGTATTTTTACAAAGCTATAAATTCAGCAAGTTATTTTTATTAAATAATAAGATTAAAGATTTAATCTAGTAGGCCATATTTATCCAGCAAGCTGCATTCATTAATATAGTAGGCTGAATTCAGTAGTTTTTGTTTAAGTTTAAAAATTGGTCATAATTTATTCCCACACTTATTCAACCCCCCCTTCTAAGTGTGCCTTATCTGAATTTCAGATATTATGATAGGATTTACAAGTCATGGAATGTATATTTACATTGAATCTTGACATTTACATTGGAATTGGAAAATTTTACATTGAATTGAAAGGGGAAGGCATGAAGAGACTTCCCTTTGGATTTTGTTTATCAGAGGCTGACCTATCTCAAGCTACTCTCGCGGCTTTTCGGCATGAAGGTCCCCAGATCATCGCAATCTACTAGAGGGGAAATTAATCCGGTCTTTCAATTGGAGCAGATCTGAGTGGTGCCTTTCCTGAGCCTCTCAAGATTAGTCTCCTTTGAGTCCAGTAATCAAACACCGACGGGTTTGCCTCCTGGTGGAGAAGTCACACAGAATACATTCACATACATCGTGTCTCACCATATGAAATGATGACATTTGTGCGAAGCACTAACATAAAGCAGTAAAGCATTCATTCACATCCATTCAATGTAAAACACAGCATCCACACATATGCAGATTTAAAAGGGAATTTTTTAAAAGATTTGAGCGCGACTTAAGCCCTCTACTGTCCCCAGCAGAGTCGCCACCTGTCGACGTCGGGAAAAATCTTATCGCCTTGGACAGATCATCCTCTTCCTAAATTTTGTTATTTTCTACCCTTATTTGTCTTATCTGTTTTATGAAGGGTGAAGCTTTTTACGAAAAGGCCAACATGTATCATGCTGACGATTTGAAAAGTTACAGAGTCGCTAGTTGGTATATTTTGAAATGGTTGTACCAACTCAATCGAGTTTTGTTTGTTTTTTGCAAGTAGGCCCAATTACTAGACGCTGTCAAAACTTGGCCTTGAAACCGAGATTCTTAAAGTTTGGTGGCTTGGTTAAGTGGGAGGGAGGTGTTAGGCACCCCCCGACTTCCGTGAAACAGGGTTACCGCATCTTTTCAATATTTCTCTTTTTATTTGTAATGTGTGTGTGTATGCTGGAAGTAATTGAGCCTACGTTTGTTTGAGTTTGAAAGTGGTGCCATGCTTCAGTGGAACTATATACGAAGGGTTTGTTTTGTTTTGAAAAGTCCTTTTTAGACAAGATATGAAAATAACGTTTTGAAAGGTGGTTATCAAACCCTTTCGCTTGCATAGGATTTGAAGCATATTGAAACTTCTATTTTTTTATTCCGTTCAGCCTTTGGCTCAATTTGAATGTTTATTATCGGGATGCGATGTAACGTCCCCAAAATTCATATAATACAATTCTCATTCTCTATCATTAACAATACAACTTTATTCTAACTTTACATCATTATGGATGATACAATCACTAAAAATTCGAAATAATTAAAACTTTTATATATTTATTTCTTTATTGCCCTGAATCTCAACCTTTATCATTACATATCTTCGATTCAATTTATATATTACATGAATCGCGTCAACGAAGTTACTATACAAAGCCTTACATCACAAAGCAATATCCACTATACATCGGATAGCTCAACTTATAATTCAACAATTATGTTACAATCAAAACATTAAATGCAATTCTCATCTAAGAAAAGTAATCTTATTGAATATTGATCTCTATAATTCAAATAGCACGTATCATTACCTTGAAACATTGACCTGCAAAAATAGTTACTTGCAAGAATGAGCTCGACAGCTTAGCAAGATCTAACAGCTTTCATGCATCACGTAGCACATAAATAACATGCTCATCTTATACATCGTAATCATTAGACTAACATAACATGCATGCTTTAATTCATATAACAAGTATAAAGATTGAGTTCTTACTCAATCAACATTCTTTAATCAATCAATGAAGTCATAAATTGACTTTATCATTTCATACTTACAACATATATAACATATCATGCTCTTTGCAATATAATTTAAAATAGTTCATCATCAAGTTCATATAGCAAATAGGAACCGAAAAACTTGCCTAGCTCGTAGATTACTAATTAACGAAAAACAGCTTATAATAATCTGCACTTCATGAATCCTACACAACGTATTACCATACACATCAACTATTAGTCACATAGAAACGCTTAGCAAACGTTTAAGTAATTTCTACTTTACACTTCATAATTCTCTCCCATTTATTTGTTTAACACACACTATCAAACTATATGCATAATTAATAATATAAATTAATTATCACATAACTACTTCGCATAATTAGTTAACCCATTTAGGTTAACTCATTCCTCTTTAATTATTAAGTTAATAACTAATTACCACATAATTAATCACATCACATAATCATATTACATTTTTACATAATTAATCAACTAATAATTACATACTCATTTTAATTAAATTATAATTAAATAAATTATAATTTAAATTACACATTCTCCTCAATTATAATTAATCAAATTATAATTACATTTTATATTAATTAAATTATAATTAAAGAAATTATAATCTAAATTAAACATTTATTTTGATTAAAATTAATCAATTTCCATTCATGCACTAATTAACTTATAATTAAATAATTATAATTTAAATTATACATTTACCTTAATTATAATTATTCAAATTATAATTACATATTATATTATAATTAAACAAATTATAATTTAAGTTAAACATTTACTTTGATTAAAAATTAATCAAACTATATTCATTTAGCAAATAAAAATTTAAATTAAACCTTTACTATAGTTATAATTTATTCAAATTATAATTACACATTATATTTTATTAATATAATTTATTACTATTATTTAGCATTTTAAGGTATGCCTAACATGTCATCAAGTTTATTATATAAACTTAGTTTTTCATGATCCAAACAAAATCCACAAAATAAACCAAGCTTTCTTTTCTACACACCCCCCGCCGGGCGCAGGGGTTTTATACCTTGCAAGGCCGGTCGGGGCGGGCCCCCTGCAGCCGCTCAATTTTGGTTCGCGAACTATGCAGAGATGAAGTCAATTTGGCTTATTTCTCCACACTAAATTTCGATTCCAGTCAATATAATTCATATAAACTTTTTTAAAAACATAATTTCTAAGCTTCTAACATGTTTTAACATATTTAATTCTCAAAACACATAATCAAAACTCTTAATTTTGAAAAAATTTGTATAAAATTATTTTCCAGTGTTCTTGATAAAATTGAATACTGTAAGTTTATTTCTCAATCAAAACACACAATTCAAATAACATTGAATCCGTTTATAAACATATTATGATTATCTAACTTCAATTCACCCAATGATTATCAACCAAACACAAATTTTGATTTTCCAAGACCAATTAACAAAACTTATTTCATTGTAACTTTTGATGAACATGAATACTTCATGTTCATCACATACACATGAATTAAATATCCTAATTAAGCATACAAATCAATTATAAACATATATGAACACAATTTATACATATTAGAAATTAATGTTTACACTAATTTCATAAAACTCAATTTATAGAGAAATAAATAATGAAGAACATAAAACATATTCTTTAAAATACAAGGGTTAAAATTATACCCTTAATGCTTAGTGAGGAAGATGATGATGAGGTTTAAAAATGACTATCTCAAAGCCTTCCTTCTTTCCTCTTCTTCTTCTCTCTTCTTTTCTCTCTAACTTCTCTATTCTTTCTTTGTATTTTTCTTATTATGTTTCTATCAGACTAACACTTAGCTAATTTTAACTAACGTAATATACATATAATATATTTTACATATATTATATATATATAACATAAATATAACATATATAACTTATATTACATAATGACCATAATAATTACCATAATTGCACTTAATACATAGGTTACACATTTGGAATTTAAAAAGTCCTAAGGCTTGTTTGACAAAAATAACTTATTTTTAAAAATTGGTTTTTAGTAGTTAAGGCCCCGTTTGGCAAAACGGATTTAAAACGGTGCAAGGGCCTTGTTTGGCAAAACGGTTTTAAAAACTCTTTTAATTATTTTAATAAATATTTTAACACATATTTTTAATGTTATACTTTAATTAATTAAATCTTAACATTCTAATTTAATTAAGAGAATTGATATTTCCACAACGAAAATTGATATTTCCACAAGGCCTCACTCACATGAATGTAAGTCTCGTTTACTATTCATGTGAGGGGAGCCTTGTGAAAATATCAATTCTCTTTAATTAATTAAAATTTAACATCAATTAATCACATAAAAATTACCACATAACAATTATAATTTCTCGCTAATTATAATTTCATGTAACAATTACCACATAACTTTATCTAATTTAATTATCTCAATTAAATTAGAACTATAACATAAAATCATTACATATTAATTAAATTAAATATTAAATATTCATTTAATAAATATATTACACTTAATTAAATTACTCCATAACCAACACATAATTTATTTGTTTAACTCAATAAATAAATTAATTAAAATATTTATTTAATTTAATAAATATTAAAATTAATATTTAAAATTCTCTTCACAACAAATTATATATTTCACAATATATAACACATATACACATACACGTACTCGAACATCTTAAAATAAAAATTTTATTTATTAAATTCTCATTTATTAATTCTGAAAAATTCAGGTTGTCACATTCTTTCCTTCTTATAAGGATTCCGTCCTAGGAATCAACGAAACCTTTCTTACTCAGTTTCCACTAAATTTCTTCATAATTGTATCGTTGAATAACTTCAACACATTATCTCAACAAAAGTTTTACATATATATTCTACTCCATTCATTTGTTCAACAAGTTTTAGGTTTTGTTTCATAACCTTCAATTAAATACAATCATATTCCAAATATTATATATTCTTTAACGTGTTCATTTCCTTTATACGGATCATTACCATATACTCTACTCGTCGAATTCATATACTTCATAATTCACTATCTGTAAGTATTCGGGTTATCACATTCACCCCTTCTTCTAAGAGGTTCGTCCTCGATTTTTTTTAATCTTCATTCATTCAATCTATCAAAATAGATTTTACGTTAATCTTTATTCACTGGATTATTGCGTTCTACAACTACTTCTTTCTAAGGAATATCCTTATTGCTACATTCATTTTCAGAATAATAAGAATCTTCCACAATTGCTCAATAATTGGGAAGCGATATAAATAACTCAGGAATTTAAATTTTTTTAAATCATACTGAGGGGTCACCAGATCTTGAACTTATCTTTAGGTTTAATAGTGCTTCACCCCTGGTACTTCACACTATACATCCTACATCGGTGCTCTAGGTGATCAGACTATCGCACCACTACGTCGTGCACAAACGTAGTACATCGTAACGACTATATGCGTTACACTCGGAACTATTGTCTCCAATAACATATCCCCTTTTATAGGGTTGTTCACCTCAGCATCTTAACATTTGAATCCGCACCAAAACAATTTGGTTTGGCATAGTTTGACCAAGAACGTTTGAATTTCATAAACATCTTTCAATACCTGTCTAGCTGAATCAAGTAGCATAGACTTCTAGCAACAATTTGGACATCAATCGAAATATATATATATATATATATATATATATATTTAACCAACTCAATAATTAATTTTTTTATATAGTTTAAGGAAACTAAAAATAAATAAATCTTTTTATAAATCCTGATACTGTACCGTAATAATGGTACGTTGAGAATTTCGTCAATACATGATGTCGTCATACTACATCATACCATCGATCACATCCAACACTAGGTTTAACCGCATTGATGACTTCCTCGATTATTATTCCTACATCATATCAAATGATGCATAGAATATATAAAATACATTTTGAAAAATTAAAATTATTTTTGTCTAGCTGAAGCAATTAGCATAGACATGTGAATAATAACACTATTTTAAAAATCCATTGGTTCCATCATTTGATCCAATGTTTTTCAAGAAGCAGAAATGCAACATCAGCACAAACTTAATAAATTTCGAAAATCTAGCAAAGCTAGAAGATTTAGAATATAAAAAATTTTCTCCATAAATTTAAGTCTTTACTCCACCGTTTCATTTCTAAATCATTCTATCAATCTTCAGCACCATCAATGCTTTCTATACCATAACCTTTCTATACCCAGTATAGTTTATCAAACTTATCACACTTTAGAAGTTCAGGAACTTGCCATAATAATATAAGTTTAAGAATTTGTTCTAGCAATGCGTAGTCCAAGAACCTATCAGGGACTGTCCATATGCTTAGGGGTTCAAAAGCGTATATACGATTATGAGTCATGAACTTACCACAAGCATGAGTTTTAAGAACCGCACCTAACCTTAATATCATCTAATCTACTCTGACTCTAACTATCAAATATAATAATGGGACAACAATCACCTTCTCACTATATATATATATATCGATATCGCGACACCAACATTCCAATGATTATCCATGCGATAAACCAAGTGTAAACACAAAACCCCTGCCCATACACAGCTTTGTACAACTCAGCCACCACATGAGTCCTCAGTTGAAATTCCACTTAACTCTATCTTGCTCAAAACTTCTCGCTCTATGCTCGATATAGGTTTTCTGTATCTCATCATTTATAACTCCTCGTGAGTTACCTCGTACTATATCATAGTACATTCTCGTTATAACATCAAACTATAACTATTCAATCATTACAGACCATTTGTCTTTACAACTTTAAAAGATCACGCCGTGATCTTATTCTATAATCATCTCCCTTATGATTTTTTTCTTATCTCATGATCGTTTTGTTTTACAATCTTCTTATCTTTACCTATCATTGTGTCATATCATGATTTTATTATGCTTTTAATCTTATAGACTTCGTCTATTCATCATTATTCGTCATCTTGATTATTGGAGTTAGATAACTCTTAATTCTTATCTTCATATCTTTTCAAGATTCTTCTTTGAATCTTCTTGTTTATTAAACAACTTTTCCTTTAAGAATTTTTAATTTCATTCATGTTACTCAATATTTTATTCAAGTTTACTCCTCGTCATTCTCATCTTCTTCTTATAACATTTCTAGGACTTAACTCATCCTATACTTCTATGTATGTGAAAAGAATCACCTTTTCATTATACGTAACTTAAACTTAACTTCTTATTCTCTAAGGTCATAGCCTAAGGTACTCTAACCTAAGGGATATAACCTATCAGCTCTGATACCAACTATAACGTCCCCAAAATTCATACAATACAATTCTCATTCTCGATCGTTAACAATACAACTTTATTCTGTCTTTTCATTGTAATACCCGAGAATTTCCTAATATTATTAAATGAATATATTAATGGAAATGAGAATTTATTAGAATATAAATGATTTTGTGTTATGAGAATGATTAATTTAATTATATTAAATTGAATAATTATAATAATTGAGAAATTGATGGAGTTTGCGATAAACTCGTTGATAGCCTTGTGTGGCACAGTGACGTAATATAAGAATAATTATATTAATTTAAGCGAACAATTAATCTATATTAATTGTTATCGTAGAATATTAATTAATTATTGTGAAATATTAATGGCGATTAATTTAATAATATGTGATTATTATTATTGCAAGAAATATAATAATAATAAGAAATGTATGATATTTAATCATATAAATTAATAATCAATGAGGAATGGATTAATTAATATTATTATTAATTAATCAATGAAATGAATAATTTATTTATTTGACATTATGAATAATAAAATAAATAAGTAAGTTATTAATATAATAAGATTATATTGAATGTTATGTGCAAATGTGCAAGAATTAAATATAAAGTATATGGAATACGACTATATTATATAGTGTAGAGAAACACTTAGGTGTGACCATGCAAGTATACATAAACTATGTTATATAGTGCAATGTGAATACATTACACATAGAGACCATGTATTAAGATTGATTGAAATATATAAGCTACATGTTTATGCTTGTGTGACAATAAATATGTGGGTATACATTGTATAAAATATCATGAACATATTGTAAACTATTAGTTTTAATAAAGAAGACAGTGTAATGTGATAACATCCGATTAAATTATATCCGGTATTAACAAAATGTACATGGATTATATGTGTCAATTAACACTTACTACATTATGTGAATTATTGTGACATTTCAATTAAAGACCTAAGTGTCTAAATATGTGTGTATCTATAACCTAAGTATTAACACTAGTTTGTTTACAAATTGAAAATGCTGAGATTTCTATGCCTTGTCCCATATTAATAGACACAAACCTTGTACACGTGAAATGCATCATGAAGCTAGCCTACTCTCTTCTCTCAAACTCAGCATTCTAGCCATCATGAAGGGAGTGGGCAGAATAGTGAAGATCACCAACTAATTACCACTCCCTCTTATCTAGCATGCAATCCTTCAATCCGTTGTTTTGATTTGGAAGGAAAAGACTTTGCCTGGATACTAGTTTTGCTATATATATATGGCCCTTCTCTTCAGATTGTTCATTGCTGAGATTTTGCTTGAGTATTGAATTGAGAGTAATACATATATTAGTATAGTAGCATTGTGAGTGGAAAGTAGCAGCAAGCTCAGATTGTTTGCAGAGGTATAATCCCTTTTCCTTTGTTCTTCATTTTCATTTTCTATTTTTGAAGTTTCCATCAAATTCTTGATTATGCCAAATTGGTTCATGATTGGTTTGTAAAACCCTTATATTGTTGTTATATGAACATACATACATGATGGAACCACTATATAGCTTTCTTGACTTTCATTTCCATTTTTGCTCTGCAATTTCTGTAAAACATCAAATTCGTGAATTTGGTTGGAGTTCATGAAATTGGGAATTGATAAATGGCGATTGACTGTTATATAAGCATATATATGTGTTAGTAAGTTAAAAAGGTTAGTCTAATGGATATGGGTATGTCGAAATCGATGAAATGGGAAATTTGGGGACGGTTTTGGCTGCAGCGTGAACTGCAAGAACTGAGTCTGCATCGCGGCGCCGCAGCGCCAATACCAGGCATTATGCTCGCGCCGCAGCGCCTCCCGCGCCGCAGCGCCAGATTGTGGCTGTTGTTGCCGCGCAGCAGCGCCGGCACCCTGCTGCAATTTTTTGCACCCTGCAACAAAACTGTTATGTACTAATTGTTTGATTTTGTTTAAACAAGCATGGAAGCATGATTAATAAATATATATAAACCTAATGAGGCAATGTAAGCATGTTTTAGTATATTAGCATGCATGGTTTAGAAAACGACATGAAGTTTAGAAACGAACTTATAGTTTTATAAACAATCATTAACATTATAAAGCATGAGTATATTCTGATTTTTGATACGTGGTAGAGCGGCTTAGAAATGCATGAAATGAATGATGACTTGTGTATACATGTTTCATATTATAACGTGAGCATGCTAAACCTCGATTAGTAAACATTTCGAACGAAAATGGAAGTTTTATGAAACAAACTTTGACATATGTGTGACACATTGAGGTACTGATTTTGCAAACATGTTTACATGACCTAGAATCACATGCAATACATGTTAACTTGCATATATAGATTTTATAAGGTAACGTGAGCACGTGGATCGCGTTAAATGAGCTTTACTAGTGAAAGTATAAGTTTTGAACGTAAATCTTAACATGTTATTGTAAGTTTCATATTCTGATATTTATGGACACATGTGATAGTACTCTTAGACTCATTCATGTGTCATGCATGTATATATATACCATGATTAGTTGCCATGATTCAAGTTTAGCATAAACGGAGCATGTTTTCAAGATAATAACAATGCTAGCTACATATATGCGATACGAGTACTCATGAGCATGCCTAATACAAGTTAATACCTTAAGTGTTTTGAAAGCAAGCATGATGGGCTTTGTAAATTTCATGACCTTGAATGACCGCAAGTGTCGACCTAGAACCTATATCACATATGTTTGGAACAAGGGAAGGTTATACGGATATAAAAAGACTCTTTAACATGTATATATACTATGTGATATATGTGAATCCGATTTTGACAGTTAACTTAGGGGAATGCCATAACTTGCAAAAATGAAATATATTTAGTATTGATTGTGGTCTTATGTGATATTAATAATATGCGAGTATGTTTGCTAATTGTGGTAGTCTCACATGATAGTAATGATGTATAAATATGATCAACTTGAGAAAAAAGGAAGTTAAGGATGGAAATTATACTCTATATAACTGTGTAGCTAGATAAAATGTGGAGTTAAATTATATGACTAATGAATATCATATATATACGTAATTGTATTACGATAAGAATTCGAAAGTGTTGGCTAGCTTTACGTGAGTAAACTACGCATAAGGCAAGTATCCTAAACCCTTGCATTACTTTATTTAACGGATATCGTAAGTGAGTATCTAAACCTTATCTCTTTGGATGCAAGTATTCTATCTTTGTATATTGCGAACTAGTTTCCTACTTAATCGTTTGAATTGAATTAGCATACTTGAACTCTTATTTCATTAAAGCTATTATTCATGTTGAACTTAGTATTGTTCTTGAATATTGTGAAAGTGTCTATGCCATTTGATTCGGCTAGACTTATGTTATTGAAAAGCGACCGAAACTAATTAATTGGTGCGAAATCTTGTATTTGACTGAGAAGAACAAAATATAACTGTCAGAGAACCGACGCGCGCACTTGAGTATGATTGATTGTTATGCATAACGATGGTACTTTAGGATGATCACCTGTTGTACCTGTTTTTGTTGGATTTTCAGTTTATTACTGTTAATTCTAGTAGAAGTTCATAGTCCTTAGTGACTGCTCAGTATTCAGTTATCTTAAAATCTTGAATTGATTTATTATTGAATCACATTGATATTATTCTGTCTTTAGAGACTATTATTGAAAACTGTTGATATTCTTGATATCTTTGAATTATCAAACCTTGTTATACCCTTTCGAGAATTAAGAATTATATCACTTACCCTTATTGTATATTACTTGCTGGGCAATTTGTGCTTATTCTTGCTTTCCCTAAAATATTTCAGTTAAGGTAGAGCATGGCGAACCCTCAGGCATTGATAAGGGCAAGGGCAAGGCTACCAACTAGCTTGTGTCTTTTATGTTTTTAAATATTTCAATATTGTATCAAGATGATGTAGTAAGACTGGATTTGATTATGTTTAAGCTTAAGTTAGATTATGCAATAAGTCGTTAATTGATATTATTATGTAATCTATTAAGTACTGTAGGTTGCGAGACTTGGGGGAATAATTATAATAAATCATTGTAAATTATTCTAGAATAGATTTTCCGCTGTGATTGTGTGATATTTAGTTATTATTATTGTGATGTATTACCATGAGCACGTGATGAACCGAATTCGAGAGACCCCGTGACGGTCCTGGAATTTGGGGGCGTCACATACATCATTATCGATGATACAATCACTAAAAATTCAGAATAATTAAAACTTTTATATATTTCTTTCTTTATTGCCCTGAATCTCAACCTTTATCATTACATATCTTCGATTCAATTTATATATTACATGAATCGCTTCAACGAAGTTACTATACAAAGTCTTACATCACAAAGCAATATCCACTATACATCGGATAGCTCAACTTACAATTCAACAATTATGTTACAATCAAAACATTAAATGCAATTCTCATCTAACATAAGTAATCTTCTTGAATATTGATCTCTATAATTCAAATAGCACGTATCATTACCTTGAAATCTTGACCTGCAAAAATAGTTATTTGCAAGAGTGAGCTCGACAGCTCAGCAAGATCTAACAGCTTTCATGCATCACGTAGCACATAAATAATGCTCATCTTATACATCGTAATCATTAGACTAACATATCATGCTTGCTTTAATTCATATAACAAGTATAAAGATTGAGTTCCTTATTCAATCAACATTCTTTACTCAATCAATGAAGTCATAAATTGACTTTATCATTTCATACTTACAACATATATAATATATCATGCTTTTTGCAATACAATTTAAAATATTTCATCATCAAGTTCACAAAGCAAATAGGAATTGAAAGACTTGCCTGGCTCGTATATTACCAATTAACGAAAAATAACTTATAATAATCTTCACTTCATGAATCCTACACAACGTATTACCATACACATCAACTGTTAGTCACATAGCAATGCTTAGCAAACATTTAAGTAATTTCTACTTTACACTTCGTAATTCTCTCCCATTTATTTGTTTAACACACACTGTCAAACTATATGTATAATTAATAATATAAATTAATTATCACATAACTACTTCTCATAATTAGTTAACCCATTTAGGTTAACTCATTCCTCTTTAAGTATTAAGTGAATAACTAATTATCACATAATTGATCACATCACATAATCATATTACATTTTTACATAATTAATCAACTAATAATTACGTACTCATTTTAATTAAATTATAATTAAACAAATTATAATTTAAATTGCACATTCTCCTCAATTATAATTAATCAAATTATAATTGTATTTTATATTAAATAAATTATAATTAAACAAATTATAATCTAAATTAAACATTTATTTTGATTAAAATTAATCAAACTCAATTTATGCATTTATATTAATTAAATTATAATTAAACCAATTATAATTTAAATTAAGCAATTACATTGATTATAATTAATCAATTTCCATTCATGCACTAATTAAATTATAATTAAATAATTATAATTTAAATTATACACTTACCTTAATTATAATTACATATTATATTATAATTAAATAAATTATAATTTAAGTTAAACATTTACTTTGATTAAAAATTAATCAAACTATATTCATTTAGCAAATTATAATTTAAATTAAACCTTTACTATAATCATAATTTATTCAAATTATAATTACATATTATATTTTATTAATATAATTCATTACTATTATTTAGCATTTTAAGGTATGCCTAATATGTCATTAAGTTTATTACATAAACTTAGCTTTTCATGATCCAAACAAAATCCACAAAATAAACCAAGTTTTTTTTTTTGTACACCCCCCGCCGGGGCGGGGGTTTTATGCCTTGCAAGGCCAGCCGGGGCGGGGCCCCTGAAGCCGCTCAATTTTGGTTCACGAACTGTGCAGAGAAGAAGCTAATTTGACTTATTTCTTCGCACCAAATTCCAATTCCAGTCAACATAATTCATATAATCTTTTTAGAAAATATAATTTCTAAGCTTCTAACATGTTTTAACATATTTAATCCTCAAAGCACATAATCAAAACTCTTAATTTTGAAAAAATTTGTATAAAATTATTTTCCAGTGTTCTTGATAAAATTAAACACTGTAAGTTTATTTCTCAA
Organism: Panax stipuleanatus; assembly: GCA_020205555.1. Lineage (NCBI taxonomy): Eukaryota > Viridiplantae > Streptophyta > Magnoliopsida > Apiales > Araliaceae > Panax > Panax stipuleanatus. The sequence continues at coordinate 34,400,053 of CM035120.1, forward strand.
TCAAAACACACAATTCAAATCACATTGAATCCGTTTATAAACATATTATCATTATCTAACTGCAATTCACCTAATGATTATCAACCAAACACAAATTTTGATTTTCTAAGACCAATTAACAAAACTTATTTCATTGTAACTTTTGATGAACATGAATTCTTTATGTTCATCACATACACATGAATTAAACATCCTAATTAAGCATACAAATAAATTATAAACATATATGAACACAATTTATATATATTAGAAATTAATGTTTACACTAATTTCATAAAACTCAATTTACAGAAAAATAAATAATGAAGAACATAAAACATAATCTTTAAAATACAAGGGTTAAAATTATACCCTTGATGCTTAGTGAGGAAGATGATGATGAGGTTTAGCAATGACTCTCTCAAAGCCTTCCTCCTTTCCTCTTCTTCTTCTCTCTTCTTTTCTCTCTAACTTCTCTATTCTTTCTCTGTATTTTTCTCTTCTTGTTTCTATCAGACTAACACTTAGCTAATTCTAACTAACGTAATATACATATAATATATTTTACATATAAAACATAAATATAACATATATAACTTATATTACATAATGACCATAATAATTACCATAATTGTACTTAATACATAGGTTACACATTTGGAATTTAAAAAGTCCTAAGGCTTGTTTAGCAAAACTAATTTATTTTTAAAAACAGGTTTTTAGTAGTTAAGGCCCCGTTTGGCAAAACGAATTTAAAACGGTGCAAGCGCCTTGTTTGGCAAAACGATTTTAAAAACTCTTTTAATTATTTTAATAAATCCTTTAACACATATTTTTAATGTTATACTTTAATTAATTTAATCATAACATTCTAATTTATTTAATTAAAATTTAACATCAATTAATCACATAAAAATTGCCACATAACAATTATAATTTATCGCTAATTATAATTTCATGTAACAATTACCACATAACTTCATCTAATTTAATTATCTCAATTAAATTAGAACTATAACATAAAATCATTACATATTAATTAAATTAAATATTAAATATTCCTTTAATTAATATATTACACTTAATTAAATTACTCCGTAACCAACACATAATTTATTTATTTAACTCAATAAATAAATAAATTAAAATATTTATTTAATTCAATAAATATTAAAATTAATATATAAAATTTTATTCACAACAAATCACATATTTCATAATATATAACACATGTACACATACACGTACTCGAACATCTTAAAATAAGAATTTTATTTAGTAAATTCTCATTTATTAATTCTGAAAAATTCGGGGTTGTCACATGCGAAGAATCCTTGACCACAAAATATATATACAAGTGCTGGTCTTCTTATGAGCATGACAGCCATCGAATTGACTCTAGCACCACAAACTAATTTTTACTATGTTTGAGACCTTAAATCCGGATAACCGTTTTAGGGTCATTCGGATGTACATTTTACAAAAAAACTGGAAGGATATGTTTACAATATGGAGTTGTCCATCATGGGAATCAGATTTAGATCAGTTTGATCATCAATCCCACGATTCCTAGGCTCACAGAAAATAGTCAAGAAAACCTGCACAACACAGATATTCACATAGAAGGCAAATTATATACTAGACGTCGCAAAACAAAGGATTCGTAAGTTAAATCCTTGCGTGCGCGTAGTGGTAGCTGTCGTTAGCACTACTAAATTTACCTTACTAAGGTTCTACTAATTCAAGAATCAGTATAGCAATAAGCAAAGATCGATCCCATAGAGAGCGAATTGTATTTTAATTATCCAATGATTTCCAATAGATTAGGGGTTTTGTTTTGAAAAGTTCTAATTAACAAAGTGAGTTTAAAGAAAATATCAATGATTAAAAAGATCAATTCTTCAGTTCAGTATCCCCTTTTCACAATTATGAATTAATCAAGTTAACATACTATTTACTCTTTCAACATGATATTAATAATCCTAGATAACCGCAATCGTAAATTGCCCAAAATTCTCCTTAAGTGTAGATCTAATGCGACGATCGCCAATAATAGATTCTAACTAACATACAACCTAGAACTATCAGCGTAGATTTAATATGATAGAAACATTAAGCATGAGAATTAGATTATTCTAAGCAATAATTACACAATCAGGAATTACTTAACTTGTCTTCTGAATATCTTAACAATATTTCAAAGCTTGACCACAATAAAATACCATTAATTTTTACTTAGATTAGACACACTTCGTTTGCTTAAAATATGTCTTAATCTAACAGATGATATCAATTTACTAATTTAATCCTGCAGAAACCAAATTAGTTAATTGAATAACAAACATGAAAGTTTATCTGGATAATCAGAATAAATCTCAATATGAAAGAATAAATATTATAACTTAAAAAAACCATAAATTGTTACTGAGGTTCAACATCCTTTCAGAATTGAAATAGAAAACTTAGCCTGGCATGCTTGATCTTCAATACAAAGGTTTGTAGCCTCCAAGAGAATATATAAATCAGAGCTCCTCCAAAGATATCTAAACCTAGGAAAATAACTCCTATTTATAGCCTAGACAAACCCTAATGTAATTAGAGTAAGTCCCAATCCTAATCCTAATCAACTTGTGAATTAAAAACCCTAAAAATATGACAGCTTGTCCGTCTGGCGCGGTCAGCGCCGTCTCCCTTCACCCTATGACGCAGTCAGCGCCTGCTATGTAGAGTCTTGGCAATGCCTTGGCGCTGTCAGCTCCATCTTCCTTCAATCCGCAGCGCTGGCAGCGCTACCTATACAACATCTCATCCTTTCTCTGGCGCGGTCAGCGCCAGATTCATACTGCCAATGGCGCGGTCAGCGCCGGTTCATCCACTTTGTCAATAATTCATTCTTTTTATCTTCAATTCCACTTCAACCCTTATTCCTGCATTAAAACACAAAACACCAAAAGTAATACGAATAATACCTAAAAACTTACAATAACACAAGCTAAATGAAATCAATTCATAGGTTTAAAACCTACTTATCACGTAGCCAAAGCTTCCCGTTTCCACTAGATATGGATTAGGGTCATGTAGTCGCTTTATATTTATAAAGCTAGAAAAAGAACTATATTTAAATAAATATTAGCCATTCTATCTTTCTAGTTCCGGTTTGACCGATTTTGAACTTTTTGAAAGTTAGAAAGGGCTAGATTTATATAAATCTAATCCACAATATTTACATCAGTGAAGATTCATATCAAATGAATATTTAAAGCAAATATTTAATCACAATGAGCAAAGAATATTTATATATATATATAAGCTGTAAAGGGCCACAAATTTTCAATCAAGGCCCGACGAAGACATGTAAATATATATATATATATATATATATATATATATATATATATATATATATATATATATATATATATAAAAGCGATAAAGGGTCATAGATTTCCAATCTAGGCCCGACTGAAATATATATATATATATATATATGTATATATGTATATGTATATATGTATATGTATATATATATACATAAAAATTGTAAAGAGCCACGAATTTGTAATCGAGACTCAACTGAAATGTAAATATATATATATATATATATATGTATATATATTTATAAAAGCTGTAAAGAGTCTCGAATTTGCAATCCAGGCCAGGGATGCACAACAGGCCGACCTGGTCTGGTTTTGGCCGTTGACCAAGCCAGACTAGGCTTTGACTTTCAGCCTGCAAGGCCAGGTCAGGCCAGGCTTGGCAAAATAAAATATGGCCTGTGAAGGCTTACAGGCCAGGCCAAACCAGGCCTTAACGAAACTCGTGTTAGGCCAAACTTTTAGACTCCCATTTTGGACTTTTATGCTTTATTTTGGACCAGACTTTGACTTTCAGCCTACAAGTCTAGGTCAGGCAAGCTTGGAAAAATAAAATATGGCCTTTGAAGGCCTACAGGCCAAGGCCAAATTAGGCAATAAGCAAATTCAGGCCAGGCCAAACTTTTAGACTTCCATTTTGGACTTCAATGATTTATTTCAAAATCTTAGTTTTAGTGTTTTACTTTCCGCTATTTATAGAACAAATGTAGGAGAATGGAAAGAAAATTAGATAATGTGGGACTGCAACAAAAATGCATTTGAGTTCTTTCTTTCTTTACTTTTGAGTTCTGAAAGCAGGTCCAATAAAGTAGCCACTGACATTGGTTTTGGTGGCAAATGGATCACAGCAGTAGCTTCAGACACAATAATTATTCAATTTCGATTAGATTAATGGATAGTTGTGTTGGTGACATTTACCAGATGTTGTGGCCCATCAATTGCTTGAATGCTTCATATGTTGTTACCCCTCAACAGGGAGATATTACTATTTCATATCTTTCGAATTATGTGAAAATCTGTAATATGAATTGCATCTTCTCTTCCTGTAATTATGTGTTGTTACCCCTCAACTGGAAATGAATTATATCCATGTAAATTGTAATAAATAATATACTCAATTTCCTTATCAAAATTATATCTTTGTGCAATATAATTTGTTAATGCCAGTCAATCTATTCCCCTTGTATAATACTCTAATCGGTAAGTCCTGCTCAATTTAATTATTGAATTTTATTTTATGGTAAAGATCATCTCTAAAGTAACTCTTCGTAGTCATCCAAAAATAATTTTTTTTTTAAAAACATATGTATATTTTATGTTTTTAAGGACAAAATACAACCATATAATAATAATCATTTTCACAACAAATATAGAACATGTGGCAAAAATAAAACTCAATCTACATTTACAATACGGTATATTATTGGCGGAGGCAGTATTTACCAGTAATCTGTATAAATTTCTAACTATTATCATTGCATGTAAAAATAGGCATTTAGATGAAACGTTATAAATTATGTAGTGGAGATGAAACAGGGGGGATATGAAGTGGGAACACTTTCTGTTAGGAAGAACTTAATAAAAAGGGAGAGGGATAGAGAGAGAGAGAGACATTACAAATCGAACTAGCAGCAGGTAGTCAGGAACTATAGATCTTGGAAACTTTTCATTACAAGGATATTTGGGCATTGGTTTTAAAAGGGGAACAAGTCATGCACAAAAAGCAATCCACAAGTCCCATATTGGTTAAGATGATAAAATTCTAAAGGAGTTTCTCTAATAAAAGGATTACCAAGTATTAAGCAAGCTTATTGTGCAAGACCAGGCTTAGCTTGTAGGCCAGTCCAGGCCCCAGGTGACCAGGCCTTAGGCCAGTCTAGGCCCCAGGCCGGACCAGGCCTTAGGCCAGGTCAGGCTGGGCTTTTAAAAATGCCAGGCCAGGCCAGATATGTGTTCATAAATCGTGTTCTGATTTTGGCCTTCCAGGCCAGGCTGGTTTGGCCTAGACTTTGACCAGGCCTGGTGTTGACCAGGCCAGGCTCAGGTCAGACCGAGGCTGGGCCGCAGGCCACGAGCTATTTATGCACCACTAATCCAGGCTCAGCTGAAATGTATGTATATATATATATACATATATATATATATATAGGTACTGTTTGTAATAGTAAAAGTCAGTTACTGTTTACTTTTGTAAAGTTTGTAATAGTTCTTTCTTGTGTTTATAAAAGAAAGACAGAGTCATATGCAAAGGCAGACTTCGTCCACCTCTTTTCTTCTTCTCTTTCTTCTTTTATATATCTCTTTCCGCCTTCTAATGGTATCAGAGCCAAGTTGTTTGTTTGTTAATTATCGATAAATAACTCTATTTATTCCTAGTTATCTTTTAAAAATCAATTTTTTTTGATTCTTCCTTTGTTCTTAAGTCACTATACTTACTGTGGAACATCTTGTTCGCCTCTGTCTTTTTCCCTTGTAAGTTCAGTGTAGTGCAGTGTCGGGTAATTACTTAGAACATAGGTATGAGTCTACTTAAGGTAAGACGGGTATGTATGGCAGAACTTTTGAAAAATTTTAAAAAAAATTATTTTCTAAAAGATGAGTAGACTGTTCAGGTCTAGTTCTTCAGTTAGCAACCGGTCAGCTTTACCTCCTGTTCCAGATATAGTTAACCAAGAAGAACATAGTTATGAAAACATTAATCAGGTTTTAAGTAATTGGAATATACCCAGTGTTTCTCCTAAAGAAATATATCAGTCAACCTTCTTAGATAACTTTAAAACTGATTATAATGTTAAAACATTTGAACGTGTCTATGCTATTAATAAAGAATATGAAAATTTTAGTCTTTTGACTCTTGATGTTATTAAAAAACATCGGAAGAAGGGTTACAATTGTATTCACATAGGATTAATTCAGGTTGCAGTTAAACCATTAAATATTAAGGGAATTACTTCGAATATTTATCTATGTCTCAGAGATGCTCGTTTTCTTAATTATTTCCCTACTATTATTGGTATTATGGAATCAAGTTTGCATGATGGACCTATCTATTTTAATTGCTTCCCTGATTTCACACTATGTCTTAGTGATCCTAATTTAATAAAAGCTTTAACTTTGAACATTAAAACAGCTGGAGAAATTACTCAAATGATTGAGGGCTCCCAAGATTTAGCTTTAATTTATAGAATTTATTATAAAACTATGAAAACTAATTTAAATGTTCATGCTCTTAATAAAAGCCCCAAAGATCAAACTGTTTTAATTCAAAGCAGTACTAGTAATGCTAATGTTCAGACTCCAAGAACTATTCTTTAGAAGGACATTAGTTTTCCTAGTCAATGGGTCTTACCTAGTGAAATACCTCAACAACCTGTTAATAACAGTCTGTTGAACATTGAAAATATTAAATAATTTTCTGATGGTACTGTCAAAGTTAGTTTTGAACGTACCAGAAGGCCATTAATAATAGAAGAATTTACTAGTTCTTCGGTTCCTTCGGTTCCTTCCTGAAGAGATACTGAAATTCTAAGTAATCCTTCTATTTCTGACATTAAATTAAAAGGTATCTTGAATCATGGCCAAACAAGTCATCATTGCTACACCTCTAATGAATATAAATGGTGGCATTACTAAGTCTACTAAGAAGGTCTTCTTTATTAGGTAATGGGTACCTAATCTATTCTAAAACCTTGTTTAAAGGCTTGTAATTAATAACAAGTCTAGGGACACCTCTTTCCTTTTCGGCTTCGTTATGAACATAAAAAGTTGGGCAGGACCAAGGTGACTTACTTGGTTTAATTAAACCTTTATTAAGTAAGTCGTTAATCTCATTTTTATAAAGCTCCATTTGTTGATGATTCATTTGTATAGGTCTAGCCTTAGTAGAAATTAAATGTTCTTTGAATTCCTTAGCATAAGGAAGCCTTACAACATGCTTTCTTCTATGCCAAAAAGCATTAGGAGAATCATAACAAAGGTTTTTACTCATAAAATTCTTAAGATCTTCAATCTTTGCTTGAAGTTTTTCATTTAGAAGGAGATTTTCAACTTGTTTATATTTAATCTATTCCTTTAGAAATTTTAACTAAGATGTTTTACAATTCAATAGATTAATGGATTTTGAAATAGATTCATCTTAAATAAATTTTAAATCTCTTTCTTTGAGTTGAGTATTAAATTTAAATACTACCTTTTGTCCCAAATATTTAGTGGTTAGACCGTCATTACTAGTACTAAATGGGTATAACAAATATATAAATGGTAATCCCAAAATAATTTTATCTGTCAGATTGCGTATTAAAACAAAGGCTGTCTTAAAACACATATTACCTTAACAACTATGAACTTTGAGACGTTTATATTTTATCTCCATCTTGCTACCATTAGCAGAACTTAATTTTTCACTAGTTTTCTTATAAAACTTAGTAGGGATTAAACCCTCCTGAATACAATTAAGATCTGCACCAGTATCAACTAAAGTAGGAAGCTCAATTGTAAAAGTTTTATCGATAACTAGCTTAATGACTATATACCATTTTTGAATGGTAATATCCTTTAATCTTTTTAAGGAGTATCCTAAAACTATAAGAAGTGACTCATTCTTAGCATTCGAAGACTGTGGAATATCCTCATCATCATCTGATGACTCAGAAATGTGAAGAACTGAATCTTTAGTTGCTAGATTGGTCATTTCTTTATGTAAATCAGAAATTTCAGTTTTAAGGTTTGAAATTTCTTTTTTAAGCTTATTAACTTCCTGATTTAATTCTGTAAGAGTGATTTCTTTATCAGGCGATTTAAATCTTTCAAGGATTTTATTAAGACTGATAATAGGTTTTTCTTTACCTTTAGCAATCTTATTTTTAACCGTATTAGTCTTGGTTAATAAATCTTTCAACTGTTTCATATAATGAATCTTTAGCTTAGAATCAGTAATTTTACTAATTAAATCAATTAACAAAGAACTTTCTTCTTCTTCTTTGTTAAGAACATTAACTGTTTTATTGCAGCAATCAGATCTGCAAATATCTGTGCATACCGTGACTTCTTCTGCTTCACTCTCTGTTTGTTTACTATTATTGCTATTAGAGGAATAAGAAATATCAGAATAATCATCGTCGTCAATGTCATTCTCTATTCTTATTAACTCTAAGATCTTTTCAGTGTCTTCATTAGAGATGTTTAACTGATTTAATTTTCTTTTAATCTTACATTCATTTTTATAGTGACCTTTTTAACCACAATTATGATAAGTGATTTTACTCTTATCATATTTTTTAGACTTCTTTGTTGATTTTTTATTATGTTTTTACTGGGTTTTTCATAATAATTATCTTCTGTTTTATTCTGCTTAGATCGTTTTTTATCATGTTTACTGCTTTTGTATTTTTCAACATGTTTATGCCGATGTTTTCTTCTAGAGGGAGCAACAGGCGGTAAACCGTATTGTTCACAAAAGGTTCCAAGTTCATACTTAGCTTTATTCTTATCTTTATCAGCTTGTTTAGCAATTTTGAGGTCAATACATATTTTTAATCCAATCTTTTGAATGTAACTGATTATGTCACCATAAGCAAGGTTATCATAATCAATATATCCCAAATCTTTACTCAGCGCTTCTCTAACTTTGTGAGCAAACAAATTAGGTAAGCCATTAACAAACTTTTCTTTCCAGAAAGGCTTGTTACTGTCATTACGCATCATAACCCTAGAAGTAAAAACATCTTTGTACCATCTAAAATTACTTAGAGTGGGACAAGTGACTTTACTTAACTGATCATGAATTCTTTCAGTAATATTACTGGGTGTTCCAATAAAATGTTTTATTATGATAAATATTAAAGTGTTTATCCCATCAGGAGGACCAACACCAATATTATCATCCCAAATAGGGTTACCATCATCATCCATTTGAACATCACAAATTACTGCTAACCTAGACTCTTCTGTGAGATGTTTTTCCCACCAAGATCTAAGAGTTCTAGTAAATCCATTAGTTAATATTTCAACAATATCAGGCTGTGAAAGATGACTGAATGCTGTAATATAACTATTGGCTACCATTGACATATGATTTAGCTTATTTAGAATTTGATGTTCACTCAAACCATCATTATTCCATTCATAAATCTTATTAAACGAAAAAGAAAATTGATTATCTAGATTTTTCTCTTCAAACTGTAGGTCTGGAGGAGTAGGTCTAGTATACCAATTTTTTGTTATAATTGTTTTATTAAAAGTTAATTTATTAAGCTGATCTTTAACATCTAGAATTGAAACAGTTTCAGATTCAAGATCTGAAGGACTAATGCTTTCATTTTCAGATTCTTTAATCTGATCTATGACGGCAATAGTTCCACTACGAGTTAATTTTTTAAATAATTTATCAATAGTTTTAATCAACTCAGATTCTTTATTAGGCAATCCCAAACCAACTCTATTTTCAGGAAGGCTTAATAAAGGTTGATCACTCTTTTTATCAGGTTTTTGAATAACAGTTTGATCAAATTTTTCTTCAATTTTATCAAACTATTTTCCTGTTATTGCTAAATATTGATTAGTCAAATTATTTTGTTCAATAATCTTTTTCTCATCTTTATTACCATCATATAATTTAAAAGGGCTTGCTATAACTGACGTGTTTTTAACTGATAAAAGAACAGTTTCTAAAAGAGGATGGATGGATGACACTTTCGTCTTATCTTCCTTGATCCACTGACTTTTAGTTAAAACATTACATTTAGAATGATATTCGTCATACCAATCATAAAAAGTAATGTTTATCTTTTCATTGGTAATAAATTGTTTCCATTTTTTAACAATTTTATTTCTATCCTTTTCATTATAATTAGTACGAAAATCATGTCTTTTATTTTTGTTAGACTTGGAATTAAAATCATCAACGAGATTTTTCTGGTCTAATTTAAATTCTTTGTTTAGAACTCTTAACTGAGGATTTATATGAACATTAAAGTCTGACTGAGTGGGTAATTTGAAAGATGTAGGAGAAAGATCTTGCTCATCTTCTACATATTCATTAGAGGTGTAGCAAGGATGATAAGTATTAGATGGCGGAAGGAGTTATATAAAAGAAGAAAGAGAAGAAGAAAAGAGGTGGACGAAGTCTGCCTCTACATATGACTGTCTTTCTTTTATAAACACAAGAAAGAACTAATACAAACTTTACAAAAGTAAACAGTAACTGACTTTTACTATTACAAACAGTACCTGACCTTTACTATTATAAATCGAATCTGACCTTTACTATTGATGAACAGTAAAATGAATAGTGATTTTTTTACTATTCATGACAGCTTTCGGCCACTTTTACTTTTGCTTTTGGTTACTTTAGAAAAATGGATGACAACTTTTGATTTCTTTTGACTAGGGCCTGCATCTGGAGAAAAGAGACATGTATGTGACGGGAGGGCTACTTTAGGAAAAGTAGGAGAATGACTAGGCGAACGGGTCCTGAGCATCTTGCAAATTAATGATGCCATAAGGATCACTATCAACATTATCCTATTCAGCTTTAGTGGAGACTGTCTTCTTGGAAGAGGAAGACGAACATTCACTAGCATCAATTTCTTCATGAAGCTGATTAACTCTGACCTGGATGGCTTGAGCTAACTTTTGTAACTCAAGACTAGAACATTCTTTAATTTTTGAAAGATCTAAAGAGGTAGAAGGACGAACTTCTTTAGATTTAGATTTACTGGAAGAAACTTTCTCCTGGATGGGTTTAATAGGATTGGAGGGAAATTCTTTTTGAACTTGACCCGCAATTCTATTGATATCAAATTTATCCCACCATTTAACAAAGAATACTCTGGTGACCATGGAGACTGCTTGATGACTACTGACCTTATTGGCGACAGAATTAATGGACGACTGAGAAGAAGACTGAAAAACTGACTCTATGACTGGTGTCTAAAGATTATACTGCCATTTTAAGATCCAAGGAATCTTATATTTACTAGAAAACTGGAGCAGTATGGGGATACCTTCGAACTTTGGATTATATTGACTATGATTTGCAAAGTGATGAACATGTGACTGAAACAATTTTGGAAAAATATCAAATGAGGGACCATATCGAGACCACCAAAGAATAAACCAGAAAGGAATTTGACTCTTGAATTTATGATCAAATTGAATAAACCATGAATGGCTCAAGGACTTGTTTTGATGAAGAAAAATCTTGTGCCAGGCTTCAATGTAATCATAAAAATAAAAATAGTGATTTTGACTAGCAATTGGACTAAGATCCGAGGGATGCTTTCCCCAATTCGATTGAGAAATAATCTGTTTAATATAAAGTGAATGAAAAATGATTTTTGAGGAATCATTTTTATAATAAATAGGCTTAATAACAATTGACTCAGTTTGAAGAAGGATATCCTTATAAAATGTAAGTGATTTATAACGAGCCAGAGGAAGGAAATGCCATCCAGTTGGGAAGAACTGGGCAACCAAATTAGATGGATCATTCTTGGGCTTCATGACTATTTCGATATGAAAGAGATTGACTTGATAATTAGGAACATATTGTGAGGTTTGACTTTTAGGGGCATTTTGCTGGGGTGAACAAAATGGGTCAAACGGGACCGGTTTACTGGCTAAAATCATATTATACTATTTTAGAATGGAACCGAGTACATGATTAACTAGATCCATAGAAGGGACTGGGTTAACTGGATGAGGGATTAAATAGCCTTTGGGCTGATTACTATGGCTTGAAGGGCGACCCGAACCAGGAGAAGAAGAACCTCCTCGAATCCTCATTTCGAAACAGTAGGAGTACCTGAATTAATAAATTCCCGGGTGGGAAAATCGGGAATAGAATTTTCACTTCCTTGAATATACTCAATATCAAAATCAAACATACTCAAAAGGGCTTGCCATCTAGCAAAAGTTTGTTTAGTGGCGATATTTTCAACATCTTTATCAAGGATATATTTTGCTGATTTGCAGTCTATTCTAACTAAAAACTTTTGATTTAACAAATCACTTTGAAATTTATTAATACATAAAACTAAAGAAAGAATTTCTTTTTTAATAGTACTATAATTTAATTGTTTAGGATTCCATACACCAGAATGAAATCGAACAATTTCTTTAGATGAAGTAGGAGTTAACTTTTGTTTAAGAATACCTCCGAATCCAATTTAAGAGGCATCAGTTTCAAAAATTTTGAATGCAGATTCATTAAAAATGCTAAGGCAAGGTAATACCTTAACATACTTTTTAACTTGTTGGACGATGAAAGTATGTTCATCTGTCCAAGGACAGGGATTATTTTGTAAACGCTGGAAAAGAGGTTTACAGATTTTTTGATGATTTTTGTAGAATTTACTTATATAATTGAGAGATCCTAAAAATCGCTGAAGTTGAGTTTTATCAATGATTTTATCATGAAAATCTATCTGCAAATTGAATAACTCTCTGAATTGGTCGAACAGGACCATGATTAATATCATGACCAAGGAATTTGACTTTAGTTTTAAAAAGACTGCATTTAGTAGGGGATAAAACAAGACCGTTGACTTTTATGGTTTTAAAGAACGAATTTAAACGTTTGTGATGTTCTTCGATTAACTTAGAGAAGGTGAGGATATCATCGATATAAACAATAATGAAATGACTAAAGGGATTTAGAATATCGTTAAGAATATTCTGAAACTCACTGGGGGCATTTTTGAGACCGAATGGCTGAACAATCCATTCGTCAAGATTGTAGCTTGTGCTACTTTGTAAGTTATTTCCTTAAGTCATTTCCTTTGTAAATATTTTATGTTTTAATAATATTATATTTATTTAGTAATTATTGTGTTCATTTGTATGTGCCACTTCTTCTTCTCTTTCTTCTTTTATATATCTCCTTCCGCCTTCTAATGATATCAGAGCCAAGTTATTTATTTGTTAATTGCTTCAGACACAAGTTCATCACTTTGCAAATCATTATCAATATAATCAAAAGTTCAAAGGTATCCCCATACTGCTCCAGTTTTCTAGTAAATATAAGATTCCTTGGATCTTAAAATGGCAGTATAATCTTTAGACACCAGTCATAGAGTCAGTTTTTCAGTCTTCTTCTCAGTCGTCCATTAATTCTGTTGCCAATAAGGTCAGTAGTCATCAAGAAGTCTCCATGGTCACCCGAATTTTCTTTGTTAAATGGTGGGATAAATTTGATATCAATAGAATTGTGGGTCAAGTTCAAAAAGAATTTTCCTCCAATCCTATTAAACCGATCCAGGAGAAAGGTTCTTCCAGTATCTAAATCTAAAGAAGTTCGTCCTCCTACCTCTTTAGATCTTTCAAAAATTAAAGAACGTTCTATTCTTGAGTTACAAAAGTTAGTTCAAGCCATCCAGGTCAGAGTTAATCAGCTTCATGAAGAAATTGAAGTTAGTGAATGTTCATCTTCCTCTTCCAAGAACACAGTCTCCAATAAAGCTGAAGAGGATAATGTTGATACTGATCCTTATGGCATCATTAATTTGCAAGATGCTCAGGACCCGTTCGCCTAGTCATGCTCCTACTTTTCCTAAAGTAGCCCTCTAGTCACATGCCTGTCACTTTTCTCTCGATGAATGCCCTAGTCAAAAGAAATCAAAAGTTGTCGTCCATTTTCCTAAAGTAGCCGAAAGCAAAAGTAAAAGTGGCCGAAAGCTGTCATGAATAGTAAAAAAGTCACTATTTATTTTACTGTTCATCAATAGTAAAGGTCAGATTTGATTTGTAATAGTAAAAGTCAGTTACTGTTTACTTTTGTAAAGTTTGTAATAGTTCTTTCTTGTGTTTATAAAAGAAAGACAGAGTCATATGCAGAGGCAGACTTCGTCCACCTCTTCTCTTCTTCTCTTTTCTCTCCCTTCTCTCCAAATGTACCAGTCAAGATTGTAGCTTGTGCTACTTTGTAAGTTATTTCCTTAAGTCATTTCCTTTGTAAATATTTTATGTTTTAATAATATTATGTTTATTTAGTAATTGTTGTGTTCATTTGTATACGTCACTTCTTCTTCTCTTTCTTTTTTTATATATCTTCTTCCGCCTTCTAATGGTATCAGAGCCAAGTTGTTTGTTTGTTAATTGTCGATAAAAGACTCTATTCATTCCTAGTTATCTTTTGAAAATCAAATTTTTTTAATTCTTCCTTTGTTCTTAAGTCACCTTACTTACTATGGAACACCTTGTTCGCCTCTGTCTTTTTCCCTTGAAAGTCTCAGTGTGGAGCAGTGTCGGTTAATGACTTAGAACATAGGTATGAGTCTACTTAAGGTAAGAAGGGTATGTATGGCAGAACTTTTGAAAAATTAAAAAAAAAATTGTTTTCTAAATGATGAGTAGACTGTTCAGGTCTAGTTCATCAGTTAGCAACCGGTCAGCTTTACCTCCTGTTCCAGACATAGTTAACCAAGAAGAACATAGTTATGAAAACATTAATCAGGTTTTAAGTAATTGGAATATACAAGTGTTTCTCCTAGAGAAATATATCAGTCAACCTTCTTAGATAACTTTAAAACTGATTATAATGTTAAAACAGTTGAACGTGTCTATGCTATTAATAAAGACTATAAAAATTGTAGTCTTTTGACTCCTGATGTTATTAAAAAATATAGGAAGAAGGGTTACAATTTTATTCACATAGGATTAATTCAGGTTGTAGTTAAACCATTAAATATTAAGAGAATTAATTCGAGTATTTATCTATGTCTCAGAGATGCTCGCTTTCTTAATTATTTCCCTAGTATTATTGGTATTATGGAATTAAGTCTGCATGATAGACCTATCCATTTTAGTTGCTTTCTTGATCTCACACTAAGTCTTAGTTATCCTAATTTAATAAAAGCTTGAACTTTGAACATTAAAACAGCCGAAGAAATTACTCAAATGATTGAAGGTTCTCAAGCTTTAGCTTTAATTTATAGAATTTATTATAAAACTATGCAAACTTATTTAAATGTTCATGCTGTTAATAAAAGCCCCAAAGATCATACTGTTTTTATTCAAAGAAGCACTAGTAATGCTAATGTTCAGACTCCAAGAACTATTCTTTGGAAGGACATTACTTTACCTAGTCAATGGGTCTTACCTAGTGAAATACCTCAACAACCTGTTAATAAAAGTCTGTTGAACATTGAAAATATTAAATAATTTTCTGATGGTACTGTCAAAGTTAGTTTTGAACGTACCAGAAGGCTATTAATAATAGAAGAATTTACTAGTTCTTCGATTCCTTCGGTTCCTTCCCGAAGAGATACTGAAATTCTAAGTAATCCTTCTATTTCTGACATTAAATTAAAAGGTATCTTGAATCATGGCCAAGCTAGTCATCCTTGCTACACCTCTAATGAAAATGTAGAAGATGAGCAAGATCTTTCTCCTACATCTTCCGAATTACCCACTCAGTCAGACTTTAGTGTTCCTATAAATCCTCAGTTAAGAGTTCTAAACAAATAATTTAAATTAGACTGGAAAAATCTCGTTGATGATTTTAATTCCAAGTCTAATAAAAATAAAAGACATGCTTTTCGTACTAATTATAATGAAAAGGATAGAAATAAAATTGTTAAAAAATGGAAACAATTAATTACCAATGAAAAGATAAACATCACTTTTTATGATTGGTATAACGAATATCATTCTAAATGTAATGTTTTAACTTAAAGTCAGTGGATCAAGGAAGATAAGACGAAAGTGTCATTTAGCCATCCTCCTTTAGAAACTGTTCTTTTATCAATTAAAAACACTTCAGTTATAGCTAGTCCTTTTAAATTATCTGATGGTAATAAAGATGTGAAAAAGATTATTGAACAAAATAATTTCACTAATCAATATTTAGCAACAATAGGAAAATAGTTGGATAAAATTGAAGAAAAATTTGATCAAACTGTTATTCAAAAACCTGATAAAAAGAGTGATCAACCTTTATTAAGCCTTTCTGAAAATAGAGTTGGTTTGAGATTGCCTAATAAAGAATCTGAGTTGATTAAAACTATTGATAAATTATTTAAAAAATTAACTCCTTGTGAAACTAGTGGAACTATTGCCGTCATAGATCAGATTGAATAATCTGAAAATGAAAGCATTAGTCCTTCAGATCTTGAATCTGAAACTGTTTCAATTCTAGATGTTAAAGATCAGCTTAATAAATTAACTTTTAATAAAAACAAGTATAAGAAAATTGGTATACTAGACCTACTCCTCCAGACCTACAGTTTGAAGAGAAAAATCTAGATAATCAATTTTATGTTTTGTCTAATAAGATTAATGAATGGAATATTGATGGTTTGAGTGAACATCAAATTTTAAATATGCTAAATCATATGTCAATGGTAGCCAATAGTTATATTACAGGATTCAGTCATCTTTCATAGCCTGATATTGTTGAAATATTAACTAATAGATTTACTGGTACTCTTAGATCTTGGTGGGAAAAACATCTCACAGAAGATTCTAGGTTAGCAGTAATTCATGCTGTTCAAATGGATGATGATGGTAACCCTATTTGGGATGATAATATTGGTGCTGGTCCTCCTGATGGGATAAACACTTTAATATTTACCATAATAAAATATTTTATCGGAACACCCAGTAATATTACTGAAAGAATTCATGATCAGTTAAGTAATCTCACTTGTCCCACTCTAAGTGATTTTAGATGGTACAAAGATGTTTTTACTTCTCGGGTTATGATGCGTAATGACAGTAACAAGCCTTTTTGAAAAGAAAAGTTTGTTAATGCTTACCTAATTTGTTTGCTCACAAAGTTAGAGAAGCGCTGAGTAAAGATTTAGGATAAATTGATTATTATAACCTTACTTATGGTGACAGAATTAGTTACATTCAAAAGATTGGATTAAAAATGTGTATTGACCTCAAAATTGCTAAACAAGCTGAAAAGATAAGAATAAAGCTAAGTATGAACTTGGAACCTTTTGTGAACAATACGGTTTACCGCCTGTTGCTCCCTCTAGAAGAAAGCATCGGTATAAACATGTTGAAAAACACAAAAGCAGTAAACATCATAAAAAAAGATCAAAGCAGAATAAAACAGAAGAAAATTATTATGAAAAACCCAGTAAAAAACATAATAAAAAATCAACAAAGAAGTCTAAAAAATATGATAAGAATAAAATCACTTGTGATAATTTGTTGTCAAAAAGGTCACTATAAAAATGAATGTAAGATTAAAAGAAAATTAAATCAGTTAAACATCTCTAATGAAAACACTGAACAGATCTTAGAGTTAATAAGAATTGAGAATGACATTGACGACGATGATTACTATGATATTCCTTATTCCTCTAATAGCAATAATAGTAAACAAACAGTGAGTGAAGCAGAAGTAGTCACAGTATGCACAGATAATTTCAGATCTGATTGCTGCAATAAAAGAGTTAATGTTCTTAACAAAGAAGAAGAAGAAAGTTCTTTGTCAATTGATTTAATTAGTAAAATTACTGATTCTGAGCTAAAGATTCAGTATATGAAATAGTTGAAAGATTTATTAACCAAGACCAATACGATTAAAAATAAGATTGCTAAAGGTAAAGAAAAACCTATTATCAGTCTTAATAAAACCCTTGAAAGATTTAAATCGTATGATAAAGAAATCACTCGTCCAGAATTAAATCAGGAAGTTAATAAGCTTAAAAAGAAATTTCAGACCTGAAAACTAAAATTTCTGATTTACGTAAAGAAATGACCAATCTAGTAACTAAAGATTCAGATCTTCACATTTCTGAGTCATCAGATGATGATGATGAGGATATTCCATAGTCTTCGATTGCTAAGAATGAGTCACTTCTTATGGTTTAAGGATACTCCTTAAAAAGATTAAAGGATATTACCATTCAAAAATGGTATAGAGTCATTAAGCTAGTTATCTATAAAACTTTTACAATTGAGCTTCCTGCTTTAGTTGATACTGGTGCAGATCTTAATTGTATTCAGGAAAGTTTAATCCCTACTAAGTTTTATAAGAAAACTAGTGAAAAATTAAGTTCTGCTAATGGTAGTAAGATGGAGATAAAATATAAACTTCCCAAAGTTCATATTTGTCAAGATGATATGTGTTTTAAGACAACCTTTGTTTTAATACGCAATCTGACAGATAAAATTATTTTGGGATTACCATTTATATATTTAGTATACCCATTTACTACTAGTAATGACGGTCTAACCACTAAACATTTGGGACAAAAGGTAGTATTTAAATTTATTACTCAACCCAAAGAAAGAGATTTAAAATTCATTCAAGATGAATCTATTTCAAAATCCATTAATCTATTGAATTGTAAAACATCTCAGTTAAAATTCCTAAAGGAAGAGATTAAATATAAACAAGTTGAAAATCTCCTTCTAAATGAAAAAATTCAAGCAAAGATTGAAGATCTTAAGAATTTTATGAGTAAAAACCTTTATTCTTATTCTCCTAATGCTTTTTGGCATAGAAGAAAGCATGTTGTAAGGCTTCCTTATGCTAAGGAATTCAAAGAACATTTAATTCCTACTAAGGCTAGACCTATACAAATGAATCATCAACAAATGGAGCTTTGTAAAAATGAGATTAACGATTTACTCAATAAAGGTTTAATTAAACCAAGTAAGTCACCTTGGTCCTGCCCAGCTTTTTATGTTAATAACGAAGCCGAAAAGGAAAGAGGTGTCCCTAGACTTGTTATTAATTACAAGCCTTTAAACAAGATTTTAGAATGGATTAGGTACCCATTACCTAATAAAGAAGACCTTCTTAGTAGACTTAGTAATGCCACCATTTTTTATAAATTTGATCTCAAGTCTGGATTTTGGCAAGTTAGCATTCACCCCAGTGATAGGTATAAAACTGCCTTCACCACTCCTTTTGGTCATTACGAATGGATTGTTGAGCCATTCGGTCTCAAAAATGCCCCCAGTAACTTTCAGAATATTCTTAACGATATTCTAAATCCCTTTAGTCATTTCATTATTGTTTATATCGATGATATCCTCATCTTCTCTAAGTCAATCGAAGAACATCACAAACATTTAAATTCGTTCTTCAAAACCATAAAAGTCAACGGTCTTGTTTTATCCTCTACTAAATGCAGTCTTTTTCAGACTAAAGTCAAATTCCTTGGTCATGATATTAATCATGGTTTTGTTCGACTAATTCAGAGAGTTATTTAATTTGCAGATAGATTTCCTGAAAAAATTATTGATAAAACTCAGCTTCAGCGATTTTTAGGATCTCTCAATTATATATGTAAATTCTATAAAAATCTTTGAAAAATCTGTAAACCACTTTTCCAGCGTTTACAAAATAAGTTAAAAAGTATGTTAAGGTATTGCCTTGCCTTGGCATTTCCAATGAATCTGCATTCGGAGGTATTCTTAAACAAAAGTTATTCCTACTTCATCTGAACATATTGTTCGATTTCATTCTGGCGTATGAAATCCTACACAATTAAATTATAGTACTATTAAAAAAGAAATTCTTTCTTTAGTTTTATGTATTAATAAATTTTAAAGTGATTTGTTAAATCTAAAGTTTTTAGTTAGAATAGGCTGCAAATCAGCAAAATATATCCTTGATAAAGATGTTGAAAATATCGCAGCTAAGCAAACTTTTGCTAGATGGTAAGCCCTTTTGAGTATGTTTGATTGTGATATTGAGTATATTAAAGGAAGTGAAAATTCTTTTCCCGATTTTCTCACCTGAAAATTTATTAATTTAGGTACTCCTACTGTTTCGAAATGAGCATTCGAGGAGGTTCTTCTTCTCGTGGTTCGGGTCGCCCTTCAGGCCCTAGTAATTAGCCTAAAGGCTCTTTAATCCCTCATCAAGTTAACCCAGTCCTTTCTGTGGATCTAGTTAATAGGTATAATGTACTCGTTCTGTATACGATTTTATCTAGTAAACCGGTCCCTTTTGAACCATTTTGTTCACCCCAGAAAAATGCCCCTAAAAGTCAAACCTCACAATATATTCCTAATTATCAAGTCAATCTCTTTCATGTCGCGAAGTCCAAGAATGATCCAGCTAATTTGGCTGTCCAGTTCTTCCCAATTGGATGTCATTTCCTTCCTCTAGCTCCTTATAAATCACTTACATTTTATAAGGATATCCTTCTTCAAACTGAGTCAATTGTTATTAAGCCTATTTATGACAAAAATGATTCCTCAAAAATAATTTTTCATTCACTTTATATTAAACAGATTATTTCTCAATCGGATTGGGGAAAGCATCCCTTGGATCTTAGTCCAATTGCTAGTCAAAATCACTATTTTTGTTTTTATGATTACAATGAAGCCTGGCACAATATTTTTCTTCATCAAAACCAGTCCTTCATCCATTCATGGTTTATTCAATTTGATCATAAATTCAAGAGTTAAATTCCTTTCTGGTTTATTCTTTGGTTTTCTCGATATGGTCCCTCCTTTGATATTTTCCAGAATTGCTTCAGTCATAAGTTCATCACTTTACAAATCATAGTCAATATAATCCTAAGTTCAAAGGTTTCCCCATAATGCTCCAGTTTTCTAGTAAATATAAGATTCCTTGGATCTTAAAATTGCAGTATAATCTTCAGACACAGTCATAGAGTCAGTTTTTCAGTCTTCTTCTCAGTTGTCCATTAATTCTGTCGCCAATAAGGTCAGTAGTCATCAAGAAGTCTCCATCGTCACCCGAATTTTCTTTGTTAAATGGTGGGATAAATTTGTTATCAATAGAATTGCGGGTCAAGTTCAAAAAGAATTTCCCTCCAATCCTATTAAACCCATCCAGGAGAAATGTTCTTCTAGTAAATCTAAATCTAAAGAAGTTTGTCCTTCTACCTCTTTAGATCTTTCAAAAATTAAAGAATGTTCTAGTCTTGACTTACAAAAGTTAAGCCATCCAGGTTAGAGTTAATCAGCTTCATGAAGAAATTGAAGCTAGGGAATGTTCGTCTTCCTCTTCCAAGAAGACAGTCCCCAGTAAAGCTAAAGGGGGATAATGTTGATAGTGATCCTTATGGCATCATTAATTTGCAAAATGCTCAGGACCCGTTCTCCTAGTTATGCTCCTACTTTTCCTAAAGTAGCCCTCCAGTCACATGCCTGACGCTTTTCTCCAGATGCAGGCCCTAGTCAAAATAAATCAAAAGTTGTTGTCCATTTTCCTAAAGTGGCCGAAAGCAAAAGTAAATGTGGCTGAAAGCTGTCATGAATAGTAAAAAAGTCACTATTCATTTTACTGTTCATCAATAGTAAAGGTCAGATTCGATTTGAAATAGTAAAGGTCAGGTACTGTTTGTAATAGTAAAAGTCAATTATTGTTTACTTTTGTAAAGTTTGTAATAGTTCTTTCTTGTGTTTATAAAAGAAAGACAGAGTCATATGCAGAGGCAGACTTCGTCCACCTCTTCGCTCCTTCTCTTTTCTCTCCCTTCTCTCCAAATGTATCAGTCAAGATTGTAGCTTGTGCTACTTTGTAAATTATTTCCTCAAGTCATTCCCTTTGTAAATATTTTATGTTTTAATAATATTATGTTTATTTAGTAATTGTTGTGTTCATTTGTATGCGCCACTTCTTCTTCTCTTTCTTCTTTTATATATCTCTTTCCGCCTTCTAATGGTATATATATATATATATATATATATATATATATATATATATATATATAAGCTGTAAAGGGCCACGAATTGCTAATCCAAGCTAAACGAAGTCAGAAAAATTATATGTATATATATAGTTATATATATAAAAGCAATATAAGGGCCACGAATTAGCAATCTAGGCTTGACGAAATTAAAAGTTAGTATATATATATAGTTAGTTATATATATAATAAAGCTGAAATGGCCACGAATTAGCGATACAGGCCGAACAAGTTAGTGTATATATATATATATATATATATATATATATATATATATATATATATATATATATATAAAAGCGAGTAAAAGTCACGGATTAACAATCTAGGTTGTGCAAACAAAGAAAAAACGTATATATATACTTATATATACTAAAAATTAAGCTAAAAAAGCCACAGATCTGAGATCCAGGCAAAACCAGAAGATGAAACTTTATATGCATGTTCACATATACGTAATAAAGTAAGAAATGACTTCTGATCGTAAAAAAACTTAGAATAGGCAGCTCAACGGGCTTCTTGCCACTTGGAGGGCTTTAAATCTCCGTTTCTACTGGTTAATTTTTGATATGTTTGTAGAATATACTTATGGAAACGTATTGGAAGAATAAAATTGAAGTTTGGAGTAATAGAAGTAGGGCTAAGGGTCAAAATGGGAGGAGTTTCAAAGCTTTTTCCTATTTTTTTCTCCCTTTTTTTTGCAAGAGTGGGGGGGGGTCTTATTTATAGACAAAAATGGTTGCGGGTCTACCCATGGCAGCCGCAGGTAGAGGTGCGGCTCCCTGAGGGGGGTCCACTCCCTTGGGTCCAGTCATCTCGAAGTACGTGCACTCCGAGCAATGCGATATTTGCTTCAAACCTTCATAACGTTCAATCCGGGAATCCGTTTGAGGCGTGCTATACCTTTCCGGAAAGCCCTTTTTGAGAGCTACACAATGACATGGGATTTGACCTTTTTTGAATCTTGAAAGATGGGTCTATGACCAGATTTTCAAATTTTTATAGTCCGTCCGTTGAGCTGTATTGTGTTATTTTCATTCGGGATTGATGTTATGGCTCTTTCGGACCCTTATTACATCAATTTGGCTTGATTTTGACTTGATTTGGCTTCAAGTTGGTAAAATGTCTATTTTGCCCTTCCAGGGGTTGTCTCCCATATTGATAAGGTTTTCGACTATTTTCCCGGGGTTGTCTCCGAGGATTTTTCCCAGCCGACTCTGTTCTTCCTCAGGGTTATCTCTAAGGTTGATTTGGTCTCCTAGGGTTGTCTCTGGGGATGATTTAATGCTTCAGGGCTGTCTTCGAAGGTTGAATTGATCTCCCGGGGTTATCGACGGGGCTGCTGTAGCTCCCGAGGTTGTCACCGGGGCTTGACTTTAACATCTCGATGTTGTCGGGGCTTGACTTGACATCCCGGTGTTGTGTCCAGGGTTGAGTTTGATCTTCTGGGGTTATCGCCGGGGCTTGACTTGACATCCCGATATTGTCGGGGCTTGACTTGACATCCCGGTGTTGTGTCCAGGGTTGAGTTTATTCTCCCGGTGTTGTCGCCGGGGCTTGACTTGACATCCCGGTGTTGCTGAGGCTTTACTTGACATCCCGGTGTTGTGGCTAGGGTTGATTTTGATCTTCCGGTGTTGTCGTCGGGGCTACTGTACCTCCCGGGATTGTCGCCGGGGCTTCACTTGACATCCCGGTGTTCTCGGGGCCTGACTTGATCTTCCGATGTTGTCGCAAGGTCAAAGACAGTTTTACCCCTTCTACAGGGTAAGTAATAGGAATACAAAATTTCGAGTGTCTACAAGTTCTTAGTGATGTCGTTCGGATTGACTAATGTACTAGCTGCATTCATGGATTTAATGAACCGGGTATTTAAACCCTACTTAGATAAATTTATGGTGATATTTATCTACGATATTTTGATGTATTCAAAGACTTGAGAGGATCATATGAAACATCTGAGGATGGTATTGGAGACCTTGAGGAGAGAAAAGCTCTATGTAGAATTTTTAAAATGTGAATTTTGGTTGGTAAGAGTGTAATTTTTGGGACACGTGATCGACCACAAACGAATATCAGTAGATTTGGCGAAAGTGGAGGCGGTAGTAAATTAGGAACGACAGAAGACACCAACTGAAATACGAAGTTTAGGTCTAGCAGGTTATTACCGTAGATTCATCAAGGATTTTTCAAAATTATCAGGTCCTTTGACAAATTTAACCAGAAAAGCAGTAAAGTTTGTTTGGTCAGAAAAGTGTGAAGTGAGTTTCCAAGAACTAAAGAGAAGATTGAGCGAAGTTGTAACTCCCCCTAATCTAGATCCCTAAAACCTCGGATTTGGTGCTCACGATACAACATATACATCACATCTATCTAACTATACTTTATGAATTACATCATTCATACGTTGCCTTAATACAAAACATATCATTTTCCCAGGTCTAACTAACTTGTACAATACATGTCTAATAATACATAAGGTTTATATCAATATATAACATAATAATTAGTACACACAAGACACTATTCGGTCACCTTCTCTTTGCCTTTGTCCTTCCTTGAACCTTTGGCTACCTCGGCTTTAGCTAAAACTTTTTATTTTAAGTAAGGGTGAACAACTAGTTTGCTCGGTAAGTTTAAAGCATACAACAAAAAATATATTATGAATAAAAGAGTTCCATTCTTTCGAGGGTTTAACAATATCCACTTGTTTATGAAGAATTAGCAATACTACAATAATATTCAATAAAGAGGGTTATTCCCAAATTTCATGCTGGGTGATCTCTATGGATTATGAACTCCTAGAGGAATTATCAGTTAATAAAATTGAATACCTCAAGAGTATAAGCTAATCACAAGGACTAATTATACTCTCTGCCAGTATATAAAGTGATCAACCTCATTGTACATTATATTATGCATAATACTCAAACATACACTACAAGAAAATGATCTAACATCGACCACCACTTTCAGCGATTGCCCTCTACGGTCGCTGATAGTAGTAATAGCGACAGCCATATGCGACGGCATTTGAATCTAGTCGCTAGCTTTTATCCGCCACCGCATGCAGTCGCTGAGTGGTCGCTGGTATGAATTTCCCGCCCTAAAATTGGTGTGAAGAGTTGGCGCAGAGGTTTTGTGCGACAACTCACTATCAGCGACCGCTTCGTTATCCCTGATACGTCTACATCATTAAAAAATCAGCGACCGCATGAGGTCACTGATTGCGGTCGCTGATTCTCTTTAATCTAATCAGGTTCTGGCATTCGCTCGACACAACAACAGAAGAAAAAAAAGATGGAGAAGAGAAAAGGGAGAAGAGGGAGAAGGGGAGAAAGAGCAGAGGAAGGGAGAAGAGGGACCAACCATCGCCGCCGTCACCCGCCACCATCGCCGCCGTCGACGCCTTCACCGCCGTCGTCACCACCTTCGCGTTTTAGGTAAGATTTCTTCATATCCTCGCGTTTATGTTATCCCTTGCCTTATGTATATAGATAAATATATACTCCCTCCATTTGACACAATAAGTCTCATTTGTCAGTTTTATTTATTTCAAAAAAAGAGTATTTTTAGTGATAGTAGTATAATTTGGGGCAATATCCTCAAATTTTCAATTATAATTTTCATTATCATATCACACAAATATATATCCTTAATATTCACAGCGTTTATAAATGGACTCTTTTTATGTGAAATCCAGTGAATAATATGCTTGAATTTGTCGTAGTCTGTAGGTAGTGTTCTAACTTGATGTTTATCTCCATCTTTCTAAATAGAAAAGTTAAAACTAAACTGTACATTATTTTGGACATAAACAGTTAAAATTTTTTGATTCAAAAAATATTTATAGTCTGGAGATGTGTTTCTTTAACATTTTCAAAAAATTGATGTTGAGAATAAAAGAAATCATGTGTGTGCATGTGCAACAAATAAATAGATGGTTAGAAATAGAGAGATTGCCTAGCGAAGAACCATGCTGGAGACTCGTTGAGTTTAATTAACTGGAGTTATTTTAGGTGAAACTGTTTAATTTATCATAATGTAATATATTTCAATAATGAGATAGACTAGACCTGTTCATCGGTTATTCACCAAATCGGACCATCTCGATTCGGACCGGACCAGTGACCGAATGTAGTTAGAATTGCATACATAAATTGATAAAACAATTCTAACAAGTATGCTCAAGTCATATGCTTACAAGTATGCTAAAATGTTAATCAGATTCTAACAAGTATACTCAAGTCATATGCTTACAAGTATGCTTAAATGTAAGTCATATGCTTACAAGTATGCTCAAGTCATATGCTTAATTATGACTATTCTTAAATGTATGTCATATGCTTACAAGTATGCTCAAGTATGCTTTCAAGTATGCTTAAATGTAAGTTTTATGCTTACAAGTATTCTTACAAGTATGCTTAAATGTAAGTCATATGCTTACAAGTATGCTCAAGTCATATGCTTAATTACAAATATGTTTAAATGTAAGTCATATACTTATAAGTATGTTCAAGTCATATTCTTATAAGTATGGTCGCGGTAAAAGAATAACGAATACTGGAGTATGTGTCCAATGAGATTGTTACAATGACCTTGGTCGAGCCTTTTATGGGGAGTTGGAGGAAATCATAGAGTTGTCGTACAAGGGCACGTACGGGGGTCATATTAACTTGTTCAAGTGTCGTTGGTTTGATTCAGAAAAAAGGATAGTGTTGACAGACATGGAATCATCGATGTTAACCTCTATAGGTTCGCGTACGCCAATGAACCGTTTGTGTTACCAACTCAAACAGTACAAGTATACTACACTCCTAGTACTGTTAGGAAAAAGGGATAGATCGCCTACAGATGGGCAAGTGTACTTCATACTCCCGCGTGCAATCATGTAGAAATAGTAAACAGGGAGATTTATCAAGAGCAGATGCTTTATAGATAAACAATAATAAATGTGGAGAACGACAATGATGTTTTCCAGTTAGATAGTGGAGATGAACCTAATGAATTAGTGCCTGAGTCACTACTTGTGCCAGATGACACTGATACTGAGGAGGAAGAGTTATTAACTGACACTGAATCTGAAGCAGATGATGGTTATGAATCTGCAATACGTAGAGGAGATAACTCTGACTCAGACATTGATTAAAAAAAATAAAATGTATGTTTAGTATTACATGTTCTTTATATCATTGTCATGTTTATGTACTTAACTATTTTATGCAATTTCCTGTCATTATTGTCATTTTATATTCATATATGCATGTATTGTCATTATTGTCATTTTATATTCAAATAAAACTCATAATAATATCTTGAAATTTGTAAAATATAGATGGCTTCGTCTTCAGCAGCGCATAAAAAGCGCGGTTTGGGCCGGGGGCCTAATCACGTACCAAAGGCCCCTACTAATCCAGATGACCGAATTCTTATTCAGATACGTCGTCCTCCTGATAGCAAGTACGTCCGCATCATTTATATATAAACATTTTAGATTTCCATGTAAATTGCTTTAAATATTATAATAAATCTACTTATCTTTAATTTAAATTGTTGTATATTGTAGTGACTTTTCATATAACAAGATAGTCAAGTGCATTTCGCAGCTGTGCTTGCAGAATTCACCGACAGCAGTGATTACGTGGGCGAGCACACCTATCGCCCACAAGGATGCAGTTTGGGCTGAATTTCAAGCATGTTTTTAATTGTTTAGTAGTGTTGGATTATATGTTAATAGTACCGTTTTAATATTATTATTGTTGTTTTATTTGTAGAAACGGTATAGATGGGAGGACGCACAGGCTTCAATGATACAGACATTGTTCTGGCAAAAGTGCGTGGTCCGCACCAAAGATAATTTGAATAAAGAACGCCAAAAAGCCCTACACAATGCATCGATCGACCATCCAGACCAGGGAGATGATGACATGCACAAGAAAATCCCCTGGTGGTGCACCCAGTCCATATGGGCTAAGATGTGTTCCCAATGGAGAGCTAAGAGCTGGGTCAAGAGACGCAAGACTGCAACCACTAACAGATCCTCGGGTGTACCTGATGGCAAAAAGGCGAAAGGCACCTACAGGGGCGACAGTATATCACAGGTACAATATATCACTTTTAGGGTACGTATGAATAGTAAATTAACTTGTGAATATTTGATAGAATATTTTTAATATGTTTACAATCATATATGGTTTGTAGGAGTCTTAGTCTCAAGGTCAGCCTATCTATTGGTTGGATGTGTACGTGGCCACCCGTGATGGTCTGCCTGATGCTGTCCAGATAGTGGTAATAAGTTTTGACAACTTTGATATATGTTGTTTATCAAGTTTATGTTATTATTTAGAATTTAATATTTATTTTTAACTATTTAATTGTTAACCCGCTGACCGTGTAGACACTTGAAAGTTTCTTTCCTTGTTACTAACACTGTAGGAGGGCAAGATTACCATCAAATCAACCCCGGTCTCAATACCGGGCCATTAACTCAACCCCGGTCTCAATACCGGGCCATCAATTTAACCCCGGTCTCAATACTGGGTCATCAAATCAACCCTGGTCTCAATACCGGGCCATCAGTTCAACCCCGGTCTCAATACCGGGCCGTCAACCCAACCCCGATCTCAATATCGGGCCATCAAATCAACCCCGGTCTCAATACCGGGCCATCAAATCAACTTCGGTCTCAATACCGGGTCATCAAATCAACCCCGGTCTCAATACCGGGTCATCAAATCAACCTTGGTCTCAATACTAGGTCGTTAAATCAACCCCGGTCTCAATACCGGGTCATCAAATCAACCCCGGTCTCAATACCGGGCCATCAAATCAACCTCAGTCTCAATACCGGGCCATCAACTCAACCCCGGTCTATCAACTCAACCCCGGTCTCAACACCGGGAAGTACAGGTCAGCCCCGGTCTCAACCCGGGAGGTACAGGTCAACCCCGGTCTCAACCCGGGAAGTACAGGTCAGCCCCCGTCTCAACCCGGGAGGTACAGGTCAACCCCGGTCTCAACCTGGGAGGTACAGGTCAGCCCCGATCTCAACCCAGGAGGTACAGGTCAGCCCCGATCGCAACCCAGGAGGTACAGGTCAGCCCCGGTTTCAACTCGGGAAGTACAGGTCTGCCCCGATCTCAACCCGGGAGGTACAGGTCTGCCCCGGTCTCAAGCTATGGGAGAAATAGAGCTTCCCTTAGAGATTGGCCCACACACTTTTTATGTATCCTTTTAGGTGCTCAACATCGCCACTGGATACAATTTGTTGTTAGGCAGACCATGGATCCATATGGCAGGGGCAGTGCTATCCACCTTCCATCAACAGCTCAAATACATTATCGACGGCTACCTCATCACGGTCAACGCCGAACCAGAATACCCTGTCTGCATATAGGGAGACATGCCAGTGATTAGCCTGGATGCAGGGATTGAACTTGCAAGTTTTCAAACTCTGGAAGTAAGCGATACTCAGTATCTACCTATCAGAGCACCAGCCTTGAAGCCTAAAGTCTCCCCTGAAGTGATGACAGTGGGCTACGAGATGATATCTTTGGGTTTCCAACCTAGAGAAGGGTTAGGAAAGAATCAGCAAGGTATCAAGAGTCCAGTACAAATCCCGAGCCAGACTAGGAGAGCCGGATTGGGATATTCATCCGGGTCAAACCACCAGAACCCATACACGCATCCTAAGGCTCAGGCTTCCATAATTTTGCTTCCAAACCTTACGGGTGTCGGATGGGTGAAAACATGAGGAAAATCCCAGCTGTGGTATCAACCATGTTATTTCCTCCCATTATACCATCAAGTGAAAGAGCAACTCCCAGATCCGAGGTGGATAGCAAAAAGGGAAACGAAAAGATCCTGTACATAGGACGAGGCCCATTTGCTAACATGCGGGTCATCATAAACTACAAGGATATGAATGATGAAATCCCAGACAGCGACGACGAGGACCAGATTCAAATTCCTCGCGTCAAGAAGGGAATGGGGGGCAGTTCAAAGAAAAACCCCAACCCTATTATAAAGGATGGCTCAGTCATTATCTGAGATGAGGCGGATGATCACCAATCCTTAATCCTCCCTGTTCATGAGGATCTAACCCTGGATAACAGGAACAGTGTCCATTGCCTCAGTCGAAAAGGGTAAAGGGGCAGAGAGTGCATTTGCCCCTTAATCATGCTTTCATTTACTTCTTACTTTTGATTGCACGGCTATAGCAGTAACTTTTGTTATGCTTTGCCAAATGCTCTGTATATTTAAGCAGTTGTATATATTAAAATGAAAGCATTTTTGTTTTCAGGACTCAAGCATTGGATGTGTTTGTCTCTGCTGATGAGATGCCAACCTGTCAAAGTGACTACAACTTTGATGTAGAATTGAACTTTGACTTGATGGATATTGATCAAGAGGATGATTATGACTATGAAGTGCCCGAGGTGATCAAAGAATGGGTCGAAGACAAACCCAAACCAAACCTCAACCAAACCACCACTATCAACATAGGAACCTCCAAAAACATCAAAGAAATCCAGATTGGCCTAGACCTCACACCAGACTAAAAAAACCAACCTGATCGAACTCGTAACACAGTTCCAGGATGTATTTGCATGGTCACATGAAGACATGATTGGCCTATCCACTAACATTGTTATCCATCGAATGCCCATCAAAGATGGATTCAAACCAGTCAAACAAAAGCTTAGGCGATTGAAACCTGAATGGAGTCTGAAAGTCAATGAAGAAGTCGTTAAACAATTCAAAGCCGGAATCATCATGGTATCAACATACCCTGAATGGCTGCCAAACATAGTCCTCGTGCCTAAGCCCAGAGGGAAAGTACGAGTATGCGTGGATTACCAGGATTTGAACAAAGCCTGTCTCAAGGATAATTTCCCGGAACCTTTCATCCACATCTTGATTGACAATACGGCACAATACGACATGTATTCCTTCGTAGATTGCTTTGCTAGTTACCATCAGATCATGGTTGCTGAAGAGGACCGGGAGAACAGCTTTCATCACTCCCTGGGGAACCTTTTGTTATAGGCAACTATCCTTCGGCCTCATCAATGCCAGAGCCAAGTATCAGCGAGCCATGATGGCCCTGTTTTATGACATAATGCACAAGGAACTAGAGGTTTATGTGGATGACATCATCATCAATCCCGGAGGGAGGATGACCACCTTGACCATCTCGGGAAGCTATTCAATAGGTTGCGTAAGTACAACCTCAAGCTAAATCCCGCCAAATGTGCTTTTTACATCAAAGCAGGCAAGCTATTGGGATTCCTGGTGAGTAATCGAGGCATCAAGCTAGACCCTGCCAAGATCAAAGCCATCTCTGAGATGCCAGTACCTCAAAAAAAGAAGGAGATACGTGGGTTTCTGGGGAGGATCAACTTCATAAGCCGATTCATTTCCCAGCTTACAGCAACCTGTGAACCCATATTCAAGCTATTAAAGAAGAATTCTTCCACCAAATGGAACGAGGATTGTCAACGAGCTTTCCTTGCCATCAAGAAATAGTTGGTCGAAGCACCTGTTTTGGTACCTCTGAGGGGTGGAGTTCCCTTGTTCATATACCTGTCCGTCAATGCCAATGCAATGGACTGCATGCTAGGACAGAAAGATGATAGTAGCAAGGAGAGAGCCATCTACTACATCAACAAAAGATTCAGCAGCGGTGAACAGAAGTACACCCTGATCGAAAAGACATTCTGTGCGTTAGCATGGGCTGGTTGCAACACTATTTGCATGGGCACATGACCTACCTCATATCCCGCATGGATCCCCTGAAGTACGTATTCAACATGCCCATGTTAAATTATCGACTGTCCAAATGGCAGTTAATCCTACAACAGTTCGACATTTCTACGTGACTCAGAAGTCAATCAAGGGTCAAGGCATTGCAGATCAATTAGCTGAAGCACCTTCAGGAGGGTTCGAGCCCCTGAAGACTTATTTCCCGGAATATGGGATCATGATAATTCAACAACTCCAATAAGAGAATACAGTCCAACCATAGAAAATATATTTCGACAGAGCAGTAAACATGGAAGGTGCTGGAGCTGGGGCAATCCTTATCTCTGGTACATGAGAACAATATCCTGTGGCTACCAAACTTCAATTTGGCAACACCAACAATACAGCCGAGTATGAAGGCTGTATAATGGGGTTGAAATTAGACCAATCCATGGGTATCAAACACCTACTGCTCTTTAGAGACTCTGAGTTGGTCATCAAATAAATCATTGGAGCATATCACACCAAAGAACTGCATTTGCTGCCCTATCATCGGCAGGTCGTCAAAATATCCCTGGAGTTTAAAGACATAACTTTCAGCCATATTCCTCGCTGTAGGAATGACTTCGCTGATGCATTGGCAATGTTAGCTTCATTAATCTGCATATCCGATAGGAGTGGGATTCTCTGCATCAAATTCACAATTCAAAAAGCCTCGACATATGGAAATTACAATGGAGAAGTATTAGATGAAATACCTCCTGTCAATCAGCCTTGGTATCAAGACATCAAGGAATATCTCCGAGACGGATCTACACCCGTTGGGGCAAGCCAATCCGCGCGAAAATGAATTCACAAGATGGCCATGGGGTTCTATCTGAGCGGAGATGCACTTTATAAAAGAGATGCTGGAATAAGCCTGCTAAGATGCCTTGATAAAGAGCAAGCCCAGAGACTTATGGATGAAATCCACGGTGGAGTTTGTGGTCCACTAAGAGCTGTCTTTTACAGTCCTAAATTTACCTCACTTTCACTTTACAAATTCAAACAATTAGCACAGTAGTAAGCAAGGATCGATCCCATAGAGAGTGATTTATTTTATATTTATCCTATGATTTCTAATGAAAGGGGATTTTGAATTGATTAACTAAATTAACAAGAATAAACTAATAAGAATTAACAATGAATAAAAAGCTTCAGTTTTTCAGTTCAATATCACTTTTTCACAATTATGGAGTAATCAAGTTTTACAGTATTTACTCTTCAATAAAACTATTAGCCCTAGATAGCAACAAGCTCTGCACCCGAAATTCTCCTTAGATTGTCACTGTACGAAACAAGCACTTCACCAGATTCTAACTGTAATACAACCTAGAACAAGCTCTCTAGATTTAATATGATAGAAGTATTAAGAAATAGAGAATTAGGCTAATCCAAGCAACAAACACATAAGCTCGATTTGTTTAACTTTTTTCCTGATAACCTTAGTAATACATAAAAGCTTCTCCACAATTAGTATCACTAATTTGCTACTTGTGATGAAGACAGATATCAATTACACGTAATACCAATCTTAATCTAGCAGATGATATCAATTCACTAATTTAATCATGCAGAAATCAAATTAGTAGATTGAATAACATACAAGAAGTTAAAGTAGATTATCAGAATAAATCTCATACAAGAAGGAATAAATAAAGTAAACTTAATCAAATCGTTAATTATGAATAAGGTTTAACATCCCTTCAGAACTGAATTGGAAGAATTATCTCATGACTCCAAGCAATTTTAGATCTAATATGAAAGAGGAAAAAGAAGATAAAAATACAAGAGAGTGGATCCCCTATTTATAACTATTAAAACCTAAGCCTTCCATACCCTCACTGCCTTCCTTGGTTATGCTGAGTCCTATTCGCGAAAGGGAAAAGAGCATCAGCATTAACGCCTCCCCGCTGGGGCGAGTTCTCCCAAGTGCAAAGCCATGTGTATGGATCCTCTTTTTGCAAGCTGCTCAACCCATATATGTTATTCATGATTTAATTACCAATATGCCTTGGAATCCGTGACCCACTAACATTTCTTTTCCATGTGTTTAGCAATCCGTGACCTGCTAGGAGAATGAATTTGTAATACATGCATCCTCTTTCCCAAATTGGAATTACCCAATCCGTAAGCTACTTGGTCTCCTTGCATGCACGTGGGTGGCCCATGAAATAAATCCCATTCAATTCGTGATCCAATTAGAAAGTTGCTAGTGTAGTGTAATAAAATAAGGCATGTAATCCCTTTGCAATTCCTTTATAAACTAGGAACATAATGATGATTGGACTTTGTAAGCTACTAGGACTTTGTAAACTACTCCAATCGTGAGCCCATGTGAGCTGCTCTTGGACTTTCCTTTGCATGTTGGGCTGCTAATTGCTTTACTTAAACTGTGAGCCCACTTGATTAATTGTCTTGTTTGCATGCTGATTTTGTGGCCTTGTTTGTTCCTTTTGAGCCCATTTCGCTTCCTTGGTTCAATTTTACCTAAAATAACAAATATAAGATAAATGAATATACTTAGGTACAAAAGAGATATAAAAGATTAAGTGTTAAGGGAATAAAATATAACATATTTCATTCTCATCAAATTCCCCCACACTTATCTTTTGCTCGTCCTCGGGCAAAATAAAAATAAACTACAACACCCAAAAGTCAACCAAACAAATTTTTTAAAACTTGAGCCACGAGTTAACATGAATCTTCAACATTGACCTCAAAGATTCAAAATAATAACTCTTGGGAAACTTCAAAACAATGTATCATCTGAAACCCAAATTTACTTATGAATCTTACTTTATTCTCAACCCCTTGTGCGTGTGTGAATCCACCTGTATCAAACCAATCAGACTACAGAAAAATTTATAAAATCGAAGCCTTAAAGGAGAAAGACAAACTCAACCACTTGTTCTCCCACCAATTTTGGTTAACACTAGCAGATAACATTAAAGGATCAAAAGGCTTTTTCTTTCTGTCTTATTTTTTTTTCTTTTCTTTGGTAAGTGCATTTTATGCTCCATCTTACTAGCGAGTGCATTTTACGCACCATCTCGCATGCCACGTGTTTATGAGTGAGTGCGTTTTACGCTCCATCTTATCCCACCACATGAATCATATCTTTTCTCTTTTAATTTTTTCTTTCAATCTTGCAAACTTTGCCTAAAACATTTCCCCTTTCTTAAATAGTACATCATATCAACTTCGAGTAATGATCAAACAAATGATAGAGTTCCAAGTTTCTTCCCTAGACCTTTTATCAGACAAATTTCTTCCAAGTCAAAACTGGTTCGAATGGATATGTGCTTAATAATGAGGGATCTCAAATAAAGTAGTGATCAACAAAGAAAACCAGATTTAGATTACCTAATGTCTATCAGTCCTACAAGAAATTATCACAAAGAAATCAAAATTTTATCATCGGTCAAGAATCAAAATCCAAATTAACTCAATATTGCTCAAGTAAGACATCCTAACACTACCCGTTTTCGTAGGAAACACGATTGCACTTAGCATGTGCAAGAAGCCTTTAAACCCTAAGGTTACCTGTTGTCCCCGATTAGGTATGACAAAATACGCGCAAGTATACGGGGTCAACAAGTAATAAATAGTAAGTACAGATATCGTTCCCACGAAAAATTAACTAATAAAAGTTCGCCAAACTACTAGCCCATAATCATTTCAGTCTTATTTAAAAGAGCGATAAAGTGTTTTAAATTAAAACTAGACAAGTAAATAAACTTAAACTAATTAACCCTAGAGTAAAATCAGATAATGAAGACATGAGATCTTAATTTCCCCTAATAATTCATCTAAAGTCAACATACTTCCAGTTAAGTCAAATTAATTATCAAAGAATGTTAGTCTAGAACACTAAAGTGAGATAAGGCCATCTTGCAATGTACCGAATCCATATCATATAAAATCCACAGATGATAGAACGCACATGAACACCCATATTATCTAAACCTCTATATGTCTATGTGATTTACAAATAATTAGGGTTTAAGTCCAAGTTCTCATTTGACTACGAGCGGCGCTTCGGTATATGTCTATCCTAAGCACAAATCATACGTCTAACGTCATGTAAACATACAATCACCCACTACTACGATTAGATCTAAACTCACATTTCGTCTTTTAAGTCCATATAGGTTATCACAGTAATTGGTCACGAATCAATTAAGCAATGAAAGCACGAATCGTAATAGGCAATCACATAACAACTAATAAGAACAACATGGAAGCATATCAATATAAACTACTAAAAAGGTTCCATTGAAATCTCAAAATAAAGTTTAAGTCATAAATGACTCAAATATACCATCCACAAGTTCAATACACATCATACGATTATAAAGAGAGAGCAATAAAAGTATAAAGATAGAGAATGCAAATCTAATTGCTCAAGACCCTTTGTTGAATCTTCAATGAAATACACTTGCTTTAATCTTCAACACCTAAGTAAACCCTAGAAACTAACTAACTAAACTTAGAATAAATCTACTCTTAACCTAATCTAGACAAGGAAATAAAAGGAAAAGGAAGAAGAGAACAATGCTATGCTAGGGCTAAGCTAAGCTCCCAAAGGGAGTGTGTCTCTCAAATGTGTGCCAAACGAATCCTATATATCCTCCCCAGTCGAGTCTGCCTTCTTGCCCCAACACAATCCAGTCGACACTTAAGTGAAAGTCAATCTGCATGATAGAAGACCGGCACAGCTGCGCAGGCAAGGAGTGCAAAATCGACGCAGCTACGCAATAGGGGATCTGGCCGAGACAATTGACGCAGCTTGTAGGCATGCTGCTGGAGCAGCTACGCAGGGCTTTGCGTGCTGAATTTTTTCTTCTGTTGCATGTTCCTGCTGCACTTTTCCTTCCCTCTCTCCTTAGCTTTATTTATGCTACTCCATTCTCCTTTTACTCTGTTCCTCTACACGCCAACACCTCATGGTTTAGCTTCTCGTTCCCTTTTGGCATTCTTTTGTCAATTCTAGCCCCTTATGCACCAAAGGAGTTCCTAAACCTGAAAACTACAAAAGGAAGCATAAACGCATAAAAAGCACAAATATAATTGAGTTTAAGCAGTGAAATAAGCTAGTTAATATCCAAATAAGTGGTCATAAAAATCACTTATCATTACCCAAGTGGTCGAGTTTTGTCTCGTAATGGTTTGTAGTGAATATACCCACAAAATTCAAAACAAAAAATAAAAAATTCAAAAAATATCTAAATGCTTCCCCCGACACTTAAAACTTACATTGTCCCCAATGTAACTAAAATGCAAAGAAAAGTAGAGAGATACTCCCCTATGGGTTGCCTCCTATGCAGCGCATTTGTTTATGGTCGTTGGCTCGACATCTTCCTTCTCATTCTATGTAATTGGACTTGTGAACTTCAAGTGGACTGGTAACAATTTCAATTCATTATGAGCATCCTTTAGATCCTAATGTTGCTTTATTCCAGTCCTTAAATCCTCATTATTTATTTGCTCAAGAGATTCCTGCACTATAAAGTAAACAACATCAGTAGAAGAAACAGACTTAATATTACCAAGATACCTTTTAACTTCATATATGCTGAACTGGACATGTGCCTCATCCAATTCCGTAGTGAAGGTCCCATGGTATGTATCATGTAGTGTCTTCGCTGTTTGCACCGATGAAGTTGTACCATCCATATCTTCCTTGTGAAGATCTACAAAAATTAGCAACTCGTCCTCTTATTCCTCCCCATCAAACTCCATGTTCACTTCATTGTCACACATAGCACTACTGCCCTTTTTTAAAGCAAACATTGTCTCCTCTCGCTCCTCATCTTCACATCCTAGGGTAATTTCACTTACGTTCTCAATAGTTTGAGAGAGTGACCTCCCTAAGCCTTGAGATTCCAACCTCCCTATTGTGGCTGCAAGCTGACCCACTTGGTTCCTCAATTCTTGAACAGAAGTCCTTGTATCCTACTGGAACTATTGTGTCTGGCTCATGAATGCTTTGAACATATCCTCAAGAGATGGTCCCGAATTGGTAAGTACTTCTTTGGTATATGTGGGGTACTGAGGTTGAGTCTGCTGAAAATCTTGCTGCATACTTAAAAAGACAGGTTGCAATGGTGGCTTAGTACCTTCATAGCTCAGGTCGGGATGATCTATCCATCCGAAATTATGAGTGTCTACCCAAGGATCACATTGATGTGGATTTTGTCTGGAGAATGTCCCGACAGCATTAACTTGATGAACAATTACTTCCTCTTGCACTATGGGACAATCATTTGTCGTATGTCCTGATTTTGAGAAAATTCCACATACTTTTGCAACTTGCATAATCCCTGCAACCATTTGTCGAATCAAAGTAGTTAAATCAAAAATTTGCTGCTCCAAGTCTCTCGTGCTTACCCCATTTACCCTTCGTGGTGTGTGATCCATCTTAGTTCCATACTGCTGTGAATTAGCTGCCATATTTGCAATTAAGCTCCTTTTCTTTCTTTTGCCATTTTCAGGGCATAGGCTTGATCTGGATTACCCTTTTTGATGCAGGTTCCCTGCTTTACGTAGCCCAGGGGGAACTAGTTTAATGTCTATTCCCTGTACCATACTCTACGTCCTGAGTATCAGGCCAATGTTAACACCTGGGGGGTGTTCTTTTCTATTCTTCCTCGCTGTTGCCCCTGGGGTTATCTAAGGGCTTTGTCTGAGCACTAGTTCCACCAGATCCAGTCTCACCATTTGTTGGATTATGAGGTGATGATGACGCCTATGGACTGAAGGTTCGTCACCGGGATAGAGCTTGTAGGTGAGCCAGTGCCAGTTGTGGCTGACATTTCACCTACCGTCGTTCGGTCCCTCTTGGGAGTTTATGCGACGACCATCAAGGGTTAGACGGTCCGTTCTGTCCCCTTGAGCGTAGATGCCCAGAGTGGGGCTTTCCTTGAGCCTCTGTCTGATGATCAGAGGTTTAGAGATCGCATCTTGCAGTGACTATTTTTAGTGATCATCAGGGGTTGTTTCCTTGCAGACAACTCCTTGACCGTGTCCTTTGCCCTGGTCAGCGCTACTCGATGTATGGAGCGCCTCAGTGATTTTGATTAGGGTACCTACACCTTTGCCTGTTTTCTCCGAGGGATGCGCATGCGCTCGAAGGGTGTGACAGAGGCTTGGCTAGGTTTTTACCCATTCTTGCTAGTGAGTACATCCCTCTTGTACCTTTTTGATTTTCTCATTTATATTTGTCGGTCTTGATTACTGAGGACTTTTGATATTTTCATGGCCAGTTTTGGGCATATGAAAGGCTTCCGTGCCTATGTCCTGCCACTACTCTGGCTTGGAGACTTATCATTGGGGACAGCACTGGCATCACTCCACATTGACGGAGGTCCCTGTTGCCAAGGGATTTACCCACTCCCATCTACAGCTAGAGCTATTGACGGCCGGTCGATGTGACGATCCCAAATTCCAGGACAGCCACTTGGTCTCTCGAATTCGGTTCATCACGTGCTCATGGTAATACATCGCAATAATAATAACTAAATATCACACAATCACAGTAGAAAATCTATTCTAGAATAATTTACAATGATATATTATAATTATTCCCCCAAGTCTCGCAACCTACAGTACTTAATAGATTACATACTAATATCAATTAACGACTTATTACATAATCTAACTTAAGCTTAAACATAATCAAATCCATTCTTACTTCATCATCTTAATACAACATTAAAATATATAAAAAAAAATATAAAAAAGACAAGCTAGTTGGTAGCCTTGCCCTTGCCATTATCAATGCCCGAAGGTTCGTCCTGCTCTGCCTTAACTGAAATGTTTTAGGGAAGCAAGAATGAGCACAAATTACCCAGCAAGTAATATACGACAAGGGTAAGTGATATAATTCTCAATTCTCGAAAAGGTATAGAAAAGTTTGATAGTTCAAGGATAGCAAGAGTATCAACAGTTCTCAATAACAGTCGCTAAGGACAGAATAATATCAATATGATTCAATAATAATTCAATTCAAGATTTCAAGATAACTGAATACTGAGCAGTCACTAAGGACTATGAACTTCCACAGGATTTGACAGTAATAAACTGAAAATCCAACAAAAATAGATACAGCAGGTGATCAGCCTAAAGTACCCTCGTTATGCATAACAATCAATCATACTCAAGTGCGCGCGTTGGTTCTCCGACAGTTATAGTTTGTTCTTCTCAGTCAAATACAAGATCCCGCACCAATCAATTGGTTTGGGTCGCTTTTCAATAATATAAGTCTAGCCGAATCAAATGGCATAGACACTTTCATAATATTCAAGAACAATACTAAGTTCAACATGTATAATAGCTTTAATGAATTAAGAGTTCAAGTATGCTAATTCAATTCAACAATTTAGTAAGAAACTAGTTCACAATATACAAGGATAGAATACTTGCATCGTAAAAGAGTGTAAGTTAGGAAACTTGCCTTTAGCGTAGTTTATCCACGTAAAGTAATTCAATACTTTTGAATCCTATTTATAGTGTATTATAAGTATAGGATTTTCATTAGTCATCTATGCTCACATATGATATGTAATTTTAAACGCACCCATAAACGTTTAACTTAGTTGCATAGTATACACATACTTCATCATATACTTTTGCGTACATATATCACATTTCAGTTTACAAGACATTATGAAGTCATCACATAGTTTTTAATCGTTGCTTTATAGTCCCCAAACACCTTTTGGACTTATCCTTGGGAAGTTTATAATCAAACATTCAATTTTATCACTTAGCATGCCTCTTAACACATTTCTTAGCATACTGGTCATATATTACAAGTTAAAGTAATCGCATAAGCTAACTGTCAAAAAAATCAGATCAACAACTGGCTCAATTCTGATTCTAGACTGGCGCAGCTGCGCCATGGCTAAGCCTAGGTCCAGCGCAGCTGCGCAGCCCTCTGGCCAAGCCAAGGCTGAGCTGTGCCTTATGGTTTCTGTCCGGTCATGCAAGCCAACAACACCACATAGCATATAAACATATTAAAAGATACTTTTATGTTTTTACAACCTTTTCTCGTTTCAAATATATATGATATGGATTCTAAGTCAATACTTTCAATAACTTAAAGCCATTCAAGGATACGAACTCATAAGGTCTAACATGCTCGCTTTTTAAACACTTAAATTATTCACATAACTTGCATTAAACATGTTCATGAGTTTTCATATCACATATATGCAACTATCATTATCATTAGTTTGAAAACATGCTTTATTTACGCAAATTTGGTTTCACTACATGTAACATAGTAGGAAAACATGAATGATACCTTAGCAAGTCTACAAGTTCTATCAAACATGTTCATAAGTATCAAAATTCAAATCTCAATGTAACATGTCGACGTTCACGTTCAACACTTATACTTTCATTAATAAAGTTTGCTAATACGCTCTAACACGTTCATGCTACATTATGAAATTTATATACGTAAGTTAATGTGTCCGACATGTATGTCAAGGCCATATAAACATACCCGAAAATCAGAATATATATATGATCTTTATATGTCAAGGTTTGCCTTTAAAAACTTATATTTTCGTTCAAAATGTTTACTGATCGAGGTTTAGCATGCTCACGTC
This sequence comes from Panax stipuleanatus, assembly GCA_020205555.1. Taxonomy (NCBI): domain Eukaryota; kingdom Viridiplantae; phylum Streptophyta; class Magnoliopsida; order Apiales; family Araliaceae; genus Panax; species Panax stipuleanatus. The sequence continues at coordinate 34,441,444 of CM035120.1, forward strand.
ATACTATGAAACACGTATACACAAGTCAACATTCATTTCATGTGTTTCCAGATGGTACTAACGTGTCTCGAAAGTCAGAATATTAACATGCGTCATATATGTTATAAATAACGTTAATGTGTACCTCTACTAGGGCTACCCCCTATTCATTAGTATATGGCATAGAAGCAGTCCTCCCCATAGAAGTAGAGATGGAGTCCTTGCTAGTGTTAATTGATGCTCAGATGGACGAAGATCAGTGGTTGAAAGATCGATACCACCAACTGTCCCTGATAGATGAAAAAAGGGCTACAACCATTTTCCATGGGCAGTTATATCAGTAAAGTATTGCTCGATCATACAACAAGAAGGTCCGAATACGGCAATTCAAAGAAAACGACTTAGTGCTGAAAAAAAGTTTTGGCAATTCAAGATGAAGCTAAAGGAAAGTTCACCCCTAATTGGGAAGACCCTTTCATTCTCAAGGAAGTGTTGATAGGAGGAGCTATCAGATTGCAAGAAATGGACGAGATTGAATTTCCCCAACTCATTAACTCAAACACCATAAAAAGGTATTATATCTGAAGCACATTCATACCCGCATTCGGGTCCTACAAATGAAATCAGCTTCAGTTTTTCACTAGAAAGCCGGAACTACGAATGACCTGATCTCCCTCCACCCGGGAGTACGTAGGCAGCCATTTCTAGTGTGGTCAAACCAAATAAAAACTCAAAGCTCATCAAACCAAACTCAAAACCCAAGTTAAATACTTTTCAAACCTCTCTCATGCAAAAGCCGGAACTACGAATGACCTGATCTCCCTCAGCCCGGGAGTACGTAGGCAGCCATTTACGGTGCGGTTTAACCTTCAAGAAAAAAAACAAAACAAAAAAAACAAAAAAAAACAAAAAATACCAGTCCCAAGACACCAAAATCAAATAAAAGCAAAGTCCTATCAGGCTACCCTGGTCAACCGGCCCATCTGAGATACTCTCTGACATCTCAACTGTCAGTCCATCAAGGAGAAGCTCAAGATACATCAACAATAGCGAGTCATAAAAGAAGTGGAAATCACTCAGCAATGACAATACATATCCAAACAGGGAAGTGAATTAAAAATATATTTCTTTAATATATAACACTATTTGATATATACATAGTGTCCTGTACATGACAAAAATGGATGATCTAGTATGTGCAGGAAAAACAAAGCTAGCCTATGGACCCAAGGATAAGTGGGCCAGCAATACCAGCATGGCATCTCTCTCTGAAGATGGAGGAGCAGCTGCAAGTGCAATACCCCCAGCCTCCATACGGCTCAAAACCTCCACAATCATCTGCAGTGTGGCACTGTGGTCATTAATATATGCACTCATTTTGGTAACCAGACCATGAGTTTAAGACCGAAGAGCAGTACTATCGGCAATATGGAAATCACGGGAAGCTATGGCCTCGTCCCTTACCATAAAAGCTGTATCCCTAGCAATCAAAGTCTCCTCGATCTCAGCAAAAGTTGCATCTCTGGCAGATCGAAGCTCCTCTCGCTCAATCAATCCTATATCCTGAGTGGCTCGAGCCGCATCTCTCTCCGCCAAAGCTATATCTCTTCCAGACAAGGCAGTCAACATCAGCGCTCTGGCCTGATCCCTCTTAAAGGTCATCCTAGCTAGTGAGTCCGCCACAGTAGGATCTGTCCCTGCAAGAATGATCGGCGGATCACTAACTAGTGCTGCTATCAGACCCAAATAACTCATCCTCAGTAGGAGACTCAGGATCCTCCATAAGCTCTTCCTCGTCTGAATACACTATAGGAGCTGACTGGATGAATGCAGCTGATGCTATATCTGCCTCCAACCACGCTGAGTACTCTAGAGAACGGTCCGAATGGCTACTAAAGAAATCAGCCCTCTCTCTGTGAGTCCAACACTCATATATTCGGGTCAAACCAGCCGATGACATAGACGAAGCTGACATCCTCTAATCAACAGCCCCCTCAAATTGATGCAGGCTCTAAAACTGATCAAACTAGCCTATAACAGCCAGAGGATGATAAGTAGTCACTCCCCTCAATCCCTCTATGGGCAAATTATCCATGCCAAATGCATGGGTGATGAAGCTATAGGGGGAGGCTAGCCTTGTGCAAGGCAGAATCAAAAATGGATGCACAATATTAGACAGAAATGCCGACCATGTCTCTAAATCGGTACACTCCATCGGCTGAAAGGAGTAGAACATAGCTATATCATGGGAAAAATAATACCCATGATGCCTGAAAGATCCAATCGGTCGAATATGGGACACGAGCCATATGTACAACAAGACCGAACTGCCTCTAAAAACCCCCTCCGGGTGGGTACTGCAATGGGTAGTTGACCTCAGTGTCCCAGCCAGTATCATCAGCAAAATGGTGCAACATTGTCTAACGGTCCGAATCACGACCATCAGTCCGACATCTAAGTGGTCCAAGTGTAATGAAATGTAGACATATGCCACAACGCACATCAACAAGACGTCTACACGGGCAAGTTGCCAATCATCCTACGAGATGATAAAATCCCTAGCATATCGCTCATAGCTGTCTAGCCGACCGAAGCGATCAATCAGAAAGTCTATGTGTGACGCCCCCAAATCTAGGTTCTCTATCCTTAGATTCAGTGCTCACGGTACATCATCAACATAAGCATTCTATATACTATTGCAGAATAATAAACATACATTGTTCATTATAATAAAATATTACATCAATATCCCAAGGTCTAATACATTAACATAAAAGTACCTTAATTACATATAGTAACTCAAAAGGTTTACATGATCATAGTATTTCATAATACCTAAGCATTTATATTAACTATTCTTGGACCTTTCCCTTGCCCTTGTCCTTCTTACTCGAACTCTCGGGCTTAGCTGAAATAATTGTCATGATATAGCAAGTGTAAGCAACTAATTTTCTTAGCAAGTTTAATTATGAAAGAGATATATCCTGATTATAAATGAATTTAACTTTCAAAGTTCAATCAGATAAAGGAATAGTGAAAGAACATGAATTAATCTTAATATCTGAATATTCGAATAATTGAATATCAGAGGCTGAGTGGTTTCAAATAACCATGAACATATACTAAGGTTGTCAGTATTTAAACTGGTCCTTTTAATAAGTTTTGGTAGTCAAGGGGATCAGCCTTTCGTACCCGATGAAATATGCATAATCACTCAGTATACTAGCAACAATTGTTTTCCAATAATGCTTTAGTAAAAATGTTCTTTTTCTCAGTCATGAGTCCTTACCATTTCAATTGGTTAGGCACCGCTTTTAAAACATATTTGATTTAGCTGATACAATTAGCATAGATCTATATCATAAACAGTTCATGAATAAAAGAACTTTAATAAATTCACAGTTTAATAATGATAGAACAGGAATTCAATTACACACAGTGCGAATAGCAATAATCAATTTAGATGTGAATAATCAACACTAATTATTCACTAATCATGCTTCGAAAGTAATAACTCAAGTTGAGTTAGAGAACTTGCCTTGTTTGCGGACTACTGCTATGCAATTCTATTTATCCGCTTAATGAATTTAACTTATCCTCTTTGGAAAGACCTATCATAGATCCTTCAATTAGTATAACACATTATTATTCATAACATTATTATTCTCATATATTATCTAACATTAATCACATAATTAAATATTAGATATCACATAACTCCTTAATAATATTATCGTTCCTTGATAATATTATTATTATATAATCATCTTAACTCTCAAATAATATTATTAACCTTTTAATAATATTTTATTTATTTCTTAATATTATTAATAATATTTTAGTCTCTCTTTAATATTATTAATCTTTTAATAATATTTTAAGTATCTAATATTATTAATCTTTTAATAATATTTTAACTTTCTAATATTATTAATCATTTAATAATATTTTAATAATTTAATATTATTAATCTTATTATCATTTAATATTAATTAAATAATAATTGATTAATATTTATACTTATTTATTATTAATTAAATAATAAATAATTAATTATAATTTATCTTTATTTATTATTTAATGTATATTAAATAATAAATAATTAATTAACATTTATATTTATTTATTATTTAATATTAATTAAATAATAAATAAATAATTAATATTTATCTTTATTTATTATTTAATATTTAATTAAATAATAATTAATTTATTGACATTATATTACTTAACTAACATGTAAGTAAGTAATTATAATTATTTATTACTTATTCTCACTTGAATAATAAACAATTTATTTATTTACTTTAAACATTCTTTAATATTAATTAAAGAATAGTTAATAAATTATTTAACCCTATTCATTATTTACTCTTAATTAAATAACAAATAGTTAGCTTAATAACACTAATTTTTATCCATTTATTACTTAATATTAATTAAATAATTAATCATACTTACATAGTATTTAATTAGTTTAATAATCATTTATTAGTATTAATAATTATTAATTAGTAAGTTTTAAATGATTTAAATGAGTTCAAACCATTAATTACTTAATAATTACCTAAATGTCCCGAAAAATTCTGAATAAAATATCTTAATGTTCTTCACAATTTTAGAAAATTTTCTGTCCAAGAACCACCCCAAGAACCGGCTGGAAAAGTGGTGAACCGGCCGCCGGAAAGTTTTGCCGGTTCGCCAGAAAACTGAACAGGTCAATAATATTTAATTTTTCTAACTTTTTGGTTTTATTTTCAGTTTTGGGATCCTATACTAAAACCTTCATAGAACGAAATCTACAACTCCGATTGAGGCCCAATCGGACTCGTTGGATTCGTATCTTCCCGAACTATAGTTTTCAGTTATCAAATATTAAATTTGGCCCCGTTTTGCTCACTGAAAAGTGGCCGGATGTGGACTGATTTTTCAAGGGTTTCAACCTTTAGAGTGTTTTGGCACAAAATTCATATCTCTCTCATTGTAAAACATTTTTGAGTGATTCTAAAGGGATTTTGTCCTTAACTTATATATCTATCATACCAAGAAAGAAAACCACAAAAACTCTTTGTAGGTTTCAAAATGAAAAACATATATCACACCTTAAAAATCAATACTTATGGAAAAACTCCTTTTCATGTGTTTTACCAAACTTTTTAACATAAACTCATATCAACTAACAAGGTAAACTTATTAAACTCTATATATATCATTCTAGCATGCTTCTAACCAATTAGATCTTGAACCCCATAGATCTTACATAAAAACATATCAAACACACTAGATTAGGTTTTTTTCTTACTTTTTGAACATAGATTATTTTGCTTCCTTTTTATCATCTCTCTAACACTTAAATAGGTTATATTTAAACATGAAATCATATAAAACATATACATCTAAGGTTATGAACTTTTAGAACATTAAACCTTTATTTCTTTAGAAACAAATCATAACAAAAGGAAAAAATTAGTTTAGGAGTTTCACCTTGTTCTTATAGCAACTCTTCTTGTTTTACCAAAGAAATTTATGAACTTTGGATGCATCAATCTCAAAGCTCCCTCTCCCCTCTTCTTCTTCTTCTACCCGAGCCCTTCTCTCTTTTGTCTCTCTCTCTCTCTCTCTTTGGTTTGATAGCTAACTAGGAGATAAGGATTGAATTTAGTAAAAATGTTTTACTAATTATGAAAATTGTTTAAGTATTTAGTAAATATGAATAGATATAGATTGTATATCTATCACAATATCTCACACAATCTTACTTTCTTCTCTTCCTTATCAGCTTAGTTAACTTGCAAGAGTAGATAAAAGCAGTGGACGAATGGGAGGTTGACACCTAGCGTAGTTGTTCACCTACTAAAGTTATGTAATAATTACATTCACCCCCCCTTTTTCCTCTCCTTACTAATCCGGCCATGTGGCCTTATTATCCATTCTATTTTTCTTTTATTTTTTATTCCTTATTTGCTTTATAAAATGACCAAAATACCCCTCCACAAGTGGGCCTAGATTGGGCTTTTAATTATCATCTTTTGGGCCTGTAATTATTAATTTGGGCCTACTAATGGGCTTGGGCCTCCCATAACAATTAATTGGGCTACTAATATACTTGCCCTATACATCTAATACTGGTCCAGTTTAACAGTTTAGTTACTCATAAACCAAATTATCCACAAGTCCCATGCTTAACTAATTAATTGGGCTTGTTTAAATTACTTATACCTCTTAGTCCATTAAATTATTATTTCTTAAGCTAATGCTCATCATTATTGATATTTACATATTCTTATCAATCAATAATGTTACTTCATTTACATACCCCAATTAGACTTGCTGTATTCAAGTATATTGAGTATGTAATTAGGGTTTAACATCTTAACTTAATTTATTGGATTCTTAAAATACTTAGGTTAGTCCACCAACTTATTTCAATCATTAGTGAGACTTCCTTTAAGTACACATATCATACTATTTTACATAATCACTTAATCACCTAGTCATCCATAATATATCACAGATTAGTTAATATATTTATTTACAATGTAGCATAGGAATTCTTGGTTATTACACTATGGAGATCACATGTCTGGCAATAATTTCCTCAGTAATAACTCAGTGTCTCAGACCCGCCATAGTCGTGAATGGTCTCTGCATGTCACTAATAGTAGTACGGGCGCAAGGCAAGTCCAGAGCCAAAACAGTAAACCGCTCGTACTCCGTAAGAGTCGACGTCAGCTTATGCTACCCAAAATGGAAGACCTATCGATCGGGTATCTAGCAAGATAAAACGCCATCTACGAATCCATATGGCACCTGGAAGTCTGCGAGGGCTAATGAATACCCCAACATCTGATCAACTGTCCTTCTGGCTGAGAAGGGCAGACTACTATACCACGATCTCAATGACGTTGCCACCTCAGACGGTGGCAAATGCTCGATACGGCTAACGGTAAAGGATGTCATCTGTATCACCGTATCACAAGACCATCCAGGCATCAAATCTGAATTTATCTGTCTCAATGCATACATATGACATATTACATGCATAATGATAATGATAAAATATGATGCGAAAGATAGGAAATATGATGCATATCTACAACATACTATCTACTACGAGCATCATCCCTGTCTGATAATACAAAGTAAAATAAAGAGTACAGGAATATGGGGCATCACCACCCAACTACTAATAGTGGTCTATCAAAATGGGGCACAGCCACCCAATAACCAAAATAGTGGCTGACCAAGAGATATAGCTGTCATAGCTATCCAAAGAGATCCAGATAATCTACGCTCAGGTTATTACCCTGCTCCATCTCCTTCGTAGACACAAAGCTGCGGTCATCAGGCATGTCAGGGCAATACAAAAGAGGATCAGCCCCTACAAAATTGCTAGAAAATGGAACTGAGGGGGGGCCTGCTCCTTAGCTGGATGAGTTAAAGTAAGATGCCTTTGATGGATCTCGGCCAAGGTGCCTAATAAATAAGTAAGCTCTCTCCAACTCTCGGGTCAGATCTGCTATCTGATCTGTGTAATACCCGAGAATTTCCATATATTATTAAATAAATATATTAATGGAAATGAGAATTTATTTGAATATAAATGATTTTGTGTTATGAGATGAATTAATTCAATTATATATAATTGAATAATTATAATAATTGAGAAATTGGTGGAGTTTGTGATAAACTCGTTGGTTGCCTTGTGTGGCACAGTGGCGTAATATAAGAAGGATTATATTAATTTAAGCAAACAATTAATCTATATTAATTGTTAATCGAAAGAATATTAATTAACTGTTATAAAATACTAATGAGGATCGATTAACAATATGTGATTATTATTATTGCAAGAAACTTAATAATAATGAGCAACGTGTTTATAAATACAATAAGATTATATCAAAGTGATAATTAATCATATAAGGGTTAATTAAATTGTTATGGAGGTTAACAATTATATTGATGGATGTAGGATATGTGTATATTATTAATTAATATTCAAATTATAAGATGAGAAATTATATGTGCAAGCATGCGAATTAAATGTATAGTAACTATATGTTATGATATGTGTAAGTGACAAATGATGTGTGGATATACATTAAAATAATGTATCATGGATCTATTATAAATAATTGTTGAGTAATACAATTTAATAATATATGATATAATGTAATGTGGTAGTATCCGATGGTATTATATCAGTAAGATAAACGTACCTGGATTATATGTGTGTAAATTACACTTATTACATTATGTGAAGTACATTGTGATTTAAATTATAACCTAAGAGTACATATATATATAACATATGTATATGGTGTGTATATACAAGTGTAGTATTTGCAAATGCTGAGGAGTTAAATCAATTGTCCTCATTTTAAGTGTCCCATTTGCTCTTCACGTGCTTGACATACAGCTAAGGCCTATTCCTTCTTCTTCTCCCCAAACTCAGCAACTAGCATTTCATAGCTCATGATTGTGGAGGGAGTGGGATTCATGATGAATCCAACCACTAATTACCTACCCTTTGATAACCTTCATGCATTCCTATAATCCGTTAGTTTGATATGGATACAATTGCTTTGTCTGTATAATGGGAGTTCTATAAATATAGCCTCATCTCCTTCACATTTCTTTTGCTGAGCATTTTGGCTAAGTGAGACTAGAGAGCATATATATATATATATCAGTGTTATTGAGATAGCAGCAAGCTTAAATCATTTACAGAGGTATAAATCCCCTTCGTATCTCATTGTCATTTTCTGTCAAAATTTCTATTCGTGAATTCTTGATTTCAGTTGGAAGTTATGGTTTTGTGAATTGAGAATAATAATTAGTTGTTTAAAGGACTTATATATTGATTAGAATTACTATATATGCTTCATTGCTCTTCAATTTCATCTTTGGTGTTCCATTTCTGAGATTTCTGTAAAAACATCAAATATCGTGAAATTGGTTGGTGTTCATGAAATTGGGAATTGATAATTGCTATGACTATTATATAAGCATATATGTACGTGTTAGTAAGTTAAACAAGTCTAATAGCATTGGGTATGTTGAAATCGATGAAATGGGAGGTTTTGGTCGGATTTCGCTGCAGTCTGAACTGCAGAAACTGCCTCGACGCCGCAGCGCCGCAGCCCCACGCCGCAGCGCCACTCGCGCCGCAGCCCGCGCCGCAGCGCCGCACGCAGCGCCACTCGCGCCGCAGCGCCAGTAGTGAGCTGCTGTGCCGCGCCGCAGCGCCAGCCTCTGTGTTCAGTTTTTCTGCATTCTGCAACAAAACTGTTATGAACTAATTGTTTGATTTTTGTTTAAACAAGCATGAAAGCATGATTAATACTTATATATAAACCTAATGAGCAATGTGAGCATGTTTTAGTATATTAGCATGCATGGTTAACCAAACGACATATAGTTTGAAAACGAACTTAAAGTTTCAATGAACGACGTTAACATATATGAAGCATGTTAATATTCTGACTTTCGAGACATGTTAGTATGACCTAGAAACACATGAAATGCATACTAACTTATGTATATAGGTTCCGTGATATAATATGGACATGTGAACCCAACTAGTGCACCTTTCTAACAAAAATACAAGTTTTGAAGGTTGATATTGACATGTAAAAACCATGTATACATTCTGACTTTTCGAGCATGTTTATAGGGCCTTGAAATACATGAAAAGCATGTTAACTTGTGTATATGGGTTTCATAAGGAAGCATGAACATGATAGACCTTATTAATGAACTATACTAACAAAGTATAAGCTTTGAACGTGAACGTTGGTATGTTATGACGAGAATTAGAATTTGACATTTATGAACACATGTGATAGTACTCTTAGACTCATTCATGTGTCATGCATGTATATATACCATGATTAGTTGCCATGATTAAAGTTTAGCATGAACAAAGCATGTTTTCAAGATAATAACAATGCTAGCTACATATATGCAATACGAGTACTCATGAGCATGACTAATACAAGTTATATGAATATCTTATGTGTTTAAAAGCGACCATGTTAGACCATATGAGTTCGTGTCCTTGAATGGCTTTAAGTATTAACTTAAGAACCTATACCATGTACGATTGGATTTGGAAAAGTTATACAAGCATGTAAAGTATCCTTTAAATATGAATACATGCTACGTGATATTATATGATGTTACTTGAACCCGATTTTGACGGTTAACTTAAGGAGATGCCGTAACTTGCTAAAATGAAATATATTTAGTATTGATTGTGGTCTTATGAGATATTAATAATATGCAAGCATGTTTGCTAATTGTTGAGATCTTATATAATATGAGAATGCGTTTAAACTCTAAAGAAGGAACGTTAAGGATAGAAATTATATTCTATATAACTGTGTAGCTAGGTAAAACTTAGCTTATGTGTTGATCGTATATTCAAAGAGAAAATGTGAAGTTAAATTATATGACTAATGAATATCATATATATACGTAACTGTATTACGATAGGAATTCGAAAGTGTTGATTTGCTTTTCGTGGATAAACTACGCTAAAGGCAAGTTCTCTTACTTACACTCTTTTAAAGTGCAAGTATCCTAAACCTTGCACTACGTTATTTAACGGATATCGTAAGCGAGTATCTAAACCTTATCTCTTTGGATACGAATATTCTATCTTTGTATATTGCGAACTAGTTTCCTACTTAATCGTTTGAATTGAATTAGCATACTTGAACTCTTATTTCATTAAAGCTATTATTCATGTTGAACTTAGTGTTGTTAATGAATATTGTGAAAGTGTCTATGCCATTTGATTCGGCTAGACTTATATTATTGAAAAACGACCCAAAACCAATTGATTGGTGCGGGATCTTATATATGACTGAGAAGAACAAACTATAACTGTCGGAGAACCGACGCGCGCACTTGAGTATGATTGATTGTTATGCATAACGAGGGTACTTTAGGCTGATCACCTGTTGTATCTGTTTTTGTTGGATTTTCAGTTTATTACTGTCAAATCCTATGGAAGTTCATAGTCCTTAGTGACTGCTCAGTATTCAGTTATCTTGAAATCTTGAATTGATTTATTATTGAATCATATTGATATTATTCTGTCCTTAGTGGCTGTTATTGAGAACTGTTGATATTCTTGCTATCCTTGAACTATCAAACTTTCCTATACCCTTTCGAGAATTGAGAATTATATCATTTACCCTTATTGTATATTACTTGCTGGGCAATTTGTGCTCATTCTTGCTTTCCTTAAAACATTTCAGTTAAGGCAGAGCATGGTGAACCTTCGGGCGTTGATAAGGGCAAGGGCAAAGCTACCAACTAGCTTATGTCTGTTATGTTTTAAATATATTCATATTGTATGAAGATGGTGTAGTAAGACTGGATTTGATTATGTTTAAGCTTAAGTTAGATTATGTAATAAGTCGTTAACTGATATTATTAGGTAATCTATTAAGTACTGTAGGTTGCGAGACTTGGGGGAATAATTATAATAAATCATTGTAAATTATTCTAAAATAGATTTTCCGCTGTGATCGTATGATATTTAATTATTAATATTGTGATGTATTACCATGAGCACGTGATGAACCGAATTCGAGAGACCAAGAGGCGGTCCTGGAATTTGGGGGCGTCACAGGTTGGTATCAAAGCTGTAGTTATAAACCTTAGGAACGAGTGTCCTTAGACTATAACTTAGGCGAACTTAGAAGTTAGGAAGGAGATAAAACTCATGTAGGGTTTTCCTTGAGAGACTTAGTCTGTTATGAAATGTAACTTCATTCTATACAATGAACTTATATTTTGTTTAACATTCTAATGGAGATGCTATTTCTTGTCTTGTGTTTGTGAGTGTAGGATGACAGACACAGGGGTACCTAGTAGAGTTGTAGAGGAGGAGCCCAGGGATATACACGTAGTATACGAGGCACCTCTAGAGGCTACACCAGTGCAGGCAGTTGCACCATCCGAGTTTGATGACGAGGATGAGATCGAGATTGAGATAGAGACTGATCCAGAGGAGGAGCCGATGGAGGATGAGCCAGTAGAGGACTCTGATGAGGCTACTATAGAGGAACAGATGTTAGGCGAGTACGAGGAGCGTATTCTAGAGTTAGACTGTAGAGTTCAGGAGCTGGAGGCAGAGGCCCACGAGAGAGTCTGAGTTCCAGAAGCTGAGGGACGAGGACCACCAGAGGAAGCTGGCTATGCAAGAGTTAGAGGTGGAGATTGCCTACCGTAGGGAGGCAGGGATCCAGATGGGGACTCTATTTCACAGGTCAGTGGCTAGGAATGTAGATTTGGCAGAGAAGCTAGAAGAGGTTGAGCAGAGGGAGCTGAGTGAGAAGACTGAGAAAGAGGCACTCCGTACTCAGCTAGAGTTGGAGGTGATGGATAGGTTACACTTCGAGGAGAAGTGGGAAGCGTCCAAAGAGAGAGCCGACGACCTTGAGGACGAGGTCAGGTGCAAGAAGAGAAAGATGAACAAGATGGGGTATGTGTTCCGTTCAGCTTTTGAAAGGGTGATTGATGGTGTGTACCACTACCCGGCAGAACAGGGACAGACTCTACATACCTTGAGCCGAGAGCTGGTTGCGTATATAGCACAGTTGGAGTACAAGAGCGCAGTGGAGCGCGGGATGATGGGATGAGATTTCCTTAGTCAGTCTAGTGGTAGTACTAGTTGTGTCTTTATGTATTGTATATACTATGTTGTAATCCCGATCTTTTGTGTAAGATGTGGGATGATGATGTAAACCCCGAGTTAGCTTTTGTTAGAGGGGTAGTATGGTAGTAGGTTGGTATATTCCCCGTCTTTTGTGATATTAGGGGATATATGTGATAACATTTATAGCAGTATGCTAGGGAAATCATGAAATGAAATGAAATGGCATATGAATATAAATGAAGTTGATTTTAGAAACGTGTTATAAATTTATGCTTTTAGTATTAGAAGAAATACTTAAGTGATATACTTGAATAATAATAAAATGAAAACTTGTGATGCAGATAATGCCGCCCAGACGTAAATTGACCGCGCCTAAGGAAATAGTTAATAACGAGAGAGAGCATGTAGTTCTCATCCAGAAACTAGTTGATCTACTAGGAGAGGCCCTTAGGGGAAGGAACGACGAGCCCATTCACCCCAACCCCCAAGCCGTCCCATTTTCGGTTCCATTTGCTACGTTTACGACAAATGGCGAAGCAAACCACTGGTGGGAAACCTTAAGTTGGTATGATAAGAAGAAGGAAGGTAAGGACACGGGAGGAAAAAGTCATGGAGAAGACAGCAGCGGGGGAAGTAACTTAGGAAGAGGAAACGGGGAAGTTATGACAACAACCGAAACAGTAATCAAGGTGGGAGTCACCAAGGAAGCTTTAAAGAAGGGAGCGAGATTTGTAATAAGTATGGGAAAAGTCATCAGTTAGGGAATTTTCGTGGAGGTTTCAAGAAGAGGGCTGAAGGATGCCCGAAGTGTGGGAAGAATCACCAGGGCGAGTGCTGGAAGGGACGCGGCACTTGCTATAACTGCGGTCAGGAGGGTCATATATCGCCCAACTGCCCGAAACCGAAGAAGGTCAGAGCATGTTTCGCTTGCGGCTCAACGAAACACGAGATAAAGGATTGCCCGAAGAAGGGATACGGCGGAGATAGTAGCCAACGAGGAGGAAGCGACAAATTAATGATCGGCGGACCGGCACAATCCAACCGCCCAACCGCCAGAACCTTTAACATGACCGTCCAAGACGCAGTGGCTGCGAAGGATGTGGTGTCAGGTATAATCCCAATCAATGATATAAATGCTTATGTATTATTTGATTCGGGTACCACCTGTTCTTTTGTATCTGAAGAATTTGCTAGTAGACTTAGTACACCCCGTGAACGATTAGAAAACCCTTTAGACATAGAAGTTGCGAATAAGGAAGTAATCCCTGTAGAATACGTTTATCGAAATTGTCGCGCAAATATTAGTAAACATGAACTGAGCGTAGACTTGATTCCTATTAGACTGGGAGAATTTGACGTAATACTGGGAATGGATTGGTTGTATAACCATGCTGCGATAATTGACTGTCAGAACAAATGTGTGAACCTTCAGACTCCGAGTAAGTCTAAGGTAGTGTTTTATGGTAGCTCATCGCTTAAGCAATCGTGTTGCGTTACGATGATGCAGGCCAAGAAATTGTTAAGGAAAGGATGTGGAGGATATTTAGCTTACATCGTTGATACTCGGAAGAAGGGAGTAGAAATTAAGGATATATACGTAGTTAATGAATTCCAAGACGTGTTTCCGGACGATCTGCCTGGTCTTCCGCCAGACAGAGAAATCGAATTCGTAATAGACTTAGCACCGGGAACGGCACCGATTTCGAAAGCTCCATATCGTATGGCGCCAGTAGAAATGAAGGAATTAATGATGCAATTGCAAGAATTATTGGATAAGGGTTACATTCGACCGAGTGTTTCTCCTTGGGGAGCACCAGTACTATTCGTTAAGAAGAAGGACGGATCAATGAGGCTCTGTATCGATTATCGAGAATTGAATAGAGTAACGATAAAGAATCGGTATCCGCTACCGAGGATAGACGACTTATTTGATCAACTGAAGGGAGCAAAGTGTTTCTCAAAGATCGACCTACGAACAGGATATCATCAACTGAAAGTGAGGGATGAGGACATACCAAAGACTGCGTTTCGAACCCGTTATGGACACTACGAGTTTTTGGTAATGTCATTTGGATTGACTAATGCTCCGACAGCATTTATGGACTTGATGAACCGAGTTTTCAAGCCATACTTGGATAAATTTGTAGTGGTTTTTATCGACGACATTTTGATCTACTCAAAGACAGAGGAAGAACACGCCGAACATCTGAAGATTGTTTTGGAGGCGCTAAGGAAGGAGAAGATGTATGCAAAATTTTCTAAGTGCGAATTTTGGATGGAGAAGGTTCAATTCTTAGGCCACGTGGTGGATAAGAATGGAATCTCTGTAGACCCTGCGAAGGTTGAAGCAGTAAGTAATTGGGAACAACCGAGAACACCGACGGAGGTGAGAAGCTTTTTAGGGTTAGCTGGGTACTATCGAAGATTTATCCAAGATTTTTCTAAGATAGCAACCCCGCTGACCAATTTAACTAGAAAGACGGTGAAATTTGTATGGACCGACAAATGCGAAGAAAGTTTTCAAGAACTGAAAAGGAGATTGAGCGAAGCACCTGTGTTATCATTACCAGATGATGCGGGAAATTTTGTGGTGTATAGTGATGCATCGCACAAGGGGCTTGGCTGTGTGCTCATGCAACATGGCAAGGTCATTGCGTATGCGTCACGACAATTGAAGGATTACGAAAAACGATACCCTACTCACGACTTAGAGTTAGCGGCAGTAGTTTTTGCGTTAAAGATATGGAGGCATTATTTGTACGGAGAAAAATGTGAGATATACACGGACCACAAAAGTCTGAAGTATATCTTCACACAGAAGGAGTTAAACATGCGGCAGAGAAGGTGGTTAGAATTAATCAAAGACTATGACTGCGATATTCTTTATCACCCGGGAAAGGCAAATGTGGTTGCCGACGCTCTGAGCAGGAAAGGAAGGGAGAAGTTGTTTAATTTGACGACTCAGGAAGAGTTGATAAGAGAGATGGAGAAATTGGAGATAGAAGTAAAAGGACCAGAAAAGTCTGGTGAGAAGTTAATTGTAATGGAAGCTTGTCCGACGTTGTTGAATAGAGTAAAGGAAGCTCAGGAAAAGGATGAAGAGTGTGAGAAAATCCGAAAGAGGATCACAGAAAGTGAGGGAGAAAAATTTCGAATGGATAAAGACGGTATTTTGAGATTTGAAGGGAGAGTGTGGGTACCAGCGGTAACTGAGTTGAGGGAAGAGATTTTGCACGAGGCACACAATACGACATATTCCGTTCATCCGGGAGGCACAAAGATGTACCGAGATCTAAGGCAACATTTTTGGTGGCCTAATTTGAAACGGGAAGTCGCAGAGTGCGTCAGTAAATGCTTGACTTGCCAACGCGTTAAAGCAGAACATCAGCGGCCAAGTGGTTTACTACAACCATTAGAAATACCAGAGTGGAAATGGGAGCATATTACCATGGACTTCGTGGTAGGACTTCCAGTTACACAGAAAGGTTATGATGCTATTTGGGTTATCGTGGATCGACTAACGAAGACCGCACACTTTCTACCAATCAAGATCCGCTACAGTTTGAACTAATTAGCAAGCCTATATGTAAAAGAAATTATTTCACGACATGGAGTGCCGGTGTCAATTGTCTCTGATCGAGATCCGCGCTTCACGTCCAATTTTTGGAAGAGTTTGCAAGAAAGAATGGGAACGCAGTTGAGGTTGAGTACAGCTTATCATCCTCAAACAGACGGACAAAGTGAGCGAACAATACAAACGCTAGAAGACATGCTTAGGACTTGCGTGATGGATTTTAAGGGAAATTGGGACGACCACCTACCCTTAGTAGAATTCGCATATAATAATAGCTACCATGCGAGTATTGGCATGCCACCGTACGAAGCTCTTTACGGGAGAAAGTGCAGAACGCCGTTATGTTGGGACGAAGTCGGAGAACGACGAATACTCGGACCAGAGTTAGTTCAACAAACCGCAGACGTGGTGACAGTGATAAGAGCCAGACTTGTAGCAGCTCAAGATCGCCAGAAGAAATACGCAGATTTGCATCGGCAGGACCGAGACTTCAAAGTCGGCAGTTTCGTATTCTTAAAGGTATCTCCATGGAAGGGAAAAATCCGTTTCGGCAAGAAAGGAAAATTGAGTCCAAGATTCATAGGACCGTTCGAGATACTGAAGCGAGTGGGCGAAGTGGCATACAAAGTTGCGTTGCCACCCGAACTGGAGCATATCCACAACGTGTTCCACATTTCCGTGTTGCGACCGTACAAGGCCGACTACAAGCACGTGATTTCTTACGAGCCCATTCAAGTGGAGAAGAACTTGGCGTATGAAGAAATTCCTGTCCAAATATTAGATAGGAAAGAACAAACTTTGAGAAATAAAGTTATTTCATCTGTAAAAGTACTTTGGCGTAACCACGATGTCGAGGAGGCAACGTGGGAGTTAGAAGATAGGATGAGGAGGGACTATCCCCATCTATTTGTGTAACCTTGTAGCAATTCCGGGACGGAATTTTTATAAGGGGGGGAGGATGTAATACCCGAGAATTTCCATATATTATTAAATAAATATATTAATGGAAATGAGAATTTATTTGAATATAAATGATTTTGTGTTATGAGATGAATTAATTCAATTATATATAATTGAATAATTATAATAATTGAGAAATTGGTGGAGTTTGTGATAAACTCGTTGGTTGCCTTGTGTGGCACAGTGGCGTAATATAAGAAGGATTATATTAATTTAAGCAAACAATTAATCTATATTAATTGTTAATCGAAGAATATTAATTAACTGTTATAAAATACTAATGAGGATCGATTAACAATATGTGATTATTATTATTGCAAGAAACTTAATAATAATGAGCAACGTGTTTATAAATACAATAAGATTTATATCAAAGTGATAATTAATCATATAAGGGTTAATTAAATTGTTATGGAGGTTAACAATTATATTGATGGATGTAGGATATGTGTATATTATTAATTAATATTCAAATTATAAGATGAGAAATTATATGTGCAAGCATGCGAATTAAATGTATAGTAACTATATGTTATGATATGTGTAAGTGACAAATGATGTGTGGATATACATTAAAATAATGTATCATGGATCTATTATAAATAATTGTTGAGTAATACAATTTAATAATATATGATATAATGTAATGTGGTAGTATCCGATGGTATTATATCAGTAAGATAAACGTACCTGGATTATATGTGTGTAAATTACACTTATTACATTATGTGAAGTACATTGTGATTTAAATTATAACCTAAGAGTACATATATATAACATATGTATATGGTGTGTATATACAAGTGTAGTATTTGCAAATGCTGAGGAGTTAAATCAATTGTCTCATTTTAAGTGTCCCATTTGCTCTTCACGTGCTTGACATACAGCTAAGGCCTATTCCTTCTTCTTCTCCCCAAACTCAGCAACTAGCATTTCATAGCTCATGATTGTGGAGGGAGTGGGATTCATGATGAATCCAACCACTAATTACCTACCCTTTGATAACCTTCATGCATTCCTATAATCCGTTAGTTTGATATGGGATACAATTGCTTTGTCTGTATAATGGGAGTTCTATAAATATAGCCTCATCTCCTTCACATTTCTTTTGCTGAGCATTTTGGCTAAGTGAGACTAGAGAGCATATATATATATATATCAGTGTTATTGAGATAGCAGCAAGCTTAAATCATTTACAGAGGTATAAATCCCCTTCGTATCTTCATTGTCATTTTCTGTCAAAATTTCTATTCGTGAATTCTTGATTTCAGTTGGAAGTTATGGTTTTGTGAATTGAGAATAATAATTAGTTGTTTAAAGGACTTATATATGTGATTAGAATTACTATATATGCTTCATTGCTCTTCAATTTCATCTTTGGTGTTTCCATTTCTGAGATTTCTGTAAAAACATCAAATATCGTGAAATTGGTTGGTGTTCATGAAATTGGGAATTGATAATTGCTATTGACTATTATATAAGCATATATGTACGTGTTAGTAAGTTAAACAAGTCTAATAGCATTTGGGTATGTTGAAATCGATGAAATGGGAGGTTTTTGGTCGGATTTCGCTGCAGTCTGAACTGCAGAAAACTGCCTCGACGCCGCAGCGCCGCAGCCCACGCCGCAGCGCCACTCGCGCCGCAGCCCGCGCCGCAGCGCCGCACGCAGCGCCACTCGCGCCGCAGCGCCAGTAGTGAGCTGCTGTGCCGCGCCGCAGCGCCAGCCTCTGTGTTCAGTTTTTCTGCATTCTGCAACAAAACTGTTATGAACTAATTGTTTGATTTTTGTTTAAACAAGCATGAAAGCATGATTAATACTTATATATAAACCTAATGAGGCAATGTGAGCATGTTTTAGTATATTAGCATGCATGGTTAACCAAACGACATATAGTTTGAAAACGAACTTAAAGTTTCATGAACGACGTTAACATATATGAAGCATGTTAATATTCTGACTTTCGAGACATGTTAGTATGACCTAGAAACACATGAAATGCATACTAACTTATGTATATAGGTTCCGTGATATAATATGGACATGTGAACCCAACTAGTGCACCTTTCTAACAAAAATACAAGTTTTGAAGGTTGATATTGACATGTAAAAACCATGTATACATTCTGACTTTTCGAGCATGTTTATAGGGCCTTGAAATACATGAAAAGCATGTTAACTTGTGTATATGGGTTTCATAAGGAAGCATGAACATGATAGACCTTATTAATGAACTATACTAACAAAGTATAAGCTTTGAACGTGAACGTTGGTATGTTATGACGAGAATTAGAATTTGACATTTATGAACACATGTGATAGTACTCTTAGACTCATTCATGTGTCATGCATGTATATATACCATGATTAGTTGCCATGATTAAAGTTTAGCATGAACAAAGCATGTTTTCAAGATAATAACAATGCTAGCTACATATATGCAATACGAGTACTCATGAGCATGACTAATACAAGTTATATGAATATCTTATGTGTTTAAAAGCGACCATGTTAGACCATATGAGTTCGTGTCCTTGAATGGCTTTAAGTATTAACTTAAGAACCTATACCATGTACGATTGGATTTGGAAAAGTTATACAAGCATGTAAAGTATCCTTTAAATATGAATACATGCTACGTGATATTATATGATGTTACTTGAACCCGATTTTGACGGTTAACTTAAGGAGATGCCGTAACTTGCTAAAATGAAATATATTTAGTATTGATTGTGGTCTTATGAGATATTAATAATATGCAAGCATGTTTGCTAATTGTTGAGATCTTATATAATATGAGAATGCGTTTAAACTCTAAAGAAGGAACGTTAAGGATAGAAATTATATTCTATATAACTGTGTAGCTAGGTAAAACTTAGCTTATGTGTTGATCGTATATTCAAAGAGAAAATGTGAAGTTAAATTATATGACTAATGAATATCATATATATACGTAACTGTATTACGATAGGAATTCGAAAGTGTTGATTTGCTTTTCGTGGATAAACTACGCTAAAGGCAAGTTCTCTTACTTACACTCTTTTAAAGTGCAAGTATCCTAAAACCTTGCACTACGTTATTTAACGGATATCGTAAGCGAGTATCTAAACCTTATCTCTTTGGATACGAATATTCTATCTTTGTATATTGCGAACTAGTTTCCTACTTAATCGTTTGAATTGAATTAGCATACTTGAACTCTTATTTCATTAAAGCTATTATTCATGTTGAACTTAGTGTTGTTAATGAATATTGTGAAAGTGTCTATGCCATTTGATTCGGCTAGACTTATATTATTGAAAAACGACCCAAAACCAATTGATTGGTGCGGGATCTTATATATGACTGAGAAGAACAAACTATAACTGTCGGAGAACCGACGCGCGCACTTGAGTATGATTGATTGTTATGCATAACGAGGGTACTTTAGGCTGATCACCTGTTGTATCTGTTTTTGTTGGATTTTCAGTTTATTACTGTCAAATCCTATGGAAGTTCATAGTCCTTAGTGACTGCTCAGTATTCAGTTATCTTGAAATCTTGAATTGATTTATTATTGAATCATATTGATATTATTCTGTCCTTAGTGGCTGTTATTGAGAACTGTTGATATTCTTGCTATCCTTGAACTATCAAACTTTCCTATACCCTTTCGAGAATTGAGAATTATATCATTTACCCTTATTGTATATTACTAGCTGGGCAATTTGTGCTCATTCTTGCTTTCCTTAAAACATTTCAGTTAAGGCAGAGCATGGTGAACCTTCGGGCGTTGATAAGGGCAAGGGCAAAGCTACCAACTAGCTTATGTCTGTTATGTTTTAAATATATTCATATTGTATGAAGATGGTGTAGTAAGACTGGATTTGATTATGTTTAAGCTTAAGTTAGATTATGTAATAAGTCGTTAACTGATATTATTAGGTAATCTATTAAGTACTGTAGGTTGCGAGACTTGGGGGAATAATTATAATAAATCATTGTAAATTATTCTAAAATAGATTTTCCGCTGTGATCGTATGATATTTAATTATTAATATTGTGATGTATTACCATGAGCACGTGATGAACCGAATTCGAGAGACCAAGAGGCGGTCCTGGAATTTGGGGGCGTCACAATCTGAATGAGTGGGCTCCCTGAGGCAAGCTATCCAATTTGTCATCATCATAGACCCTGGCACCATGTCTGCCATGAACTGGGTGGCCCGAGTCGGAGCTCCAATAGTGCAAGGACTCCACCAACTACTGAATGCCTCATAGTTGAATGGGCCCTCTGATAGGGTGAAGCCATTTATGCCGTCCATAGGGATATCTGTCAGTGGCAGGATCAACGGCCAATGCTGCCAAGCAGGAGGAACAATGGGAATGCAAATCTGCCCCGTAATGCTCTTGATAGCACGTTCTCCTAAATAGAGCTCCCAAACTCCCTCTATCAAAATCGAGACTCTGCGGGTCGACAATGCAAACTCTCGACCAGTGGGGAAGCCTCCCTCAAATCCAACCGTCAAAAACTCAGAGGTATATGGCATCCAGGGGATCGATCCTACCGTCAAAAGCTCCAACTGCAGGCGGGAATGGGTGAATCCCTCAACAACAGTGACCTCTATTAGAGTGGAGTGATGCCAACGCCATCCTCAAGGATAGGTCTTCAGACCTAAAGAAGTGGCGGGTCGTAAGCAAGGAAGCCTCTCATATGCCTATAACTGGCCCGGTAAATATCAAAAATACTCAGTGACCAAGACTAACATATATAAATACAGAAATCAAAAAGGTAAAAGAAAGATGTAATCACCGACAAAAATGGGTATAACCCTAACCAAGCCTCCATCAGGCCCTCCAAAAGCATGCGCATGCCCCGAAGAAAATAGGCGAAGGTGTAGGAACCCCAATCAAAGTCACTGAGGCGCTATACATACCGGGTAGCGCTAACTAGGGCGAAGGACATCGTCGATGAGTTTTCCGCCACAAAACAACCCCTGATGATCACCAAGAATAATTTCCTCAAGATGCGATCCCTAACCGTCTGATCATCAGGCAGAGGCTCAAGAAAAGCCCCACTCTAGGCATCCATACTCAAGGGACCAAATCAGATTATTTGACCCTTGATCGTCATTGCAGGAACTCCCAGCAGGGACTGTACGGCAGTAGGTGTGATGTCAGCCACAACAGGCACTGGCACACCCTCGAACTCAATGCCGGTGATGAACCTCCAGTCCATAGGGGTCATCATCACCTCATAGTCCAGCAAATGAAGGGACTGAGTCTGGTGGAACCAACGCTCAAACAAAGCCCTCATATACCCCCAGGGGCAACGACGGGGAAGAATAGAAAAAAGCCTGAAACCCCCAATCATCAACGATATCCCTATAGTCATGGTGTAGAATATGATACAGGGAGTGCACGTTGAACCAGTTCCCTCGAGGCTGCATAAAGCCTGGAACCTGCATCCAAAACCAACCCATGTCAAAAATATGTACCTCGAGAATGGCAAAAGGAAGAAAGAGAATCCATAAAGAAGAAAACTTCAAGTCACCTCGTTGTCATGAAGAAATCTCGATGGATAATGACTCAATTCGCCTAACAGCTCCTGGGTCAGCACAACAATGCCCAAAACCTCCGCATATGGAGCTTGAACTGGGGCAGGAGCAGTGAAAGGAGCCTGCTCATCATCAATATCAATTGGCGGCTCATCCTGGGCTAGACGAATCACCGATTCTGCCAATCTGCGAGGCAGTCAAGCTGGACGTGGCTGAGGAACATCAGAAGCCCTCCTACGTCTAACGCTGAAACTACCCTGCTTGCACTGCCTGTCTACCTCGGTCCATCACCTGGACAAAGTCTCCAAATCACCTCAGAAAGGGTGTGGTGAGCTTAAAACCTGTGGCTTATTATTTTTTTCCAGTACTTTATGCATTTTTAAGTCTCAAAACATGCATGGGTTAGTCAAAATCCCCACTAAAGTCAAAATTGCATGTTTATTAAATGCCCGGGCTTTTAAATTTTTTTTGCCAGAGTCTCCTTTGTAAAATAGACTGTCCACATGCACATAGGTATGTCTAGGTGGCCATTCAGTAGCACACCTTTCCAAAAATAGGAACAGTTCATATTTATAAAATAAAATCAAAAGTAAACTTCACATGGTAGCCAAATTACCATGGACATTTTTAGTTGAAAATCCAGGCTCACTAGGCCTAAAAAAAGGACGAGTAAACTGATAAAAAAGAGCAAAATATGATTATCTCAAAATTTGAATTTTCTTACATCCAAACGTTCATTGCAATAAGATATGCATACATATAAAGTCAAACAAATTTTAGCAGGTCATATAGGTATACATTTTTCATATATTGCGTCTAAAAGCCCCTTACGTGGTTCACATGCTTGTAACAGTGAAAACATGTAAAAAAAGGATGTAAAACGTTACATGCAATGTGCTGAACGCGTAAAAACTGGCGGAATCAAAAAAAGGCTGCCCGAGCTCCGTAGATCTAAAAAAGAAAATTGGATTCCGTTTGAAACTCGAAATGAAACTTGAAAATAATTAAATCCTGTTGCCCAACATAAAGCCACATGTAGAAGCGTGCCCATTTGCAGCATCCGCACCTCTACCTGTGGCTCCCCAAGGTGGGTCTCACTCGCCCGGGCTCGGTTTGGTTCGAGTTGAAACGGAGTTTATATGAGCCGCCAAGTAAAATCTGAAGAAAAATTGCTACGTAATTGAGCGGTTTGTCCTGAAATCCTGCATTCAAGCAGCGTAATGCTGACAGAAAAGGGAACACTCTTAAGACCCTTGGTATTCATCCTGAAGCAATATCCGGGGATAAATAAAGCAAACTGCAGAAAACTACTGAAACACGGCGCAAAACAGCCAAAACCTGCCTCTTTCAAAGCGTCGGGTACTGACCGAGGACGGTTCAGCCGTTGCCTCAACCCCAGCAAAGCATCGGGTAAAGTCCGGTGATAGTTCAGCCGTTAGCACAACCCCAGCGAAGCGTTGGGTACAGACCGATGACAGTTTAGCCGTTGGCACAACCCGAGCGAAGCGTCGGGTACAAATCGATGACAGTTCAACTGTTGGCTCAACCCCAGCGATGCTTCGGGTACAGACCGAGACAGTTCAGCCGTTTGCTCAACCCCAGCGAAGCGTCGGGTACAGACCAGTGAAAGTTCAGCCGTTGGTACAACGCCAGTGAAGCGTCTGGTACAGACTGAGGACAGTTCAGCCGTTGGTACAACCCCAACAAAGCGTCGGGTACAGACCAGTGATAGTTCAGCTGTTGGCACAACCCCAGCGAAGCGTCGGGTACAGACCGATGACAGTTCAGCCGTTGGTACAACCCCAGCGAAGCATCGGGTACAGATCGATGATAGTTCAGCCGTTGGCACAACCCCAGCAAAGCTTCTGGTACAGACCGATGACAGTTCAGCCATCGGCTCAGCCCCAGCAAAGCATCGGGTATAGACCGAGATAGTTCAGCCGTTGTCTGAACCCCAGCGAAGCGTCGGGTACTGACCGATGACCGTTCAGCCATTGGTACAACCCCAGCAAAGCATCTGGTACAGACCGAGACAGTCCAGCCGTTGGCTCAACCCCAGCGAAGCATCGGGCACAGTCCGGTGACAGTTCAGCCGTTGGCACAACCCCAGCGAAGCTTCGGGTACAGACCGAGACAGTCCAGCCGTTGGCATAACCCCAGCGAAGCGTCGGGTACAGACCGAGACAGTCCATGTAACGAATGAGAATTTTATATATTAATTGTAAATATTTATTAAATTAAATAATTATTTTATGTGATTTATTTATTGAGTTAAATAAATAAACTATGTGATTATTGTGGATTGATTTAATTAAGTGTAATATAATAATTAAATGAATATTTAATTTAATTGATGTATATTAATTTTATAGTATAGTTCTAATTTAATTGAGATAATTAAATTAGATGAATTATGTGATGAGTGTTGCTTGAAATTATAATTAGTGAGTAATTATAATTGTTACGTGATAATTTTTATGTGATTAATTGATGTTAGATTTTAATTAATTAAATTAGAATGTTAAAGATTTAATTAATTAAAGTGTAACATTAAAATATGTGTTAAAAGAATTTGTTAAAATAAAGAAAAGTGTTTTTAAATTGTTTTAACCAAACAAAGGCCTTTACTTATGTTTCAAAAGGTTTTACCAAACAGGACCCTTGTACTAGCTTTAAACCCATTCTACCAAACAATGCCTTAGTTACTAATAATCTATTTTTAAAAATAACTCTGTTTTTACCAAACAAGCCTTATGGCTTTTTAAATTCAAATTTGTGTAACTCATGTATTAATTAATATATTTATTATATGCGTTAATTACTTAACAGTTATATTATATCAGTATACGTATATTATATTAGTTATAATATAGCTAAGTTACGTTAGTTTTAAGCCTACGACAAAATAAGAACAAAGAAAGAGCAGAGAAGAAAGTTAGAGAGAATACTAAGAGAAGAAAAAGGAGAAAGAATTGGTAGAACTCAAGCTCCTCATCATCTTCTTTTTCAATCATCAAAGCAAAAAGGGTATAATTACTACCTTATAATTTTTAAGGACTTTATTTAGTTGTTCTTTCTTATTTTGAGTTATATGTGAAAAGATTATTCACGAATTGGTGATATTGTTGTAGATATGTAGAATTTGTGTTTACAAACTATTGAATTGTATGCTATAAACGATTTTTAGAAAATCAAATTATTGTAGAAACATATTTTTATGCAGAAATTTTGTTCTTCTGAAGTTATATGATTTTGGTTGAGTTTGAGAGTAAAATTGATGAATTTCATATGTTTTAATATGTCAATTGAGATTTGTTTATGATACTATCGTCGATAAATGAAAACAATGCATGTACTATGGATTTGAGTCATTTAGAATTGAGTTTATAGTGGATTATTTTGTTAAAGTATGAGTTTTATGAAAATAGCAAAACTTGTATTTTAAAACCTTTGATTTTGATTGCTTAAAAGATTTCTATGATTAAAATCATGTATTACGTGTGTAATATTGCATATATGTGTTTTACATTGTTTGAGTTGCTGTGTTTTGCCAATTGTTGGCATATGGGGGATGAACAAGGAAACAGAGTGCCGAACTGCACTATTTTTGTCCGCGTTCTGGCGCAGCTGCGCCAGCAACAAAGGCAGAAACGGCGCAGCTGCGCGTGCTGAGTTTTTCGAATTGAGCACCAGCGCAGCTGCGCCGGTGCCAAGGCTTAAAGTAGTGCAGCTGCGTCAGGGCCTGAGCAGAGGCAGTGAACTCCAATTATTTATGCAGTCTTTAAAACTTAAGTTGATTTGTTTCAATGTTAATGATCATGTATCAAGATGCAATAACATTCTCTAATTATTTATGAAGTCTTTAAAACTTAAGTTGATTATGTGATGTGATTAATTACTGGATAATTAATTATTAACTTAATAATTAAACAAGAATGAGTTAACCTAAATGGGTTAACTAATTTTGTGAATTAGTTATGTGTTAACTAATTTAGATTATTGTGGTTAAATATATATGTGTAGGAAGTGTTAAAGAACGTGAGTTATAACTGTAGCTTGCACTTGAGGCAAGTTCTCTAAACTCAAACCTTACTTGAGTTATTTTTATTGATCATAATGATGCTAATTATTTGTATTCTTTATAAAATTCATATTGAGCGAATATTATCAAATTTTATTATTGAATTAACATGACCTTGACTTAATTGTTCAAGCAGGGTCTATATTGTATTTTAAATGCTTTAAGTTTGATTCGAAAGCATATAAGTTATCCATAATCTTTTATTTATGAATTATTCTTGATTGTTGCAAGTCGATTTAGCTATTCCTTAGTTGATGAACGTTGAATTCTAAATTATTATTTTAAGCTTATCTAAACCAAACTTTCTTTGGTTCGGACTTGTATTCAAATACTAAGATAAACAACCCTATTTACTAGGGGAGGTTTGTGGCGCCCCTAAATTCGGACTGTCACTGATCTCGAATTCGGTTCGTCACGTACTAATTCTAATAACAATAAAAATCTCAAACAATGGAATAACAGAATAATTTACATTGATATAACATAAATATTCTCGTCCTAAGTTTCAAAACTATTACTAATACACTGCATAACTTAATCCAAACATATCTTAATACATAACATAAAGGAAACATCTTAATATAGATAAGCACAGCTACTTCATAGCCTTGCCTTCGCTCTTGTCCTGTCCTGGGGTTCCACCTTGCCCTGCCCTAACTGAAATGTTTATGGGAAGCAAGAGTGAGCAACAAATTTTCTCAGCAATTAATATACCAATAAATGTGAACAGAAATATATACGATTCTTAATCTCAAGGGTAAAATGGTAATTAATCGCTCAAGAATTCAAATAAGAATGTTGTGAACAAAATAAATAGCAATGACTTCCAAATTTATTATGTGAAGTTAAATAAGGACCACCACGGATCGAGAAGTTATTAAAGGATTCAAATGTTTCAACAATTTCAAGTGAATGAATAGATATCACTGAGTGTCGCTGTGGACCAAGGATTAATAAAAGAATCCAAAGATGTTCAAAATTTCAAGTTAATAAATACGGGATACTGAGTGGTCGCTAAGAACCACGAACTTCTACTAGAATCACCAAAAATATTTCTAGTAACCCAAACAAGTATAATTAGGGGATCAGCCTATCGTACCTGGTGTTATGCATAACCTATCACACTACTGTCGACACCCTGACTATATAGTTTCCCTTTCTACGAGAGTTGTTCATCTCAGTCAATTTATAAGAGTCCGCACCAAGGCAATTGGTGTGGATCGCTTTCCAATTCATGATATTGGTCTAGCCGAATCAAATGGCGTAGACAATTTCAACAATGTATATAAGAACAATTTATGAGTTCAATACTCGCAACAATAATTCGAAAAATATAATCGTGATTTAAATCAAGCTATGAAATATAAATTTATAAGATAAGAATTATTATAGCACTTATTTATGATAGTAGTGTGCATACAAGCCAATCATGTATGATGATAAAGCACATACTTTGTAAACAATCTTATTTATTTATTAATAAAATATTTATTTATTAAAGGCATTTAATTATCTACATGGTGCTGTTTTTATAATATGTAAATAACCCATAGTTTTAAGCAATGCTTTTAGAATCATGATGTTGATCATGCTAATGAGATCTAAATTCTTAGAAAGCTTTAAAACTAAAATAGTTCCCAATCGTGGGATTACTAAAAAGGGGATTAGTAAATCCGGATAGATTGGTACATATGTTGCTTGCTCATTGGATGAGGATGACTGATCTCATGGTCATTTGTGTGGAGACACTAAAGCAAGTATGTAGGTGCTTATTGGAGAATAAGTTCACTGAACGTGACTCGTTATGGAATACCTAATGGAGTTTTACTCGCCTGTCAATAGGAATTCCTAATGTGATAGTAGTACATGTGATCCTTGGACTTGAGATCATCATAGTATCTTGTATGTAACAAATTATACTTTGACTAATTCCTTAAGGCCTTTTAAGGCATATATAGGGTATGCTTGGGTGTAATGAGTTACATATGGAGATAATGAATGATCAATAAAGAATCTACCACCTCTAGTAAAAGAGGAGATATGTCCTATGTGATTCGTTAAATGACCACCCAGGAATCCTTGGCCAAGGTAGAATGAAATTAGAAAGAGGTTTCTAATTTGCATTATTTGGAGTTGTGCATTTTCTAATCAAAATACATATGATTAAATAAATTAAGACTTGACAGTAAATCCATGTCTTATATTTAATTGGGACATTGTATGGTGGAAGGATTGAATTGTACGGTAACTATTAACTCACAGGTTCTTTTATGATTAATGTTGAAATCTATATTATCTGGAAAGTCGTTGATCGCTAGGGAGGCTTATCCCTATTGTAGAATAAATGTTATTTATTTAAATAGATTATTAGTTTAATTTGTTTATTTAAATAAGATTAGAATTGTTCTAATTAATTTATTCACAACCGATTTAATATGGAGAACCTAAAGGGTCACACCATAAAAGGACGAAGAATTATTTAAGAAGAAAATGGCATGATAGTAATAATGCATTAAGTATAATTAATTTAATCTATGATGATAGAATAAATTAAATAGCTTAATGTTTATTATTTAATATTTTAGAAATATTAAATATAAATTAATAAGAGGAGTCTTATTAATATTATTATTATTATTATTATTTTAATTCTAAAGGAGTTTAGGAATTAGTATAATATCAGTACTCTCTCTCAATCCTAATAAAGATTAGGATATAAATTAATTATATAAAACCCTATTTTAATTGGATTAGGAGGGTTAACCTAATATCTATATAAGAGAGTCTTATATTAGAAATAAGGGATGTGAAATTTTCCAAGAGTTGGGAGTACACATATTCTATAGAGATAGAAACAAGGGTTAAGCCAATAACCCATCTTCTTGAGTTCTTCATCTTCCTTGGTGGATCACCGTTAGAGGCCAAACATTTGGGTGGCTGACATTATTCAAGGGAAGGAGCCACTATCAGAGGAATCAAAGGAATCAAAGGAGTAGAACTTGTACCTGAGGAAGCTTAGATCTTCAAAGGTATAATTCCATGTTCTCTCTTTTCTGTTATTGATAACAAGCACAAAGCATGATCATGGTTATGGGTTTGTATAAATTTTGAAAACCTAGTTTTTACGCTTCCGCCCTATTTATGTGATTTGATTGCATGATTGCGTTACATACAAACCCAACAGTGGTATCAGAGCCTAACTTTGTGCTAATTATCAATTTTATAATTCTATGTATGAATTGATGTGAGAATTGGATTATTTTTCTGGACAAAAATCGTTTTCTGCAAGTTTCTGCGGCGAACGGCGCAGCTGCGCAGCTGCCCAGTTCATTACTGGCGCAGCTGCGCCGGTCTGCAAAAACTGCTGCTTCCGTCTACCTGCGTAGCTGCGCAGCTACCCAGTTCATTACTGGCGCAGCTGCGCCGGTACCTGGACAGACCCTGAAAATTGATTTTAATTAATTAAGTAAACTGTTTATTTAATTGATAAAGTTTTAAAATAAAGAAGTTTAATTTATCTGAAATATGATTTCAGAATGCTAAAATTAAAGGAGTTTAATTTGGATTTATTTTTGATTAAAATAAAAGAGTTTATTTTGTTTCAAAAATAAAATTTAGCAAAACTTTTGTCCATTAAATAACATCGATCCATATATGGAATAGCATTGTTATTCATGAGATGAATGGATATTTATTGATGCATATGTTGATGTGTATGATAATAAATGGGATTGATTATGGACAATGACCAATGTGATTGGATTTTATTTTGGATGAATGCTTGAATGAATGAGTTTTATAAAATGGGGTCTGCGTACCTCATCTTCTCTAGTTTTATTCTCGATGTAAATTCTATCTCCTTTCTATGTACTGCCCCTTGACTGCTGATCAAGGTTTCTATTTAATGTTAAATAGTTAATGTAATATAGATAGTTAGAATTATTTTGAAGAAATTAGAGACCAAGGAGCAAGGAACGCATGAAGACTCATTTGTATGGAGCCAGGGTTTAAATGTAATAGTTATATTTAAATTTAAATTCTTGCACTCCTAGGTTTGACCTTTTGGTTCACTTGGTGGCTCTAGTGAACCAAACTAGAATAAAAGTCCATAATCAATCCGGGTAGAATATAGTATTCTATATTGCATGCTAAATATTATATATATTATATTTTATACAAACATGCTTCGCATGTTTAATAAAATGACGCGTATTTTATATATATATGTGCATGCGCGCTTAAAAAGATGAGACAAATAATAACAAACCCCTCAAAGAAATAATATTAAGTCTGACGCGTTCAAATGATATTTGGAATATTGAACGTCGCCATCTAGCATGATTAGTTAATAGAGTATTAAATATTTAATATGAGTTTGTTGTGCTATCCACAAGGCGAGTATTGAATATTTAAGATGTTAATTAATCACATTTGATGCTTATCAAGAAAATTGAACGATCTAGTCTTGTTGTGCTATCCACAAGGACGAAAATTTTTCTTTTTTGAATTTATGGAAGTGCTAGGCTGGACTTAACTTAAATTATTTTAGTTCGGATGTGCACACACATGACCATTATGATTTAAGAGGCAAAATAAAAGGAGTTACATGGTGATGCAATTGACAAGAGTTGTCTACCTATTTATTTGTATACGCTTGTTGTGCTATCCACAAGGTTATATACATTTGAAATAGGATTCTTAATCTCACTAGCAAATCTTTAATTAGATGTTGCCGAACTATATAAGTGAGGGTAATATAGTTTGATAAAAATAGTGGGAGATACCAATTTAAAATAAAGACCTAAATTTATTTTGGTATGCAAAATTAATAAAATGAATGTTTGCTAAAATGTTGTTTTTCACATGCAAAATTTTAAAAATGTCAAAATCACTAATTTCACTGCGAAGCATACTTGATGCTAATAAGCTTACCGGGCCGAATTATACGGACTGGCTAAGAAATCTGAGAATAGTTCTCACTGCTGAAAAGATTTCTTATGTCCTAAACTCACCTGTCCCTGGAACTGTTCCAGAAACAGCCTCTGAGGAAGAGATTGCCACCATTGTAAAGTGGCAAGATGATGCATCTGTGACTCAATGCATCATGCTCGCATCCATGAATAACGAGCTTCAGCGTCAGCACGAAAACATGGATGCTCCTACTATGTTGATTCACCTCAAGGAGTTGTATGGGGAACAAAGTAGGACGGCTAGATATGAGATATCTAAGGAGCTCTTCCGATCTCGGATGACCAAGGGCAAAGTGAACATAAAGGAACAAAAGAAATCTGATCCAGCTAGCAAAGGAATGTGCTTCCATTGCAACGAGCCGGGTCATTGGAAGAGGAACTGCAAGAAGTTTCTGGCAAAGAAGAAGCTTGGAGAAGCTTCGACTTCCAATTAAGGTTTGTTCATGACTGAAATTAATTTTTCAGAAAGTCAAAATTCTACTTGGGTATTGGATACCGGCTGTGGTTCTCACATATGTAATAATGTGAAGGGACTGGTCAGAAGTAGAAAGCTGAACAATGATGAGGTGATCCTACGAGTAGGGAATGGAGCAAAGGTTGCTGCATTAGCTGTAGGAACTTATTATTTAGCAAATGCCTTCGGGCAAGTCCATTTATCTTAATAATTGTTATTATGTTCCGAATATTATTAAAAAACATTATTTCAATTTCTGTATTGGATATGGAAGGATTTAACGTTGTTATAAAGAACAATAGTTGTTCTATTTATAAAGACGATGTTTTATATGGTATTGGAAATTTGCGAAATGGACTTTATACACTTGACTTACAAGAAAATATATTTCAAATTGAACAAACTAAGAAAAGGAAAAGAGATGATATTAATTATACCTACATGTGGCACTGTAGACTCGGTCATATCAATGAAACAAGATTATCCAAGTTGCATAAAGATGGGCTCCTCGAGCTATCCGATTATGAATCATATCCAACTTGTGAAACTTGTCTCATGGGTAAAATGACTAAATCTCCTTTTAGTGGAAAAGGGGAGAGAGTTACAGAGTTGTTGGCATTGATTCACACAGACGTTTGTGGACCTATGACAACAAGTGCACGGGGTGGGTATTCTTATTTTATTACTTTCACTGATGATCACTCAAGATTTGGATATGTGTATTTAATGAAATACAAATCAGAATCATTTGAAAAGTTCAAAGAGTTCAGAAGTGAAGTAGAGAAACAAACGGGCAAGAGTATTAAGATACTTCGATCAGATCGAGGTGGAGAATACTTAAACAGTGAGTTTCTCAATTGTCTCAGAGAAAATGGTATAATCTCACAATGGACTCCTCCAGGTACACCACAGTTAAATGGAGTATCTGAAAGGAGAAATCGAACACTGTTGGACATGGTTCAATCCATGATGAGTTTTACCGACCTTCCAATTTCCTTCTGGGGATATGCCCTAGACACGGCTGCATACCTACTTAACAAGGTACCTACCAAATCCGCCCCAAAGACTCCATATGAGATGTGGAAAGGGAGGAAACCAAATCTTAAGCATGTTAAGACTTGGGGTTGTCCAGCTTATGTCAAAAAGTTTGAAAATGATAAGCTACAGACTAAATCCGATAAGTGTAGATTTGTGGGATACCCTAAAGAAACCGTAGGGTATTATTTCTATCATCCAACTGATCAAAAGGTGTTTGTTGCGAAACATGCTACCTTCTTGGAGAAAGAGTTTATCCATGAAGGGGTCAGTGGGAGTAAGATATATCTTAAAGAAGTTCAAGAACCACAAGTTACCACGGACCAAAGTCAGGTACCTAACCAAGTAGAAGAACCTACTGTACCACACCATGTTCGTAAATCTGGAAGAGTACCGAAGATACCTGAGAGGTATGGATTCGTTATAGAGGATGACGATGAGGTACACATCATGAATGATGATGATCCATTGAATTACGAACAGGCTATGAGTAATAAAGACTCAGGGAAATGGATTGAAGCCATGAAATCTGAAATGGACTCCATGTATGAAAACAAAGTATGGTCTTTGGTTTCACCACCTGAAGGTATTAAACCTATTGGGTGTAAATGGGTTTTTAAGAAAAAGACTGGAGCAGACGGAAAGGTAGAGACCTATAAGGCCCGACTGGTTGCAAAAGGTTTCAAACAAAGACAAGGAGTTGACTATGATGAAACCTTCTCACCAGTAGCCATGCTCAAGTCCATTCGGATTTTGCTTGCGATTGCAGCTTACAACGACTATGAGATCTGGCAGATGGACGTGAAAACGGCCTTCCTCAATGGGAAACTTGAGGAGGATGTGTATATGACACAGCCAGAGGGATTTATTTCAAAAGTTGGAACAAATCAAGTCTGTAAGCTACAACGATCCATTTATGGGTTGAAGCAAGCTTCTCGTAGATGGAACATTCGTTTTGATGAGACAATCAAAGAGTTTGATTTTATCAAAAACGAGGATGAACCATGTGTATACAAGAAGGTTAGTGGGAGCGCAGTATCATTCCTTGTATTATATGTTGATATATTACTGATAGGGAATGACATTCCTATGTTACAATCAATTAAAATCTGGTTATCTAAAAACTTCTCCATGAAGGACTTGGGTGAAGCATCCTATATTTTGGGGATAAAGATCTATAGAGATAGATCTAAAAGGATGCTCGGCTTATCCCAAGGAACGTACATTGATACGATTCTAAAGAGGTTTAGCATGGAAGATTCCAAAAGAGGTCTCATGCCGATGAGCCATGGAATAAATCTCTCCAAGAAACAGGCCCCAAAGACACCTGAGGAGAGAGACCGTATGAGTAAGATCCCTTATGCTTCTGCAATAGGATCTATCATGTACGGTATGATATGTACTAGACCGGATGTTGCTCACGCACTTAGTGTAACAAGCAGATACCAGTCGAATCCAGGAGAAGAGCACTGGAAGGTAGTGAAAAATATCCTAAAGTACTTGAGAAGGACTAAAGATATTTTTCTTGTCTACGGTGGGTCTGAATTAAAACTCGAGGGATTCACGGACTCAAGTTTTCAAATAGACCAAGATGACAGTAAATCTATTTCAGGGTATGTGTTTACCTTGAACGGAGGTGCAGTGAGTTGGAAGAGTTCCAAGCAGCAAACGGTTGCTGATTCAGTGACAGAGGCAGAGTATATAACTGTAAGTGAAGCTGCAAGTTGATGTTTTAGATGAAAAGTTCATTACAGAACTAGGAATAGTTCCTAAGTCTCATCTTGAATCTAAACATGTGTTGCGGCACTTTGATTAAAGAAATCATTGAAAGAGGAGAGTGTAGACTCTCAAGACAACATTGCAGATCCATTAACTAAAGCTTTAACACAACAGCAGTTTGATCGTCACTTAGAGAAGTTGGGTATGAGATACCATGGCGATTGGCTTTAGTGCAAGTGGGAGATTGATAGTAGTGTGCATACAAGCCAATCATGTATGATGATAAAGCGCATACTTTGTGAACAATCTTATTTATTTATTAATAAAATATTTATTTATTAAAGGCATTTAATTATCTACATGGTGCTGTTTTTATAATATGTAAATAACCCATAGTTTTAAGCAATGCTTTTAGAATCATGATGTTGATCATGCTAATGAGATCTAAATTCTTAGAAAGCTTTAAAACTAAAATAGTTCCCAATCGTGGGATTACTAAAAAGGGGATTAGTAAATCCGGATAGATTGGTACATATGTTGCTTGCTCATTGGATGAGGATGACTGATCTCATGGTCATTTGTGTGGAGACACTAAAGCAAGTATGTAGGTGCTTATTGGAGAATAAGTTCACTGAACGTGACTCGTTATGGAATACCTAATGGAGTTTTACTCGCCTGTCAATAGGAATTCCTAATGTGATAGTAGTACATGTGATCCTTGGACTTGAGATCATCATAGTATCTTGTATGTAACAAATTATACTTTGACTAATTCCTTAAGGCCTTTTAAGGCATATATAGGGTATGCTTGGGTGTAATGAGTTACATATGGAGATAATGAATGATCAATAAAGAATCTACCACCTCTAGTAAAAGAGGAGATATGTCCTATGTGATTCGTTAAATGACAACCCAGGAATCCTTGGCCAAGGTAGAATGAAATTAGAAAGAGGTTTCTAATTTGCATTATTTGGAGTTGTGCATTTTCTAATCGAAATACATATGATTAAATAAATTAAGACTTGTTAGTAAATCCATGTCTTATATTTAATTGGGACATTGTATGGTGGAAGGATTGAATTGTACGGTAACTATTAACTCACAGGTTCTTTTATGATTAATGTTGAAATCTATATTATCTGGAAAGTCGTTGATCGCTAGGGAGGCTTATCCCGATTGTAGAATAA
Organism: Panax stipuleanatus; assembly: GCA_020205555.1. Classification (NCBI taxonomy): domain Eukaryota; kingdom Viridiplantae; phylum Streptophyta; class Magnoliopsida; order Apiales; family Araliaceae; genus Panax; species Panax stipuleanatus. The sequence continues at coordinate 34,477,617 of CM035120.1, forward strand.
ATGTTATTTATTTAAATAGATTATTAGTTTAATTTGTTTATTTAAATAAGATTAGAATTGTTCTAATTAATTTATTCACAACCTATTTAATATGGAGAACCTAAAGGGTCACACCATAAAAGGAAGAAGAATTATTTAAGAAGAAAATGGCATGATAGTAATAATGCATTAAGTATAATTAATTTAATCTATGATGATAGAATAAATTAAATAGCTTAATGTTTATTATTTAATATTTTAGAAATATTAAATATAAATTAATAAGAGGAGTCTTATTAATATTATTATTATTATTATTTTAATTCTAAAGGAGTTTAGGAATTAGTATAATATCAGTACTCTCTCTCAATCCTAATAAAGATTAGGATATAAATTAATTATATAAAACCCTATTCTAATTGGATTAGGAGGGTTAACCTAATATCTATATAAGAGAGTCTTATATTAGAAATAAGGGATGTGAAATTTTCCAAGAGTTGGGAGTACACATATTCTATAGAGATAGAAACAAGGGTTAAGCCAATAACCCATCTTCTTGAGTTCTTCATCTTCCTTGGTGGATCACCGTTAGAGGCCAAACATTTGGGTGGCTGACATTATTCAAGGGAAGGAGCCACTATCAGAGGAATCAAAGGAATCAAATGAGTAGAACTTGTACCTGAGGAAGCTTAGATCTTCAAAGGCATAATTCCATGTTCTCTCTTTTCTGTTATTGATAACAAGCACAAAGCATGATCATGGTTATGGGTTTGTATAAATTTTGAAAACCTAGTTTTTACGCTTCCGCCCTATTTATGTGATTTGATTGCATGATTGCGTTACATACAAACTCAACAATTTACTCGTACGATCAATAATAGTACAAGCTCAAATACGTGTTCAATAAAGAGTATGAATCGAATACTTGCTCAATAAAAAGAGTAGTTCGGATACTTGCATTCAATATATAAATCGAATAAAGTTAGGAAACTTGCTCGATAAAAGTAGGGTAAGAATTTGCATTAAAGAGATAAGGGTTAGATATTTGCACAAAATCTAAAGTTGTGTAAGTTAGGAGACTTGCACATTATATATTACGAACTTGCACAATAAAAGAGTGTAAGTCAGGGAACTTGCAGTCAAAGAGATAAGGTTTAGATACTTGCACAAAATCCAAAGTTGTGTAAGTTAGGAGACTTGCACATTATATATTACGAACTTGCACACTAAAAGAGTGTAAGTTAGGGAACTTGCATTCAAAGAGATAAGGTTTAGATACTTACCTTAAGCGTAGTCTATCCACGTTAAGTAAATCAACACTTTCGAATCCCTATCGTAATATAGTTATGCGTATAGAATATTCATTAGTCATACAGTTTAACATTATACTTTATCTTATTCATACAACCAACATATAAGTTAAGTCTTCAATCTTACTATACCGTCATATCTCACGCATAGTACTATATCACTTCACGACTCTAGATTGACATAACTTACATTATCTTTTATCCTTAAGGTTCCTCCTTTCGGGTCAATCAAGTTTACATATCGTCATTATCACATAAGATCACAACAATTAGCAAACATACTCTTTTTAGCAAGTTATAGCATTGCTGTAAGTTATTCGTCAAAGTCGCGTTCAAGCATCAACATATGATACCACATAACATATATACATGTTAAAGAGTCTTGCATGCTTCCCAAGTCCATCTAAGTTCTCTCTTTCATGATATGGTTCTAGGTTAACACTTTTGATAACTTTAAGGTCATGAAAATCACAAGGTCTAACATGCTCGCTTTTTAAACACATAAGGCATTCGTATAACTTGTATTAGGCATGTTCATGAGCATTCATATAGCATACATGCAACTAGCATCGTTTTGGTTTGAAAATATGCTTCATTTATATTTAACTTAACTCACGACACCTAATCATGGTATACATACATGTATGATACATTATTGAGGTTAAGGGCACTATCAAGCATGTTCATAATTATCAGAATCTAAAACTCAATGTAACATGTCAAGGTTCACGATCAAAGCTCATATTTTCATTAGTAAAGCTTCACTAATAAGGCCTATCATGTTCATGTTATATATAAACATATGTTAACATGTCCGACATGCATTTCTAGGCCATATAGACATGCTCGCAAAATCAGAATATGGATATGGTACATACGTGTCAAAGTTTGCTTTTAATACTCATGCTTTTGTTCATAACGCTCACTAGCGAGGTTCAACATGCTCGTGTTACACTATGAAACTCATACGCACAAGTTGACATACTTTTCATGCCTTTCTAAGTCGTCCTAACATGCTTGCAAGGTCAGAACATCAACCTAGATATAACATGCCAAATTTGTTTACAAAACTTTATGTTTACTTTGGAAACTATAATCGTTTATTAATCATGCATACAACCATAGTACAACATGTTCACATTAGGCCTACATATCCATATATACAAGTTACTCATGTTAGTATGCCTTGCCTAAGTCATAATAATCAACTACGCTTAACAGGTTGCAGCAGGAAACACAAAATAATTTCCAGAGACCGGCGCAGCTCGTGCCAGACTGCAGTCTGCTTCGGCAGTTTCCAGCATAATTCATGAAATTACTTCATGAATTCTCTTCCAGAAAAACTACATTGTTTCCCTATCATATTATGAGGCTATATAACAACCAAATAAATATTCTTCAATCCAATTGCAATCTAATTTGACACAATCAAGAAATTAAAATTCAAGACTAGAAATTTTGACAGAGAACGAAAATGAAGAACAATAGTATGTGATTATACCTCTGATGCTAATGTTGCTGTAACAATTCCTTCGATTCTCAAAATGCTTATTACTAATATATAATTTGCTCTCACTTCTACACTTAGGAAAATTCTCAGCAAATCAAATTGAAGGAGAAGAGGCTACATTTAAAGAATTTCAATTACATAGACAATGTATTTGTTCTTCAAATTAAACAGATGGAAATGTTAGATTACATGGTGATTAAGAAGGAGTTGATAGTTGGTTGGTGAAGGAAATCATGAATCCCACCCCCTTGCCCATCATGAAGCTATGAGAGTTTGTTGAAATTGAGAAGAAAGAGTAGGCTTAGACTTTGAGTATTTCATGTGAGGAAGAATTGTGACTCTTATATTGGGACAAAGCAACATATCTTCAGTATTTTGCAAATCTCACATACTAAGGTTACGTATATAAGTCTACTTAGGTAATATAATGTATACCTAGGTTATAATGTAATGTCACAATGTATTTCAATGAATAAGTAACATTTCAATGTAGTAATATACTTTGCACATATATAATCCATATACATTTTATCATACCGATATAATTTAATCGGATATTATCATATTACATTATCTCCTTTATTATTAAATTCTACTATCCAACAATTGTTTACAAAATATTCATGACGTACTATTTTAATGTATACTCACATACATATTGTTACACAGGCATAAATCATGTAGCTTATATAGTTTAATCAATCTTAATATATGATTTCTATATGTAGTGTGGTCACATTGCACCTTATACTTTATATAGTATATAGGTAGCTACTATCCATAATACATTTAATTATCACATGCTTGTACATAGCAATAAATTGAGTAAATATTATATTAATTAAGTAATCACTATATTATCAATTCATTTTCATAACAAAAATTATTAACAATTATGTGATTAATAATCGCAATCCTCGATAATATAATCTTATTATATTTATAAACAAGTTACTATTATTATTCTATTATTTGCAATAATAATAATCAACATATTATTATTAATTAATCATCATTAATATTCTATTACAATTAAATAACAATTAATATTTGATTAATTGTTCACGTAGTAATTCCTTCATTAATTTACCCTATTATCAATTATTATTATATGATAAATAATCATATTCCTCAATAGTTTAATAAATACAAATCTTATTATATTTATAAACAATTTACTTATCATTATACTATCACTTGCCATAATAATAAATCAACATACCATTATAATAACAATTAACAATTAATATAGATTAATTATTTAATTAATAATTCCTCCATCTTTGAATTAATTAAGTCATTATTGAATCTATTATCGTGCCACATGAGGCATTTCAACGAGCTTATCATATCTCTGTATCTTTCTCAATTATTATAATTTCCATTCGAATTCATTTGAATTAACTTATCTCATAACACATAGATATTTATATTTAAATAAGTATTCATTTTCATTAATATATTCATTTACTCTTTAACCGGTTATTATTCATAATAACACTTAATAACATTATTGTAAGATTAACTATCACATGTATTGCACTCAACAAATAATCAAATAAATATAACTCTTATTATATTCATCAATTACTTACTCGTAAATGTTTTGTTACTCAAAATAACATATTATTAAGAATTACTCATTAATAGGCTATCACTAATAACAAAAATTAATTAACAATGTAATATTAATTAATCTTTCACTTATTGATTTCCCTCTTTAATTATTATTTCCATTCTCATGCCACACAAGGCATTCTATGAGTTCGTCAAAAAATTTCACATTTCCTCAATATCATAAATTCAATTTAATATAATCGAATTACTTCTCTTATAACTCATAAACATTTATGTTCTAATAAATATTCATTTTCTCATTATATCAATAAAAAAAATTATTCATGAAATTCACGGTTCTTACAAGGTTACCAAGCAAAAGCGTTAAGATGTTTGTGCACAATACATGGTATGAAGGGCTAATCCCCTTAAGTACGAGTTAAGGTCCATAGTCTAAATAACTGTTAAAGGTTTTAAATAAAAATATTTATAACCTAGGACAAAAGTTCAAGGTCTTACGACCTTTAGATGATTTCAATATTCAAAATTCTAATATTAATGAAAGGATTATTATTCAATTATTTATTGTTGATGAAAGTAAATTTATTCAAATCTATTGAAGCTATTCAATTATATGTTGTATTCCAGTGAGCTGTTGTTTGCTCACTCTTGCATATTAAATAACCATTGCAGCTAAGGTTGAAAGTGTTGAAAGATAAACAAGTGAAGACTTATTTTAATTGTTGATTGATTGTAAAAGACTTGAAGTTATATTTTTATTTTTTGCATTAAATATTTATGTCAAGGTTAGATAACCATGGGATTTATTTTGGACAAGGTTGTAATCCTTTTATAAGGAAGATTTTTATTTAAGTATTTATGAAGGTTGTAATTTATTTTGAAATTCTTTATTATTGGGTAGATGTATGTTTTATTTAGAAAGTGAACACTAAATCTTGTGGAAACAAAGTACCCGAATTTGGGGGTGTCACAATCCAACTGTTGGCACAACCCCAGCGAAGCGTCAAGTATAGACCGGTGACAGTTCAGTCGTTGGCACAACCCCAGTGAACCGTCGGGTATAGACCGGTGACAGTATCAGCCGTTAGCTCAACCCCAACGACGTCTCAGCCGTTGGCGCAACCCAGTGAAGCGGCGGGAAAGATCTGGTGACAGAAGCAATATAGTAATCCATCCCCGATGATGGCATCTGTTATACACATCCTCAAAGGGAGTACCGAGAAGGATTGGTGATTCAAACCCCCTGTTTCAAATTACCGGTGTAGATTATCGTTCAGATAGGCATCGGGAGCACTCATTGGAATAACTCGGCGTCCGCAATGTCGTCCTCGTCAAGTTCATCCCTAGGCTAGCATAAATGACATCATCCCCAGCAAAAAATGACGAAAAACAATTTGCGATAGCCTATTTGTTACCTCCTCAGCAAAACGAGATGAGAACAGTTTGCAATAGCATCCTAACTCTGATAACCTGTCGGTGGATGTTCTACCAACAACCTACTGATAGTGTGGCAACAAGGGTTATCATAGGTAACATTATACCCAACAGAAACTAACGTAATCAATCAGTGATAACCCCACCCCCTCATATCTGATACTCCTCGCATATCATACCAATAATGACGTTGCCTATTCAGTTGCATTTCTAGCGTCTAACATTCTTTATCTTGTCCATTTCACTGCATTGCATGAACATGATAAAGAGGGGCATCTGTAGACACTCAAAATTTTCTTTCCCTGTTACTAACACTATAGGAGGGCAAGAATGCCATCAAATCAACCCTGGTCTCAATATCGGGCCATTAACTCAACCCCGGTCTCAATACCGGGCCATCAGTACAACCCTAGTCTCAATACCGGGTCATGAAATCAACCTCGATCTCAATACCGGGCCATCAGGTTAACCCCGGTCTCAATACTAGGCCGTCAACTCAACCCCAATCTCAATACCGGGCCATCAAATTAACACCGGTCTCAATACCGGGTCATCAAATAAACCCCGGTCTCAATATCGGATCATTAAATCAACCCCGGTCTCAATACCGAGCTGTCAAATCAACCCCAGTCTCAATACCGGATCATCAAATCAACCTCGGTCTCAATACCGGATCATCAAATCAACCCTGGTCTCAATACCAGGTCAACAACTCAACCCCAGTCTCAATAACGGGTCATAAAATCTACCCTGGTCTCAATACCGGGTCATCAACTCAACCTTGGTCTCAATATCGGGCCATCAAATCAACCCTGATCTCAATACCGGGCCTTTAAATCAACCCTGATCTAAATATCGGGCCATCAAATCAACCCCGGTCTCAATACCGGGCCATCAACTCAACCCCGGTCTCAACACCAGGCCGTCAAATCAACCTCAGTCTCAATACCGGGTCATCAAATCAACCCCAGTCTCAACCCGGGAAGTATAGGTCAGCGCCGGTCTCAACTAAGGGGGTACAGGTCAACCCCGATCTCAACTCAGGAAGTACAGGTCTGCCCCGGTCTCAACCCGAAAGGTACAGGTAAACTCTGGTCTCAACCCGAGAGGTACAGGTCAGCTCCGGTCTCAACCCGGGAGGTACAGGTCACCACGGTCTCAGCCCGGGAGGTACAGGTCAGCCCCGGTCTCAACCTGGGAGGTACAGGCCAGCCTTGGTCTCAACCCGGGAAGTACAGGTCAGCCCCGGTCTCAATCGGGGAGGTACAGGTCTGCCCCGATCTCGACCCAGGAGGTACAGCTCACCCCCAGTCTCAACCCGGAGGTACAGATCAACCCCGGTCTCAACCCGGGAAGTACAGGTCATCCCCGATCTCAACCCGGGAGGTACAGATCTGCCCCAGTCTCAACCTGGGAAGTACATATCATCCCCGGTCTCAACCCGGGAAGTTAGACCAACTTCAGGAACAAACCTGAAGACTCACAACATCTGCAGAGGAAAACCTAGAGTGACCAAGTCAGCCTCAGAGACAACATTGAGGACAAACAGACTCGAATGAGATCCAAGCCTTGGAAACAACTCCAGGAAGTTAACCAAAGGCCATGCCGATATTGAAGGCAACCCCGGGAGGGGCAAAATGGTCATTTTACCAACTCTAAGCCAATTCGGTCAAACTCAAGCCGAATTGATGCCACCAAGGTTAGGACGAACCGTAACCATGATCCCGAGTGCAAACAGCGCAAGACAGCTCAACGGACAAACTGTGGGGAATTAAAGATATGGTTATGAACCCGTCTTCTTGGACCCAAAAATTAATTTATCCCATGTCTTTGTGACACTCTCGGCGAGGGCTTTCCGGAAAGGTACATCACACCTTAAACGGATACTCTGATCAAAAGTTAGAAAGTTTCGACTTCGACCTCGCGTTGCTCGAAGTGCACGTACTTCGAGACAATGAAACCCACACGTGGGCCCCACCAGGGGAGCCACACCTCTACCTACGGTAGCAGCAGGTAGGGTGGAGGCTCCCTGGCCTATATATATGAGGGCACCCCCCTCATTTTAATAATTCTGAAACGCTTCGAACCTCAGTCTGTTTGGTTTTCTGTCCAATTTCTTATGTTCCAAACCCAAATATTTTCACTATAACAAGTAGATATACCCACATACTACCACATATCAGAAAATAACCGAATGATTTGGACTTTTAAAGCCTATGATTTGGCAAAAATCCCATCTAGCAGTCCATTTTGAGTATTTTTACGATCAGCAAGTCAATACTACTTCTTTGCACTTTTATACACTTTCACGTTAAGTTTCATTTTCTAAATATGCCCGAAACGAAGTTCTGTGGCCGTTTTTGTCAACTTTTGGTACAATTTTATACATAAACACATTTTCTTGCATTTTTACAACTCGAATTGATGATCCGTCGCTTCCAGCAGTTTTTAAATACTAACATCTGCGTTTTGAGCAACTTCGCCAGACTAGGTTATCTTCCCAGTCCGGATTTAGCTTTTTTTGTATATATTTAACTGTATATATACTAACTTTTCAATTCTGTCAAGCCCGGATGTCAAATCTGCGATAGTTTACTATTTTTATATATAAATATGCATATATAAGCAGCCTTCACCACCACTGGATTATCTTCCTAGTCTTGGTTGACTAATTTTTCGTCTCTATATATATATATTTATATATTTTAATTTGGCCTAAATTATTCTGTGGCCTTTTTACTACTTTTATATATAAATATGCATATATAAGCAACTTTCACCACCACTTGGTTATCTACCCATTCTTGGTTGACTACTTTTCTGTACATTTACATTTTAATTTGGCCTGAATTATTCTGTGGCCTTTTTACTGCTTTTATATATATTTATGCATATATAAACACCCTTCACCACACCGGGTTATCTTCCCAGTCTTGGTTGACTACGTTTCTGTATATATTTATATATCAGTCCGGGCACAAGCATGAAAACCAATCGCCTTTTTTACTGTTTTTTTATATATATTTCAATTCTGTCCAGCCTAGATCTTTCCGTGGCTTTTATACAGCTTTTATAAATATATATATATATATATATATATATATATATATATATATTTCAATTCTAGTCCAGGCACCGGTGTGAAAACCCATCGCCCTTTACAGCTTTTGTATATATAATTGCATATATATATATATATATATATTGCTTTACTCGCTTTTATTAAATTGCTGCTTTAAATATTCATTTTATATGAATCGACACTGACATATTTGCGGGCCAACAAGATTTATTTAAATCTCGCCAACTCTAGCTTTCAAATGGTTCAAAATTAGTACAGACAGAACCGGGAAGCTAGAATGGCTGAGATTTATTTAAATCTAGCATTTTTCTAGTTTCAGTTGTAAAAGTAACCTCGCATCTCTTAGATCGCTATCTAGTGGGAACGAGACGCTTTGACCATGTACGAACCAGGATTTACTGGATGAATACATGGGTTCTGGCGACATTTGGGATATAATTCTTTTTCTGTATAAATTTGAGTTGTGCAGGTTTATTGGCTACTCATATGTGAGCCTAGGAATCATGAGATTCATGAGAAAACTGATCAGAATCTGATTCCCATGATGGACAAACTCCACTTTACAAATGTACCCTGCCAGTTTTTCTATAAAATTTACATACAAAAGACCTTAAAATGGTTATCCGGATTTAAGGTCTCAATATAGTGAAATATGGTTTGTTGTGTCAGAGTCCCTCCGATGGCTGCCAAGCCCATGAGGAGACCGACACTTGTATTTATTTTTGTGGTAGAAGATGCTTCGCAGCCCGACAATCATAATTCAAATTATGTCTTAAGGCTGAAAAGATAAAATTAAAGTATCAATATGCTTTAATTCCTATGTTAGCGTAGGGGTTTGATAAAATGCTTTCAAAACATCACTTCAATAATCTTTTCAAAAAGAAAAGAATTTGCAAATCAAATCAAACACTTTTACAAATCAAATCAAAGACTTTTTTGCAAATCAAATCAAACCTTTCGTTGGTTCAACGATGCATAGACATGTTTTCCATCAAACATAGGCCCAATTTTCAAATAGCATTCACACACACATTTCAGTTTTTTTAAGGGAAATATTGAAAAGATACGGTACCGTACCATGTTTACACGGGAGTTGTGGGGTGCCTAACACCTTCCCTACACTTAACCAAGCCCCCGAAACTCAAACTTCGATTTCAAAGATCAAGTTTCGACAGTGTCCAGCAATTGAGCCTTTTTTCAAACAAACTCAGTTGAGTTGGTACAATCATTTCAAATCTACCAACTGGCGACTCTTTAAAACGTTCAAATCGCCGACATGACCTTTTTTGCAAATAAAAAGAGTAAGTGTAGAGATAACTTAGGAAGAGAAAATGATTCGGGTTGTGACCCGACCAGCGGATTTTTTCCCAACGTAGACAGACAGGATACTTATAAGCACTTATTAAACGAGCGTTATCCTGAAGGCACTCCACATCCTGTGATTGATCAAGAGCTGTGGGAGAGGGTGTCAGTTGTGAATAAGAACTACGTTAAAGGCGAAGGAAAACAACGACGCCCAACCATTAATGGCACAGGCAGCTCTGCTACCCAGTCTACACAGTCATCGACCCATCTAGCTCATCATACTCCTGCTGACTGTGTGAGAGCGATATGTTGAGATCATGATTTCTTTCGTATACTGGGTGGGCATTTGGCGGCAGTGGCGGCAGCAGTATCATAACAGCATAAGGATGGCGACGAGGTAATCTTAGTATTTATATTACAATGAAATTAATTAGTCACTTATATATATATATATATATATATATTCACACATATATTATCGTAATACCAGTATCAACATATATACTATATATGTAACTTGTTTTTATTATGTTGTTAATTACAGGGTGATCAACTAGAAACTAATTTGGACGAAGATGCATGACGACCGACCTATAACTAGTCTTGTTGTATAGCTATTTATGAGCATTGTACTTTTATATTCATTCTTTGGATGACTATATGTTACTTACACATTAGATTTGTATATATTTCTTCATTCATATTGATTTTTTAATGTTTATATAGTTTATACTATTTTGGTGTATGTGTCGGTATATGGATGGATATTATATTGTTGTGCTTGTGTTGGGATTATATAAAATTTGGTTGGAAGTTTATATATACTGTCTGTTGTGTGATGGGATATAAAACAGGTAGAGTTTTTTGAGAAATCCAGAAAATAAGAAATATTGTTTTTTATTTTTATACATCAGCGACCGTAGGTGGTCGCTAACATATATTAGCAACTGCTAATTGGATCAGGGAGTTAGCGATCGGTTTCAGTCGCTGATGTCGGTTGCTGACACGTGGACCACGCCAGCCTTTCGACCCTGACCATGCTGACTCAGCTTAGTGACGGCACCGGTCGCTTATAGCGGTCGCAGGTATGTCGGTTGCTAATAGTGGTCGCTGATGTACATTCCAGCGACAAGATTTTATGTGACGACTTTCGGCGACCGCGTTCGGTCGCTGATAGCCAAGTACGACCGTAGGCGCTCGCTGATAGGCCTTTTTCTTGTAGTGATAAAACGCGGGGTTTAAAGTCCTACAATAAAGTTCCCCTTTTTATAAGGGTTGTTCATCTTAGTTTTACATCATGAGTCCGTACCACAACAATATAGTTTTGATTAACTGCAAAGACACTCTATGATTTCAACATCTTATATTGACATCAGTCTAGCCGAAACAAGTGGCATAGATCTTCATTCACAAATTAGTTCACTTATAATGGAACGTTTCTTAATTAACAATTCAATATTAGTCTAGCTGAAACAAGTGGCATATATCTTCATTAACACATCAGTTCACTCATAATGGAATGTTTCATACTTAACAATTTAATATTAGTCTAGCCTAAACAAATGACGTAAATCTCATTAACAAATCAGTTCACTCATAATAGAATGTTTCATACTTAACAATTTAATAGTTGTCTAGCCGAAATAAGTGGCATCAACGTAATACTTAAACAATTCAGGCATAATTGAATTTTAAAGATAGCTTGAACACTTGTACAAATATAAAAGATTTGTATATGTTTTAGGATTTACTCAACATAGGAACATTGAGCAATTTAGAACTTCAAACATCGTGAAACAATTATAATAACAAAGTCAAATGAACATATGAACTTGCACACGATAATCATTGTACAAGGTTAGAAAAACTTGCATTTGGTATGAAATCAAAGGAAGTTAAGAAACTTGCATATCATAAAGTTTATACAAGAGATAGAAACTTGTACAAAGTAATAATTTGTACAGTTTAGGAAATTTGCACAGAATAATATATAAGAAAGTTCAAGAAACATGTACTACGTGCGAATATCAATAATTATCATTGATGTAGAATAATTTATAATAATTAATCCACTAGCATACTTGAAACATAATAACTCGAGTTTGAGTTAAGAAACTTGCATGTTCCATTGATTACCGCTAAGCAATTTAATTTAACTTCTTAGGAAAAGACCTATCATTAATAAGATTGATATGTCAATTAGCATAACACATTTTGATTCATAGTACTACTACTTTATTCTAAATTATCTAACATTTAATCACATAAGTAAACATTAGATAATACCTTAAACCATTAATAATATTATTATCATTTGATAATATTTCAATCACTTAATAATTATCTTAAACTCTCGTCTAATATTATTAATTATTTAATAATATTTTATTCGCTTCTTAATGTTATTAATTATTTAATAATATTTTAATCTCTTACTAATATTATTAATTATTTAATAATATTTTAATCATTTACTAATATTATTAATCATTTAATAAAATTTTATTCATTTACTAATATTAATAATCATTTAATAATATTTTAATTATTTACTAATATTTTAATTATTTATTAATAATTTAATCATTTACTAATATTATTAATTTTTTAATAATATTTTAATCATTTACTAATATTATTAATTATTTAATAATATTTTAATTATTTACTAATATTATTAACCATTTGATAATATTTTATTTATTTATAAAATTATAAACAATTTAATTTAATTGTTCATCTCTTATTATTTAATACATATAACAACTATACCATGCCATTCTTATAACATTTTAGTAACAACAACAAAATTACCCTTATAAAGCTTTAATACACCATTTTAATTATCATTAGTCAATAAAATTATATTACAAAATTTTATAACTTAATTTCCTCAATTATTCTTAACTCATTCATATGCATTAAAAATATTTACTTAACTTATTGTTTTTATATCTTCTGCAAAATTTTAATATATTATATTTGTCGACAACGGTAAAAATCTTTAGCGATCCTCTTTTCCTAATGTGTTTCTACCCTTGTTTGATCTGAAGGGTGAATTTTTTAGGAAAAGGCCGACATACAATGTCGACGATTTGAAAAGTTTGATTTATAGAGTCGCCAGTTGGTATATTTGAAATGGTTGTACCAACTCAACCGAGTTTTGTTTGATAAGTTTTACAAGTAGGCCCAATTACTGGACTCTGTTTAACTTAGCCTTGGAAACTGAGATTCATAAAGTTCGGGGGCTTGATTAAGCGGGGGGGAGGTGTTAGGCAACCCCTTGACTTCCGTAAAATATGGTTACCACGTCTTTTCAATTTTCCTATTTTATTTGCAGTGTGTGTGTGTGTGTGTGTGCTTGCAATAATTGGGCCTACGTTCTTGATTTGAAAGTAGTGTTGTGCTTCGTTGGACCTATATACGAAGGGTTTGACTTAATGAAAAGTCCATTTTTAGACAAGATATGAAAGTGATGTTTTGGAAGATGGTTTTCAAACCCTTTCGCTCGCATAGGAATTAAAGCCTTTTGATACTTCTATTTTATTCTATATTCGGCTGATTTTGTTTTTATTGTCGAGATGCGAATCATCCTCAACAAAATAACATATATACAAGTGCCGGGCTCCTTATGTGCATGAAAGCCATCGAAGTGACCCGAGCAGTACAAACCACAAATTACTATAATGAGACCTTAAATCCAGATAACCATTTTAAAGTCCCTTTGATTTACATTTACAAGAAGATAGGTAGGATGTATTTACAGTGCAAAGTTGTCCATCGTGCGAATTGGATCTAGATCCATGCGGTTAATCGTAGATCTCGTGATTCCTAGGCTCGCAGAATATTATCAAAAAAGGCTTGCACATCAGAGATATTGAAATAAAATGCAAATTGAAATCTAGACGTCGCAAGACAAAGGTTTCATCAGGTAAATCCTTGCATGCGCGTAACCAAATCTTCCCGTTCCCTCTAGATATGGATCTAGAGTCGCGTAGTCGCTTTAATATTTACAACACAAGAAAGAAAGCTGTATTTAAATAAATTTTAGCCATTCTAGCTCAACGGTTCAAGTTTGATAGCTTTTGAACCGGTTGAAAGTTAGAGATGGCTAGATTCAGATAAACCTAGTCCACAAAATTAGAACATATTTATATCACATGAACAGTTAAAACAGATATTTAATCACACTGAATAAATAATATGTATAATTATATATATATATATATATTAAAGATGTAAAGATCCACGGATTTCCAATCCAAGCATGACTGATAAATATATATATATATGAAAGTAGAAAAAGCCACAAATTTATAATCCAGGCATGACTGAATTAAATATATATATATATAGTCAGTTATATATATATATATATTAAAGCTGAAAATGTCACAGATTAACAATTCAGGCTAAATAAGACTTTTCTATATATATATATATATATATATATATATATATATATATATATATATATATATATATATATTAAAGCGATAAAAGCCACGGATTTGAAATCCATGCTGCAAAAGCAATTAAAAATGTATATATATACTTATATATACATAAAAGTAAGCTAGAAAGGCCACAGATTTGAAATCCAGGCGAAACCAAAAGTTATATATATATATATATATATATATATATATATGCTCATATATATATGATAAAGTAGTAAAAAGCTTCATATCACAAGAAATCTTACAATGTGTAGCTCTAAAGGCTTTAAACCACTTGGAGGGCTTGAAAATTCCATTTCCATCGGTTAAAATTTGATATGTTAGTATATATATGTATACAAATATATTGGAAGAATAAAATTGAAGTTTGGAGCACTATAGGTAGGGTTAAGAGCTGAAATAGGCAGAATTTCCTCTCTTCTCTCTTTTTTTCTTTTCTTTTTGGCAGGTGGGGGTCTCTATTTATAGACCAGAATAGTCGTGGGTCTACTCGCGGCAGTCGCGAGTCTATCTGCGGCTCCCCAAGTGGGCCCCGGTCCCGTGGGTTCTGTTGTCTCGAAGTACGTGCACTCTGATCAACGCGCTGTTTACTTCGAACCTTCATAACTTTCAATCCAAGAGTCCGTTTGAGGCATGCTATACCTTTTCGAAAAGCCCTTTCCGAGAGCTACACAATGACATGGGATTTGACCTTTTACAAATTCAAGAAGATGGGTCCATAAATAGATTATTGAGTCTTCACAGTCCGTCCGTTGAGCTATTGTATGCTGTTTTCACTCGGGATTGATGTTATGGCTCTTTATGAACCTCATGGCATTGATTTGGCATGATTTTGACTTGATTCGATGTCGAGTTGGTAAAATGACTATTTTTCCCTTCCAGGGGTTGTCTCCAGGATTGACAAGTTTTTTAACTGTTTCTCGGGATTGTCTCTAAGGTTTTATCCCAGCCGACTCTGTTCTTCCTCAGGGTTATCTCCGAGGTTGACTTGATATCCCAGGGTTATCCTTGGAGATGATTTGATGCTCCGAGGTTGTCGTCGGGGTTTGGCTTGATCTCCTGGTGTTGTCGCCGGGGTTGATTGTGATCTATTGGTATTGTTGCCGGGGTTGACTGTATCTCCCGGAGTTGTCGTCGGGGTTGGATTTGATCTCCTGGTGTTGTCACCGGAGTTTGGACTGTATCTCCTGGGGTTATTGTCGAGGTTTGGTTTGCTCTCCCGAGGTTGTCGTCGGGGTTTGGCTTGATCTCCAGGTGTTGTCATCAGGGTTGACTTGATCTCCTTTTGTTGTCGCTGGGGTTTGATGTATCTTCCGTGGTTGTCGCTGGGGTTTGACTTGATCTCCCGGTGTTGTCGCTGAGGTTTGTTGTATCTCCCATAGTTGTCGCCGGGGTTTGACTCGATCCCCCGTTGTTGTCGTCAGGGTTTGACTTGATGATTTGGACTTCCAATGTTGTCTCTGGAAGGTAAAAGACGGGTTTGCCCTATTGCTGGGTTAGTAATAGGATTGAAAATTTTTGAGTGTTTACAGATGCCCCTCTTTATCATGTTCATGCAATGTAATGCAATGAACAGGATAAAGACTCCTAGACACTGGAAATATTATACATGCAAAATGTAATGTAATGCGTGATATGCTATGTTATGAATGCTATATGCTCTTGTGGGGTTAGTTGCCACGGTATTCCATCATTGACCGCTCCCGCAACTTCTGCTGAGGATGGAGTTGTCCATGATGGTTTTCACTGAACTCTTTTGATGCCTACTCGAACGGTAGTTTGCAAAGCTGGCATCACCGGATCTTTCCCAATGCTACATTGGGTTGAAGCCAATGGTTTACCACGTCTGTCGGTGCTACCAAGACTAATTCTATGACATGTTGTAGAGATGTTTTCAAGATCTCTGTGGGGAAGATTCTTCCTTGGCTGATGCCATTAAATATTTCTGAAATCGACGTTGGGGTTGTCACTAACATTCTCTTTCTTCAGATACGCTTTCTGACTTTTCCTCCTTTGGAGATGTTCCTCTTTTGACGAGTGACCACATTGGGGATTCCTGATGCATATCCTAATGATAGCTTACACCAGTTTACATCATCGGCTTTTTCGACACTACGTTGGGGTTGTCGCCAATGGTTTGGATTGTTGTCCAGTTGGTGTCGACGTTTCTGTCGGGGATAAAAGTCTCACTATCTATTCGAACAATAGTTGACAACGATTTAACCATCATCGAACCTCCTCGATGCCTACCCGAATGGTAGTTTATGTAACGAATGAGAATTTATATATTAATTATAAATATTTATTGAATTAAATAAATATTTGATGTAATTTATTTATTGAGTTAAATAAATAAATTATGTGATTATTGTGGATTGATTTAATTAAGTGTTATATATTAATTAAATAAATATTTAATTTAATTGATGTATATTAATTTTATAGTATGGTTCTAATTTAATTGAGATAATTAAATAAGATGAATTATGTGATGAGTGTTACATGAAATTATAATTAGCGAGTAATTATAATTGTTACGTGATAATTTGTATGTGATTAATTGATGTTAGATTTTAATTAATTAAATTAGAATGTTAAAGATTTAATTAATTAAAGTGTAACATTAAAATATGTGTTAAAAGAATTTTTTAAAATAAAAAAAAGAGTTTTTAAATTGTTTTAACCAAACAAGGCCCTTACTTATGTTTCAAAATATTTTGCCAAACAGCGCTCTTGTACTAGCTTTAAACCCATTCTACCAAACAATGCCTTAGTTACTAATAATTTGTTTTTAAAAATAACTCTGTTTTTGCCAAACAAGTCTTATGCCTTTTTAAATTCAAATTTGTGTAACTCATGTATTAATTAATATATTTATTATATGGGTTAATTACTTAACCGTTATATTATATCAGTATACGTATATTATATTAGTTATAATATAGCTAAGTTACGTTAGTTCTAAGCCTACGACAAAATAAGAACAAAGAAAGAGCAGAGAAGAAAGTTAGAGAGAATACTCAACGAAGAAAAAGAAGGAGAACGAATTGGTAGAACTCAAGCTCCTCATCATCTTCTTCTTCAATCATCAAAGCAAAAAGGGTATAATTACTACCTTATAATTTTTAAGAACTTTATTTAGTTGTTCTTTCTTATTTTGAGTTCTCTGTGAAAAGATTATTCACGAATTGGTGATATTGTTGTAGATATGTAGAATTTGTGTTTACAAACTATTGAATTGTATGCTATAAACGATTTTCAAAAAATCAAATTGTTGTAGAAACAAGTTTTTATGGAGAAATTTTGTTCTTATGAAGTTATATGTTTTTGGTTGAGTTTGAGAGTAAAATTGATGAATTTCATGTGTTAATATGTCAATTAAGAGTTGTTCATGATACTATCGTTAATAAATGAAAACAATGCATGTACTATGCATTTGAGTGATTTAGATTTGAGTTTATATTGATTGTTTTGTTAAAGTATGAGTTTTATGAAAATAGCAAAACTTGTATTTTAAAACCTTTGATTTTGATTGCTTAAAAGATTTATGTGATTAGAATCATGTATTACGTGTGTAATATTGCATATATGTGTTTTACATTGTTTGAGTTGCTGTGTTTTGCCTATTGTTAGCTTATGGGGGATGAACAATGAAGTAAAGTGCCGAACTGCACTGTTTTTGTCCGCGTTCTGGCGCACCTGCGCCGGCAACAAAGGTAGAAACGGCGCAGCTGCGCGTGCTGAGTTTTTCGGATTGAGCACCAGCGCAGCTGCGCCGGTGCCAATGCTTAAGGTAGCGTAGCTGCACTAGGACCTGAGTAGATGCAGTGAACTCTAATTGTTTATGCAGTCTTTAAAACTTATGTTGATTTGTTTCAATGTTAATGATCATGTATCAAGATGCAATAACATATTCTCTTTGTGAATATTGACA
Organism: Panax stipuleanatus; assembly: GCA_020205555.1. Classification (NCBI taxonomy): domain Eukaryota; kingdom Viridiplantae; phylum Streptophyta; class Magnoliopsida; order Apiales; family Araliaceae; genus Panax; species Panax stipuleanatus. The sequence continues at coordinate 34,496,209 of CM035120.1, forward strand.
ATTTCATGTTGGAAAAGAAAGGAGGTTGTGAAAACCTTAAAGTATCATTTAATTTTTTTATAGTAAATGTTAAATTATAATTGTTTAATTATAATTTAGTTAATATGATATGTAATTATAATTTGAATAATTATAATTAAAGTAAAAGTTTAATTTAAAATATAATTTGTTAAATTTTAATGAATATTATTTGATTAATTTTAATCAATTGAATGATAATTTAAATTATAATATGTGTAATTATAATTTAATAAATGCATGATTAATTATGATTTGTAATTAGGCATGATATAGTTGATTAATTATAAATTATAATTCATTTAATTATAATTTAGGAATTATAATTAAAGTAAATGTTTAAATTATAATTCATTTAAATATAATTTAATTAATATGAAGTGCATAATTATTAATTGATTAATTATGTGAGCATATAATATGATTATGTGATGTGATTAATTACGGGATAATTAATTATTAGCTTAATAATTAAACAAGAATGAGTTAACCTAGATGGGTTAACTAATTATGTGAACTAGTTACGTGTTAACTAATTTAGATTATTGTGGTTAAATATATATGTGTAGGAAGTGTTAAAGAACGTGAGTTATAACTGTAGCTTGCACTTGGGGCAAGTTCTCTAAACTCAAACCTTACTTGAGTTATTTTTATTGATCATAATTATGCTAATTATTTGTACTCTTTTTAAATTTCATATTGAGCAAATATTATCAAAGTTTATTATTGAATTAGTATGACCTTGACTTAATTGTTTAAGCATGGTCTATATTGTCTTTTAAATGCTTTAAGTTTGATTCTAAAGCATATAAGTTATCCATAATCTTTTATTTACAAATTATTCTTGATTGTTGCAAGTCGATTCAACTATTCCTTAGTTGATGAACGTTGAATTCTAAATTACCCTTTTAAGCTTATCCAAACCAAACTTTCTTTGGTGCGGACTTGTATTCAAATACTGAGATGAACAACCCTATTTACTAGGGGAGGTTACCACGCGGAAGCGTTAACATGTTTGTGCACAATACATGGTACGAAGGGCTGATCCCCCTAAGTACGAGTTAAGGTCCATAGTCTAAATGACTGTTAAAGGTTTTAAATAGAAATGTTTATAACCTAGGACAAAAGTTCAAGGTCTTATGACCCTCAGATGATTTCAATATTCGAAATTCTAATTATTGATGAAAGAATTATTATTCAATTCTTTATTGTTGATGAAAGTAAAGTTATTCAAATCTATTGAAGCTATTCAATTATATCTTTATTATTGTTGTATTCTAGTGATATGTTGTTTGCTCACTCTTGCATATTAAATAACCATTGCAGCTAAGGTTGAAAGTGTTGACGCTCCGTCAACTAGTAAAGGCAAAGGAAAGATGAACAAGTGAAGACTTGTTTTAATTGTTGATTGATTGTAATAAGACTTTAAGTTATGTTTTTATTTTTCACATTAAATGTTTATGGCAAGGTTGTAGACACTCGAAATTTTGCTTTTGTCGTACTAACCCTGTAGGAGGGTAAAAGCGTCATTTTACTTCGGAGACAACCCCGAAGTAGGGCATAAGATCCGAGTAATCTCAGAGGCAACCATGGGAATGGTGAAGAGGACCAATGAAGTCTGAACATACCACAACCCGATCGAAGATCGACGAGCTGAGACAGTGATCATCGGAAACCACCTCAGCAAACCTCGAACGACGTACCATCTAGAGATAAGCCTGCGGACTGATATCTGGACCTAGAAGGTATCTCGGCTACGAGTATTAACTTCACGAATCCTAATTCAGTCAGACTCGATCTTATCTCGCTGCGTTCGTCAAAGACGGTCCGAAAGATCAAATGGCGGACGTCAGCTTTGATAGTAGTGTGCATACAAGCCAATCATGTATGATGATAAAGCACGTACTTTGTAAACAATCTTATTTATTTATTAATAAAATATTCATTTATTAAAGGCATTTAATTATTTACATGTTGCTGTTTTTATAATATGTAAATAACCCATAGTTTTAAGCAATGCTTTTAGAATCATGATGATGATCATGCTAATGAGATCTAAATTCTTAGAAAGTTTTAAAACTTAAATAGTTCCCAATCGTGGGATTACTAAAAAGGGGATTAGTAAATCCGGATAGATTGGTGCATATGTTGCTTGCTCATTGGATGAGGATGATTGATCTCATGATTATTTGTGTGGAGACACTAAAGCAAGTATGTAGGTGCTTATTGGAGAATAAGTTCACTGAACGTGATTCGCTATGGAATACCTAATGGAGTTTTACTCGCCTGTCAATAGGAATTCCTAATGTGATAGTAGTACAAGTGATCCTTGGACTTGAGATCATCATAGTATCTTGTATGTAACAAATTATACTTTGACTTATTCCTTAAGACCTTTTAAGGCATATATAGGGTATGCTTGGGTATAGTGAGTTATATATGGAGATAATGAATGATCAATAAAGAATCTACCACCTCTAGTAAAAGAAGAGATATGTCCTATGTGATTCGTTAAATGACAACCCAGGAATCCTTGGCCAAGGTGAAATGAAATTAGAAAGGAGTTTTTAATTTGCATTATTTGGAGTTGTGCATTTTCTAATCGAAATACATATAATTAAATAAAATAAGACTTGACAGTAAATCCATGTCTTATATTTAATTGGGACATTGTATGGTGGAAGGATTGAATTGTATGGTAACTATTAACTCACAGGTTCTTTTATGATTAATGTTGAAATCTATATTATCTGGAAAGTCGTTGATCGCTAGGGAGGCTTATCCCTATTGTAGAATAAATATTATTTATTTAAATAGATTATTAGTTTAATTTATTTATTTAAATAAGATTAAAATTGTTTTAATTGATTTATTCACAACCGGTTTAATATGGAGAACCTAAATGGTCACACCATAAAAGGAAGAATAATTATTTAAGAAGGTAATGGCATAATCGTAATAATGCATTAAGTATAATTAATTTAATCTATGGTGATAAAATAAATTAAATAGCTTAATGTTTATTATTTAATATTTTGGAAATATTAAATATAAATTAATAAGAGGAGTCTTATTAATATTATTACAATTATTATTATTTTAATTTCTAAAGGAGTTTAGTAATTAATTTAATATTTAGTACTCTCATTTATTCCTAATAAGATTAGGAGACAAATTAATTAAATGAATTTAATTAATTATTCCCATGTGGTGGGAAGCCTAAATTAATTAAAGGAGTTTAATTAATTAAAAGAAATCCCATGTCTAATAGGATTAGAAGGGTTGACCAATGTCTATATAAGAGAAGTCTTATAATAGATATTAGATTGATGCAATTCCAATTGTTGGAGAGTACTCCTTTTCTATAGAGGATAGAAAACTAAGGTTAAGCCAAACACCCTCCTTCTTGATAATTCATCTTCCTTGGTGGATCACCTCTAGAGGCCAAACACTTGGGTGGCTAACGTTGATCAAAGGAAGGAATCTAACCCGGAAATTCAAGGAGATCACGAAGAACAAGGAGTTGAACTAGTACCTGTGGAAGCTTCGTTCTACAAGGGTATGATTCCATAACTTCTTATTTATCGTTTTAAATTAATAATTTGCATAAAGGATGATCCGGGTAATGGTTTTGTAGAAATTTTTTAAACTCTGATATACCATGCTTCCGCTAATTTTTGCAATTTGATTGCGTCACGATTTCGTACAAACCCAACAGTGGCATCAGAGCCAAATCTTTATGCAATTATTAATTTATTTTTGATTTCATATACATATGGGTATGTATTTAAAATAATTTATTGGGCATAATTTTATTGTATAAAATTATATTTTTAAAGAAAAAAAAAAGAAAAAAAAAAGACTTTTTTTGGGAAGAATCACAATTTTTTTTGTGCTAATCTTGAATTCTGCAAAGAAAAGGTGTTGTCTCTTTCTTACTCCAAAAAGAAGGTGACCCATCAGGAAAGGACTTTTTTAATAAACCTGCAGGACTCTTTTAATAAAAGAAGGTGATTTTTTTTAAAAAAAATAAAAAAAATAAAAATGATATATTTATATATTATATTCTAAATAATTTTATAATTAAAATAAAGAGTTTATTTTAATCTTGAAATTGGATTTCATGCAATTTAAAATTGCCCATTAAATGATACTCATATATATATATGGAATGTTTTAATTCATGAGATGAATATTTATTTATTGATATATATGGTGATATGTATGAAAATAAATGGGGATTGATTATGGACTATTTGACCAATGTGATTGGATTTTATTTTAGTTGAATGCTTGAATGAATGGGTTTTATTAAATGGGGTCTGCGTACCTCGTCTTCTCTATTTTTTTTTTCTTGATGTAAAATTCTATCTCCCTCCTATGTACTTCCCCTTGACTGTTGATCAAGGTTTCTATTTAAATTAAATAGTTTAATGTAATAGAAATAGTTAGAATTATCTTTAAAAATTGGAGACCAAGGAGCAAGGAGCGCGTGAAGACCCGTTTGTATGGAGCCCGAGTTTAAATGAAATAGTTATATTTAAATTTAAATTCTTGCACTCCTAGGTTTGACCTTTTGGTTCACTTGGTGGCTCTAGTGAACCAAACTAGAATAAAAGTCCATAATCAATCCGGGTAGAATATAATATTCTATATTGCATGCTAAATATTATATATATTATATTTTATGCAAACATGCTTCGCATGTTTAATAAAATGACGCGTATTTTATATATATATGTGCATGCGCGCTAAACAAGATGAGACAAATAATAACAAACCCCTCAAAGAAATAATATTAAGTCCGAAGCGTTCAAATGATATTTGGAATATCGAACGTCGCCTTCTAGCATGATAAATTAATAGAGTATTAAATATTTAATATGAGCTTGTTGTGCTATCCACAAGGCGAGTATTGCGTATTTAAGATGTTAATTAATCACATTTGATGCTTATCAAGAAAATTGAACGATCTAGTCTTGTTGTGCTATCCACAAGGACGAACATTTTTCTTTTTTGAATTTATGGAAGTGCTAGGCTGGACTTAACTTAAATCATTTTAGTTCGGATGTGCACACACTTGACCATTATGATTTAAGAGGCAAAATAAAAGGAGTTATATAGGGTTGTAATTGACAAGAGTTGTCTACCTATTTATTTGTATATCGCTTGTTGTGCTATCCACAAGGTTATATACATTTGAAATGGGATCCTTATTCTCACTAGCAAATCTTTAATTAGATGTTGCCGAACTATATAAGTGAGGGTAATATAGTTTGATAAAAATAGTGGGAGATACCAATTTAAAATAAAGACCTAAATTTATTTTGGTATGGAAAATTAATAAAATGAATGTTTGCTAAAATGTTGTTTTTCACATGTAGAATTTTAAAAATGTCAAAATCACTAATTTCACTGCGAAGCATACTTGATGCTAATAAGCTTACCGGGCCGAATTATGAGGACTGGTTAATAAATCTGAGAATTGTTCTCACTGTTGAAAAGATTTCTTATGTCCTAAATTCAACTGTCCCTGAATCTGTTTCAGAAACAGCCTCTGAGGAAGAGATTGTCACTTTCAATAAGTGGCAAGATGATGCATCTGTGGCTCAATGCATCATGCTCGCATCCATGAATAACGAGCTTCAGCGTCAGCACGAAAAAATGGATGCTCCTGCTATGCTGCTTCACCTCAAGGAGTTGTATGGTGAACAGAGTAGGACTGCTAGATATGAGATATCTAAGGAGCTCTTCCGATCTCGGATAACCGAGGGTACTGCCGTCGAGACTCATGTCCTGAAAGTGATCAATTTGATTGAACGCCTTGGACAGCTTGGGTTCGTCATGGATGGGGAGTTGAGTCAAGACTTGGTCTTGCAGTCACTCCCTGAGACCTTCTCGCAGTTTGTGGTTAATTTTCACATGAATAAACTAGATGTCAGCTTGCCTGAGCTGCTTAACATGCTGAAAACTGCAGAAGGTCACTTCCCATCCAAGAAGAACCATATCTTGATGGTGGATTCTTCCAATAAAAGGAAGAGACCTAAGGTATCTTCTGAAAAGAAGAAATCCAAGAAGGCTAAGGGAAAGGGGAAAGAAAAGGAACAAAAGAAACCTGAACCAGCTAAAGGAATGTGCTTTCATTGCAACGAGCCGGGTCATTGGAAGAAAAACTGCAAGAAGTTTCTGGCAGACAAGAAGCTTGGAGAAGCTTCGACTTCCAATCAAGGTTTGTTCATGATTGAAATTAATTTTTCAGAAAGTCAAAATTCTACTTGGGTATTGGATACCGGCTGTGGTTCACATATGTAATAATGTGAAGGGACTGGTCAGAAGTAGAAAGCTGAACAATGATGAGGTGATCCTACGAGTAGGGAATGGAGCAAAGGTTGCTGCATTAGCTGTAGGAACTTATTATTTAGCAATGCCTTCGGGCAAGTCCATTTATCTTAATAATTGTTATTATGTTCCGAATATTATTAAAAACATTATTTCAATTTCTGTATTGGATATGGAAGGATTTAACGTTGTTATAAAGAACAATAGTTGTTCTATTTATAAAGACGATGTTTTATATGGTATTGGAAATTTGCGAAATGGACTTTATACACTTGACTTACAAGAAAATATATTTCAAATTGAACAAACTAAGAAAAGGAAAAGAGATGATATTAATTATACCTACATGTGGCACTGTAGACTCGGTCATATCAATGAAACAAGATTATCCAAGTTGCATAAAGATGGGCTCCTCGAGCTATCCGATTATGAATCATATCCAACTTGTGAATCTTGTCTCATGGGTAAAATGACTAAATCTCCTTTTAGTGGAAGAGGAGAAAGAGTTACAGAGTTGTTGACATTGATTCACACAGACGTTTGTGGGCCTATGACAACAAGTGCACGGGGTGGGTATTCTTATTTTATTACTTTCACTGATGATCACTCAAGATTTGGATATGTGTATTTAATGAAATACAAGTCAGAATCATTTGAAAAGTTCAAAGAGTTCAGAAGTGAAGTAGAGAAACAAACGGGCAAGAGTATAAAGATACTTCGATCAGATCGAGGCGGAGAATACTTAAGCGGTGAGTTTCTCAATTGTCTCAAAGAAAATGGTATAATCTCACAATGGACTCCTCCAGGTACACCACAGTTAAATGGAGTATCTGAAAGGAGAAATCGAACACTGTTAGACATGGTTCGATCCATGATGAGTTTTACCGACCTTCCAATTTCCTTCTGGGGATATGCCCTAGAAACGGCTGCATACCTACTTAACAAGGTACCTACCAAATCCGTCCCAAAGACTCCATATGAGATGTGGAAGGGGAGGAAACCAAATCTTAAGCATGTTAAGACTTGGGGTTGTCCAGCTTATGTCAAAAAGTTTGAACATGATAAGCTACAGACTAAATCCGAAAAGTGTAGATTTGTGGGATACCCTAAAGAAACTGTAGGGTATTATTTCTATCATCTAACTGATCAAAAGGTGTTTGTTGCGAAACATGCTGCCTTCTTGGAAAAGGAGTTTATCCATGAAGGGGTCAGTGGGAGTAAGATATATCTTGAAGAAGTTCAAGAACCACAAATTACCACGGATCAAAGTCAGGTACCTGACCAAGTAGAAGAACCTACTATACCACACCCTGTTCGTAAATCTTGGAGAGTACCGAAGATACCTGAGAGGTATGGATTCGTTATAGAGGATGACGATGAGGTACACATCATGAATGATGATGATCCATTGAATTACGAACAGGCCATGAGTAATAAAGACTCAGGGAAATGGCTTGAAGCCATGAAATCCGAAATGGACTCCATGCATGAAAACAAAGTATGGACTTTGGTTTCACCACCTGAAGGCATTAAGCCTATTGGGTGTAAATGGGTCTTTAAAAGAAAGACTGGAGCGGACGGCAAGGTGGAGACCTATAAGGCCCGACTGGTTGCAAAAGGTTTCAAACAAAGACAAGGAGTTGATTATGATGAAACCTTTTCACCAGTAGCTATGCTCAAGTCCATTCGGATTTTTCTTGCAATTGCAGCTTATAACGACTATGAGATCTGGCAGATGGACGTGAAAACGGCCTTCCTCAATGGAAAACTTGAGGAGGATGTGTATATGACACAGCCAGAGGGATTTGTTTCAAAGGTTGGAATAAATCAAGTCTGTAAGCTGCAACGATCCATTTATGGATTGAAGCAAGCTTCTCGTAGATGGAACATTCGTTTTGATGAGACAATCAAAGAGTTTGATTTTATCAAAAATGACGATGAACCATGTGTGTACAAGAAGGTTAGTGGGAGCGTAATTTCATTCCTTGTATTATATGTTGATGATATATTACTGATAGGGAATGACATTCCTATGCTACAATCAATTAAAATCTGGTTATCTAAACACTTCTCCATGAAGGACTTGGGAGAAGCATCCTATATTTTGGGGATAAAGATCTATAGAGATAGATCTAAAAGGATGCTTGGTTTATCCCAAGGAACGTACATTGATACGATGCTAAAGAGGTTTAGCATGGAAGATTCCAAAAGAGGTCTCATGCCGATGAGCCATGGAATACATCTCTCCAAGAAACAGGCCCCAAAGACACCTGAGGAGAGAGACCGTATGAGTAAGATCCCTAATGCTTCTGCAATAGGATCTATCATGTACGGTATGATATGTACTAGACCGGATGTTGCTCATGCACTTAGTGTAACGAGCAGATACCAGTCGAATCCTGGAGAAGAGCACTGGAAGGCAGTGAAAAATATCCTAAAGTACTTGAGAAGGACTAAAGATATTTTTCTTGTCTACGGTGGGTCTGAATTAAAACTCGAGGGCTTCACAGACTCAAGTTTTCAAATGGACCAAGATGACAGTAAATCTGTTTCGGGGTATGTTTTTCCTTGAACGGAGGCGTAGTGAGTTGGAAGAGTTCCAAGCAGCAAACAGTTGCTGATTCAGTGACAGAGGCAGAGTATATAACTGTAAGTGAAGCTGCAAGTTGATGTTTTAGATGAAAAGTTCATTACAGAACTAGGAATAGTTCCTAAGTCTCATCTTGAATCTAAACATGTGTTGCGGCACTTTGATTAAAGAAATCATTGAAAGAGGAGAGTGTAGACTCTCAAGACAACATTGCAGATCCATTAACTAAAGCTTTAACACAACAGCAGTTTGATCGTCACTTAGAGAAGATGGGTATGAGATACCATGGCGATTGACTTTAGTGCAAGTGGGAGATTGATAGTAGTGTGCATACAAGCCAATCATGTATGATGATAAAGCACGTACTTTGTAAACAATCTTATTTATTTATTAATAAAATATTCATTTATTAAAGGCATTTAATTATTTACATGTTGCTATTTTTATAATATGTAAATAACCCATAGTTTTAAGCAAGGCTTTTAGAATCATGATGATGATCATGCTAATGAGATCTAAATTCTTAGAAAGTTTTAAAACTTAAATAGTTCCCAATCGTGGGATTACTAAAAAGGGGATTAGTAAATCCGGATAGATTGGTACATATGTTGCTTGCTCATTGGATGAGGATGATTGATCTCATGATTATTTGTGTGGAGACACTAAAGCAAGTATGTAGGTGCTTATTGGAGAATAAGTTCACTGAACGTGATTCGCTATGGAATACCTAATGGAGTTTTACTCGCCTGTCAATAGGAATTCCTAATGTGATAGTAGTACAAGTGATCCTTGGACTTGAGATCATCATAGTATCTTGTATGTAACAAATTATACTTTGACTTATTCCTTAAGACCTTTTAAGGCATATATAGGGTATGCTTGGGTATAGTGAGTTATATATGGAGATAATGAATGATCAATAAAGAATCTACCACCTCTAGTAAAAGAGGAGATATGTCCTATGTGATTCGTTAAATGACAACCCAGGAATCCTTGGCCAAGGTGAAATGAAATTAGAAAGGAGTTTTTAATTTGCATTATTTGGAGTTGTGCATTTTCTAATCGAAATACATATAATTAAATAAAATAAGACTTGACAGTAAATCCATGTCTTATATTTAATTGGGACATTGTATGGTGGAAGGATTGAATTGTATGGTAACTATTAACTCACAGGTTCTTTTATGATTAATGTTGAAATCTATATTATCTGGAAAGTCGTTGATCGCTAGGGAGGCTTATCCCTATTGTAGAATAAATATTATTTATTTAAATAGATTATTAGTTTAATTTATTTATTTAAATAAGATTAAAATTGTTTTAATTGATTTATTCACAACCGGTTTAATATGGAGAACCTAAAGGGTCACACCATAAAAGGAAGAATAATTATTTAAGAAGGTAATGGCATAATCGTAATAATGCATTAAGTATAATTAATTTAATCTATGGTGATAGAATAAATTAAATAGCTTAATGTTTATTATTTAATATTTTGGAAATATTAAATATAAATTAATAAGAGGAGTCTTATTAATATTATTACAATTATTATTATTTTAATTTCTAAAGGAGTTTAGTAATTAATTTAATATTTAGTACTCTCATTTATTCCTAATAAGATTAGGAGACAAATTAATTAAATGAATTTAATTAATTATTCCCATGTGGTGGGAAGCCTAAATTAATTAAAGGAGTTTAATTAATTAAAAGAAATCCCATGTCTAATAGGATTAGAAGGGTTGACCAATGTCTATATAAGAGAAGTCTTATAATAGATATTAGATTGATGCAATTCCAATTGTTGGAGAGTACTCCTTTTCTATAGAGGATAGAAAACTAAGGTTAAGCCAAACACCCTCCTTCTTGATAATTCATCTTCCTTGGTGGATCACCTCTAGAGGCCAAACACTTGGGTGGCTAACGTTGATCAAAGGAAGGAATCTAACCCGGAAATTCAAGGAGATCACGAAGAACAAGGAGTTGAACTAGTACCTGTGGAAGCTTCGTTCTACAAGGGTATGATTCCATAACTTCTTATTTATCGTTTTAAATTAATAATTTGCATAAAGGATGATCCGGGTAATGGTTTTGTAGAAATTTTTTAAACTCTGATATACCATGCTTCCGCTAATTTTTGCAATTTGATTGCGTCACGATTTCGTACAAACCCAACAAGCTTCTGCCGAATCAAGTCCGAATGAGCAATAACCAAGCCGGGGGGTCCCACTTGGGTAGCCTTGACCATGTATGCGGCTACCAGGGACAGATTATAAACCCCCATCTTAGTTCATTTAGAGAGAGAGATACACATTGTAGAGAGAGACTAAGCATTCTAGAGAGAGAAAGGCTCGGGCTGAACCTTAACTAAGGAACTTGAAGCTCAAATCTTCCATCTAGCATCTACTTGAAGCCATCTTAGTGTTCTTACTTCATCTCGGGAGTCAAAACGCTTGTTCACGCATCCCCCAAGGTGAAATAACGCACTTTTAGCTTCGGTTTCTTTGTAAACTATGTTCAAATGATAGATTAATGAAGTATTTTGTTTGAATCTAGCTATACTTGTTGTATTTTACGCATATCGTGTGATAGTTGGCAGTTTTTACGTTTCTACCGGTTATTTTGTGCTTGATACGTTGTATATAGTCTTCGGAGGCTAGATATACCTCAAACTAAGCCTAATCTAGCTCTAGAGAGGTTATTAAGCATGAAGCTTTAACCCGGGAGCTATAACGGCTTAGATTCATGGTATATCTATGGATTTATCATTTTTGAATCGTCTCGGTTAACCTGTATAGCCCTAAATCTATATTTATAGGTAAAAGGGGGGCCGAATCGGCGTGAACGGTGATTTTGAGAGATGAAATCACTTAGTATCAAAGCCGTGGGCGTTATGTATACGTAATATTGTATAAATCATGTGAGCCTAGGAATCCCGGTGTCGAGATCCCCGAATGGATCCGACTTGATTCCAACGATGGACCGGTTTTTACGTTGTAAATGCTTTAAATACCGTAAATATCGATGTACATGTAATATTTGGATCTTGAAAATGAACTCGAGGGGTTAGTCTCGAGAGCTCGGATCCAAGATCCCGTGATAGTGAAAAACTTCATTACGGGAGCTCGGTTCATCGAGATGGCTTTTATGCCCGATGATGATCCGAACTTTCTTAACGCTTTAGCATACATATCATCAAAATGATTTCTCAAAGAAAAAACCACAAAGAGCTTTTGATGAAATAAAGCGATTCGGGGTAGATCACGTAATTAATGTAAAGAATAAAAGGAAGTATCGAAGTCCTCGATACCTAGTCGGGCAAAGGATTTGAAAATCTTACTTTCTAAAACCTCATTTCAATTCATATATCTTGCTAAAAATGAACTTTTGATTAAATCAAATCCTTCGTACCTAGGCGCAAAAGAGGTACAACACTACTTTCAAGTCACCAAAAAGACTTAGAAACCTACTAATAAAGCTTTCAAAATCAAAAGCACACACACACACACACACACACACACACACTTTTTGCATAAGAAAATTAATAAGATGCGGTACCGTGCTTGCACGGGAGTCGGGGGGTGCCTAACACCTTTTCTCCGCTTAACCTAGGCCCCAGATTCCACGAATCTCGGGTTTCAAGATCAAATCAAAGAGTCACGCATTGGACCAACTTGCGAAAAACTATTAAAACATAGATGAGTTGGTACATCCATTTCCAAAATAACAACTGGCGACTCTGTCTCAATCGGTCCAATAAATAAAATCAATCTTTCAAAATCGTCGACACATATGTCGGTACTGCTTTCCTATGAAATTCACCCTTTAAAACGGAACCCCAAAGACAAAGCAAAAGCGACAGGGAAAAGAATAAAATAAGGCAATCGGGGCACTCCTCTCTCGTCCCACGGACAAGAGACGAGGGCAAACAACTCCAAAAGAGAAAAAAGAGACCTCCCCCTTCAACAAAAGGGAGACCGAGGACTTGATTTTCTGCCCGGCGTCTACAGGTGGCGACTCTGCTGGGGATTCAAAGAGGGCTTAAGCCGCGATCAAACTTTTTGATTTTCATTCTGCATATACATTTGTGTGAATGATCTTTGTGTGTGTTAATCTTTTAGCATTTTGTATTAGTGCCTTGCACAATATATTAGTGCTTCGCACAATGTCATCATATTACATGCGGTGAGGACGTGAATGTATGTTGTGTGGTACCTCCATTAGGGGGCAATCCCGTCGGTTGTTTATTACTGGACTCCTACGGATGTTTCCATTATGAGGCTCAGGAAAGGCACCACTCAGATCCGCTCCAATCGAAACATGGATGTTTTCATCAAGTAGATTGCGAAGATTTGGGAACCAATTTCAAACAGCCCGTGAGAGTAACCCTAAGATAGGTCAGCCTCTGATAAACCAAACGCGCGGTGTGCTTCTTCATGCTCCATTTAAATCTTCCGCGTATATAAATGACCGTTATCTTGAACTATCATACATACATCTTTCACACCTATCATCAACTCGACTAACTCGTTGTATTGCAGGAAAAGTTTAAAAAACCATTAAACTGATGCATAGCATATCATGCATCCCTATCCACCAGTATCCAATCTAAACTAGATATCGGTTGTTGTGCAGATTGGTCCTAAAACCCGATCCCGAGCCAAAAAGGCCCTTTCACCAGTCCAGATGGCTGAAGCAAGTTCGTCAGATCCCATCCCAGTATCTCGAGATGAATTCGAGGAGTTTAAGAAGCAAATGGCCGAGATGACGACCCTGTTAAAAGAACAGTGCAAACTATCTCAAGAATCTAAACACAAGAGTTCGACTGAATCCTCTGTGCAAGGAGGCATGAAAGTACCCGAAAAGGAAGGTGATACCCATACATCCACACCTATATCTCCCCTCGATGTTGAAGTACCCAAGGAGGTCCCGATCCAGAAGATGACACGGGACATCACAAACCTCCGCGAGGACAAAGACACTGGAGACATTAGGAAGAAAGTTAGACGGATGGAAGACACTATCCGGTCTATGAAAGGGACGGGATCCCACGGGAGCGTGAATTACTCGGATCTGTGTATTTTCCCAAAGGCAAGATACTCGGATAAGTTTTAAGTCCCCGAGTTCGAGAAATATAATGGACTGGGAGACCCGTACACTCACTTGAAAGTCTACATAGGTGAACTTGGAACTTACGCTGAGGATGAAAACCTCAGGATGCAGCTGTTTCAGAAGAGCCTTACCGGTGAAGCCCGCACATGGTATGCACGGATAGACAATTCCAAAGTCAGAGATTGGGAAGATTTGGCCCATACTTTCCTCAACCAATATAGTTTTCAATCCCAGATGGCACCTGATCGCTACCAGGTTACCAAAGTCAGAAAGCTGGGCAATGAATCGTTCAGAGAATACGCGCAGCGGTGGAGGCAAATGGCGGCCCAAGTCAACCCACCAATGGATGAAGGTGAGATGGTGACCACCTTCATTGATATACAAGAAGCCCCTTTCTATGAGAGAGTCCTCGCCGGGTTAGGAAAATCCTTCTCCTAAATGATCAAACACGGGGAAATGGCAGAAATGGGTTTAAAGTCTGGAAAAATCAAAGACCTCGCTGCTTTGGAAGACGTATCTGAGCACATACAGTCGGGAAATTATGCAAGCGCTCCCAAGAGAGGATCAAAGAGGAAGGAAAAAGATGTCTCGTTAGTATTGCAAGGACAATCGGCTAACAAGAGCCCTAACTCACCTATCCAGAGGCAGAACCCTCATCCAACGAATTTTCAAAATCCTATAGCAATGAAAGTTGGGGAAAACAAGTGAAGAAGGACATTCACTCCTTTAGGAGACTCCTTGGAAAACATATTATCCCTACTGATCGCCCAGAAGAAGATCGTTAAGCTCGCTCCACCTTCCAATCCAAATGGAAGGCAATTCGATTCCAGCAAGAAGTGCGCCTACCATTGCAACTCACCGAGGCATGATACTCAGGAGTGTTGGACTCTAAAGCATAAAATTCAAAACTTGATTGACAGCGGGGAGATTATAGTCAAAATGCCTGAGCAACCGAATGTCAACAACAACCCTCTGCCTCAGCATGCGGAGGAAGGAGTCAACATGATCAGTGCCGAAAGCAGGGAAAACCGTAAATACCTGAGGAAGATGAGAGAGTTACCCTCGGCACATGACCCTGCAATATGGGGATACCCTGATGAAAATTATGGGGTAGAACAAGAATTGGCTTCAATTAGAGCGTAGGTGGATCAGCTAGCTGAATTGGTGGTATACCAACACCAGTTAACCCGACAGCTCATCGACCAGGTCTTATCAAAGCCAAATGACCCCATATATGTCCAAGATGTTTCCACCTCCAGAAGGGATCGGATCCGTTGCCCAGAGCAGAACAAATGGACTGAAAAGATGGCTCGAGAAACTAGATTGCAGAGCCATCGAGATTTTGCTGCCAAACGGAAATTCACCCCGTTGAGGCAATCCAGGGAAGAGATTTTCTGTACCTTGATCGAGGAGGGGAAGATTACAGAATTTCTGCCACCCCCAGATACGAGATCGAAGTGTTTCGATCCTTCCACATCCTGCCTTTACCATTCTAATGCTCCTGGACATGCCACGGAAGAATGTTGGGCTCTGCGACATCTAATCCAGAACTTGATTGAATCCGGAGACCTGGACTCAATAACCAAAGCTGAGATCTTCCATGAGGAAGAAATATACTACCCTCAGAGATCTAGGAATGTAGAAGGCATGATAGCCGTTATCCTTTGCATGGAAGGAATATCAGGCGGACCCATAACCATCCAAGGAGTATCTGAGCATAAAAACAAAGCCATTCTCGAGATACCAGCTCCTAAACCCCTGATGTTGGCCCCTTGGCCACAACTCCCAATTCTCAGACTGAAGAAGGTACCGTGGAATTTCGGAGAAGGTATAAAGTTGGCACCTGACTGTACCACCAACATACCTAGGGAGAATACATGTTATCTCCTGGGGCGTTTGGCGAAACCGGAAACCAAGGTATTAGGGAAGGTATCTACTAGAAAGATCACAGAGTTCCTCCACAAAATGGGACACGGTGAAGCCAGGACTGTGAGGCAATTAGAGGCTGAACCCCATCAAATCTCCATATTGGATTTGGTTTTAGAATTTGACGACCTTCATAAAATTCTGATCCAAGTTTTGGAGGAAGCACACTTACCCAAGACTATCGATACTGAGAAATTCCAGCACTTAATCAGCCATGTACTGGACAGTAACGTGATATCCTTCATTGACGACGATATACCAGCCGAAGGAACTGGGCATCACAAACCATTGCATATCGTTGTCGTTTCATTAGGATATGTGGTAGATGGCATGCTAATCGACGGAGGGTTGTCTTTAAACATCTGTCCACAAGATACTCTGGAGAAGATGAAGATCAACCCGAACTGAATTTGGGACAGCCATGTCGTGGTACGGGCTTTCGACGGATCAAGAAGGGATACCGTGGGGGAGATTGAACTTCCTGTGGAAATTGGCCCTTTCACTTTCAACATACCTTTTCAGATCCTGAAGATCACTACCGGGTATAATTTGTTGTTAAGACTACCATGGATCGATATGGCTGGCGCCGTCCCTTCAACTCTTCATCAATAACTGAAATATATCATCAACGGCAATCTGGTGACTGTCAGTGCAGAACTTGATTATCATATTCATGACCTGGGAGATATGCCCCTGATCGGTGTGAATGAAGGGGTCGAGCTCGCCAGTTTTCAAGCCTTCGAAATCAATAATCCGTGATATAACTCTGTGGGAGCCCCGGTCTTAATTCCCCAGATATCTACAGAGGTGATGGCAGTTGGCCAGGAGATGCTGTCCCGAGGACATCGACTAGGCCGAGGATTGGGGAAGAATGGCCAAGGAATCAGGAACCCAATCCATATACCCACGTAGTTGGGAAAGGCTGGACTCGGATACCATGGTGGATCCAAGCATCAGAATCCTCACAGGCATCAACCAGTTAATCAGTTAATTCACCTCAAGCCAAGCTTGGGTGAAACCAGATTTAAAGAGCCACTCAAGAAGATCCCTCTCATTATTTCAAACCTTCTGATTCCTAAAGTTGATCAAAGAGGACATCGGACGGACGGGGATGAAAAGCCTCTCAAGGATGCAGCCCAGAAGGCCAAAGACCAAAAGTTTCTGGAAGAGATCTAGTTACAATTCATGAGCAGTTTTTGCCTCTCTGAAGAGGACCTGAAGAAGTCCGACGGGGCAGATCTGTCAAGTGATCAACCTAACCTCCCGACACTTAACTGGGGAAATATAAATATCCCAAGCAGTGATCTAGGGACCAATTCCAAACCAGTTATGGCCATCTTGGAAGACTGCGACTCCAGTAGCGCGTCTATCTCAACGACTCCCCAGGAACTGCAGACTAGCAATTGGATGATCACTCCACAGATCGTCCAAAAAGGGTAAAAATTGAGAAGTGACCGCTGATAGGGAGCTCCACCTTTATCTATATTTATGTCTGTTTTATTTCATATGTAGCTTGTTATTGCCAGTTGTCATATTAACTGATGAATCTTTTTGTAATTGACGACTACTTGTATATATTTAGCAATTAAGTTTTTGTATCAGGTTTCCAAATTTTCATGTCTCTAGCCACGTCCATGGTTTACCGAATTTGAGTAATGATTACGATTTTGACATAGAATTAGACTTTGACTTGATGGGAATCGAGCAGAAGAAAGGGGATGACACGAGGTGCCCGAGGAAATCAAAGCATGGGTCGAAGATAAACCTAAACCCAACCTCGATCAAACCACCACCATAAATATCGGAACCCCCAACAATCCCAAAGAAATACATATCGGAACCAACCTTGCCTCTAACCAAGAAAAAAAACTAATCCAACTCTTAACCAAATTCAAGGATGTTTTTGCTTGGTCTCATGAAGACATGATAGGTCTATCCACTGATATCGTCATCCATCGACTACCAATTAAAGAAGGGTTCAAACCAGTCAAGCAGAAACTGAGATGGTTGAAACCAGAATGGAGCCTGAAGGACATAGAAGAAATTATCAAACAGTTCAAAGCGGGAATCATTATGGTGTCAATGTACCCTGAATGGTTGTCCAATGTAGTCCCAGTGCCGAAATCTGGAGGAAAGGTGTGAGTTTGTGTAGATTATCGAGATCTCAACAAAGTCAACCTTAAGGATGACTTCCTAGTGCCGTTCATCCACATATTAATCGATAACACTGCGTAATACGAGATGTATTCTTTCACTGATTTCTTTGCTGGATATCACCAGATAATGGTTGCTGAAGAAGATAGGGAAAAGACCGCCTTCATTACCTCGTGGGGAACCTTCTGTTATCGAAGACTAGTTGGGTTCGGGTCCTCTGACCCCGGTCCGGTCACCACGAAACAATACTAACATCCACCTTTAAGTAACATACGATAACTAAAATGCGGAATATAATAAACGTACGTCGTTCATTCAAAAGGTGTTACTAGTCCCAAGATTCGATAACCTTAATACATCAATACAAACATACCCTGGAATAAACATTAGGGCTCATTTACATTAACAGTAATTAAACAAATCATAAGGACAAAGTCTGCTCCTTGCAAACCATCCTATATCTTTCCTTTACCCTTGTCCTTCCCTGAGGGCTCGGGCTTAACTGGAATATAAGTTATGATATAGCAAAAATGAGCAATAAGTTTGCTCAGCAAGTTTAAATACAATAATAAAGGATATATCATGATGAATGGAAAAATATCTAACAATGATTTCAACAAAATGAATATCTTAAAGATTCAACAATATGAATATTAGAATAATTAAATAATATGAATATCTGAACGATTCAACAATATAAATATTAGAACGATTCAATAATATGAATATCTGAATGATTCAACAATATGAATATCTGAACGATTCAACAATATGAATATTAGAACGATTCAATAATATTAATATTTGAACGATTCAACAATATGAATAATAGAACGATTCAATAAT
This sequence comes from Panax stipuleanatus, assembly GCA_020205555.1. NCBI lineage: Eukaryota > Viridiplantae > Streptophyta > Magnoliopsida > Apiales > Araliaceae > Panax > Panax stipuleanatus. The sequence continues at coordinate 34,515,194 of CM035120.1, forward strand.
ATGAATATTAGATAAATTCAACGATATGAACATCTTAACAATTCAATAATATGAATATTTAAAAGCAAAGAAAATAATTGCCTTTAGAATGACAGATAGTCGAGTAGACTCTGAACTATAACTTTCCAATGGGTTCAATATCTAATTGACCCTTTGGATTACAGGCTACTGGCTACAGAAACTTAGTACCTCGAGGAGATCAGCCTCGGGCACAACGTGAATATGCATAACACTTATATCTGCTTACTCGTATCATATATATTAGATACCTGGGCACACTCCTATATATGAGGGGTGTTCTGTTCCGTCTAAGAATCCTTACCATCAATTGGTTTGGATAGCTTCAAAGAAAACTTCATACACTAGTCTGACCGAGTAAAGGTTCAGACTCTTACTGACATAGTTCAAGAAATTTAGAACCTTGAATAATGTACAAGTCCAAGACTGTACGAGCTCAAATGCACTAGGTGCGGACATCAATAATATCAATGTGGAATAATTGATAAGTAATTAAACCACTAAATAACATGCTTGGAAATAAAGTTCAAACAATTAAGTAAACAACTTTCGATTCAACAATAACATACTCAATGCAATATGAGAAGGATAGAGAACTTGCACAAAGTGAAGTTTAGAATTTGCACAATATATGAATTTGTGTAAGTTCGAAGAACTTGCACAATACTCAACGTGTGAAGTTCGAGGAACTTGCACAATACTCAACGTGTGAAGTTCAGGGAACAATACTCAACGTGTGAAGTTCGGGGAACTTGCACGATAATAGATTCCTTGCATAAAATAAATGCATAAGCATAGACACTTGCAACATCAAAGAGTGAAATTTGGGGAATTTCACCATAATAGATCCCTTGCATAAAGTAAATGCATAGGTTAGGACATTTGCGTACAACGTTCTTTGAGTAAAGTAAACACAAAGATAAGATACTTGCACAATATACGAGTTTGTATAAGTTTAGAGAACTTGTATAATAAAGAAATGAAGTTCGGGAACTTGCAAAATAACCAAAGTGTGAAGTTCGGGGAACTTTCACAATAACCAAAGTGTGAAGTTTGGGGAGCTTTCACAATACTCAAAATGTGAAGTTCGGGAAACTTTCACAATAACCAAAGTGTGAAGTTCGGGGAACTTTTACAATACAATAATAACCTGCTCAATACAATATGAGAAGGATATGAAACTTTCACCAAAAATAAGTGAAGTTTAGAAACTCGCTTACACGGTTTATTGAATAAGGTAGTACAAGAATTTAGAATACTTGCACAATAGGGTCCGGATACTTGTACAATAAATAAGTATAAGTCAAGAAAACTTGCTCAAATAAAAGAGTAGTTCAGAAAAACTTGCAATATAATAATACCCTGCTCAATATAAATTTGAGTAAGGTTAGAGAGACTTGCAAATAATACAAGAACGGGTTCAAAAGAACTTGCACAATCAAAGAGTGAAGTTCGGGAACTTGCTCAATATAAATTTGAATAAAGTTAGGGAACTTGCCTGTTTGCTCAGCAACAATTAATTCTAGCTTTAATAAAACTGTGTTGGAACGACCTATCATTAATAAGTCGGTCTATCAATTAGCATGTATAAACTAATATAAGTCTACACTTAACAAACATCTACTTATCATATAATTCTAGCACATAGTTCACGTAAGTCAATATACTCATGTCTTAGATTTAATAACTTTAGATTATCTAGTTACTATGCATCAATATAGGCTTGAACACATAGCACTTCAAGTTATAAATCAACACACATGCTTATAAGTTTTATAATTTCAAGGTTGAAAACCTAGCATGCTCATCCTAAACCAATTTAAAGTCATGTTTTCATGCCGGTAATTCACATACTTTAACAAGTTCATGCTTCAAAGTTGATTACTAAAGTCATGTTTTCATATAACAAGGCTAAACAATATATAATATGTATGCTCGAGTATACTACACACATATACTTTAATCACGTAGTTCGTGCTTCAGAAATTCATTTCTTATGATTGAGCATGCATATGTGAAATTTGTATATAAACAAATGAGGTTCATGTCAATATATCTATAGTCATGATGAAATCTTAATACTTATGCTTCTATGCTCACAACATGTCTCACATGGTATTTAACTTTCAAATCTTAAGTTCTCTTTTGAAATCGTTGAAATCTTGCAATCATGCATGCTAGTGTGTTCAACACTTTAAACGTACATATATAGACCATACGGTCAGGTTCATAAAAATCAGAATTCATATCTCAATGTAACATGCCAAGTCCATGTTCAATGCTCACGTTTCGTTAGTAAGTTTTCCCTAATGAGGTCTAACATGACCGTGCACATTTTTAAACATGTATATACCAATTAACATGCTCTTCATGCCTATTTAAGTCATACTAACATGCTCGTTGAATTAGAAAGCATACACAATATCTATATGTTAAATTTCACCTTTGAAACTTATATCTTTCGTTAGAAATGTTTAATAGTGGGGTTCACATTCCGTCATGAAACTTATGTATGCAAGTTGACATGCTTCTCATATGTTTCTAGGTCATACAAGAAAGTCTCAAAAGTCAGAATATAGCTGGGGTACTTATATGCTCATGACAAGTTTACTTTAACAAATCCTAAGTTCATTTATAAAACTATAAAGCTTCCTTCCATAACGTATACTAGCATGGTTAAAATCATGCATGTTGTATCAAGAACATATATATATATATATATGTGTGTGTGTGTGTGTGTTAAACTAACTTTCATGTTTGTCGAAGTTAGTACCATCAAGATAGCATGAGCAGAAAGCAAAACAAAAAACAAATCTGCAGACAGGCACTGGCGCAGCTGCGCCGCTGGCCAGTGTAATACTGGTGCAGCTGCCCAGGCTGGCGGCCAGGCCTGAAGCTGTGCAGTTTCGGCAGTAACCATAAACCCAACACAGAAAATTCCAACGAAATCATTCTAGACCAATCACAATATATAACTAACATGCTTACTAACTTACACCACACTTAACAAGCATACTTCATAATTCAATTAACATCTAAATAGCATAAACAAGAATTTGCCATTGATTGAACAAGAATGGAAAAATGATATACCTCTTCAAATTGTGATCTAGCTGCTATAACTCTCTCCCTTAATTCAATTGAAAACTCAGTCTGTTAGCTCTACTTATCATTATTCTAAGCAAAGGAAAATAAAAGGAAGAGAGCTTACTCTTATAGGCAATTCAATACCCAGTTCAAGCAATTGTTCATCAATTCAATTCAATAGATTGTTCAATAACATGGAGGTTTAACAAAGAGTTGGTGAATCACATAATGAAACCCACTCCCTCATAATGATTATGGCTACATTGCTGAGATTGAGAAAATATAGAGTAGTGCAGTAGCTTATTGTTTTTTCACGTGAGAGTGAATTGAGGATGAGCTCTTAAGCAATCTCAGCAACTTAAATATATGGGTAATGTATATCAATACTTAGCTTATACCAACTACACTTAGATTATATAATACATATACACATAGTATATACATAGGTTATATGTATTTATTCCATATACATTAAAATGGGTGTTACAATGTTATCTCAATAAAATAATGTATCAAGTAGGTATATATATATATATATATATATATATATATATATATATATACCAATTATATAATTCAATTAGGCATTATTAGTATTTACCAACACAACTGTTATTATAATTATTATAACAACTTATTGAAATCATTTATTAATTAATAATTATTCATTGATATTACTATATGTTGATGAGGCATACATGAATGTTTACTTACACACTTCAAGTCACATAAGCAATATTATTGTGTAACTCTACAAATGCAAATAAATCTTACTATATAGCCTATATATAATATACATAGCCACATTAATGTGCACATTGCACTTTATATAATATGAAGATAACCACCACATATTACAAGGTTTAATATATTGCATACTTGTATAAAACAATTAACCAAGTAAATATAATATTATTATATTTATTAATCTCTTACTCATTAATTATTATTTATTCATAATAATAATTAATCAACACATTATCAATTAATTACTCCCAATTGAAATTAATCAAGCACGATTAAATCTCTACACCATATTCAAGAAATTTGAATATATAATTTACTAACATTTTTTTATCAATATTTTAATATAAAAGTCTCAAGGTTAATCTACTAATTTAAATAACCATTAGTGATTCCCTTTAATAAAAATCCTAGCATTTATTCGCATAGGTTAAATCACATAAGCAGATAACCACATAAGGTTTAAATAAGTTTGAAAAATTAACTCTTAAAAATTTTAAATCACATAAAAAATTAATAAGGAGCTTAAAATTTCTGGTCGTTACATCCCTCCCCCCTTATAAAAATTCCGTCCTCGGAATTAAAAAAAATAAGGTTACTCCAATAAAAACGGATAATTCGCTCTTATCACTTAGATAATCTCTACCGTCTGCTGCACCACTTCTGGTCCCAACAGTCGACGTTCACCTACTTTATCCCAACACAACGGTGTTCGACACTTCCTCCCATAAAATGCTTCTAGAAAAATCTCTTCTCTTAGTTCTGGTACTAACGGTACCCAAATTCGTCCTTCAAATCTTAGCAGTTCAGTGCTATCAATCTTAAATTTCAACTCATCACCTTCAGCTAATCAGTTCTTGATGTTATCATAATCTTCGTCCTTCTCTTGTGCCTCCTTAACCTTATCTAATAAAGTCGGGCTTGCTGACACTGTAATTAATTTCTCGTCGGTCTCCATCGGATACTTAACCTCTAAGTCTAGTCGTTCGAAATCTTTCACTAATTCCTCTTGAATGGTCAACTTCAATAACTTTCCTCTGCCTTTCCTGCTCAAGGCATCTGTCACTATATTTGCCTTGTTGGGATGGTACAGAATCTCACAATCATAATCTTTGATCAATTCTAGCCATCGGCGCTACCTCATGTTTACATCATTTTGTGTGAAGATATACTTCAGACTGTGTATATCTCACACTTCTCGCCATACCAATAATGCTTCCAAAACTCCAAGGCAAAAACTATTGCTGCTAAATCTCATTTGGGAAGACATCCACGAATTCCCTTCAGATCGGTATAACAGTTCCTATGAATGTATTCTACGGGGATAACTTCCTTGTTTGCTACTCCTACGCCCATAGGGTGTTCTAATTTCTCACGGGGTAAGTCTAACTGTTTAACAAATTCTTCAGAAACAAATGAACTGGTGGCACCCGAATCGAATAACACATATGCATCTATATAATTGATCGGGATGATACCTGACACTACATCCTTGTTGTTGCGGTTGTCGCTAGCTGCAACGCCCTTTCTCTTTGGGCAGTCCTTGATTTGATGGTCTGTGGCTCTACAAGCAAAACATCCTCCTTTTGACTTATTCGAACATTGAGGAGCCATGTGCCTCGGTTGTCCACAATGATAACATACGTTCTTCCCCTTCAAGCATTCCCCTGAGTGGTTCCTTCCACAGTTACTGCACTTTAAACTTTTCTTAGCCTTTCCCTCGGATTTGCCACCTCCGGTTGATTGGCTCTCCATCCATTTACGCTTATTGGGGTTACTGCCTCCGTCGCTTCCCCCCTTCTGTCCTTCCTGACTAATCTTCTTAACTTGCTTAAATTGCGTTATGGCTTCATTACCTCCTTCGGCAATGATAGCCCTTTCCAAAATATCAGAAAAAGTCCGAATCTTTAATACATCTATTACCTACTGCACCTATGGTTCCAATCCTAATTCAAATCTCTCTGTTTTCCTGTCCTCCGTATCCACCTGATGCTAGGTGAATCGAGCCCACTCTTTAAATCTTGTCGCGTTCTCCACGACTGACATACCTCATTGTCTCAGCTCCAGAAACTTAACTTCCATATCTTATTGCGTATTCTCCGAAAAGAAATTCTTAAATCTGTCCCACATAATAACTCCTTCGCCTGCTAGTCCTTTATTGGGTTCCCACCAATTATTAGCTTCACCCTTCATCATGAATGTGGCAAAACTCGTCTTCTGTGCCTCGGCCACCCGTGCGTCCTCAAACACCTTCTCAATTTCTTCTATCCATATCTGGGCTTCAATTGGGTCCAAGGTTTCTCGAAATTTCGGTGGTCCTACCAATTTAAAGTCCTTAAAGCTAGCCAAGTAATGTCCTGGCTGCTCAGCTGCTGGTGGGGTTATGTTCTGCATTGTTTCTATTAATAGGTTAACGAAGCTCTGCATTGGGTCGATATTTCCCCCTCCACCATTGCTAATAGATCCTTCCTCCCTCTGGTTTCGCAAAAATCCCCTAGGCGGCATGATCCTGAGGACAGGAAGAAAACATTAGGCTGTATGTGATATGCTATTCATGTTAGCATTAAGAAGTTAGGACGTCTATCAATCATAGCTGATTTAAATAAACAACTTCAGTATCACAATAAGACTCGATGGATATCCTCAATCCATCACCTACAAACTCTACTTGAGTTTTCTACTAAGGTTATAACTTAGGTTTTGCATTCCTAACGTTTATAACCTAAAGCTTTGATACCAACCTGTGACACCCCCGAATCTGGGTCCTCTGACCCCGGTCCGGTCACCATAAAATAATACTAACATCCACCTTTAAGTAATATACGATAACTAAAATGCGGAATATAATAAACGTACGTCATTCATTCAAAAGGTGTTACTAGTCCCAAGATTCGATAACCTTAATACATCAATACAAACATACCCTAGAATAAACATTAGGGCTCATATTACATTAACAGTAATTAAACAAATCATAAGGACAAAGTCTGCTCCTTGTAAACCATCCTATATCTTTCCTTTACCCTTGTCCTTCCCTGAGGGCTCGGGCTTAACTACAATATAAGTCATGATATAGTAAGAATGAGCAACAAGTTTGCTCAGCAAGTTTAAATACAATAATAAATGATATATCATGATGAATGGAAAAATATCTGACAATGATTTCAACAAAATGAATATCTTAAAGATTCAACAATATGAATATTAGAACGATTCAATAATATGAATATCTGAACGATTCAACAATATGAATATTAGAACGATTCAATAATATGAATATCTGAATGATTCAACAATATGAATATCTGAACGATTCAACAATATGAATATTAGAACGATTCAACAATATGAATAATAGAACGATTCAATAATATGAATATTAGATAGATTCAACGATATGAACATCTGAACAATTCAACAATATGAATATTTAAAAGTAAAAATAATAATTGCCTTTAGAATGACTGATAGTCGAGTAGACTCTAAACTATAACTTTTTAATGGGTTCAATAGCTAATTGACCCTTTGGATCACTAGCTACTGGCTACAGAAACTTAGTAACTCGAGGAGATCAGCCTCGGGCACAACGTGAATATGCATAACACTTATATCTGCTTACTCGTATCATATATATTAGATACATGGACACACTCCTATATATGAGGGGTGTTCTGTTCCATCTAAGAATCTTTACCATGAATTGGTTTGGATAGCTTCAAAGAAAACTTCATACACTAGTCTGACCGAGCAAAGGTTCAGACTCTTACTGATATAGTTCAAGAAATTTAGAACCTTGAATAATGTACAAGTCCAAGACTGTACGAGCTCAAATGCACTAGGTGCGGACATCAATAATATCAATGTGGAATAATTGATAAGTAATTAAACCACTAAATAACATGCTTGGAAATAAAGTTCAAGCAATTAAGTAAACAGCTTTCGATTCAACAATAACCTACTCAATAAAATATGAGAATGATAGAGAACTTGCACAAAGTGAAGTTTAAAATTTGCACAATATATGAATTTGTGTAAGTTCGGGAAACTTGCACAATACTCAACGTGTGAAGTTCGGGGAACTTGCACAATACTCAACGTGTGAAGTTCGAGGAACAATACTCAACGTGTGAAGTTCGGGGAACTTGCACGATCACAGATTCCTTACATAAAATAAATGCATAGGCATAGACACTTACAACATCAAAGAGTGAAATTCGGGAAATTTCACCATAAAAGATCCCTTGCAAAAAGTAAATGCATAGGTTAGGACATTTGCGTACAACATTCTTTGAGTAAAGTAAACACAAAGATAAGATACTTGCACAATATACGAGTTTGTATAAGTTTAGAGAACTTGCATAATAAAGAAATGAAGTTCGGGAACTTGCAAAATAACCAAAGTGTGAAGTTCGGGGAACTTTCATAATAACCAAAGTGTGAAGTTTGGGGAACTTTCACAATACTCAAAATGTGAAGTTCGGAGAACTTTCACAATAACCAAAGTGTGAAGTTCGGGGAACTTTCACAATACAATAATAACCTGCTCAATACAATATGAGAAGGATAGGAAACTTTCACCAAAAACAAGTGAAGTTTAGAAACTCGCTTACACGGTTCATTGAATAAGGTGGTACAAAAATTTAGAATACTTGCACAATAGGGTCCGGATACTTGTTCAATAAATAAGTATAAGTCAAGAAAACTTGCTCAAATAAAAGAGTAGTTCAGGAAAACTTACAATATGATAATACCCTACTCAATATACATTTGAGTAAGGTTAGGGAGACTTGCAAATAATACAAGAACGGGTTCAAAAGAACTTGCACAATCAAAGAGTGAAGTTCGGGAACTTGCTCAATATAAATTTGAATAAAGTTAGGGAACTTGCCTATTTGCTCAGCTACAATTAATTCTAGCTTCAATAAAACTGTGTTGGAACGACCTATCATTAACAAGTCGGTCTATCAATTAGCATGTATAAACTAATATAAGTCTACACTTAACAAACATCTACTTATCATATAATTCTAGCACATAGTTCACGTAAGTCAATCTACTCATGTCTTAGATTTAATAACTTTAGATTATCTAGTTACTATGCATCAATATAGGCTTGAACAAATAGCACTTCAAGTTATAAATCAACACACATGCTTATAAGTTTTATAATTTCAAGGTTGAAAACCTAGCATGCTCATCCCAATCCAATTTAAAGTCATGTTTTCATGCGGTAATTCACATACTTTAACAAGTTCATGCTTCAAAGTTGATTACTAAATTCATGTTTTCATATAACAAGGCTAAACAATATATAATATGTATGCTCGAGTATACTACACACATATACTTTAATCACGTAGTTCGTGCTTTAGAAATTCATTTCTTATGATTGAGCATGCATATGTGAAATTTGTATATAAACAAATGAGGTTCATGTCAATATGTCTATAGTCATGATGAAATTTTAATACTTATGCTTATATTCTCACAACATGTCTCACATGGTATTTAACTTTCCAATCTTAAGTTCTCTTTTGAAATCGTTGAAATCTTGCAATCGTGCATGCTAGTGTGTTCATCACTTTAAACGTACATATATAGACCATACGGTCAGGTTCATAAAAATCAGAATTCATATCTCAATGTAACATGCCAAGTCCATGTTCAATGCTCACGTTTTGTTAGTAAGTTTTCCCTAATGAGGTCTAACATGACCGTGCACATTTTTAAACATGTATATACCAATTATTATGCTCTTTATGCCTATCTAGGTCATACTAACATGCTCGTTGAATTAGAATGCATACACAATATCTATATGTTAAAGTTCGCCTTTGAAACTTATATCTTTCGTTAGAAATGTTCAATAGTGGGGTTCACATTCCGTCATGAAACTTATGTATGCAAGTTGACATGCTTCTCATGTGTTTATAGGTCATACAAGAAAGTCTCAAAAGTCAGAATATAGCTGGGGTACTTATATGCTGATGACAAGTTTACTTTAACAAATCCTAAGTTCATTTATAAAACTATAAAGCTTCCTTCCATAACGTATACTAGCATGGTTAAAATCATGCATGTTGTATCAAGAACATATATATATATATATATATATATATATGAGTTAAATTAACTTTCATGCATGTCCAAATTAGTACCATCAAGCTATTATAAGCAGAAAGCAAAACAGAAAACAAATTTGCAGACAGGCACTGGCGCAGCTGCGCCGCTGGCCAGTGTAATACTGGCGCAGCTGCGCAGGCTGGCGGCCAGGCCTGAAGCTGTGCAGTTTCGGCAGTAACCATAAACCCAACACAGAAAATTCCAATGAAATCATTCTAGACCAGTCACAATATATAACTAACATGCTTACTAACTTACACCACACTTAACAAGCATACTTCATAATTCAATTAACATCTAAATAGCATAAACAAGAATTTACCATTGATTGAACAAGAATGGAAAAATGATATACCTCTGCAAATTGTGATCTAGCTGCTATAACTCTCTCCCTCAATTCAATTGAAAACTCAGTCTGTTAGCTCTACTTATCATTATTCTCAGCAAAGGAAAATGAAAGGAAGAGAGCTTACTCTTATAAGCAATTCAATACCCGGTTCAAGCAATTGTTCATCAATTCAATCCAATGGATTGTTCAATAACATGGAGGTTTAACAAAGAGTTGGTGAATCACATAATGTGACCCACTCCCTCATAATGATTATGGCTACATTGCTGAGATTGAGAAAATATAGAGTAGTGTAGTAGCTTATTGTTTGTTCATGTGAGAGGGAATTGAGGATGAGCTCTTAAGCAATTTCAGCAACTTAAATATATGGGTAATGTATATCAATACTTAGCTTATACCAACTACACTTAGATTATATAATACATATACACATAGTATATACATAGGTTATATGTATTTATTCCATATACATTAAAATGGGTGTTACAATGTTATCTCAATAAAATAATGTATCAAGTAGGTATATATATATAAATATATATATATATATATATATATATATATATATATATATATATACCAATTATATAATTCAATTAGGCATTATTAGTATTTACCAACACAACTGTTATTATAATTATTATAACAACTTATTGAAATCATTTATCAATTAATAATTATTCATTGATATTACTATATGTTGATAAGGCATACATGAATGTTTTCTTACACACTTCAAGTCACATAAGCAATATTATTGTGTAACTCTACTAATGCAAATAAATCTTACTATATAGTCTATATATAATATACATAGCTACATTAATGTGCACATTGCACTTTATATAATATGAAGATAACCACCACATATTACAAGGTTTAATATATTGCATACTTGTATAAAACAATTAACCAAGTAAATATAATATTATTATATTTATTAATCTCTTACTCATTAATTATTATTTATTCATAATAATAATTAATCAACACATTATCAATTAATTACTCCCAATTGAAATTAATCAAACACGATTAAATCTCTACACCATATTCAAGAAATTTGAATATATAATTTACTAACATTTTTTTATCAATATTTTAATATAAAAGTCTCAGGGTTAATCTACTAATTTAAATAACCAGTAGTGATTCCCTTTAATAAAAATCCTAGCATTTATTCGCATAGGTTAAATCACATAAGCACATAACCACATAAGGTTTAAATAAGTTTGAAAAATTAACTCTTAAAAATTTTAAATCACATATAAAATTAATAAGGAGCTTAAAATTCCTGGTCGTTACAGCATCCACGCGGGCAACGTACCAGCGCTCCTCCGAAATGGCGAAGTCTCGGTGATAAACAGAGAAACTATCCGCGGAAGCAAAATGCCTAAACATAAAGTCCATGGAGATGATGTGGCTACCACCCACCTCAGCCATCACCACTGCTCTCCTCAATCCAGTCATCATCATGAACTGGCGGCGCATATGGCCCAAAGCTACTCGAGCACATGGCCCCTATATCGACAGTCCTGAAATGCGACTATACTCCTCCAATGTAGGAGTCAACTCGGCTGAGCCGAATCGGAAGACATAACGCTCAAGAGTCCAATACCTGAGTATCCCGGCAACAAATCCCTCTGGAATCTGGAAGGACAGTAAAGACATGGAGTGGCCCAGCATGCGGCTGACATCGATACGATCGGTGGATGGCAGCTTGTCATACCAAACCCTCAAGCTGGTAGCTATATGGCTAGCAGGAAGGTGGTCCAAACGTACCACTGCAGAGGATGACATCTGTAAAACCTGTATCAATAAGACCATACAGGGGTCAATCTCTATCCAATCATCTAAATATATCTGAAGCATGCATCATACTAATGATAAAACAGCATGTGTGATGAATAAATAAGAAGCATCATATATACATATCTGCCAAGTACATTAGTTTCATAAACATCACTGTCATACCTATGATACATGTGAAAACTAAAAATAAAAGTACAGGATATTGGGGAACAAATGCCCAATGACTAACAGAGGACCTATGGACTCGCCCCCTCATCAAAACCATCCAAGAAGGTGAGGGTCTCATCAAACTGATTAACTTGAGGCCGTCTATCGGGAGTGGGCACATCCAGCTGATCTGGGCAATAAGGCGTCTCCTGCATATTCGGGGGAACGGTGAAGGGAGCATCTCTATCCTGGAAGCCACCAAAACCTGAGGGTCCAGCACCATGTGAGCCACCACCGCCTGACGGTCCAGCCTCATGACCCCGAGAAGCAAAAGTGTGAGCCAAGGATAGGTCCAAGCCATTACAACTACAATAGGCCGACAGCTCCTCCAACTGAAATCTCAAGGCAGAAATCTGATCTTGATGAGATGGCTCCTGAAAACATGATATCCAGTCCCTCATCATAAGGGATCCTAGAACCAGATCGCCCAAGAACTGGGTAGCCCGGGTCTGAGCTCCTATCGTGCGCCAGACCCACTAAGCGATAAAGTCCGCCGAAGAGATCGGACCCTCAGACAGGAGGAAACCATCAAACCCCAAGGTGGGAATCGATGCAACTGACGAAGTCAGAGGCCAAAAGCGCTGGGCTGGAGGAAGATACGGTAGGCGAATTTCCCTAGTAATGCATCGAATAACGCGCTCTCCAAGGTAGAGCTCCCAGCCTCCATCAAAAAGGAGTGGAATCCGGTGAGTCGATAAATAGAACTCTGGCCCTGTTGGCACGCCATGCTCAAAACCCTCGACCAAGTGCTCTCCAGAATATGGGGTCCACAATATATCTCGAGCAAGCAACGTCTCCAACTGAGGGACGGGCATGAGCAAAGTCCTCCGCGACCAGGACCTCAGACAGAGTAAATTGATACCATCTACGTCCCCGGGGATAAGTATCCAAGCCTAAGACAGAGGTAGGGCAAAGACAGGGAAGCCTCTCATAAGCCCAGAACTGTCAATTCAAACAAACCCTCCATCAGTTATGGGAATTAAAATCAATCAAAAGGCAAATAAATGAAATTCGATCAAAAAGACTTACCAGAAGAAACGGGAAAAATCCGACCCAGGCGTCGATAACTCCCTCGGATCGCAGTCGCATCCCATGCAGGAAAAGAGAGAATGTGAACGACCCCCAATCATAGTACCCAATACGGTCTACATATCAACAGCCCCTACCATGCTGAAGGGCACAGTGGAGGAGTTGTTCGCTATAAAATAACCCCTCATGATGGTCAGGAACAGATGCCGCAAGATGCGATCCCTCTCCGCCAAATCAACAGGCAACTCCTGCTGCAAGGTGCCTTGAGCTGAATCAACGCCCAGGCATCCTAATCGAATACTACGAGCCTTGAAGGCTCGCTCCTGAGGAGAAAGCCCTAGGAGGGCACGCACAACAGCCCCGCTGATAGAAGGCTCCAAGGGCACCCTATCTTAGATAAACTCCAAGCCAATGATGTACCTCCAATCCATAGGAGTCATCATCACCTCACAATCCAATAGATGCAGCAACTGACTCTGGTGAAAGCATCTCTCACCCAAAGCATGCAAATAGCCCCCAGGGCAACGACGGGGAAAAATGGTGAAGAAGGCCCCGAATCCCGAAGAATCTATGATCTCTCTATACTCGGGATGTAGCGACTAATACAGAGCGTAGATACTGAACCAGTTACCCCTCAGCTAGGTAAACTCTGGCACCTGTACGATGTCAAGGTTAAAAAAACCCATCTATGTCAGAAAGAAAAACAAAAAAAAACCAATTAATCCCATACCTCATTCGCCTGCAAGTAAATGGAAAGATACTGGCTCAAATCCATGCCCAGCAAATCTAGGACCTCTACCTCAATGCCCAGAAGAAATCTAGGCGCAGTAGGGAGCGGAGGCGGAACCTCAGGCTCGGGAATGTCCTCGTCGATGAGTGGCTGATCCTCCCCAGCCGGCAAGCGAGCGGGCTCTGTCAAACGCTGCACCCGTCGGCTAATACGTGGAACGGGAACCTTAGAGGGGGTCCTACGCCGGCGAACTTCCGATGAAATCGGCCGTCCAGTGGCACGACTAAGCTCCTCAGGATCCATGTCTGAATAATGAGTTCGTAGGAATTAAAGCCAAGTCAGGTATATTCTTACCATTTGCAAATTTCAAATTAAATCGATAAAATATGATCATCACATCATGCATGTCTTACATGTGTCATTAAATGTGTATGTTATTTGCATCTTAGTACATCTATAATATATCTATGACTCGGACATTTGATTTATAAATTTTTTTGCCAGAGTCTCCTTTATAAAACGGACTATCCACATGCCCGAAGCATGTATTAAATTACCCTATGAGGGTACATCATCACAACCAAGCATGCAAACATCAATTTCAATTGTTATTCTAACACATATATATAATGTATGTCTAGATTAACTGATAAATGACAATATTTCGCATTCATACAGTCCATGAGATTATCTGTACGCATGCATTACATCATAAACACATTTATATATCTATACATGCATACATATTGGATATATTGCCTTTAAGAAAGGAAACACGTGTTTTCACCAAGGAAAACACGAAAGAACGGAGTCTAGACGTTACCCGTAGTCCGAAGAAGGAATGTACGGTGACGGATCGCTCCAAATCAAACCGGAATCGAGTAGAAATGAAGAAAAACTCAGTTTTTTAGAGAGAAATGACAAGAAACCAGAATGGAATGGGTGAAAATGAGGCCTCCCAAGGGTATAAGCTCCATCACGGGTATCCTTGACCATGGTTTCTCTAGCCGCAACCATGTATGCGGCTACCTTAAGTGGGTCCCGTGGCATT
Organism: Panax stipuleanatus; assembly: GCA_020205555.1. Lineage (NCBI taxonomy): Eukaryota > Viridiplantae > Streptophyta > Magnoliopsida > Apiales > Araliaceae > Panax > Panax stipuleanatus. The sequence continues at coordinate 34,530,344 of CM035120.1, forward strand.
TTGTTTGGTTACACGATGCACAAAACATGTTCTTTTAGGTTCAGAATGGTCACATTAGGAAAAATGATGCCTTTCTGGGATAGTTTGAAACCCCAAAAACCCTGAAAAATCCTTCGAAATAGCAGATGTTTGGCTAAGATCAGACAACCCGACGTTAAATGTCAGAAAACCAGAAAATCAGTCGGCTCGACCCTCGATGATGTAATCCACCGACAATGAATTAGTGAAGGCGTCGGCTTGACCCCGATGATGAAATCCACCAAAAAATGAATCAGTGAAGGCGTCGGCTTGACCTCGACGATGTAATCCACAGACAGCGAATCAGTGAAGGCGTCGGATTGACCCCGACGATGAAATCCACCAACAACGAATCAGTGAAGGCGTCGGCTTGACCCCGACGATGTAATCCATCGATAATGAATTAGTGAAGGCATCGACAAATCCCCGATGGTGTAATATGTTGGCTACAACCCTACGCAGATCGTCAAATCCCCGATGAATGTAATCCGTTGGCTACAACCCTACGCAGATCGGCAAATCCCCGATGAATGTAATCCGTTGGCTACAAACCAGTGAAGGTCGGCAAATCCCCGATGATGTAATCCGTTGGCTACAACCCTACGCAGATCGGCAAATCCTTGATGAGTGTAATCCGTTGGCTACAACACTACCCAGATCGGTAAATCCCTGATGAATGTAATCCATTGGGTACAAACCAGTGAAGGTCGGCAAATCCCCGATGATGTAATCCGTTGGCTACAACCCTATGCAGATCGACAAATCCCCGATGAATGTAATCCATTGGCTAAAACCCTACGCAGGTCGGCAAATCCCCGATAATGTAATTCGTTAGCTACAACCCTACGAAGGTCGGTAAATCCTAGATGATGTAATCCGTTGGCTACAACCCTACGCAGATCGGCAAATCCTCGATGAATGTAATCCATTGACTACAACCCTACGCAGATCGGCAAATCCCCGATGAATGTAATTCGTTGGCTACAAACCAGTGAAGGTTGACAAATCCCTGATGATGTAATCCGTTGGATACAACCCTACGCAGATCGGCAAATCCCCGATGAATGTAATCCGTTGGCTACAACCCTACGCAGATCGGAAAATCCCCGATGGTATAATCCGTTGGCTACAACCCCACGCTGGTCGGCAAATCCCCGATGATATAATTCGTTGGCCACAACCCAGTGAATGAATTAGCTTAACCCTGATAATGAATCCGTTGGCTACAAATTAGTAAAGGCATCGACATGATCTCGATGATGCAATTCGTTGATTATAATTCAACACAGGTCGACTCAACCCCGAAAAAGTAATCCTAACTTCCCCGACCGGGGAAGTAACCATTTTATACATCTCACACATCATTTCATCAATTATACATGACATTGCATCATCAGATATACCTTGTCATTCATTCTCCATGTCAATTAAATCTTTTTCGTGTTCATTCCATTACACTGCATAAACAGGACAAAGAGGGGCATCTGTAGACACTCGAAATTTTACTTTTGTCGTACTAACCCTGCAGGAGGGTAAAAGTGTTATTTTACTTCAGAGACAACCCTGAAGTAGGGAAAAAGATCCTGGTAATCTCGGAGACAACCCCGGGAATGGTGAAGAGGATCAATGAAGTCTGAACATACCACAACCCGATCGAAGATCGATGAGCTGAGACAGTGATCATTGAAAACCACCTCAGCAAACCTCGAACGACGTACCATCGAGAGATAAACCTACGAACTGATATCTGGACCTGGAAGGTATCTATGCTACGAGTATCAACTTCCCAAATTCTAATTCAGTCAGACTCAATCTTATCTCGCTGCGTTCGTCAAAGACGGTCTAAAAGATCAAATGGCGGACGTCAGCTTCTGCTGAATCAAGACCGAAGGAGCAATAACCATGCCGGAGGGTCCCACTTGGGTAGCCTTGACCATGTATGCGGCTACCCGGGACAGATTATAAACCCCCATCTTAGTTCATTTAGAGAGAGAGATACACATTGTAAAGAGAGAGTAAGCATTCTAGAGAGAGAAAGGCTCGGGTTGAACCTTAACTAAGGAACTTGATGCTCAAATTTTCCATCTAGCATCTACTTGAAGCCATCTTAGTGTTCTTACTTCATCCCGGGAGTCAAAACGCTCGTTCACGCGTCCCCCAAGGTGAAATAACACACTTTTAGCTTCAGTTTCTTTGTAAACTATGTTCAAATGATAGATTAATGAAGTATCTTGTTTGAATCTAGCTATACTTGTTGTATTTGAAGCATATCGTGTAATAGTTGGTAGTTTTTACGTTTCTACCGGTTATTTTGTGCTTGATACGTTGTATATAGTTTTCGGAGTCTAGATATACCTCAAGCTAAGCCTAATCTAGCTCCCGAGAGGTTATTAAGCATGAAGCTTTAACTCAGGAGCTATAACGTCTTAGATCCGTGGTATATCTATGGATTTATCATTTTTGAATCGTCCCGGTTAACCCGTATAGCCCTAAATCTATATTTAGAGGTAAAAAGGGGGGCCGAATCGGCGTGAACGGTGATTTCGAGCGATAAAATCACTTAGTATCAAAGCCGTGGATGTTATGTATACGTAATATTGTATAAATCATGTGAGCCTAGGAATCCCAGTGTTGAGATACCCGAATGGATCCGACTTGATTCCCATGATGGACCGATTTTTACGTTGTAAATGCTTTAAATACCGTAAATATCGATGTACAAGTAATATTTGGATCTTAAAAATGAACTCGAGGGGTTAGTCTCGAGAGCTCGGATCCAAGATCCCGTGATAGTGAAAAACTTCATTACGGGAGCTCGGTTCATCGACATGGCTTTTATGCCCGATGATGATCCGAACTTTCTTAATGCTTTAGCATACATATCATCAAAATGATTTCTCAAAGAAAAAACCACAAAGAGCTTTTGATGAAATAAAGCGATTCGGGGTAGATCACGTAATTAACGTAAAGAATAAAAGGAAGTATTGAAGTCCTCGATTCTTAGTCGAGCAAAGGATTTGAAAACCTTACTTTCTAAAACCTCATTTTAATTCATATATCTTGCTAAAAATAAACTTTGATTAAATCAAATCCTTCGTACCTAGGCGCAAAAGAGGTACAGCACTACTTTCAAGTCACCAAAAAGACTTAGAAACCTACTAATAAAGCTATCAAAATCAAACACACACATAAACACACACACACTTTTTACATAAAAAAATTAATAAGATGCGGTACCGTGCTTGCACGGGAGTCGGGGGGTGCCTAACACCTTCCCCCCCGCTTAACCTAGCCCCCGGATTCCACGAATCTCGGATTTCAAGACCAAATCAAAGAGTCACGCATTGGACTATCTTGCGAAAAACTATTAAAATTCGGATGAGTCGGTATACATCCATTTCCAAAATACCAACTGGCAACTCTGTATCAATCGGTCCAATCAATAAAATCAATCTTTCAAAATCGTCGACACATATATTAGTACCGGTTTCCTACAAAATCCACCCTTTAAAACGGAACCCCAAATACAAAGCAAAAGCGAAAGGGAAAAGAATAAAATAAGGAAATCGGGGCATTCCTCTCTCGTCCCACAGACAAGAAACGAGGGCAAACAACTCCAAAAGAGAAAAAAGAGACCTCCCCCTTCAACAAAAGGGAGACCGAGGACTTAATTTTTCACATGGCGTCGACAAAGGTTAGATAACCCTGGGATTTATTTTGGACAAGGTTGTAACCCTTTTATAAGGAAGATTTTTATTTAAGTATTTATGAAGGTTGTAATTTATTTTTAAATTCTTTATTATTGGGTAGATGTATGTTTTATTTAAAAAATAAACACCAAATCTTGTGGAAACGAAGTACCCGAATTTGGGGGTGTCACAGTTTACAACGGTTTATTGAACTGATTTGATGCCTACTCGAACGGTAGTTTGTAGAGTTTTACCATCACCGAACCTCCTCGATGCCTACTCGAACTATAGTTTATAACGGTCGGTTGAACTAATCTGATTCCTCTGCTGGGGATTTGTATAAAAGATTCCATCACCGGTTCTCCCCGGAAAGGATAGTTTTCAATGATTTTCATCATCGGATCTTTCCTGATGCTACGCTGTAGTTATCCCCAACGGTTTCACAATATCAGACACTCTGATCTTCGTTGAAGCAATTCTCAACGACTTTCATCACCAGATCTTTCCCGATGCTACGTTGGAGTTATCGCCAATGGTTTGCAATGTCAGACATACCTGATCTCGATGTTGGGGGAATCTTTCTGATGAGTCATACCATCGGACAACTCTGAATACTTTAATGCATTCAAAGTTCACAATGCCGGGCCTTCCCGATGCTTTGACAGAGGCAGTTTTCAGTAATTTTCATCATCAACATTCCGAATACAACATCAGGGTCCATACAAATTGCTTACATGAAGATTTTCTTTCAGCAGCAGTTTGACACTCGGATTCAAGTTTTCGGGCCTGTTCTACTCAATCGCGTAGCACTTTTTTCCCTGATTTGACTTTTTAGCTTCTGGGAACTCCACTTTAACTTTAACTAGACAAAATCAGAGGGGGTGGGACCCACCCTAGGGTGTCGCAGGTCTACCTGTAGCTACTGCAGGCAGAGGTGCGGCTTCCTACGGATATTATTTGGTCCCCCCGTGGCTTTCATAAGTCATTTTTAAGTTGAACTATATAGAAAATCCAAAAATTCCTCTTCAGATCTACTGAGTTTGGGCTGCTTTTTTCAAAATCCGTCACCATACAATTGTTCTGCACAACTCTAGTAACGTTTACATCCTTTCTTTTCAAGTTTTGACCGTTAGAACATTAGATTTCATATAGAGTGCTTCTAAACACAATATAATGAATAGGCATGCTTATATGGCTTGATAAAAACTTTCAGACTTAGTAAATGTGTATGTTTTACCATGCTGAACGTTTTGACGTGAAAAAAAACTGATTTCTGAGACAGTCATTTGACGCCCTTTTTGGCCAATTTACTCATCATATTTGAGGACAATTAAGCTGGATTTTCAACTAAAAACACGCATGGTAATTTAGCTGTCATGGGGAGTTTGATTTTGATGTTTTTTATATATATGAAATGTTCATGATTTTGGGTAGGTGTGCTACTGAATGGCCACCTAGTCATGCCTATGTGCATGCAGATAGTTCATTTTACAAAGGAGACTTTGGCAAAATGTTTTTAAAAGCCTGAGCAGTTAATGAAAATGTCAGTTTATCTCTAATGGAGATGTATGTTAACTAATGCATGCTTTAGGACTTAGAATATGCATAAAATAATGATTTAATTTTAATAGGCATTAAGTTTAAGGCTTACCTCACCCTTTCTGAAGTGATTTGGAGGTTTTGTTAAGGTTATGGATTCAGATAGACCAGACAGTTCTAGCAGGGTCTCTGCAGGTGTGAGGAGGAGGAGAGCTTCTGATGTCCCTCAGCCTCGTCTAGCCCGACAACCTCATCGGTTAGCTGAGTCAGTGATTCGTCCGATCCAGGCTTAGAGGTCGGATGATGTGGACTACGAGGTGGATGTCCCCTTTGTGGATCCCGCTCTAACTCCGACTACCTCTCATCGGGAGTTTCCATCAATTGTTGTGACGATTTTGAAGGTTTTTGACGATTTAAGACGCTATCCTTCTATTTATCTTCATGCGAATGAGGTGACTAAAATTTCTATTTTGGACTTTTCTTTCTTTTATCATTTCAGGACAAAGGTTTAATCAGGATTTGCAATTTGATGCAGGTTCCCAGCTTTACTCAGTCCAGGGGGAACTGGTTTAGCATCTATTCTTTGTATCATACTCTACATCCGGAGTACTAGGCCATCATCAACACATGGGGTTTCAAGGCCTTTTTCTCTATTCCTCCCCGTGGGGTTATTTGCGGGCTCTATCTGAGCGCTAGATCCACCAAACCCAGTCTCTCCACTTGTTGGACTGCGAGATTATGATGACCACGATAAATTGGCAGTTCATCATAGGGATAGAGTTTACAGGTGAACCAGTGCCTTTGGTGGCTGGCATTTCATCTGATGCCTTCCGATCCCTTCTAGGAGTTACTGCGATGGCCATCAAGGGTCGGACTATCCGTTTAAGGCCCCTGAGTGTTGATGCCCAGAGCGGGGCTTTGACTTAGCCTCTGCCTGATGATCATTGGGTTAGAGATCGCATTCTTTGGCCACTATTCTTGGTCATCATCAGAGGTTGTTTCATAGCAGACAACTCCTCGAAAACCTTTTTTGCTTTGGTAAGCGCTACTCGATATGTGGAGCGTATCAGGGACTTTTATTGGGGCACCTACACCTTCGCCTATTTTCTTTGTGGGTTACCTCTATGCTCTGAGGGCGTGACGGAGGCTTGGCTGGGTTTTTATCCCTTCTGCTTGTGAGTAATTTCTCTTTCACTTTTCAATTTCCCTCATTCATGTTTGTCCATCATTATCATTGAGGACATTTAATTTTTGCACTTCTAGTTTTGGGCATATGAGAGGATCCCTTGCCTACACCCCACCACTACTTTGGGCTTGAAGACATATCCATGGGGATGGCGTTGGCATCATTCTACTTTGACGGAGGTTCCTCTAGCAGAGGGGTTCACCCATTCCCGCTTGCAGTTAAAGCTATTGACGGCCGACTCTATCACGTGGGTTCCTTATACCCTGGATTATCTGACAATCTGATTTGAGGATGGATTCCCAACTGGATTAGAGTTTATATTGGCTACTCGCTGGATTCCCCTTTTGACTGATGGAGTCTGGGAGCCTTATTTGGGAGAGCGAGCTATCAAGAGCGTCATAGGAGATATCCACATTTCACTCCCTCCTCTTGCTAGGCATCATTGGCCCTTATCTCAGCTAGTTACAAATATTCCCTAAGTGGGCTTAGATGGCTTCACCTTACCATAGGGTTCTCACAGTTAGGAGGCCTTTTATCGCTAGTGGAGTCCTCGCACTATTGGGGCTCAGACTCGTGCAACTCAGTTCATGACAGATATGGTGCCTGGGTCTATTATGATGATAGACTGGATAGCTTGTCTGCGCGAACCTACTCATTTGGAGCAGATTTCCAGTTTGACCCAACGGTTGGACCGGGCACAGTTCTTTATCAGGCACCTTGGCAGGGATCCTTCAGAGGCAGATTAGTTTGATCATTCCAGCTTTGGAGCTGACCCCTCAGGAGGTCCATATTCTGGTAGTTATACTGGTGCAGATACTCCCCTCTACCGACCAGACAGTCCTTCTGGCAGAGATTCATTGACTCAGGAGGAGTTACAGCATGTTGATCGGCTGGGTGATATAGATATCATAGATTTCTTCTGATATGCTTCTTGCTATATCTTTTGATAGGCCTCTGTTAGATATTCGGCGATTGTGCCCCATTTCTCGTTATCTCTTTTGATAGGCCTGAAAGTAGCATGCACACAAGCCAATCATGTTGGATGATAAAGCATTTACTTTGTAACAATCTTATTCATTTATTAATAAAAGTATTATTTAATTAAAGGAATTTATTTATCTACATGATGTTGTTTTTATAATATGTGATAAACCTATAGTTTTAAGCAATGCTTTTAGAATCGTGATGATGATCATGCTAATGAGATCTAAATTCTTAGATAGCATAAAACTAAAATAATTCCCAATTGTTGGATTACTAAAATGGGGATTAGTGAATCCGAATAGATTGGTACATATGTTACTTGCTTATTGGATGATGATGATTGATCTCATGATCATTTGTGTGGAGACATTAAAGCAAGTATGTAGGTGCTTATTGGAGAATAAGTACACTAAACGTGACTCGCTAAGGAATACCTAATGGAGTTTTACTCGCCTGTCAATAAGAATTCCTAATGTGATAGTAGTAGTACAAGTTTTTCTCAAACTTGAGATCATTATAGTATCTTGTGTATAATGAATTATACTTTGACTTATTCCTAAAGACCCTTAGGGTATATCAAAGGGTATGCTTGGGTGTAATAAGTTATATATGGAGATAATAAATGATCAATAAATAATTTATCGCTTCTAGTAAAAGAAGAGATATGTCATATGTGATTCGATAAATGACAACCGAGGAATCCTTGGCCAAGTTGGAATGAAATTATAAAGGAGTTTCTAATTTGCATTATTTGGAGTTGTGCATTATCTGATCGAAATACATATAATTAATTAAAATAAGACTTGATAGTAATTCCATGTCTTATATTTAATTGGGACATTGTATGGTGGAAGGATTGAATTGTACGGTAACTATTAACTCAATGGTTCTTTTATGATTAATGTTGAAATCTATATTATCTAGAAAGTCGTTGATCGCTAGGGAGACTTATTTCTATTGTAAAATAAATATTATTTATTTAAAAAGATTATTAGTTTAATTTATTTATTTAAATAAGATTAGAATTGTTCAAATTAATTTATTTACAACCGGTTTCATATGGAGAACTTAAAGTGTCACACCATAAAAGGAAGAATAATTATTTAAGAAGGTAATAGCATAATTGTAATAATATGTTAAGTGTAATTAAATTAATCTATATGTATAGAATAAATTAAATAGCTTAATGTTTATTATTTAATATTTTGGAAATATTAAATATAAATTAATAATAGGAGTCTTATTAATATTATTACAATTATAATTATTTTAATTTCTAAAGGAGTTTAGGAATTAATTTAATATTAGTACTCTCATTTATTCCTAATAAGATTAGGAAGTAAATTAATTAAAAGAGTTTAATTAATTATTCCCAATGTGTTGGGAAGCCTAATTAATTAAAGGAGTTTAATTAATTAAATAAAACCCTATTTCTAATTGGATTAGAAGGGTTGACTAAATATCTATATATGAGGAATCCTATGTTAGATATCAGTTGATGAAATTTCAATTGTTGGAGACAGTACACCTTTTTTATAGAGAATAAAAAATTAAGGTTTAGCCAACCACCCTTCTTCTTGAACAATTCCTCTACCTTGGTGGATCACCTCTAGAGGCCAAACACTTGGGTGGCTAACGTAGATCAAAGGAAGAAATCAATCCCGGAGATTGAAGGAGATCGCAAAGACAAGGAGTTCAACTCGTACCTGTGAAAGCTTAATTCTACAAGGGTATGAATCCAATCTCCATTTATTTCGTTTTAATTAATAACTGCGCATAAAGGATGATTCGGGTATATAATTTGTAAAATTTTAAAACTCTGATTTACCATGCTTCCGCTAATTTTCGCAATTTAATTGTGCCATGATTTCTTATAAACCTACTAGTGGCATCAAAGTCAAACATTTATGCAAATTATTAATTTATCAGATTTGATATATATATATATATATATATATATATATATATATATATATATATATATATACTGATATGTGTTTGGAACAATTTATTGAGCATAATTTGTTGTATAGAATCATAATTTTTAGAAAAAAGGATCAAAAATCGCGATTTGCAAGAAAATAAAAAATCCAAAAAAACGCCGCGTGGGGTCGGCCAGTGGCCGCGTGGGGCGCGCCAGTCTAACAGAATTTATGATTTTAATTTTTGTGCAATTTTTCAATATAAAATAAAAGAGTTTATTTTTATTTGAAATTGGATTAAAATAAAGAAGTTTATTTTAATTAGAATTTAATTTCATGCTAACAAATTAGAGTTGGAATTGGATTCCATGATAACTAATTGGAGATGAAATTGAATTCCTTATTTCCTAATATAAAGGAGTTTATATGTGATTACATGTTTCCTTAAATAAAGGAGTTGTCGATGTCGGCAAAAAATGTGGGTCGAGTTGGACTCGAATCTTTCTCTTTTCCTAAGTTTTGTTGCTTTCTACCCTTATTGCTTTATCTTTTTATGAAGGGTAAAGGTTTATTAGGAAAAGGCCAACATGTATCATGTCGACGATTTGAACGGTTTACAGAGTTGCCAGTTGGTAGATTTGAAATGGTTGAACCAACTCAACCGAGTTTTATTTGAAAGTAGGCTCAATTGTTGGACACTGTCGAAACTTTATCTTTGAAACTGAAGTTCTAAGTTCGGGGGGGGGGGGGGGCATGGTTAAGTGTGGGGAAGGTGTTAGGCACCACACAACTCCCGTGAAAACACGGTACCACATCTTTTTAATAGTTCCCTTTTTATTTGCAATGTGTGTGTGAATGCTAGAAGAAATTGGGCATACGTTTGATTGTTTTGAAAGTATGGACATGCTTTGTTGAACCTATATACGAAAGGTTTGATTTAATTTGCCAAATTCCTTTTTTAGACAAGATATTAAAATGATATTTTTGATCGCTGATAAGTTGGTTTTATACCTACTTATCTGATATATATTACTTGAATTAGTTGCTTAAACTTATGTGTCGTAGTCACTTTTCATGCATTTTGTATTCATTTTGTAGATCTTATGCTTGGGAACTGTGTGAGCGACGATTGGTATGAAAAGGGCATGGAAATGAAATTCAGAACTCATTTGGGCTTTCATGTTCATTTCATGTTTTTGGCTTGGGACTTAGATTTAATTATAGAGATATTCCCTAGCTTTTCGTAACATTTTGAATCGTTCTGATCGAAGTTCAAATGAAAGAGTTATGACCTTTTTACCAAGCGAACGTAGAAACCTCGGAGTTTGGAATTTGCAATTTACAAAGCAGTCACTTGTAGTCGATTTAAAGTTTGATCCAACCAGAATCTGTCAATGCTCAAAGAATGAAATTTGTAGATCTCGTCGACAGCTTCGATTTGATAGGTAGCAAGCCCCGTAACTCTTCCTGAATCAAAAGTTATGCTCATTTTACCAAAGGATGTCGCAGGAGCCAGAGCAATACTATCCGGGCGAATTTCCATAGTATAAACCTCCGCCGGGATGGACTTAGAGCTGGTCGGACAACAATAACACCCACCGGGGCTGGTGTGTCAAGGCATAATATCCGTCGAGGCGGGTATGCGAGGCTGGGAAAGAAAAGTGTCCTTGTTGGACTAAGATTTGGACGAAACGAATGGCTGCAAGTTGGGCTGTGAATAAGAGGCTATTTAAGGGTCAGAGAGGATCATATTTGGGAGATAAATTCCATTAGATTAGATTTTAATTAAATTAGATACAAACCCTAGTTTAAATTGGATTGGAGATTAAAGCGACTTGGAGACCATTGACGATCAAGAGCAGGAGAAAGAGGGAGCATGAGATTTGCTGACAACAGATTTTATTCTCTTCTCTACTCTTATTTTTATCTTTTAATGTATATTCAATTATGGGTCATAGATTTTGACTTAATCATAAGCTAAACTTTATTTTGAGATTATAATAAATCTTGTTGCATAATTAACTTTGATATGCTTCCGTGTTAGTCTTGTTCATTATTATTGGATTGTCTATTATGATTTGTGTTAAATTGCTTAATTGCCAAGCTAACAATTACCGTAATAACCCATATGGAATCGAGAGACGGATTATAGGTTTAGATTTAATCATAATAGCAAGTGATTATGTTTTCTGCATGGCGTTGAATTCATGATTTGTGTTTAGGATAGAGATATAACTTTACACCACATGTAATCTGATAAAAACTTGTGCTTGAAATCCTTTTTAATTATAATTCACTTAGAGATATAGTGGATTAGTTAATTAGGGTGTTCTTCTTAATTCTATCATATGTGGATTTAAGTTGATTTGAGTATGATGCATTGAGAGATGGTCATATTTATTTATAAGTTATTGATTCACAATTCAGAATAGTGAGTATAATTGATAAGAAGTGTATTAATTTAAATAAAGTAATGAGTGAAGTTGTGATCTTAAATCTCCGTAATCTTATTTTAAACTAGTGGTATTTAGTAGTAGTTTAATTATATATTGTTAATTCGAAGTACTAATTCATTCGTTTAAATAAGATTGAGTTGGTTATAGGTTGGTACTTGGTATTTTTATTAAATAATTCCTCGTGAGAACGATACTCTACTTTCACTTTATTACTTGTTGACCACGTATACTTGCATATTGTGCGTAACTAGATTTTACCCAATAAGTTTTTGGCACCGTTGCCGGGGACTTATTTTAATAATTATTTGCAAATATTACTTTCAATCAAATTAGTCTTAATTTAAACATTTTTTCTTTTTATTTAATTCTCTTCCTATTTTAATTACTTCTCTGGTACCATGGCTGGATTCAATTATCGATGGCCATATTCAAGTATGACTCAGCCAAGGGACACATGGTTTGATGGACTCAATGGAATTCCTGCATTGTCAACAAAACTTGAGACACTTTCAGAACTTTCAGAACCAGATGGAATAACTCATCATTACCACAACCAACGGTCCTCAACACATGGATTCTGAAACTGAAACAGAAAATTCGAGATTAGAGGAATTGTTGTCCAAGTTCATAACGTCGAATGAGGAGAGGATAATTAATCAAGAGATGTCAATTCAAAATCTTGAGAACCAAATATTGCAAATGTTCAAAGCCTTAAACAATTGTCCTCAAAACACTTGCCCACAACACACTTGGCTTAATGACACGAATTTTGAGACTGATGAAGTGCCCGAACCAAATCTGCAACTGGATGTGCCAAATGATCTAAATATTGAGAGAGCGGAGACAAGTAGGGATAAGGAAAACAAGGTCGGTGAAGAGTTATCTGTGTGTTCTAACGATGTAGAGCCAATTTTGTTGGTTCCCCAAGTGCCCTCTCCACCAAAATTCAAGGATTCGGTTAGATTTGCAATCCCATGCCCACTTGGTAGTCATGTCATCGACAAAGGTCTTTGTGACAGAAGAGCGAGTACAACCTTGGAACCATGGTGGGACGAGAACGAGAATATAAATGAAGAGCCCATTATGTTTGACAAGCTTTCATGCCCCAATGTGACCACACACACAATGGAGAAAACACCTAGCTGTTAGACGTTCTTCAAGGAGATCATACCTAATCAGAGCATGCTAGGTGACTTTGATCCACTAGCCATTATTAATGGAAACCTCCCAAAGGATAGTTTACTACTGATGGATGGAGGGTTCCTCAATTATCAAAGAGGAATTGGATAGCATTGACAAGAAGTCTGGCTGAAGGACTATTAAACAAGCGCTCAATGAGAGGCACCCCCTCCAGTCCCATATTTCTCCATCTATGTTTAATTCTTAGTAGTTTTGATATTAAGTAGAATTTTTGGTAGATTATAGTAGTATTAATTAGTTATTTTATGATCCTCTCAAGTTCAATTCAATTGCTATGAGGATGAATGGTAAGAATAGAAGTAAAAAACAAAGTGCACTGCAAGTGTTTCTAAAAAGAGCTAAAAGACTAAATTAGAGTGCCAAATAAGTTTAGAGGGATTGCAGGCCAAATTCCCAAGGCATTAGAGAAGTCCACGCTCAGTTCCCAACTTTTGGATCCATCCAGACTTATCCACCGCCTAATATATACCATCGGATCATGAGGATGCGGGCGGAGATGACGATGCCACTTAGGGGAGTAGGTTTTAACTTTTTATTACAATGAGGGCATTGTTAGTTTTAAGTTTGGGGGGATTGTTCTTCTTTAGAGTGTATATTAGTATGTTCATGTTTATTGCATATAGTTTAGTTTTTACTAATATGTTGCATCTAATAAATTGAGAAAGTCAAAAATTTTAAAAAAATATTTGTTTTTAATTGTTGCATTTTGTTAGGTCATATTGCATGAATCCAAGTTTTTAGTTTGTGTGAAATTCATTTGGCCTATGAGGAGATTGGAACTGCATGATTTTTGATCAGTTTTGATTACTTAGGCTTGGTTGTAATGTTATAGCATGATGTGAATTTTAATCTGTTTGAAACCGATGTAATCGAATAGCACTTGAGAGTATCCATTACGAATTGCTCAGTTTAAATTGTCACATAATTGTCTTCTTTTGGGAAATTTTGTGTTTTAATGATATAGATTTAGTAGACAGTTAGCAATGGCTAGATGATTCAAAAGCTCAATTTTGGGGAAAAACAAGGGGTATGCATGCTATATATATAAAAAAAAAGTAATTAAAAAAATTAAAAATATATAAAAATGAGAAAAAGAAAAGAAAAAATATATGTTGAACAAACACTTTGGCTAGTTCAGTTCTGTGGCCTTTGATACTCGAGTTAGTATGCCCTAGGGGATGTTTCTACACCCAGCGCCCTAAAGCCATCTGGCTTGGGAGTCGTTGGTCGAAAGCTTGCTACACGGGTATCATTAAAAAGCCTAAGAGAGCTAGACATTGCACAATCAGGTGTAAACACGAAAAAGTGTGAATATCACCCTCGTGAGTAAATTAAAGCATAATAAATCACTTGTTGACTCTTAGCTTAGTTGATGCGTAGTCTTGGTTGGAGCTTAATTTGTTTACTGCCTTTCTTGAGTTGAAACTGTATTTTTTCCCTCTAAGAAGCATATTATGTGAAGTATTTATTCTGTAGCAAGTTTAATGGTTGCTAAGCACACACACACACACACTACATCAGTGATGATATGTTTTGATTTGCAGAATAATATACATTATGGCCTTGTTCTTCGTTGGATTCTATGTTTAAAGATTTTGTAGTTTCTCTGAGGCAATTCTTGTGAGCTTCATATATGTCTGGTAATTGGTTTCGTTAGCATTTAGAGTAGATTGCATTTTGTGTAGTTTATTGCATTGCATTGTATGTGTTGCTTGGGGACAAGCAACGGTTCAAGTTCGGGGGTATTTGATAACTCGATTTTATACCTACTTATCTTGTATCTATTACTTGAATTAGTTACTTAAACTTATGTGTCGTAGTCACTTTTCATGCATTTTGTGTTCATTTTGTAGATCTTATGCTTGGGAATTGTGTGAGAGACGATTGGTATGAAAAGGGCAAGGAAATGCAATCCGGAATTCATTTGGGCTTTCATGTTCATTTCATGTTCTTAGCTTGGGACTTGGATTTTATTGTAGAGCTATTCCTTAGCTTTCCATAATATCTTGAATAGTTCCGATCGAAGTTTAAATAAAAAAAGTTATGACCTTTTTACCAAGCGGAAGTTGAAACCTCAGAGTTTGGAAGTTGTAATTTACATAGCAGTTACTTGGAGCCAATTTCGACTTTGATCCAATCAGAATCTGTCAATGCTCAAAGAATGAAAGATGTAGATCTCATCGACAGCTTCGATTTGTTAGGTAGCAGGCCCCGTAACTCTTCTTGGAATAAAAATTATGCTCAATTTACCAAAGGATGTCGCAGGCGACAAAGCAATACCCGTCGAGGCGGATTTCCATAGTATAAACCTCCGCCAGGGAGGACTTAGACCTGGACGGACAACAATAACACCCACTGCGGCTGGTGTGTCAAGGCATAATATCCGCCAGGGCCGGTATGCGCTGCTGGGAAAGAAAAGTGTTCTTTTTCGACTAGGATTTGGACGAAATGAAAGGCTACAAGTTGGGCTGCGAATAGGAGGCTATTTAAGGGTCAGAGAGGATCATATAAGAGAGATAGATTCCATTAGATTAGTTTAGATTAGATTTCAATTAAATTAGATACAAACCCTAGTTTAGATTAGATTGGAGATTAAACCAACTTGGAGACCATTGACGATCAAGAGCAGGAGAAAGAGGGAGCATGAGATTTGCTGACAATAGATTTTATTCCCTTCTCTACTCTTAATTTTATCTTTTAATGTGTATTCAATTGTGGATCATGGATTTTGACTTAATCATGAGCCAAACTCTATTTTGAGATTATAATGGATCTTGTTGCATAATTTACTTTGATATGCTTCCGTGTTAGTCTTATTCATTATTATTGGATTATCTATTATGATTTGTGTTAAATTGCTTAGTTGCCTAGCTAACAATTAACGTAATAACCCATATGAAATCAAGAGATGGATTACGGGTTTAGATTTAATCATAATAGCATGTGATTGTGTTTTCTGCATAGCGTTGGAATTCATGATTTGTGTTTAGGATAAAGATATAACTTTACACCACATGTAATCTGATAAGAACTTGTGCTTGAAATTCTTTTTAATTATAATTCACATAGAGATATAGTGGATTAGTTAATTAGGGTGTTCTTCTTAATTCTATCATATGTGGATTTAAGTTGATTTGAGTATGATGCATTGAGAGATGGTTATATTTATTTATGTGTTCTTGATTAAAAATTCGGAATAGTGAGCATAATTGATAAGAAGTGTATTAATTTAAATGAAGCAATGAGTGAAGTTGTGATCTTAAATCTCTGTAATCTTATTTTAAACTAGTGGTATTTAGTAGTAGTTTAATTATATATTGTTAATTCGAAGTACTAATTCATTCGTTTAAATAAGATTGAGTTGGTTACGGGTTAGTACTTAGTGATTTTTATTAAATAATTCCTCGTGGGAACGATACTCTACTTTCACTTTATTACTTGTTGACCACGTATACTTGCGTGTTGTGCGTAACTAGATTTTACCCAACACTCGCTCACGTAGGAATTGAAGCAAGTTGATTCTTCTATTTTATATATTTTTAGCCTTTGGGCTCAATTTGAATGGTGATTGTCGGGTTGCGAAGCATCCTCGACCATAAATTATATACAAGTGTCAGTCTTCTCATGGGCATGACAGCCATCGGAGTGACTCTAGCACGATAAACCATTATTTCATTATGTTTGAGACCTTAAACCCGGGTAACCATTTTAAGGTCTTTCGAATGTACATTTTTATAGAAAAATTGGCAACGTATATTTGTAAAGTGGAGTTTGTCCATTGTGGGAATCAAATTCTGTTCAATTTGATCATGAATCCCATGATTCCTAGGCTCACAAAAGGAAGCCAAGTAAACCTGCACAGCACAGATATTTACAAAAAATAGATATTTACATCCAGACGTCGCAAAAACCAAGGATTCATCAGTCAAATCCTGGCCTGCGCATAGCCAAAGCTTCTAGTTCCCAATAGATAGCAGTCTAAGGGTCGCGAGGTTGCTTTAAAATAAATAAAACTAGAAAGAAAGCCAGATTTAAATAAAACTCGGCCATTTTAGCTTCCCGATTCCAGTTGAACCTATTTTAAACCATTTGAAAGATAAAACTGGCATGATTTAAAGAAATCTGGTTCTCCCAAATGGATATCAGTGTCGATTCACATCAAATGAATATTTACAGCAGATATTTAATCACAATAAATAAAGTATATATATATATATAGTTATATATATACGAAAGTTGTAAAGGGCGATAGATTTTCACTCCGATGCCCGGACTTGAATGTAAAAATATATATATTTATTTATAAAAGCTGTAAAAAGCCATGGAGTAATCCAGGACAGACATAATGGGCATATATATATATATATATAAAAGCAATAAAGGGCGACAGATTTCAAATCCTATGCCCGAACTGGAGTGGATGAATATATATATATATATATATATATATATTTATAAAAACTGTAAAAAGCCACGGAGTAATCTAGGCTGGATAGAATTGAAATATATAAATATAAAAGCTGTAAAAAGCCATGCGATGATCTAGGCTTGGCAGAATGTAAATATAAATATATATATATATATATATATATATATATATATATAAGCCGTAAAAGGGCGATGGGTTTGCACTCCTATGGCCGGACAGAAATGTAAGTATATATATATTTATAAAAGCAGTAAAAAGGCCACGAAATGATCTAGGCCAAACGAAAATTTAAATGTTAATATATACAGTTAGTATATATATATATATTAAAGCAATAAAAAGGCCACGAAGTCAAAATCCAAGCCAAAGAAAGTCAAAAAAAATTATATATATATATATAGTTATATATATAAAAGTAGTAACTACCACGGATTTGACTTCTGGGCTTGACATAATTGAAAAGTTAGCATATATATAGTTAAATATATACATAATAAAGTCAAAACGGACACGAGTTAACAACCCAGTCTAAAAGAGTTAGGGAATATATATATATATAAGCGATTAAAAGCCATAGATCGTCGATCCGTGCTGTGCAAATGCCAAAAAACATATTTATGTACTAAAATGTATGAAAACGTAAGCAAAAACGGCCACAGAACAGAGTTCTGGGCAAAATCAGAAAACAAAACTTAACGTGCAAGTGTATAAATGCGCAATGAAGTAGTAGGAACTTTCTGATCGTAAAAATAATTAAAATGGATTGCTACACGGGCTTTTTGCCACTTGGTAAGCTTCAAACGGACGTTTTCACCGTTCAATTTTTGATATGTGGTAGTATATGAGTATACCTACGTGTTAGAGTAATAAAATTTGGATTTGGAGTACTAGAAGTCGGGCTAGGAAACGAAATGGGCGGAGTTTCATAGCATTTTCTATTTTTTTTCTTCTTTTTTTGGCTTGGGGGTGCACTTATATTTATAGACCCGATGGAAGCAGGCCTACCCGCGGCAGCCGGGGGTCTACCTGTGGCGCCATGTGGCAGGGGCAGGGTGGTGGGTCCCATCTCTTTGAAGTACGTGCACTCCAAGCAACGCGAGGTCAGATTCAAAACTTTCTAACTTTTGATCGAAACATCCGTTTGAGGTGTGCTATACCTTTCCGAAAAGCCCTTGCCGAGAGCCTCACAATGACCTGGGACTAAACCTTTTTCAATTCCAAGAAGATGGGTTCATAACTGGTTATTCGATTCTTCGCAGTTTATCCGGTAAGCTGTCTTGTGCTGTTTTCACTCGGGATCACTGTTATGGTTCTTTCTGACCTTGAGGGCATCAATTCGGCTTGATTTTGATTGGATTGGCTTCAAGTTGGTAAAATAACCATTTTACCCTTCCAGGGGTTGTCCCCCGTACTAGCACGGACTTCGACTATTTTCTCAGGGTTGTCTCCAAGGTTTTGATCCTAGCAGACTCTGTTTGTCCTCAAGGTTGTCTTTGAGGTTGACTTGGTTTCCTAGGGTTGTCTCTGGGGATGATGAGATGCTTCAGGATTGTCTCCGAAGGTTGATATGGCTTCCCAAGGTTGTCTCTGGGGCTCCTATACCTTCTGGGTTGTGACCTGATAGTAGTGTGCATACAAGCCAATCATGTATGATGATAAAGTATATACTTCGTAAACAATCTTATTTATTTATTAATAAAATATTAATTTAAGGCATTTAATTATCTACATGGTGCTGTTTTTTATAATATGTAAATAACCCATAGTTTTAAGCAACGCTTTTAGAATCATGATGAGATCATGCTAATGAGATCTAAATTCTTAGAAAGCTTAAAAACTAAAATAGTTCTCAATCGTGGGACTTCTAAAAAGGGGATTAGTAAATCCGGATAGATTGGTACATATGTTGCTTGCTCATTGGATGAGGGTGACTGATCTCATAGTCATTTGTGTGGAGACACTAAAGCAAGTATGTAGGTGCTTATTGGAGAATAAGTTCACTGAACGTGACTCGCTATGGAATACCTAATGGAGTTTTACTCGCCTGTGAATAGGAATTTCTAATGTGATAGTAGTACAAGTGATCCTTGGACTTGAGATCATCATAGTATCTTGTATGTAACAAATTATACTTTGACTTATTTTTTAAGGCTTTTTAAGGCATATATAGGGTATGCTTGGGTATAATGAGTTACATATGGAGATAATGTATGATCAATAAAGAATCTACCACCTCTAGTAAAAGAGGAGATATGTCCTATGTGATTCGTTAAATGACAACCCAGGAATCCTTGGCCAAGGTAGAATGAAATTAGAAAGAGGTTTCTAATTTGCATTATTTGGAGTTGTGCGTTTTCTAATTTAAATACATATGATTAAATAAATTAAGACTTGACAGTAAATCCATGTCTTATATTTAATTGGGACATTTTATGGTGGAAGGATTGAATTGTACAGTAACTATTAACTCACGGGTTCTTTTATGATTAATGTTGAAATCTATGTTATCTGAAAAGTCGTTGATTGCTAGGGAGGCTTATCCCTATTGTAGAATAAATGTTATTTATTTAAATAGATTATCAGTTTAATTTATTTATTTAAATAAGATTAGAATTATTCTAATTGATTTATTCACAACCGGTTTAATATGGAGAACCTACAGGGTCACACCATAAAAGGAAGAAGAATTATTTAAGAAGAAAATGGCATGATAGTAATAATGCATTAAGTGTAATTAATTTAATCTATGGTGATAGAATAAATTAAATAACTTAATATTTATTATTTAATATTTTAGAAATATTAAATATAAATTAATAAGATGAGTCTTATTAATATTATTATTATTATTATTATTTTAATTCTAAAGGAGTTTAGGAATTAATATAATATCAATACTCTCTCTCTCTCTCTCAATCCTAATAAGATTAGGATATAGATTAATTAAAAGTGTTTAATTAATTAATTAAATAAAATCCTATTCTAATTGGATTAGGAGGGTTAACTTAATATCTAAATAAGAGAGTCTTATATCAGAAATAAGGTACGTGAATTTTTTCAAGGGCTGGGAGTACGCATATTCTATAGAGATAGAAACAAGGGTTAAGCCAATAACCTATCTTTCTGAGTTCTTCGTCTTCCTTGGTGGATCACCAATAGAGGCCAAACATTTGGGTGGCTGACATTGATCAAGGGAAGGAGCCACTACAGAGGAATCAAAGGAATCAAAGGAGTAGAACTTGTACCTGAGGAAGCTTGGATCTTCAAAGGTATAATTCTGTCATCTCCTTCTATGTATTGACTGATAATAGATGCACAAGAAAGATCATGGTTAAGGGTTTGTAAGAAAATTTTAAAATCTGATTTTTCATCCCTTCCTCTGCGTTTATGTAATTTGATTGTATGCTTATGTTTCTAGCAAACCGAACAGTGGTATCAGAGGCAATCTTGTGCTAATTATCAGTTTATTTGATTCCATACATGTATGATATGCGATTAGATCGAGTTCTTGGGCAACAAAATTTTTTCTGATTCTGCGAAGCTGCGCTGCTGCGCCAGTGCAAGGCCTTCTTTCTGCGTAGCTGTGCCGGTGTCTTGTCCTGGTTTTCATGATGCGCAGCTGCGTCGGTTCCCTTTATATTCCTGGCGCAGTTGCGCCACTGGACAGGAACTAAAATTTTTTTATTTAATTAAATGAATGGTTTATTTAATTAATAAAGGTTTAAAATAAAGATGTTTATTTTATATGAAATGAGATTTCAGAATTGCTAAAATTAAAGAGTTTAATTTGGAATTGTTTTTGAATGAGATAAAGGAGTTTATTTTTCCAAAAACAAAGTTTAGCAAACTTTTGCCCATTAACTGATATTAATACATATATGAAATGAATTTATTTTCATGAGATGAATAAGTTTTATTGACACGTATGATGATATGTATGTTAATAAAAGGGATTGATTATGGATTATGACCAATGTGATTGGATTTTATTTTGGATGAATGCTTGAATGTATGGATTTTATAAAATGGGGTCTGCGTACCTCGTCTTCTCTAGTTTTATTCTCGGTGTAAAATTCTATCTCCCTCCTATGTACTTCCCCTTGACTGCTGATCAAGGTTTCTATTTAATTATAAATAGTTTATGTAATAGAGATAGTTAGAATTATCTTGAAGAAACTGGAGACCAAGGAGCAAGGAGCGCGTGAAGACCCGTTTGGATGGAGCCCGGGTTTAAATGTAATAGTTACATTTAAAATTTAAATTCTTGCACTCCTAGGTTTGACCTTTTGGTTCACTTGGTGGCTCTAGTGAACCAAACTAGAATAAAAGTCCATAATCAATCCGGGTAGAATATTGTATTCTATATTGCATGCTAAATATTATATATATTATATTTTATGCAAACATGCTTCGCGTGTTTAATAAAATGACGCGTATTATATATATATATATATATATATATATATATATATGTGTGTGTGTGTGTGTGTGTGTGTGTGTGTGTGTGTGTGTGTGTGTGTGTGCATGCGCGCTTAACAAGATGAGACAAATAATAACAAACCACTCAAAGAAATAATATTAAGTCTGAAGCGTTCAAATGATATTTGGAATATCTAACGTCGCCTTCTAGCATGATTAATTAATAGAGTATTAAATATTTAATATGAGTTTGTTGTGCTATCCACAAGGCGAGTATTGAGTATTTAAGATGTTAATTAATCACATTTGATGCTTATCAAGAAAATTGAACGATCTAGTCTTGTTGTGCTATCCACAAGGACAAACATTTTTCCTTTTTAAATTTATGGAAGTGCTAGGCTGGACTTAACTTAAATCATTTTAGTTCGAATGTGCACACACATGACCATTATGATTTAAGAGGCAAAATAAAAGGAGTTACATGGTGATGTAATTGACAAGAGTTTTCTACTTATTTATTTGTATATCGCTTGTTGTGCTATCCACACGGTTATATACATTTGAAATGGGATCCTTAATCTCACTAGTAAATCTTTAATTAGATGTTGTCGAACTATTAAAGTGAGGGTAATATAGTTTGATGAAAATAGTGGGAGATACCAATTTAAAATAAAGACCTAAATTTATTTTGGTATGCAAAGTTAATAAAATAAATATTTGCTAAAAATGTTGTCTTTTCACATGCAGAATTTTAAAAAATGAAAAAATCACTAATCTCACTACGAAGCATACTTGATGCAAATAAGCTTATCGGGCTGAATTATGAGGACTGGCTAAGAAATCTAAGAATTGTTCTCACTGCTGAAAAGATTTCTTATATCCTAAATTCAACTATCCCTGAATCTGTTTCGAAAATAGCCTCTGAGGAAGAGATTGCCACTTTCAATAAATGGCAAGATGATGCATCTGTGGCTCAATGCATCATGCTCGCATCCATGAATAATGAGCTTCAGCGTCAGCACGTAAATATGGATGCTCCTGCTATGCTGCTTCACCTCAAGGAGTTGTATGGAGAACAGAGTAGGACTGCTAGATATGAGATATCTAAAGAGCTCTTCCGATCTCGGATGACCGAAGGCACTGCCGTCAAGACTCATATTCTGAAGGTAATCAATTTGATTGAACGCCTTGGACAACTTGGGTTCGTCATGGATGGGGAGTTGAGTCAAGACTTGGTCTTGCAGTCACTCCCTAAGACCTTCTCGCAGTTTGTGGTTAATTTTCACATGAATAAGCTAGATGTCAGCTTGCCTGAGCTGCTTAACATGCTGAAAACTGCAGAAGGTCACTTCTCATCCAAGAAGAACCATGTCTTGATGGTGGATTCTTCCAATAAAAGGAAGAGGCCCAAGGTGTCTTCTAAAAAGAAGAAATCCAAGAAGGCTAAGGGAAAGGGGAAAGAAAAGGAATAAAAGAAACCTGAACCAGCTAAAGGAATGTGTTTTCATTGCAACGAGCCTGGACATTGGAAGAGGAACTGCAAGAAGTTTCTAGCAGAGAAGAAGCTTGGAGAAGCTTCGACTTCCAATCAAGGTTTGTTTATGATTGAAATTAATTTTTTTGAAAGTCATAATTCTACTTGGGTATTGGATACCGGCTGTGGGTCTCACATATGTAACACTGTGCAGGGACTGGTCAGAAGTAGAAAGCTGAACAATGAAGAGGTGATCCTACGAGTAGGGAATGGAGCAAAGGTTGCTGCATTGGCTGTAGGAACTTATTGTTTAGCAATGCCT
The DNA here is from genome assembly GCA_020205555.1 of Panax stipuleanatus. Taxonomy (NCBI): domain Eukaryota; kingdom Viridiplantae; phylum Streptophyta; class Magnoliopsida; order Apiales; family Araliaceae; genus Panax; species Panax stipuleanatus. The sequence continues at coordinate 34,553,982 of CM035120.1, forward strand.
TCGGGCAAGTCCATTTATCTTAATAATTGTTATTATGTTCCGAATATTATTAAAAACATTATTTCAATTTCTGTATTGGATATAGAAGGATTTAACGTTGTTATAAAGAACAATAGTTGTTCTATTTATAAAGACGATGTTTTATATGGTATTGAAAATTTGCGAAATGGACTTTATACACTTTACTTACAAGAAAATATATTTCAAATTGAACAAACTAAGAAACGGAAAAGAGATTATATTAATTAAACCTACTTGTGGCACTGTAGACTCGGTCATATCAATGAAACAAGATTATCCAAGTTGCATAAAGATGGGCTCCTCGAGCTATCCGATTATGAATCATATCCGACTTGTGAATCTTGTCTCATAGGTAAAATGACTAAATCTCCGTTTAGTGGAAAAGGAGAAAGAGTTACAGAGTTGTTGGCATTGATTCACACAGACGTTTGTGAACCTATAACAACAAGTGCACGGGGTGGGTATTCTTATTTTATTACTTCCACTGATGATCACTCAAGATTTGGATATGGTATTTAATGAAATACAAATCAGAATCATTTGAAAAGTTCAAAGAGTTCAGAAGTGAAGTAGAGAAACAAACGGGCAAGAGTATTAAGATACTTCGATTAGATCGAGGTGGAGAATACTTAAGCGGTGAGTTTCTCAATTGTCTCAAAGAAAATGGAGTATCTGGAAGGAGAAATCGAACACTGTTGGACATGGTTCGATCCATGATGAGTTTTACCGACCTTCCAATTTCCTTCTGGGGTTATGCCCTAGAAACGGCTGCATACCTACTTAACAAGGTACTTACCAAATCCGCACTAAAGACTCCATATGAGATGTGGAAAGGGAGGAAACCCAATCTTAAGCATGTTAAGACTTGGGGTTGTCCAGCTTATGTTAAAACGTTTGAAAATGATAAGCTACAGACTAAATCTGATAAGTGTAGATTTGTGGGTTACCCTAAAGAAATCGTAGGGTATTATTTCTATCATCCTATTGATCAAAAGGTGTTTGTTGCGAAATATGCTACCTTCTTGGAGAAAGAGTTTATCTATGAAGGGGTCAGTGGGAGTAAGATATATCTTGAAGAAGTTCAAGAACCACAAATTACCAGGGATCAAAGTCAGGTACCTAACCAAGTAGAAGAACCTACTGTACCACACCCTATTCGTAAATCTGGAAGAGTACCGAAGATACCTGAGAGGTATGGATTCGTTATAGAGGATGACGATGAGGTACACATCGTGAATGATGATGATCCATTGAATTACGAACAGGCTATGAGCAATAATGACTAAGGAAAATGGCTTGAAGCCATGAAATCTGAAATGGACTCCATGTATGAAAACAAAGTATGGACTTTGGTTTCACCACCTGAAGGTATTAAACCTATTGGGTGTAAATGGATTTTTAAGAGAAAGACTGGAGCAGACGGAAAGGTAGAGACCTATAAGGCCCGACTGGTTGCAAAAGGTTTCAAACAAAGACAAGGAGTTGACTATGATGAAACCTTCTCACCAGTAGCCATGCTCTAGTCCATTCGGATTTTGCTTGCGATTGCAGCTTACAACGACTATGAGGTCTAGCAGATAGACGTGAAAACGGCCTTCCTCAATGGGAAACTTGAGGAGGATGTTTATATGACACAACCAGAGGGATTTGTTTCAAAGGTTGGAACAAATCAAGTCTGTAAGCTACAACGATCCATTTATGGGTTGAAGCAAGCTTCTCGTAGATGGAACATTCGTTTTGATGAGACAATCAAAGAGTTTGATTTTATCAAAAACGAGGATGAACAATGTGTATACAAGAAGGTTAGTTGGAGCGCAACATCATTCCTTGTATTATATGTTGATGATATATTACTGATAAGGAATGACATTCCTATGTTACAATCAATTAAAATCTGGTTATCTAAAACCTTCTCCATGAAGGACTTGGGTGAAGCATTCTATATTTTGGGGATAAAGATCTATAGAGAGATCTAAAAGGATGCTCGGCTTATCCCAAGGAACGAACATTGATACGATGCTAAAGAGGTTTAGCATGGAAGACTCCAAAAGAGGTCTCATGCCGATGAACCATGGAATACATCTCTCTAAGAAACAGGCCCCAAAGACACCTAAGGAGAGAGACCGTATGAGTAAGATCCCTTATGCTTCTGCAATAGGATCTATCATGTACGGTATGATATGTACTAAACCGGATGTTGCTCACGCACTTAGTGTAACAAGCAGATACCAGTCGAATATAGGAGAAGAGCACTAGAAGGCAGTGAAGAATATCCTAAAGTACTTGAGAAGGACTAAAGATATTTTTCTTGTCTACGGTGGGTCTGAATTAAAACTCGAGGGATTCACGGACTCAAGTTTTCAAACAGACCAAGATGACAGTAAATCTATTTCAGGGTATGTGTTTACCTTGAACGGAGGCGCAGTGAGTTGGAAGAGTTCCAAGTAGTAAACAATTGCTGATTCAGTGACAGAGGCAGAGTATATAGCTGCAAGTGAAGCTGCAAAGGAAGCTATTTGGATGAAGAAGTTCATAACTTAACTTGGAGTGGTTCCTAGCATTGGAGAAGTAGTTCCCGTATACTTTGACAACACCGGAGCGGTTGCACAAGCTAAGGAACCCATGTCTCATTAGAAATCCAAACACGTGTTGCGACGATTTCACTTGATCAAGGAGATCATTGAAAGAGAAGACGTCACCTTGGAGCATGTGGACTCTCAAGACAACATCGCAGATCTATTTACTAAAGCTCTAACACAACAGTAGTTTGATCGTCACTTAGAGAAGATGGGTATGAGATACCGTGGTGATTGGCTTTAGTGCAAATGGGAGATTGATAGTAGTGTGCATACAAGCCAATCATATATGATGATAAAGCACATACTTTGTAAACAATCTTATTTATTTATTAATAAAATATTAATTTAAGGCATTTAATTATCTACATGGTGCTATTTTTTATAATATGTAAATAACCCATAGTTTTAAGTAATGCTTTTAGAATCATGATGAGATCATGCTAATGAGATCTAAATTCTTAGAAAGCTTAAAAACTAAAATAGTTCTCAATCGTGGGACTTCTAAAATGGGGATTAGTAAATTCGGATAGATTGGTACATATGTTGCTTGCTCATTGGATGAGGATGACTAATCTCATGGTCATTTGTGTAGAGACACTAAAGCAAGTATGTAGGTGCTTATTGGAGAATAAGTTCACTGAACGTGACTCGCTATGGAATACCTAATGGAGTTTTACTCGCCTGTCAATAGGAATTCCTAATGTGATAGTAGTACAAGTGATCCTTGGACTTGAGATCATCATAGTATCTTGTATGTAACAAATTATACTTTGACTTATTCCTTATGGCTTTTTAAGGCATATATAGGGTATGCTTGGGTATAATGAGTCACATATGGAGATAATGTATGATCATTAAAGAATCTACCACCTCTAGTAAAAGAGGAGATATGTCCTATGTGATTAGTTAAATGACAACCCAGGAATCTTTGGCCAAGGTAGAATGAAATTAGAAAGAAGTTTCTAATTTGCATTATTTGGAGTTGTGCGTTTTCTAATCGAAATACATATGATTAAATAAATTAAGACAAGACAGTAAATCCATGTCTTATATTTAATTGGGACATTGTATGGTGGAAGAATTGAATTGTACGGTAACTATTAACTCACAGGTTCTTTTATGATTAATGTTGAAATCTATGTTATCTGAAAAGTCGTTGATCGCTAGGGAGGCTTATCCCTATTGTAGAATAAATGTTATTTATTTAAATAGATTATTAGTTCAATTTATTTATTTGAATAAGATTAGAATTGTTCTAATTGGTTTATTCACAACCGGTTTAATATGCAGAACCTAAAGGGTCACACCATAAAAGGAAGAAGAATTATTTAAGAAGAAAATGGCATGATAGTAATAATGCATTAAGTGTAATTAATTTAATATATGGTGATAGAATAAATTAAATAGCTTAATGTTTATTATTTAATATTTTAGAAATATTAAATATAAATTAATAAGAGGAGTCTTATTAATATTTTTATTATTATTATTATTTTAATTCTAACGGAGTTTAGGAATTAATATAATAACAGTACTCTCTCTCTCTCAATCCTAATAAGATTAGGATATAGATTAATTAAAAGTGTTTAATTAATTAATTAAATTCTATTCTATTCTAATTGGATTAGGAGGGTTAACCTAATATCTATATAAGAGAGTCTTATATCAGAAATAAGGTACGTGAATTTTTCCAAGGGCTGGGCGTACACATATTCGATAGAGATATAAACAAGGGTTAAGCCAATAACCCATCTTTCTGAGTTCTTCATCTTCCTTGGTGGATCACAGTTTGAGGCCAAACATTTGGGTGGCTGACATTGATCAAGGGAAGGAGCCACTACAGAGGAATCAAAGGAGTAGAACTTGTACCTAAGGAAGCTTGGATCTTCAAAGGTATAATTCCATCATCTCCTTCTATGTATTGACTAATAATTGATGCACAAGAAAGATCATGGTTAAGGGTTTGTAAGAAAATTTTAAAATCTGATTTTTCATCCCTTCCGCTGCGTTTATGTAATTTGATTGCATGCTTGTGTTTCTAGCAAACCCAACATGACCGGGGTTAACTTATACCTCCCAGGTTGAGACCGGGGTTAACCTGTACCTCTCGGGTTGTGATCGAGGTTGACCTGTGTGACGCCCCCAAATTCCAGGACCGCCTCTTGGTCTCTCGAATTCGGTTCATCACGTGCTCATGGTAATACATCACAATATTAATAATTAAATATCATACGATCACAGCGGAAAATCTATTTTAGAATAATTTACAATGATTTATTATAATTATTCCCCCAAGTCTCGCAACCTACAGTACTTAATAGATTACCTAATAATATCAGTTAACGACTTATTACATAATCTAACTTAAGCTTAAACATAATCAAATCCAGTCTTACTACACCATCTTCATACAATATGAATATATTTAAAACATAACAGACATAAGCTAGTTGGTAGCTTTGCCCTTGCCCTTATCAACGCCCGAAGGTTCACCATGCTCTGCCTTAACTGAAATGTTTTAAGGAAAGCAAGAATGAGCACAAATTGCCCAGCAAGTAATATACAATAAGGGTGAGTAATAAGATTCTCAATTCTCGAAAGGGTATAACAAGATTTGATAGTTCAAGAATAACAAGAATATCAATAGTTCTCAATATCAGTCGCTAAGGACAGGATAATATCAATATGATTCAATAATAAGTCAATTCAAGATTTCAAATAATTGAATACTGAGTAGTCACTACGGACTATGAACTTCTACTAGAATTGACAGTAATAAACTGAAAATCCAACAAAAACAGGTACAACAGGTGATCAGCCTAAAGTACCCTTGTTATGCATAACAATCAACCATACTCAAGTGTGCACGTCGGTTCTCCGACAATTATATATTCCCTTCAAAGAAGGTTGTTCTTCTCAGTCAAATACAAGATCCCGCACCAATCAATTAGTTTGGGTCGCTTTTCAATAATATAAGTCTAGCCGAATCAATGGCATAGACACTTTCACAATATTCAAGAACAATACTAAGTTCAACATGAATAATAGCTTTAATGAAATAAGAGTTCAAGTATGCTAATTCGATTCAACCGATTAAATAGGAAACTAGTTCGCAATACACAAGATAGGATACTTGCATAGTAAAAGAGTATAAGTTAGGAAACCTTCACAATCATAGATTTCCTTGCATAAAGTAAATGCGTCGGTTAGGATACTTGCACTTTAAAAGAGTGTAAGTAAGAGAACTTGCCTTTAGCGTAGTTTATCCACGAAAAGCAAATCAACACTTTCGAATTCCTATCGTAATACAGTTACGTATATATATGATATTCATTAGTCATATAATTTAACTTCACATTTTCTCTTTGAATATACGATCAACACATAAGCTAAGTTTTACCTAGCTACACAGTTATATAGAATATAATTTCTATCCTTAACGTTCTTCTTTAGAGTTTAAACGCATTCTCATATAATATAAGATCTCAACAATTAGCAAACATGCTTGCATATTATTAATATCTCATAAGACCACAATCAATACTAAATATATTTCATTTTAGCAAGTTACGGCATCTCCTTAAGTTAACCGTCAAAATCGGGTTCAAGTAACATCATATAATATCACGTAGCATGTATTCATATTTAAAGGATACTTTACATGCTTGTATAACTTTTCCAAATCCAATCGTACATGGTATAGGTTCTTAAGTTAATACTTAAAGCCATTCAAGGACACGAACTCATATGGTCTAACATGGTCTCTTTTAAACACATAAGATATTCATATAACTTGTATTAGTCATGCTCATGAGTACTCGTATTGCATATATGTAGCTAGCATTGTTATTATCTTGAAAACATGCTTTGTTCATGCTAAACTTTAATCATGGCAACTAATCATGGTATATATACATGCATGACACATGAATGAGTCTAAGAGTACTATCACATGTGTTCATAAATGTCAAATTCTAATTCTCGTCATAACATATCAACGTTCACGTTAAAGCTTATACTTTGTTAGTATAGTTCATTAATAAGGTCTATCATGTTCATGCTTCCTTATGAAACCCATATACACAAGTTAACATGCTTTTCATGTATTTCAAGGCCCTATAAACATGCTCGAAAAGTCAGAATGTATACATGGTTTTTACATGTCAATATCAACCTTCAAAACTTGTATTTTTGTTAGAAAGGTGCACTAGTTGGGTTCACATGTCCATATTATATCACGGAACCTATATACATAAGTTAGTATGCATTTCATGTGTTTCTAGGTCATACTAACATGTCTCGAAAGTCAGAATATTAACATGCTTCATATATGTTAACGTCGTTCATGAAACTTTAAGTTCGTTTTCAAACTATATGTCGTTTGGTTAACCATGCATGCTAATATACTAAAACATGCTCACATTGCCTCATTAGGTTTATATATAAGTATTAATCATGCTTTCATGCTTGTTTAAACAAAAATCAAACAATTAGTTCATAACAGTTTTGTTGCAGAATGCAGAAAAACTGAACACAGAGGCTGGCGCTGCGGCGCGGCACAGCAGCTCACTACTGGCGCTGCGGCGCGAGTGGCGCTGCGTGCGGCGCTGCGGCGCGGGCTGCGGCGCGAGTGGCGCTGCGGCGCGGGCTGCGGCGCTGCGGCGTCGAGGCAGTTTTCTGCAGTGAAATCCGACCAAAAACCTCCCATTTCATCGATTTCAACATACCCAAATGCTATTAGACTTGTTTAACTTACTAACACGTACATATATGCTTATATAATAGTCAATAGCAATTATCAATTCCCAATTTCATGAACACCAACCAATTTCACGATATCTGATGTTTTTACAGAAATCTCAGAAATGGAAACACCAAAAATGAAATTGAAGACCAATGAAGCATATATAGTAATTCTAATCACATATATAAGTCCTTTAAACAACTAATTATTATTCTCAATTCACAAAACCATAACTTCCAACTGAAATCAAGAATTCACGAATAGAAATTTTGACAGAAAATGACAATGAAGATACGAAGGGGATTTATACCTCTGTAAATGATTTAAGCTTGCTGCTATCTCAATAACACTGATATATATATATATATGCTCTCTAGTCTCACTTAGCCAAAATGCTCAGCAAAAGAAATGTGAAGGAGATGAGGCTATATTTATAGAACTCCCATTATACAGACAATGCAATTGTATCCCATATCAAACTAACGGATTATAGGAATGCATGAAGGTTATCAAAGGGTAGGTAATTAGTGGTTGGATTCATCATGAATCCCACTCCCTCCACAATCATGAGCTATGAAATGCTAGTTGCTGAGTTTGGGGAGAAGAAGAAGGAATAGGCCTTAGCTGTATGTCAAGCACGTGAAGAGCAAATGGGACACTTAAAATGAGACAATTGATTTAACTCCTCAGCATTTGCAAATACTACACTTGTATATACACACCATATACATATGTTATATATATGTACTCTTAGGTTATAATTTAAATCACAATGTACTTCACATAATGTAATAAGTGTAATTTACACACATATAATCCAGGTACGTTTATCTTACTGATATAATACCATCGGATACTACCACATTACCTTATATCATATATTATTAAATTGTATTACTCAACAATTATTTATAATAGATCCATGATACATTATTTTAATGTATATCCACACATCATTTGTCACCTACACATATCATAACATATAGTTACTATACATTTAATTCGCATGCTTGCACATATAATTTCTCATCTTATAATTTGAATATTAATTAATAATATACACATATCCTACATCCATCAATATAATTGTTAACCTCCATAACAATTTAATTAACCCTTATATGATTAATTATCACTTTGATATAAATTTTATTGTATTTATAAACACGTTGCTCATTATTATTAAGTTTCTTGCAATAATAATAATCACATATTGTTAATCGATCCTCATTAGTATTTTATAACAGTTAATTAATATTCTTCGATTAACAATTAATATAGATTAATTGTTTGCTTAAATTAATATAATCCTTCTTATATTACGCCACTGTGCCACACAAGGCAATCAATGAGTTTATCACAAACTCCACCAATTTCTCAATTATTATAATTATTCAATTATATATAATTGAATTAATTCATCTCATAACACAAAATCATTTATATTCAAATAAATTCTCATTTCCATTAATATATTTATTTAATAATATATGGAAATTCTCGGGTATTACATCCTCCCCCCCTTATAAAAATTCCGTCCCGGAATTGCTACAAGGTTACACAAATAGATGGGGATAGTCCCTCCTCATCCTATCTTCTAACTCCCACGTTGCCTCCTCGACATCGTGGTTACGCCAAAGTACTTTTACAGATGAAATAACTTTATTTCTCAAAGTTTGTTCTTTCCTATCTAATATTTGGACAGGAATTTCTTCATACGCCAAGTTCTTCTCCACTTGAATGGGCTCGTAAGAAATCACGTGCTTGAAGTCGGCCTTGTACGGTCGCAACACGGAAATGTGGAACACGTTGTGGATATGCTCCAGTTCGGGTGGCAACGCAACTTTGTATGCCACTTCGCCCACTCGCTTCAGTATCTCGAACGGTCCTATGAATCTTGGACTCAATTTTCCTTTCTTGCCGAAACGGATTTTTCCCTTCCATGGAGATACCTTTAAGAATACGAAACTGCCGACTTTGAAGTCTCGGTCCTGCCGATGCAAATCTGCGTATTTCTTCTGGCGATCTTGAGCTGCTACAAGTCTGGCTCTTATCACTGTCACCACGTCTGCGGTTTGTTGAACTAACTCTGGTCCGAGTATTCGTCGTTCTCCGACTTCGTCCCAACATAACGGCGTTCTGCACTTTCTCCCGTAAAGAGCTTCGTACGGTGGCATGCCAATACTCGCATGGTAGCTATTATTATATGCGAATTCTACTAAGGGTAGGTGGTCGTCCCAATTTCCCTTAAAATCCATCACGCAAGTCCTAAGCATGTCTTCTAGCGTTTGTATTGTTCGCTCACTTTGTCCGTCTGTTTGAGGATGATAAGCTGTACTCAACCTCAACTGCGTTCCCATTCTTTCTTGCAAACTCTTCCAAAAATTGGACGTGAAGCGCGGATCTCGATCAGAGACAATTGACACCGGCACTCCATGTCGTGAAATAATTTCTTTTACATATAGGCTTGCTAATTGGTTCAAACTGTAGCGGATCTTGATTGGTAGAAAGTGTGCGGTCTTCGTTAGTCGATCCACGATAACCCAAATAGCATCATAACCTTTCTGTGTAACTGGAAGTCCTACCACGAAGTCCATGGTAATATGCTCCCATTTCCACTCTGGTATTTCTAATGGTTGTAGTAAACCACTTGGCCGCTGATGTTCTGCTTTAACGCGTTGGCAAGTCAAGCATTTACTGACGCACTCTGCGACTTCCCGTTTCAAATTAGGCCACCAAAAATGTTGCCTTAGATCTCGGTACATCTTTGTGCCTCCCGGATGAACGGAATATGTCGTATTGTGTGCCTCGTGCAAAATCTCTTCCCTCAACTCAGTTACCGCTGGTACCCACACTCTCCTTCAAATCTCAAAATACCGTCTTTATCCATTCGAAATTTTTCTCCCTCACTTTCTGTGATCCTCTTTCGGATTTTCTCACACTCTTCATCCTTTTCCTGAGCTTCCTTTACTCTATTCAACAACGTCGGACAAGCTTCCATTACAATTAACTTCTCACCAGACTTTTCTGGTCCTTTTACTTCTATCTCCAATTTCTCCATCTCTCTTATCAACTCTTCCTGAGTCGTCAAATTAAACAACTTCTCCCTTCCTTTCCTGCTCAGAGCGTCGGCAACCACATTTGCCTTTCCCGGGTGATAAAGAATATCGCAGTCATAGTCTTTGATTAATTCTAACCACCTTCTCTGCCGCATGTTTAACTCCTTCTGTGTGAAGATATATTTCAGACTTTTGTGGTCCGTGTATATCTCACATTTTTCTCCGTATAGATAATGTCTCCATATCTTTAACGCAAAAACTACTGCCGCTAACTCTAAGTCGTGAGTAGGGTATCGTTTTTCGTAATCCTTTAATTGTCGTGATGCATATGCAATGACCTTGCCATGTTGCATGAGCACACAGCCAAGCCCCTTGTGCGATGCATCACTATACACCACAAAATTTCCCGCATCATCTGGTAATGATAATACAGGTGCTTCGCTCAATCTCCTTTTCAGTTCTTGAAGACTTTCTTTGCATTTGTCGGTCCATACAAATTTCACCGTCTTTCTAGTCAAATTGGTCAACGGGGTTGCTATCTTAGAAAAATCTTGGATAAATCTCCGATAGTACCCAGCTAACCCTAAGAAGCATCTCACCTCTGTCGGTGTTTTCGGTTGTTCCCAATTACTTACTGCTTCAACCTTCGCAGGGTCTACAGAGATTCCATTCTTATCCACCACGTGGCCTAAGAATTGAACCTTCTCCATCCAAAATTCGCACTTAGAAAATTTTGCATACATCTTCTCCTTCCTTAGTGCCTCCAAAATAATCTTTAGATGTTCGGCGTGTTCTTCCTCTGTCTTTGAGTAGATCAAAATGTCGTCGATAAAAACCACTACAAATTTATCCAAGTATGGCTTGAAAACTCGGTTCATCAAGTCCATAAATGCTGCCGGAGCATTAGTCAATCCGAATGACATTACCAAAAACTCGTAGTGTCCATAACGGGTTCGAAACGCAGTCTTTGGTATGTCCTCATCCCGTACCTTCAGTTGATGATATCCTGTTCGTAGGTCGATCTTCGAGAAACACTTTGCTCCCTTCAGTTGATCAAATAAGTCGTCTATCCTCGGTAACGGATACCGGTTCTTGATCGTTACTCTGTTCAATTCTCGATAATCGATACAGAGTCTCATCGATCCGTCCTTCTTCTTAACGAATAGCACTGGTGCTCCCCAAGGAGAAACACTTGGTCGAATGTAACCCTTATCCAATAATTCTTGCAATTGCATCATTAATTCCTTCATTTCTACTGGCGCCATACGATATGGAGCTTTCGAAATCGGTGCCGTTCCCGGTGCTAAGTCTATTACGAATTCGATTTCTCTGTCTGGCGGAAGACCAGGCAGATCGTCCGGAAACACATCTTGGAATTCATTAACTACGTATATATCCTTAATTTCTACTCCCTTCTTCCAAGTATCAACGATGTAAGCTAAATATCCTCCACATCCTTTCCTTAACAATTTCTTGGCCTGCATCATCGTAACGCAACACGATTGCTTAAGCGATGAGCTACCATAAAACACTACCTTAGACTTACTCGGAGTCTGAAGGTTCACACATTTGTTCTGACAGTCAATTATCGCAGCATGGTTATACAACCAATCCATTCCCAGTATTACGTCAAATTCTCCCAGTCTAATAGGAATCAAGTCTACGCTCAGTTCATGTTTACTAATATTTGCGCGACAATTTCGATAAACGTATTCTACAGGGATCACTTCCTTATTAGCAACTTCTATGATCAAAGGATTTTCTAATAGTTCTCGAGGTGTACTAAGTCTACTAGCAAATTCTTCAGATACAAAAGAACAGGTGGCACCCGAATCAAATAATACATAAGCATTTATATCATTGATTGGGATTATACCTGACACCACATCCTTCGCAGCCACTGCGTCTTGGACGGTCATGTTAAAGGTTCTGGCGGTTGGGCGGTTGGATTGTGCCGGTCCACCGATCATCAGCTTGTTGCCTCCTTGCTGATTACTACCCCCGCCACTTCCCTTCTTTGGGCAGTCCTTAATTCGGTGCTCCGTCGAGCCACAAGCAAAGCATCCTTGTATCTTCTTCGGTTTCAAACAGTTAGGCGAGATGTGCCCTTCCTGTCCGCAGTTGTAGCAAGTGCCACGTCCCTTCCAGCACTCGCCCTGGTGATTCTTCCCACACTTCGGGCATCCTTCAGCCCTCTTCTTGAAACCTCCATGAAAATTCCCTGATTGATTATTGTTGTTTTTGTTGTTGTTATTATTCTCCCACTTTCTCTTTCCCAAGTTGCTTCCTCCGCTACTACTTCCTCCCGTACGATTCTCTCCTCCAGTATTCTTTCCTTTCTTTTCTTTGTTATACTGACTTAAGGCCTCACTGCCGCCTTCCGCAATGATTGCCTTCTCCAGTAATGTTGCAAAGGAATCGATTTGAAGAACTGATACCTTATTGAACAGCCATGGCTTCAACCCTTGTTCAAAACGTCTAGCCTTCCTCTCTTCTTCACCAACTTGGTGCTCCGCAAATCGCGCTAGTTCGTTAAACCTAGCCGCGTATTGCGCCACCGTCATCTCACCTTGTTTTAACTCTAGGAATTTCACCTCCATCCTATTCTTCATACTCTTTGGAAAGTAATTCTCGAAGAATAGTGTCTTAAACTTATCCCAAGCTATTATCCCTTCTCCAGCTCTTTGTTGATTAGCCTCCCACCAGTAGTTCGCTTCTCCCCTCATCATGTACGTGGCAAACACCGTCTTCTGATCTTCGCCTACGCTAGCTATAGTGAAAGCTTTTTCGATCTCTTTGATCCACGTTTGTGCGATGATTGGGTCGGTAGTTCCCTCGAACTCCGGGGGTCCTACACTCTTAAAGTCTTTAAAGGTTGTTACTGGCACAGTTTGAGGGTTCGGGCGAACGGGTTCATTGTTCCTTCCCCTTAAGGCTTCTCCTAACAAGTCTACCAGTTTCTGGATCGGGTCTACTTGTTCTCTCTCATTGTTAACAGATTCTTCGGGTGCTGTCAATCTACGTCTGGGCGGCATTATCTGCATCACAAGTTTTCATTTTATTATTATTCAAGTATATTACTTAAGTATTTCTTTTAATACTAAAAGAATAAATTTATAACACGTTTCTAAAATCAACTCCATTTATATTCATATGCCATTTCATTTCATTACATGATTTCCCCAGCATACTGCTATAAATGTTATCACATATATCCCCTAATATCACAAAAGACGGGGAATATACCAACCTACTACCATACTACCCCTCAAACAAAAGCTAACTCGGGGTTTACATCATCATCCCACATCTTACACAAAAGATCGGGATTACAACATAGTATATACAATACATAAAGACACAACTAGTACTACCACTAGACTGACTAAGGAAATCTCATCCCATCATCCCGCGCTCCACTGCGCTCTTGTACTCCAACTGTGCTATATACGCAACCAGCTCTCGGCTCAAGGTATGTAGAGTCTGTCCCTGTTCTGCCGGGTAGTGGTACACACCATCAATCACCCTTTCAAAAGCTGAACGGAACACATACCCCATCTTGTTCATCTTTCTCTTCTTGCACCTGACCTCGTCCTCAAGGTCGTCGGCTCTCTCATTAGACGCTTCCCACTTCTCCTCGAAGTGTAACCTATCCATCACCTCCAACTCTAGCTGAGTACGGAGTGCCTCTTTCTCAGTCTTCTCACTCAGCTCCCTCTGCTCAACCTCTTCTAGCTTCTCTGCCAAATCTACATTCCTAGCCACTGACCTGTGAAATAGAGTCCCCATCTGGATCCCTGCCTCCCTACGGTAGGCAATCTCCACCTCTAACTCTTGCATAGCCAGCTTCCTCTGGTGGTCCTCGTCCCTCAGCTTCTGGAACTCAGACTCTCTCTCGTGGGCCTCTGCCTCCAGCTCCTGAACTCTACAGTCTAACTCTAGAATACGCTCCTCGTACTCGCCTAACATCTGTTCCTCTATAGTAGCCTCATCAGAGTCCTCTACTGGCTCATCCTCCATCGGCTCCTCCTCTGGATCAGTCTCTATCTCAATCTCGATCTCATCCTCGTCATCAAACTCGGATGGTGCAACTGCCTGCACTGGTGTAGCCTCTAGAGGTGCCTCGTATACTACGTGTATATCCCTGGGCTCCTCCTCTACAACTCTACTAGGTACCCCTGTGTCTGTCATCCTACACTCACAAACACAAGACAAGAAATAGCATCTCCATTAGAATGTTAAACAAAATATAAGTTCATTGTATAGAATGAAGTTACATTTCATAACAGACTAAGTCTCTCAAGGAAAACCCTACATGAGTTTTATCTCCTTCCTAACTTCTAAGTTCGCCTAAGTTATAGTCTAAGGACACTCGTTCCTAAGGTTTATAACTACAGCTCTGATACCAACCTGTGACGCCCCCAAATTCCAGGACCGCCTCTTGGTCTCTCGAATTCGGTTCATCACGTGCTCATGGTAATACATCACAATATTAATAATTAAATATCATACGATCACAGCGGAAAATCTATTTTAGAATAATTTACAATGATTTATTATAATTATTCCCCCAAGTCTCGCAACCTACAGTACTTAATAGATTACCTAATAATATCAGTTAACGACTTATTACATAATCTAACTTAAGCTTAAACATAATCAAATCCAGTCTTACTACACCATCTTCATACAATATGAATATATTTAAAACATAACAGACATAAGCTAGTTGGTAGCTTTGCCCTTGCCCTTATCAACGCCCGAAGGTTCACCATGCTCTGCCTTAACTGAAATGTTTTAAGGAAAGCAAGAATGAGCACAAATTGCCCAGCAAGTAATATACAATAAGGGTGAGTAATAAGATTCTCAATTCTCGAAAGGGTATAACAAGATTTGATAGTTCAAGAATAACAAGAATATCAATAGTTCTCAATATCAGTCGCTAAGGACAGGATAATATCAATATGATTCAATAATAAGTCAATTCAAGATTTCAAATAATTGAATACTGAGTAGTCACTACGGACTATGAACTTCTACTAGAATTGACAGTAATAAACTGAAAATCCAACAAAAACAGGTACAACAGGTGATCAGCCTAAAGTACCCTTGTTATGCATAACAATCAACCATACTCAAGTGTGCACGTCGGTTCTCCGACAATTATATATTCCCTTCAAAGAAGGTTGTTCTTCTCAGTCAAATACAAGATCCCGCACCAATCAATTAGTTTGGGTCGCTTTTCAATAATATAAGTCTAGCCGAATCAATGGCATAGACACTTTCACAATATTCAAGAACAATACTAAGTTCAACATGAATAATAGCTTTAATGAAATAAGAGTTCAAGTATGCTAATTCGATTCAACCGATTAAATAGGAAACTAGTTCGCAATACACAAGATAGGATACTTGCATAGTAAAAGAGTATAAGTTAGGAAACCTTCACAATCATAGATTTCCTTGCATAAAGTAAATGCGTCGGTTAGGATACTTGCACTTTAAAAGAGTGTAAGTAAGAGAACTTGCCTTTAGCGTAGTTTATCCACGAAAAGCAAATCAACACTTTCGAATTCCTATCGTAATACAGTTACGTATATATATGATATTCATTAGTCATATAATTTAACTTCACATTTTCTCTTTGAATATACGATCAACACATAAGCTAAGTTTTACCTAGCTACACAGTTATATAGAATATAATTTCTATCCTTAACGTTCTTTCTTTAGAGTTTAAACGCATTCTCATATAATATAAGATCTCAACAATTAGCAAACATGCTTGCATATTATTAATATCTCATAAGACCACAATCAATACTAAATATATTTCATTTTAGCAAGTTACGGCATCTCCTTAAGTTAACCGTCAAAATCGGGTTCAAGTAACATCATATAATATCACGTAGCATGTATTCATATTTAAAGGATACTTTACATGCTTGTATAACTTTTCCAAATCCAATCGTACATGGTATAGGTTCTTAAGTTAATACTTAAAGCCATTCAAGGACACGAACTCATATGGTCTAACATGGTCTCTTTTAAACACATAAGATATTCATATAACTTGTATTAGTCATGCTCATGAGTACTCGTATTGCATATATGTAGCTAGCATTGTTATTATCTTGAAAACATGCTTTGTTCATGCTAAACTTTAATCATGGCAACTAATCATGGTATATATACATGCATGACACATGAATGAGTCTAAGAGTACTATCACATGTGTTCATAAATGTCAAATTCTAATTCTCGTCATAACATATCAACGTTCACGTTTAAAGCTTATACTTTGTTAGTATAGTTCATTAATAAGGTCTATCATGTTCATGCTTCCTTATGAAACCCATATACACAAGTTAACATGCTTTTCATGTATTTCAAGGCCCTATAAACATGCTCGAAAAGTCAGAATGTATACATGGTTTTTACATGTCAATATCAACCTTCAAAACTTGTATTTTTGTTAGAAAGGTGCACTAGTTGGGTTCACATGTCCATATTATATCACGGAACCTATATACATAAGTTAGTATGCATTTCATGTGTTTCTAGGTCATACTAACATGTCTCGAAAGTCAGAATATTAACATGCTTCATATATGTTAACGTCGTTCATGAAACTTTAAGTTCGTTTTCAAACTATATGTCGTTTGGTTAACCATGCATGCTAATATACTAAAACATGCTCACATTGCCTCATTAGGTTTATATATAAGTATTAATCATGCTTTCATGCTTGTTTAAACAAAAATCAAACAATTAGTTCATAACAGTTTTGTTGCAGAATGCAGAAAAACTGAACACAGAGGCTGGCGCTGCGGCGCGGCACAGCAGCTCACTACTGGCGCTGCGGCGCGAGTGGCGCTGCGTGCGGCGCTGCGGCGCGGGCTGCGGCGCGAGTGGCGCTGCGGCGCGGGCTGCGGCGCTGCGGCGTCGAGGCAGTTTTCTGCAGTGAAATCCGACCAAAAACCTCCCATTTCATCGATTTCAACATACCCAAATGCTATTAGACTTGTTTAACTTACTAACACGTACATATATGCTTATATAATAGTCAATAGCAATTATCAATTCCCAATTTCATGAACACCAACCAATTTCACGATATCTGATGTTTTTACAGAAATCTCAGAAATGGAAACACCAAAAATGAAATTGAAGACCAATGAAGCATATATAGTAATTCTAATCACATATATAAGTCCTTTAAACAACTAATTATTATTCTCAATTCACAAAACCATAACTTCCAACTGAAATCAAGAATTCACGAATAGAAATTTTGACAGAAAATGACAATGAAGATACGAAGGGGATTTATACCTCTGTAAATGATTTAAGCTTGCTGCTATCTCAATAACACTGATATATATATATATATGCTCTCTAGTCTCACTTAGCCAAAATGCTCAGCAAAAGAAATGTGAAGGAGATGAGGCTATATTTATAGAACTCCCATTATACAGACAATGCAATTGTATCCCATATCAAACTAACGGATTATAGGAATGCATGAAGGTTATCAAAGGGTAGGTAATTAGTGGTTGGATTCATCATGAATCCCACTCCCTCCACAATCATGAGCTATGAAATGCTAGTTGCTGAGTTTGGGGAGAAGAAGAAGGAATAGGCCTTAGCTGTATGTCAAGCACGTGAAGAGCAAATGGGACACTTAAAATGAGACAATTAATTTAACTCCTCAGCATTTGCAAATACTACACTTGTATATACACACCATATACATATGTTATATATATATGTACTCTTAGGTTATAATTTAAATCACAATGTACTTCACATAATGTAATAAGTGTAATTTACACACATATAATCCAGGTACGTTTATCTTACTGATATAATACCATCGGATACTACCACATTACCTTATATCATATATTATTAAATTGTATTACTCAACAATTATTTATAATAGATCCATGATACATTATTTTAATGTATATCCACACATCATTTGTCACCTACACATATCATAACATATAGTTACTATACATTTAATTCGCATGCTTGCACATATAATTTCTCATCTTATAATTTGAATATTAATTAATAATATACACATATCCTACATCCATCAATATAATTGTTAACCTCCATAACAATTTAATTAACCCTTATATGATTAATTATCACTTTGATATAAATCTTATTGTATTTATAAACACGTTGCTCATTATTATTAAGTTTCTTGCAATAATAATAATCACATATTGTTAATCGATCCTCATTAGTATTTTATAACAGTTAATTAATATTCTTCGATTAACAATTAATATAGATTAATTGTTTGCTTAAATTAATATAATCCTTCTTATATTACGCCACTGTGCCACACAAGGCAATCAATGAGTTTATCACAAACTCCACCAATTTCTCAATTATTATAATTATTCAATTATATATAATTGAATTAATTCATCTCATAACACAAAATCATTTATATTCAAATAAATTCTCATTTCCATTAATATATTTATTTAATAATATATGGAAATTCTCGGGTATTACAACCTGTACCTCTTGGGTTATGACCGGGGTTGACCTGTACCTCCCGGGTTGTGATCGGGGTTGACCTTTACCTCTCGGGTTGAGACCGGGGTTGACTTGTCATCCTGGTATTGAGACCGGGGTTGATCTGACATCCCGGTATTGAGACCGGGGTTGATCTGATTTTTATTGAGACCGGGGCTGAGTTGACATCCCGGTATTGAGACCAGGGCTGAGTTGACATCCCGATATTCAGACCGGGGTAGAGTTGACATCTTTGTATTGAGACCGAGGTTGAGTTAACATCCCAGTATTGTGATCGAGGCTTAGTTGACATCTCGGTATTGAGACCGGGGCTGAGTTAAAATCTCGATATTGAGACTGGGGCTGAGTTAACATCACGGTATTGAGATCGGGCCTTAGTTGACATCCCGATATTGAGACCAGGGCTGAGTTGGCATCCCGATATTGAGACCAGGGCTGAGTTGACATACCGGTATTGAGACCGGGGCTGAGTTGACATCTCGGTATTGAGATTGGGGTTGAGTTGACGGTTTTTTGCTCTTGTAGGGTTAGTAACAAAAACGTAAAATTTTGAGTGTCTACAACAGGAATGTAAAATTTCGAGTGTCAACAGATGCCCCTCTTTGTCATGTTTATGCAATGCAATGAAATGAGCATGATAAAGATTGCTAGACACTGGAAATATGATAAATACAAATGTAATGCGATGCATGGTATGATATGTTATGAATGTTAGATACCTTTGAAGGGATGGGGCTATCACTAACTATTTACATTATTTTCTACTGGGGATAACGTTATCCATGATAGCCCTTGGTGTCGTACTTAGCCGGAGGTCATTCATTATAGCCTTTGGTGAATTCCCTCGACGCCTACTCGAACAGTATATTGCAAAGTCTCGATCACCACCTAATCTTTCTTGATGCTCCCTCTAGGGATTTGTGAAATAGATTCCATCATCTGTCCTCTGTGGGGATAAACTGATATACTATTTTCGCCACCGGCTCAATCCCAACGCTTTGTTGGAGTTGTCGCCCCCGACTGAACTGTCAGAACCTTTGACCTTCGTTAAAGTAACCTTCAACAGCTGATATCACCAGACCCTTCCCAATGCAACGCTAGGGTTGTGCCAACGACTGATGTTATCGGGCAAGCTGACCTTCGCTGAAGTGGCCTTCAACGGCTGATGTCACCGGACCTTTCTTGATGCTTCGCTAGAGTTGTGCCAACGACTGATAGTGTCAGGCAATCTGACCTTTGCTGAAGTAGCATTCAATGGCTGATGTCACAGGACCGTTCCCGATGCTTCACTGGGATTGTGCCAATGGCTAATAGTGTCAGGCACTCTGACCTTCGCTGAAGTAGCCTTCAACGGCTGATGTCACCGGACCTTTCCCGATGCTACGCTAGGGATGTCGCTAGCGGCTGATAGTGTCAAGCAATCTGACCTTCGTTGAAGTAACCTTCAATGACTGATGTCACAGACCTTTTCGGATGCTTCGCTGGGGTTGTCACCAGCGGCTGATAGTGTCAAGAAATCTAACCTTTGGTAAAGTATCCTTCAACGGCTGATGTCACCAGACCCTTCCCGATGCTTCGCTGGGGTTGTTATCAGCGGCTAATAGTGTCAGGCAATCTGAGAAATCTAGACGTGGGGGTACTCTTTCTAAAAAAGCATACCCTCGGATCAATCTGGATGCCCTGATACAGTCAGAATCTGTCATTCATACCGTCAGACTTTCCCGATGCTCTGTCAGTGGCAGTTTTCAATAGTTTTTTGCAGTTTTTTAGCAGTTCTCATCAGTGATCCCCGGATATCGCTTTGGGATGATAACCAATAGCTTACATGAAGTTTTTATTTTCGTCAAGAATCCACCGCTCATACGCAATATTTCAGGACAATCCGCTCAATCGCGTAGCAGTTTTTTCCCGGATTTTACTTTTCAGCTCCTATTAACTCTGTTTCCACTAGAACTGGACTGAGCCAGAGGGGGTGGGCCCCACCCTGGGGAGTCGCAGGTAGAGGTGCGGCAGCCGCATGTGGGCTCGCTCCTTCCTGTGAGTTTAAGAGGGGTAGCAGGGGCTATCTGAATTCATTTTCAGTTTTAAGTTCCAATAGAAATTCGATATATTTTTTTAGATCTACGTAGTTCGGGCAGCTTTTTTTACATTTCGTCAGCGTACACACGCTCTGCAAATCGCAGGTAACGTTTACATCCTTTCTTTTCTAGTTTTGACCGTTAAAATGTTGTAAACCACGTATTGTACTTTTAAACACAATGTATCAAAAATGTATGCTTATATGACTTGATAAAAAATTTTAGACTTCATAAGTATGCATATTTTACTGTAATGCACGTTTTGATGTAAGAAAATTTTAATTCTGAGACAATCAATTGACGCCCTTTTTGATCAGTTTACTCATCCTTTTTAAGGCCTAGTGAGCCTGGATTTTCAACTAAAAATGTCCATGGTAATTTAGCTACCATGTGAAGTTTACTTAAGATTTTTTTTTTAGAAATATAAACTATTTCTATTTTTGGGTAGGTGTGCTATTGAATGACCACCTAGACATGCCTGTTTACATGCGGATAGTCCATTTTACAAAGAAAACTCTGGCAAAAATTTTTTAAAAGCTTAAGTAGTTAATAAACAGGCAATTTTGACTCTATTGGGGATTTTAGTTGACCCATACATGTTTTAGGACTTAGAAATGCATAAAATACTGATTTAAATTAATAAGCCACAGGTTTTAGGCTTATCTCACCCTTTCTGAGGTGATTTGGAGACTTTGTCCAGGTTACGGAGCCAGATAGACCCGACAGTGCTAGCAGGGTCATCCTAGGAGTTAGACGAAGGAGAGTCTCTGATGTTCCTCAGCTACAGCCAGCCCGACCTCCTCGCAGATTGGCTGAGTCAGTGATTTGTCTTATCCGGGTTGATCCGCCAGTCGATGTGGACGACGAGGATGTACCTTTTGTTGATCATGTCCCAGGTCAGGCTCCACGTGCTGAGCTTCCAGGCATTGTGGTGCCACTTCACGAGATATTGGTAGATTTGAGGTGTCATCCATCGAGATTCCTTCATTCCAACGAGGTGATTGAAGCTTTCTTTCTTGATTCTCTTCCTTTCTTTCTTATGCCATTTCAAGGAACATGTTTGATATGAGTGAGCTTTTTTTTATGCAGGTTCCTATCTTTACACAGCCCAGGGGGAACTAGTTTAAAGTGCATTCTTTGTAGCACACCCTGCATCCGGAGTACATGGACATTGTTGACACCTGGGGGTTTCAGGCGTTCTTTTCTATCCCTCCCCGTCGTTGCCCCTAGGGTTATCTTAGGGCATTATCTGAGCGCTGGTTCCACCAGACTCAGTCTCTCCATTTGTTGGATTGTGAGGTGATGATGATGCTTATAGACTGGAGGTTCATCGTTAGGATAGAGTTCGTAGGTTAGCCAGTGCCGGTCGTGGCGGACATTTCACTTACTACCTTTCGG
The DNA here is from genome assembly GCA_020205555.1 of Panax stipuleanatus. Lineage (NCBI taxonomy): Eukaryota > Viridiplantae > Streptophyta > Magnoliopsida > Apiales > Araliaceae > Panax > Panax stipuleanatus. The sequence continues at coordinate 34,576,423 of CM035120.1, forward strand.
TCCCTCTTGGGAGTTCCTGCGATGACCATCAAGGGTCGGACAGTCTGTTCCGGTACTTTGAACGTAGATACCCATAGTGGGCCTTGACTGAGCCTCTGCCTGATTATCAGGGGGTTAGAGATCGCATCCTGAGGCGACTATTTTTGGTGATCATCAGAGGTTATTTCCTTGCGGACAACTCTTCGACGGTGTCTTTTGCCCTGGTCAGTGCCACTCGACATGTGGAGAGCCTCAGTGATTTTGATTGGGGTACCTACACCTTTGCCTATTTCCTCTGAGGGATGCGCATGCGCTCGGAGGGTGTGACGGAGGCTTGGTTAGGCTTTTACCCATTCCTGCTGGTGAGTACATCTCTCTTGTACCTTTTTGATTTCATAATTTATATAAGTCAGTCTTGATCACTGAGGACTTTTGATATTTGTATGGCCAGTTTTAGGCATATAAGAGGCTTCCTTGCCTACGTCCTACCACAACACTGGGCTTGGAGACCTATCCTCGGGAACGACGCTGACATCACTCCATATTGATATAGTTCCATGTTGTCTACGTCGGGAAAAAATCTACTGGTCGGGTCATAACCCGGATCTTTCTCTCTTCCTAAGTTATGTCTACCCTTACTCTTTTTATTTGTGAAAAAGGTTTTGAAGGATTTTTTAGGAAAATGCCAACATGTATCATGTCGACGATTGAACGTTGTACAGAGTCGCCAGTTGGTAGATTTGAAATGGTTGTACCAACTCAACCGAGTTTTGTTTAAAAAGAGGCCCAATTGATGGACATTGTCGAAACTTGATCTTTGAAAAAAAAGTTTGAGTTCGGGGGCTTGGTTAAGTGTGGGGAAGGTGTTAGGCACCCCACAACCCCCGTGTAAACATGGTAACGCATCTTATCAATATTTCCCTTTTAAATCTGCAATGTGTGTGTGAATGCTGGAAGAAAATTGGGCCCCTATTTTATTTGAAAGCATGTCTATGCATCGTTGAACCTATATACGAAGGGTTTGATTTGATTTGCAAAAAAACTTTAATTTTTTTTGCAAAAGTGTTTGATTTGATTTGCAAAAGCTTTTTTTTCGATAAGATTATTAAAATGATGTTTTGAAAGCAGTTTTTCAAACCCTTACGCTAACAGAGGAATTAAAGCATATTGATACTTTAGTTTTATCTTTTCAGCCTTTTGGCTCAATTTGAATGGTGATTGTCGGGTTGTGAAGCATCCTCGACCACAAAATATAGAATTGTCGGTCTCCTCATGGGGATTATAGTCATCAGAGTGACTCTGACACGACAAACCACATTTTCACTTTGTTGAGACCTTAAATCCAGATAACAATTTTAAAATCTTTTATATGTACTGTGACGCCCCCAAAATAGGTTCAATACTCAACCCATTCTGAGTCGCCAAATACATGGTACAGAATCCAAATACAGTCTTTTATAACATACAGTCGTGTAAAATATGACCACATAAACTGTAAGTTTCAATACAAATCGTATATAATACGAAATATAAACACTCAAATTCAGTCCTCTTTTATTACAATTATTATCACACTATTTTACAAAAATAGTGAGGACTACTACTGCTCTACTCTGACCATCACACTGATCCTAGACTAGTTCCCGCAACATTCTCATTCCCTGAAGAGGACAATAGATGAAAAGGGTGAGCTCAACTAGCCCAGTAAAGAATATTATAACTAAGATAATGAAGAATAAATTATCGTTAGTCTTCAACAAATCAGATAAAATATTATGGACAACAAGTTTTAGATCAACAACTGTAGTGGAAATATCAATTCATTAGAAGAGTTACGTAGAGAATGAAGTCTACTATCTTCTATCATTTAAAAGTCCATCATCAATATTTTATCCCTGTAACATCAATCAATATATATCTCAAATCAAATATTCATCTTTGCACTACGGGCCAAATATATTTATTTGTATCACTAGTGGTCATGTTCATCTCAACACCTGTCCATCTTTACACTACGGGCCAAAGATATTCATCAGGTAATCATTCATCTTTGCTCTACAGGCCAAAGATATTCAGTTATATCACCATTTAGGACTAAGGATGATGAAAAATAATATAAATAATGAATCCAGTAAGATAAATAACAAAGATTAGGGATTCATAATTTAGTTTATCCAAGTTCAAGAGTATTCTATAATAATACTTTGTGGAGCAAAATTCTAGAATAAAGATCAAAATTTGGATCCAATCAAAGATAGGATCCATAATAGCCAACTTGGACAAATAGAAGAAAATTTAATTTTTTCGTTAATAGTGTCGTATACATGAATAGTAACTCTGACGAAAAAAGTAAGAATTTCATAATAAAATCCATGCCAATATTTTGGTATAATGATATTGAAAAGAATAACATCATTTACTAAAGAAAAAATAACATCCCTTACCTTAATAGGAGAGTAGTTTTGACTAGAATATTAGATATTATGTGGACAAAAACTTGCACTGTTATCAATACTAAAAGTATCTAAACACTCACAAGAAATATGTTCGATATTATAGAGAGTAAATTTTCTGATTCTGGTGTGATTTTCATTTCTAACTAAGCACCCTATTTATAGGAAAATGTCAGAACGCCAATGCTGACTTAACCTGCAACCGGAGGCTTTTACTTCTTTGAATTTGTACGCACCCAAACTTGAAATTTCAGTATTTTTCCACACAAGACAAAAGTGGGGCCCACCCATGTTTTTAATAACAACATTTATTTCGAAACTTCATTAATTCATAATAAATAGTCTTTTTATCAGAAAAATACAAACATTATGTCCATTCCATATAAAATTTAGTTCTCTATAACTTTGTAAAAGAAAGTTGTTCCAAATTTCGAACGAAAAAATGACCCAAATTTACATACGGATGGTTTTTCCACACCCCCACTCTTTGAAAACCAAGCAGCCACCACAAATGACCAATAATTCTTCCAACCCACATGTTTATATATCGTGAATTTGTTGTAAAAAAAATATCATCACTATTATTTTATTTTATTATCACATTATACACTTATAATGTAATATTATAATAATATATTTGAATGAATTATTTTATCAAAACAGATAAAATATCCATTCTCATAATTGTCACTTTTGCCAAAAATTCCTTCATTTAAATCCACATTGAGTAAATATTTTCTTATCATATATATCAATAATTAATTATTCATAAATAATATTACAGAACTATAATATTGACAACCAAGTCATTTCCAAGAAAGAGGGGGCCTTCCTATAATGATTTCTCCTTACTGGCGCGCAATTAACCAACCCCTTTTCAAGACAGAACTTCCTTAGACATTGTCAATAATGCTATCTAATAATATTATTTAAATAATATGAATTATTGATTTGATAATTTGAAATACTGTACAATGACAATTATTGAATCACTAAAATAAAATATCAACGTAGCCATTATGCAATTATCAATGTAGCAATTATTGAGTCAATAATATAAAATACTGAACAGTAATTACTGTAACAATTATTGAGTAGTGACTTCTTACGTAAGAATCAATAATTAGAATTACTGTGCAATACCGTGTGCTACTGTGCAACACTGCGTATTACTGTATTTTAACCACCGGATATTTCAACAGTTCTAATGGTAACAACTACGACGTTATTTTTAGAAAACTTATTCTTGTCATTTTTTTCATCCGATAGTTATTCCATTGTGGGGCCCACAAATGGCTGCACCGTCGTACGAATATTCCCCGACAACAAGAATATTTCACGACCAAACGAATATTTCCCGACAACAATGAATATTTTATTACCACTTGCTAACTTTGAAAATTTTGCACACATCTCCCATAACTTATCACATCTATCAAATTAACACCTTACTATTTCAAAGTAATATATAAAGAAAATTAAATCTTTATTCATAAAATTTGGGGTCTTACAACCTCCCCTCCTTATGAAATTTTGTCCTCAAAATTGACGTACGTACCTGGTATGTCGAAAAGGTGAGAATACCTCGCTTTCATTTTCGCTTCTAACTCCTAGGTCATTTCCTCGATATCATGGTTCCTCCACAAAACTTTGACTTGAGGTATAATCTTTGAGCGTAAGATATGTTCCTTCTTATCCAAGATCTTGACAGGTATCTCCTCATACGTTAAATCTTCGGTTATCTCGTCTGGTTCTAATTCGATAATGTAGTTTGGGTTTTTCACATATTTACCTAGCATGGATATGTGAAAAATATTATGGACACGAGACATGCTAGGCGATAAAGCGAGTCTATAGGCCACATTTCCTACTAGATCAAGGATCTCAAATGGACCAATGAATCATGGGTTGAGCTTTCCTCTCTTCCCGAATCTCGTAACTCCTTTCTATGGAGCAACATGTAACAATACATGGTCCCCAACATTAAATTCTACGTCCTTCCGATGAAGATCAATATAACTCTTTTGTCGATCTTGTGCGGTTTGTATACGTTGCTGGATCATTTGAATCTTTTCCGTAGTCATACGTACTAACTCTTGTCCCAACAATGTTGCTTTACCCACCTCATCCCAGCATACTGGAGAATGACATTTTCGTCCATATAATGCTTTGAATGGAGCCACGCCTATACTTGCCTGATAACTGTTGTTGTAGGAGAATTGCACCAATGGTAAGTACTTATCCTATCTCCCTTTAAAGTCTAGAACACAGAGTCTCAATAGATCTTCAAGAGTTTGGATAGTCCTTTCTGATTTCCCATCCGTTTAAGGATGATATGCAGAACTGAATCTTAAATTCGTGCCTATAGCCTTCTGCAAACTGACCCAAAATCGTGAAGTAAATCTGGGGTCACGATCCAAAACTATGAATAATGGCATGCCATGCAATCTCACAATCTCATTTACATACATACGAGCAAGACGTTCAAGTGAATAAGTCTCTCCTATAGGCAAGAAATGAGCAGACTATGTTAATCTATCGACAATAACCCAAATCGAATCTATGCCTTGAGAAACCTTGGGAAAAGTCATAACAAAATCCATGGTAATGTGTTCCCACTTCCATTTTAGAATCTCAAGTGGTTGCAATGAACCCTTTGGCACTTAATGCTTCGCCTTGACACGTTGTCACGTTAAATATCTCGAGATAAACTCCACGATCTCTCTCTTTATATTGGTCCACCAAAATGTATGTTGAAGATCACGATACATTTTGGTACTCCCAAGATGGATCTCAAACGGTGTGTTGTGTGCCTCCATTATGATTCTATACTTTAAATCAGAATTATTAAGAACAAAAAGTCTGGAGTTTACTCAAAGTATTCCTTCTTCATCGATTCTTGCTTTTGGAATAGCACCTTCTTCTTCATCTTTATCAGCTCCGGGTCTGTAGCTCGAGCAACTTTAACTTTATCAATTAAAGCTGGTTCTACACGTATACTTGACATCATCACATGGGTCCCCGGAGTTTTGAACTCTATCTCTATTTTATGTAAGTCACACAAAATTAGCTTCTGTGTTGACAGCATCACACTCATTCCAGCATATGATCTTCTACTTAACGCGTCTGCTACCACGTTCGCTTTTCCAGGATGGTATTAGATGGTATGGCCGTAATCTTTCAACAGCTCAAGCCAACGTCGTTGCCGCATGTTGAGTTCCTTCTGGATGAAGAAATTTTTATAGCTCTTATGATCCGTATAGATCTCCACTTTCTCCCCATACAAGTAGTGTCTCCAGATCTTCAATGCGAAAACGACAGCTGCCAACTCTAGATCATGAGTAGGATAATTCCTCTCATATTCCTTGAGTTGTCGTGAGGCATAGGCTATGACTTTCCCATATTGCATGAGAACACATCCTAACCCTTTGTCCGAAGCATCACTGCAGATGACAAATTCATCCGAACCAGATGGTATCGTCAGAACAAGTGCCGAAATGAGTCTCCTCTTGAGCTCTTGAAAGCTCTTCTCGCATTCCTCGTTCCATACGAATTTTGTATCTTTCCGAGTCAGCTGAGTTAATGGAGTAGCGATTCGAGAAAATTCTTCCACGAATCTCCAATAATAACTAGCTAAGCCCAGAAAGCTACGTACTTCGGTCATCGACTTTGGTTGCTCCCAACTTTTTATTGCTTCAATCTTCGCTGGGTCCACAGATACTCCACGTTTTGATACTACGTGCCCAAGGAATGCCACCTCCTCAAGCCAGAACTCACATTTCTTTAACTTGGCATATAGCTTGTTTTCACGAAGCCTTTGAAGTACCAGCTCATGATCTTCACGACTTTTGGAATAAATGAGGATGTCATCAATAAAGACAACCATGAACTGATCCAAATATTCCTTGAATACACGGTTCATCATATCCATAAAAGCAGCAGGAGCATTAGTCAATCCAAAAGACATGACTAAGAGTTCATAATGCCCGTATCGAGTTCTGAAAGCAGTCTTTGGAATATCCTCAATTTTAATCTTTAATTGATGATATCCAGATCGAAGATCGATCTTTGAAGAGAATTGTGCACCTTGCAACTGGTCGAACAGGTCATCAATACGAGGTAATGGATACCTATTCTTGATGGTGACATGGTTCAACTCCCGACAGTCATTACAAAGTCGCATACTCCCGTCTTTCTTCTTTACGAATAAAATAGAAGCACCCCAAGGAGACGTACTAGGACGAGTAAAACCGATGTCCAACAACTCCTGTAGTTGGACCTTTTACTCCTAAAGTTCAATAGGAGCCATTTGATATGGGGTTTTAGAAATGGGTTTTGTACCGGGTTCAAGGTCAATAAAGAATTCAACTTCACGTTCTGGGGGTAGACCGGGAAGTTCTTCGAGAAATACATAAAGAAACTTATTAACAACAGAAATATCATTCAAACCTAACGTATTCTAGGTTAGATCAGTGACATGTGATAAGAAAGCTTGACATCTGTTTTTCAATAAACGAATAGCTTTATGACTTGAAATGATATTGACTGATTTTAGTGGTTTGGTGGTTTGGATTTGCACAACAGGTTGATTAGGAATATGAAAACTAACAACCTTACGAAAATAATCAATTTTGGCATGATAAGTGGTTAACCAGTCAATTTCTAAAATCACGTCAAATGCAAGTATTTTCAAAGATATAAGATCAACAGGTAGGGTGAGGGTACCAATTTGAATCAAGCAAGATTTGTAAATTGTGGATGTAACAAAGGTGTCTCCGAACGGAGTTTCAACAGATAAGTCAAAGTCTAATTTCTTAGAAGTCAAGTTCAAACGTTGAGCACATGCAGGTGAAATAAAAGAATGGGTATCACCGGTATCTAATAAGGTATAAATGTGAGAACCCAAATTTTTAGAAATTATTAAGTAATGATTTAATAAATAAAATTCTTAAACTATGAGATGGGTTCGAATAAGAGTATATGTATGTGATATGAGGTATGTGGTATTATATTACATAAGATAATATGGACTATGTAATATGTGTTTTTGTGATTTATAAATATACTATTAATATATATTTGTTATTTAGCGTAGAGACGATTCAGTGGAGATAAAGGAAGTGGATAAATTCCTATCGATATTAAATAATTTATAGAATTATTTTATAATAGTAAGTTGGTGACATTAAATATTCTTAATGTATAATCACCATATTCTTGTGTATGTGTATTAATAACTAGTATGTTTATAATATAGGTTATTGATAGTACTTAAGCTATCCGTGAATGGGTTGGGATAGTAAAGCATGAGTTAGTTAAGGGAATTAGCTAATAAGAATAAATATTAGTTAATTTAAGTTGAGAGTTATATTATCGAATAATATAATGTTAATATTGAACCTTAATGATATGGTGCAGTGTTTACTTTACTTAAGTAAAGGAGTGAATTAATATATGTGTTGGGTATGAAATTATAGTTGGTACTTTTATATATTATTTAGAATGGTAATATGTGAGAAAAGTCTAATGTGCGAAAAACGTTAATAAATATATATACGTTATTAAAGGGAGATGCAAATCATTATATTTTAAATGAAGATTTAATATTTGAAAAAATTATTTTGGGGAACAATTTATAGAAAAGAAAGAGAAATAATTATTATATATTTCTAATAAAGGATATTAAAATAATTTTTAAAATTAAATTATTTTAATCAAAGGGGGAAATGTTATAATATTACCTTATATGTTTTCGTATGAGGTAATGGGTATGATTAATTAATATGGTAAATATATTAAAATATATTTGCTATATGTAAATAAATTGATGGAAACAATTTATTATAATAGAAAATAAACTTATTATCTATTTTCTATATATAATATATGTACATGTGTCGCACATGTAATTATTTGATATTATATTAAGAATAATATCTTGAGACAATAAGTAAATTATTTTCTAATAATTAATGCCTTTAATTGGAGAAAACATAATATTTTATGTCATGTTATGGTGAAATACATAATTGTTATAATAGTAATGTATTTCCAAGGGAGTTAATTAATAAAAAAAAGCTGAGTTATTTTAATGTATTAAATAACTTAAGTTATTATTTTACAATAGACTTTATAAATAATTAATAGAGTATATATTAATTATTATAAGCGTAAAAGTTATACTTATTATAAATATAATTAATTGAGGTAGCTTAACGTTAAAATGCTTGAGTCACACAAACATTATATTAAAAGAATATTAAGTGTGGTGGAAGTGATAATAAGCTTAATGTAAGCTTGTGAGAAATGCCTTGAGTGGCACGATAATAGATTCATTGATGAATTAATTAATTCAAGAATGGAGGAATTATTAATTAAACAATTAATCTATATTAATTGTTAATTGATATAATAGTGGTCTGTTGATTTATTATTATTGCAAGTAATAGTATAATAATAAGAAAATAGTTTATAAATATAATAAGATTTGTATTTATTAAACTATTGAGTAATGTGATTAGTTATCGTATAATAATATATAAACGAATAGATTATTAATATGATTATAATTACTCAACTAGTTGATATGTGCAAAGGATGTGATTATTAAGAGTATAACATATAGTAGTTACGCATATGTTATATAAAGTGTAGTGCAACATTAATGTGACTATATTATATACATAAACTATAGTGCAATGTGATTATACTACACATAGAAACCATGATGCTTATGTGACAATAGGTATGTGAGTATACATTAAAATAATATATTATGAATATATTGTAAGCAATTGTTGATTGTAATAATAAAGGAGATGATGTAATGTGGTAATATCTGATAAAATTATATTCGGTATTAATAAAATGTACATGGACTATATATGTGCAATTAATTTTAGTACTTGGTAATAGTAATTGTTTATCGGGACTATATTGTGACACATTAAGTTATAACTTTAGTTATATGAAATGGAATGTGTACAACTTAAATGTATATGAAATGTCTATATAAACCAAGTGTTGTATTACATGTTCCAACTTGCTTAGATTCATTTGGTTGTCCCAATATTAGAGTCACTCCTCTTCTTCTCCTTCACGTGAACACCACATGGATACTCTCTATAACCTCAAACTCAGCAAACTTAGGCTAGCAATGATTCAATGGGGAGTGGTTGTCATGATTTCATTCACCAACTATCTACCAACATGCAATTCTTATTCACGTTGGTTTAATTTGAAGAACAATGACTTTGCCTGTGTATTAATTGTCCTATAAATGCAAGCTCTTCTCCTCTCTTTTCATTTGCTGAGATTTTTACTTTAAGTATTGAGTGAGAGTAACATACATATATCAGTAGATGGAGAGGTTTGATTTAGCAGCAAGTTCATATTCATATATCAGAGGTATAACTTCTATAGTAGTTCTTAATTTCTCTAACTTCTAATTTCTTAAATTATGCATGAATTTCATGAAGTTGTGATTGGATAGTGTTTGTTAGTTGTTGTATTAGACTTATAATCATGTTAGTTATGTTATAGGGCTGGTACAGAATGACTTTCATATGAATTTCTGAGTTGGGTTTGTTAAAACTGCCGAAGCAGTTCAAGTTCTGGTTTGGCCGGACACCTGCGCAGCTGCGCCGGGTTTATACCTGGTAGCTGCACAGCTGCGTAGGTTCCTGGATTCTATTTTCTATTTTGTTGCAGATTCTGCTAGGTCATGTGACACCCCTAAATACGGGTACTTCAATTTTCACGGGACTTGGTGTTCACTGTACAAATATCATCTATCTATCTACCCATAATAAATGCAAACCATGAAATAAATAGAATTAATCCTCCCCTTACGGGGTTACAACATCTGAAAATAAAATACATCAATCCCAGGTAATACTAACCTTAAACATCTGTGCGGAACATAACAAATAAATAGTCTTACACAACTTTAACAGAGCTGAAACATAAACATATAAAATAAACAACAAGTCTTCATCACTTGTTGACCTTGCCCTTGCCTTTGCTAGTAGAAGGCTCGTCGGACCTTTCGTTCTTAACTACAATGTTATTATTAGAGTGAGCATGATTGCCCACAAGTATAATAATATAACAACAATATAATAACATGCAAGTGAATAAAAGACATCTGAATAAAGAAACTCAACTTTTGACTCGAGGATAAATAACAGGAATCAAAAGAACATCTGAGGGTCATAAGACCTTGAACTATGTCCTAGGTTGTAAAGTGTTTATACTTTAAACCTTTAATAGTCATAAGACTATGGACTTTACCTCTCGTACTTAGGGGGATCAGCCCTTAGTACCACACTATGCACAATATCTCAACGCTAAAGCGTAAATAATCCCCTTTACAGGGTTGTTCATCTCAGTTTTGACATCAAAGTCCGCACCAAAGGAAGTTTGGTTTGGATAAGCACAATAAGTATTCTAGAATTTGAAACGTCCATCAACTATGGACTAGTCGAATCAATAAGGGTTCACTAGTCCTATAAGGTTCAACAATAACATCGATATTCAACTTGAACAATACATCTCAAGAGTATACAATCGAATAAGTATTGTATAACTGAAGTAAAACTTAAAGGAATAACAATATCTCATATGAAAATCTTAACTTGAATAAACAAGGATAAGAACTTGTTCAATCGATAACCTTGAATTTAGAAAGTTTGTTCAAGGAATGTAAAGTTAGGAACTTGCTTAATAACAATAAGTTAGGGATAAGATACTTGCTCAATGTAAAAGTAAGGTTTGAGTTTAGGAAACTTGCCTCTTGCACAAGCTACAATTTATAATTCACGTTCTTTATTAAATCCTACATATCAATACGTTCACAATACACATATATAAGCATATAATCAAAAATTGCTAATTTTTCCCATACACAGAGAACTCAGAATATATGTTCATGAAGGAAACATAGTACGTGAAATAAAACTGGGACAAAGGAATTACCCCTTGCAAACTCTGTGAAGATGATATGGATTCTAGTTCCAATCTCTCAATTCTCTGTGTTTCCTTCTTTGAGTTTTTTTTCTCTCTAAAGTATACGATATATGATATAATATGAACTGATGCAGATATATAAGTGAATAGATTATACGTATAGTTAATGGTTGTGGATTATGGGTCGTCAGTTAATCCCATAATGGGTTAACTGGCTCCAACCCCCACTAAGGCCTTGTTTGCTTGCCCCTTGTAATCTCCTTTCCCATTAATTTAATTAAAGCTTTATAATATAGTTTTAATGTCACACCCAATTAAATCAAATAATGTTATTTAAATCACTTAAATAAAATAGCATAAATCCATATTAAATCACATAGTCACATAATTAAAATTCTCATTCATTAATTATGCCAAATTATTGAATATCTAATTAATTATTTAAATTAATTAGCATAACATTATGCTTATTAATTAATATATTAATCAAATAAGCTCAATTAAATACATACTTTGAATATAAAAATTCACCACATTAATTTAACTAATATGACACATATAATTAAATATATCTACCACAATTTCATCAATTAATTATTTAACTCAATAATTAAATCATCAAAAAATATTTATTTAATTCAATAAATATTCAAATTAAATTACAAAAATCTTGTTCGTCACAGGTGCTATCATAAGATACCTCTTGAGGCAAGCACGTAAACTAAATTGACGTGCATATATAACTATCTTAACGCAGCATGATGCATGTATGGCCGTATTAGTTGGTGATGTGGAAGGAAAAACAAAGTTTTAAATAAACTTATAGTTTTAATATGAACCTTGATACATGTGTAACATGTGTGTTCTGACCTTGTAAGCGCATTTGTATGACTTAGACATGCATAAGAGTTAGTATAAACTTATAGTATGTGTTCATGTACTTTCATGGCCATGTTAGTCCTTATTATGAAAAGAAAACGTATGATTTTAAAATAAAACTTATGGTCTTGGATTTGAACTCTGACGGATACATAGCATGTATATATTCTGATTTTGTGAATAGATCATGTGGTCTATATTGACATGAAATGCATGTTTAAAGTGTTGAGCACATACTAACATACATGATTAAAGACCACATTGATTTCAAAAGATAAACTTAGAGTTTTTGGACATATATATAGGCTGTCCACATTCTGATCATTTGAGCATGTATAAGTAGCTTATATATGTGTTCTAATACGAGAGAGTCATGACTACAAGGAACCTTGCATATACTTAGTGACCTTTGTTGACTTAGTGCGATTTTTATGAAAACTTAGAATGTGAAAGCTAATATCATCAAGTACTAAGTGAACTTACATTACGAACATGCAAGCATGTATATTAGGATCTCATTATGCCTATAGACATGTTGACATAAGCATCATGTGATGAAATATGGATTTCACCTATGCACACGTATTCAAGAAATAAATTTCTAAGGCATGAACTATGTGATTAATGTATACATGTGTAGTATACGCACAAGCATGACTACTTAAATATTGTTTGGTCTTGTTATGTGGTAACATGACTTTAGTAGCTGACCATGAAGCATGGACTTGATTTACTTAAGGTATATGAAAGTCCGACATGAAAACCATTTAACTTTGAATTGGATTTGAATGTGCATGCTAGGTTTCAAACTTGAGTTAATGACCCTATAGACATATGTACGTAATGGATATCAGTAATCTGAATGCTAGTGAATGACCTCGGGTTGTCTAGTAGCATGAAATGTCATTTCTAGTTTGACCAGTGAGTGGCGCAGCTGCGCCACTTTTAAGGCCAATACCTGCGCAGCTGCGCCAGCCTGTTTTCAAGATTTATGCAGTCTGTTTGTTCTTGGTTTTGTAGTAGACTTGTATTACTACTTAAACTGCAAATCATGGTCTGACCCCTACTGGTTTATGACTATATGATGAACATAGTAACCGTGTATGACTAGTTTAAATACGATAATGATTTTGAAAGGTAAAACTTAGAAAGTTTGAATGTAATGGATTCAAGTTATGGAATCAATAAAAGATTTTATTCAAGGAAGATTGAAAAAGTTTAAGTTATTCTGCATTTTAGTAACATCGAATATGATGTAAAGACGAGATCTTGGATATGAATAGAATTTATATTCTAAATTATAATAAACAAAGTTGTGTTCTTTTAATAATGATTAAAAGATGTAATAGTTTATGATAGTAGTATCGTGACTGCACCGGATCCGAGGAAAGAGGGAAACCCAGATTTGGGGGCGTCACAATAAACTTCGCAAGAGTTTATTATCAGCTTACCCGTAATAACCTTGTTCGGGTTCCTTGCTTGTTGGGCAGTCACGACAAAAGCTCTTCCAGGAACCACCGACTTTGACTTGTCCGGAACTGCCATAGGAATCACCACTCCCGCTGGACTTGGTTTCGCTACAGGACACACTCGAGCTATATGTCCTTCCTTTCCACAGTTATAGCACACCTTGGATTTCTGTGTGCAGTTGGGACTGATGTGTCCCTCTTACCTTCATTTATAGCATACGACCGGTGGTCGTTCTCCTCCCCTAGAAATAGTTGATGTTGGTGCTGCTGTCGATGTTTTCACGTTCTCATTGTTGTGCCTTCTCTTCTTGAAATCTCCCCCCGACTCACTCCTTCTATTATCATAGCCACGATTGCCACCGGAGTGGTTACCGCTTCTGTCATGATACTTTCCTCCCTGCTGGTTGTCATTGTTTCGATGACTGTTGCCACTGGTACGACCTTGGTTGTTGTCCCTTGGTTGAACATAATCATTATCTCGTTCTAATAACTGGGCCCTGTTCACTACATCCAAATATAGGAAAATTTGTCAAAAATGAGGTATTGACAAATTTCTGGTTTCAAACCTCTCAGAAACATCCGCGTCATACGTTCCTCATTCTCCACAAAATGAGGTGCAAACCGGGATAACTCAACGAACTTAGCCTCGTACTGGGACACCGTCATGTTGTTCTGTTCCAGTCTGATAAATTCTACCTCCTTCATATGACGAATACTTTCTGAAAAATACTTGTCATTGAACAATTTTTGGAACTCTTCCCAAGACATCTTGAGTGCGGCAGGCTGTGTACGCTTCATTGATTCCCACCAATAATCTGCCTCTCCACGGAACATAAACGTGGTGAATGGAACCTTCTGTTCCTCCATTTATCCTAAGACATCAAATATCTTGGTAATTTTCTTAATCCAATTTTTTGCCTTGATTGGATCTGGCTTTCCCTAAAACTCTGGTGGTCCCAACTCTTTAAACTGCTTGGCAGTGACAAGCTCGAGTTATTCTTTCCACCTATATTATGAACACGAGTCTCCCTCGTCTGACTTTGTATGAACTACGAAAAGTTCCTAAACATCCCATTATTCATCGTTTCTTCGTTAGGGTTGTTTATAGGAAGAATATAGCCTTCATGTTGCACGTTCTCCTGGTTGGTGATTAAAGGTGTCTCAACGGTCTCATTCACTCTATTATTTAGATTTTCAGCTGCCATTCTCAAATACTGCCACAAAACAAGGGTTAATATAACAAATTAACATATCACATATTAACCCTATGTTCCAACCGACCAATTAAATAACAATTAAACTTAGGTAGGACACACTAGCGAAGGTATTACTCGTCTCTCCCCTCCTAGTTCTATTCCCAGATCTCCACCAGAGATCATATCCCTAAGCTCTGTTACCAACTGTGACGCCCCAAAAATAGGTCTAATACTCCACCCATTATGAGTCGCCAAATACATGGTATAGAATCCAAATACAATTTTTTAAAACATACGGTCGTGCAAAATAGGACCACACAAACTATGAATTTCAATACAAATCGTATATAATACAAAATTTAAACACTCAAATTCAGTCCTCTTTTATTACATTTATTATCACACTATTTTACAAAAATAGTGAGGACTACTACTGCTCTACTCTGACCATCACACTGATCCCCGACTAGTTCCCGCAACATTCTCATTCCCTGAAGAGGACAAGGGTGAGCTCAACTAGCCTAGTAAAGAATATTATGACTAAGATAATGAAGAATAAATTTTATTGTTAGTCTTTAATAAATTAAATAAAATATTATGGACAACAAGTTTTAGATCAACAACTGCAGCGAAAATATTAATTAATTAGAAGAGTTCCGTAGAGAATGAAGCCTACTATCTTCTATGATTTAAAAGTCCATCATCAATATTTTATACCTGTAACATCAATCAATATATATCTCAAATCAAATATTCATCTTTGCACTACAGGCCAAAGATATTCATTTGTATCACCAGTGGTCATGTTCATCTCAACACGTGTCCATCTTTGCACTATGGGCCAAAGATATTCATCAGGTAATCATTCATCTTTGCTCTACAGGCCAAAGATATTCAGTTATATCACCATTTAGGACTGAGGATGATGAAAAACAATATAAATAATGAATCCATTGAGATAAAGGACAAAGATTAGGGATTCGTAATTTAGTTTATCCAAGTTCAATAATATTCATAATAATACTTTGTGGAGCAAAATTCAAGAATAAAGATCAAAACTTGGATCCAATCAAAGATAGAACCCATAATAGCCAACTTGGACAAATAGAAGAAAATTTAATTTTTTTCGTGAATAGTGCCGTATACGTGAATAATGACGTATACGTGAATAGTAATCCCGACAGAAAAAGTAAGAATTTCATAATAAAATCCATGCCAATATTTTGGTATAATGATATCGAAAAGAATAACATCATTTACGAAAGAAAATAACTTCCCTTACCTTAACAGGAGAGTAGTTTTGACTGGAATATCAGATATTATGTGCACAAAAACTTGCACTGTTATCAACACTCAAAGTATCTAAATACTTACAAAAAATACGCTCGATATTATAGAGAGAAAATTTTCTGATTCTGGTGTGATTTTTATTTCTAACTAAGCACCCTATTTATAGGAAAATGCCAGAACGCCAATGCTGACTTAACCTGCAATCGGAGGCTTTTACTCCTTTGAATTTGTACGCACCCAAACTTAAAATTTTAGCATTTTTCCACACAAGACAAAAGTGGGGCCCACCCATGTTTTTAATAATAACATTTATTCTGAAACTTCAATAATTCATAATAAATAGCCCTTTTATCAGAAAAATACTAATATTATATCCATTCTATATAAAATTTAATTCTCTACAACTTTGTAGAAGAAAATTTTTCCAAATTTCGAACGAAAAAATGATCCAAATTTACATACGGATGATTTTTCCACACCCCCACTCTTTGAAAACCAAGCAGCCACCACAAATGACCAATAATTCTTCCAACCCACATGTTTATATATCGTGAATTTGTTGTAAAAAAATATCATCACTATTATATTATTATATTATCACATTATACACTTATAATATAATATTATAATAATATATTTGAATGAAGTATTTTATCAAAACAGATAAAATATCCATTCTCATAATTGTCACTTTTGCTAAAAATTCCTCCATTTAAATCTACATTGAGTAAATATTTTCTTATCATATATATCAACAATTAATTATTCATAAATAATATTACAGAACTATAATATTGACAACCAGGTCGTTTCCAAGAAAGAGGGGGCCTTCCGATAAGGATTTCTCCTTACTGGCGCGCAATTAACCAACCCCTTTCCTAGACAGAACTTCCTTAGACATTGCTAATAATGCTATCTAATAATATTATTCAAATAATATGAATTATTGATTTGATAATTTGAAATACTGTGCAATGACAATTATTGAATCACTAATATGAAATATCAACGTAGCAATTATGCAATTATCAATGTAGCAATTATTGAGTCAATAATATAAAATAATGAACAGTAATTACTATAACAATTATTGAGTAGTGACTTCTTATGTAAGAATTAATAATTAGAATTACTATGCAATACCGTGTGCTACAGTGCAACACTGCATATTACTATATTTTAACCACCGGGTATTTCAACAGTTCTAACGGTAACAACTACGACGTTATTTTTAGAAAACTCATTCTTGTCATTTGTTTTATCCGACAGTTATTCTGTTGTGGGGCCCATAAATGACTGCGCAGTCGTATGAATATTCTCTGACAACAAGAATATTTTACAACCAACAAATATTCCCCGACAATAATGAATATTTTATTACCACTTGCTAACTTTGAAAATTTTGTACATATCTCCCATAACTAATCACATCTATCAGATTAACACCTTACTATTTCAAAGTAATATATAAAGAAAATTAAATCATTATTCATAAAATTTGGGGTCTTACAATCTCCCCTCCTTATAAAATTTTGTCCTCGAAATTGACGTACATAACCGGTATGTCGAAAAGATGAGGATACCTCGCTTTCATTTTCGCTTCTAACTCCCAGGTCATTTCCTCGATATCATGGTTCCTCCACAAAATATTAACTTGAGGTATAATCTTTGAGCGTCAGACATGTTCGTTCTTATCCAAGATCTTGACAAGTATCTCCTTATACGTTAAATCTTCGGTTATCTCGTCTGGTTCTAACTTAATAATGTGGTTTGGGTCTTTCACATATTTATATAGCATGGATATGTGAAAAACGTTATGAACACGAGACATGCTAGGCAGTAAAGCGAGTCTATAGGCCATATTTCCTACTCGGTTAAGGATCTCAAATGGACCAATGAATCATAGGTTGAGCATTCCTCTTTTCTCAAATCCCGTAACTCCTTTCTATGGAGCAACACGTAACAATACATGGTCCCCAACATTAAATTCTACGTCCTTCCGATGAAGATCAGCATAACTCTTTTATCGATCTTGTGCGGTTTGTATACGTTGCTAGATCATTTGAATCTTTTCTGTAGTCATACGTACTAACTTCGGTCCCAACAATGTTGCTTCACCCACCTCATCCCAGCATACTGGAGAATGACATTTTCGTCCATACAATACTTCGAATGGAGCCACGCCTATACTTGCCTGATAACTGTTGTTGTAGGAGAATTCCACCAATGGTAAGTACTTATCCCAACTCCCTTTGAAGTCTAGAACACAAAGTCTCAATAGATCTTCAAGAGTTTGGATAGTCCTTTCTGATTGCCCGTCCGTTTGAGGATGATATGCAGAACTAAATCGTAAATCTGTGCCCATAGCCTTCTGCAAACTGACCCAAAATCATGAAGTAAATCTGAGGTCACGATCCAAAACTATGGGTACTGGCATGCCATACAATATCATAATCTCATTTACGTACATACAAGCAAGACGTTCAAGTGAATAAGTCTCTCGTATAGGTAAGAAATGAGCAGACTTGTTTAATCTATCTACAATAACCCAAATCGCATCAATGCCTTGAGAAACCTTGGGAAGACCCATAACGAAATCCATGGTAATGTGTTCCCACTTCTATTTTGGAATCTCAAGTGGTTGCAATGGACCCTTTGGCACTTGATGCTCCGCCTTGACACATTGACACGTTAAACACCTCGAGATAAACTCTGTGATCTCTCTCTTCATATTGCTCCACCAAAATGTATGTCGAAGATTACGATACATTTTGGTACTCCCAAGATGGATCGCAAACGGCGTGTTGTGTGCCTCTATCATGATTATATACTTCAAATCAAAATCATTAAGAACACAAAGTCTGGACTTGAATCGAAGTATTCCTTCTTCATCGACTCTTGCTTCTGGAATAGCACCTTCTTGCACCTTCTTCTTCATCTTTATCAGCTCTGGGTCTGTAGCTTGAACAACTTTAACTTTATCAATTAAAGCTGGTTCTACACGTATACTTGACATCATCACATGGGTCCCCGAAGTTTTGAACTCTATCTCTATTTTATGTAAGTCACACAAAATTAGCTTTTGTGTTGATAGCATCGCACTCATTCCTACATATGATCTTCTACTTAACGCGTCTGCTATTGCGTTTGCTTTTCTAGGATGGTATTGGATGGTATGGTTGTAATCTTTCAACAACTCAAACCAACGTCGTTGCCGCATGTTGAGTTCCTTCTGGGTGAAGAAATTTTTATGGCTCTTATGATCCGTATATATCTCCACTTTCTTCCCATACAGGTAGTGTCTCCAGATCTTCAACGCAAAAACGACAGCTGCCAACACTATATCATGAGTAGGATAATTCCTCTCATATTCCTTGAGTTATCGCGAGGCATAGGCTATGACTTTCCCATGTTATATGAGAACACATCCTAACCCTTTGCCCGAAGCATCGCTGTAGATGACAAATCCATCCAAACCAGATGGTATCATCAGAATAGGTGCCGAAATGAGTCTCCTCTTGAGCTCTTGAAAGCTCTTCTCGCATTCCTCATTCCATACGAATTTTGTATCTTTCTGAGTTAGATGAGTTAATGGAGTAGCGATTCGAGAAAATTCTTTCACGAATCTCCGATAATAACTAGCTAAGCCCAGAAAGCTACGTACTTCAGTCATCGACTTTGGTTGCTCCCAACTTTGTATTGCTTCAATCTTCGTCGGGTCCACAGATACTCCATGTTTTGATACTACGTGCCCATGGAATGCTACGTCCTCAAGCCAGAACTCACATTTCTTCAACTTGGCATATAGCTTATTTTCACGAAGCCTTTGAAGTACCAGGTTCAAGTGGTGCTCATGATCTTCACGGCTTTTGGAATAAATGAGGATGTCATCAATAAAGACAACCACGAACTTATCCAAATATTCCTTGAATACACGGTTCATCATATCCATAAAAGCAGCAGGAGCATTAGTCAATCCAAAAGTCATGACTAAGAATTCATAATGCCCGTATCGAGTTCTGAAAGTAGTCTTTGGAATATCCTCAGTTTTAATCTTTAACTGATGATATCCAAAATGAAGATCAATCTTTAAAAAGAATTGTGCACCTTGCAATTGGTCGAACAGGTCATTAATACGAGGTAATGGATACCTATTCTTGATGGTGACATGGTTCAACTCCCGATAGTCAATACAAAGTCGCATACTCTCGTCTTTCTTCTTTACGAATAAAATAAGAGCACCCCAAGGAGACGTACTAGGATGAATAAAACCGATTTCCAACAACTCCTGTAGTTGGACCTTATACCGCCCAGATATGCCTGATCCCAGTAGCTTTGTGCAGACAGAGGATCTAGAGTAGGTCGATCGGTTTGATACCGAGGTTTTCGACTTCCTGTGATAGCTATGGCAGCTATATTTTTGGTTAGCCACTGTTTTGGCTATTCGGCGTCTGTGCTATCATTTTGATAAACCACTGTATTAGCAGGGTGGTGGTGCCCCATTTCTCTATATTCTTCCTTTCACTTTGTACCAGGATATAGGGATGATGTATGCAGTAGATAGCTTTTTGTAGACATTTCTGTCATCTTTATCTGCTGCATTATGTTTATATCATTGTCATCATGCATGTATCATGTGTATGCATTCAGACAGTTGCGAATTGACTTGACCTCTGGACGGTCTTGTGATACGGTGCTACAGATGACAACGTCTGCAGTTAGCCGTATAAAGCATTTGCCACTGTCAGAGGTGGCAGCATCGTTGCGGCCATGGTATGATAGTCTGCCTTTTCTAGCTAGGGGGACAGTTGACCAGATGCTGGGGCAATCGATGGCCCTTGTAGATTTTAGGGTTCCAGACGGCTTTATTGATGGTGTCTTACCCTTATGGGTACCGGAGAGACAGCTATTCCGCATTGGGCGTTGTGAGCTTTCACCTACTCTGGAGGAGTACCAGATATTTACTGGCTTGGATTTAGAGTCGCCGTGTGCTCGAACGGCTACCAGTGATATGCGAAGACCGTTTACTCGGTTGTCCGGTCTTCGACAGAGCATAATCATGGCTGAGATCATTTCACGGCATGTGATCTCCCTTGACTTCTTGATAGAGCGCTATGGTGAGCTTGATAGCTACGACCGTCACGTCGGGGATTTTGTCATTTTTGCAGAGGATTGGCAGACAGCCAGGATAGACATGTTGTTGATGTGCGTTGTGGCGTATGTTTCTATGCCATTATGTTTAGATCACCTTGATATGGGATTGGTTGTTGTAGTCAGAGCCCTTAGGCAGGGGAGTACCATTATCCCTATGATCTTGGTAGAGACACTGCGGTCGCTCACCTATTGCAGTACCCATCCAGCAGGGTTTTTCCGGGGTAACTCGGTCGTGTTATATATGTGGTTGATGTCACACATACAACCGATTGGATCATTTAGACCTCATGCCTATTGTTTTAGCCACGAGATATCCTCAATTTACACCTTCCATCCGCCTGATTGCGTCGACTTAGAGTCTGGTTAGCATTTTTATCGGATATTGAGCATCCGTTCGTAGTTTTGTTATGCTCAGGGATGGCGACCTCATTCAACTTCATTACTCATGCATCTGGCATGGATTATTTGCCTTTGACAGGATTGAGGGGTATGACTACTTATCATCCCTTGTCAGTTATGGAGCAGTTCGATCAATGGCAGAGTATGCACCATTTTTATGATTCTGCTGATCAAAGGATGTCGGCTTCATCGATGTCACCGGTAGACTTTGTTAGAGTTTATGAGTGTTGGACTCACAGGGAGAGGGTTGAGTTCTCCAGTAGACATCCGGGTCATGCTCTAAAATATTCTGCATGGTTAGAGGCAGAGACCGCAGTCGCAGTAGCAAAGCTTCATATTTTTTCCACTTGCGAATTCTGACGATGAGGAGCCCATGGAGGTTCCCGATTCTCCTACTGAGGATGAGCTGTTCGTAGATTTGGCGGTAGCTTTGATTAGTGATCCCCCAGTTATTCCCACAGGGACAGATCCAGCTTTGTCAGATTCTCTATTCAAGATGACCTTTCAGAGAGATTCAGCTAGAGCGCAGCTGTTGGCTGCCTTATCTGGTAGGGATTTAGCTTTTGCTGAGAGGGATGGTCTCAGGACTGCCTTGGATACTGGATTAATTGAGCGGGAGGAGCTTCGCTCTGCTTTAGATACGGCCATTGTGGAGCGAGACGAGGTTCGCTTAGCCAGAGATGCAGCATATGTTGAGATTAAGGAGACTTTAATTTCTCGGGATGTAGCTTTTGTAGAGAGGGATGAGGCTATCACTTCCCATGATTTCTATATTGCTGATAGTACTACTCTCCGATCTTATACCCATGGTTTGGTTACCGAGATGGGTGCTTACATTGATGACCACAGTGCCACCCTGCAGATGATTGTGGATGTTCTTAGCCGTATGGAGGCTGAGTGTACTACTCTTACAGATGCTCCTCCATCCTCAGAGAGAGATGTTATGCTGGCATTGCTGACCCGCTTGTCCTTGGGTCCATAGACTAGCTTTATTTTTCCTACGCAGACTAGATCAGCCAATTTTGTCATGTACAGGGCACTATGTATATAAAGCAGTTTATATATCACAGAAATATATTTTTGAGATACTTCCCTGCTTAGATATGTATTGTCATCTCTGAGGGATTACCACTTTCGTCATTACTCGCAATTGTTGATGCATTTTGAGCTTCTTCTTGATGGACTGACAGTTGAGGTGTCAAGGGAGTTCCTCAAATGGGTCTGGTAACCAGACAGCTTGACAGCATTTAGCTTTTATTTATCTTCGGTATCTTGGAACTGGTCTTCCATTTTTTTAAAGGTCAAACCACGCCGTAGAGGGCTGCCTACGTACTCCCGGGTTGAGGGAGATCAGGTTATTCGTAGTTCTGGTTGTTTAATTGAAGAGGCTTGAAAAGAGTTTATCTGGGATTTGAATTTGCTTCGATGAGCTTTGGAATTTGATGGTGGAATTTGCAAGTTATTTGAATTTTTTGCTTGATTTGACCGCACCATAGATGGTTGCCTACGTACTCCTGGGCTGAGGGAGATCAGGTTATTCGTAGTTCAGGCTTCTCTAGTGAAAAGCTGAACCTGATTCGAATTGTAGGACCCAGATGCGGGTATGCATGTGCTTCAGACGTAGTACTTTTTCACGGTGTCTGAATTGATGAGTTTGGGAAATTCATTCCCGTCTATTTCTTGTAGCCAGATGACTCCCCCTGTCAGCACTTCCTTGACAATGAAAGGGCCTTCCCAGTTTGGGGCAAATTTTCCTTTGGCTTCATCCTGATTGGCCAGGATTTTCTTTAGCACCAAATCGTTTTCTTTGAATTGCCGAATTTGGACTTTCTTGTTGTAAGACCTAGCAATCCTTTGTTGGTATAACCGTCCGTGGAAAATGGTTATGGCCCTTTTTTGGTCTATCAGGGACAGTTGATGATATCGTTCTTACAACCATTAATCTTCATCCATCTGAGCATCTATTAACACTCTTACAGACTCCATCTCTACTTCTATGAGGAGGACTGCTTCCATGCCATAGACCAGTGAATAGGTGGTAACCCCAGTAGAGGTACGCATTGACGTCCTAAAGGCTAACATGGTGAGAGGTAGAAGGTCAGGCCAGTCCTTGTGATTGGCGGACATTTTTTGCATGATCTTCTTGATGTTTTTGTTTGCCAGCTTCGACAGCTCCGTTTATCTTGGGCTGATAGATGACGGAGTTGTGATGCTTGATGTGGAACTTGGCACACAGTTCTACCATTATTTGATTGTTCATGTTTTTGGCGTTGTCTGATACGATCACCTCCGATTGTCCATGTCGACAGATGACATTGTTTTTGATGAAACTGATGATGACCACTTTTGTGACTTTAGGAAAAGAGGCTGCTGCAACCCATTTGGTGAAGTAGTCGATCATGGTGAAGATGAACCGATGACCGTTGCTAGCTTTGGGTTCGACTGGACCTATCACGTCCATTCCCCACATGGAAAAAAGCCATGGTGCACTCATGTTGTGTAGCTTATTTGGAGGAGCGTGGATGGCATTTCCATGTGTTTGGCATTGAAAGCATCTCTTGACGTGATCATTGCAATCAGCTTTGAGCGAGATCCAATAATGTCCTATTCTGATTATCTTTTTGGCTAGCCGATGGTCGCTCATGTGTGGACTACAGACTCCTCCATGGATTTCACCCATTAGTCTTTGGGCTTGCTCCTTGTCGAGGCATTTTAACAGGCCTATTCCAGCATCCCTTTTATAAAGTGCATCTCCGCTCAGATAGAACTTTAAGGCCATTCTGAGAATCCATTTTTGCTCTGATTTTCTTGCACCAGCGGGTGTAGATCCATCACAGAGGTATTCCTTGATGTCTTGAAACCAAGGTTGCTTGACAGGAGGTATTTCATCGAAAACTTCTCCAATGTAATTCCCGTACGTTGGGGCTTTTTGATTTATGAACTGGATGTTGGAAAACCCGCTCCTGTTGGATATGCGGATTAATGAAGCCAACGTTGCCAATGCATCGGCAAAGTCATTTCGACCCCAATGAATGTGGACGAAGGTTATTGCTTCGAACTCCTGGGATATTTTGAGGACTTGTCGATGATAGGGAAGCAGATGCAGTTCTTTTATGAGATACTTGCCGGTGGTTTGTCTGATGACCAACTCAGAATCTCTAAAGACCAATAAGTGTTTGATACCCATGGATTGGGCTAGTTTTAACCCCAGTATATAGCCTTCGTACTCGGCCGTGTTGTTGGTGTTGCCAAATTAAAGTTTGGTAGCCACAGGATATTGATCACCTGTACCAGACATAAGAACTTCCCCAGCTCTGGAACCTTCCATGTTTACCGCTTCGTCGAAATACATTTTCCATAGTTGGACTGTATTCTCTGACTGGAGTTGTTGAATTGTCATAATCCATTCATCTGGGAAATATGTCTCCAGGAGCTCGAACCCTCCTGAAGGTGCTTCTGCTAATTGATCTGCAATGCCTTGGCATTTGATAGACTTATGAGTCACGTAGACAATGTCGAACTACTGTAGAATCAACTGCCATTTGGACAGTCGATAATTTAACATTGGTTTGTTGAAGACGTATTTGAGTGGATCCATGCGGGATATTAGATACGTCGTGTGCCCATGCAAATAGTGTTGCAACCTCATGGCGGCCCATGCTAATGCACATCATATCTTCTCGATCAGGGTATACTTCTGTTCCCCACTGCTGAATCTTTTGATGTAGTAGATAGCTCTTTCTTTGCTACTATCATCCTTCTGTCCTAGTATACAGCCCATGGCATTGGCATTGACGGACAGGTACATGAATAAGGGGACTCCATCCCTCAGAGGTACCAAAATAGGTGCTTCGACAAGCTACTTTTTAATGGCAAGGAAGGCTTGTTGACAATCCTCATTCCATTTGATGGAGGAATTCTTCCTTAACAGCTTGAAGATGGGCTCACAGGTTGTTGTGAGCTGGGAAATGGACCAACTTATGAAGTTGATCCTTCCTAGGAATCATTGTATCTCCTTCTCTGTACGAGGCACGGGCATTTCAGAAATGGCTTTGATCTTGGCAGGGTCTAACTCAATGCCCCGATTACTCACCAGGAATCCTAGCAGTTTGCCTGCCTTGATGCCAAAAAGCGCATTTGGCAGGATTTAGCTTGAGGTTGTACTTGCGCAACTTGTTGAACAACTTCTTAAGATGGTCTATGTGATCATCCTCCCTCTGGGATTTGATGATGTTGTCGTCAACATAGACTTCTATTTCTTTGTGCATCATATTATGAAAGAGGGCCATCATGGCTCGTTGATAAGTTGCTTCGGCATTGATGAGGCCGAAGGATAGTCGTCGGTAGCAAAAAGTTCCCCAGGGAGTGATAAAAGTTATTTTCTCCTGGTCTTCTTCAGTAACCATGATTTGATGGTAACCAGCAAAGCAGTCTAAGAAGGAATACATGTCGTACTGCGCAGTATTGTTTATCAGGATGTGGATGAAAGGTACTGGGAAATTATCCTTGAGGCAGGCTTTGTTTAAATCCCGATAATCCACGCAGACTCGTACCTTCCCTCCTAGTTTAGGCACGGGGACTATGTTTGATAGCCATTCGGGATATGTTGATACCATGATGATCCCGACTTTGAATTGCTTAACGATTTCTTCTTTGACTTTGAGACTCCACTCAGGTTTCAATCGTCTGAGCTTTTGTTTGACTAATTTTAACCCTTCTTTGATGGGCATCCGATGGATGACAATGTTTGTGGATAGACCAATCATGTCTTTATGCGACCATGCAAACACATCCTGATACTGTGTTAGGAGTTCGATCAGGTCGGCTTTTTGATCTGAGGTGAGGTCTAAACCTATTTGGATTTCTTTGATGGTTTTGGAGGTTCCTATGTTGATGGTGGAGGTTTGGTCGAAGTTTGGTTTAGGTTTGTCTTTGACCCATTCCTTGATCTCCTCTGGCACCTCATAGTCATCTTCCTCCTCTTGATCAAGATCCATCAAGTCGAAGCTCAATCTTGCATCATAGTTGGACTTATGTTGACAGGTTAACATCTCATCAGCAGAGACACTGTAAGAACCCGAATTTTTAGATATTATTAAATAAAGATTTAATAAATAAAATTCTTAAACTGTGAGATGGGTTCGAATAAGAGTATTTTTATGTGATATAAGGTATGTGGTATTATATTACATAGGGTAATATGGACTATGTAATATGTGTTTTTGTGATTTATAAATATATTATTAATATATATTTGTTACTTAGCGTAGAGACGTTTCAGTTGAGATAAAGGGAGTGGATAAAATTATCTATAGATATTAAATAATTTATAGAATTATTTTATAATAGTAAGTTGGTGACATTAAATATGCTTAATGTATAATCACCATATTCTTGTGTATGTGTATTAATAACTAGTATGTTTATAATATAGGTTATTAATAGCACTTAAGCTATCCGTGAATAGGTTTGGATAGTGAAGCATGAGTTAGTAAAGGAATTAACTAATAAGAATAAATATTAGTTAATTTAAGTTGGGAGTTATATTATGGAATAATATAATGAGAGTATTGAACCTTAATTAACTATGATGATATAGTACAGTGTTTAATTTACTTAAGTAAATGAGTGAATTAATATGTGTGTTGAATATGTAATTATAGTTGGTACTTTTATATATATTACTTAGAATAGTAATATGTGAGAAAGTCTAATGTACGAATAACGTTAAATATATATATATATATATATATATATATATATATATATATATATATATATATATATATATATATATATATATATATATATATATATATATATATATATATATATATACGTTATTAAAGGGAAATGGAAATCATTATATCTTTAAATGAATATTTGAAGAAATTGTTTTGGGAACAATTTATAGAAAAGAAAGAGAACTAATTATTATATATTTCTAATAAAGGGTATTAAAATAATTTCTAATATTGAATTATTTTAATAAAGGAGGAAATATTATTTTTGAAAAATAATATTACCTTATATGTTTTTGTATGAGGTGTGTTTGGTTAATATAGTAAATATATTAAAACGTATTTGCTATATGTAATTAAATTGATGGAAACAATTTATTATAATAGAAAATAAACTTATTATCTATTTTCTATATATAATATATATACACGTGTCGTACATATAGTTATTTGATATTATATTAAAAATAATATCATGAGACAATAAGTAAATTATTTTCTAATAACGAATGTGCTTATTTGGAGAAAACATAATATTTTATGATATGGCTAAATACATAATTTTAAATGTATTTTCAAGGGAGTTTAATTAATGAAAGGAAACTAAGTTATTTTAATATATTAAATAACTTAAGTTATTATTTGATCGTGAATATTATTATTAGAATAATTAATAGAGTATATATTAATTATTATAAGCGTAAAGATTATACTTATTATAAGTATAATTAATTGAAGTAATTTAACATTTTAATAGCTTGAGTTATTATATTTTCGTAAAGGTTATATATAATATTTGAATATTCGATTTGTAAAATATTTATATGTGGACCTTGGATTTAATAGTTCTAATTTAATTGAACATGTTTTGAGTAGTAATGTGGTGAGAGATGAGTAAGTGATGAGAATAATAATAAGCTTGAGATTAAGCTTGTGAGAGATGCCTTGTGTGGCACAATAATAGATTCAGTAATGAATTGACTAATTTAATGATGGAGGAATTATTAATTAAACAATTAATCTAAATTAATTGTTAATTGCTATTATGATAGTATGTTAAATTATTATGGCTAGTGATAGTATAATAATAAGGAAATCGATTATAAGTATAATCGGATTTGTGATGAGATAAATTGTCTTATAATATTAATTATTGTTATGAACAATATACTATTATCAAGTAATTATTTGATAATATGATTAATGAGT
Source organism: Panax stipuleanatus (assembly GCA_020205555.1). Classification (NCBI taxonomy): domain Eukaryota; kingdom Viridiplantae; phylum Streptophyta; class Magnoliopsida; order Apiales; family Araliaceae; genus Panax; species Panax stipuleanatus. The sequence goes on from CM035120.1 coordinate 34,605,159, forward strand.
AAATGATTTATAAATATAAAAAGATTTATATTTATTTAACGTGATAATAAATCATATAAAGTGTTAATCAATTAGCGTGGGAATTATAATTCCATGGATTAATGAGAAATGGATTAATTAATATTATTATTAATCAATTGATAAGATAAGTAATTTATTAATTTCTATGTGCAACCATGCGATATTAAAGTATAACGTATGATAGTTAACTATATGTTATGCGAAGTATAAAGTGCAATGCGACTATGTTATATATGAATATAAACTATATAGTAAAGTTTATTGAGTTGTAAGAGGTACATGAAATGTGGGTGTGACAATGTGTATATTAAGTATACAATAAAATAATATATCATAGATATATTGTAAACAATTATTGAATTTACTAATAGAGGAGACAATACACTGTGATGGTACCCGATAGAATTATATTCGGCATTAATAAGATGTACATGGATTATATGTATGTACACTACTTGATACATTATATTATTATTTGCTCATTATGAGTGATATTGTGTACCCTCTAATTCATTATAACCTAAGTGTTTATGAAATGAATTATGATATAGTCTTAGTAAGCATGATAGGCTATATATATAACCTTAGTGTATTGTATAGCCAGTTGCTGAGTTATTTATTGTCCCACATTATGTGCCCATCTCATTTCTCCTTCACGTGATATGCTCCAAGCTAGTCTACTTCCTACTCCTCAAACTCAGCATTCCATAGCAAATGATGAGCAAGGGTGAGGAATTCATGATGAGTTCCACCCACTCTCACCAACTCTCCCTTATCCATTGAACAAGCTTGCATTCCTTTGGTTTAATTTGAGGTGGAATTGTAATGTCTGTGTAAACATTTGCCTATAAAATGAAGCTCTTCTCCTTCATCTTTTCATTTTGCTGAGCTTTTGCTTAAGTGTTAAGTGGAGAGCATTGCATACCTTAGTAATAGCATTCTAGAATTGAGAGAGAATTTAGTAGCAGCAAGCCCAAGTTGTTAGCAGAGGTACAATATACCTTTCATGTTCTTCAATTCATGTTTTCTAAAATTCTGTAAATTTCTAATTCTTGAATTGAGTATGGAATCCATGATTATGTGATCAAGCAATGTTTTTTAATTGCTCCTTAGTTGCTATGCTAGCTTATAATCATGATAGAACTGTAATGTAGTAGCTTAGAATGATAATCGTTGCGAAATTCAGAGTTTGGCTTGAGGTACTGCCGAAGCAGAAGTTGCTCTGTCTCTGGCCGGCCAGTGGCGCAACTGCGCCAGTTTTATACTGGCCAGCGGCGCAGCTGCGCCAGTACCAGACTTGGGTTGGGCAAGGCCCTGCGCAGCTGCGCCAGTTTTGAACTGGGGAGCTGCGCAGCTGCGCCGGTCCCTGATCCCAGTTTCTGCAGATTTTGTTCCTGCTTGATGTCTGCTAAGTGATAGATATTGAAAGGAATTAGGACAAGCATGCTGGTATGAATAATACATATATATGGACTTGTTAAACTAGGATGTGCGTATTATATTCGGATCGCTTACGTGAACGATGAAGTTATAGTTTTGAAAATAAACTTAAGGTTTTATAAATGAATTTTGGCGTATATAAGTCATGTTTATATTCTGACTTTGAAGACACATTAGTATGGTTTAAGAATGCATGAAAGGCATGTTGATTTGCATACATATGTTTCATAGTATAACATGAGCATGCCGGACCTCGTTAGTAAACATTTCCAATGAGAATGTAAGTTTTGAAGGTGGATCTTGACATGTAAATACCATGTATGCATTCTGATTTTTGTGAGCATGTTTAGATGACTTAGAAATGCATATCGAACATGTCAACCTATATATATATAGCATGAACATGTCAGGTTTTGTTAGTGAGCTTCACTAATGAAAATGCGAGCTTTGAACGTGGACGTTAACACGTTACCTTAAGATTTGAATTCTGATATTTGTAAACAAGTTTGATAGTACTCGTAAACTCGATCATGTATCCTACATGTATATATACCATGATTAGGTGTTGTGATTCAAATGAAGCATAAACGAAGCATGTTTTCAAAACAAAACGGTGTTAGTTGCATGAATGTGATATAATTATTCATGAGTATGCCTAATACAAAGTATATGAATACCCCATGTGTTTAAAAAGCGAGCATGTTAGACTTTATGACTTTATAGCGTTGAATGGACTTAAGTTTTTACGGGTATTAAATCAGAACCTATATCATGTAAATTGAACGTGAAAAGGTTAAACGAGCATGAAAGTATCCTTTAATGTGTATACATGCTATGTAGGACCATATGTTAATACTTGAATCCGACTTCGACGGTTAATAGCGTATATTTGCTTTGTTATGGTCTTATGTGTTAGTAATGATATATGAGAATGATTAACTCAAAAGATGGACTACACTAGCTATATGTAAATAGATTAGTGGTAGACAGGCATATGTATATGTAGAGAATGGTAGTAAGTACGTATGGTTAAAGTATACTTATACGTACATAGTTATTATAAGAATACGATAAGAAAGTAAGACGAAGGTTCTAAGAACCAAGCTAGACAACAATGTAATACTTATTATTATATTGAGAATGTATGGAAGTGTATAACTGATGGGTGTGATCTCTATGATTAATATAACTGCGTAGGATTACACAAAGTGCAGAGATTCTTAAGCAGTTAAGTCGTAGTTGTTAAACTACGAATCAGGCAAGTCTTTCAGTTCCTATTTGATATATGAATTCAATAACTGTTAGTTGAATTATATTATGCTGTGATAATGTGAACTTATATATGAACTGTATATGAGATATAAATGAGATTGAAAGTTGATCTTTGATGATATACTTGTTATGTGAAAAGTAACATGCGTAGTAAATATAAACTGTTTATAAATGCATGAACTGAGTATGATGTTATATGCTATGTGATGCATGAGGACTGTTAGAATTGCTGAGCTGTCGAGCTCACTCTTGCAAATAACCACTTTTGCAGGTTAAGGATTCACGGTAAAGATTTCGTGCTTCTTGATTGATAAAGATAGATAGTATCGCATTGAAGAATATTACTTAGATTATTGTCTGGACCATGTTTAGATTCTAGATGATGTACTCGATAGTTGCTTACACTGTTTAATACTTGTTGTATTGTAAGAATGTATTAATTAATACATAGAGGATATCGAGTTGAGTTGTAAATGTTTATACGATAACTCATATAAGAAGGAATCATATTATATAGTTGATTCAAGATTTGTAATCGGTATCAAAGTTATGGAATCAATAAAAAGATTTTTATTCAAAGGATATTGAAAAGTTTAAATTATTCCGTATTTTAGTAATATCGAATATGATGTAAAGACGAGATCTTGGATATGAATAGAATTTATATTCTAAATTGTAATAAAGCAAGTTGTATTCTTTTACTAATGATTAAAAGATGTAATAGTTCCGCGTTAGTAGTATCGTGACTGCACCGAATCAAAGGTTTCGAAGGAACGTGGATTTGGGGGCGTCACAGGTTGGTATCAAAGCTGTAGGTTATAAACCTTTGGTAAGTGTACCTTAGACTATAACCTGAGAGAGGGAAAGATAAAGATTAAAATATATCTAAATGAAGATTCAAAGAAGAATCTCGAAATATCTAGAGAATGAGAATCAGGAGTTTCCTAACTCCGGTAATGAAAATGTTAAGACGATGTCTATAAGATGTATATGACGAAGATAGTGAGAATAAACTCGGATGGAGTTTAGTTGATAGTAGGGAAATAACCCTGAGGTAAAGCGATGATCACGACGTGATCAGATTGAACTGTGAAATGATAGATAGTCTGTAATGACTAAGTATGTATAGCTTGATGCTATAAGAGAATGTACTATGATAAAGTACGAGATGAACTCATGAGGAGTTGTATGTGGTGAAACGTAGAAAGCTCGTGATAGAGTAAGATATAGTTAATTGTTGGAATTCCATTGAGGACTCATGTGATGGCTTAGTTGTACAAACTTTTGTATGGGCAGAAGTTTTGTGCTTGCACTGAGTGCGTCACATTGATAATCGTTGGAATGTTAGTGTCGTGGTATCATTATACATATGGCGGAAAGGTGATTCTTTTCTCATATTTATTTTGATAGGTAGAGATTTCTAAGATATAATTAGATAATACTAAGATTAGGTGCGAGTTCTTAAGACTTATGCCTATGACGAGTTCGTGACTCATAATCGTATGATGGGACCCCTCAGCGAATGGACGATTTTAGTCTGACTAGGATAAGTTCCTCAACCCATATGATTGTGGTAGGTTCCTGAGCTTCCATGGTGTGGTAAGTTGGTGAACTGTATTGAGAATAGATGTATTATATAAGCGTTTTGGAATAGTGAGCATTGATGGTGGTAAGAGATTGAAGCGATGGAGAAATTGGATTTTCCTAAATCCTCTAGCTACGCTAGATTTTCAATATTTATTGACTTCGTGTTAGTGTTTGCACTTCGGTTTTCTTGAGAAAACATTGGGTCAGGTAACTGAACTAATGAGTTTTAAAAAAACAACAACACCGTTATTCGTATGTCTACGCTATTTGTTTCGGCTAAGACAAAAATGATTTGACAATCTTTCAAAATATATTTTAACCATGTGCATCATTTGATATGATGTAGAATGGTAAACGATGGAGTCATCAATGCAATCGAACCTAGTGTTGGTTGTGATCAAAAGATCGTCAGCCCACTATGGTATGTTGTAATATGACAAAGTCATAAAATGGCGGAATCCTCAACGTACTACTAATCTAGTATGGTATCATGACGTCATAAAAGAATTTTTGGTTTTCTTGTAAATTATAAAGAAGGTCAATTAAGTTGGCTAAATTATTTCGATTGATGTCCGAATTGTTGATGAGAGTCTAAGCTATTTGATTCGGCTAGGCGATTGTTGGAAAGGGATTATAGAATTCAAGTATTCTTGTGTATGTATGCTAAACCAGATTGCTCTGGTGCGGATTTTGACGTTGAAAAGCTGAGGTGAACAACCCTATAAAGGGGACATGTTTTCGGGGACAATGGTTCCGAGAGTAACGCATATAGTCGTTACAAAACACTACGTTGCGGGCCAACGTAGTGGTACAATAGGTTGGCCACCTAGAGTACGCGTGGAGAGTGTTTTCAGTCTTTGTGATTGATAAACACTCTGGTTTGCGGTGTGAAGAATTGTGTTGAAGCATTAGTAAACCTGGAGAAAAGTTCACGGTCTTGTGACCCCTCAGCATAAATTGGAATCTGAGTTATTCATACTACTTCCCGATTATTGAAAAATCGTGGAAGATTCTTATTCTTCTAAAGGATGAATGTAGTAAGTAGAATGTTCCTTAGAAAGGAGAAAGTGGTAGAATGAGATTGAGAAAGTTATAGTAATAAAACTCCTGAAAAGAGAATGAATAAAATTATTCAAGAGAATATGTAATAATCGGAATAGCACCGAGCAGAGGAAGTTTCTGTGATTCCGAGGACGGAATCCTTATAAGGGGGAGAGGATGTAAGAACCCGAATTTTTAGATATTATTAAATAAAGATTTAATAAATAAAATTCTTAAACTGTGAGATGGGTTCGAATAAGAGTATTTTTGTGTGATATAAGGTATGTGGTATTATATTACATAGGGTAATATGGACTATGTAATATGTGTTTTTGTGATTTATAAATATATTATTAATATATATTTGTTACTTAGCGTAGAGACGTTTCAGTTGAGATAAAGGGAGTGGATAAAATTATCTATAGATATTAAATAATTTATAGAATTATTTTATCATAGTAAGTTGGTGACATTAAATATGCTTAATGTATAATCACCATATTCTTGTGTATGTGTATTAATAACTAGTATGTTTATAATATAGGTTATTAATAGCACTTAAGCTATCCGTGAATAGGTTTGGATAGTGAAGCATGAGTTAGTAAAGGAATTAACTAATAAGAATAAATATTAGTTAATTTAAGTTGGGAGTTATATTATGGAATAATATAATGAGAGTATTGAACCTTAATTAACTATGATGATATAGTACAGTGTTTAATTTACTTAAGTAAAGGAGTGAATTAATATGTGTGTTGAATATGTAATTATAGTTGGTACTTTTATATATATTACTTAGAATAGTAATATGTGAGAAAGTGTAATGTACGAATAACGTTATATATATATATATATATATATATATATATATATATATATATATATATATACGTTATTAAAGGGAAATGGAAATCATTATATCTTTAAATGAATATTTGAAGAAATTGTTTTGGGAACAATTTATAGAAAAGAAAGAGAACTAATTATTATATATTTCTAATAAAGGGTATTAAAATAATTTCTAATATTGAATTATTTTAATAAAGGAGGAAATATTATTTTTGAATAATAATATTACCTTATATGTTTTTGTATGAGGTGTGTTTGGTTAATATAGTAAATATATTAAAACGTATTTGCTATATGTAATTAAATTGATGGAAACAATTTATTATAATAGAAAATAAACTTATTATCTATTTTCTATATATAATATATGTACACGTGTCGTACATATAGTTATTTGATATTATATTAAAAATAATATCATGAGACAATAAGTAAATTATTTTCTAATAACGAATGTGCTTATTTGGAGAAAACATAATATTTTATGATATGGCTAAATACATAATTTTAAATGTATTTTCAAGGGAGTTTAATTAATGAAAGGAAACTAAGTTATTTTAATATATTAAATAACTTAAGTTATTATTTGATCGTGAATATTATTATTAGAATAATTAATAGAGTATATATTAATTATTATAAGCGTAAAGGTTATACTTATTATAAGTATAATTAATTGAAGTAATTTAACATTTTAATAGCTTGAGTTATTATATTTTCGTAAAGGTTATATATAATATTTGAATATTCGATTTGTAAAATATTTATATGTGGACCTTGGATTTAATAGTTCTAATTTAATTGAACATGTTATGAGTAGTAATGTGGTGAGAGATGAGTAAGTGATGAGAATAATAATAAGCTTGAGATTAAGCTTGTGAGAGATGCCTTGTGTGGCACAATAATAGATTCAGTAATGAATTGACTAATTTAATGATGGAGGAATTATTAATTAAACAATTAATCTAAATTAATTGTTAATTGTTATTATGATAGTATGTTAAATTATTATGGCTAGTGATAGTATAATAATAAGGAAATCGATTATAAGTATAATCGGATTTGTGATGAGATAAATTGTCTTATAATATTAATTATTGTTATGAACAATATACTATTATCAAGTAATTATTTGATAATATGATTAATGAGTAAATGATTTATAAATATAAAAAGATTTATATTTATTTAACGTGATAATAAATCATATAAAGTGTTAATCAATTAGCGTGGGAATTATAATTCCATGGATTAATGAGAAATGGATTAATTAATATTATTATTAATTAATTGATAAGATAAGTAATTTATTAATTTCTATGTGCAACCATGCGATATTAAAGTATAACGTATGATAGTTAACTATATGTTATGCGAAGTATAAAGTGCAATGCGACTATGTTATATATGAATATAAACTATATAGTAAAGTTTATTGAGTTGTAAGAGGTACATGAAATGTGGGTGTGACAATGTGTATATTAAGTATACAATAAAATAATATATCATAGATATATTGTAAACAATTATTGAATTTACTAATAGAGGAGACAATACACTGTGATGGTACCCGATAGAATTATATTCGGCATTAATAAGATGTACATGGATTATATGTATGTACACTACTTGATACATTATATTATTATTTGCTCATTATGAGTGATATTGTGTACCCTCTAATTCATTATAACCTAAGTGTTTATGAAATGAATTATGATATAGTCTTAGTAAGCATGATAGGCTATATATATAACCTTAGTGTATTGTATAGCCAGTTGCTGAGTTATTTATTGTCCCACATTATGTGCCCATCTCATTTCTCCTTCACGTGATATGCTCCAAGCTAGTCTACTTCCTACTCCTCAAACTCAGCATTCCATAGCAAATGATGAGCAAGGGTGAGGAATTCATGATGAGTTCCACCCACTCTCACCAACTCTCCCTTATCCATTGAACAAGCTTGCATTCCTTTGGTTTAATTTGAGGTGGAATTGTAATGTCTGTGTAAACATTTGCCTATAAAATGAAGCTCTTCTCCTTCATCTTTTCATTTTGCTGAGCTTTTGCTTAAGTGTTAAGTGGAGAGCATTGCATACCTTAGTAATAGCATTCTAGAATTGAGAGAGAATTTAGTAGCAGCAAGCCCAAGTTGTTAGCAGAGGTACAATATACCTTTCATGTTCTTCAATTCATGTTTTCTAAAATTCTGTAAATTTCTAATTCTTGAATTGAGTATGGAATCCATGATTATGTGATCAAGCAATGTTTTTTAATTGCTCCTTAGTTGCTATGCTAGCTTATAATCATGATAGAACTGTAATGTAGTAGCTTAGAATGATAATCGTTGCGAAATTCAGAGTTTGGCTTGAGGTACTGCCGAAGCAGAAGCTGCTCTGTCTCTGGCCGGCCAGTGGCGCAGCTGCGCCAGTTTTATACTGGCCAGCGGTGCAGCTGCGCCAGTACCAGACTTGGGTTGGGCAAGGCCCTGCGCAGCTGCGCCAGTTTTGAACTGGGGAGCTGCGCAGCTGCGCCGGTCCCTGATCCCAGTTTCTGCAGATTTTGTTCCTGCTTGATGTCTGCTAAGTGATAGATATTGAAAGGAATTAGGACAAGCATGCTGGTATGAATAATACATATATATGGACTTGTTAAACTAGGATGTGCGTATTATATTCGGATCGCTTACGTGAACGATGAAGTTATAGTTTTGAAAATAAACTTAAGGTTTTATAAATGAATTTTGGCGTATATAAGTCATGTTTATATTCTGACTTTGAAGACACATTAATATGGTTTAAGAATGCATGAAAGGCATGTTGATTTGCATACATATGTTTCATAGTATAACATGAGCATGCCGGACCTCGTTAGTAAACATTTCCAATGAGAATGTAAGTTTTGAAGGTGGATCTTGACATGTAAATACCATGTATGCATTCTGATTTTTGTGAGCATGTTTAGATGACTTAGAAATGCATATCGAACATGTCAACCTATATATATATATAGCATGAACATGTCAGGTTTTGTTAGTGAGCTTCACTAATGAAAATGCGAGCTTTGAACGTGGACGTTAACACGTTACCTTAAGATTTGAATTCTGATATTTGTAAACAAGTTTGATAGTACTCGTAAACTCGATCATGTATCCTACATGTATATATACCATGATTAGGTGTTGTGATTCAAATGAAGCATAAACGAAGCATGTTTTCAAAACAAAACGGTGTTAGTTGCATGAATGTGATATAATTATTCATGAGTATGCCTAATACAAAGTATATGAATACCCCATGTGTTTAAAAAGCGAGCATGTTAGACTTTATGACTTTATAGCGTTGAATGGACTTAAGTTTTTACGGGTATTAAATCAGAACCTATATCATGTAAATTGAACGTGAAAAGGTTAAACTAGCATGAAAGTATCCTTTAATGTGTATACATGCTATGTAGGACCATATGTTAATACTTGAATCCGACTTCGACGGTTAATAGCGTATATTTGCTTTGTTATGGTCTTATGTGTTAGTAATGATATATGAGAATGATTAACTCAAAAGATGGACTACACTAGCTATATGTAAATAGATTAGTGGTAGACAGGCATATGTATATGTAGAGAATGGTAGTAAGTACGTATGGTTAAAGTATACTTATACGTACATAGTTATTATAAGAATACGATAAGAAAGTAAGACGAAGGTTCTAAGAACCAAGCTAGACAACAATGTAATACTTATTATTATATTGAGAATGTATGGAAGTGTATAACTGATGGGTGTGATCTCTATGATTAATATAACTGCGTAGGATTACACAAAGTGCAGAGATTCTTAAGCAGTTAAGTCGTAGTTGTTAAACTACGAATCAGGCAAGTCTTTCAGTTCCTATTTGATATATGAATTCAATAACTGTTAGTTGAATTATATTATGCTGTGATAATGTGAACTTATATATGAACTGTATATGAGATATAAATGAGATTGAAAGTTGATCTTTGATGATATACTTGTTATGTGAAAAGCAACATGCGTAGTAAATATAAACTGTTTATAAATGCATGAACTGAGTATGATGTTATATGCTATGTGATGCATGAGGACTGTTAGAATTGCTGAGCTGTCGAGCTCACTCTTGCAAATAACCACTTTTGCATGTTAAGGATTCACGGTAAAGATTACGTGCTTCTTGATTGATAAAGATAGATAGTATCGCATTGAAGAATATTACTTAGATTATTGTCTGGACCATGTTTAGATTCTAGATGATGTACTCGATAGTTGCTTACACTGTTTAATACTTGTTGTATTGTAAGAATGTATTAATTAATACATAGAGGATATCGAGTTGAGTTGTAAATGTTTATACGATAACTCAGATAAGAAGGAATCATATTATATAGTTGATTCAAGATTTGTAATCGGTATCAAAGTTATGGAATCAATAAAAAGATTTTTATTCAAAGGATATTGAAAAGTTTAAATTATTCCGTATTTTAGTAATATCGAATATGATGTAAAGACGAGATCTTGGATATGAATAGAATTTATATTCTAAATTGTAATAAAGCAAGTTGTATTCTTTTACTAATGATTAAAAGATGTAATTGTTCCGCGTTAGTAGTATCGTGACTGCACCGAATCAAAGGTTTCGAAGGAACGTGGATTTGGGGGCGTCACAGACACACATATCCAATGCTTGGGTCCTGAAAACAAAAATGCTTTCATTAATATATACAACTACTTAAATACACATAGCATGTGTAAAGTATGACAAAAGTAACTGATCTAGCTGTGCAATCAAAAGTAAGCAGTAAATGAAAGCATGATTAAGGGCAGATTGACTGTCTGCCCCTTTACCCTTTTCGACTGAGGCAAGGGACACTGCTTCAATTGTCCAGTGTTAGATTATCATGGATAGGGATGATGCTGGAAGTGTGCTCGTCTGTATCGTCTTGAATGACAACTGAGACATCCTTTAGGATATGACCGAGGCTTTTCTGGGGATTGTTCCTCTGTTGCCTATGAGGAAAGTGAGCACGATCTTCATCGTCACTATCTGGGAGTTCATCATTCATCCCTTCATAGTTGATAATGACTTTCATGTTAGCAAACGGGTTTCGTCCTTCGTACAGGATCTTTTCTTTTCACTTTTAGCTATCGGCCTCAGGCTTGAGGGCTTTCCTTTCATGGACAGGTGTGATTGAAGGAAATAGTATGGCTGATGCCCCCGTAGGGATCTTCCTCGTAGGTTTCATCCATCTGGCATTTGTGAGGTTTGGGAGCAGAATTATGGAGGCTTGCGCTTTGGGATGTTTGTGTGGATTCCGATGGTCTGACTCGGATGAAAATCCCAGTCCTGCTCTTCCCATCTGACTTGGGATTTAAATTGGCATCTTAATGTCATGCTTGTTTTTTCCTAACCCTTCTCCAGGCTGGAAACCTGCAGCTACCATTTCTTAGCCCACTATCATTACTTCAGTGGAAATTTTAGGCTTCAGGGATGGTGCCCCAATTGGTAGATATTGAATATCGTTCACCTATAGAGCTTGAAAATTTGCAGGCTCAACCCCGGCGTCCAGGCTAATCACTGGCATGTCCCTATATATGTGGGTAGGGTATTCCGGTTTGGCATTCACTGTGATTAGACTGCCGTTGATAATATATTTGAGTTGCTGATGGAGGGTGGATGGAACAGCCCTGGCCATATGGATCCATGGCCTGCCCAACAACAAGTTATTTTTGGTAGCTATGTTCCCCCATAGCCTGGCGGCGAGATCCATCAAAAGCCCGGATAACCATGTGACTGGCTTTGATCCGATTTGGATTGATCTTCATTCTTTCCAACATGTCGTACGGACAAATATTGAGGGAAGATCCTCCATCAATAAGCACTCCTCCGATCACGTATCCAGAGGACATAACGGCTATATGCAGGGACTTGTGGTGGCCCCTTCCCTCAGCCGGGATATCATCGTCTGTGAAGGAAATCACATTATTGTTGAAAATGTGTTCTATCACATGACAAAATTTCTCTATGTCTACCATATGTGGCAGATGAGCTTCTTCTAGTACCTTCACTAGGATGTTACGGTGATCCTTTGATGATAGGACCAAGTCTAGGATGGATATTTGCTTGGGTGCGTCTTTCAAGCTTTGCACTATCTTGATTTCATTGTGTCCCATCTTTTTGAGGAACTCTTGTATCATTTCTTCAGCCACCCTTTCTTTTGATTTGGTAACTGGTTTAATCACCCGCAGAGGCAGGTACAATGGATTATCCTTTGACAATATGGAAATGTTGTTTAAAGTAGAGCTTTCAATGTCCCCGTAATTCCATAGGACCTTCTTCAGACTAAGGATTGGATACTTAGGCCTGAAGGGCAAAATTAAAGGCTGAGCTGCAGCCACCTTCACAGGATTTTGTTTTTCTTGGACCCCTTTACCTGTCAGTACTAGGGGTGTGATGATTGATTCTTTATCGCATGATATGACAGCCACTGTGTCCTGATACCATGCATCGGGGATCCAGAGGCTATCTTTATCTGTCATGTCAAGGATTTGATATCCTCTGATTAGGTAACCTTTCTCAATCAGGTCTTGAATTAGGTTATGAAGTGCCCAGCATTCTTCTGTATCATGGCCGGGAGAGTTGGAATGTTACTGACATATTTGGTCAGGTTTGAATTTTCTGGATTGAGGGTTCAGTGGAGGTAGCAAGTTTTCAATCATTCCCTCGTTAATCATCATTTGCAGGATTTCTTCCATTGACTGGTTCAAATTGGTGATATTCCTTTGAAATAAGAACTTCCTACCTACTTGGACACTTGCTTCTTCGATCCCCTTGTCAGTCCAGGGTGTACGCTCACAAGTCCGGCTATGATCTTGATTAGAATTAACTTCCGCTGGAGGAGAGCGACTGCCAATAGATTGATGGATTTGCTTCAACATCTTTCTGGTGAGTTGATGTTGGTGGACGACCAGTTCAGCCAACTACTCGATTTGTTCCTTGATAGACTTTATTTCTTGCTCTATCAAGAATTATTTTTCAAAAGCTTCCCAACTCATTGGGCTGATGTTGTTGGATTGAGTTGATTCTTTAACATAGCGGAGGTATTTGGATCCTTCTCCACTTGAAGTGTTGATCATGTTGACACTCTCCTCCTTGTGCTGTGGGAGAGGGTTATCTTGGACATGCGGTTGATCGGGCTTTGAGACCACAATTTCTCCATTATCAATCAAATCTTGGATTTTGTGCTTGAGGGACCAACAATCTTGGGTGTCATGTCCTGGTGATCCGGAATGATAAGCACATTTCTTGCTAGGGTCGAAGTTCCTTGCATTGGTGTTAGTTGGCGGAAGGAGTTGGCCAAGCTTCTTCTGAGCTGTCAGAAGTTTAAAGACGTTCTCTAGCGACTCCCCTATTGGGGTGAAAGTCCCTCTGCATCTGACCTCCATGTTTTTCTGGAATGAAGGATTTGAAGGCTGTGTTGCAGCTTGGAAAGGGGTATAGTTCCTCCTTTGAATGGGTGTATTGTTTGAATTACCGCTTGAATTTTGTCCTTGTAACACCAAGGAAACTTCTTCATCTTTCTTTTTGTGGACCCTCCAGGGATTACTCCCATAATTTTCGGATTGGATATGCTCAGCAACAGCTTTGAGTGCTGTTAGGTCTTTTATTTTCCCGGACTTGAGTCCCATTTTGGCCATTTCACCGTGTTTGATCATTTCAGAGAAAGGTTTTCCTATGCCTACTAGGACCCTTTTATAATAAGGAGCTTCTTGAATATCGATGAAAGTCATGACTATTTCAGATTCTGTCATGGCGGGGGTGACTTGTGCTGCGACCCGTCTCCATCGCTAGGCATATTCTCTGAATAATTCAATGTTATCTTCTTGATTTTGGTAATTTGATACCGATCTGCAGCTAGCTGAGATTGAAAACTGTACTGGCTGAGGAAGGCAGGGGCCAATTCTTCCCAACTGTGGATTTTGGAGTTGTCCAGACGGGCATACCAGGCTCTGGCTTCTCCAGTTAAACTCTTTTGAAATAACTGCATTCGAAGTTTGTCGTCCTCAGCATAGGATCCGAGTTCTCCGATGAAAACTTTCAGATGTGTGTATGGATCTCCCAACCAATCATATTTCTCAAACTCGGGAGTTCTGAATTTCTCAAGATAACGAGCCCTAGGGAATATACAGAGGTCGAAATAATTCACACTGCCAAATGCCCCAGTCCCTTTAATAGACCAGAGAGTTTCTTCCATTTATTGTATTTTCTTGAGAAGGTCACCAGCTTTCTGTTCTTTGCTTAGGATGGTGATTTCTGGAGTTTTGTTGATTGTATCCTGGTTTTGGTGTCCAAGGATCTGAGTTTTGGCCTTTTCTGTATCCTGACCACCAGCACCACTACCAGATGCTCCTGGTTCTGGATAAGTTTGAGATTGTTTCTCTTTGAAGGCCTTGCTTTGCTCTCAAAGGAAACCGGCTAGCTCAGCTATCTGATTTTTCAATCCTTTGAATTTTTCCCTAGACACAGGGGTGGATTCTGGTGTAGCACTTGAAGCCATGTCCGTAGATGGACTGGGTGCTTTTCTGGCATTTGATCTAGTGATAGGACCAATTTTTCCCTACCTACACCAAAACGTAGGAGTGTCAGTTCCCTGTGGTAGGTAATGACTAGATGCATTTATGATGTGTGTTTTAAGTTTATCCTGCAAAACCGAGGTTACTTGTTTTGATGGCAGGATGACAGGATATTTGACAGGAAAGTAAATCTTTCATTATTGTCATTTACATTGTGCTTCCTCAATAATTGGAGACTTGACATGGAATTGAAAAAGGAAGGCATGAAGAAGCATCCCGTCGGATTCGGTTGATCAGAAGCTGACCTATCCTAGGTTACTCTCGCGGCTTTTGTTTCGGCATGAAGGTTCCCGGATCATCGCAATCTACTAGAAGGGAAGGTAATTCGATCGTTTAACTGGAGCAAATCTGGGTGGTGCATTTTCAGGAGGCAGCCCCAGAGACTTAGTCGTCCCCAGAGTCCTTACTTATCACCACCCGGGTTAGCCTCTTGGTGGAGGGACTCATAGCATACATTCACATACATCGGCCTTACCGCTTATTCATGCAATGACATTTTGTGCGAAGCACTAATATGGGTGCGAAGCACTAAAGCATTCATTCTCACTCATTCAATGTAAATGCATAGCATTCATACATTCAATGAAAGATACAACATTCACTCATCCATTGACTGTGGAGACGCAGGATTTCACGCATTCAATAGTTTTGAAAGGGAAATGTTTGAAAAGATTGAAAGCGGCCTAAGCCCTCTACTGTCCCCAGCAGAGTCGCCACCTGTCGACGTTGGAAAATTTAAAAATCCCGCGGGTTGGTTTATAACCCGAGTTTCCTCAAATCGATCTTCCTAAGTTATCTCTACCCTTATTCTTTTTATTGCGAAAAAGGTTTTGAAGGGTTTTTAGGAAAGAGGCCAACATAAGTATATGTCAATGATTTGATTTGATTTAAACATAGTCGTTAGTTGGTAGTTTTGAAAATGGTTGTACCAACTCAACCTAATTTGATTTGAAAAGAGGCCTAATTGCTGGACACCGTCGAAACTTGATCTTTGAAATTGGAGTTTTGAGTTCGGGGGCTTGGTTAAGTGTGGGAAAGGTGTTAGGCACCCCACGACTCCCGTGTAAACACGGTACCGTAATCTTTTCAATATTTCCCTTAAAACTGGAGTGCGTAAGTGAATACTGTTTGAAAATTGGGCCTATTGATTGATTGAAAGCTTTGACAGGCTTCGTTGAGCCTATATATGAAGGGTTTGATTTGATTTGAAAATCAGTCTTTGATTTGATTTATAAAAAGCATTTAATTTAATTTGCAAAAGCTTTTGAATTAAATTAACAGTGATATTTTGAAAGCTATTTATCAAACCCTTACGCTGACATAGGAATTAAAGCACATCGCCACTTTCAGTTTTATCTTTATAGCCTTAAGGCTGCATGCAAGTGGTGATTTGTCGGGCTGCAAAGCATCCTAGACCACATAAATATAAAGTGTCGGTCTCCTCACGGGTATGAAAACCATCGGAGGGATGCTGACACGACAATTCATATTTTCACTATGTTGAGATCATAAATCCGGATAATTGTGTTTAAGTTCTGTGCATGAACATTTTATAGAAAAAACTGGCAGGGTACATCTGTAAATCGAAGTTTGTCCATCGTGGTAATCAGATTCTAATCAGTTTGATCATGAATCCCACGATTCCTAGGCTCACATATGAGTGGCTAGAAAACCTCCAAAGTTCAAATTTGTACAGAAATAGATAAATATCCCAAGATAGCCAGAACCAGGGATTCATTCAGTAAATCCCGGTCCGCACTGCCTAATCGTCTCGTTTCCACTAGATAGCGATCTAAGGGACGCGATGTTGCTTTCAAAGCTGAAACTATAAAAATAACTAGATTTAAAGAAATCTCAGCCATTATAGCTTCCAGGTTCTGTCGGGACCTGTTTGAAACGTTGAAAGCTTGAATTGGAGAGAGTTGGATAAATCTAGTCCGCCCGCAGAAAAATCAGTACAAATTCATATACAAATGAATGTTAAATGCAGCAGTTGAATAAAATTGAATAAAGCAATGCATATAATTATATATATATATAAGTTGTAAAAGGGCGATGGGTTTTCACTCGCAAGCCCGGACTGGAATTGAAATATATATATATATATATATATATATATAAACCGTAAATAGCCACGAAATAATCTAGGCTGTGATAGAAATAAAATATATATATATATATATATATATATATATATATATATAAACAGTAATAAGGGCGATGGGTTTTCACGCCAATGCCCGTGCTAGAAATAAAATTGACAGAAAGTAGTCACCTAGTGACTGGGGAGAGCACCCAGTATGGGAAAGTGTGCAAAAGCAGTAAAATGGCCACGAAATAGTCCAGACCTACTGAAAATATGTAAATATATATATATTGACAGAAATGTAGTCAACCAGGACTGATATGAGTACCAGTGATGGTGAATGTCGCTTATATATGCGCAAATATATATAAAAGCGGTAAACTACCTCGGATTTGACATCCAGGCTTGACAGAATTGAAATGTTAGTACATTTTCAGTTAAATATATACAAAAGAGGGTCAAACCCGGACTGGGAAGATAACCCAGTCCGGCGAAGTTGCCAGAATGTGCGTGCTAGTGCATTAATGGTGCTGGAGCTGACGAATCGTCAATCCGAGTTGTAGAAATGTTGAGAACGGAGTTTATGTACAAAAATGTATCAAATTTTGACGAAAACGGCCACGAAACTAAGTTCCGGGCATATTTTGAAGATAAAACTTGATGTGCAGGTGTAAAATATTGCAAGGTAGTAGTATTTTATATATATCAAAATAAATTAGGTCTTATTTTAAATTGGTATCTCCCATTATTTTCTTCAAATTATATTACCCTCACTCATATAGTTCGACAACATCTAATTAAAGATTTGCTAGTGAGATTAATGATCCCATTTCAAATGTATATTGCATTGTGTGTGCACAACAAATGATATATAAATAAATAGGTAGACAACTCTTGTCAATCACATCAACATGTGACTCATTGTATTTTACCTCTTAGATCATAATGGTCAAGTGTGTGCATATTCGAACTAAAATGATTTAAATTAAGTCCAACTTAGCACACCATATATTCAAAACAGAAAAATATTATCCTTGTGTGTGCACAACAAAATAATATTATTCAATTAACTTTATAAACATCAAATGTGATTAAATTAATATCTTAAATACGCAATACTCGCATTGTGTGTGCACAACAAACTCGTATTAAATATTTAATACTCTATTAATTTATCACGCTAGAAGGCGACGTTCGATATTTTAAATATTTTTGAACGTTTTAGACTTAATTTAATTTCTTTAAGGAGTTTGTTATTATTTGTCTTATCTTGTTTAGCTAGCACGCACGCACACACACACACACACACACACACACACACACACACACACACACACACATATATATATATATATATATATATATATATATATAATACGCGTCATTTTATTAAACATACGAAGTATGTTTGCATAAAATATAATATATTTAATACTTAGCATGCACATATAGAATACTATATTCTACCCGAATTGATTATGGACTTTTATTCTAGTCTGGTTCACTAGAGCCACCAAGTGAACCAAAAGGTCAAACCTAGGAGTGCAAGATTTTAAATTTAAATGTAACTATTACATTTAAAACTCGGAATCCATATAAACGGGTCTTCACGCGCTCCTTGCTCATTGGTCTCCAATTTCTTCAAGATAATTCTAATTATCTCTATTACATAAGCTATTTAAATTAAATAGAAATTTTGATCAGCAGTCAAAGGGAAGTACATAGGAGAGAGATATGATTTTATATCAAAAAAATCATAGAAGACGAGGTACGCAGACCCTATTTAATAAAACTCATTTATTCAAGCATTCAATTAAAATAAAATTCAATCATATTGTTCAATAGTCCCATAATCAATCCCATTTATTATCATACATATCACCATATGCATCAATAAATAAATATGCATCTCATGAATTAAAACATTCCATATATATATGAGTATCATTTAATTGGCAATTTTAAATTACATGAAATCCAATTTCAAAATTAAAATAAACTCTTTATTTTAATTATAAAAATATTAAGAATATTTTATATATATATATATATATATATATATATATATATATATATATATATATATATTAATAGTAAGTTAGTATATATATAACCTTTTTGCCTTAATCATTAGTATCTTGGAATGTAGTAACGTCACCACCTTATATATATAATAGCCAGGTTACGTTTTGATATATATAGAACCAATTTCGCCACTTTTGAAATCAGCAGAAGGAATTCGCCCCTTTTGAAATCACATTGGTAACCATTTGTAATCATAATAGCCACTAGCTTCCTTTTTTGCAATTTTTTTTAAGCTTTTGGATGAATATTATTTCTTTCTTTTCTTTCAACAATAATAATAATAATAATAATAATAATAATAATAATAACAATAATAATAATAATAATAATAATAATAATAATAATATACAATTAACTATGACCAATAAATTATTCTAAATACATACCCATACATATATAGAATCAAAATAATTAATAATTGCATAAAGGTTTGGCTCTGATGCCACTGTTGGGTTTGTACGAAATCGTGACGCAATCAAATTGCAAAATTATAGGAAACATGGTATATCAAAGTTTAAAAAATTTCTACAAAACAATTACCCGGATCATCCTTTATGAAAATTATTAATTTAAAACGATAAATAAGAAGTTATAGAATCATACCCTTGTAGAACGAAGCTTCCACATGTACGAGTTCAACTCCTTGTTCTTAGTGATCTTCTTGAATTTCCAAGTTAGATTTTTTCATTTGATCAACGTTAGCCACCCAAGTGTTTGGCCTCTAGAGGTGATCCAGCAAGGAATAAGAATTATCAAGAAAGAGGGTGATTGGTTAAACTATAGTTTTTTATCCACTATAGAAAAGGAGTACTCTCCAACAATTGGAATTGCATCAACTAATATTGTGACGCCCCCAGAATAGGTCCAGTCAACCCAACCCATTCTGAGTCGCCAAATACATGGTACAGAATTCAAATACAAATTTTTATATCACACGGTTGTGCAAAATACGACCACACAACTGTGAGTGTCAATACAAATATGTAAAAAATATTAATATTCAAACTAAGTCCTCATTATAATTATTATCACACTATTTATTAGAAATAGTGAGGACTACTACTGCTCTAACTCGGACCTTCACTCTGTCCCCCGACTAGATCCTGCGACATTCTCATTCCCTGAAGAGGACAATAAATAAAAAGGGTGAGCTCAACTAGCTCAGTAAAGAACATTATGACTAAGATAATGGAAAATAAGTTATCGTTAGTCTTCAACAATTCAGATAAAATATTATGGACAACAAGTTTTAGATCAATATTCGCAGCGGAAATAACAATTCATTAGAAGAGTTAAGTAGAGAATGAAGTCTACTATCTTCTATTATTTAAAAGTTCATCATCAATATTTTATCCCTGTAACATCAATCAATATACATCTCAAATCAAATATTCATCTTTGCAGTACGGCTAAAGATATTCATTTGTATCACCAGTGGTCATGTTCATCTCAACACCTGTCCATCTTTGCACCACGGCCAAAGATATTCATCAGGTAATCATTCATCTTTGCTCTACAGGCCAAAGATATTCAGTTATATCACCATTTAGTATTGAGGATGATGAAAACAATATAACTAACGAATCCAGTGAGATAAAAGACAAAGATTAGGGATTCGTAATTTAGTTTATCCAAGTTCAAGAATATTTCATAATAATACTTTGTGGAGCAAAATTCAAGAATAAAGATAAAAACTTGGATCCAATCAAAGATAGTAACCATAACAGACAATTTGGACAAATAGAAGAAAATTTAGTTTTTTCGTGAATAGTGTCGTATACGTGAATAGTGCCGTATACGTGAATAGTAATTCCGACGAAAAAAGTAAGAATTTCATAATAAAATTCATGACAATATTTTGGTATAATGATATTGAAAAGAATAACATCATTTACGAAAGAAAATAACATCCCTTACCTCAAAAGAATAGTACTTCTGACTGGAATATCGGATATAACACCAAAGGAAACTTGCACTAAATAGTAACACTCAAAGTATCTAAATACTCACAAAAATACGCTCAATATTATAGAGAGAGAAAACTTCTGATTCTGGCGTGATTTTGAATTCTAACCTAAGCACCCTATTTATAGGAAAAGCTTAGGATGTCAAAGTAAACTTTTTAATAAAATAATATTTTTTTAAAAAAAAATTCCGCTGCCTGCCAAAAGTCATCAGCCACCAGCCACCGGTGGGGCCCACAAATAGTCATTCCTAGGAAAGAGGGGGCCTTCCGATAAGGATTTCTCTTTACTGGCGCGCAATTAAATAACCCCTCCTAGACAAAACTTCCTTAGACATTGTCAATAATGCTATCTAATAATATTATTCAAATAATATGAATTATTGAGTTGATAATGTGAAATACTGTGCAGTGACAATTATTGAATCAATCATATAAAATAGCAACGTAGCAATCAACGTAGCAATTATTGAATCAATAAAATATCATGCAATTATTGAATCAATAATATAAAATATTGAACAATAATTACTATAACAATAATTGAGTAAGTGCCTTCTTACGTAAGAATCAATAATTCAAAATACTGTGCAATACCGTGTGCTACTGTGCAACACCGCGTATTACTGTATTTTAACCATCGGGTATTTCAACAGTACTAACGGTAACAACTACGCCGTTATTTTATAAAAAGGTTATTTCTGTCACTTTTTATATCTGACAGTTATTCCGTTGTGGGACCCACAAATAGTTGCGCCGTCGTACGAATATTCCCCGACAACAAGAATATTCCACGACCAAACGAATATTCCCCGAGAAGAATGAATATTTTATAACCACTTGCTTATTTTAAAATATTTGCATATTTCACCCATAACTTTTCCCATTTATCAAATCAATACCTTACTATTTCAAAAAAATATATAAAGAAAATTAAATCTTTATTTATAAAATTCGGGGTCTTACATCCTCCCCTCCTTATAAAATTTCATCCTCGAAATTAACGTACGTACTTGGTATGTCGAAAAGGTGAGGATACCTCACTTTCATTTCCGATTCCAACTCCCAGGTCATTTCCTCAATAGCATGGTTTCTCCACAAAACTTTTACTTGAGGTATAATTTTCGAGCGTAGGACATGCTCCTTCCTATCCAAGATCTTGACAGGTACCTCCTCGTACGTTAAATCTTCGGCTATCTCGTCTGGTTCTAACTCAATAATGTGGTTTGGATCTTTCACATATTTACGCAACATGGATATGTGAAAAACATTATGAACACGAGACATACTTGGAGGTAAAGCGAGTCTATAGGCCACATTTTCTACTCGGTCAAGAATCTCAAATGGACCAATGAATCGTGGATTGAGCTTTCCTCTCTTGCCAAACCTCGTGACTCCCTTCCACAGAGCAACACGTAATAACACATAGTCCCCAACATTAAATTCCACGTCCTTTCGATGAAGATCCGCATAACTCTTTTGTTGATCTTGTGCGATTTGTATCCGTTGCCGGATTATTTGGATCTTTTCTGTAGTCATACGTACCAACTCCGGTCCCAATAATGTTGCTTCACCCACCTCATTCCAACATACTGGAAAACGACACTTCCGTCCATACAACGCTTCGAATGGAGCCACGCCTATACTTGCCTGATAACTGTTGTTGTAGGAGAATTCTACCAATGGTAAGTACTTATCCTAACTCCCTTTGAAGTCTAGAACACAGAGTCTCAATAGATCTTCAAGAGTTTGAATAGTCCTTTCTGATTGTCCGTCTGTTTGAGGATGATAAGCCGAACTGAATCGTAAATTCGTGCCCATAGCTTTCTGCAAACTGATCCAAAATCGTGAAGTAAATCTGGGATCACGATCCAAAACTATGGATACTGGTATGCCATGAAATATCACAATCTCATTCACGTACATATGAGCAAGACGTTCAAGGGAATAAGTCTCTTGTATCGACAAGAAATGAGCAGAGTTGGTTAATCTATCAACAATAACTCAAATCGCATCTATGCCTTGAGAAACCTTGGGAAGACCCATAACGAAATCCATCGTAATGTGTTCCCACTTCCATTTCAGAATTTCCAGTGGTTGCAATGGACCCTTCGGCACTTGATGCTCCGCCTTTACACGTTGACAAGTTAAACATCTCGAAATAAACTCCGCGATCTCTCTTTTCATATTGCTCCACCAAAATGTATGTCGAAGATCACGATACATTTTGGTACTCCCAGGATGGATTGCAAACGGTGTGTTGTGTGCCTCCATCATGATTCTATGCATCAAGTCGGAATCGTTAGGAACACAAAGTCTGGAGTTGACTCGAAGTATTCCCTCTTCATCGATTCTTGCTTCTGGAATGGCACCTTCTTGCACCTTCTTCTTCATCTTCATCAGCTCCGGATCCGTAGCTTGAGCATCTTTAACTTTATCAATCAAAGCTGGTTCTACGCGTATACTTGACATCATCGCACTCGTTCCCACATATGGTCTTCTACTCAATGCGTCAGCTACCACGTTCGCTTTTCCAGGATGGTATTGGATGGTATGATCATAATTTTTCAACAGCTCAAGCCAACGTCGTTGCCGCATGTTGAGTTCCTTTTGAGTGAAGAAATATTTGAGGCTCTTATGATCCGTATAGATCTCTACTTTCTCTCCATACAGGTAGTGTCTCCAGATCTTTAATGCAAAAACGACAGCTGCCAACTCTAAATCATGAGTAGGATAATTCCTCTCATATTCCTTGAGTTATCGCGAGGCATAGGCTATGACTTTCCCATGTTGCATGAGAACACATCCTAACCCTTTGCCCGAAGCATCGCTGTAGATAACAAATCCATCCGAACCAGATGGTATTGTCAGAACAGGTGCTGAGATAAGTCTTCTGTTGAGCTCTTGGAAGCTCTTCTCGCATTCCTCGCTCCAAATGAATTTTGTATCTTTCCGAGTCAACTGAGTTAATGGAGTAGCGATTCGAGAAAATCCCTCTAAGAACCTCCGATAATAACCAGCTAAGCCCAGAAAGCTTCGTACTTTGGTCACCGACTTAGGTTGCTCCCAGCTTTGTATTGCTTCAATCTTCGTCAGGTCAACAGATACTCCACGTTTCGATACCATGTCCCCAAGGAATGCTACTTCCTCAAGCCAGAACTCGCATTTCTTCAGCTTGGCATATAGCTTGTTCTCACGAAGCTTTTGAAGTACTAGCTTCAAGTGGTGCTCATGATCTTCACGGCTTTTAGAATAGATGAGGATGTCATCAATAAAGACAACAACAAACTGATCCAAATATTCCTTGAATACACGGTTCATCATATCCATAAAAGCAGCAGGAGCATTAGTCAATCCAAAAGACATGACTAAGAACTCATAATGTCCGTACCGAGTTCTGAAAGAAGTCTTTGGAATATCCTCAGTTTTAATCTTCAGCTGATGATATCCAGAACGAAGATCGATCTTTGAAAAGAATTTTGCTCCTTGCAACTGGTCGAACAGGTCATCAATACGAGGTAGCGGATACCTATTCTTGATGGTGACATGGTTTAACTCCAGATAGTCAATACAAAGTTGCATACTCCCGTCTTTCTTCTTTACGAATAAAACAGGAGCACCCCAAGGAGACGTACTAGGACGTATAAAACCGATGTCTAACAATTCCTGTAATTGGACCTTTAACTCCTGAAGTTCAATAGGAGCCATTCGATATGAGGTTTTAGAAATGGGTTCTGTACCGGGTTCAAGGTCAATAAAGAATTCAACTTCACGTTTTGGGGGTAGACCGGGAAGTTCTTCAGGAAATACATCAGGAAACTCATTAACAACGGAAATATCATTCAAACCTAATGTATTCTGGTTTAGATCAGTGACATGAGCTAAGAAAGCTTGACATCCGTTTTTTAATAAACGAATAGCTTTGTGACTTGAAATGATATTGACTGATTTTAGTGGTTTGGTGGTTTGGATTCGCACAACAGGTTGATTAGGAATATGAAAACTAACAACCTTACGAAAATAATCAATTTTGGTATGGTAAGTGGTTAACCAATCAATTCCTAAAATCACGTCAAATGCAAGTATTTTCAAAGATATAAGATCAACAGGTAAGGTAAGGGTACCAATCTGAATCAAGCAAGATTTATAAACTGTGGATGTAACAAAGGTTTCTCCCAACGGAGTTTCAACAGATAAGTCAAAGTCTAATTTATCAGAAGTTAAGTTCAAACGTTGAGCACAAGCAGGTGAAATAAAAGAGTGGGTAGCACCGGTATCTAACAAGGTGTAAACTTCGCAAGAGTTTATGATTAGCTTACCCGTAATCACCTCGTGTGGATTCCTCGCGTTTTGGGTTGTCACGACAAACGCTCTACCAGGAATCACCGACTTTGACTTGTCCAAAACCGCCTTTGGAATCACCACCCCCGCTGGACTTAGTTTCGGTACAGGACAATCTCGAGCTATATGTCCTTCTTTTCCACAGTTATAGCATACTTTGAATTGTTGTGGGCAGTTTGGGCTGATGTGTCCCTCTTTCCCGCATTTATAGCATACAACCGGTGGTCATTCTCCTCCCCTAGAACCAGTTGATGCTGGTGCTGATGTTGACATCTTCACGTTCTTATTGTTGTACCTTCTCTTCTTGAAATCTCCTCCCGATTCGCTTTTTCTACTATCATGTCCACGATTACCACCGGAGTGGTTACCGCTTCTGTCATACTTTCCTCCCCGCTGGTTGTCATTGCTCCGATGACTGCTGCCACCGGTACGACCTTGGTTGTTGTCCCTTGGTTGAACATAATCACTATCTCGTTCTAACAACTGGGCCCTGTTTACTACATCCGAATATAAAGAAAATTTATGAGAAATGAGGTATTGACGTATTTCGGGTTTCAAACCTCTCAGAAACATCCGCGTAATACGTTCCTCATTCTCCACCAAATGAGGTGCAAACTTGGATAGCTCCGCGAAACTTAGCCTCGTACTGGGACACCGTCATGTTGTTTTGTTCTAGTCTGATAAACTCTACCTCCTTCATATGATGAATACTTTCAGGAAAGTACTTGTCATTGAACAGTTTTTGGAATGCTTCCCAAGACATCTTGAGTGCGGCAGGCTGGGTACGCTTCACGGATTCCCACCAGTAATCTGCCTCTTCACGGAACATAAACGTGACGAATGGAACCTTCTGTTCCTCCGTGCATCCCAAGACATCAAATATCTTGGTAATTTGCTTAACCCACGTCTCCGCCTTGATCTGATCCGGTTTTCCCACAAATTCTGGTGGTCCCAATTCTTTAAACTGCTTGGCAGTGACAATTCGCGTGTTGTTATTATCTCCACCTGTATTTTGCACACGAGTTTCCCTCGTCTGGTTTTGCATGAACTGCAAAAAACTTCTAAACATCTCATTGTTTATCGTCTGATCAGCGTTGTTTTCAGGATGAACATTGCCTTCTTGTTGCACGTTCTCCTGGTTGGTGATTAAAGGTGTCTCCACGGTCTCATTCACTTCGTTGTTAACATTCTCAGCTGCCATTCTCAAATACTGCCATAAAACAAGGGTTAATTAAATAAATTAACAAATCACATATTAACCCTATGCTCCGACTGACCAATTAAATACCACATAAGCTTAGGTAGGACATACTAGTGAAGAATTTACTCGTCTCTCCCCTCCTAGTTCTATTCCCCGATCTCCGCCAGAGACCATATCCCTAAGCTCTGATACCAATTGTGACGCCCCCAGAATAGGTCCAGTCAACCCAACCCATTCTGAGTCGCCAAATACATGGTACAGAATTCAAATACAAACTTTTATATCACACGGTCGTGCAAAATACGACCACACAACTGTGAGTGTCAATACAAATATGTAGAAAATATTAATATTCAAACTAAGTCCTCATTACAATTATCATCACACTATTTATTAGAAATAGTGAGAACTACTACTACTCTAACTCGGACCATCACTCTGTACCCCGACTAGATTCTGCGACATTCTCATTCCCTAAAGAGGACAATTGATGAAAAGGGTGAGCTCAACTAGCCCAGTAAAGAACATTATGACTAAGATAATGGAAAATAAATTATTGTTAGTCTTCAATAATTCAGATAAAATATTATGAACAACAAGTTTTAGATCAATATTCGCAGCGAAAATAACAATTCATTAGAAGAGTTAAGTAGAGAATGAAGTCTACTATCTTCTATGATTTAAAAGTTCATCATCAATATTTTATCCCTGTAACATCAATCAATATACATCTCAAATCAAATATTCATCTTTGCACTACGGCTAAAGATATTCATTTGTATCACCAGTGGTCATGTTCATCTCAACACTTGTCCATCTTTGCACTACGGCCAAAGATATTCATCAGGTAATCATTCATCTTTGCTCTACAGGCCAAAGATATTCAGTTATATCACCATTTAGTATTGAGGATGATGAAAACAATATAAATAACGAATCCAGTGAGATAAAAGACAAAGATTAGGGATTCGTAATTTAGTTTATCCAAGTTCAAGAATATTTCATAATAATACTTTGTGGAGCAAAATTCAAGAATAAAGATAAAAACTTGGATCCAATCAAAGATAGTAACCATAACAAACAATTTGGACAAATAGAAGAAAATTTAGTTTTTTCGTGAATAATGCCGTATACGTGAATTGTGTTGTATACGTGAATAGTAATCCTGACGGAAAAAGTAAGAATTTCATAATAAACTCCATGACAATATTTTTGTATAATGATATTGAAAAGAATAACATCATTTACGAAAGAAAATAACATCCCTTACCTCAAAAGAATAGTACTTCTGACTGGAATATCGGATATAACACCGAAGGAAACTTGCACTAAATAGTAACACTCAAAGTATCTAAATATTCACAAAAATACGCCCGATATTATAGAGAGAGAAAACTTCTGATTCTGGTGTGATTTTCAATTCTAACCTAAGCACCTTATTTATAAGAACAGCTTAGGATGCTAAAGTAAACTTTTTAATAAAATAATATTTTTATAAAAAAAAAATTCGCCGCCTGCCAAAAGCCATCAGCCACCAGCCACCGGTGGGGCCCACCTCCCATTAAAAAAATATTTATTTTCTGAAACTTCAATAATTCATAATAAATAGCCCTTTTGTTAGAAAAATACAAATTCTATGACCTTTTCATAGGAAATTTAATTCTCTACAACTTTGTAGAAGGAAGTTTTTCCAAATTCCAAACATAACTTATCCGAATTTCATAAACGGATGATTTTCCACACCAAAATACTGATAAAAACACATCAGCACTAATTCCTTCTTTTATATCCACAAAAAAAATATTTTCTTATCATATTAATCAATAATTAATTATTCACAAATAATATTATAGAACTACAATATTGACAACTAGGTCGTTCCTAGGAAAGAGGGGGCCTTCCGATAAGGATTTCTCTTTACTGGCGTGCAATTAAATAACCCCTCCTAGACAAAACTTCCTTAGACATTGTCAATAATGCTATCTAATAATATTATTCAAATAATATGAATTATTGAGTTGATAATGTGAAATACTGTGCAGTGACAATTATTGAATCAATCATATAAAATAGTAACGTAGCAATCAACGTAGCAATTATTGAATCAATAAAATATCATGCAATTATTGAATCAATAATATAAAATATTAAACAGTAATTACTGTAACAATAATTGAGTAAGTGCCTTCTTACATAAGAATCAATAATTCAAAATATTGTGCAATACCGTGTGCTACTGTGCAACACCGCGTATTACTGTATTTTAACCACCGGGTATTTCAACAGTACTAACGGTAACAACTACGCCGTTATTTTATAAAAATATTATTTCTGTCGCTTTCTATATCAGACAATTATTCCGTTGTGGGGCCCACAAATAGCTGCGCCGTCGTACGAATATTCCCCGGCAACAAGAATATTCCACGACCAAACGAATATTCCCCGAGAAGAATGAATATTTTATAACCACTTGCTTATTTTGAAATATTTGCACATTTCACCCATAACTTTTCACATTTATCAAATCAACACCTTACTATTTCAAAATAATATATAATGAAAATTAAATTAATATTCCTACACTTCAAAGAGTTGAATGGGAAGGAAAGTAGGACTAATAGATATCAGATATATAAGGAGTTAATCCAATCTAGAATGGCCGATGGTACTACAGTAAAGAAACATGTCCTAAAAATGACCAATTAGGACAACGGGGTTTTGTCATGGATGGAGAGATGAGCCAAGATTTGATCTTGCACTCACTCCCGGACTCCTTATCACAATTGTTGTGAATTTTCAAATGTACAGGCTAAATGTCAGCCTCGCTGATTTGCTTAAATATGTTGAAAACTGTTGAGAGTCACTTTCCAACCAAGAAAGACCAAGTCTTACTGGTAGGGGCCAAAGGATCTTCTGAAAAGAAGAACGATTCAAAGAAGGTAAATAGAAAGACAAATACAAAGGATAATAAGAACAAAATTGATACGGATAGAAAAAGAATTTGCTTCCACTGCAATAAGCCTAGACTGTAGAAATAGGAATTGCGAGAAACATCTTGCAGAGGCTAACCAGAAGAAGCTTAGTGAAACTTCGGTTACATATACAGTTTTGTCAATGATTAAATAAAATCTTTCAATAAGTAAAGTTTCTACTTGGGTATTGGATATCGGCTATGGTTCTTAAAAATACAGATTTATGAAGGGACCAAGCAGAAGTAGAAAACTAAACAAGGGAAAGTCTTCCTATGTGTGGGAATGGAGCAAAGGTTGGTCCATTAAACTGTATGAACTTATTGTTTAGCGCCGCCTACGGGCAAGTCCATTAGTTTAAATAATTAACAATTTACTAAATGGACTTTACATATTTGACTTGCATGAAAATAATTTTAAATTAAGCAAACTAGTAAAAGAAAAGGAGATGATCATTCAAAGAGTTGAATATTTGTATTTGGTGAAATACAAGTCTGAATCATTTGAAAGGTTCAAAGAATTCAGAAGTAAAACTAATTTGGAAGGTATTATGATTCTTTGATTCGATCGAGGAATAAATACTTGTGCAATAAGTTTTAAGATCATCTTAAATGATTTTCTCATAATAGACGCTTCCTGATACACAATATTTGATTGGTGTATCTAAAAGGAAAAATCGCACCTTGTTAGACATGGGGTGGTCCATAAAGATTTTACCGACATTCCAATATCCTTCTAGGGTAATGCCTTGGAAACGGCTGCATATCTACTAAATAAGGTAACCTCAAAATCTGTCCCGAAGACTTCATAAAAGTTATGGACAGGGAGGGTTCCTAATTTTAAGTATGTTAAGATAAAGGGTTGTCCAACTTATGTGAAAAGGTTTTAAAAGGATAAGCTTGGGATAAGATTTGACAAGTACAAATTTATGGGACATCCTAAAGTAAGTTTAGAGTATATGTTCTATACTCCTACTTAGCAAAAGGTGTTTGTTGCGAGACACAATGACTTCTAAGATAAAAGTGTTTATCATTGAAGGACTAGTGGGCGGATAATAGATCTTGAAAGAGTTCAAGAATCACAAATTACTATTAGTCAAAAGGAAGAACCTGTAGATATACATATTATACCACAACCAAATCGTAAATCTGGAATAGTACCGAAGATACCTGGGAGGTATGGATTCATCATAGATGATGATGATGAGGTACGCATCATAGAAGATGATGATCCAGTAATATATGATAAGACTAAGAGTTATAGACACTCAAAGAAATGGCAGATGACCATAAAATCTAAAAATGGAACTTTGAAGCAATGCTCAAGTCCATTTGGATTTTACTTGCGATTGCAACTTATTATTACTAAATCTGGCAAATGGACGTGGGGACGCCCTTCCTCAAATATGAATTATTAGAGGAAAATATACGTATGATACAGCCAGATGGATTTGTGTCAATGGTTGAAGCAAATCATGTATATGAGCTACAATAATCCATTTATGGATTGAAGCAAGATTCTCAAAGATGGAATATTTCTTTTGATGAGACAATCAAAAGAGTTTGATTTTATCAAAAACGAGAATGAACCTGGTGTGTACAAAAGGGTTAGTGGGAGCGCTGTGACATTACTAGTATTATATGTTGATATACTACTGATAAGGAATGACATACTAGTGCTATAATCAATATAGATAAAATTATCTAAAAATTCCTCCATAAATGATTTGGGTAGAACATCCTATATTGGGTATATAAATCTATATATAGATAGATTTAAAAGGATGTTTGGCTTAACCCAAGAAACATATATTCATTTGACGCTAAAGGCGTTTAGCATGGAAAACTCCAAAAGATGTTTCATGATGATGAACCATGGAGTGTATCTCTCTAAAATTGTCCTCAATAAAAGAAAGATCCCATGAGTTACTATCATGTATGCAATGAAATGTACGAGACTTGATGATGATCAGTCATATTCTAGAGATGATCACTGTTAGACAGTGACAAATATTTTAAAGTACTTAACCGACACTAAGGATGTAATCATGATTCGTAATGGGTTTGAATTAAACTAGAGGACTAAATAAAATCAAGTTTTCATACTGACCATGACAACAATAAATCCACTTTAGGGTAAGTTGTTACCTTGAAAGGTGGTGCAATTAATTGGAAAGGATCCAAACAGCAAAAAGTTGCTAGTTTAGTGACAAAGACAAAGTATATAATTGTAAGTGAAGCTGCAAGTTGATGTTTAGGATGAAAAGTTCATTATAGAACTAGGAATAGTTTCTAAGTCTCATCTTGGATCCAAACATGTGTTGCGGCACTTTCATTTGATTAAATAAAACATTGAAAAAGAAGAAGTCACTATAGAGATAGTGAACTCTCAAAAACGATATTGCATACCATTTACTGAAGCTTTATCCAACAGCATGATAATCGTCACTTAGAGAAGAAGGGTATTAGATACCATGTCGATTGACTTTAGTGCAAGTGGGAGATTGAAAGTAGTATGCACACATGCCAATCATGTTTAATGATAAAACATTTACTTTGTAACAATCTTATTCATTTATTAATAAAAGTATTATTTAATTAAATACATTTATTTATCTACATGGTGTTGTTTTTATAATATGTGATAAACCCATAGTTTTAAGCAATACTTTTAGAATCATGATAATGATCATGCTAATGAATTCTAAATTCTTAGATAGCTTAAAACTAAAATAGTTCCCAATCGTTGGATTACTAAAAAGGGGATTAGTGAATCCGGATAGATTAGTACATATGTTACTTGCTCATTGGATGAGGATGATTGATCTCATGATCATTTGTATGGAGACACTAAAGCAAGTATGTAGGTGTTTATTGGAGAATAAGTACACTGAATGTGACTCACTAAGGAATACCAAACGGAGTTTTTTTCGCCTGTTAATAGAAATTCCTAATGTGATAGTAGTACAAGTGATCCTTAGACTTGAGATCATCATATTATCTTGTGTATAATGAATTATACTTTGACTTATTCCTTAAGGTCCTTAGGATATATCAAGGGGTATGCTTGGGTGTAATAAGTTATATATGGAGATAATGAATGATCAATAAAGAATCTACCGCTTCTAGTAAAAGAAGAAATATGTCCTATGTGATTCGATAAATGACAACCCAGGAATCCTTGGCCAAGGTGGAATGAAATTAGAAAAGAGTTTCTAATTTGTATTATTTGGAGTTGTGCATTATCTGATCGAAATACATATAATCAAATAAAATAAGACTTGACGTTAATTTAATATCTTATATTTAATTGGGACATTGTATGGTGGAAGGATTGATGTGTACGGTAACTATTAACTCAATGGTTCATTTATGATTAATGTTGAAATCTATATTATCTGGAAAGTCATTGATCGCTAGGGAGGTTTATCCCTATTGTAGAATAAATATTATTTATTTAAAAAGATTATTAATTTAATTTATTTATTTAAATAAGATTAGAATTGTTCTAATTGATTTATTCACAACCGGTTTAATATGGAGAACCTAAAGGGTCATACTATAAAAGGAAGAATAATTATTTAAGAAGGTAATGACATATTTGTAATAATATTATAGACACTCAAAATTTTGCTTTCTTTGTACTAACCTTGCAAAAGGCCAAAAGAATAATTTTACTTCGGAGACAACCCCGAGGTAGGGCAAAAGAGCCAGGTCATCCCGGAGACGACCCCATGAAAGATTCAAAGGGCCAATGATGCCCGAACATTTCATGAACCGAACGAGGATCGCCAAGCTGAGATAATGCCTGCCGGAAACCAACTCAGCAAACCTCGAAAGGCATGTCATCGACGATAAACCAGTTAACTGCCGTCGGGAACCAGAAGATACTTGTCAACTATCAGCATCATCTTCCCGGACTGCGACTCAGTATGACTCGATTAAATTCCGTCACATTCTGCACAGAGTTTCTGAAAGTCCGGTCTGCGCAGGTCAAATTCCTTCGAACCGAGACCTAAGGCATGTATTTCGAGACAATTATATACATGGGGACCCAGCCTCATACATACATGCTCCAGCCTCAACCATAGTCAAGGCTAGCCGCATGTATGGTTGCGGCTGGCTCGGCTAGCTTATATCACCCACACTAGTTCATTTGTAAAAGAGGGAGTTTTAATTTTAGAGAGAGAATAGACATTCTAGAAAGAGAGGCTCGGGTGGAACACTATTACACCAACTTGAAGCTTGATCATCTTGTTTAGTACCTACTTGAAGTCCCGAGAGTGTTCTAAGTTCATCCCGGGAGTTAAAATGCTTGTTCACGCGTCCCCCAATGTGAAACAACGCATTTTCTAACCTTTGTTCTTTGTAAATATTGCTTAAATATACTAGATTGATGATATAGTTGGTTTAAATCTGGTTAATATTATTGTTTTTAAGCATATTGTGTAATAGATGATAGATTTTACATTTTTATCGGTTATATTGTGCTTATTACGTTGTAAATCGACCGCGAAGGCTAGATATACCTAAGTCTAAGCCTAATCTAGCCCCCGAGAGGTTATTAAGCATGAAGCTTTAACCCGTAGGCTATAACAGCTTAGATTCATGGTATATCTATGGATTTATTATTTTGAACGGTCCCGGTTAACCCGTATAATCCTAAATCTATATTTAGATGTGAAAGGGGGGTCGAAACGGCTTAAACGGTGATTTCATTCTATGAAATCATCAAATATCGAGGCTGTGGACGTTATATATATGTAAGATTGTACAAATCATGTGAGCCTAGGAATCCCGATATTGAGATCCCCGGATGGATCCGACTTGATTCCCACGATGGACTGGTTTTTATGATGTAAATGCTTTAAATAACGTAAATATTGTTGTACATGTAATATTTGGATCTTGAAAACGAACTTGAGGGGTTAGTCTTGAGAGGTTGGATTCAAGATCCCGTGATAGTGAAAACCTTCATTGCGGGAGCTCGGTTCATCGAGATGGCTTACATGCCCGATGATGATCTGAATCCTTTTTAACGTTTTTGCATGCATATCATCAAAATGATTTCTAATAAAACCACAAAGAGCTTTTGATGAACAATAAAGCGATTCGGGGTAGATCACGTAATGAACGTAAAGAATAAAAAGAAGTATCGAAGTCCTTGGATTCCTAGTCGGGCAAAGAATTTGAAAATCTTACTTTCCAAAACCTCACTTCAATTCATATATCTTGTTAAAAATGAACTTTTCATTAAATCAAATCATTCGTACCTAGGCGCAAAAGAGGTACAACACTACTTTCAAGTCACCCAAAATAAAGACTTAGAAAACGAGACTAATAACGCTTTCAAAATAAAACACACACACACACACACATACACATACACACTTTATGCATAGAAAATTAATAAGATGCGGTATCATGCTTGCACGGAAGTCGAGGGGTGCCTAACACCTTCCCCCTGCTTAACCTAGCCCCCGGATTCCATGAATCTCGGGTTTCAAGACCAATCTTTAGAGTCACGCATTGGACCATCTTGTGAAAAAACTATTAAAACTCGGATGTGTTGGTACATCCATTTTCAAAACACCAACTGGCGACTCTATCTCATTCGGTCCAATCATTAAAATTAAATCAATCTTTTCAAATCGTCGACACATATGTCGGTACCAGTTTCCTACAAAATTCACCCTTTAAACGGAACACCAAAGACAAAGCGAAAGCGAAAGGGTCGGATAATATCAAAGTAGGGAATATGGGCAATCCTCTCTTTTTTCCCTTGATAGGAGAGGATGGAAAACCAACTCAAAGACAAAAAGACCTCCTCCTTCAACAAAAAGGGGTACAGAGAGGACTTAAATTCTTCCCGGCATCGACATGTGGCGATCTGCTGGGGATTAAGGAGGGCTTAAGCCGCGTTCATTCTTTTTGATTTTCATGTTGCATGTGCATCTTGTGTGAATGATCTTTGTGTGTGATAATTGTCTCGATCTTTAAGCATTTTTTTTGTATTAGTGCCTTGCACAATATATTAGTGCTTCGCACAATGTCATCATATTATATACGGTGAGAACGTGAATGTATGTGAATGTATGTTGTGTTGTACCTCCATTAGGAGGCAATCTCGTCGGTTGTTTATTAATGGACTCCTCTGGATGTTTCCATTGTGAGGCTCTGGAAAGGCACCACTCAGATCCGCTCCAATTGAAAAATAGATGTTTTCATCAAGTAAATTGCAAAGATCTGGGAACCAATTTCAAACAGCCCGTGAGGGTAACCCTAAGATAGGTCAGCCTCTAATAAACCAAACGCGTGGTGCGTCTCTTCATGCCCTATTTACTCTTCTGCGTGTATAAAATGGAATCATCTTGAATTGTCATTTATACATCTTTCTTATCCTGTCATCAAATAGACTAACCCTTTGTTTTGCAGGAAAAGATTAAAAAACTATTAAACTGATGCATAGCATATGATGCACCTCTGTCCACCAATAGACTAATATCCAGTCTAAACTAGATATCGGTTTTGTGCAGATTGGTCCTAAAACTCGAATCCAAGCCAAAAATGCCCGTTCACCACCAGTTAAAATGGCTGAAGGAAGTTCGTCAGAACCCAGCCCGGTATCTCAAGAAGAATTCGAGGAGTTTAAGAAACAGATTGCTGAGATGACCACCCTGTTAAGAGAACAGTGTAAAGTATCTCAAATCTGGTTTTCAGGTCAGGCCTGAACTACGAAAGACCTGATCTCCCATCTGCGGGAGTACATAGGCAGCCATTTATGGTGCAGTCAAACCAAAAAAAAAAATCAAAATCAAAACCCCATCAAATCAAAACCCCATCAAATCAAATAAAAAAACTCAAAATCCCATCAAATCAAGCTTAAATCCCAAATAAACACTTTTCAACTGTTCAAGCCAGGTGTGAACTACGTAAGCCCTGATCTATTTTCAAAGGAGTATGTAGGCAACTAGTAATGGGGCGGTCTAACTATTATAAAAGTCACAAAACACTTTTCAACAATTCAGCGATCACAAGGTGCGACTATTCAATAACTCATCAATCTCGAAGGTGCGAGAATACTTGATCTTCTTTTGACCTACAGAAGTGCGTGAGTGGCCATCGTGACAAAGTCTATCTCATATCTGACGACCTGTTCTCTGAGATAAACACCACAAACCCAGCCTTACAGATCAAACCAAGCCTGGTTGAAACTGATACATCAGAAGCCAAGCCGAGCTCTTAGATCCAATTCAGTGGAATCCGAAGGCCTCTCGATATCAAACATCAAAGCCAAAGCGATAACATAAATTGAGAAACACAGCGATATGTCAAACATGATCATCAGCGAGTACAGATACAAAACAAGGCTATGCAAAATCTGAATACAGGGGAGATTACAACAAGTGCGCCTGCAAGTCAGAAGCGAGAATTGGGGCACCCGAACGTCAAAGCTCACCTCGACCTGTTCACCATGTGGGTTATAAGGTAGAAGATTCTTGCAATTTTGGCATCTTCTCAGCCCATGCGTCAAATACAACAAAGCGACTACTCCAGACGACAAGTAAGACTGGGGCAATTTTGGAATTGACTAAAACTCGATATTGTTACCCTTATAACAAACAAGACTGGGGCAACGTCGGAGACAACGACAACCAAACACTGGGGCATTTATTGACCATCCAAAAAGTGAAAATGCAAGTCGACACCTATAGCGCAATCCTTTCAACATGCGATGTCAACATCAGAGCTTATCTCATATCATTTCACTGGCAATCCAGTAAGAACATTTGGTCTCTTCCAAGCATAGCTTTCTTAGAATGCAGCGATCCACAGGTGAGGTACGACTCTTTCAACTCTTTATCTATTTTTTATATCTATACATTAGTGATGATATACATTTTAAGTATATATCAATTTTACATTAGAATCTTAGAAAAAGGTTTTAAAAGAGAAGATTTTTTTTAACTTGTTATGAATAGATTAATTTTGATAAGCACCCGTGGAGCAAGAATCACGATAACGATTAGAGAATTAAGACTATTTAAACTTTTGATTAGGCACGACATCCTAGTTCAAAGTGCTTTTTGGAGCGAAATCGACCTCATATACATATCTACACTTTGCGGTTGCCCTAATTCTTAGTTATGGGGTATGAAACTATGGCGACATCGATGACAATTAATGCGAAAATAGAAGATAAGTGATGGCGAACCTAATGTCTCAAATCGTGGCCTGGGTTACTCGAGTTATTAAGCCTGAGGGGTGTCTTTACACCTGGTGCCCTAAAGTCGTCTGGTTTGTGAGTCACCAGCCTAACGCTTACTACATGGGTAATTTAGAGCCTAAGAAAACAAGCATTCCGAGGGGGGGGGGGGGGAAGGCGAGACCTGAGCAGATTCGAATCGTGGCTTTAGTTACTTGAGTAATTAAGCCTGAGGGGTGTCTTTACACCTGGTGCCCTATTACCATCTGGTTTGGGAGTCACCGGCCCAACGTTCGCTACATGGGTAATTTAAGCCTAAGAAAATGGATCTTGCATTGGGTCAAGCAAAGAGAAAATATATGAGACCGTCTGACTTATCTCGAAGTGTGGCCTTTGTTACTCGAGCAAGTAAACCCGAAGGGGTGTCTTTACACCTAATGCCCTAAAGCCGTTTGGTTTGGGAGTCATTGGTCCAAAACTCGTTAAATGGGTAACACTGAATAGCCTAAGAAAACGAGAGAAGTTTAAGCGAACAAAAAGAAGAAAAATTGAGTTAAGAAAAATTTGCGAGATCAGAGCGAGATCATCTAAAGTCATGGAAGGGAAGTAAGGGTTGCG
Source organism: Panax stipuleanatus (assembly GCA_020205555.1). Lineage (NCBI taxonomy): Eukaryota > Viridiplantae > Streptophyta > Magnoliopsida > Apiales > Araliaceae > Panax > Panax stipuleanatus. The sequence continues at coordinate 34,643,485 of CM035120.1, forward strand.
TCAATCATGGTGCACATGTCATATGACGTTAATTCTGTGGAGAACGATATCTAGAGCAAAGACGATGTATCTTTGATAAAGGGAGATAAGTCTTTTCAATCTAATCTTACTCATGAACAATGACCATAGATGCTTAAAAGTTTTCTTGCGATTTCATAACTTGTTAAATGAAAAATTCCTTAAAATAAAAGATATAAAAAAAATAACCTTGAGGTTAGCGATTTAAAACTTTCTTAACAATAAGAAAAAAATACAGTGATTACGAGTTAAGTGGCAGACCCGATAAGCATTCAATTTCATGAACTTTAACTTCATATGCCACATTGATGATATTGTATTAATATTTATATCAAAGATATCCCCAACGGCCCGAGACGTCAAGCTGTTGGTACATTTTATTCTTCGTCTGATGTGCAGGATATTGCTCACTCTTGATGTGGTCAACAAAGCGAGTTTCTTACATGAATCCCTGGTAACAGCATGCGAAAAGGCTGGGGCATTTTGCGATTCAATGAAAAGGAATGAGCCTAAGGCAGGACCAAGTTTCTCATCAAAAGAAATGAGAAGACTTCAGAGAAAATTACAATGACATGAGCTTGTGACAACAAAAGAAGGAAAAATTTCCGTGAAGACCCTTACATGAAAAAAACCAACACCTCATCTGTAAAATAGTATCAAAAGACCATACAGGTCAATCATAACTCACAATTTAATAAATGCAAATCCATGACATATAATGCACGCATTATGACATATTCAGTGAATAAATGCATTATATATACATCTCTGCGAAATACATAAAACTGTATACATCAAATATCATCTCTGTCCTACAAATAAAACTAAAAAGTACAGGGAATGGTGCAGAGCCGCCCGTCAACAAACAAAAGGCCTAGCAAATGAAATCTACATCATCAAGCATATCAACCTGCTCCAAGTCCTCCTAAGTTGAGGCCTCTACACCGAAGTTCAATCTGTATAGTGAAAGGACGGGCCACATCCTCCAAGGACGTCAGCGTCACCCGAGTCATCAGTCAAGCCAGTATCTAATAAAGCGGGGTCGCAAGTAAAAAACTTGCCCTTTTATAATCGATGATGTAATCCACCAACAATGAACCAGTGAAGGCGTCGGCACAACCCCTATGGTGCAATCCGTTGGCAACAAAACCAATGAAGGCATCGGCACAACCCCGATGGTGTAATCCGTTGGCAATAAAACTAGTGAAGGCATCAGCACAACCCCGATGGTGTAATCCGTTGGCAACAAAACCAGTGAAGGCATCGTCAAAACCTCGATGGCGTAATCCGTTGGCAATAAAACTAGTGAAATCATCGGCACAACCCCTATGGTGTAATCCGTTGGCATCAAAACCAGTGAAGGCATCGACACTACCCCGATGGTGTAATCCGTTGGCAACAAAACCAGTGAAGGCATCGGCACAACCCCGATGGTGTAATCTGTTGGCAACAAAAATAGTGAAGGCATCAGCACAATCCCGATGATGTAATCCGTTGGCAACAACCCAACGCAGATCGGTGAATCCCAGATGATGTAATCCGTTGGCAACAACCCAACGCAGGTCAACAAATCCCTGATGATGCAATCCATTGATAACAACCCAATGCAGGTCGGCAAATCCCTGATGATGTAATCCGTTTGGCAACAACCCAACGCATGTCGGCAAATCCCCGATGATGGAATTCGTTGGCAACAACCCATTGCAGGTCGGCAAATCCCCGATGATGTAATCCGTTGGCAACAACCCAACGCAAGTCAGCAAGTCCCAGATGATGTAATCCGTTGGCAAAAACCCAACGCAGGTTGGCAAATCCCCGATGATGTAATCCGTCGGCAACAACCCAACGCAGGTCGGCAAATCCCCGAAGATGTAATTTGTCGGCAACAACCCAACGCAGGTCGGCCAATCCCCGATGATGTAATCTGTTGGCAACAACCCCACGCAGGTCGGTAAATCCCTGATGATGTAATCCGTTGGAAATAACCCAACGCAGGTCGGCAAATCGCATGATGATGTAATCCGTTGGCAACAACCTAACGCAGGTCGGCAAATCACCGATGATGTAATCCATTGGCAACAACCCAATGCAGGCCGACAAATCCCCGATGATGTAATCTATTGGCAACAACCCAATGCAGGTCGGCAAATCCCCAATGATGTAATCCGTTGGCAATAACATAACGCAGGTTGGTAAATCCCCGATGATGTAATCCGTTGGCTACAACCCAACACATGTAGACAAATCCCCGATTATGTAATCTGTTGGCAACAACCCAACGCAGGTCGGCAAATCCCCGATAATGTAATTCATTGGAAATAACCCAACGCAGCTCGGTAAATCCCCAATGGTGTAATCCGTTGGCAACAACTTAGTGCTTATCGGCAAAAACCCGATGGTGCAATCCGGTGGCTACAACCTAGCACAGGTCAACTTAACCACGACAACGTAATCCTTAACTTCCCCAGCTGGGGGAGAATAACCCCTTTCTAATCTCACATATCATTACATCTATTATACATGACGTTGCATTATTAGATATACCTTGTCATGCATTCTCCGTGTCTAGTAATCTTTGTCATGTTTATTCCATTACATTACATAAACATGACAAAGAGGGGCATTTGTAGACACTCAAAATTTTTCTTTCTTTGTACTAACCTTGCAGAAGGGCAAAAACATAATTTTACTTTGGAGACAACCCCGAGGTAGGGCAAAAAGCCAGGTCATCACGGAGATGACCCCATGAAAGATTTAAAGTACCAACGACACCTGAACATGTCATAAACCGAATGAGGATCGCCAAGCTGAGACAATATCTACCAGAAACCAACTTAGCAAACCTCGAAAGGCGTGCCATCGACGATAAACCAGTTAACTGCTGTCGGGAACCAAAAGATACTTCTTAGCTATCAGCATCATCTTCCTGGACCCCGACTCAGTCAGACTCGATTGGATTCCACCGCATTTCGCATAGACTTTCTGAAAGTCCGGTCTACGCTGGCCAAATTCCTCCAAATCGAGACCTAAGGCATGTATTTTGAGACACTCGTACACGTGGGGCCCAACCTCATACATACATGCTCCAGCCTCAACCATAGTCAAGGCTAGCCGCATGTATGGTTGCAGCTGGCTCGGCCAGCTTATATCACCCACACTAGTTCATTTGTAAAAGAGGGATATATAATTTTAGAGAGAGAATAGACATTCTAGAGAGAGAGAGGCTCGGGTGGAACACTATAACACCAACTTGAAGCCTGATCATCTTGTTTAGTACCTACTTGAAGTCTCGAGAGTGTTCTAAGTTCATCCTGGGAGTTAAAAAGCTTGTTCACGCGTCCCTCAAGGTGAAACAACGCACTTTCTAAGCTTCGTTCTTTGTAAATACTGCTTAAATATACTAGATTGATGATATAGTTTTTTTAAATCTAGTTAATATTATTGTTTTTAAGCATATTGTGTAATAGTTGATAGATTTTATATTTCCATCGATTATATTGTGCTTAATACGTTGTAAATCGACTGCGAAGGCTAGATATGCCTAAGTCTAAGCCTAATCTAGCCCCCGAGAGGTTATTAAGCATGAAGCTTTAGCCCGTGGGCTATAATAGCTTAAATTCATGGTATATCTATGGATTTATTATTTTGAACGGTCCCGGTTAACCCGTATAACTCTAAATCTATATTTAGAGGTGAAAGGGGGGGCCAAAACAGCTTAAATGGTTATTTCAATTGATGAAATCATCTAATATTGAAGCCGTGGACGTTATATATATGTAATATTGTACAAATCATGTGAGCCTATGAATCCCGATGTTGAGATCCCCGGATGGATCCGACTTGATTCCCGCTATGGACTGGTTTTTATGATGTAAATGCTTTAAATAACGTAAATATCGTTGTACATGTAATATTTGGATCTTGAAAATGAACTTAAGGAGTTAGCCTCGACAGGTTGGATTCAAGATCCCGTGATAGTGAAAACCTTGATTGCGGGAGCTAGGTTCATCGAGATGGCTTACATGCCCGATGATGATCCGAATCCTTTTTAACGCTTCTGCATGCATATCGTCAAAATGATTTCTAATAAAACCACAAAGAGCTTTTGATGAACAATAAAGCGATTCAGGGTAGATCACGTAATAAACGTAAAGAATAAAAAGAAGTATCGAAGTCCTTGGATTCCTAGTCGGGCAAAGGATTGGAAAATTTTACTTTCCAAAACCTCACTTCAATTCATATATCTTGTTAAAAATGAACTTTTCATTAAATCAAATCCTTCGTACCTAGGCGCAAAAGAGGTACAACACTACTTTGAAGTTACCCAAAATAAAGACTTAGAAAAAGAGACTAATAAAGCTTTCAAAATAAAACACACACACACACACATACACACTTTATGCATAGAAAATCAATAAGATGTGGTACCGTGCTTGCACGGGAGTCAGGGGGTACCTAACACCTTCCCCCTGCTTAACTTAGCCCCCGGATTCCACGAATCTCGGGTTTCAAGACCAATCCTTAGAGTCACGCATTGGACCATCTTGCGAAAAAACTATTAAAACTCGAATGAGTTGGTACATCCATTTCTAAAATACCAACTGGCGACTCTGTCTCATTCGGTCTAATCATTAAAATTAAATCAATCTTTTCAAATCGTCGACACATATGTCGGTACCAGATTCCTACAAAATTCACCCTTTAAACGGAACCCCAAAGATAAAGCGAAAGAGAAAGGGTCGGATAATATCAAATTAAGGAATATGGACAATCCTCTCTTTTTTCCCCGGATAGGAGAGGATGGAAAACCAACCCAAAGAGAAAAAGACCTCCTCCTTCAACAAAAAGGGGTACAGAGAAGACTTAAATTCTTCCCGGCGTCGACAAATATGTTAAGTGTAAATAATTTAATCTATGGTGATAGAATAAATTAAATAGCTTAATGTTTATTATTTATTATTTTGGAAATATTAAATATAAATTAATAAGAAGAGTCTTATTAATATTATTATAATTATTATTACTTTAATTTCTAAAGGAGTTTAAGAATTACTTTAATATTAGTACTCTCATTTATTCCTAATAAGATTAGGAGGTAAATTAATTAAAAGAGTTTAATTAATTATTCCAAATGTATTGGGAAGCCTAATTAATTAAAGGAGTTTAAGTAATTAAATAAAACCCTCTTTCTAATTGGATTAGAAGGGTTGACTAAATATCAATATAAGAGGAATCCTATGTTAGATATCAGTTGATGAAATTTCAATTGTTGGATAGAGTACTCCTTTGCTATAGAGAATAGAAAACTAGGGTTTAGCCAACCACCCTCCATCTTGAATAATTCTTCTTCCTTTGTGGATCACCTCTAAAGGCCAAACACTTGGGTGGCTAACGTTAATCAAAGAAAGGAATCAATCCCGGAGATTCTGGGATATCGCGAAGAATAAGGAGTTGAACTTGTGTATGTAGAAGATTAGTTCCACAAGGGCATGAATCTAATCTCCATCTATTTCATTTTAATTAATAAATGTGCATAAAGGATGATCCGGGTATATGGTTTGTAAAATTTTAAAACTCTGATTTACCATGCTTCAGCTAAGTTTTGCAATTTGATTGCGCTATAATTTCTTACAAACCTAACAAAGCCTCAGTTAGTCATTGGGCGGTTGTGCCCCATTTCCCTGCACTTTTTATGTTGCATTTTATTAGCAGACGGAGATGATGCTTTCAGTAGACAGTGTATTTAGAAATGCATGATATTACCTATCTATTGCATCATTATTGTCATTTATCATTATCATCTATCATGACACATGCATTATGTCATGGATATATATATTCAGATAGGTGAGTATCGCATTGACCCCTGGATGGTCTCATGATACGGTTCTACAGATGTCTTCATCTATCGTTAGCTGTATTGAGCACAGGCCCCCTTTATTGATAGCTTTTTCTTTGAGATCCTGGTATGACAGTTTGCCTCTCCCAGACAGGGCGATAGTTAATCATATGCAGGGGAATTCTATGGTCATCTTGATTTTCCAGGTTCCACTGGGCTTTGTGGACAGCATGATATCTTCCTAGATACCTGAGCGATAGGTTTTCAGATTCGGCATCCATGAGTTGACTCTTACATTGGAGGAGTATGAGTGCATCACTGGTTTGGCATTAGATCGACCTTGTACTAGGACAGTCCTTAGTGATATGAGACGTTAGTTCATGACCATGACTAGTTTGAGGAGCAGAGTCATCACAGATGAGATTACGTCGGGGCATGTGGTGTCCCCGGACTTCCTGATTGATCAATTTGGCTAGCTGGACAGCTATGCACGATACTCAGGAGATTTTATCATCACTGCAGGTGAGTGACAGGTTGCATGCGTGGATGTTCTGTTGATGTGCGTTATAGCTTACCTATATATGCTGATGTATATAGATCACTTAGATATCGGCTTGATCATAGTGGTTCGTTCTTTTAGACAGGGTTGTACCATTCTACCCATAATATTGGTAGAGACCTTGAGGTCAGCTACATTTTGTCGTACCCATCTTGTGGGGTTCTTCAGGGGTAGTTCCATTTTATTGTACTTGTGGTTTATGACACACTTGAGACCCATCGACACTTTTAGACATCATGGGTACTTTTTTACTCATGAGATAGCCATGTCCTACTCGTTTCAGTCGGCTGAGTGTACAGATGCGGCATCGTGGTTGGTCTTTTTGATGGCGATCGAGCATTCCTTTGCGATCTTATGTTGTTCAGGGCTCAGCTCTCCTTATAGCTTCATTACTCATGAAGTTGACATGGATTATCTACCCATGGCGGGTTTGAGAGGGGTGACCACATATCATCCACTGGCTGTCATGGGACAGTTTGTTCAATTTCAGGATATTCACTACTTTGAGGGGGATTTGGATCAGCGACTATCAGCTTCGTCTTTGTCATCGGATGACTTGACCAGGATTTATGATTGTTAGACTCGTCGTGAAAGGGATAATTTTTTGACTAGTCATCTAGGTTGTTCTTTAGAGTATTCTGCATGGTTGGAGGCAGACATTGCATCAGCTGCGTTTGTTCACTTAGAGCCGAGTACTGATTCTGATGAGGAGGAGCCTATAGAGGACCTTAATTCTCCTACCGAGAATGAGCTGTTTGCTGGTTTGACAGCAGCCTTGGTCAGTGATCCCCCGAGTACTGCTACTGCTACGGATCCATCTTTTATAGATTTGTTAGCTCGGATGACCTTTGAGAGGGATCAGTCTAGAGCACTGATGTTAACAGCCCTTTCTGGTAAGGACGCTGCTTTTATCGATAGGGACGATGCTCGAGCTACTCGGGACACAGCTTTTGTTGAGATAAAAAAGGCTCTGGTTGCCCGGGATGCTGCTTTTATTGAGCAATCTGAAGCTCTAGCTACACGGGATGTTTACATCGCTGATAGTACTGCACTCATGTCCTATACACATAGCATCATTGAAGATATGAGTACCTTATAGATGATCATAGTAGCACTATGCAGATGGCTGTGGATCTTCTAGCTAGCATGGAGACCTTAGGACATGAGCTTACAGATGCACCTCCATCTTCTGAGAGGTTTGCCATATTGGACTTGCTATCCCGTTTATCAGCGAGTTTATAGACTAGTTTTCATTTTCCTGCACAGACTAGGTCAGCCATTTTTGTCATATACTTGATACATTGTATATATTAAACAGTATTATATGACAGAGAAATTTATTTTAATTCACTTCCCTTTTGGATATGTATTGTCATTGCTGAGTGATTACCACTTTTTTCATGACTTGTTGTCTTGATGTGTCATGCTCTTTTCCTTGATGGGTTGACATTGAGATGTCAGAACGTACCTCAGAAGGGCCTGTTAATCAGGGAGGCTTGATAATATTTATGTTTTATAGGGGTTTTGGTGTCTTGGGACTAGTTTTCAATAGGGTTTATGTTTTTTTCTTGAAGGTTAGACCGCCCCATAAAGGGCTGCCTATGTACTCCCGAGTTGAGGGAGATCAGGTCATTCGTAGTTCAGGCTTGGCCTGAAATGTTTTAGAAGTGTTTATTTTGGGTTTGAGCTTGGTTGGAGGGGTTTTTGAATTTTTTTGTTTAGTTTGACCGCTCCGTAAATGGCTGCCTATGTACTCCTGAGTTGAGCGAGATCAAGTCATTCGTAGTTCAGGCCTCTAGTGGAAACCTGAATTAATTTAATTGATTTTTCCACGGGACCAGGATGATGACTTGCAGGTGCTTCAGACATATTACCTCTTCACAGTGTCTGAATTAATGGGCTGTGGAAATTCTTTACCATCCATTTCTTACAATCTGATGGCTCCCCCTGTTAACACTTCTTCGACAATGAAAGGGCCTTCCCAATTTGGGGCAAACGTTCCTTTAGCTTCATCTTGATTGACAAGAACTTTCTTCAATAACAAGTCATTTTCTTTAAATTTTTGGAGTCAAACTTTCTTGTTGTATGACCGAGTAATTCTTTGCTTATATAACTGCCCATGAAATATAGCTGTAGCCATTTTTTCATCTATTAGGGATAAATGGTGGTATCGCTCTTGCAACCACTAGTCTTCTTCCACCTGAGCATCTATTAACACCCTCAATGACTCTATTTATAGTTCTATGGGGAGTACCGCTTCCATGCCATAGATTAATGAGTATGGGGTAGCCCCAGTAGATGTACGCATTGACGTTCTCTAGGCTAGCAGAGTCAGAGGCAATAGGTCAGGTCATCCTTTGTGATTGGCGGACATTTTTTGCATGATCTTCTTGATATTTTTGTTGGCCACTTCGACAACACCATTCATCTTGGGACGATAGATGTCAAAATTGAGATGCTTGATTTAAAACTTGCTGCATAATTTTCTCATCATCTGGTTATTTAAATTCTTGGCATTATCTGATACGATCACCTCTGGTTGTCCATAACGACAGATTACATTATTTCTGATGAAACTATTGATGACCTCTTTAGTGACTTTGGGAAAGGATGCAGCTTCAACCCATTTGGTGAAGTAATCAATTATGGTGAAGATGAATAGATGACCCTTGCTGGCTTTGGGTTCTATTGGCCCAATCACGTCCATTCCCCACATGGAAAAGGGCCATGACGAACTCATGTTGTGTAGTTCGTTTGGAGGAGCGTGGATGGAATTTCCATGGACTTGACATTGGTAGCATATTCTAACATGATCATCAGAGTCAGCTTTAAGAGAGATCCAGTAATGCCCAGTTCTCAATATTTTCCTGGCAAGTAAATGACCGCTCATGTGTGGAGCACAGACTCCACCGTGGACTTCATCCATCAGTATTTGGGCTTGATCCTTATCTAGGCATCTTAAAAAGCCTATTCCAGCATCCCTTTTAAAGAGTGCATCTCCGCTTAGATAGAATTTCATAGCCATCTTATGAATTTGCTTTCTTTCAACTTGACTTGCCTCGGTAGGCGCAGATCCATCTCAAAGATATTCCTTTATATCTTGGTACCAAGGCTGTTTGATAGGAGGTAGTTCATTTGATATTTCTCCAATGAAATTCCCATATGCTGGGGCCTTTTGGCTTGCAAATTTGATGTCACGAATTCCCATCCTATCAGATATATGGATCAAGGAAGCCAACATTGCCAATGAATCAACAAAGTCATTCCTACCTCGAGGGATGTGAATGATGGTTATTTCTTCAAACTCCATGGATATCTTGATAACTTGCCGGTGATAGGGAAACAAATACAATTCTTTGGTATAATACAACCCGGTGGTTTGTTTGATAACCAACTCAGAATCCTCAAAGACTAATAAACGTTTGATACCCATGGACTGGGCCAGTTTCAACCCCATTAAACAGCCCTCATACTCAGTTGTGTTGTTGGTGTTGACAAACTACAACTTGATGGCCACATGATACTAATCTCCTGTAAAAGAGACAAGAACTCCCCTAGCTCTGGCACCTTCCATGTTTATGGCTACATCAAAATACATTTTCCAATATTAGACTATATTCTCTTGAGGGATTTGTTGAATTGTCATTATCCCATCATCCAAAAAATAAGTTTCCAAGTGTCGAATTTAATAGAATATTAAATAGAAGTAAAGTAATTCATAATCATCCGGTTAGGATCCATCTAAACCAGCCCATTTCCTATGTACAAGAGTTAAGTGAAAGTAAACATACCTTAATTTTCGCCGTTTCCATTGTCTCAATAACTGGATCAGACTAAAGAATCCAAATCCAAATAGATGATTGTATTTTAAACGAGACAAACAAAAGGGGGGTTAAAGACCATTTATTAAAATTCCCTTGACGGTGCTTCGGCCAATTGATCTGTAATTCCTTAACCTTAGATAGACTTCTGAGTCATGTAGATAATGTCAAACTATTGTAGGATCAACCGCCATTTGGATAATCGGCAATTTAACATGGGTTTGCTGAATACGTACTTTAGTGGATCCATGCGGGATATGAGATAAGTCGTGTGCCCATACAAATAATATTGTAACCTCATGGCGGCCCATGCTAACTCACAACATGTCTTTTCAATCAAAGTGTACTTCTGCTCGGCGCTACTGAATCTTTTGCTAAGGTAATAAATAGCTCTCTCCTTGCTTCTATCGTCCTTCTGCCCCAGCATATAGTCCATTGCATTGGCATTGACTGAAAGGTACATAAATAGGGGAACCTTATCCCTTGGGGGTACCAAGACAAGTGCTTCAATTAATTGTTTCTTGATGGAAAAAAGTCTTTTTGACAATCTTCATTCCATTATATGGAGGGATTCTTCCTTAATAGCTTAAAAGATAGGTTCACAAGTTGTCGTGAGTTGAGATATGAACCTGCTTATAAAATTGATTCTCCCCAGAAATCCTCGTATTTCCTTTTTTGTTCGTGGCACAGGCATCTCTGTGATGGCTTTAATCTTAGCGGGATCCAGGTCAATGCCTCTGTTGCTCACTAAAAATCCCAATAACTTACCTGATTTGACACCTAAAGCACACTTAGCCGGATTCAGTGTGACGTCCCCAAATTCGGACAGCTCTCGTCTCAAATTTGGTTCGCCACGTTCTAAATATCTAACGACATAAATAACATTTCGCGCAACAGAAATAACAGAATAGATTACATTTATTTAATATAATTATTCATGTCCCAAGGTTTCGTAACTTAAACATCTCTTACATAGCTTAAACATAGTAAAATGTAACTAATACATAATCTTGTTACAACATCGTAATATTTTATCTAACTACAAAGCTACTCCGTAGCCTTGCCCTTGCCTTTGTCAGTGCCCGAGGGTCCACCCTGCTCTGCCTTAACTGAAATATTTTTTAGGGAAAAGTAAGAATGAGCAACAAGTTTGCTCAGCAAGTAATATAGCAATAAGGGGTCAATATAGTTTTTAATTCCCAAGGGTGCAACAATAATTGATGGTTCAAGAATAGCAAGAAGTATCGATAGTTCTTCAACAATAGTCATTAAGGACAGAAAGATATCAATGAGATTCAACGCTTATTCATTTCGACATTTCAAAACAATGAATACTGAGCAGTCACTAAGGACTATGAACTTTTACTAGAATTAACAGTAATATGCTGATAATCCAACAAAAACAAGTACAACAGGAGATCAGCCTAAAGTATCCTACGTTATGCATAACATTTAGTCGTATTCAAGTGCGGACGTCGGTCTCCCGACAATATATAGTGTCCCCTTCAAAAAGGGTTGTTCATCTCAGTCAATATAAGATTTCTGCGCCAATCAATTGGTTTGGATCGCTTTCGAATTTATGATTTAGGTCTAGCCGAATCAAATGGCATAAACCGCTCTTTCAATGTATATAAGAACAATTATAAGTTCAATACTCGAGATTAAAGTTCGAAGAATATAAATCGACTTTACCTTAAGCTATGAAGCATTAAGTCATAAGACATGAATCATGTAAGACCCCAACTTTTTCATGAATAAGATTTAATTTCCTCTATATATTATTTTGAAATAGTAAGGGATGATTTAAAAATGTGGTAAGTTATGGGTGGAATGTGCAAATTTTATAAAGTTAGCAAGTGGTAATAAAATATTCATTGTTCTCAGGGAATATTCGTTGGGTCGTGAAATATTCTTGTTGTTGGAGAATATTCGTACGACGGCGCAGCCATTTGTGGGCCCCACAACGAAATAACTACAGGATGAAGATAACGACAAGAATGAGTTTTCTAAAAATAATGGCGTAGTTGTTACCGTTAGAACTGTTGAAATGCCCTGGTGGATAAAATACAGTAATTCGCGTTGTTGCACAGTAGCACACAGTATTGCATAGTATTTTTAATTATTGATTCTTACGTAAGAAGTCACTTACTCAATAATTATTACAGTAATTACTGTTCAATATTTTATATTATTGATTCAATAATGGCTACCGTTGATATGTTATATTATTGATTCAATAATTGTCACAGTAACCACTGCACATTATTTCACATTATCAAATAAATAATTCATATTATTTGAATAATATTATTAGACAGCATTATTGGTAATGTCTATGAAGTTCTGTTTAGGAAAGGGGTTAGTTAATCTAATTGCGCGCCAGTAAGGAGAAATTCTATGAGTTATCTAAAGAAACCCACTAGAATTACTGAAAAATATTAAACGTGCTAATCGTAGAGCATTTTCTACCAAAACAGTTTTTCGCCGAAAAACCCTAAAACCCCCTAACCATATTTTTCGTGGGCTGTTTTGGCCAATTAGTGAGCTTTAAAAATTTTGGTCTTTTGGGATATGTTAATATATGAAATTATCTAGTTTATGTCCAAAAATGAGCTTATTTAGACTTTGTGAGACGGAATTATAGACCGTCAAAGATTTTGTAATTTTTAAAAGAAACTGTTTTAACTCGGAATCCATTGCTCATATAATTATGAAATGTTTACTAGTGTCAGTGTATGATGATATGAGACTACTATGAAAATTTTGGATAAAATGATAATGTTTAATAAATGTTATAGTTTTGGAATAAAATGACCTATTTAAAAATATGAAATGAGCTTGGAAAATTATAAGAAAATTATTCTGTGACTAAAATATTGTGAACACTCAAAATTTTGCATTCCTGTTACTAACCCAACAGGAGGGCAAAATTATCTTTTACCTTCTAAAGACAATCCTATAAGTCCAAATCATCAAGTCAAACCCCGACGACAACCTCGGGAGATAGAGCAAACCCCAGCTGTGACGCCCCCAAATTCGGACCGCCACTTAGTCACTCAAATTCGGTTTGTCACGTTCTAATATCTAACACCACAATAAATATTACGACTAAATGTCGCATCGCACAGCGGAATAATACACAACTACTATCGAATAGATTACATTTAATTAATATAATTTATTCACGTCCCAAGGTCTAGAAACTTAAACATCGATTATATCGCTTAAACATACCTTAAGCATATATAATCCTAACTAATACATAATAGCATAAGTTCTTATTACAAATAATAAAGTTCTACATAAATAAAGTTACTCTGTAGCCTTTCCCTTGCCCTTGTCGGTGCTCGAGGGTCCGCACTGCTCTGCCTTAACTGAAATATTTTAGGAAAAGCAAGAATGAGCAAAAATTGCCCAGCAAGTAATATACAATATGGGTGAGTAATATAGTTCTCGAATCCCAAAAGGGTATAGCAAGGTATGATAGTTCAAGGATAGTAAGAATATCAACAGTTCTCAATAACAGTCGCTAAGGACAAAATAATATCAATATGATTCAACGCTAAATCAATAAAATATTTCAAGATAACTGAATACTGAGCAGTCACTAAGGACTATGAACTCTTACTAGAATTAACAGTAATATACTAATAATTCAACAAAACAAGTACAACAGGTGATCAGCCGAAAGTACCCTACGGTATGCATATCGTTCAATCGTACTAAAGTGCGCAAGTCGGTCTCCCGACAAATATAATTTCCCTTCAAAGAAGGTTGTTCATCTCAGTCAAACATATGATCCCGCACCAATCAATTGGTTTGGGTCACTTTTCAACAATATAAGTCTAGCCAAATCAAATGGCATAGATCACAATAATTATAAGTTCAATCTCAAGATTTAAAGTTCAAAGAATATAAATCGACTTTTATCTTATCTATGAAGTATATAGTTATAATACATGAATTGCAAATTCCAAGTGTTTACTTGCATGACAATAATAGCACAACCTTAATAAACGCTCAATAAAGAGTAGGGTTAGGAACTTGCTTACAACGTTCCATGAATAAGGTATACACAAGGATAAGATACTTGCAATTAATAATACAAGAATGGTTTAAGGAAACTTGCATTCAAAGAGATAAGGTTTAGATACTTGCTTACAATGTCCGTTGAATAAAGTAATCAAGGGTCTAGGATACTTGCCTTAAGCGTAGTTTATCCTCGTTAAGTAAATCAACACTTTCGAATCCCTATCGTAATATAGTTATGCATATAGGATATTCATTAGTCATACAGTTTAACATTAGACTTTATCTTATTCATACAATCAACATATAAGTTAGTCTTCAATCTTACTATACCGTCATATATCACACATAGTACTATATCACTTCATGACTCTAGATTGACATAACTTACATTATCTTTTATCCTTAAAGTTCCTCTTTTTGGGTTAAACAAGTTTACATATCGTCATTAACACATAAGATCACAACGAATAGCAAACATACTCTTTTTAGCACGTTATAGCATTATTATAAGTTAACCGTCAAATCGGATTCAAGCATCAACATATGATATCACATAACATATATGCATATTAAAGAGTCTTTCCATGTTTGTTCAACCTTTCTAATTTCAATCATACATGCTATAGGTCTAAATCATGTTTCTAACGACTTAGGGTCATACAACGTTATGAGTTCTCGTAAGTTATCATGCTTGTCATATAAACATGTGAAGTGATCATATAACTTGATTTAGATATGCTTGCAAGTAGTTATATTATATACATGTTACAACGTAGTTCATGCTTCACTTGTGCCTAACTTGCTTTCATGGCTTCTATCATTGTAGATATGTATGTTTGATACATTAGTGAGGTTAAAAGGTACTATCCAATCATGTCCAAAATTATCAGAATTTAAAACTCCATGTAATATGTTAAGTGCACTTTCAAAAACTCATACTTTCGTTAGTAAGATTTACTAATAAGGCATAGCATGTCCACGTTACGTTATTAAAGACGTATACACAAGTCATCATGTCCTTCATGCAATTCTAAACTGTACTAATATATATCAAAAGTCAGAATATAGATATGATACATACGTGTCAAAGTTTACTTTAAGAACCACAAGTTCAATTTCAAACTACAAGTCCTTTCGTTAATCTTGTTAGGTTAGTACGTAACGCAATCATGCAATCAAATCACATAAATAGGGCAGGAAGCGCGAAACATAGGTTTTCAAAAATTTATACATACCCATAACCATGATCATGCATTGTGTTAGCTATCAATAACAGAAAAGAGAGAACATGGAATTATACCTTTGAAGATCCAAGCTTCCTCAAGTACGAGTTCTACTCCTTTGATTCCTTTGATTCCTCTGTAGTGGCTTCTTCCCTTGATCAATGTCAGCCACCCAAATGTTTGGCCTCTAACGGTGATCCACCAAGGAAGATGAAGAACTCAGGAAGATGGGTTATTGGCTTAACCCTTGTTTCTATCTCTATAGAATATGTGTACTCCCAACCTTTGGAAAAATTCACGTACCTTATTTCTGATATAAGACTCTCTTATATAGATATTAGGTTAACTCTCCTAATCCAATTAGAATAGGGTTTTAATTAATTAATTAATTAAACACTTTTAATTAATTTATATCCTAATCTTATTAGGATTGAGAGAGAGTACTGATATTATATTAATTCCTAAACTCCTTTAGAATTAAAATAATAATAATAATAATAATAATATAATAAGACTCCTCTTATTAATTTATATTTAATATTTCTAAAATATTAAATAATAAACATTAAGCCATTTAATTTATTCTATCACCATAGATTAAATTAATTACACTTAATGCATTATTACTATCATGCCATTTTCTTCTTAAATAATTCTTTTTTCTTTTATGGTGTGACCCTTTAGGTTCTCCATATTAAACTGGTTGTGAATAAATCAATTAGAACAATTCTAATCTTATTTAAATAAATAAATTAAACTAATAATCTATTTAAATAAATAACATTTATTCTACAATAGGGATAAGCCTCCCTAGCGATCAACGACTTTCCAGATAATATAGATTTCAACATTAATCATAAAAGAACCTATGGGTTAATAGTTACCATACAATTCAATGTTTCCACCATACAATGTCCCAATTAAATATAAGACATGGATTTACTGTCAAGTCTTAATTTATTTAATCATATGTATTTCGATTAGAAAACGCACAACTCCAAATAATGCAAATTAGAAACCTCTTTCTAATTTCATTCCACCTTGGCCAAGGATTCCTGGGTTGTCATTTAACGAATCACATAGGACATATCTCCTCTTTTACTAGAGGTGGTAGATTCTTTATTGATTATACATTATCTCCATATGCAACTCATTATACCCAAGCATACCCTATATATGCCTTAAAATGCCTTAAAGAATAAGTCAAAGTATAATTTGTTACGTACAAGATACTATGATGATCTCAAGTCCAAGGATCACTTGTACTACTATCACATTAGGAATTCCTATTGACAGGCGAGTAAAACTCCATTAGGTATTCCATAGCGAGTCACGTTCAGTGAACTTATTCTCCAATAAGCACCTACATACTTCCTTTAGTGTCTCCACACAAATGACCATTAGATCAGTCATCCTCATCCAATGAGCAAGCAACATATGTACCAATCTATCCGGATTTACTAATCCCCATTTTAGAAATCCCACGATTGAGAACTATTTTAGTTTTTAAGCTTTCTAAGAATTTAGATCTCATTAGCATGATCTCATCATGATTGTAAAAGCATTGCTTAAAACTATGGGTTATATACATATTATAAAAACAGCACCATGTAGATAATTAAATACCTTAAATTAATATTTTATTAATAAATAAATAAGATTATTTACAAAGTATGTGCTTTATCATCATACATGATTGGCTTGTATGCACACTACTATCAATCTCCCACTTGCACTAAAGCCAATCGCCATGGTATCTCATACCCAACTTCTCTAAGTGACGATCAAACTGCTGTTGTGTTAGAGCTTTAGTAAATGGATCTGTAATGTTATCTTGAGAGTCCACACGCTCCAAGGTGACGTCTCCTCTTTCAATGATCTCCCTGATCAAGTGAAATCGCCGCAACACGTGTTTGGATTTCTGATGAGACCTGGGTTCCTTAGCCTGTGCAACCGCTCCGGTGTTGTCAAAGTATACGGGAACTGCTTCTCCTAATGCTAGGAACCACACCAAGTTTAGTTATGAACTTCTTCATCCAAACAGCTTCTTTTGCAGCTTCACTTGCAGCTATATACTCTGCCTCTGTCACTGAATCAGCAACTGTTTGCTGCTTGGAACTCTTCCAACTCACTGCGCCTCCGTTCAAGGTAAACACATACCCTAAAATAGATTTACTGTCATCTTGGTCTATTTGAAAACTTGAGTCCGTGAATCCCTCGAGTTTTAATTAAGACCCACCGTAGACAAGAAAAATATCTTTAGTCCTTCTCAAGTACTTTAGGATATTCTTTACTGCCTTCCAGTGCTCTTCTCCTGGATTCGATTGGTATCTGCTCGTTACACTAAGTGTGTGAGCAACATACGATCTAGTACATATCATACCGTACATGATAGATCCTATTGAAGAAGCATAAGGGATCTTACTCATACGGTCTCTCTTTCCTCAGGTATCTTTGGGGCCTGTTTCTTGGAGAGATGTATTCCATAGCTCATCGGCATGAGACCTCTTTTGGAATCTTCCATGCTAAACCTCTTTAGCATCATATCAATGTACGTTCCTTGGGATAAGCCGAGCATCCTTTTAGATCTATCTCTATAGATCTTTATCCCCAAAATATAGGATGCTTCACCCAAGTCCTTCATGGAGAAGTTTTTAGATAACCAGATTTTAATTGATTGTAACATAGGAATGCCATTCCCTATCAGTAATATATCATCAACATATAATACAAGGAATGATACTGCGCTCCTACTAACCTTCTTGTATACACATAGCTCATCCTCGTTTTTGATAAAATCAAACTCTTTGATTGTCTCATCAAACCGAATGTTCCATCTATGAGAAGCTTTCTTCAATCCATAAATGGATCGTTGCAGCTTACAGACTTGATTTGTTCCAACTTTTGAAATAAATCCCTCTGGCTGTACCATATACACATCCTCCTCAAGTTTCCCAGTTGTGGATTGCCAGTTTTCACGTCCATCTACCAGATCTCATAGTCGTTATAAGCTGCAATCGCAAGCAAGAATCCTGAATGGACTTGAGCATGGCTACTGGTGAGAAGGTTTCATTATAGTTAACTCCTTGTCTTTGTTTGAAACCTTTTGCAACCAGTCGGGCCTTATAGGTCTCTACCTTTCCGTCTACTCCAGTCTTACTCTTAAAAACCCATTTACACCCAATAGGCTTAATACCTTCAGGTGGTGAAACCAAAGTCCATACTTTGTTTTCATACATGGAGTCCATTTTGGATTTCATGGCTTCAAGCCATTTCCCTGAGTCTTTATTACTCATAGCCTGTTCTTAATTCAATGGATCATCATCATTCATAATGTGTACCTCATCGTCATCCTCTATGACGAGTCCATACCTATCAGGTATCTTCGGTACTCTTCCAGATTTACGAACAGGGTGTGGTACAGTAGGTTCTTCTACTTGGTTAGGTACCTGACTTTGATCCGTGGTAATTTGTGATTCTTGAACTTCTTCAATATATATCTTGCTTTCACTGACCCCTTCATGGATAAACTCTTTCTCCAAGAAGGTAGCATATTTAGCAATAAACACCTTTTGATCAGTAGGATGATAGAAATAATACCCTACGGTTTCTTTAGGGTATCCCACAAATCTACACTTACCGAATTTAGTCTGTAGCTTATCATTTTCAAACTTTTTGACATAAGCTGGACAACCCTAAGTCTTAACATGCTTAAGATTTGGTTTCCTCCCTTTCCACATCTCATATGGAGTCTTTGGGGCGGATTTGGTAGGTACCTTGTTAAGTAGGTATGCAGCCGTTTCTAGGGCATAACCCCAGAAGGAAATTGGAAGGTCGGTAAAACTCATCATGGATCGAACCATGTCCAATAGTGTTCGATTTCTCCTTTCAGATACTCCATTTAACTGTGGTGTACCTGGAGGAGTCCATTGTGAGATTATACCATTTTCTTTGAGACAATTGAGAAACTCACCGCTTAAGTATTCTCCACCTCGATCTGATCGAAGTATCTTAATACTCATGTCCGTTTGTTTCTCTACTTCACTTCTGAACTCTTTGAACTTTTCAATTGATTCTGATTTGTATTTCATTAAATACACATATCCAAATCTTAAGTGATCATTAGTGAAAGTAATAAAATAAGAATACCCACCCCGTGCACTTGTTGTCATAGGTCCACAAACGTCTGTGTGAATCAATGCCAACAACTCTGTAACTCTTTCTCCTTTTCCACTAAAAGGAGATTTAGTCATTTTACCCATGAGACAAGATTCACAAGTTGGATATGATTCATAATCGGATAGCTCTAGGAGCCCATCCTTATGCAACTTGGATAATCTTGTTTCATTGATATGATCGAGTCTACAGTGCCACATGTAGGTATAATTAATATCATCTCTTTTCCTTTTCTTAGTTTGTTCAATTTAAAATATATTTTCTTGCAAGTCAAGTATATAAAGCACATTTCGCAAATTTCCAATACCATATAAAACATCGTCTTTATAAATGGAACAACCATTGTTCTTTATAATAACGTCAAAACCTTCCATATCCAATACAGAAATTGAAATAATGTTTTTAATAATATTCGGAACATAATAACAGTTATTAAGATAAATGGACTTGCCCGAAGGCATTGCTAAACAATAAGCTCCTACAGCTAATGCATCAACCTTTGCTCCATTCCCCACTCGTAGGATCACCTCTTCATTATTCAGCTTTCTACTTCTAACAAGTCCCTGCACAGTGTTACATATTTGAGACCCACAGCCGGTATCCAATACCCAAGTAGAATTATGACTTTTAGAAAATTTAATTTCAATCATAAGCAAACCTTGATTGGAAGTCGAAGCTTCTCCAAGCTTCTTCTCTGCTAGAAACTTCTTGCAGTTCCTCTTCCAATGTATCGACTCGTTGCAATGAAAGCACATTTCTTTAGCTGGTTCAGGTTTCTTTTGTTCCTTTTCTTTCCCTTTCCCTTAGCCTTCTTGGATTTCTTCTTTTCAGAAGACACCTTGGGCCTCTTCCTTTTATTAGAAGAATCCACCATCAAGACATGGTTCTTCTTGGATGAGAAGTGACCTTCTGCAGTTTTTAGCATGTTAAGCAGCTCAGGAAAGCTGACATCTAGCTTATTCATGTGAAAATCAACCACAAACTGCGAGAAGGTCTCAGGGAGTGACTGCAAGACCAAGTCTTGACTCAACTCCCCATCCATGACGAACCCAAGTTGTCCAAGGCATTCAATCAAATTGATTACCTTCAGAACATGAGTCTCGAAGGCAGTGCCCTCGGTCAACCGAGATCGGAAGAGCTCCTTAGATATCTCATATCTAGCAGTCCTACTCTGTTCACCATACAACTCCTTGAGGTGAAGCAGCATAGCAGGAGCATCCATATTTACGTGCTGATGCTGAAGCTCGTTATTCATGGATGTGAGCATGATGCATTGAACCACAGATGCATCATCTTGCCACTTATTAAAAGTGGCAATCTCTTCTTCAGAGGCTGTTTTCGAAACAGATTCAGGGATAGTTGAATTTAGGACATAAGAAATCTTTTTACCAGTGAGAACAATTCTCAGATTTCTTAGCCAGTCCTCATAATTCGGCCCCGGTAAGCTTATTTGCATCAAGTATGCTTCGTAGTGAGATTAGTGATTTTGACATTTTTAAAATTTTGCATGTGAAAAGACAACATTTTTAGCAAACATTCATTTTATTAACTTTGCATACCAAAATAAATTTAGGTCTTTATTTTAAATTGGTATCTCCCACTATTTTCATCAAACTATATTACCCTCACTTATATAGTTCGGCAACATCTAATTAAAGATTTGCTAGTGAGATTAAGGATCCCATTTCAAATGTATATAACCTTGTGGATAGCACAACAAGCGATATACAAATAAATAGGTAGACAACTCTTGTCAATTACATCACCATGTAACTCCTTTTATTTTGCCTCTCAAATCATAATGTCATGTGTGTGCACATCCGAATTAAAATGATTTAAGTTAAGTCCAGCCTAGCGCTTCCATAAATTCAAAAAAAAAATGTTCGTCCTTGTGGATAGCACAACAAGACTACATTGTTCAATTTTCTTGATAAGCATCAAATGTGATTAATTAACATCTTAAATACCTAATGCATTATTACTATAGATTAAATTAATTACACTTAATGCATTATTACTATCATGCCAATTTTTTCTTAAATAATACTTCTTCCTTTTAAGGTGTGACCCTTTAGGTTCTCCATATTAAACCGGTTGTGAATAAATCAATTAGAACAGTTCTAATCTTATTTAAATAAATAAATTAAACTAATAATCTATTTAAATAAATAATATTTATTCTACAATAGGGATAAGCCTCCCTAGCGATCAACGACTTTCTAGATAATATAGATTTCAACATTAATCATAAAAGAACCTGTGAGTTAATAGTTACCATACAATTCAATCCTTCCACCATACAATGTCCCAATTAAATATAAGACATGGATTTACTGTCAAGTCTTAATTTTTTTAATCGTATGTATTTCGATTAGAAAACGCACAACTCCAAATAATGCAAATTAGAAACCTCTTTCTAATTTCATTCCACCTTGGCCAAGGATTCTTGGGTTGTCATTTAACGAATCACATAGGACATATCTCCTCTTTTACTAGAGGTGGTAGATTCTTTATTGATCATACATTATCTCCATATGCAACTCATTATACCCAAGCATACCCTATATATGTCTTAAAAGGCCTTAAAGAATAAGTCAAAGTATAATTTGTTACGTACAAGATACTATGATGATCTCAAGTCCAAGGATCACTTGTACTACTATCACATTAGGAATTCCTATTGACAGGTGAGTAAAACTCCATTAGGTATTCCATAGCGAGTCACGTTCAGTGAAC
Source organism: Panax stipuleanatus (assembly GCA_020205555.1). NCBI lineage: Eukaryota > Viridiplantae > Streptophyta > Magnoliopsida > Apiales > Araliaceae > Panax > Panax stipuleanatus. Next base: position 34,665,889 of record CM035120.1, read on the forward strand.
TTATTCTCCAATAAGCACCTACATACTTGCTTTAGTGTCTCCACACAAATGACCATTAGATCAGTCATCCTCATCCAATGAGCAAGCAACATATGTACCAATCTATCCGGATTTACTAATCCCTATTTTAGAAATCCCATGATTGAGAACTATTTTAATTTTTAAGCTTTCTAAGAATTTAGATCTCATTAGCATGATCTCATCATGATTGTAAAAGCATTGCTTAAAACTATGGGTTATTTACATATTATAAAAAACAGCACCATGTAGATAATTAAATGCCTTAAATTAATATTTTATTAATAAATAAATAAGATTGTTTACAAAGTATGTGATTTATCATCATACATGATTGGCTTGTATGCACACTACTATCAAATCATTCATGCGAACATAATGAACAATGCTCATTTTAGTTCTACATACCTATATATGTAGGTTACTCATACTATTATGCTTTATCTAAGTCACCTTAACATCCTAGCATTAACAGTATATAGCAGAAATTAGAAGTCTGTCTGTAGAGGCTGGCGCAGCTGCGCTGTGCCTGGGTATAAACCCGGCGCAGCTGCGCCATGTCCAGTCCATACCAGTGAACTTCCTGCTTCGGCAGGACTTAGGCCAAATGCCAACTTTCTTTCATGAAAACAGTTTTAAACAGCCATATTGTAATTCCAACATGTATACAAGTCCATATAACAACTTAACAACCACTTCCCAATCCAATTACAATCTAGTATGGCATAACCAAAAATTTGAATTTTTTCAGAAAACAAAAATCAAGAACAAGGAAAGAGGGATTATACCTCTGCTAAACGCAAAATGAATGTGCTGCTATCTCACTCCTTCCTCAACTGATATATGCTTACTCTCTATTCTCTCTTACTTATGAATTCTCAGCAATTGAAATGAGAGAAGAAGAGCCATTATTTATAGAAGAACTAATATCCAGACAAAGCTTTTCTCTCCCAAATTAAACCAACGAAAATTGAATTGTATGGAGGTTATGGAGTGGTAGGTAAATGGTAGTTGAATTACACTATTATGCCCACTCCCCCATTGATCATGAGCTAGGAAGCTATGAAATGCTGAGTTTAAGGAATAGAGAGCTAGCTTCATGATGTATTCACATGTGCAAGGATTGAGACTATTAATATGGGACAAGCAAAGCAAATCTCAGCATTCTACAATACTTATGCTATACACTTATACATAAATTCTACTCTTATGTTATATTTTATATACATATTATCCATACATAGGTTATAACTTAATGTCACAATATAAATTTACATAAGTAATACTTCAATATAGTAAAGGTAATTTGTACGCATATAATCCATGTATATTTTGTTAATACCGGATATAATTTGATCGAATATTATCACATTACATTGTCTCCTTTATTATTAAATTTTATTAATTCAATAATTGTTTATAATATATCTATGATATATTATTTTATTGTATACTCATATACATATTGTCACACAGGCATAAATCATGTAGCTTATATATTTTAATCAATCTTAATATATGGTTTCTATGTGTAGTATAATCACATTGCACTATATAATATAGTTTATATATACTTGCATGGTCACACTTAAGTGCTTCACTACACTATATAATATAGTTGTATTCCATATACTTTATATTTTTAATTATTGCATACTTGCACATAACAATTAATATAATCTTATTATATTAATAACTTACTTACTTGTTTTATCATTCATAATGATAATTAATTAATTAATTAAATATTAATTAATTCATCCCTCATATATCAATGTAATCATTAATAACACTTAATTAATATTCATAGGATTAATTATCACATTAATAAATATAACTCTTATTATATTTATAAACAAGTTGCTTATTATTATTCTATTATTTGTAATAATAATAAATCAACAGACCATTATTATATAACAATTATCAATTAATATAGATTAATTGTCCACTTAATAATTCCTTCGTTAATTCATATACTCAATAATGTTTCTCTTCACTATGCCACACAAGGCATTTAACGAGTTTATCGCAAACTCCATATTTTCTCAATTATTATAATTATTCCATTTAATATAATTGAGTTAACTCATCTCATAACACAAAATCATTTCTATTCAAATAGATATTCATTTCTATTAATATATTTATTTAATAATATATGGAAATTCTCAGGTATTACACTGGCGACAACACTGGGAGATCAAGTCAAACCCCGGCGACAACCACGGGAGATACAAAAAACCCCGACGACAACACCGGGAGATCAAGTCAAACCCCGACAACAACACCGGGAGATCAAGCCAAACCCCGGTGACAACCCCAAGAGATCAAGCGAAACCCCGGCGACAACACCGGGAGATCAAGCCAAACCCCATCGATAACCCTAGGAGATACAGTCCAAACCTCGGCGACAACACTGGGAGATCAAATCCAACCCCGGCGAAAACTCTGGGAGATACAGTCAACCCAGACGACAATACCGGGAGATCACAGTCAACCTCAGCGACAACACTAGGAGATCAAGCTAAACCTCGACGACAACCCTAGAGCATCAAATCATCTTTAGAGAGAACCCTGGGATATCAAGTCATCCTCGAAGACGACCCTGAGGAAGAATAGAGTCAGTTGGGATTAAACCTCGGAGACAATCCCGAGAAACAGTCGAAAACCCTGTCAATCATGGAGACAACCCTCGGAAAGGCAAAATGATCATTTTACTAACTCGACATCAAATAAAGTCAAAATTAAGACAAATAAATGCCATGAGGGTCATGAAGAACCAGAACATCAATCCCGAGTGAAAACAGCACAAGACAGCTAAACGGACGGACTATGAAGACTCAAAGATTGGGTCATGGACCCATCTTCTTGAATTTGGAAAACGTCAAATCCAATGTTATTGTGTAACTCTTGGAAAGGGCTTTCTAGAAAGGTATAACACGGATCAATCGGACTCCCGGATTGAAAGTTATGAAGGATCAAAGCGGACAACGCGTTGGTCGGAGTGCACGTACTTCAAGATAACAGGACCCACAGAATTGGGGCCCACTCGGGGAGCCGTAGATAGACTCGTGGCTGCCACGAGTAGACCCGCGGCTATTTTGGTCTATAAATACAGACCCCCACCAACAAAAAAGAAAAAAAATGGAGAAAAGAGAGAAAATTCTGCCCATTTCAGCTCTTAACCCTACCTATAGTGCTATAAATTTCAATTTTATTCTTCTAATACGTTTGTATACGTATATATACTAACATATCAAATTTTTTAAGGTGGAAACAGAGTTTTCAAGTCCTCCAAGAGTTTAAAACTTTTAGAGCTACACACTATAAGATTTCTTGTGATCTGAAGCTTTTTACTGCTTTATCATATATATATGAGTATATATATATACATATATATGTAGCTTCTGGTTTCTCATGGATTTTAAATCCGTGGCCTTTCTAGCTTACTTTTATGTATATATATAAGTATATATATACATTTTAATTGCTTTTGCAGCCTAAATTTCAAATCTGTGGCTTTTATCTCTTTAATATATATATAATACTATATATATATATATATATATATATATATATATATTTATAAGTCTTATTTAGCTTAAATTGTTAATCTGTGGCATTTTCAGCTTTAATATATATATAACTGACTATATATATATATTTATATTTAATCCAGTCATGCTTAGATTATAAATTTGTGGCCTTTTCTACTTATATATATATATATATATATATATATATATATATATATACTAACTTCGTTAGACTGGATTGTTAATCCGTGGCTTTTACTCCTGTTAATATATATATATATATATAATTATATATATATATATATATTTATATTAACTCGTTTGGCCTTGATTGCTAATTCGTGGCCTTTTTAGCTTCAATATATATATATATATATATATATATATATATATATATATATATATATATATATATATATATATATAAGCATATATATATTTACATTTATCAGTTACGCCTGGATTGGAAATTTGTGGCTCTTTACAGCTTTAATATATATATATATATATATTATTTATTCAGTGTGATTAAATATCTGTTTTAACTGTTCATATGATATAAATTTGTTCTAATGTAAAGTTTGTGGACTAGGTTTATCTGAATCTAGCCATCTCTAAATTTTAACCGGTTCAAAAGCTGTCAAACTGGAACCGTTGAGCTAGAATGGCTAAGATTTATTTAAATCTAGCTTTCTTTCTACTGTTGTAAATATTAGAGCAACTACGCAACCCTTGATCCATATCTAGAGGGAACGGGAAGCTTTGGCTACACCCATGCAAGGATTTAACTTATGAATCATTTGTCTTGCGATGTGTAGATTCCAATTTGCATTTTATTTCAATATTTCCGATGTGCAGGCTTTCTTTGATAATATTCTGTGTGCCTATGAATCACGAAATCTACGATTAACCACATGGATCTAGATCCGGTTCCCACGATGGACAACTTTGCATTGTCAATACAGCATGTCTGTCTTCTTGTAAATGTAAATCTAAGGGACCTTAAAAAAGTTATTTGGAGTTAAGGTCTCAGTATAGTAAATTGTGGTTTGTAGTGCTTAGGTCACTTCGATGGCTTTTATGCCCATAAGGAGCCCGACACTTGTATATATGTTATTTGGTCGAGGATGCTTCACATCCCTACAATAAAATTAAATCAGCCGAATATAGAATAAAATTGAAGTATCAAAAAGGTTTCAATTCCTATGCGAGCGAAAGGGTTTGAAAACCATCTTCCAAAACATCACTTTCATATCTTGTCTAAAAATGGACTTTTAATTAAATCAAACCCTTCGTGTATATGTCCAACAAAGCAGAACACTACTTTCAAATCACGTAGGCCCAATTATTGCAAGCACATACACACACACACACACTGCAAATAAAATAGGAAAATTAAAAAGACGCGGTAACTGTGTTTCACGGAAGTCGGGGGGTTCTTAACACCTTCCCCCCCCCCCCCCCCGCTTAATCAAGCCCCCAAACTCTTTGAATCTCTAGTTTCTAAGGCCAAGTTAAACTGAGTCCAGTAATTGGGTCTACTTGCAAAAGTTTTCAAACAAAACTCGGTTGAGTTGGTACAACCATTTCAAATATACCAACTGGTGACTCTGTAAAATCAAACTTTTCAAATCATAGACATTGTATGTCGGCCTTTTGATAAAAAAAATTCACCCTTCAGATTAAATAAATAAAAACAAACAAGGGTAGAAACACATTAGGGAAAGGGGGATCGCCAAAGATTTTTTCCGAGGTCGACAGGTGACGACTCTGCTGGTGACAGTAGAGGGCTTAAGCCGCACTTCAATCTTTTCAAGAATTCCCTTTTTATCTGCATGTGTGTGGATGTTGTGTGTACATTAAGTGGATGAAAATAAATGTCTTACTGCGCTTTATATTAGTGCTTTGCACAATGTCATCATTTCATACGGTGAGACACGTTGTATGTGAATGTATGTTGTGTGATTCCTCCACCAGGAGGCAAATCTGTCGGCGTTTGATTACTGGACTCAAAGGAGATTAATCCTGCGAGGCTCAAGAAAGGCGCCACTCAAATCCGATCCAATTGAAAGAACGGATTAATTTCCCATCTAGTAAATTGCGATGATCTGAGGACCTTTATGCCAAAAAGCTGCGAGAGTAGCCTAAGATAAGTTCAGCCTAAGATAAGTCAGCCTCTGATAAGCCAAATCCGAAGGAGAGTCTCTTCATGCCTTCCCCTTTCAATTAAATGTAAGTTTCAAATTCCATGTAAATATCAAATAAATGTACATATACATTCTATTCCCTGTCAATTTTATTAAATCCTGTCATCAAAACAACTGACCTTTGTTTACAGGAAAAGATTAAAAAAAATTCAAAAATAACGCATTGCATAGCATGCATCTTGTTAATATATACATCATAATTAACATACCTACTTTTATTGTAGGAAAAAATTGGTCATATTACCAGATCAAAGTCTAAAAAGGTACTAAGCCCATCTCCAGGCATGACTTCAAGTGCCCAACTTGAATCCACCCCTGTCTCTCGGGAAAAGTTCGAAGGACTAAAGAACTAGATAGCTGAATTGGCTATTTTCCTAAAGGAACAAAGCAAAAGTCTTCAGGGTAAACAAATACTTGTTCAAATAGAATCGTCCACACAAGGTGGCGGTTAAGATACCGACAAGAAGAAAGATAGCTCAGATACCTGAGCCTCAAAATAAGGATCTGACCAACAAAACCCCTGAAATCACCAATCTCAAAAATGATCATGAAACTGGTGATATTAGGAAAAAAGTCCAGCAAATGGAAGAAACAATCCAGTCCATCAAAGGAACTGGGGCATTTGGGAGTGTAAACTGCTCAAATCTGTGTATATTTCTAGGGGCTCGATATCAAGACAAATTTCAAGTCTCGAATTTTGAAAAGTATGACGGATTAGGAGATCCTTACACTCATTTAAAAGGGTTCATTGGAGAACTCGGATCCTATGCTAAAGATGAGAAACTCAGAATGCAGTTATTTCAAATAAGTCTAACTGGGGAAGCCCGAGCTTGGTATGCCTGACTCGACAATTCCAAAATCCATAGCTGGGAAGAGCTAGCACATGCCTTCCTACATCAATATAGCTTCCAGTCTCAGATGGATCCTGATCAATATCAAGTGACCAAGTTCAAAAAGTAAAGCAATGAATCTTTTCGTAAGTATGTCCAAAGATGGAGACGATTGGCTGCAAAAGTCACCCCACCTATGACAGAAAGAAAAATATTAATGACTTTCATAGACATCCAGAAAGCTCTATATTATGAGAGGGTCCTAGCAGGTATAGGAAAACCATTCTCGGAAATAATCAAATATGGAGAAATGGCCGAAATGGGTCTGAAGTCTGGAAGGATCAAAGACCTTACCGCTTTGAAGGCAGTGGCCGAGCATATTCAAGCTGGAAGCCATGGGAGTAATCCTCTGAGAGTCCACAAAAAGAAGGAGGAGGTTGTGTCCTTAATACTTCAGGGACAGAATCAGAGAGGCAATCCAAACTTGCCCATTCAAAGGAGAAATTATTCCCCTTTTAACGCTCCTGCACAATCTTTGAATCCTCCCTTCCAAAAAGCCAGAGAAATTAAACGTCAAAGAATGTTCACACCCTTAGGGGACTTACTGGAAAATGTGCTGAAACTTCTAACAACACAAAAGAAGATTGTCCAGCTCCTTCCGTCGGTCAATTCAAGCGGACGAAATTTTGACCCGAGTAAGAAGTGTGCTTATCATTCAGGAGCACCGGGCCACGATACCCAAGATTGTTGGTCTCTCAAACATAAAATACAAGACCTGATGATAGATAATGGGAAGATTGTGGTGACAACACAAGAACAACCACATGTTCAAGATAATCCTCTGCCTCAACACAATGAGGAGAGCGTAAATATGATCAACATGGGAAACGGAGAAGGATCCAAATACCTCCGGTGTATCGGAGAGTCATCCCAAGTAAACAAAGACAGGCTGGACAATTGGGAATATTCGTAAAGGCAGTTTCTGAGAGAATAAGAAATCAAATCTATCAAGGAACATGATGGACAATTAGCAGAACTGATAGTTTATCAACATCAGATAACCAGGCAGTTTATAAATCAGACCAACCAACATGAAGCAAATCTTCTTACTCCTGAAATTAGTCCCATTTCCAGAAAGGATCATTACCGATTTCACGAGCATGAACCCTGTGTTGGGTTTATACGAAATCTTGGGCACAATCAAATTGCAAAAATTAGCGGAAGTATGGTATATCAGAGTTTAAAAAAATTTCTACAAAACCATTACTTGGATCATCCTTTATTCAAATTATTAATTCAAAATAATAAATAAAAAGTTATGGAATTCATACCCTTGTGGAACGAAGCTTCCACAGGTACGAGTTCAACTCCTTGTTCTTCGTGATCTCCTTGAATTTTCGTATTAGTTCCTTCCTTTGATCAATGTTAGCCACCCAAGTGTTTGGCCTCTAGAGGTGATTCACCAAGAAATATGAATTATCAAGAAGGAGGGTGGCTGGCTAAACCCTAGGTTTCTATCCACTATAGAAAAGGAGTACTCTCCAACAATTGGAATTGCATCAACTGATATCTATTATAAGACTCCTCATATATAGATATTGGTCAACCCTTCTAATCCTATAAGACATAGGGTTTCATTTAATTCATTAAACTCCTTTAATTAATTTAGGTTTCCCACCACATTGGGAATAATTAATTAAATTCCTTTAATTAATTTGCCTCCTAATCTTATTAGGAATAAATGAGAGTACTAATATTAAATTAATTCCTAAACTCTAGAAACTAAAATAAAATAATTGTAATAATATTAATAAGACTCCTCTTATTAATTAATATTTAATATTTCCAAAAAATTAAATAATAAATATTAAGCTATTTAATTTATTCTATCATCATAGATTAAATTAATTTCACTTAATGCATTATTACGATTATGTCATTGGTAGCTGTCGTCTAGCACTACAAAATTTACCTTACTACTATTCCACTAACTCAAGAATTAGTATAGTAATAAGCAAGAATCCATCCCACAGAGAGCGTTTTGTTTTATAGTTATCCAAGTATTTTCTAATGAATAGGAGATTTTAGTTTGAAAAGTATAATTAACGAAAGTGAATTTAAAGAAAATATCAATGAGTAAAAAGCTTCAATTCTTCAGTTCAGTATCGCCTTTTCACAATTATGGATTAACCAAGAGTTTACACTATATATCTTTCAATGAGATTAATAACCCTAGATAACTGCGATCGCTAATTATCCAAAATTCTCCTTATGTGTAAATCTAATGCGACAATCGCCAACAAAATATCCGAACTATCATACAACCTAGAGCTATCAGTCTAAATTTAATATGATAGAAGCATGAAGAATGAGAATTAGATTATTCCAAGCAATAATTACACAATTAATAATTATTTAACTTGTCTTTTGAAAACCTTAATAATATTCAAAAGCTTGACCACAATCAAATATCATTAATTTCTACTTATGATCAGACATACATCGTTTGCTTAAAATATATCTTAATCTTGCAGATGATATCAATTTACTAATTTAATCCTACAGAAACCAAATTAATCAATTGAATAGCATACAATAAAGTTTATGTAGATAATCAGAATAACTCTCACATACGAAAGAGTAAATAATATAAACTTGATCAAACCATTAATTGAAAAAAAGGTTCAACATCCCTTCAGAATTGAATGAGTAAATTAGCCTGACATGGCTTGATTCTTCAAAACTAAGGTTTAAATCAATGAATAGCCTCCTTCTAATTCTAAGATAAAGATGAATTAAACCTAAGAAAACTACTAATATTAGTACAAATAGGTAAGTCTGCAATCCTTTTTCTAATCAACTTTACAGCTTTAAGTAACCAAATCTGGTTAGATCCGTCAGTCACGCGTGCCCCGCGCCTAGTTCTCTTCACAAGCGGCGCACCCCGCGCTAGCCTACCAGGGACTCTCACATGATCCGCTCAGCTTAGTACAAATCAAGCGCGCCCCGCGCCCCGCGCCTAGCTGCCAGATCACCTCTTTCAACCTGCGTTCTTCCCAGTTGCCCATTTACGCTCCTTTCCTGCACTTTGACACAAAAACATAAAAAGTAACATGCACTACTTAAGTAATCGCAATATATTAAGCTTTAGAAATACCGATTCAGTAGGTTTTTAACCTTCTCATCAAATTCCCCTAAACTTAAACAATTGCTTGTCCTAAAGCAAACAAACACAACTCTACAGAATGAATGCAACTAACAAGATCGAGCAGAAATCCTAGCAACCAACTAAAGGTTGTATATTCCTCACGAATTGACACTTAACTTATAATTAATCTTGACTCATGAACAATCATAGACTCTCTCATCATCACCTCACTTACATGACCCTAATCCCCTTCCGTGTGTGTGTGTCCAATTTCATATCAACAGTTCAAAGTGATTCATGTGATTATTCCCAAACAAACATTTTACCTCTCCCACAGATAACTAATCAAACATGGCATCCACATAAGCATTATGAGAATTAAGCTATATAAGCAATAAAAGATCAATCATCAAAGCTTATGCTTTGTGGGTGCGTTTTAATGCCCCATACCACCAATTACTCTAGATATCTGACTTGTGCAATGTTCAACCCCTTAGGCTTTTTAATGTTACCCGTATAACGGACTTTCGACCAACTACTCCTAAACCCGAAGGCTTTAGGGCCCTAGGTGTGAAGACATCCCCTAGGGTTTACTTGTCCGAGTAACAAAGGCCATGAGGTCAAACTAAGTCAGTTTTTTTTATTTCACAAGTACTTTTTTTTTTGATTTTTCTTTTATTTAATTTTCTTTCTTTCTTTTCTAAACCGCAATTCCCCTAAACTTATGTTTCAGCCAATGTTCTATTTTTAATATATGATCAAGTAAATGCCCGTGTTCAAATACACACAAATTCCTAATCTCAATTGACAGTCAATTGATGTGCTTGAAATTTGAAAAAAAAACCAGAATAATGTAATGAGGTTACTATGGTCGAGCCTAATTAGTTCATGAAACTTAATTTTATGCAAGATTAGTGAAAACCGAAGTCATTAACCATTTATTTCATTACCATGACTCACTGCTCAATCTCTATGTATTATACTAAATGCATGCTTCTACTGACACAATTCCTACATGAATGCAATAATGCTTTTTTAAAATGCACATGAACTAAATGAATTAAATTAACTCTATATAAAACCTATTATATATGCAGAAACACAAAAATTGAATTCCCCCCAACATAAATCAGGTAATGTCCTCATTACTTAGCATAGGAAATAATATAAACGAGGACTTCCCTGAGCGACGAGTCAAGACTCGTCGTAACCTTCATCATTGGATAGGGGGTAGGCAGGCAGAATTGGAGGAATGGGCAGCTGAACTATATCTGAATTTCGTGAAAAGCGCGATAAGGCATCGGCCAATGCTGTAAACGCCCCAACATTGTATGTATAAATTGTGGCTTGGCGTTGGGCAAGTCGCAGACTCCGCTGTTGACTTCGTCAGCCAAAAACTAGCTGACGACTATGCTCCGGCCGCTTCAGCCCCTGGCTCATTCGCTCGTGGTGGTGTGGATGGTGGTATCATGATGAAGCCCTCTCCCGGAGGATGTGACCGTACTCCTTCCCATGGTTTGTACTTCTCAATAGTAGGATGGTCAATGATGGCCATTGGTTGTTGGACCGGCTCCAAGTCGTGTCATTAAACTCTCACTTTCCAACATAAATCAGTGATGTGGAAACCATGTAGCAACCCTCCTGTGGTTCCCCCTCTCAGCGATCGTTCAATGGACTATTGAATGCATAACCCGATGTCAACGTTCAAGATCTCAACTTCATTATTAGACCCATCCTCATGAGTGACGATGCCATAGAGCAGCCATGCTCGTTCCTTAGTTAAGTCATTTTGGTGACGCATAGGCATGAGTCGAGCACAAATAAAGGCATACCATCCTTTCCCATATCGACTCAGCGCGGCATGTGGAAAAGTGACTTTTTCATCGGTGCCCGCCTTGGTCACCCATTGAGCTGCTGGCTTACAAAGTCGCTCTATGATTTCATTCAGATTGGGCAGATGGTCCTCGTATCGATCTGTCTGTGGTGTTTACACCCCAAAGTATTCGATCGCCGCTGCTCTGAATGACACCGGCTTTCCCCGAACTATTACCATATAATCAACGTGCTCGATGGCGTTGGCGTAGAATTCCTTGATAATGTTGATCACTGCTGGTTTAGGTTTCTCATCCAATTAACCCCAGTTGCGCTCAACAATCATGAGTGCCATGTCTCCGTCCAATTTGGCATCCGGTTTCAGCCCTCTTTCAAGCACTAAAGTTTTCTTGTCTATAACTTTGTTGTAGCGTGTTGATGTTGCCTCTCTCACAAATCTAGTGGCATCAAACCGTGGAGGAACACCAGAAGTTGAAGTCCGTGGCCTTTTGGATGCCATAGTGATGCTCTCTCGTTGAATTGTGCCCAAAGAACTGAAGTTATATTGTGAAAACCTGTTAAAACAATTTATCGAACACATGGTGGGTGAATGTGTTTCTCCCCCAAACTTAGTTCCCTTTATATATCACAAATTTCCCAAATAGAAATAATTCAAATCAACCTTGGGTCATCAGTAACCCAAGGGTTCCTAATACAATAGTAAAGCATTCAATGAAACTATGATACCTTGGACAATAAAACCCCAATATCAATGAATTACTTGTGTTACCTTTTGATAGTTGCTTCAATTGGATGTTTATTGATTGAATGCCCTATGTTCTTCCTGCCTTAAATTGGAGATATTCAGTTTGAATTGTGGGTCTTTGGAGATGTATATGAGGTTGAGAGTGTGGGGGGAGAATTTGGAGATGGTTAGAGTAGAAGTTGGGTTAAATTGGGTTAGGTTTAGAGAGAGAGTAGACTTAGAACAGGATTTGGATTTGGAGAGTTATTGACTTGGAGTAGGTTTAGAGAGATTGTATAGGAATAGAGTTAGAGAGAGTTGGCTTTGAATTAGTTTTGGAGAGGGAAGAGAGTGAACAAAACTGTGTTTTAAACTTGGCCTAGCGGATCGGCGCGCCCCGGGCCCTGTCTATACTCAATGTTACGCGGCCCAAGTTGGAACGACTTGATTCACTAAATTTTTTGGAGGGGTAGTGCGCCCCGCGCCAATTTGGAATTTTTGAACCTGAGTTGCTGGTAGGGTAGCGCGCCTAGTCTCGCAGTCATTGGGTGCAGCCCGGGCCAGACTGGTTTACTTGTTCCTTTTGTTTTTCTTGACCAGTTTCCCTACCACCTTCTGCATTAAAAATTTATTACATATAAAAAGTTGATTATACAATAGCATATGAAAATGAAATAAATAGAACTTAATTAATAATAACTACTGAGGATTAAGAAATTAGGTTGCCTCCCAAATAGCTGCCCTTGTTTAACGTCGTTAGCTCGACTAAAATCCATTCTATCATCCGGAAGCCGGATCCATCAGTGTTAACATCTCAACTTCCTCAACTTGCTGCTATCCAAATATAGCTTCAACCTATGGTCATTCACCTTGAACACAATCCCTGTCTTTGGATTTTGGATATCTTCTGCACCATGAGGAAACACATTAGTGACTAGGAATGGACCCTCCCAACGAGAACGCAACTTACCTGGAAATAATTTCAATTGTGAATTAAAAAGGAGAACTTTTTGTCCAACAGTGAAATTCTTTCACAAAATCTATTTATCATGGAAAGCTTTTGTCTTAGCCTTATACAGTTTAGAACTCTCATATGATTTAGTATGCAACTCCTCGAGTTCTTGTATCTACAACTTCCTATGGACGCTAGCTTGATCCAAGTTCATGTTGTACTATTTGATCTCCCAGAAAGCTTTGTGCTCTAGCTCCACCGGTAGGTGGCATTGTTTCTCGAACACCAGCCTATAAAGAGACATACCAATTGGAGTTTTGTATGCCGTCTTATATGCCCATAGTGCATCATCTAATCTAAGATTCCAATCTTTCTGTTCGGGTTGACTACTTTCTCTAAAATGGATTTTATTTCTCGGTTGGATACCTTAGCTTGGCCATTGCTTTGCGGATGATAGGATGTAGATACCGTGTGAAGAACGTTGTACTTATTTAACTAGGCTGCTAACACCCTATTACAAAAGTGAGTTCTGTGATCACTAATGATGGCTCGTGGTGCTCCAAACCTGACAAATATGTTAGTCCTGACAAAATCTACAACAACTTTAGAATCGTCAGTCCTGGTGGCTTTAGCTTCCACCCATTTGGAAACGTAATCAACTGCCAATAAGATGTAAACATTTCCAAAGGAAACAGGAGAAGGTCCCATAAAATCAATACCCCAAACATCTAAGATTTCAACAATTAGAATAGGGTTTTGTGGCATTTAATGTCTATGTGATATATTTCCTATTCTTTGGAAATTTTCACATAATTTGCAAAATAGATATGAGTCTTTGAAAATTGAGGGCCAAAAGAAACCACTCTCTAACACCTTTTGTGATGTTCTTTTAGGTCCAAAATGACCTCCACAAGCATAGGAATGACAGAAAGCTAGAATAAATTGAAACTCATTATCAGGTACACAACGTCTAACTATCTGATCAGCACAAAATTTCCACAAGTATGGGTCATCCCACACATATTGTTTTGCATCACTCCTAAGCTTTTCTTTCTTGGATTTTAAAAATCACTCGGTAAATACGCACTTACCAAATAATTCACAATGTCGGCATACCAGGGAGTTGTTTTGCCAATAGAAAGTATATGCTCATCCGAAAAAATGTCTTGTAATGGTAGTGCTTCTTCCTCCTTCAGAATTTTGCTCAAGTGATCCGCTACCAAGTTGTCCACACCCTTTTTATCTTTAATTTCCAAGTCGAATTCTTGCAGCAGCAAGATCCACCTTATGATTAGAGGTTTGGATTCTTTCTTAGTAAGCAAGTACCTAAGAGCAGCATGGTCAGAATAAATTATCACTTTAGTACCAAGTAAGTATGATCTAAACTTATCTAAGGCAAATACAACAGATAAGAGTCCTTTTTTAGTTGTGGAATAGTTTATCTGATCCGCATTCAATGTTCTGGAAGCATAGTAGATGGCATGGACAGCTTTGTCAATCTTTTGGCCCAAGACGGCGCCGACAGCCTAGTTGCTTGCATCACACATTATCTCGAATGGGAACTTCCAATTTAGTGGTTGAATCACCATGTACTGTGAAATCATCCATAAAGACCTCAATGCATTCTTCTAAAAGATCGAAAAAAATACTCACCATGTATCTTTGAAAAGTACCTAGGGCATTGCAGAGTCCAAAAGACATTCGCCGATAAGCAAAAGTTCCAAAGAGACATGTGAATGTGGTCTTTTCTTGGTCTTCGGGTGCAATCACAATCTGGTTATAACCTGAGAAACCATCTAGAAAGCAATAATAAGTATGCCCAGCTAATCGTTCTAACATTTGATCAATAAAAGAAATGGGCAAAATGATCTTTTCTAGTTACGACATTTAGCCTCCTATAGTCAATACACACTCTCCAACCTGTTTCCATCCGTGTGGGCACTAACTCATTATTATCATTCTTGACAACCGTGATTTCGAATTTCTTTAGAACTACCAGCACCAGACTTACCCATTGACTGTCGGAGATGGGGTAGATGATTCCTGCATCGAGAAGATTTATTACCTCTTTCTTTACTACCTCCACCATTGGTGGGTTCAAACATCTTTGTGCATCCCTCGTAGTTTTAGCTCCGTCTTCCAGCAAAATTCGATGCATGCACATTGCAGGGACTAATTCCTTTGATGTCTGCTATGGTCTAAACAAACACTGTGATGTGGTCCCTAAGGACTCTCAACAATTTTTCTTCCTGCACTTTGGTTAGATTACTAGCAATGATCACAGGTAAAGTCTCATTAGTCCCTAAATACGCATATTTCAAGTGTGCAGGTAGTTGTTTCAATTCAAGTGTTAGAGTTTGCTCAAAAGATAGTAATAGTTGTTGGTGAGACACAGATAATTGAATTAACTGAACTGCATGTTTATCTGAGAGTTTAGGCAATGAATGTAGTGCAGCCACAGTTTCCTTCAATTTTTGATTTTGCTCAAGTTCATACTTTCCATCCATGTCCAAACTGCTAGAAATAGCAACCTCCAAACTCTCTCTTTGAATTTGTTCAAAAGTTTCCTGCACTAAAGAGTCACACACATCAATTGCAAACTCCATTGTCAATGTCACATTATGCACATCAATTATAGCCCTCGCTGTCTTTAGGAAGGGCCTTCCTAACAAGATGTGTGATGGGTTTGGTGATGTATCATCTTCCATATCCACTATGTAAAAATCTGCAGGAAAGATTAGTTCGTTCACCTGCACCAAGACATCTTCAACTACCCCTCGAGGGTAGGTGTTAGTACGATCTGCCAATTGAATAATCACACTAGTATTTTTCAAAGCACCTAGATTTAGAGACTTATAAAGAGATAATGGCATCACATTAATCGAAGAACCTAAATCTAGCATGGCCTTCTCAAATCCAGTGTTTCATATCTTACATGGGATCAAGAACATGCTTGGATCTTTATATTTAGGGGGCATTTTTCTTTGAAGAACAGTTGATACATTGTCCCAAACTGTGACTTTTTCATCATTTTCCAATTTTCATTTGTTAGTGCACAATTCTTTTAAAAATTTCGCATACCGTGGCACTTGTTGAATTGCATTAAGTAATGGAATATTCACTTTTACTTTCTTAAAAGTTTCCAGAATTTCTTTTTCCTGTTCATCTTTCTTTGAAGTTCTAGAATTTCTATCAGAACCGTGAATTTCATGAATAATTTTTTTATATATAATAAGAAAATGAATACTTATTGGAACATAAATGTTTATGAGTTATAAGATAAGTAATTCGATTATATTAAATTGAATTTATGATATTGAGGAAATATGAAAAATTTCGACGAACTTGTAGAATGCCTTGTGTGGCATGAGAAGGGAAATGGTGATGATTTAATTAATTCAAGAGGAAAATCAATAAGTGAAGGATTAATTAATATTACATTGTTAATTAATCATTGTGATTAGTAAATAGCCTACTAATGAGTAATTGTTAATAATATGTTATTATAAATAAAAAAATATTTACGAGTAAGTAATTGATGAATATGATAAGAGTTATATTTAATTGTTTATTTGTGGAGTACAATACATGTGATAGTTAATCATACAATAATGTCATTAAGTGAATAATTAATCTATATTAATTATTATATTGTTATTATAAGAAATATAATAATAATCTGTTGATTTAGTATTTTTGCAAGTAATGATTTGATACTAAGAAAATAGTTTATAAATATAATAGGATTTATATTGCTTAGGAATGTGATTATTTATCATAAAATAATAATTGATAAGGGTAAATTAGTGAGGGAATTACTACGTGAACAATTAATTATTATTTAATAGTTATAAAATATTAACGATGATATTCATTAATGAATGAATTATTAAGTGAACAATTAATCTATATTAATTGTTAATTGTTATTAATGGTTATAGAATATTAATAATGATTAATTGATAATGTGTTAATTATTATTATTATTGCGAATAATAGAATGATAATAAGCAATTTATTTATAAATATAATAAGATTTATATTTATTTAATATGATAATTAATCATATAAATGTTAGTTAATTATTATGGAGATTAATAACTCCATTAATTTATGAGGAATGGATTAATTAATATTATCGTTAATTAATCGATAAGAGGACTAATTTATTTATTTGACAAATAAGTAAATTATTAATATTGATTGATGAGGGAAGAATTAATTAATATTAATTAATTGCCATTGTGAATAATAATCGAATAGAGTTTATTTGTTCAATTAATTGCTATGTGCAAAGGATGTGATAATTAAAAATATAACATATAGTATGATACATATGTAGTGCAACACTTAAGTGTGACCATGCAATTATATATAAACTATATTATATAAGGCAATGTGGCTGTACATATTAAAACTATATGTTATGAATACATCGTGATGCTTATGTGATAATATGTATGTAAGTATACATTAAAATAAAACATTATGAATATATATAGTAAACAATTATAATTGATAATTAATTATATATATAATGGAATAATAGAATTAAATAAAGGAGATAATGTGATGTGATTATATTCGAGTAAATTATACCGGTGAGATAAAATGTACATGGATTATATGTGTTCAAATTGCATTTACTATATTATGTGAATTCTTTAGGATTACATTGTGACTCTAACTAAAGTATAACCTAAGTGTGTATATCATGAAACTAAGTATGTTGTATTGCATAGTTGCCAAGTTACTGAGCTTCTAATTGGCTTGTCCTAAAATAACAGTCACATTCTCTTCACGTGATATACTCCAAGCTAGCCTATTCCCTATTTCCTCAAACTCAGCAAATTCTAGCTCGTGATCAATGGGGGAGTGGGAATCATGATAGGTTCTAACAACTAATTACCAACCCTCCAATAACCTTTATGCAATTCTTCAATCCATGGGTTTTATTTAGTGGAAGATTGCAATGTCTGTGTAATCTATTTTCTATAAATTGAGCTCTCCTTCTCCATTTTCAATTGTTGAGAATTTGCTTAAGTGTTGGATTGAGTGTGCATTGTAAGTTTGTTAGCAAGATAGTTTGCAGAGAGAGGGAATTCATATAGCAGCAAGTATATTCCATTAACAGAGGTACAATTCCATCTCCATGTTCTTCATTTTTCTGTTTCTGAGATTGATAAATTCTTAATTCTCGATTTCAATTAAACATGGATTGAGTGTTAAGTTGATTGGGACATGATTGTTAGGTGGCATTTAAGTTATTATACATGTTAGAATTATGTTAGAAATTGTGTGGAAAGATTTTGGCTGGAAAATTTTTGAGTTGGGCTAAGAGCTGCCGAAACTACACAGCTGCAGGCCTGGCCGCCAGCCTGCGCAGCTGCGCCATTATTGCACTGGCTAGCAGCGCAGCTGCGCCAGTGCCTGTCTGCAGATTCTTGTTTCTTTTGCAATCTATTCAGGCTAACTTATGGTACTAGTTTAGAATGAGCATGCTAGCATGAATGATACTTATATATGTGTTTACTGAGATAGTGTGGGTTGTTTTAACTTCATTAAAATCCCTTGCTAAGTGAACTTAGAATTTAAAAAGGAACTTAGAGCTTTTAAAAGTAAATTTGACATGTGTGTATGATGTTGAGGTTCTGACTTTTGACGCATATTATTGTGTCCTAGAAATGTATGAATAACATGCTAAATTGTGTATATATGTTTCATAATGTAACCTGAACATACGGGCCTTACTAGCGAACATTCTAAACGAAAATTTTAAGTTTCAAAGGTGAACATTAGCATGTAGGTATCATATATGTAATCTGATTTTGTGCGAGCATGTTAGTATAATGTAGAGATGCATGAAAGATGTATTACCTTGTGTATATAGGTGTCATATTATAACTTGAGCATGTGGACCTTAATAGTGAATAATTAACTAAAGGAAAGTATACGTTGAGAAAGGACTTTGACATATAAGTATGATATTCATATTTTGATCATATGAACATGATAATATACTTATATAACTAATTATGACCATAAGCTAGCATTATTAGTAATACATAGTTTCCTTGCTCGTGTCCAATTGTTTAACTTAAACTAAATGGTTTTTCGAAGGAAACTTAATATATTTGAAACTAATATCTATGAATACCATATGAGAGATGTTCTAACCTTGTGAGCATGTAAATTTGACTTAACTACCTATGCAATGTGAATATAAGGTGTTGAGTTTACGCTAGCATACATGATTAAGTCGTAACAATTTCAAAAGCAAAGTTCGGACTTTTTGCAAACTAAGTTGCATGATCATAGTGTAATAACATCGCTAATATATCATGTATGTACACATACTTGTTAAAAACAATGCGAGTTAATCGAGTATGAGGTTGATTAAGTTTTCAAACCGATAACGGTGCTAGTTATATATATGTGATGTGAATACTCGTGAGCATGCCTAGCTTGGGTTATATGACTACTGTATAGGTTTAAATGACAAGCATGATAACTTATGTGAATTCATGGCGTTGTATGACTATAGGTCGTTAGGAACCATGAATTAGGACCTATATCATATAAATTGAACGTGACAGGGTTGAACGAGCATGAAAGTATCCTTTAAATTGAATACATGCTATGTGATATCTTATGTTGACACTTGAATCTGATTTTTACGGTGAACTTATAGAAATGCCATAACTTACTAAAATAAAATATATTTAGTATTAATTATGAGATGTTAATGATATGAGAATATTTTTAAACTCAAAAAGAGGAACGTTGAGTATAAAGGTATATTAGTCAAACTTGTTAATTAAATATGATACTATATATGACTATATAGTAAGGTTAAAGATTTGACTTATATGTGGATGGTATATGTGAGATAAAGTATAACGTTAAACTGTATGACTAATGGATATCTTATATATATATATATATATATGTAACTATATTACGATAGGGATTCGAAAGTGTTGATTTATTTAACGAGGATAAACTATGCATAAGGCAAGTTATCTGACTGACACTCATTTATAGTGCAAGTATCTGAACTCTACTTTTATTGTGTTACAAGTATCCTACCCTTGTGGTTACTTATTCGAGGAACATCGTAAGCAAGTTCCCTAACTTATACTCTTTCATTGTGCAAGTTTCTTTGAAACCGTTCTTTTATATTAATTGAAAGTATCTGACTTCTCTTTTATTGAGCAAGTATTTGATTCATACTCTTTATTGAACACATATTCGAGCTTGTACTAACTTTGGTCGTACGAGTAAATAGGTGCTAGAATAATTCTTGCCTTACAAACTTATGTTTCATAGTTTGATTTAAATCACGATTATATTCTTCGAATTATTATTGCGAGTACTGAACTCATAAATTATTCTTATATACATTGTTAAAATTGTCTACGCTATTTAATTCGGCTAGACCAATATCATGAATTAGAAAGCAATCCACACCAATTGCCTTGGTGCGGACTCTTATAAATTGACTGAGTTGAACAACTCTTGTAAAAAGGGGAAACTATATAGTCGGGGTGCCGACAGTGGTGTGGTAGGTTATGCATAACTCCATGTACGATAGGCTGATCCCCTAATTGTACTTGTTTGGGTTACCAGAAATATTTTTGGTGATTCTAGTAGAAGTTCGTGGTTCTTAGCAACCACTCAGTATCCAGTATTTGTTAACTTGAAACTTTGAATTCTTTGGATTCTTTTATTAATCCTTGGTCCACAGCGACACTCAATGATGTCTATTCATTCACTTGAAATTGTTGAAACTTACGAAACCTTTAATAACTTCTCGACCCGTAGTGGTCCTTATTCAACTTCACGGAATAGATTTGGAAGTCATTTCTATTTATTTTGTTCACAACATTCTTATTTGAAATCCTGAGCGATTAATTACCAGTTTTTTCCCATGAGATTTTGAACTGTATATATTCCTGTTCACATTTATTGGCATATTACTTGCTGAGCAAATTTTTTGCTCACTTTTGCTTCCCATAAACATTTCAGTTAGGGTAGGGCAAGGTGGAACCCCAGTACAGGACAAGTGCGAAGGCAAGGCTATGGAGTAGCTGATCTTTTCTGTATTAGGATGTTTCCGTTATGTTGTATTAAGACTTATTTAAATGTTATGTATTAAAGAAATGTTTGGTTTAAGTTATGAAGTGTATTAGTAATAGTTTCGAGACTTGGGACGAGAATATTTATGTTTTATCAATGTAAATTATTCTATTATTCCATTATTTGAGATTTTAGTTGTTATTAGAATTAGTACGTGATGAACCAAATTCGAGATCAGTGACGGTCTGAATTTGGGGGTGTCACAGGTTGGTATCAAAGCTATAGGTTATAAACTTTAGGAGCGAGTCCTTAGACTATAACCTTAGAAGAATTTAGAGAATAGAAGGAGATAGAACTCATGTAGAGTTTCTTAGAAAGCTAGTAGTGTTATAAAATATATTTTCATTCCATACAATGAAATTATATTTTATTTGGAGATAATAATAAAGTTTATTAGTTATGTGATTATGGATGTCAGAGATAGGTAAATCTGGTAGGGTCATGGAGGAGGAACCATGTGATATACATGTGGTGTCCGCAACACCCCTTGAAGTTAAGCCTTTTTCAGCAGTAACCTTAACCTAGGAGGAGATGGAATCGGAATATAACCAAAAATCCACGGTGGAAGTTTTCTTTTAGGATTGAGACATGTTTGAGTTTCTTTAAAATGAAAAATAAGATACAATAGTGGGAGGCGAAGTTCCAGACCTTCAGATTAGTAACTAATAGATACAGACATGGTGAGAGTGAAGGTAGTTAAATAATAAGCGTCGTGATAGATGTTTATAGAGATGGAACAGTGTTGTGGATCCCAATTTTAGGGATAATGTGGGAAGTATCTTTCTAACCCCAACTTTAGTTGTACCCGAGAGGGTTATGTAATGAGACTAGCAGATTGCTATACGATGTGATGTGTTTTTATGTGGCATGTTTTTATTAAACGTGCGTGTAGTAACCAGATTATGCTAAATAATAATAAGGGAGAATAGCAATAAAACTTATACGTCTTAAGAAGTATTAGATGCTTAACAAAGAAATGATAATACCATTTTATTTCTACGCAGAGAAATGTCAATACCCCAAGGAGGAGAGACTCATCAAGTAGCGAAGAATGGAGATAGGGAATTGAATCAAGAACCTTTACAACAATTGGTTGACCTTATAGTAAATGCTTTTAAAGAAGGAATCAATGATTACAAGAAGAGACAGACGAAACCTTCAGAGGTAGGAAAAGATATTAATTTGACTAAAGAAGGAGAGGTTGATAATTCAAGGAAAGCGAACGAAGGAAGGATGGAAGAGAGTAGTAGTGGTAGCAGTAAGAATTTCAAAAGGAAGTGGAATAAGAATAAGTATGTAAGAGAAGAAGGACAACCACGGAAGAAGAAGGTAGAAGCCTGTACGAAATGTAGAAAGAACCACATGGGAGCGTGTTTGAAAGGAAAACATGTGTGTTATGAGTGCGGTGAGAAGGGTCATATTTCTCCTAACTGTCCTAGGAAGGAGAAAACCAAAGAGTGTTTTGCGTATGGATTTGAAAAACGTCAAATACGTTATTGGCAGAAGGAAACGAACGAGAAGGGAAAAGAAAACAAAAGAAGATAGGACAACAACAACATCAACTACAATCCGATGGGAAGTCACCAAGAAGGACTCAAGAAAAAGAACAAGGTTAGCCGAAAATGTGGAAAGAGTCATCAAGGAGAGTGCTGGAAGGGACGAGGCGTTTGCTACAGCTGCGGCCAGGAAGGGCATATTTCCCCAAATTACCCAAACCCGAAGAAGATCAGAGGATGCTTCGCTTGTAGATCAACAGATCATCAGGTTAAGAACTGTCCAAAGAAAGGAAGAAAGGAAGAAGACGACAACAAAGGAAGCCATAGAGAGGAGATGACGATAATTGAACCAGCTCAATCGAGCAAAACAATGCCACGAACGACTAACGTTATGATACATAATGCAGTGGCGTTCCAAGTTATGATGTCAGGTGCGATTTTAATCAATAATATAAATACGTATATATTATCTGATTCGAGTACTATCTTTCCCTTTTGCATCTGAAGAACTGTGAAACGATTAAGTTACCCCAAGAACGATTAGAAGATCCTTTAAACATAGAATTTGCGAATAAGGAAGTAATTCCCGTAGAAATTCGTTTACCGTAATTGTTGCGCGTAAATTAGGAGATGTAAACTAAGCATAGACTTGATTCCGATAAAATTTGGAGAGTGTGATGGGATACTATGAACGGAATGGTTACACAACCATGTACGATAATTGATTGTTAGAAGAAAAATGTGAACCCTCAGACTCTAGACCTGTCTAAGGAAATGTTTTATGGTAGCTCATCGCTTAGGCAATTATTTTGCCTTACGATGATGCAGGCCATGATATGTTTAAGAAAAGTTTGTGTAGATTGTTTCACCATATTGTAAATACTAACAGAGCGGGAGTAGAAATAAATAATGTATCAGTTGAACCAGAATTTCAAAACGTATTCCCAAACGATCTGCCCGGCCTTCGACCAGAAAGAGAAAACAAGTTGTAATAGATTTAGTACAGGAGACTGCACTGATTTCGAAAGCACCTATCTTATGGCACCGATAGAAATGAAGAATTATTAATACAATTGCGAGAAATGTTAGATAAAGGATATATTTAGTCGAGTGTGTTTTCCCTTAAGGAGCACCAGTGTTGTGAGTCAAGGAGAAGGTTAGTTTTAGGGCACATCAGATCCGGCAGAGTTGAAGGCGGTAAGTAATTGGGAGCAGACGAAGACTACCATTGCGAAATTCTCTATTACCTGGAAGAGGCAAACGTAGTAGCCGATATGCTACGTAGGAAAAGGGAATGGGGAAACTATTCAAATGGATAACTCTAAAGGAACTAATCAGGAAGATGAAAAGATTGGAAATAGAAGTGAAGGGACCCAGAGAGTCCAAAGAGAAGTTTATAACAATGGTTTGTCCATCGTTGTTGGATAAAGTAAAGGGATGACAAGATAAAGGCAAAAAGTGCGAGAAGATAAAGAGGAAAAGTTTAGAAGAAATAATAATGGTATCTTGAAATTTGTAGATCAAGCGTGAGAGGAAACCGTAACTAAAAATTTGCGAGATAAGAGTTTTCATGAGGCATATAGTTGGACATAGTTCGTTCAACCAGGAAGCACGAAAACGTATCGGGATCTTTGAAGACACTTTTGGTGGTCAATATGAGACGAGAAGTTGTAGAATGCATCGACCGATTAAAGAAGACAACACGCTTTCTAACAATAAATATTCGATTCAATTTAAATCAGTTAGCGAAATTATGCGTAAAGGAAATCGTTTAGCGACACAAAATATCAGTGTTAATAATTTCTGATCGAGACCCGCGCTCCACTTCAAAGTTTTGGAAGAGCTTGCGTAATGGATTTCAAAGGTAACTTGGAATATCACTTACCCTTAGTAGAATTCGCTTATAGTAATAATTATTATACGAATATCGGTAAGCCATCGTACAAAGCTCTCCACGAAAGAAAGTCCAGAACACCGCTATGTTCGAATGAGGTCAGAGAACGACGACTTCAATTGGGATCGGATTTAGTACGACGAATGACAGACATTGTGAAGACAAAAAGAGCCAGAGTAGTAGCAACTCAAGATCAACATGAGAAACACACAGATTGGCATCGTCATAATCAAGATTTTGAAGACGGTAGTTTTGTAAATGTTTCCCTATGAGGGGATGATAAGATTAGGTAAGAAAGAAGAATTGAGTCTAAGGTTCGTGAAACCTTTTGAAATATTGCAGAGAGCAGAAAAAGTGGCGTACGACGTAGCCTTACCTAGTGAACTGGAACATATCTACAGTGTGTTTCATGTTTCTGTCTTACGATCATATAAGCCTAATTATAAGCGTGTGATACCCTATGAGCCAATCAAGTAGGGGAGAATCTGACATATGAGGAATTCCTGTCCAAATTCTAGATAGGAAAGAACATATATTAGGAAATAAAATTATATTTTCTGTGATAGCGCTTTGGCGATACTACGATGTCAAAGAGGCCACGTGGGAATTAGAAGATAGGACGACGAGGGACTATCCCCATCTATTTGTGTAAATCTTGTACCAATTTCGAGGACGGAATTTTTATACGGGGGGGGGGGGGGGAGGAGGATGTAAGAACCGTGAATTTCATGAATAAATTTTTTTTTTTGATATAATAAGAAAATGAATACTTATTAGAATAAAAATGTTTATGAGTTATAAGAGAAGTAATTCGATTATATTAAATTGAATTTATGATATTGAGGAAATATGAAAAATTTTGACGAACTTGTAGAATGCCTTGTGTGGCATGAGAAGGGAAATGGTGATGATTTAATTAATTCAAGAGGGAAATCAATATGTGAAGGACTAATTAATATTACATTGTTAATTAATCATTGTGATTAGTAAATAGCCTACTAATGAGTAATTGTTAATAATATGTTATTATAAATAACAAAACATTTACGAGTAAGTAATTGATGAATATGATAAGAGTTATATTTAATTGTTTATTTGTGGAGTACAATACATGTGATAGTTAATCATACAATAATGTCATTAAGTGAACAATTAATCTATATTAATTGTTATATTGTTATTATAAGAAATATAATAATAATTTGTTGATTTAGTATTTTTGCAAGTAATGATTTAATACTAAAAAAATAGTTTATAAATATAATAGGATTTATATTGCTTAGGAATGTGATTATTTATCATAAAATAATAATTGATAAGGATAAATTAGTGAGGGAATTACTACGTGAACAATTAATTGTTATTTAATAGTTATAAAATATTAACGATGATATTCATTAATGAATGAACTTATTAAGTGAACAATTAATCTATATTAATTTTTAATTGTTATGAATGGTTATAGAATATTAATAATGATTAATTGATATTGTGTTAATTATTATTATTGCAAATAATAGAATGATAATAAGCAATTTGTTTATAAATATAATAAGATTTATATTTATTTAATGTGATAATTAATCATATAAATGTTAGTTAATTATTATGGAGATTAATAACTCCATTAATTTAAGAGGAATTAATTAATTAATATTATCGTTAATTAATCGATAAGAGGACTAATTTATTTATTTGACAAATAAGTAAATTATTAATATTGATTGATGAGGGAAGAATTAATTAATATTAATTAATTGCCATTGTGAATAATAATCGAGTAGAGTTTATTTGCTCAATTAATTGCTATGTGCAAAGGAGGTGATAATTAAAAATATAACATATAGTATGATACGTGTGTAGTGCAACACTTAAGTGTGACCATGCAATTATATATAAACTATATTATATAAGGCAATGTGGCTGTACATATTAAAACTATATGTTATGAATACATCATGATGTTTATGTGACAATATGTATGTAAGTATACATTAAAATAAAATATTATGAATATATATAGTAAACAATTATAATTGATGATTAATTATATATATAATGGAATAATAGAATTAAATAAAGGAGATAATGTGATGTGATTATATTCGAGTAAATTATACCGGTGAGATAAAATGTACATGGATTATATGTGTTCAAATTGCATTTACTATATTATGTGAATTCTTTAGGATTACATTGTGACTCTAACTAAAGTATAACCTAAGTGTGTATATCATGAAACTAAGTATGTTGTATTGCATGGTTGCCAAGTTGCTGAGCTTCTAATTGGCTTGTCCTAAAATAATAGTAACATTCTCTTCACGTGATATACTCCAAGCTAGCCTATTCCCTATTTCCTCAAACTCAGCAAATTCTAGCTCATGATCAATGGGGGAGTGGGAATCATGATGGTTTCTAACAAATAATTACCAACCCTCCCATAACCTTCATGCAATTGTTCAATCTATGGGTTTAATTTAGTGGAAGATTGCAATGTCTGTGTAATCTATTTTCTATAAATTGAGCTCTCCTTCTCCATTTTCAATTGTTGAGAATTTGCTTAAGTGTTGGATTGAGTGTGCATTGTAAGTTTGTTAGCAAGATAGTTTGTAGATAGAGGGAATTCATATAGCAGCAAGTATATTCCATTAACAGAGGTACAATTCCATCTCCATGTTCTTCATTTTTTTGTTTCTGAGATTGCTCAATTCTTAATTCTTGATTTCAATTAAACATGGATTGAGTGTTAAGTTGATTGGGACATGATTGTTTAGGTGGTATATAAGTTATTATACATGTTAGAATTATGTTAGAAATGTGTGGAACGATTTTGGCTGAAATTTTTTTGAGTTGGGCTAAGAACTGCCGAAACTGCACAACTGCAAGCCTGGCCGCCAGCCTGCGCAGCTGCGCCAGTATTGCACAGGCCAGAAGTGCAGCTGCGCCAGTGCCTGTCTGCAGATTCTTGTTTCTTTTGCAATCTGTTCAGGCTAACTTATGGTACTAGTTTAGAATGAGCATGCTAGCATGAATGATACTTATATATGTGTTTACTGAGATAGCGTGGGTTATTTTAACTTCATTAAAATCCCTTGCTAAGTGAACTTAGAATTTAAAAAGGAACTTAGAGCTTTTAAAAGTAAATTTGACATGTGTGTATGATGTTGAGGTTCTGACTTTTGACGCATATTATTGTGACCTAGAAATGTATGAATAGCATGCTAAATTATGTATATATGTTTCATAATATAACATGAACATACAGGCCTTACTAGAGAACATTCTAACCGAAAATTTAAGTTTCAAAGGTGAACATTAGCATGTAGGTATCATATATGTAATCTGATTTTGTGCGAGCATGTTAGTATAATGTAGAGATGCATGAAAGATGTATTACCTTGTGTATATAGGTGTCATATTATAACTTGAGCATGTGGACCTTAATAGTGAATAATTAACTAAAGGAAAGTATAAGTTGAGAATGGACTTTGACATATAAGTATGATACTCATATTTTGATCATATGAACATGATAATATACTTATATAACTAATTATGACCATAAGCTAGCATGATTAGTAATACATAGTTTCCTTGCTCGTGTCCAATTGTTTAACTTAAACTAAATGGTTTTTCGAAGGAAACTTAATATATTTGAAACTAATATCTATGAATACCATATGAGAGATGTTCTAACCTTGTGAGCATGTAAATTTGACTTAACTATCTATGCAATGTGAATATAAGGTGTTGAGTTTACGCTAGCATACATGATTAAGTCGTAACAATTTTAAAAGCAAAGTTCGGACTTTTTGCAAACTAAGTTGCATGATCATAGTGTAATAACATCGCTAATATATCATGTATGTACACATACTTGTTAAAAACAATGCGAGTTAATCGAGTATGAGGTTGATTAAGTTTTCAAACCGATAACGGTGCTAGTTATATATATGTGATGTGAATACTCGTGAGCATGCCTAGCTTGGGTTATATGACAACCGTATAGGTTTAAATGATAAGCATGATAACTTATGTGAATTCATGGCGTTGTATGACTATAGGTCGTTAGGAACCATGAATTAGGACCTATATCATATAAATTGAACGTGACAGGGTTGAACGAACATGAAAGTATCCTTTAAATTGAATACATGCTATGTGATATCATATGTTGACACTTGAATCTGATTTTTACGGTTAACTTATAGAAATGCTATAACTTACTAAAATAAAATATATTTAGTATTAATTATGAGATGTTAATGATATGAGAATATATTTAAACTCAAAAAGAGGAACGTTGAGGATAAAGGTATATTAGTCAAACTTGTGAATTAAATATGATACTATATATGACTATATAGTAAGGTTAAAGATTTGACTTATATGTGGATGGTATATATGAGATAAAGTATAACGTTAAACTGTATGACTAATGGATATCATATATATATATATATATACGTAACTATATTACGATAGGGATTCGAAAGTGTCGATTTATTTAACGAGGATAAACTACGCATAAGGCAAGTTTCCTGACTGACACTCATCTATAGTGCAAGTATCTGAACTCTACTTTTATTGTGTTACAAGTATCCTACCCTTGTGGTTACTTATTCGAGGAACATCGTAAGCAAGTTCCCTAACTTATACTCTTTCATTGTGCAAGTTTCTTTGAAACCGTTCTTTTATATTAATTGAAAGTATCTGACTTCTCTTTTATTGAGAAAGTATTTGATTCATACTCTTTATTGAACACATATTCGAGTTTGTACTAACTTTGGTCGTACGAGTAAATAGGTGCTAGAATAATTCTTGCCTTACAAACTTATGTTTCATAGTTTGATTTAAATCACGATTATATTCTTCGAATTATTGTTGCGAGTACTGAACTCATAAATTATTCTTATATATATTGTTAAAATTGTCTACGCCATTTAATTCGGCTAGACCAATATCATGAATTAGAAAGCAATCCACACCAATTGCCTTGGTGCGGACTCTTATAAATTGACTGAGTTGAACAACCCTTGCAAAAAGGGGAAACTATATAGTCGGGGTGCCGACAGTGGTGTGGTAGGTTATGCATAACTCCAGGTACGATAGGCTGATCCCCTAATTGTACTTGTTTGGGTTACCAGAAATATTTTTGGTGATTCTAGTAGAAGTTCGTGGTTCTTAGCAACCACTCAGTATCAAGTATTTGTTAACTTGAAACTTTGAATTCTTTGGATTCTTTTATTAATCCTTGGTGCACAGCGACACTCAGTGATGTCTATTCATTCACTTAAAATTGTTGAAACTTTTGAAACCTTTAATAACTTCTCGACCTGTAGTGGTCCTTATTCAACTTCACGGAATAGATTTGGAAGTTATTTCTATTTATTTTGTTCATAACATTCTTATTTGAAATCCTGAGTGATTAATTACCGTTTTTCCCTTGAGATTTAGAACTGTATATATTCCTGTTCACATTTATTGGCATATTACTTGCTGAGCAAATTTGTTGCTCACTCTTGCTTTCCATAAACATTTCAGTTAGGGCAGGGCAAGGTGGAACCCCAGTACAGAACAAGTGCGAAGGCAAGGCTATGGAGTAGCTGAGCTTTTCTATATTAGGATATTTCCGTTATGTTGTATTAAGACTTATTTAAATGTTATGTATTAAAGAAATGTTTGGTTTAAGTTATGAAGTGTATTAGTAATAGTTTCGAGACTTGAGACGAGAATATTTATGTTATATCAATATAAATTATTCTGTTATTCAATTATTTGAGATTTTAGTTGTTATTAGAATTAGTACGTGATGAACCGAATTCGAGATCAGTGACGGTCTGAATTTGGGGGCGTCACAATTTTTGTGAGGAAAGGGAAAAGGAATATCTTTAAGTTCATAAGGAGGGTTAGGATGTACCTTAGATTTTTTTGGTTCCTCCTTACTTTGCTCGTTCTCAAACTCAACTGTGGTTGTAGGTTTATCCATCTGCTTTCCACTCCGCAAGGTTATAGCACTAGCATTCACCTTAGGATTCACAACAGTTTGAGATGGAAGCTTCCCTGAACCTTGAGAGTCCAACCATCCCACAGTAGTAGCTAATTGGCTCATTTGACTCTCCAAACTATGGATGAAAGATTTTGTCTCTTGTTGAAACTGTTGTCTATGGCATAAATGCTTTGAACATGTCCTCCAAGGATGTTCTAGAATTGGCCGGTGTTGCTAGTCTGGGTTGGTACTGTGGCTAATTTGGCTAAAATTGCAGTTTATTTGGGTAAAACCCTTGCGCCTGCAGCCTAGCACCCCAATAACTCAAATTGGGATGATCCCTCCATCCTGGATTGTAAGTATTGGAAAAAGGATCATATTTCCTTTGCGGTTGTGTCTAGTGATTTCCCACTGCATTAGCTTGCTGTGTATTATCTTCACTTGTAATGTCGGGAAAGCATCTTTAGGGTGCCCCGCCATTAAACATATTCCGCAAGCCTTTGCAACCGGCAAGTTACCTGTTGCTAATTCTTTCACCACATCAGTTAAGTCAGAAATCTGTTGCTCTATATTACTCGTGCTTACCTTACTTACCCTTTGTGTTGGATGATCATTTCGTGTTCCATATTGTTGTGCATTGTCGGCCATATTTGCAATTAAATTCTTTGCAGCCACCGGTGCTTTATCCACTAATGCTCCTCTACTAGCAGCGTCGATCATACTCCTATCCATCAGTACAAGTCCCTTAGAAAAGTATATAATAAGGTGTTGATCATCAATCTGGTGGGGTGGACAGCTGGAGCAAAGATTTTTTAATCTCTCCCAGTATTCATACAATGTTTCACCGTTAAATTGTCAGACTCCTCAAATTTCTTTCCTTATGTTGGTTACTCTTGAAGCAGGAAAGTATTTCTCCAAAAATAGCCTTTTCATGTCATTCCATGATTGTATTGATCCCGAGGGGAGATAATACACCCAATCTTTTGCTAAATCCCCCCAGTGAGAATGGGAAAGCTCTCAGCTTTATCTGCTCCTCCGTAACATTGTGTGGCTTCATGGTTGAGAGCACAACATAAAATTTCTTCAAATACTTGTATGGATCCTCACCTGTAAGACCACGAAAAGTAGGCAAAAGGTGAATCAGTCTGGATTTCAATTCAACCGCAGCATTTAAAGCAGGATATTCAATGCACAGAGGTTGTTGAGTGAGATTAGGAGTTGATAACTCCTCTAAAGTCCTGTTATTTGGCACCGCCATCTCTTCGTTTGATTCACTTGAAGAATGATCTAAAAGTAGTGTTAGTGCGATGTTGAGGCATGTTGATGGAGCTTCGTCGGAATCTGCAAGTGGACCTTGGGTTTTTTGAGCTTCCTTCCTAAGCCTTCATGTGGTTCTCTCTATTTCTGGATCAAATTTTAATTCAAGAGAGTGAGAGGATCGAGGCATATAAAAACTGAAAATAATTGAATAAATAAAAACAAATAACACTCCACGACAAGGACACCAAAATTTGCTAGCTGTCGTCTAGCACTACAAAATTTACCTTACTTCTATTCCACTAACTCAAGAATTAGTATAGTAATAAGCAAGGATCGATCCCATAGAGAGCATTTTTTTTATAGTTATCCAAGTATTTTCTAATGAATTGGGGATTTTAGTTTGAAAAGTATAATTAACGAAAGTAAATTTAAAGAAAATATCAATGAGTAAAAAGCTTCAATTCTTCAGTTCAGTATCGCCTTTTCACAATTATAGATTAGCCAA
Source organism: Panax stipuleanatus (assembly GCA_020205555.1). Lineage (NCBI taxonomy): Eukaryota > Viridiplantae > Streptophyta > Magnoliopsida > Apiales > Araliaceae > Panax > Panax stipuleanatus. Next base: position 34,698,423 of record CM035120.1, read on the forward strand.
GTGTTTACACTATTTATCTTTCAATGAGATTAATAACCCTAGACAACCGCGATCTCTAATTATCTGAAGTTCTCCTTATGTGTAAATCTAATGCGACGATCGCCAACAAAAGATCCTAACTATCATACAACCTAGAACTATCAGTATAAATTTAATATGATAGAAGCATGAAGAATGAGAATTAGATTTTTCCAAGCAATAATTACACAATCAAGAATTATTTAACTTGTCTTCTGAAAACCTTAATAATATTCAAAAGATTGACCACAATCAAATATCATTAATTGCTACTTATGATCAGACATATATTGTTTGCTTAATATATATATCTTAATCTTGCAAATGATATCAATTTACTAATTTAATCCTGCAGAATCCAAATTAGTTAATTGAATAGCATACAAGAAAGTTTATGTAGATAATCAGAATAAATCTCACATACAAAAAAGTAAATAATATAAACTTGATCAAACCATTAATTGAAAATAAGGTTCAACATCCCTTCAGAATTGAATGGGTAAATTAGCCTGACATGCCTTGATTCTTCAAAACTAAGGTTTGAATCAATGAATAGCCTCCTTATAGTTCCAAGATAAAGATGAACTAAACCTAAGAAAACTACTAATATTTATAGTCTAATCAAACCCTAGTACAAATAGGTAAGTCTGCAATGCTTTTTCTAATCAACTTTGCAGCTTTAAGAAGCCAAATCTGGTCAGATTCGTCAGTCACGCGAACCCTGCGCCTAGTTCTCTTCACAAGTGGTGCGCCCCGCGCTAGTCTACCAGGGACTCTCACATGATCCGACGCGGCCCGTGCCCAGCATAGTACAAATCAAGAGCGCCCCGAGCCTAGCTGCCAGATCACCTCTTTTAACCTGCGTTCTTCCCATTGGCCCAGCTACGCTCCTTTCCTGCACTTTGACACAAAAACATGAAAAGTAACATGCACTGCTTAAATAATCACAATATATTAAGCTTTAGAAATATCGATTCAGTAGGTTTTTAACCTACTCATCAACAATTAACTTCTTAAATAATTATTCTTTCTTTTATGGTGTGGCCCTTTAGGTTCTCTATATTAAATCGGTTGTGAATAAACCAATTAGAACAATTTTAATCTTATTTAAATAAATAAATTAAACTAATAAACTATTTAAATAAATAATATTTATTCTACAATAGGGATAAGCCTCCTTAGCGATCAATGACTTTTCAGATAATATATATTTCAACAATAATCATAAAAGAACCTGTGAGTAAATTGTTATCGTACAATTCAATCCTTCCACCATACAATATCCTAATTAAATATAAGATATAGAATTACTATCAAGTTTGATTTTATTTAATTATATGTATTTCGATTAGAAAATGCACAACTCCAAATAATGCAAATTAGAAACTCTTTCTAATTTTTTTCTGCTTTGGCCAAAGACTACTAGGTTGTCATTTAACAAATCACATAGGACATATCTCTTCTTTTACTAGAAGTGGTAGATTCTTTATTGACCATTCATTATCTCCATATGTAACTCATTATATCCAAGCATACCCTTTGATATACCCTAAGGGTCTTAAGGAATAAGTCAAAGTATAATTCATTACATACAAGATACTATGATGATCTCAAGTCCAAGGATCACTTGTATTACTATCACATTAGGAATTCCTATTGATAGGCAAGTAAAACTCTATTAGGTATTCCATAGCGAGTCACGTTCAGTGAACTTATTCTCCAATAAGCACCTACATACTTGCTTTAGTGTCTCCACACAAATGATCATGAGATCAATCATCCTCATCCAATGAGCAAGCAACATATGTACCAATCTATCCGGATTTACTAATCCACTTTTTAGTAGTCCAACGATTAGGAAATATTTTAGTTTTAAGCTTTCTAAGAATTTAGATCTCATTAGCATGATCAACATCATGATTTTAAAAGCATTGTTTAAAACTATGGGTTATTTATATATTATAAAAATAGCATTATGTAGATAATTAAATGCCTTTAATAACGAATACTTTTATTAATAAATAAATAAGATCGTCTCCAAAGTATATGCTTTATCATCATACATGATTGGCTTGTATGTATACTACTTTCAATCTCCCACTTGCATTAAAGCCAATCTCCATAATATCTCATACCCATCTTCCCTAAGTGACGATCAAACTGTTGTTGTGTTAAAGCTTTAGTAAATGGATCTGCAATATTGTCTTGAGAGTCTACACGCTCTAAGGTGATGTCTCCTCTTTCAATGATTTCTTTAATCAAAGTTCCGCAACACATGTTTGGATTCAAGACGAGACTTAGGAATTACTCCTAGTTCTATAATGAACTTTTCATCCTAAATATCAATTTGCAGCTTCACTTACAGTTATATACTTTGTCTTTGTCACTAAACCAGCAACTTTTTGCTATTTGGAACCTTTCCAATTCACTGCACCACCTTTTAAGGTAACGACTTACCCTAAAGTGGATTTGTTGTCGTCTTGGTCAGTCTGAAAACTTGAGTCTGTTTAGTCCTCTAGTTTAATTCAGGCCCATCATGTGTCATGATGACATCCTTAGTGTCAGTTAAGTACTTTAAGATGTTTATCACTGTCTTACAGTGATCTTCTCCAGAATAGGACTGATTAACATCAAGTCTAGTATATTTCATACATGATAGTAACTCATGCGATCTTTCTTTTATTGAGGACAATTTTAGAGAGATACACTCCATGGCTCATCTTCATGAGACACCTTTTGGAGTTTGTCATGCTAAACGCCTTTAACATCTAATGAATATATATTCTTTGGGTTAAGGCGAACATTCTTTTAAATCTATCTATACATATTTATATCCCCAATGTAGGATGTTCTACCCAAATCATTCATTGGGGGAATGTTTAGACAACTTTATTTTGATCGATTGTAGCATAGCAATGTCATTCCCTATCAGTAATATATCATCAATATATAATACAAGGAATGAAACAATGCTCCCACTAACCTTCTTGTACACACATGGTTCATCCTCATTTTTGATAAAATCAAACTCTTTGATTGTCTCATCAATACGAATGTTCCATCTACGAGAAGCTTGCTTCAATCCATAAATGGATTGTTGTACCTCATATACATGATTTTTCTTAACTACTGAAACAAATCCATCTGGATGTATCATACATACATTCTTCTCTAATAATGTATATTTGAGGAAGGGTGTCTCCACGTCTATTTTGCCAGATTTAGTAATAATAAGCTGCAATCGCAAGTAAAATCCAAATGGACTTGACCATTGCTTCAAAGATTCATTTTAGATTTTATAGTCATCTACCATTTCTCTGAGTCTTTATTACTCATAGCTTGTTTGTAATTCACTTGATCATCATCATTCATGACGTGTACCTCATCGTCATCCTCTATGATGAATCCATATCTTTCAGGTATCTTCAGTACTCTTTCAGATTTACAAAAAGGATGTTGTAAAGAAGGTGTCTCTACTTGGACAGGTTCATCCACTTGATCTGTAGTGGTTTGTGGTTCTTGAATTTCTTCAAAATCTATTTTCCTCCCATTCGCCCTTTCAAGAATAAACTCATTTTCCAAGAAGGTAGCGTGTTTTGCAACAAACACCTTTTTCTCAGTAAGATCGTAGAAATAGTATCCCAAACATTCTTTAGGATATCCCACAAACGTGCACTTATCAGATCTTGTCCCAAGCTTATCATTTTGAAACCTTTTCACATAAGTTGGACATCCCCAAATCTTAACATGCTTAAGACTAGGTTTCCTCCCTGTCCACATCTCATATGGAGTCTTGAGAACGGATTTCGAGGGGACCTTATATAGTAGATATGCAGCTGTTTCTAGGGCATAACCCCAAAATGAAATTGGAAGATCGGTAAAACTCATCATGGAACGAACCATGTCCAAAAATGTTCAATTTCTCCTTTCAGATACTCCATTATGAGGTTATACCATTATCTTTGATACAATTGAGAAACTCACCGCTTAAGTATTCTCCACCTCGATCTGATCGAAGAATCTTAATACTTTCGCCAGTTTATTTCTCTACTTCACTTCTGAACTCTTTGAACTTTTTAAATGATTCATATTTGTATTTTATTAAATACACATATTCATATCTTGAGTGATCATCAGTGAAAGTAATAAAATAAGAATATTGTCGACATCAGGAAAAAATCCGGTTCGAGTTGGACCCAAATCTTTCTCTCTTCCTAAGTTTTGTCTACCCTTATTTTATCTTTTTTTGTGAAAAAGGTTTTGAAGGGGTTTTTTAGGAAAATGCCAACATGTATCATGTCGACGATTTGAACGTTTTACACAGTCGCCAATTGGTAGTTTTGAAATGGTTATACCAACTCAACCGAGTTTTGTTTGAAAAGAGGCCAAATTATTGGACACTGTTGAAACTGAATCTTTGAAACTGAAGTTCTAAATTCGGTGGCTTGGTTAAGTGTGGGGAAGGTGTTAGGAACCCCATAACTCCCCTGAAAACACAGTACCACATCTTTTCAATTCTTCCCTTTTTATTTGCAATGTGTGTGTGAATGCAGGAAGAAATTGGGCCTACGCTTGATTGATTTAAAAGTATGGACATGCTTCGTTGAACGTACATACGAAGGATTTGATTTGATTTGCAAAAGTCTCTTTTTTAGACAAGATTATTAAAATGATGTTTTGAAAGGTTGATTTTCAAACCCTTACGCTAACATAGGAATTGAAGCATGTTGATACTTCCATTTTTTATCTTTTCAGCCTTTTGGCTCAATTTGAATGGTGATTGTCGGGCTGCGAGCATCCTCAACGACAGAATATATACAAATATCTGTCTTCTCATGGGCATGATAGCCATTAGAGTGACTCTGACACGACAAACCATTATTTCATTATGTTACAACCTTAAACCCGAATAACCGTTTTATGGTCTTTTGGATGTACATTTTACAGAAAAACTGGCAGGGTACATTTTTAAAGTGGAGTTTGTCCATTGTGGGGATCAGATTCTGATCAGTTTGATCATGAATCCCACGATTCCTATGCTCACATAAGGAAGCCAATAAACCTGCACATCTTAAATATGCACAGAAAATGTATATTTATATCCAGATGTCGCAAGGACCAAGGATTCATCAATAAATCCTGGTATGCGCATAGCCAAAGCATCTCGTTCCCACTAGATAGCGATCTAAGGGCCGCGAGGTTGCTTCCTGGATGAATAAAACTAGAAAAACTGCTAGATTTAAGTAAATCTCAACCATTCTAGCTTCCCGTTTCTGTCTGAACCTATTTTGAACCGTTTGAAAGCTAGAGTTGGCGAGATTTAAAGAAATCTAGTTCGCCCAAATAGATGTCAGCGCTGATTCACATCAAATAAATATTTAAAGCAATAATTTAATCACAATGAGTAAAGGTTATATATATAGTTATATATATACAAAAATTGTAAAGGGCGATAAGTTTTCATTCCGATGCCCGGACTGGAATGTAAATATATATATATATATATATATATAAGCTAGAAAAAGCAACGAAGTAATCCAGGCTTGACATTTTATCCTTTGCCCCGACAGAAATCTAAGTATATATATATTTATAAAAGTAGTAAAAAGGCCACAGAATGATCCAGGCCAAAGTGGAATGTAAAAGTTAATATATATATATATATATATATATATAATTTACAGCAATAAAAAGGCCACGAAGTATAAATCTAGGCCAAACGAAGTCAGAAAATTATATATATATATATATAAAGTTATATATATATATATATATATATATATAAGCAGCAGCTACAATGGATTTGACATCCGGGCTTGACATAATTGAAAAGTTAGTATATATACAAGTAAATATATATATTAAAAAGATAAACCGAGACTGGGAAGATAAATCTATACGAAGATATATATGAAAGCTGTTAAAAGCGACGAATCAATGATCCGAGCTGTGGAAATGCTAGAAAACCTGTTTATGTACTAAAATGTACAAAAACGTAAGCAAAAACGGCCATGGAATCAAGTTTCAGGCATAATCAGAAAACGAAACTTAACGTGTAAGTGTATAAATGCGCAATGAAGTAGTATAAACTTTCTTATCGCAAAAATACTCACAATAGACTGCTACACGGGCTTTTTGCCAAATCGTAGGCTTTAAACGTCTGATTCTACTGCTCAATTTTTTATATGTGGTAGTATATGAGTATATCTACATGTTAGATTAATAAAATTTGGGTTTGGAGTACAAGAGTGGGGCTGGGAAACGAAACGTGCAGAGTTCTAGAGCATTTTTGAATTAATTTTGGCTTGGGGGTGCACCTTTATTTATAGACCTGGTAGAAGCCGCGGGTCTGCCTGCGGCACCACGTGGCAAGTCCTGGGTGGTGGGTCCCGTTACATCGAAGTATGTGCACACCGAGCAATGCGAGGTCAGATTCGAAACTTTCTAACTTTTGATCGGAACGTCCGTTTGAGGCGTGCTATACCTTTTCAGAAAGCCCTTGCCGAGTGCGTCGTAATGACATGATATTAAACCTTTTCTGAGTTCAAGAAGATGGGTTCATAACTAGGTCTTTATTTTCTCGCAGTTTTGTCCGTTGAGCTGTCTTGCACTGTTTCCCCTCGGGATCAATGTTATGGTTCTTTCTGACCTTGGTGGCTTTAATTCAACTTGAGTTTAACCGAATCGGCTTTAAGTTGGTAAAATAACCATTTTGCCCCTCATGGGGTTACCTTCAGTGCTGGTATGGCCTTCGGCTGACTTCCCAAGGTTGTATCCGAGGTTTGGATCCCAGCCGATTCTGTTTGTCCTCAGGGTTCTCTCTGAGGCTGACTTGGTTCTTCCAGGCTTGTCTCTAGAGATTATGTGAGGCTTCGGGGTTGTCTCTGAAGTTGAGTTAGCCTCCCGAGTTGTGACAGGAGCTTGACCTGACCTCACGGGTTAAGACGGGGGCTGACCTGTACCTCCCGGGTTGTGATCGGGGCTAACCTGTACCTCCCTGAATGTGACAGAGGCTGACCTGTACCTCCCGGGATGTAACGGGGGCTAACCTATACCTCCCGGGATGTGACCAGGGCTGACTTGTACCTCACGGGTTAAGACCGGGGATGACCTGTACCTTTTAGGATATGATCAGAGCTAACCTGTACCTCTCGGGATGTGACTGGGGCTGACCTGTACCTCTCGAGTTGAGACCGGGGCTGACCTGTACCTCCCGAATGTGATCGGGGCTGACCTGTACATTCTCGGGATGTGACCGGGGCTGACCTATACCTCCCATGATGTGATTGGGGCTGACCTATAACTTCCGGGATGTGACCGGGGCTGACCTGTACTTCCTGGGATGTGATCGGGGCTGAGTTGACATCCCGATATTGAGACCGGGGTTGAGTTAACATCCCAGTATTGAGACCAATGTTGAGTTCACATCCCGATATTGAGACCGGGGCTTATTTAACTTCCCGGTATTGAGACCGGGGTTGAGTTGACATCCCGGTACTGAGACCGGGGCTGAGTTGACATCCCGGTATTAAGACCGGGGCTGAGTTGACATCCCGATATTGAGATCGGGGCTGAGTGACATCCCGATGTTGAGATCGGGGTTGAGTTGAGATCCCGGTATTGAGACTGTTTGACATCCCGATATTGAGATCGAGGTTGAGTTGACATCCCGGTATTGAAATCGGGGTTGAGTTGACATCCTGGTATTGAGATCGGGGGTGAGTTAACATCCCGGTATGGAGACCATGGTTGAGTTGACATTCTGGTATTGAGACCGGGGTTGATTTGACTTCCCGGTATTGAGACCGGGGTTGAATTGACATCCCGATATTGAGAACATGGTTGAGTTGAGTTGATAAGACGGTTTTGCCCTCTTGCAGGGTTAGTAATTGGAATGCAAAATTTTGAGTGTCTACATACCCTCCCCGTACATTCATTGTCATAGGTCCACAAACGTTTATGTGAACCAACGCTAACAACTCTGTAACTCTTTCTCCTTTTCTACTAAAAGGAGATTTAGTCATTTTACCCATGACACAAGATTCACAAGTTGGATATGATTCATAATCGAATAGCTCTAAGAGCTCATCCTTATTCAACTTTGATAATCTTGTTTCATTGCTATGACCAAGTATACAGTGCCATATATAGGTATAATTAACATCATCTCTTTTACTTTTGTTAGTTTATTCTATTTGAAATATATTTTCATGCAAGTCAAGTATGTAAAGTCCATTTTGCAAATTACCAACACCATATAAAACATTATTTTTATAAATAGAACAATTGTTGTTCTTTATTATAATTTTAAATCCATTCATATCTAATACAGAATTTGAAATAATGTTTTAATGATATTCGGAACAAAATAACAATTATTTAAATAAATAGACTTGCCCATAGGCAGTGCTAAACAATAAGTGCCTACAGCTAATGCGGCAATCTTTGCTCCATTTCCCACTCGTAGGACAACCTCATCCTTGTTTAGCTTTCTACTTCTGACCAGTCCCTGCACAGTATTACATATGTGAGAATCACAGCCGGTATCCAATACCCAAGTAGAATTTTAACTTTCTGAAAAATTAATTTCAATCATGAACAAACCTTGATTGGAAGTCGAAGCTTCTCCAAACTTCTTCTCTGCCAGAAACTTCTTGCAGTTCCTCTTCCGGTGACCCAGCTCGTTGTAATGGAAGCACATTCCTTTGCTAGCTGGATCAGGTTTCTTTTGTTCCTTTGTGTTCACCTTGCCCTTAGCCTTCTTAAATTTCTTCTTTTCAGAAGATACCTTAGGTCTCTTCCTTTTCTTGGAAGAATCCACCATTAAGACATGGTTCTTCTTAGATGGAAAGTAACCTTCTGTAATTTTTAACATGTTAAGTAATTCAGGCAAGCTGACATCTAACTTATTCATATGGAAATTTACGACGAACTGCGAGAAGGTCTCAAGGAGTGATTGTAACACTAAGTCTGACTCAACTCCCCATCCATGACGAGCCCAAGCTATCCAAGGCGTTCAATCAGATTAATCACCCTTACGACATGAGTCTCAACGATAGTGCCCTCGGTCATCCGAGATCGAAAGAGCTCCTTAGATATCTCATATCTTGCAGTCCTACTTTGTTCACCATACAACTCCTTGAAGTGAAGCAACATAGTAAAAGCATCCATGTTTTCATGTCGACGCTGAAGCTCGTTATTCATGGGTGCAATATGATGCATTGAGCCACAGATGCATCATCTTGCCACTTTAGAATAGTGACAATCTTTTCCTAATAGGCTATTTCTAGAATAGTTCCAGGGACAGGTGAATTTAGGACATAAGAAATCTTTTCAGCATTGAGAACTATTCTCAGATTTCTCAACCAGTCAGTGTAATTCGGTCCAGTCAGTTTGTTAGCATCAAGTATGCTACACAGTGAAATTAGTGATTTTGACATTTTTATATTTCTGCATGTGAAAAGATAACATTTTAGCAAACATTCATTTAATTAATTTTATATACGAAAATAAATTAGGTCTTATTTTAGATTGGTATCTTCCATTATTTTCTTCAAACTATATTACCCTCACTTATATAGTTCGGCAACATCTAATTAAAGATTTGCTAGTGAGATTAAGAATTCCATTTCAAATGTATATAGCCTTGTGTGTGCACAACAAACGATATATAAATAAATAGGTAGACAACTCTTGTCAATCACATCGACATGTGATTCCTTATATTCTACCTCTTAGACCATAATGGTCAAGTGTGTGCACATCCGAACTAAAATAATTTAAGCTAAGTGCAACCTAGCACTCCTTATATTCAAAAAAGAAAAATATTGTCCTTGTGTGTGCACAACAAAATAATAATGTTCAATTTTCTTTATAAGCATTAAATGTGATTAAATTAATATCTTAAATACGCAATACTCGCCTTGTGTGTGCACAACAAACTCGTATTAAATATTTAATACTCTATTAATTTATCATACTAGAAGGCGACGTTCAATATTCTAAATATCTTTGAACGCTTTAGACTTAATATAATTTCTTTGAGGGGTTTGTTATTATTTGTCTCATCTTGTTTAGCGCGCATGCACACACACACACACACAGACACACACACACACACACACACACACACACACACACATATATATATATATATATATATATATATATATATATATATAATACGCGTCATTTTATTAAACATACGAAGCATGTTTTGCATAAAATATAATATATATATATATATATATATATATATAATACTTAGCATGCACATTTAGAATACTATATTATACCTGGATTGATTATGGACTTTTATTCTAGTTTGGTTCACTAGAGCCATCAAGTAAACCAAAAGGTCAAACCTAGGAGTGCAAAAATTTAAATTTAAGCATAACTATTACATTTAAACTCGGGCTCCATATAAACGGGTCTTCACGCGCTCCTTGCTCCTTGGTCTCCTACTCTTCAAGATAGTTCTAACTATTTCTATTACATAAACTATTTAATTTAAATAGAAACCTTGATCAGTAGTCAATGAGAAGTACATAGGAGGAAGATAGAATTTTACATCAAGAAAAAACAGAGAAGACGAGGTACGCATACTCCATTTAATAAAACTCATTCATTCAAGCATTCAACTAAAATAAAATCCAATCACATTGGTCAATAGCTCATAGTCAACCCCATTTATTATCATATATATCACCATATGCATCAATAAATAAATATTCATCTCATGAATTAAAACATTCCATATTTATATGAGTATCATTTAATGGGCATTTTAAAATGCATGAAATCCAATTTCAAGAATAAAATAAACTCTTTATTTTAATTATAAAATTATTAAGAATAATCATATATATATATATATATATATAACGTGACCCACAAATTTTTCTCTATAAAAGTGACCCCGATTTCAAAAGTGGGTAACCTGATTTCAAAAAAGTTAACCTTTATATATATAAGAATCCTGATTCAAAGTAATCATATATTTATATATATATATATATATATATAATAGTAATATGGTTGCTTTTCTTTGAAATCCTAATCACTTGAAATCCTGGGTGCTTTTTGAAATGAATCACGTTACCAACAAGAGACCACTTTGAATCAGGCTTTGGCTTTTGGCAACAGTAACAATACCGAATATTGAATACTTTTTCGCGATTCCTTTTTTTTATTTCTTCATAAAAAATAATTTTATACAATTAATTATGCCCAAAAAATTATTCTAAATACATACCCATATAATATGGAATCAAAACAATTAATAATGCATAAATATTTGGCTCTGATGTCACTATTGGGTTTGTACGAAATCTGGGGCGCAAACAAATTGCAAAAATTAGCGGAAGCATAGTATATCAGAGTTTAAAAAAATTTCTACAAAACCATTATACGGATCATCCTTTATGCAAATTATTAATTTAAAACAATAAATAAGAAGTTATGGAATTCATACCATTGTAGAACGAAGCTTCCACAGGTACGAGTTCAACTCCTTGTTCTTTGTGATCTCCTTGAATTTCTGAGTTAGATTCCTTCTTTTGATTAACGTTAGCCACCCAAGTGTTTGGCCTCTAGAGGTGATCCACCAAGGAATATGAATTATCAAGAAGGAGGGTGGTTGACTAAACCCTAGGTTTCTATCCACTATAGAAAAGGAGTATTCTCTAACAATTGAAATTGCATCAACTGATATCAATTATAAGACTTCTCTTATATAGATATTGGTCAACCCTTCTAATCCTATTAGACATAGGATTTCATTTAATTCATTAAACTCCTTTAATTAATTTAGGCTTACCACCACATTGGGAATAATTAATTAAATTCCTTTAATTAATTTGCCTCCTAATCTTATTAGGAATAAATGAGAGTACTAATATTAATTAAATTAATTCCTAAACTCCTTTAAAAATTAAAATAATAATAATTATAATAATATTAATAAGACTCCTCTTATTAATTAATATTTAATATTTCTAAATATTAAATAATAAACATTAAGCTATTTAATTTATTCTATCACCATAGATTAAATTAATTTTACTTAATGTATTATTACGATTATGCCATTAACTTCTTTAATAAGTAATTATTCCTTTTATGGTGTGACCCTTTAGGTTCTCCATATTAAACCCGTTGTGAATAAATCAATTAGAATAATTCTAATCTTATTTAAATAAATAAATTAAACTAATAATCTATTTAAATAAATAATATTTATTCTACAATAGGGATAAGCCTCCCAGCGATCAACGACTTTTCAGATATATAGATTTCAACATTAATCATAAAAGAACCTATGAGTAAATAGTTACCGAATAATTCATTCATTCCACCATACAATGTCCCAATTAAATATAAGACATGTAATTACTGTCAAGTCTTATTTTATTTAATTATATATATTTTGATTATAAAATGCACAACTCCAAATAATACAAATTAGAAACTCCTTTCTAATTTCATTATGCCTTGGCCAAGGACTACTAGGTTGTCATTTAACGAATCACATAGGACATATCTCTTCTTTTACTAGAAGTGATAGATTTTTTATTGACCATTCATTATCTCTATATGTAAATCATTATAACTAAGCATACCATTTGATATACCCCAACGGTCTTAAGGAATAAGTCAACGTATAATTCATTAAATACAAAATACTATGATGATCTCAAATCCAAGAATTCCTATTGACAGGCAAGTAAAACTTTATTAGGTATTCCATAGCGAGTCACGTTCAGTGAACTTATTCTCCAATAAATACCTACATACTTGCTTATAGTGTCTCCACACAAATGATCATGAGATCAATGGTAGTTGTCGTTAGTACTACTAAATTTACCTTACTAAGGTTCTACTAATTCAAGAATCAGTATAGCAATAAGCAAGGATCGATCCCACATAGAGCAAATTATATTTTAATTATCCAATGATTTCCAATGAATTGGGTTTTTTTTTTGAAAAGTTCTAATTAACAGAAGTGAGTTTAAAGAAAATATCAATGATTAAAAATATCAATTCTTCAGTTCAGTATCCCCTTTTCACAATTATGAATTAATCAAGTTAACATACTATTTACTTTTTCAACATGAGGTTTATAACCCTAGATAACCGCAATCGCAAATTACCTAAAATTCGCCTTAAGTGTAGATCTAATACGACAATCGCCTACAAGAGATTCTAACTAACATACAACCCAGAACTATTAGCCTAGATTTAATATGATAGAAGCATTAAGCATGAGAATTAGATTATTCCAAGCAATAAACACAATCATGAATTATTTAATTTGTCTTCTGAATATCTTAACAATATTTTAAAGCTTGACCACAATAAAATATCATTAATTGTTACTTAGATTAGACACACTTCGTTTGTTTAAAATACGTCTTAATCTAACAGATGAAATAAATTTACTAATTTAATCATGCAGAAACCAAATTAGTCAATTAAATAACATACATGAAAGTTTATATGGATAATTAGAATAAATCTCAATGTGAAAGAATAAATATTTTAACTTAATCAAACCATAAATTGTTACTGAGGTTCAACATCCCTTCAGAATTGAAATAGAAAACTTAGCCTGACATGCTTGATCTTCAATACCAAGGTTTGTAGCCTCTAAGAGAATATAAGATATATCCCTCCCTAAGAAAATAACTCCTATTTATAGCCTAGACAAACCATAATATAATTAGAGTAAGTCCCAATCCTAATCCTAATCAACTTGTGAATAAAAACCTGAAATCATGACAGCTCGTCCGTTTGGCGTGGTCAGCACCGCCTCCCTTCACATCATGGCACGGTCAACGCCTGCTATGCAGAATGATCATCCCGTGACCACCGGAAGTACACTAGCAATGGCGCGGTCAGCACCGGTTCAGCAATTCATTCTTTTTATCCTCAATTCCATTCCAACCTTCATTCCTGCATTAAAAACACAAAACACCAAAAGTAATACGAACAACACCTAAAAACTTATAATAAAACAAGCTAAATGAGATGAATTCATAGGTTAAAAACCTACTCATCAAATTCCCCCAAACTTGAACTATTGCTTTTCCTCAAGCAAACACAATTCTACTATTACTAAACTACGATGAATGCAACTACAGAGATCAACCAATAACCATGGTAATTAGATGAATTATATGCCTCAAAGATAAATAAATATTATGCCATCAATATTACATCACACATGAACCCAACTCTTCACATCATCACTTCACAAACATAAGATTTGTATATTTCTGTGCGTGTGTGTCCAACATAATTCCAACAACAACAATGATCAACACAGACAAAATCATATGTATGTATGACATTCATCACCTTTATTGTAGTATACACATAGATACAAGGGAAATCAACAATTCGAAGCAAGCTCTTTATTCCAAGTGAGTGCATTTTATTGCTCCATATCACTTTTATTCATTCTTTTTTTTTCAAGACTGACTTGAGCAAGGCTCAATTCCGTTAGGCTTTTCAATGTTACCCATGTAACGGACTTTCGGCCAACGACTCCCAAACCCGAAGGCTTTAGGGCGCTAGGTGTAAAGACATCCCCTAGGGTTTACTTATTCAAGTAACAAAGGCCACGAAATTGAAATAAGTCATCTCAGATTTTTTACTTCCATATTTTTCCTTTTTTTTCTTTTTTTTCTTTTTTTTTTCTTTTGAGCCAATGTTTCCCCCAAACTTATGTGTAAGCATCTTTTCAATCTGTGATCAAATGAATACATGTCAATGTTTTATCTTGCATTTATTTTCTCATAATTATTGAAAATCAGTTGATGTGCTTGATTATTAGAAAACACAAAACTCATGACATGAAGTTACTATGATCCAATTTTAGTTAACACGTGATGATCAACTTAGGCATGAAAATCATAAATTAATTTCCTCATTGGCTTTCATCATAACTAACAAGGTTTATTTGTTCAATCTTTATGCAACCTAACAAATTCCTATATGAATGTAAATATATATATATATATATATATATATATATATAAATATGAATCCTAATCTATATGTAACCTAGCATGCAAAAGAATAAAAAAAAATTATATATATTATACCCCCCCCCAACTTAATTCAGGTAATGTCCTCATTACATGGAAAGATAAAATTAAAGTACAACGACTTCCCTGGGAGACGAGTCAATGCTCGTCTTGTGATCCTTCATCATCCGAAGGAGGGTAGGCAAGAAGAGTGGTTGGATCTGGAACATGGACTTGCTCGTTTGGATTGATTCGGGAGAATGCATCCACCAACGCCGTGAACGCTCCCATGTTATAAGCATGCATTTGATCCTGGCATTGGGCAAGGCGGAGCATTTGCTTTCCACTCCTTGATGTAGATGGTCTGGCTGTGGCTGGCGGTGGTGAGGGTGGTGTATTTGGTGGAACCATGATGTACCCCTCACCCCGTGGATGTGACTATGCACCCTTCCATTCCTTGTAGGTTAAAATAGTTTTATGATCAATGGCCGACGTGGGCTGCTGCACAGGCTCTGAAATATCCCACTGTACCCCTGCTTTGTGGCACAAGTCAATGATGAGAAATCCATGTAAAAGCCCTCTTGTGGTGCTACCCCATAATGCCCAATCAATGGATTGCTGGATGCACATGCCGACGTCCACCTCCGAGTGTTCCAGGACATTAGGTCTTTCATACCATGAATGCACAATCCCGTATAGAAGACGTACTGTTTCCACCGTGACATCCGACTGATGGGTTGAAGGAATGAGCAGAGCACATATGAAAGTGTACCAAGCCTTTCCATATCTGCTCAACTTAGAATGGGAAACTGAAACCTTTGTGTCCGTCCTAGACTTGGTGATCCACTGTGTACCGGGTTTGCATAGGCAAACAATTATATCGTCCAAGCTTGGTAGGTTGTCTTCATAGCAGTCCCCCATTGGCGTTTCCAACCCAAAGTGGTCATTGATCGCCCCGTGGTGGAATGAAATTGACTTGCCCTGAACTTGCACAACCCGCCCTTCATGCTCTATAGCATTAGCATAGAATTCTTTGACGATGTTGGGCACAGTGGGTAGTGGTTGTTCTACCAGTTGGAACCATTGCCGCTCGACGATCATCAACGCCATGTCACCATCTAAATTGGCATCGGGTGTCAATCCCTGTTCCTGAACAAGGGATTTCTTGGTGATGGCATTGTACCTGGCCGCCGCCGTCTCGCTCATAAATCTTGAGGTGTCATAAGATGGGCGAGAACCAGAAGTTGAAGTTCATGGTCTTTTTGATGCCATGGTTGGAGATCTTGCTCAAAAAATTGGTTTGGATAAATTGACGAACACTTGGCGTGCACCCTTTGTTCTTCCTCTAACCTAACATTATTGCTAACACAATTTAAACCACAAATTAGTAGTAAAAGCCTTGGGTCTTCAGTAACCCAAGGTATCCCAATCACAATTATAGCAAAAACTAACAAGAATTGAATAATTAAGAATAATTCAATTTGTTACCTTTTGAGAAGTTTGAAACCTTGGTGATTGTGTTTATCCTTTGTGCAGATGAGATAGATTGCAAGAGGTTATTGATTATGAGTTAGAGAGAGTGTGTGTGGAGATTTGTGTATGGAATTTGGATTTTACGAGGGTTTAGAAGGGGAGTCACGAATTTGAGAGAGAGAATGGGTGTTGGATGTAAGTTTGTGGTTGTTTAAATAGGAGAGAAGGTGAAGATTTAGGGTAGAATTAGAATGGGAAAAGGATTGTGGGAGGTGGAGAAGAAAACGAAAAGGGAAAGGTTTTATGGAATGCTCGAATTCGCTCCAAATCCAAGTTTAAAACTGATCCAGCTGTATTGCGTGGTCAGCGCCCGTAGTAGCGGGCTCAGCGCTAGGCTTCGTTTAAAGAGGGCCAATTTGTTGCATGGTACGCGCTTCCAGTGCCAATATAGCACGGTCGGGGCTAGTGTGGCGCGGTCGACGCTAGTGTATCATGGTCGGCGCATTTTTAGGCGATTTAGCTCGAACTTGCTCCATACTTAGCGCGATCAGCGCTGTTGGGGCGCGATCGACGCTAGTCTGAATTAATTTTCCTTCTTTTCCTTTGCTCACCTATCACAAGTAGATTTTAAACTTTTAGTAACTCATGGATTGGGTATTCTAAATTCTAAGAATGGACTACTTATACTATATTAAAACTAATTGAAAAATTTTAAAATTTGGGTTACCTCCCAATAGCTGCCCTTGTTTAACGTCGTTAGCTCGATTGTAGACCACTCAATTATTTGGAATCTGGATCTTTCACTATCTCTTTAGCAATCTTCTCGACTTCACTGCTTTCTAGAAATGGGTTTGGCCTATGTCCCTTGTCCTTGAACATCTTGTCCTTCTTCGTGTTTTGGATCTTGATTGTGATTGCAGTCAATGACTGTAGTGCAGTTCCCTTGTCTTTCAATTCCTAGATGTCCCTTTGATCTGGTTCAACAGTTTTCTGCACGAAAGTCATACCCATTAATCTCAAAAATTTGACAAATATTACTAGGGTACCTCATGGCGTCATAGATGTTGAATTGTATTTTCTCGCCATCAAATTCCATCATCAAGGTCCCATTGTGAACATCAATCATAGTCCTTGCTATCTTGAGAAAAGGTCTTCCTAGCAAGACGTGTGATGGGTTTGAGGATGTATCATCTTCCATATCCACGATGTAAAAATCTACAGGAAAGATTAGTTCGTTCACATACACCAAGACATCTTCAACTACCCCTCGGGGGTAGGTGTTAGTACGATCAGCCAATTGGATAATAACACCAGTATTTTTCAAAGGTCCAAGATTCAGTGACTTATAGACAGATAATGGCATTACATTGATTGAAGCACCTAAGTTTAGCATAGCCTTTTCAAAACGGGTGTTGCCTATTTTACACGGGATCGTAAACATGCCTGGATCTTTACATTTAGTTGGCATTTTTCTTTGCAAAACAGCTGATACACTTTCCCCAACCGTGACATTCTCATTGTTTTCCAGTTTATGTTTATTAGTGCACAGTTCTTTCAAAAATGTAGCATTATGTGGCACTTGTTTACTCACATCGAGTAATGGAATATTCACTTTGATTTTCCTAAAAGTTTCTAGAATTTCTTTTTCAGGTTCATCTTTCTTTGAATTTCTATGAGGAAAGGGAAGTGGAATATCAGTCTGACAAGGAGGTTCAGGATCAACCTTAGGTATCACTGCTTCATCCTTTTCCAGTTCTTTCTCATACTCAACTGTTATTGTTGGTGTAACCATTTATTTTCTACTCCGCAAGGTGATAGCACAGGCGTTCTCCTTTGGGTTCACAATGGTTTGAGATGGAAGCTTCCCGGAACCTTGAGAGTCCAATCGACTTACAGTAGTGGCTAATTGGCTCATTTGACTCTCCAAACTATGGATGGAAGACTTCGTTTCTTGCTAAAATTGTTGTGTTTGTTGCATGAATGCCTTGAACACATCCTCGAGGGATGTTCCAGGATTGGTCGGTGCTGCTAGTCTGGGTTGGTATTGTGGTTGATTGGGCTGAAATTGTGGTTTAACTGGGTAAAACCCTTGTGTCTGCGGCCTAGCACTCCCATAACTGAGGTTAGGATGATCCCTCCATCCTGGATTGTATGTGTTGGAGAAAGGATTATATTTCCCCTGCGACTGAGCTTGGTAGTTTCCCACTGCGTTAGCTTGCTGTGTGTTATCTTCATCTTGTAATGTCGGGCATGCATCTGTATGGTGTCCCGTCATTAAATAGATTTGGCAAGCTTGTGCAACTGGTGCATTACCTATAGCTAATTGTTTCACCAAAGCAGTTAGGTCAGAAATTTGTTGCTCTACATTTGTTGTGCTTACCTCACTTGTGACGCTCCAAAAATAGGTTCAATACTCAACCCATTCTGAGTCGCCAAATACATGGTACAGAATCCAAATACAATCTTTTATAACATACGGTCGTGCAAAATACGACCACACAAACTGTGAGTTTCAATACAAATCGTATATAATACGAAATATAAACACTCAAATTCAGTCCTCTTTTATTATAATTATTATCACACTATTTATAAAAATAGTGAGGACTACTACTGCTCTACTCTTACCATCACACTAATCCCCGACTAGTTCTCGCAACATTCTCGTTCCCTGAAGAGGACAATATATCAAAAGAGTGAGCTCAACTAGCCTAGTAAAGAATATTATGACTAAGATAATGAAGAATAAATTATCGTTAGTCTTCAACAAATAAGATAAAATATTATGGACAACAAGTTTTAGATCAACAACTGCAGCGGAAATATCAATTCATTAAAAGAGTTACGTAGAGAATGAAGTCTACTATCTTCTATGATTTAAAAGTCCATCATCAATATTTTATCCCTGTAACATTAATCAATATATATCTTAAATCAAATATTCATCTTTGCACTACGGGCCAAAGATATTCATTTGTATCACTAGTGGTCATGTTCATCTCAACACCTGTCCATCCTTGCACTACGGGCCAAAGATATTCATCAGGTAATCATTCATCTTTGCTCTACAGGCCAAAGATATTCAGTTATATCACCATTTAGGACTGTGGATGATGAAAAACAATATAAATAACGAATCCAGTGAGATAAAAGACAAAGATTAGGGAATCGTAATTTAGTTTATCCAAGTTCAAGAATATTCCATAATAATACTTTGTGGAGAAAAATTCAAAAATAAAGATTCAAACTTGGATCCAATCAAAGATAGGACCCATAATAGCCAACTTGGACAAATAGAAGAAAATTTAATTTTTTCATGAATAGTGCCGTATACATGAATAGTGTCGTATACGTGAATAGTAATCTCGAAGAAAAAAGTAAGAATTTCATAATAAAATCCATGCCAATATTTTGGTATAATGATATTGAAAAGAATAACATCATTTATGAAAGAAAATAACACCCCTTACCTTAACAGGAGAGCAGTTTTGATTGTAATATCGGATATTATGTGGACAAAAACTTGCACTGTTATCAACACTTAAAGTATCTAAATACTCACAAGAAATACACTCGATATTATAGAGATAAAATTTTCTGATTTTGATGTGATTTTTATTTCTAACTAAGCACCCTATTTATAGAAAAATGCCATAACGCCATTGCTGACTTAACTTGCAACCAGAGGCTTTTACTCCTTTCAATTTGTACGCACCCAAACTTGAAATTTCAGCATTTTTCCACACAAGACAAAAGTGGGGCCCACCCATGTTTTTAATAAAAATATTTATTCTGAAACTTCAATAATTCATAATAAATAGCCTTTTTATCAGAAAAATACGAACCTTATGTCCATGTCCTATAAAATTTAATTCTCTACAACTTTGTAGAACAAATTTTTTCCAAATTCCGAATGAAAAAATGACCCAAATTTACATACGGATGATTTTTTCACACCCCCACTCTTTGAAAACCAAGCAGCCACCACAAATGACCAATATTTCTTCCAACCCACATGTTTATATATTGTGAATTTGTTATAAAAAAAATATCATCACTATTATATTATTATATTATCACATTATACACTTATAATGTAATATTATAATAATATATTTGAATGAATTATTTTATCAGAACAGATAAAATATCCATTCTCATAATTGTCACTTTTGCTAAAAATTCCTCCGTTTAATCCACATTGAGTAAATATTTTCTTATCATATATATCAACAATTAATTATTCATAAATAATATTACAGAACAATAATATTGACAACCAGGTCGTAACCAGGAAAGAGGGGGCATTCAGATAAGGATTTCTCCTTACAGGCGCGCAATTAACTAACCCCTTTCCTAGATAGAACTTCCTTAGACATTGCCAATAATGCTATCTAATAATATTATTCAAATAATATGAATTATTGATTTGATAATTTAAAATACTGTGCAAAGACAATTATTGAATCAATAATATAAAATATCAACGTAGCAATTATGCAATTATCAATGTAGCAATTATTAAGTCAATAATATAAAATACTAAATAGTAATTACTGTAACAATTATTGAGTAGTGACTTCTTACGTAAGAATCAATAATTAGAATTACTGTGCAATACCGTGTGCTACTGTGCAACACCACGTATTACTATATTTTAACCACCAGGTATTGCAACAGTAACAACTACGCCGTTATTTTTAGAAAACTCATTCTTGTCATTTTCTTCATCCGACAGTTATTCCATTGTGGAGCCCACAAATGGCTGCACCGTTGTACGAATATTCCCTAACAACAAGAATATTCCACGACCAAACGAATATTCCCCGACAACAATGAATATTTTATTATCACTTGCTAACTTTGAAAATTTTGCACATATCTCCCATAACTTATAACATCTATCAAATTAACACCTTTCTATTTCAAAGTAATATATAAAGACAATTAAATCTTTATTCATAAAATTTGGGGTCTTACAACCTCCCCTTCTTATGAAATTTCATCCTTGAAATTGACGTACGTACCTGGTATGTCGAAGAGGTGAGGATACCTCCCTTTCATTTCTGCTTCTAACTCCCAGGTCATTTTCTCGATATCATGGTTCCTCCACAAAACTTTAACTTGAGGTATAATCTTTGAGCGTAAGACATGTTCCTTTTTATCCAAGATCTTGATAGGTATCTCCTCATACGTTAAATCTTCGGTTATCTCGTCTGGTTCTAATTCGATAATGTGATTTGGGTCTTTCACATATTTACGTAGCAAGGATATGTGAAAAATGTTATGAACAC
The DNA here is from genome assembly GCA_020205555.1 of Panax stipuleanatus. NCBI lineage: Eukaryota > Viridiplantae > Streptophyta > Magnoliopsida > Apiales > Araliaceae > Panax > Panax stipuleanatus. Next base: position 34,720,237 of record CM035120.1, read on the forward strand.
GAGACATGCTAGGCGGTAAAGCGAGTCTATAGGCCACATTTTCTACTCGATCAAGGATCTCAAATGGACCAATGAATCGTGGGTTGAGCTTTTCTCTCTTCCCGAATTTCGTAACTCCTTTCCATGGAGCAACACGTAACAATACATGGTCCCCAACATTAAATTCTACATCCTTCCGATGTAGATCAGCATAACTCTTTTGTCGATCTTATGCGGTTTGTATACGTTGTCGGATCATTTGAATCTTTTCTGTAGTCATACGTACTAACTCCGATCCCAACAATGTTGCTTCACCCACCTCATCCCAGTATACTGGAGAACGACATTTTCGTCCATACAATGCTTTGAATAGAGCCACGCCTATACTTGGCTGATAACTGTTGTTGTAGGAGAATTCTACCAATGGTAAGTATTTATCTAAACTCCATTTGAAGTCTAGAACACAGAGTCTTAATAGATCTTCAAGAGTTTGGATAGTCCTTTCTGATTGCCCGTCCTTTTGAGGATGATATGCAGAACTGAATCATAAATCCGTGCCCATAGCCTTCTGCAAACTGACCCAAAATCGTGAAGTAAATCTGGGATCACGATTCGAAACTATGGATACTGGCATACCATGCAATCCCACAACCTCATTTACGTACATACGAGCAAGACGTTCAAGTGAATAAGTCTCTCGTATAGGTAAGAAATGAGTAGACTTGGTTAATCTATCGACAATAACCCAAATCGCATCTATGCCTTGAGAAACCTTCGGAAGACCCGTAACGAAATCCATGGTAATGTGTTTCCACTTCCATTTTGGAATCTCAAGTGGTTGCAATGGACCCTTTGGCACTTGATGCTCCGCCTTGACACGTTGGCACGTTAAACACCTCGAGACAAACTCCGTGATCTCTCTCTTTATATTGCTCCACCAAAATGTATATCGAAGATCACGATACATTTTGGTACTCCCAGGATGGATCGCAAACGGTGTGTTGTGTGCCTCCATCATGATTCTATACTTCAAATCAGAATCATTAGGAACACAAAGCCTGGAGTTAACTTAAAATATTCCTTCTTCATCGATTCTTGCTTCTGGAATAGCACCTTCTTGCACCTTCTTCTTCATCTTTATCAGCTCCGGGTCTGTAGCTTGAGCAACTTTAACTTTATCAATTAAAGCTGATTCTACACGTATACTTGACATCATCACATGGGTCCCCAGAGTTTTGAACTCTATCTCCATTTTTTGTAAGTCACACAAAATTGGCTTTTGTGTTAACAGCATCACACTCATTCTCGCATATGATCTTCTACTTAACGCGTCTGCTACCACAGTTCGTTTTTCCAGGATGGTATTGGATGGTATGGTTGTAATCTTTCAACAGCTCAAGCCAACGTCGTTGCCTCATATTGAGTTCCTTCTGGGTGAAGAAATATTTAAGGCTCTTATGATCCGTATAGATCTCTATTTTCTCCCGATACAGGTAGTGTCTCCAGATCTTCAACGCGAAAACGATAGCTGCCAACTCTAGATCATGAGTAGGATAATTCCTCTCATATTCCTTGAGTTGTCGCGAGGCATAGGCTATGAGTTTCCCATGTTGCATGAGAATATGTGAGAACCCAGAATTTCACATAATTCAAATTTTTTGAATAAATTTTTTTATTTTTTATATTGATATTGATTATCAATATTGTGTTGAGTATATTTGATACGAGTTTATCAAAGTGGTCAAACTGTGTATTGACTGAGAAATATGAGTACAAATTTTGTTTAACAGAGAATAGAAACCCTTACCCTAGTTACGGGTAGGGATTCAGTAGAAAATACAGTTATAATAATTATATTGATGAATATGTGAGTATTTATAACTTATTAAGTCAATTAGGGCCTATTAAGTTAATACACTAGGGGAATATGTTATGACATATGTGAATTATGTACGTCATTGAATAAATATGTATTATGAATGTGTATATATTTATTTAGCATCTAAAAAAAATTAAGAATAAAGTTATGTGACCTAATATATATAGTAGGTATAATAATTAAATAACCTAAGGGTTATAATATGGGAGAATAATAGTATTTAAATATATACTAATCCTAAGAGATTTATTTTATACATCTCAAATAATTAATTTTATAACCTAAGTAAAACAAGTCTAATTGGGTTATGAAATTAAAGTTATATGAGTAAGGAATTAACTTACAAATGTGTGTAAAAAAATCCTAACTAAATGATTAGGAGAGGATAAAAATTAAAAAGTATAAACTATGTTGAATTGCAAGCCCAAAGAATTAGAATTGCTAGCCTAAATAATTAATTGAGTGGCCCAACTCTTAGCCTAATTGGGAGGGGACCTTTTGGACCATTAAGTAAGCTAAATGGGCCTTAAAAAGAAAATAAAATAGGGCAAAACAAGGCCCCTTGGCCGAAATTTAGAGAGAGGAGAGAAAGGGGGGAGGCATGTAATGATTACATTGCTTTAGTAGGTGAGCTAACTTGCTAGGTGTCAAGCTTTAGTCTTATTCTTATCTTTTCACCAAACCCACAAGATAAACCAAGAGTGCAAGCAAGATTAAATGATTATGAGAGAGAGAGATAGATATTGGAAGTTTTTGATATATGTATAGTATATCTCTGTAATCTAATAACCCACTACCTACGAATTTCTTTAATTTCATTTTCTCTTTCATTATATTTCCTCCTTAGCATGCAAAGCAAGCAAGATATAGTGAGAGAGAGAGAGTGATATTTTAGCCACTATAGAAAAAAGGGAGGGAGAGTTTTTGATAGTTTATTAAGTTCCTAATCTAGGTTTAGGAAGAAGAAGAGAAAGAATCAAGCAAAGGTATAAAAAATTCCTACTTTTGTAGTTTATTTTCCTTTTGTCATGATTTGAGTTTTGATTTTTGTAAAAATATAATCTTAAGGTTTAAAACCTTAGATCCATATGTTTAAAAGTGTTTCATGTATAGATTGAACCCTTTTGTGGATCAAAAGTTAGATTTAAAATGTGAAATATGAGCTATATTTTTCAAAAGATAGAAAATCAAATTTTTCTTAGCTTTGATTGTGTTTGATCTTGTGTTTGTTGATTATTTGATGATATAGATCATGGATTATGGTATATCCATGAGTATATGAGTTATTTTAAGTATTATGATGAGCTATGTTGGTTTTATGTGAAAATATAGAAGTTTTCTAAAAAATCACCAAAAGTTGAAAAACAGATTTTTGGAAAAACGAAGTATGAAATGGAAACGACCATATCTCTCATTCTTCTTGAAATTTTTAGTGTGGTTAGATTCTGGAGTTAGATATATGAGTCTTCTAATAGATCAAAGTGGAATCACAGAAAAATATGTTGTAGATTTTTGTTTGGACTAATTTTAGTAACGGAAGCAAAATCTGAAAAAGTCAAAATAGTAGGCTGTCCGAAAATTATAAGGGAAATTTTGTCCACTTAAATATTGTAATAAATTTTGGCCTTTTGGGACATGAAAATATATGGAATTAAGTAGCTTGTGTCCAAAAATGAGCTCATTCTGGCTTAAATTGAGTAAATTATGGCCATTTTAATTTTTGGAATTTCTCGACAAAAAATGCTATAACCGGAGTTGTATAACTCCGATGGACACTAAATTTAAACTAGAAGTTCACGTTAATATGTGGAAGATCCCGCCAAGAGTTGGGAATTTTTGGAGTTAAGCGTGAGGTAGTTATTTCTTAAAGAATTAACTAGAAATAGATTTTTGGAAAATACTTAAGTTGAAAAATTTCAGAAAAATTCTTTTTGTGTATGGAATATAGTATATATGATTTGCCAAAAGATAGAAAAGTAATAAGCTGATTTTGTATTTTCGTGAATAGTGTATTTCAGCTTCCTGAAATGAACATTTCAGGTTACTGAAATGAGAAACTGAAATGTCAGAAGAGATGTCAGTTTTGTTTTAGCTTGCTGAAATGGAAACTGAAATGTTATATTAAGTATACTGAAGTCATAAATAGTGTATCAAGTTATATTAAGAACTTATAAATGAACGAATAAATGTTAAGTCTAAAGTAGTATAGTTGTACTCCTTAATGATTGATTATGTGATTTCATGTTAGATAAATTGCTATTAGTAAGATATGTGATGCTAATTAAGAGATCGATCTTATTAATGATAGGTCTTACAAAAGAAGTTAACTTAAATTGCGTAGCAGTAGTCAACGAATCAGGCAAGTTTCCTTAACTCAATCTCGAGTTATTACTTTTCAAATCTAGTGGTGGTAAATTATTGCTGATTATACCACGTCTGAGCATCATTGTTGATTATTCGCAGTTAGTGCATGTTTATTAATTCAAATTGAATTATTGATTTTGAGAATATGCTTGGGGAATAACTGTTGTTGGTTATTCACATCCGTAGAAGTTATTATTGATTTCAAATAGTACAGTTAATTTATGTCTATTATTGAATCGTGTTGAGATATGTCGTAGCTAATTGTTTTGGCTAGACAAACATTTGTTGAAACTTGATAGGTTCGAGAAGAGAACTCAATTATTATTGACAGGTCAATGCCAATTATTCCGACTAGATCGAGAAAGCGATTAGATATTGAAATCATTGTATTTCGTTGTTGTGATTTGAATTCTGGTTATAAGACTGAGAAGAACAACCTTTTTATATAAAAAGGGGCTTATGATCGTATATTCGGCCGTTGCGCGCGTGTAAGTATTATGCATAATATGGGGTATAGTGAAGCTGATCACTTTATATACTTGCGGAGGAGTATAATTTAATCTTTATGGTTATCTGATACACCTGGGTACTTCAAAGTAAAACCTTTGATAGTTAATCGAGAAGTTCAAGATCCTGTGGGGTCGCTCAGCTTACAAAAATCTGAATAATATTCCACTTTGTTATTGCGTAGAATTGATTCTTGTTATTCAATTGAGAAATTTCGAAAGCGTTTTACTCTTTCACTATCGAATTATTGTTTTGCATAAAATGCGAGAAAGTCTTGTTATTGATTAACGATTTGTTCAGCTAATTCAAAGTCCTTTGAACTTTGGTGATATTCTATCAAATTGATAGTCTTATATTATTTATTCTTAAACTTTATTGTATAATTTAACTTATGGAGCAAATTTGTTGCTCACCCTTGCTTAACTACAATATTTTAGCTAGGAACAAGGTAGCCGGAGGGGCAGAGAAGGACAAAGGCAAAGGTGTATTGCTGGAGTAGTTATAATGAACATATTTATTATGTTGTTTTGTATAACCCTTTTTGTATATCTAAGGGTATATTTGTTATGTTAAGATTAGAAAACCTGGGACAATGTATTAATAATATCAGTTAATGAGATGTATATTTCTATTCATAAATAAATGGGTAGTTAGATGGTATTTATATGTTGGATCGTGAGCACCAAACTCGGGGGTCAGGTAACCCGGATTTGGGGGCGTCACAGGTTGGTATCAGAGCTATAGGTTATAAACTTTAAGTGGGGGGGGGGGGGAAACCCTAGGATTATATAACCATAAGCGAGATAGAGAAAACTCATTTAGAGTACTAAGTGAGGGATTGTCGAAGTACATCAATAAAAAGATGTGTGGACACATAGTGAGTATGAAATTTGTACTGGTAAAGTATTAATCAAGTTGTTTAAGCTGATTGTAGGATGTAAGGAGAAGATGAAATGAGTACAAAAGTGTTGGCAGCTATTGTACCAATGCCAGTAGCCGAGGTGCCAGCGTAGAGTGAGTCAGTTGAGGAAGTTTGAAAAGATGAACCCATGGTGAATCTGGGGAGTGATCATGATGAGTATCTCGAAATGTATCTGAATGAAGATGAGGAGGCAGAGTCCGAAGAAGTTAAGGTGGAGACAGAGATTAAGACCAAAGTGGGAGAAAAAGATCAAGTATCTGCAGACGTTCAAAAACTTCGGAGTAAAGTATTTCTCTTGGAGGAGTTGTGGAAGACGGAGCGAGCATTACGCGAGATGATCGAAGAACGAAACGAACTGAAGACACAAGTAGAAAGAATGAAGGCTGAAGATGGTGGATCATCTGGGGCAGTAGTCAAGCAGAAGAAGAGAAGCAATAAGCGGAAAAGGGACAACGACGGTGATAATAACTCAGGGAACTCAAACCCGAAAAAGAAGAAAGTCTGTGGCAAGTGTGGAAAGACTTACTTGGGAGAATGTATGATGTGGAAGAATGTATGTTTCAATTGTAAACAGGAAGGACATATTTCTCCAAATTGTCCTAAGCCGAATATGAGAAAATGTTTTTCATGTGGAGGAATGGGTCACGGATTTAACAAGTGTCCCAGTAAGAAGGCAGGAGAAGGGAGTAGACTGTAGACAGCTTAAGTAAAAGCAGTAGTACCTTTTGGTAACAAGATGTAATATAAAGATTGTAATATCAAGAACAATAAGTGAGCATATGTAATATATCTGTTTGTATGAATGTAATCTTTATTTTCAATATGAATATTAAGATGATTTTGGAGAATTGTAACTTTTTGTGTAAAGTTGTGGTAATTGCAACTTTTTGTGTAAGGTTGTGTTGTTAATCCCGATATTTAACAAAAAAAGGGATAGTGACTGATTATAACAGTAAGTGTTAAGTACTAAAAGTACTATGTGCTATTTGAATAAATATGCGATTATATGATAAATTTGTGTTAAATTCTTATGTTACTAATAAGAATTTGTGTAGAAAAAAAGGATTAATGTAAGATTTTCACTTAAATCAGATAATGCCGCTTAGACGACAGAATCGAAATCAAAGAGAAGAGCAATCAGTGAATATTGAAGGAGGTCAAGCAGACCCAATGCAGAATTTTATGAATATGTTAGCCCAAGCTATGCAACATAGGGCGCTAGCAGCAAGAGCAAGAGCAAGAGAACAGCCAGCTAATAGATTTGCAAACTTTAAAGATTTTAAAGCGGTAGGACCGCCAGAATTCAAGGGAACTACAGATCCTATTGAAGCCCAAACTTGGGTAAAGGAGATAGAGAAAGCATTTATTATTGCGAGAGTGGCAGAAGAGCAAAAGACAGCTTTTTCCACCTGTTTGATGAAGGGAGAAGCCAATTACTGGTGGGAAACCAATCAGGCTAGAGCTGGGACAGCTGTAGTGACTTGGACAAAGTTTAAAGAGTTGTTCTTTGAGAACTATTTTTCGTCGAGTATGCAAGCCAGAATGAAAGTCAAGTTTCTAGAACTAAAGAAAGAGAATATGTCAGTATCAGAATATACTGCTAAGTTCAATGAGTTAGTGAGATTTGCACCTCATCAGGTGGACACGGAGGTAAGAAAGGCGAGAAGATTTGAGAATGGATTGGAGCCAGGAATATTCAATAAGGTAGCTGTATTGTAGATTAATACGTTTGCGGCATTGTTGGAGAAAGCGATAATTGCTGAAGGGGGAAGCAAAGCTGTATCCCGATATCATCAAGAGAAGAAGAAGAAAGCAAATGAAGGAGGTAGTAGTGGTGGTAGTAATTCGAACAAGCAGAAATGGAGTGAGAATATCCAATCGGGTAATAAGTCAGAAGAGAATAGGAAGGGAGGTGAGCCTTGTACGACTTGTGGGAAGAATCATCTAGGAATTTATCTAAAAAGGAAGGGAGTCTGTTATAACTGTGGTCAAGAGGGACACATGTCGCCCAATTGTCCCAATCCGAAGAAAATACAAGGTTGTTTTGCGTGTGGATTGACAGATCATCTGGTTCGGAATTGTCCAAAGAAGATTGTGGAGAAGGGAAGTACCAACAAGGGACCCGGTGGCGGAACCCTGACGATTAGAGGACCGGCATAGCCAGGAAGACCAACGGCCCGTATATTCAACATGATGGTGTACGATGCAGTAGCTGTCTAGGAGGTGGTGACAGGTAACGATTTAGTTGAGTAATTAAATTACACGGGAAATATGGGATAGATATCATTGTGAATTGTTTTCTTTTATAGATTCAAGTCACAGGTTAGTATATGAGACACAAATGAATATTGTGTTGATAAGGATAAATTGATGACACAACTTTAAAAGATTGTAGAGAATAAGAAAGCGGAGATTCGGAGGACGGAATCCTTATAAGGAGGGGAGAATGTGAGAACCCAGAATTTCACATAATTCAAAATTTTTGAATTATTTATTTTATTTTTTTATATTGATATTGATTATCAATATTGTGCTGAGCATCTGTGATACGAGTTTATCAAAGTGGTCAAACTGTGTATTGACTGAGAAATATGAGTACAAATTTTATTTAACAGAGAATAGAAACCCTAACCCTAGTTACGGATAGGGATTCAGTAGAAAATCCAGTTATAATATATGTATCGATGAATATGTGAGTGTTTATAACTTATTAAGTCAATTAGGACTATTAAGTTAATACACTAGGGGAATATATTATGACATATGTGAATTATGTACGTGATTGAATAAATATGTATTATGAATGTGTATATATTTATTTACCATCTAAAGAGAATTAAGAATAAAGTTATGTGACCTAATATATATATTAGGTATAATAATTAAATAACCTAAGGGTTATAATATGGGAGAATGATAGTATTTAAATATATACTAATCCTAAGAGATTTATTTTATACATCTCAAATAATTAATTTTATAACCTAAGTAAAACAAGTCTAATTAGGTTATGAAATTAAAGTTATATGGGTAAGGAATTAACTTATAAATGTGTGCAAGGAAATCCTAATTAAATGATTAGGAGAGGATAAAAATTAAAAAGTATAAACTATGTTGAATTGCAAGCCCAAAGAATTAGAATTGCTAGCCTAAATAATTAATTGAGTGGCCCAACTCTTAGCACAATTGAGAAGGGACCTTTTGGACCATTAAGTAAGCTAAATGGGCCTTAAAAAGAAAATAAAATGGGGCAAAACAAGGCCCCTTGGCCAAAATTTAGAGAGAGGAGAGAAAGGGGGGAGGCATGTAATGATTACATTACTTAAGTAGGTGAGCTAACTTGCTAGGTGTCAAGCCTTGGTCTTATTCTTATCTTTTCACCAAACCCACAAAATAAACCAAGAGTGCAAGCAAGCTTAAATGATTATGAGAGAGAGAGATAGATATTGGAAGGTTTTGATATATGTAAAGTATATCTCTATAATCTAGTAACCCACTACCTACGGATTACTTTCATTTTTCTCTTTCATTATATTTCCTCCTTAGCATACAAAGCAAGCAAGATATAGTGAGAGACAGAGAGAGAGTGATATTTCGGCCACTATAGAAGAATGAGAGGGAGAGTTTTTGATAGTTTATTAAGTTCCTAATCTAGGTTTAGGAAGAAGAGAAAGAATCAAGCAAAGTTGTAAAGAATTCCTACTTTTGTAGTTTATTTTCTTTTGTCATGATTTGAGTTTTGATTTTTGTAAAAATATGATCTTAAGGTTTAAAACCTTAGATCCATATGTTTAAAAGTGTTTCATGTATAGATTGAACCCTTTTGTGGATCAAAAGTTAGATTTAAAGTGTGAAATATGAGTTATGTTTTTCAAAAGATAGAAAATCAAATTTTTCTTAGCTTTGGTTGTATTTGATCTTGTGTTTGTTGATTATTTGATGATATAGATCATGGATCATGGTATATCTATGAGTATATGAGTTATTTTAAGTATTATGATGAGCTATGTTGGTTTTATGTGAAAATATAGAAGTTTTCTTAAAAATCACCAAAAGTTGAAAAATAGATTTTTGGGAAAATGAAGTATGAAATGAAAATAACCTTATCTCTCATTCTACTTTGAATTTTTGAGTGTGGTCAGATTTTGGAGTTAGATATATGAGTCTTCTAATAGATACAAGTGGAATCACAGAAAAATATGCTGTAGATTTTTGTTTGGACTAATTTTAGTAACGGAAGCAAAATCTGAAAAAGTCAAAATAGTAGGCTGTCCTAAAATTGTAAGGGCAATTTCGTCCACTTAAATATTTTAATAAATTCCGGCCTTTTGGGACATAAAAATATATAGAATGAAGTAGCTTGTGTCCAAAAATGAGCTCATTCTGACTTAAATTGAGTAAGTTATGACCATTTCAATTTTTGGGATTTCCCGACGAAAAATAATATAACCGAAGTTGTATAACTCCGATGGACACGAAATTTAAACTAAAAGTTCACGTTAACATGTGGAAGATTCCGCCAAGAGTTGGGAATTTCTGGAGTTAAGCGTGAGATAGTTATTTTCTTAAGAAATTAACTAGAAACGGATTTTTGGAAAATAATTAAGTAAGTTTAAAATTTTCAAAAAAAATCTTTTTGTGTATGGAATATATGTATATATGATTGGCCAAAAAATAGAAAAATAATAAACTGATTTTGTATTTTCGTGAATAGTGTATTTCAGCTTCCTGAAATGAACATTTCAGGTTACTGAAATGAGAAACTGAAATGTCAGAAGAGATGCCAGTTTTGTTTTAGCTTGCTGAAATGGAAACTGAAATGATATATTAAGTATACTGAAGTCATAAATAGTGTATCAAGTTATATTAAAAACTTATAAATGAACGAGTAAATGTTAAGTCTAAAGTAGTATAGTTGTACTCTTTAATAATTGATTATGTGATTTCATGTTAGATAAATTGCTATTAGTAAGATATGTGATGCTAATTAAGAGATCGATCTTATTAATGATAGGTCTTACAAAAGAAGTTAACTTAAATTGCGTAGCAGTAGTCAACGAATCAGGCAAGTTTCCTTAACTCAATCTCGAGTTATTACTTTTCAAATCTAGTGGTGGTAAATTATTGCTGATTATACCACGTCTGAGCATCATCGTTGATTATTCGCAGTCAGTGCATGTTTATTAATTCAAATTGAATTATTGATTTTGAGAATATGCTTGGGGAATAACTGTTGTTGGTTATTCACATCCGTAGAAGTTATTATTTATTTCAAATAGTAAAGTTAATTTCTTTCTATTATTGAATCGTGTTGAGATATGTCGTAGCTAATTGTATTGGCTAGACAAACATTTGTTAAAACTTGATAGGTTCGAGAAGAGAATTCAATTATTATTGATAGGTCAATGCCAATTATTCCGGCTAGATCGAGAAAGCGATTACATATTGAAATCATTGTATTTTGTTGTTGTGATTTGAATTCTGGTTATAAGACTGAGAAGAACAACTTTTTTATATAAAAGGGGGCTTTGTGGTCGTATATTCGGCCGTTACGCGCGTGTAAGTATTATGCATAATATGGGGTATAATGAAGTTGATCACTTTATATATTTGCGGAGGGGTATGATTTAATATTTATGGTTATCTGATACACCTGGGTACTTCAATGTAAAACCTTTGATAGTTACTTGAGAAGTTCAAGATCCTGTGGGGTCGCTCAGCTTAGAAATATCTGGATAATATTCCACTTTGTTATTGCGTAGAATTGATTCTTGTTATTCAATTGAGAAATTTCGAAAGCATTTTACTCTTTCACTATCGAATTATTGTTTTGCATAAAATGCGAGAAAGTCTTGTTATTGATTAACAATTTGTTCAGCTAATTCAAAGTCCTTTGAACTTTGGTGATATTCTACCGAATTGATAGTCTTATATTATTTATTCTTATAGTTTATTGTATAATTTAACTTGTGGAGCAAATTTGTTGCTCACCCTTGCTTAAATACAATATTTCAGCTAGGAACGAGGTAGCCGGAGGGGCAGAGAAGGACAAAGGCAAAGGTGTATTGCTGGGGTAGTTATAATGAACTCATTTATTATGTTGTTTTGTATAACCCTTTTTGTATATCTAAGGGTATATTTGTTATGTTAAGATTAGAAAACCTGGGATAATGTATTAACAATATTAGTTAATGAGATGTATATTTCTATTCATAAATAAATGGGTAGTTAGATGGTATTTATATGTTGGATCATGAGCACCAAACTCGGGGGTCAGGTAACCCGGATTTGGGGGCGTCACAGAACACATCCTAACCCTTTGCCCGAAGCATCGCTGTAGATGACAAATCCATCCAAACCAGATGGTAACGTCAGAACAGGTGCCGAAATGAGTCTCCTCTTGAACTCTTGAAAGCTCTTCTTGCATTCCTCGTTCCATACGAATTTTGTATCTTTTCGAGTCAGCTGAGTTAATGGAGTAGCGATTCGAGAAAATTCTTCCACGAATCTCCGATAATAACCAGCTAAGCCTAGAAAGCTACGTACTTCGGTCACTGACTTTGGTTGCTCCCAACTTTGTATTGCTTCAATCTTTGTCGGGTCCACAGATACTCCATGTTTTGATACTACGTGCCCAAGGAATGCTACCTCCTCAAACCAGAACTCACATTTCTTCAACTTGGCATATAGCTTGTTTTCACAAAGCCTTTGAAGTACCAGCTTCAAATGTTGCTCATGATCTTCACGGATTTTGAAATAAATGAGGATGTCATCAATAAAGATAGCCATGAACTGATCCAAATATTCTTTGAATGCATGGTTCATCATACCTATAAAAGTAGCAAGAGCATTAGTCAATCCAAAAGACATGACTAAGAATTCATAATGCCCATATCGAGTTTTGAAAGTAGTCTTTGGAATATCCTCAGTTTTAATCTTTAACTAATGATATCCAGAACGAAGATCAATCTTTGAAAAGAATTGTGCACCTTGCAACTGGTCGAACATGTCATTAGTACGAGGTAATGGATACCTATTCTTAATGGTGACATGGTTCAACTCCCGATAGTCAGTACAAAGTCGCATACTCCCGTCTTTCTTCTTTACGAATAAAATAGGAGCACCCTAAGGAGACGTACTAGGACGAATAAAACCGATGTCCAACAACTCCTGTAGTTGGACCATTAACTCCTGAAGTTCAATAGGAGCCATTCGATATGGGGTTTTAGAAATGGATTTTGTACCGGCAAGGTCAATAAAGAATTCAACTTCACGTTCTGGGGGTAGACCGGGAAGTTTTTTGGCAAATACATCAGGAAACTCATTAACAACAGAAATATCATTAAAACCTAACGTATTCTGGTTTAGATCAGTGACATGTGCTAAGAAAGCTTGACATCCATTTTTTAATATACGAATAGCTTTATGACATGAAATGACATTGACTGATTTTAGTGGTTTGGTGGTTTGGATTCGCACAATAGGTTGATTAGGAATATGAAAACTAACAACCTTACGAAAACAATCAATTTTGGCATGATAAATGGTTAACTAGTCAATTCCTAAAATCACATCAAATGCAAGTATTTTCAAAGATATAAGATCAACAGGTAAGGTGAGGGTACCAATTTGAATAAAGCAAGATTTGTAAACTGTAGATGTAACAAAGGTTTCTCCCAATGGAGTTTAACCAGATAAGCCAAAGTCTAATTTCTTAGAAGTCAAGTTTAAACGTTGAGCACAAGTAGGTGAAAAAAAAGAATGGGTAGCACCGGTATCTAATAAGGTATAAAATTCGCAAGAGTTTATTATCAGCTTACCCGTAATAACCTCGTTTGGGTTCTTTGCTTGTTGGGCAGTCACGACAAAAGCTCTTCCAGGAACCACCAACTTTGACTTGTCCAGAACTGCCTTAGGAATCACCACCCCCGCTGGACTTGGTTTCGCTACAAGACACACTCGAGCTATATGTCCTTCCTTTCCACAATTGTAGCACACCTTGGATTGCTATGTGCAGTAGGGACTGATGTGTCCCTCTTACCCGCATTTATAGCATACGACTGGCGGTCTTTTTCCTCCCCTAGAAACAGTTGATGTTGGTGCTGCTGTCAATGTTTTCACGTTCTCATTGTTGTACATTCTCTTCTTGAAATCTCCCCCCCGACTCACTCCTTCTATTATCATGGCCACGATTACCATCAGAGTGGTTACCGCTTCTGTCATGATACTTTCCTCCCTGTTGGTTGTCATTATTCCGATGACTGCTGCCACCGGTACGACCTTGATTGTTGTCCCTTGGTTGAACATAATCATTATCTCGTTCTAATGACTGGGCCCTGTTCACTACAACCGAATATAGAGAAAATTTGTGAGAAATGAGGTATTGACGAATTTCTGGTTTCAAACCTCTTAGAAACATCCGCGTCATACGTTTCTCATTCTCTACCAAATGAGGTGCAAACCGGGATAACTCCGCGAACATAGACTCGTACTGGGACACCGTCATGTTGTTCTGTTCCAGTCTGATAAATTCTACCTCCTACATATGACGAATACTTTCTGGAAAATACTTGTCATTGAATAATTTTTGGAACTCTTCCCAAGATATCTTGAGTGCGGCAGGCTGGGTACGCTTCACAGATTACCACCAATAATCTGCCTCTCCACGGAACATAAACGTAGCGAATGGAACCTTCTGTTCCTCCGTGCATCCCAAGACATCAAATATCTTGGTAATTTGCTTAATCCAATTTTCTGCCTAAATTGGATATAGCTTTCCCTGAAACTCTGGTGGTCCCAACTCTTTAAACTGCTTGGCAGTGACAAGCCGCGAGTTGTTATTTCCACCTGTATTATGAACACGAGTCTCTCTCGTCTAGCTTTGCATGAACTGCAAAAAGCTCCTAAACATCCCATCATTCATCGTTTTTTCAGTAGGGTTGTTTACAGGAGGAATATAGCCTTCCTGTTGCATGTTCTCCTGGTTGGTGATTAAAGGTGTCTCAACGGTCTCATTCACTCCATTGTTTAGATTTTTAGCTGCCATTCTCAAATATTGGCACAAAACAAGGGTTAATATAACAAATTAACATATCACATATTAACCTTATGTTCCAACCGACCAATTAAATAATTATTAAGCTTAGGTAGGACACACTAGCGAAAGTCTTACTCGTCTCTCCCCTCCTAGTTCTATTCCCAGATCTCCTCCAGAGATCATATCCCTAAGCTCTGATACCAACTGTGACGCCCCCAAAATAGGTTCACTACTCAACCTATTCTGAGGCGCCAAATGCATAGTACAAAATCCAAATACAATCTTTTATAACATACGGTCGTGCAAAATATGACCACACAAACTGTGAGTTTTAATACAAATCGTATATAATACGAAATATAAACACTTAAATTCAGTCCTCTTTTATTACAATTATTATCACACTATTTTACAAAAATAGTGAGGACTACTACTACTCTACTCTGACCACCACACTGATCCTTGACTAGTTCCCACAACATTCTCATTCCCTGAAGAGGACAATAGATGAAAAGGGTGAGCTCAACTAGCCCAGTAAAGAATATTATGACTAAGACAATAAAAAATAAATTATCGTTAAGCTTCAACAAATCAGATAACATATTATGGACAACAAGTTTTAGATCAACAACTGCAGCGGAAATATCAATTCATTAGAAGAGTTACGTAGTGAATGAAGTCTACTATCTTCTATGATTTAAAAGTCCATCATCAATATTTTATCTCTGTAACATCAATCAATATATATCTCAAATCAAATATTCATCTTTGCACTACGGGACAAAGATATTCATTTGTATCACCAGTGGTCATGTTTATCTCAACACCTGTCCATCTTTGCACTACGGGCCAAAGATATTCATCAAGTAATCATTCATCTTTGCTCTACAGGCCAAAGATATTCAGTTATATCACCATTTAGGACTGAGGATGATGAAAAATAATATAAATAACGAATCTAGTGAGATAAAGGACAAAGATTAGGGATTTGTAATTTAGTTTATCCAAGTTTAATAATATTTCATAATAATACTTTATGGAGTGGTGATTTGATAATGATAATTGATTGTTATATAAGCTAATACATGTGTTAGTAAGGCAATGTAGTGGGTTTTCAGCTGAATTCGTAGAGAAATTCTGTGTTTGGGTTTGTGGATTGCCTATGCAGGAACTGTCTTTTGCTGGTCGAGAGCCGGCGCAGCTGCACCAGTCTTGTACTGGGGAGCTTCGCGCCTGGTCCCAGTTTCTATTTCTGATGCAAACTGATAGGTGCTAACATATGATACCACTTTAGAACAAGCATGAGAACATGAGTAATATGCCTATATGAGTACATTAACATGACGTGCACAGGTGTTGCTATGATTGCATGCATGATTGGTGAAGACTTATAGTGTTGAAGCAAACTTAGAGTTTATAAATGAACTTTGATATACGTACATGCCATGGTTATATTCTGATCTTGCGAGCATAGTAGTATGGTTTAGAAATACATGAAGAACCTATTGACTTGTGTTTATATGATTCGTGATATAGCGTGAGCATGTTGAACTCATTAGTGAACGTTACTAACAAAAGTATAAGCTTTGAACGTGGACTTTGACATGTTATATTAGGATTCTAAATTCTGATATTTTTAGCATGTTTGAATGTGATTTTAAGGTATCATACATATACACACACTTATTAGATGTGATGCAAGTTAATCACGCATAAGTTCGATTGAGTCTTAAACAAGTAATAATACTAGAGTTACGCATCCATGATATAGAAACATGTGAGCATGCTTATCAACAAAATAAATGATTACCTTATATGTCTAAATGGCAAGCATGATAACTTATGTGAATTCATGGCGTTGTATGACCCTAAGACGTTAGAGACCGTGATTTAGAAATATACCATGTATGATTGAACTTGGAAAGGTTATACAAACAAGGAAGTATCCTTTAATATGCATACATACTATGTGATATCATATGTTGATACTTGAATTCGATTTTTGACGGTTCACTTATTAAAATGCCATAACTTACTAAAATAACATACATTTAGTGTTGATTGTGGTCTTATGTGATAATAATGATATGAGAGTATGTTTAACTTAAGAAGCGAAACATTAAGGATAAAAGGCGTTGAAAGTTTTATCAATCGAGTTTTGTGGATTAAATATAATACTATATATGGTATGAATGTATAGTAAGGTTAAAGACTTAACTTATATGTGGATGGTATATATGAGATAAAGTATGATGTTAAACTATATGACTAATGGATATCATATACGTAACTATATTACGATAGGGATTCGAAAGTGTTGATTTATTTAACGAGGATAAACTACGCATAAGGCAAGTCTCCTGACTTTCACTCATTTATTGTGCAAGTTCCCTAACTTACACTATTTTAAAGTGCAAGTACCCTATCCTTGTGTTTACTTTATCCAAGAAATGTTGTAAGCAAGTTCCTAACCTTACTCTTTATTGAGCGTTCATAAATCTTGTGCTATTATTGTCGTACAAGTAAATCTTTGAGATTGCAAGTCATGTATTATAAAATATATACTTCATGAATAAGATAAAAGTCGATTCATATTCTTCGAGCTTTAAATCTTGGGATTGAACTTATAATTGTTGTGATCTATGTCATTTGATTCGGCTAGACTTATATTGTTGAAAGGCAACCCAAACTAATTGATTCGTGCGGGATCTTGTGTTTAACTGAGATGAATAACCTTCTTTGAAGGGAAATTAAACATATCGGGAGACCGACGTGCACACTTTAGTACGATTGAACGATATGCATAACATAGGATACTTTAGGCTGATCACCTGTTGTACTTGTTTTTGTTGGATTATCAGTATATTACTGTTAATTCTTGTAGAAGTTCATAGTCCTTAGTGACTGCTCAGTATTCAGTTATCTTGAAATCTTAAATTAATTTAGTATTAAATCATATTGATATTATTCTGTCCTTAGCGACTGTTATTGAGAACTGTTGATATTATTGCTATCCTTGAACTATCATACCTTGCTATACCCTTTTTGAGATTCAAAAACTATATTACTCACCCTTATTGTTATATTACTTGCTGAGCAAACTTGTTGCTCATTCTTGCTGTCCCTAAAACATTTCAGTTAAGGCAGAGCAGTGCGGACCTTCGGGCACCTACAAGGGCAAGGGAAATACTACAGAATAGCTTTATTTATGTAGAATTTTATGATTGTAATAAGAACTTATGCTATTATGTATTAGATAGGTTTATATATGCTTAAGGTATGTTTAAGCTATGTAATCGATGTTTAAGTTACGAGACCTTGGGACGTGAATAAATTATATTAATTAAATGTAATCTATTCGGTAGTAGTTGTGTATTATTCCGCTGTGCGATGCGACATTTAGTCGTACTATTATTATCATGATGTTAGTTATAGAACGTGACAAACCGAATTCGAGAGACCAGTGGCGGGTCCGAATTTAGGGGCGTCACAATCTCCAATTCTTCAAGTATCTCTAACTAGTCCTATTACATGAACTATTTACAATAAATAGAAACCTTGATCAGCAGTCAAGGGGAAGTATATAGGAGGGAGATATAAATTACATCAAAAAAAATTAGAGAAGACGAGGTACGCAGACCCCATTTAATAAAACACATACATTCATGCATCTAACTAAAATAAAATTCAATCACATTGGTCAATAGTCCATAATCAACTCCATTTATTATCATACATATCACCATATGCATCAATAAATAAAACATTCAATATATACATTAATATCAATTTAATGGGCAATAATAATTAGTTTGAAATCCAATTTCATTTCCAATTAGGTAGCATGAAATCTAATTCCAATTAAAATAAACATCTTTATTTTAATACAATTCCAAATCTAATAAACTCCTTTATTAATTTAGAATTACAGGAAAAAAATAATTTAATTTAAATTAAAATAAACCTTTTATCTTAAATAAAAATCAAAATAAAAAAATAAAAAAATTTATTTCTGGAGTGTGGCTCTGCGGCGCCGTTAGTGAACTAGCATCAGGCGTTGCGGCGCCACGTCACAAGTTTTCAAAAATATGAGCTTGCGCTGCAGCGCTACCAATTAACTGGCTTTAGGCGCTGCAGTGCCATGTCAGCGTCTTTAATACACGGAGCCGCCGCTATGGCGCCCTGATTGTACTACAATCAAGCATTGCAAAGCAAGTCTCCAGAATCTATTTTTTCAGTTCGCGAATATGCAGTTTTTCTCCAAAAATATGATTCCATGCTAACAATTATGCCCAATTAAATTATTCCAAACACATATCAAATCTAAATAATTAATAACTCGCGTAAAGGTTTGGCTCTGATGCCACTGTTAGGTTTGTGAGATTCATGAACACAATTAAATTGGATCAAAGTAGCGGAAGCATGGAAAAATTAGATTTTAAAATTTTACAAACCATATACACGTATCATCCTTTATGCACAGTTATTAATTAAACGAAAAGATTAAGAATAAAATTCATACCCTTGAAGATTCTAGCTTCCTCAGGTACGAGTTCAACTCCAAATCTTTTTCGCGTTCTACTTGAATCCACTTGGTTGATTCCTTCCTTTGACCAACGTTAGCCACCCAAGTGTTTGGCCTCTAGAGGTGATCCACCAAGAAAGAAAAAGAATTTAAGAAGGTGGGTATTTGGTTAAACCCTAGTTTCTATCTCTATAAAACTATGTACTCTCCCAACTCTTGAAAAAATATTAACCCCAAGTCAAAATAAGACTTCTCTTATTTATAGATGTATGCAACCCTCCTAAACCATTTAGGGTTTGGATTTTATATTAACTAATTAAACTTTTTTAATTAATTAGTCTTCCTAATCTTATTAAAAATATATGAGAGAGTACTCCTATTAATTAATTCCCAAACTCCTTTAGGAATTAAAATAATATTAATAGTAATAATAATAATAAGACTCCTCTTATTAATTTATATTTAATATTTTCAAAATATTAAATAATAAATATTCAACTATTTAATTTATTCTATCACCATAGATTAAATTAAATATACTTAGCATATTATTACGATTAAATCGGTTGTGAATAAATTAATTAGAACAATTCAAATCTTATTTAAATAAATAAATAAATTATTAATTCATTTAAATAAATAACATTTATTCTAGAATAAGGGTAAGACCCCTTAGTGCTTAACGACTTTCCAGATAATATAGATTTCAACATTAATCATAAAAGAACTTTTGAGTAAATAGTTACCGTACAATTCATTCCTTCCACCATACAATGTCCCAATTAAATATAAGACATAAAATTACTATCAAGTCTTATTTTATTTAATTATATGTATTTCGATCTTAAAATGCACAACTCCAAATAATGCAAATTAAAAACTCTTTTCTAATTTCATTCTACCTTGGCCAGGACTATTGGGTTGTCATTTATCGAATCACATACGATATTTTCTTCTTTTACTAGAAGCGATAGATTTTTTATTGATTATTCATTATCTCCATGTATAAATTAGTATACCCAATTATACCCTTAGATATACCCTTAAGGTCTTAAGGGACGTGTCAAAGTATAACTCATCATACACAAGATACTATGATGATCTCAAGTGTAAGGATTATTTATAATACTATCACTAAAGGAATTCCTATTGATAGGCAAGTAAGACTCCATTAGGTATTCCTTAGCGAGCCATGTTCAGTGTACTTATTCTCCAATAAGCATCTACATACTTTCTTTAGTGTCTCAACACAAATGATTATGAGATCGATCATCCTCATCCAATGACCAAGCCACATATGCACCAATCTATTCGGATTTACTAATCCCCTTTTTAGTAATCCAACGATTGGGAACTATTTTAGTTTTATGTTATCTAAGAATTTAGATCTCATTAGCATGATCATCATCATGATTCTAAAAGCATTGCTTAAAATTAAGGGTTTATCACATATTATAAAAATAGTACCATGTAGATAAATAAATACCTTTAATTAAATAATACTATTATTAATAAATGAATAAGATTGTTACAAAGTATATGTTTTATCATCAAACATGATTGACTTGTATGCATACTACTTTCACAACATCACGTTCGATAAAATTTCACGAAGCCGAATCGAAGAATTGAAGTCGCTTATTGATAAGCTACCGAAAAAAGGAATGGGACATTGATCGCTCCTTGGCGGCCAAACTTGGTTATATGACCACAAACGAAAGTTTTGAATATTTTGTTTTAATTCATATTGTTATAATCTCCTACTGCCCCTTGCTTCTTTCAGTATCCCTTATCAAATCGACACTGACCACCGAAGTCGGTCAACCATCCTCTGCCACTGTAACAACCCTACCTACCGAAGAAACAATTCCCTAACCAGACCTAACTGAAAGTAGTATGCACATAAGCCAATCATATTTGATATGATGAAGCATATAATTTGTAATAATTTTATTCATTTATTAATAAAAGAGTTATTTATTTAAAAACATTTAATTATCTACATGGTGCTATTTTTATAATATGTGGTAAACCCATAGTTTTAAGAAATTCTTTTAGAATCATGATGATGATCATGCTAATGAGATCTAAATTCTTAGATAGGTTAAAAACTAAAATTATTCCCAATTGTTAGATTACTAAAAAGGGGATTAGTGAATCCGGATAGATTGGTAAACATGTTGCTTGCTTATTGGATGAGGATGATCGATCTCATAATCATTTGTGTGGAGACACTAAAGCAAGTATGTAGGTGCTTATTTGAGAATAAGTACACTGAACGTGGCTCGTTGAGAATACCTAATGGAATTTTACTTGCCTATGAATAGGAATTCTTCTAGTGATAGTAGTACAAGTAATCCTTAAACTTAAGATCATCATAGTATCTTGTGTATAATGAATTATACTTTGATATGTCCCTTAAGACCCTAAGGGTATATGTGACACCCCCAAATTCGGGTACTTCAATTTCCACGGGATTTGGTGTTCACTGTACAAATATCATATATCTATCTACCCATAATAAATGCAAACCATGAAATAGACAGAAAACTCCATCATCTCCCCATACGGGGTTACAACATCTGAAATAAAATACATAACTAATCCTAGGTCATACTTAACCTTAAATCTCAAATGCGAAAACGTAAACAAGTAAGTCTTAATCATTACACATAAGTCTTAAACAACATTATCGAATAAACAACAAATCTTCATTACTTGTTGACTTTGCCCTTGCCTTTGATAGTGGAAGGTTCGTCGGACCTTTCGTTCTTAACTGCAATGTTATTATTATACAAGGGAGAGCACGATTGCCCACAAGTATAACAATATAACAATATAATAACATGCGAGTGAATCAAAGACTTTTGAATAAAGGAAACTCGGCTTTTGAATCAAGAATGAATGATAAGAATCAAAAGAACTTCTGAGGGTCATAAGACCTTGAACTATGTCCTAGGTTGTCAAGTGTTTATACTATTTACCTTGAACAGTCTCGCCTTACACTATTTACACTATTTTGGACAGAAGGTTTACCCGCTGGGGCGGGTCTAGGGGCTGCATAAGGGACGCTAGGGCTGGTGTGCCTTGGCGGTTCAGCCCTAGTTCATAATTTTTGACAGTTTTAGGCCAATTAAATGCAAATTAAACTAGTACCGTGATTTCTATGAAGTATAAACTTCATAGAAACATCATATAATGATTCTAACATGCTTTTAACACTTTATATCATGTAATTACTCAAATCAAATCACATAATTTTACTATTCTTGGTATTTTTGAATATTTTGAAGAAAAACATAAAAATCATCGTCACGGATTCGTTATTAATCCGAATCCGTCCTGCTCAAAGTTTGTTTTCTTTGTTTTAACATGTATAATCATAATCTATTATAAAATTTTAGTTAAACAATCAATTCAAAGCATACAATTTATTCATAAGGGCCATATATACAACTTTCATACTCTATAACTTTACAAAACCCAATTAAAACATAATTACACTGTAATTCATATATGTATGATATAAAACATGTTATTAACATATAATAACATACATATGATCATATCTTAAGTTAATCATAAAAATTATTCTTCACAGAGAACTTTAAAGCAAGTTAATGGAAACTCTGAAAACTAAATTTTGAAAACACAAGAGAAGAGATTACTCTTGCTAGTTTGTTATGATAATTCAAGGTTGATGATACAATCTCTTCAATTCTTCTTCAATCTTTTCTCTCTAAAATATTTAAATTTTCTTCTGATGAAAGATATAAAATAGAAACTGATATATATATGATGTCGACGTCGGTTAAAAAATTTGAGGGTCGGGTCACAACCCGGATCTTTTATCTTTTCCTAAGTTATCTCTACCCTCACTCTTTCTATTGCAAAAAAAAAGGTTTTGAAGGGTTTTTTAGGAAAAGGCCAACATGTATCATGTCGACGATTTGAACGTTTATAGAGTCGCCAGTTTGTAGATTTGAAAAGGTTAAACCAACTCAACCGAGTTTTATTTGAAAGAGGCCCAGTTGCTGGACACTGTCGAATCTTGATCTTTGAAAACAAAGTTTGAGTTCGGGGGCTTGGTTAATTGTGGGGAAGGTGTTAGGCACCCCATAACTCCCGTGTAAACACGGTACCGCATCTTTTCAATATTTCCCTCAAAATTGAAATGCATGTGTGAATGTTGCTTGAAAAATAAGCCTATGTTTGATTGATTGAAAGTAGTGCTTTGCTTCGTTGAACCTATATACGAAGGGTTTGATTTGATTTGCAAAAAGTCTTTGATTTGATTTGCAAAAGCGTTTAATTTGATTTGCAAAAAGCTCTTCTTTTGATTGAATTAAAAATGATGTTTTGAAAGCTGGTTTATCAAACCCTTACGCTAACATAGGAATTGAAATATATTAATAGTTTCAACTTTATCTCTTAGCCTTAAGGCTGCATTTGAATGGTGATTTATCGGGCTACGAAACATCCTCGACCACAAAAAGAAATACAAGTGTCGGTCTTCTCGTAGGCATGAAAACCATCGGAGGGACGCTAACACGGTAAACCATTATTCTCATTATATTGAGACCTTAAATCCGGATAACCGTTTTAAGGTCTTTTACTTGTACATTTTCTATAGAAAAACTGGCAGGGTACATTCGTAAAGCTGAGTTTGTCCATCGTGGGAATCAGATTCTGATCTGTTTGATCATGAATCCCACGATTCCTAGGCTCACATATGAGTAGCCAATAAACCTGCACAGCTCAAATTTGTACAGAAACAGATATATATCTTAATATTGCCAGAACCGAGGATTCATTCAGTAAATCCTGGTTCGCACCTGGCTGAAGCGCCTCGTTCCCACTAGATAGCGATCTAAGGGACGCGAGATTGCTTTTGTAACTGAAAAATACTGAATTTGTTAATGCCGATTCATACCACATGAATATTTAAAGTAGAAGTTTAATAACGCGAGTAAAGCAATATATATACAATTATATATACAAAAATTGTAAAGGACAGTGGGTTTTCACATCGGTGCCCGGACTGGAAATGAAATATATATATATATATATATATATATATATACATATATTGACAGAAAAGTAGTCAACCAAGACTGGGAAGAAAACCCAGTGATGGTGAAGGCTGTTTATATATGCATATTTATATATAAAAATAGTAAACAGGCCATAGAATAATCCAGGCCGTACTGAAATGTAAATGTACAGAAACATAGTCAACCAAGACTGGGAAGAGAACCTAGTGGTGGTGAAGGTTGCTTATATATGCATAGTTATATATAAAAGTAGTAAAAAGGACACAAAATAATCCGGGCCGAACTGAAATGTAAATGTACAGAAAAGTAGTCAACCAGGGACTGGGAAGATAACCCAATAATGGTGAAGGATGCAAAAACAGTAAAAAGGCCACAAAATAATCCAGGCCGAACTAAAATATATAAATATATATATATATTGACAGAAACGTAGTCAACCAAGACTGGGAAGAGAACTCAGTGGTGGTGAAAGTTGCTTATATATGCATAAATATATATAAAAGCAGTAAACTACCTTAGATTTAACATTCGGGCTTGACAGAATTGAAAAGTTAGTATATATACAGTTAAATATACACAAAAAAGCCAAACCCAGACTGGGAAGATAACCCAGTCCGGCGAAGTTGCTAACAATGAATATGCATGTATGTCGAAGCTACCGGAAGTGACGGATCGTCAATCCGAGTTGTAGAAATGCCAGAAAATGCGTTTAGGTACTAAAATATACCAATTTTTGACGAAAATAGCCACGGAACTAAGTTCTGGGAATATTTAGAAAATGAAACTTGATATGCAGGTGCAAAACAGTGCAAAGAAGTAATAGCAACTTGATGATCGTAAAAATATTCACAATGGACTACTACACGGGCTTTTTGCCAAATCGTAGGCCTTAAACCTCCAAATCTACCGGTTAATTTTTGATATGTGGTATTATGTGGGTATATCTATGTGTTAGAGTAAAAAAATTTGGGTTTGGAAGACAAAGGTTTGGTTGATAAACGAAACGGGCAAGGCTCCAGAACGATTTCTAACTTGAAAATGAGAGGGGGGAGCACTCATATATATAGACTCGAGTGCCTCCACTCTATCTATAATAGAAGTGGGTCTACTCCCGATGCCATGTGGTAGGCCCCGGATGATGGGCCCCATCACCTCGAAGTGCGTGCACGCCGAGCAATGCGATGTCAGGTTTAAAACTTCATAACTTTTGATCGGAGCGTCCGTTTGAGGCGTGCTATATCTTTTCGAAAAGCCCTCACCGAGAGTGTCTCAATGACATAAGATTTAACCCTTTTTAAGTCCAATTTCACTCGGGATCACCGTTATGGTTCTTTCTGACCTTGGTGGCATTAATTCAACTTGAGTTTGACCAAATTGGCTTCAAGTTGGAAAACGAACCATTTTTCCACTCCCGAGGTTGCCTTCAATGTCGGCATGGCCTTCGGCTGACTTCCTGGGGTTGT
Source organism: Panax stipuleanatus (assembly GCA_020205555.1). Classification (NCBI taxonomy): domain Eukaryota; kingdom Viridiplantae; phylum Streptophyta; class Magnoliopsida; order Apiales; family Araliaceae; genus Panax; species Panax stipuleanatus. The sequence continues at coordinate 34,745,967 of CM035120.1, forward strand.
TTCCAAGGTTTGGATCCCATTCGAGTCTGTTTGTCCTTAGTGTTGTTCTCGAGGTTGACTTGTTAGCTCCAAGTTTTCCTATAGAGATGTTTTTATGCTTTAAGACTATTTTTAAAGTTGACTTGACTTCTCGGGTTGAGACCGGGGCTGACCTGTACCTCCCGGGTTAAGATCGGGGCTTAACTGTACCTCCCAGGTTGTGCTCAGGGCTGAATTGATATCCCGATATTAGGACCAGTGTTGACCTGACGGCCCGATATTGAGACCGGGGTTGAACTGATGGCCCGATATTGAGACTGGGGTTGAATTGATGGCCCGGTATTTAGACTGGGGTTAAACTGATGGCCTAGTATTGAGATCGGGGTTGACCTGATAGCCCGGTATTGAGACTGGGGTTGAACTGATGACCCGATATTGAGATTGGGGTTGAACTGATGGCCCGATATTGAGATCGGGGTTGAGTTGACATCCCGATATTGGTGATTGGGGTTGAGTTGACGTTTTTTCCCTCCTGAAGGGTTAGTACCAGGAATGCAAAATTTTTAGTGTCTACAGATGCCCCTCTTTATCATGTTTATGTAATGCAGTGGAATGAACATGATAAAGATTGCTAGACACTTGAAATATGACAAGATATTAATGATGCAAATCGCAATGCAATAAATGTTAAAATATTTTCACAAATCGCATTTCGCACTTCGTAAATCGTATATCGCATCGCAAATCGCTTACCTTTACCTGTCATGGATGATGCCTGTGTTGGGGCTAATTTTAATGTTTGACTGTTATCAGTGCTGCTGATATCTATGCTGGTGTTGACTCCAACGGTTTGATTTCTATCGATGTTGCCGATGCTTGTTTGATGAGGATGAACTGAAATGTTTCCTATATTTCTGCTGGGAATGACGTTCTTTATGATAGCCTTTGCTGTTATCTTGGTTTTAAGACCAATGGTTTCCCTAATCTGTCAATACTATCAGGGGGCAGATTTTCTCTTGGCTGATGTCGTTGTACATTTCTGAAGGCTCCTCTGCTGGGGATATATCTTTTTTATCGAGTTACCTCAGTGGGTGCTCCTGATGCCTATCTTGATAATAACTTACACCGGTAGTTTACAACAGTGCCTACCCTGATGGTAGGGACAATGGTTGATCATTGAACTGTCCCGATGCCTACACGAATGGTAACAGACTTTTTCATCGAGTTTGTGTATTTAATGTGTATGCATTTTAACTCTACTGGGTATGTATGCCTACCTTTTTAATGTAGTGTGTGCTGATGTAGCGCTTGTTGCACATTTGCAGACCAGACATAATATGATGATCTTAATTTATCCTAGATTGATGCACATATTTAATTGAATTGATGTAGAACCATACCACACCATTTTTTGAAGTGATTTGGAGTTTCTTTTGAAGCATGGATTTTGATAGGCTTAACAACTCTAACTCCCGTATAACTTCTTTTGGCATGGCAGATTCAGATGTTCCCCTTTCATATGTCGTCTTTGGTGGGAATCCTGTTGTGGCGGCTATTTTTCTAGATCTGGATTTGGTCCTGGTCCCTCTAGCGGTCCAAACACTGATGGCTTTATTAGGAGATATACCGATATCTTCGCTGAAGTAGTGTTCCACGACCTACATCACCGGATCCTTCATTGATCCAATGTTGGATTGATGCCACCGGTTTGATCATTGATTATGAAAAAGGGCAAACTCTATACTTTGCAACCCTATTGGATTAGATCTGGCTTGGTTGATGACCCAGGTGATGCTGACGACCTAGAGGATGTAGCCCATTCCTTCATTGCCCAGAGTTAAAATGCAGTGCAGAGGCCTTGACTTATGAGGACTTGGCGCAGGTTGACATGTTTAATGATGTAGATTTCATTTGCTAGACCTTTTGTCATCGGGCATCTATTTTTTCTGAGTTAAGGACTCTCTTGAGAATTTTTCCCTTTTTGTGGAGGGACAACTTATGTCGCCTTGATTTCTTTCAGGAATTCTCCATTTTCTTTAGATGAGGAGCTTGGTCCCGCCGTAGATCCTTTCTATTTCTTGGAATCGGCACTGCCCCAACCCTTTCACAAGTTGTTACTGGGGTTTACAAAAAAAACTTGCTTTGTTGACCACATCTAGAGTGAGCAATATCCTGTACATTAGACAAATAACAAAATGTGCCCAAAATCTTGATGGCTCGGGCTGCCGGGATTAGTACGATCTTGTGAATGAGGCATTTGAAGTTTAGAGTTTATGAAATTGCATGCTTGTATTGAATGCGCTCTTATCTTATCGCTAAAGATCTTGCAAGTGATTATGAAAATGAATTTTTCCTAAGGAAATCAAAATTTTCATTTGACAAGTTATGAAATCTCAAGAATACTTTTAAGCGTCCATGGTCATTTTTCATGGGTAGGATCAGATTCAAAAGACTTATCTCCCTTCATCAGAGACACCTCATCTTCGCTCTAGACACTGCTCTTCACAAGATTAACATTATATAACATGTGCACTATGTGTGACGCAATCCCTTAGCAGGGGTTTCTCTTCTATGACTCTAGATGATCTCATTTTCTTACAAGATTTTCGGCTTTCTTTGCTTAACTTTGTCTCATTTTCTTAGGCTATTCAGGGTTACTCATGTAACGAGTTTTAGACCAATGACTCCTAAAATAGATGGCTTTAGGGCACTAGGTGTTAAGACACCCCTTAGGGTTTACTGGCTTGAGTAACAAAGGCCACACTTCGAGACAAGTCAGGCGGACTACTCTTTTGATCCTTTCCTGAGCCTGTACAAGATTCATTTCCTTAGGCTCTAAATTACCCGTGTAGCGAGTGTTGGGCCGGTGACTCCCAAACCAGACGGCTTTAGGGCATCAGGTGTAGAGACACCCCTCGGGCTTAATTACTCGAGTAACCTAGGCCACGATTCGGATTTGCTCAAGTTTTAACTTCTTGTAATGCTCATTTTCTTAGGCACTGAGTTACCCATGTAACGAGCGTTGGACCGATGGCTCCCAAACCAGATGGCTTTAGGGCACCGGGTGTAAAGACACTCCTCAAACTTAATAACTCGAGTAACCCAGTCCATGATTTGAGACATTAGGCTGGCTACTAATTGTCATCCTTGTCGCCATAGTTTCATACCACACAACTAAGAGTTAGGGTGATCGCAAAGTGCAGACATGCATATGAGGTCAAGTTCGTTCTAAAAAGCGTTTTGACCTAGGATGGCATGCCTAATCGAAAGGTTAAATAGTCTTAATTCTCTAATTGTTCTTGTGATTTTTGCTCCACGAACGCTTATCAGAATTAATCCAATTCATAACAAGTTAAACAAAAATCTTTTTTTCTTCTTTCCTCTTTATTCTGAGATTCTAATGCAAGATTTATCTATGCTTAACATGTATACCCTTGCCAATGAATGTACTGGAAATTAAAAGCACATAAAGAGATGAAAGAGTCGTACCTTATCTGTGGGTCACAGTATTCTAAGAAAATTATGATTAGAAAAGATCGATTGATCATACCGGATCGCCAATGATGGAAGCTTTGATGATGACAGACCATGCTGATGGTGCTGCCTGGTGCATTTTCATTGGATGGTTGATAAATGCCCCAGTGTTAAATTGTCATAATTCCCGAAATTGGTCCAGTCTTGTTGTAAGGGTCCCCACAGTCGGGTTAAGTGCATTGTTGTATATTTGACAAGTGGGCTAATAAGATGCCGAAATCGCAAAAGTCTTCCACCTCATAACCCACAAGGTAAATAGGTATTGGATATGGGCCTTGATGTTTGGATGCCCCAATCGTTGTTTTTGATTTATAGGAGCAATTGGCTTCTGATTTGATAAAGGTTTTAGATTGAGGGTTTCAGCTCTTCGAAGGTTCTTGCTGATGATTATGCTTGATATATCGTTGTGTTGTTGTTTTAACTTTTATGATTGATGTCGAGATGGCTTTAAAATCTAATGAATTGGACTCAAGGGCTTGTGATGGTTGGTGATGTGATGGCTTTAATTGGATTTGGTTTGATCTGTGAGGTTTAATCCATGGCCTTTTGCTCAAGGAATAGACCGTTGGGTATGAGATATACTTTGCCATGATGTATCCCATGTGCTTCTGTGGGTCAAAGGAGATCAAGTCTTCTCACACATCAGGAGTCATGAATTGCTGACAGGTTGCATCCTATTAACATTTCATACATGTGACTGGTCGTTTTGATGCATCGATGTCTTTTTCTATCGAGACTTGCTCCGGATTTGATGGAATAACATTGAGGTGCCGTCGGGCCCTCTCAACATATGTCATTGATCTTGAGTGTCTTTCTTGGATGTAGGCTTTTCAGGTTTGGCCTCCATGAGTTGACTCCTATGCTGGAGGAGTATGAGCGCCTCACGGGTTGAGCATTAGATCTTCCATGTGCCAGAAAAGCAATTGGTGATATGAGACGATCGTCCATGACCATGACTGACCTGAGACGCAGAGTCAGTCACTGAGGATATTACTACTGGACATATAGTGTCTATGGATTTTTTAATTGATCGCTTTGGTAGGTTGGACAGCTACGAGCGATTCTCTGGGGATTTTATTATTCTGGCAGATGAGTGGCAGTTTGCACGAGTGGATGTTCTGTTGATGTGCATCACTACTTATCTATACATGCCCTGTATATGGACCACTTAGATATTGGCTTGATGGCAGTGGTTCGTGCCCTTAGACAGGGTTATACGATTTTGCAGATGATATTAGCCGAGACTCTGAGGTCGGCTGCTTTCTGTCGTACCCATCCAGGGGGATTTTTCAGAGGCAGCGCAGTTCTGCTGTATGTGTGGTTAATGACTCATTTGAACCATATTGGCAGTTTTCGACATTATGGGTATTGCTTTACCCATGCGCTAGCCATGCCTTACTCCTTTCGGCCAGTGGAGTGTTTAGATGCGGCATCATAGTTGGCCTTTTTGTCAGAGATCGAGCATCCATTTTCGATCTTGCCATGCTCAAGACTTAGCTTCCCGTATAGCTTCATCACTCATGCAGTTGGCATTGATTGTCTGCCCCTGGCGGGTTTGAGGGGTGGTGACCACATATCATCTGCCAGTAGTCATGGGCCAGTTTGATCATTTTTAGAGCATTCACCACTTTGAGGAGGTTATATATAAGCGATATCAGCTTCGTCTTTGTCGCTACCTAACCCTACCATAACTTATGAGTGTTGGACTCATAGGGAAAAGGCTGAATTTTCTACTAGCCATCCAGATCATTCCCCAGAGTATTCTGCGTGGTTGAGGGCAGATATTGCATTGGCTGCGGTTATCTACTCATCTCTGAGCACTGATTTTGATGAGGAGGAGCCTATGAAGGCTCTTGACTCTCCCGCCGAGGATGATTCGTTTGCTGGTTTGACAACATCTTTACTTAGTGATCCCTCGAGCATTTCGACTATGACAGATCCAACTTTTATTTACCTCGGATGACCTTTGAGAGGGATCAGGCTAGAGCACTGATGTTGCCAACCCTTTCTAGCAATGATGCCGCTTTTACTGAGAGAGACGAGGCTCGAGCTACCCGGGATGCAATATTTATTGAGATTGAAGAGGCTTTAGTCACCAAGGATGCTGCCTTCATTGAGAAGGATGAAATCATGGCTACCCAGGATGTTTAAATCACAGATAACACTGCACTCATCATATACACATCATTGTTGCCGATATGAGTGCCTTCATGGATGGTCGCAGCAGTACTATGCAGACGACTAGTGGATATCCGAGCCTATATGAAGACCATAGGACAAGAGCTCACAGCTGCTTCTCCTTCTTCTGAGAGGGATGCCATGTTGGCACTGCTATCCTGTTTATCCACGGGTTCATAGACTAGGTTTGTCTTTTATGTTGGATAGGTATTATCATTACTGAGTGATTACCACTTCTTTCCTGACTTGTTGTCGTTGATGTATCATGAGCTTCTTCTTGATGAATGGATATTGAGATGTCGGAGGATACCTCAGCAAGGACTGTTGACCAGAAAGACTTGATAATATTCAAGTTCTATCGGGTTTCAGTGTCTTGGGACTGGTTTTTTATTGGGTTTTTTTCTTGAAGGTCAAATCGCGCCACGAATGGATGCCTACGTACTCCCGGGTGGAGGGAGATCAGGTCATTCGTAGTTCACATTTTTGTGTGAGAGGTTTGAGAAATGTCTCTTTTGGGTTTGAGTTTGGTTTGATAGGTTTTTGAAATTTTTGTTTGGTTTGACCGCACCAGGAATGGCTGCTTACGTACTCCCGAGTGGAGGGAGATTAGGTCATTCGTATTTCTCTTTGACAAGACCTGATTATTTTGATTAGTTTTGATTTTTTATTTTTATTTTTTTCAATTTTTTTATTTTATATGCATGTAAAATAAAAGGCATAATGCTAAGAAAAGGATAACATCCCAACATCCTCTGGAACTCACTACTTTCCTCTGGATCTACGTCCTCCTGGCTAGCTGAGGCCTGATAGTCCAGCCGTCCGTGGTTATGTTACCTTTGAGGCTTGTGATAGAGGTTACCTCCTGGTCATGAATATCTTCAATCATGGCAATAACTTGATCGCTTCTTGAATCAGTATATCCCTCAAGGAGTCTCAAACTGGACTCGCCGCAGAAAGGGATGAACTCTAGATTCCTCGATGGGATAGCTTCCTCAAGACTTTCACCACCTTTTCCTTTATCTGTTCCTTTACCTTTCTCATAGACTTAAGATGATTTGAGTATGAAATCACTCTCGCATGGTTGTTATATTTCTTGCAAGGAACTTTCCATTTTGTCTTTTTCCACCCTGGGAAAGATCAGTATTTCCTCTTCATCATCCAGGAGGATAAAATCAGGAATGTGATTGCTGGCTTTGGGCAACAAGATACTTAATGGTAGCGGGTGAATTTCCTTAGAGGCCTCTCTTATCTCCTCTGTCACTCCCGACATTAAGATCAGTCCACCTTGTGTTCTACCAGGATTGGTGCTCATAGCCGTCACAACCTTTGAACTGCCTATCTCGAGTGGACAATCTTAAGCTCCTTATTTCCCTTTCGCCTTTTCTGGTCATGGAGACTTCTATCTCCAATTCTCTATTTTTAATAAGATCCTGGATTTTGTGTTTTAAAGACCAGCATTCCTCAGTTGCATGTCCAGGTGAGTTAGAATGATAAGCACACCTCTTGTTGAGATCATATTGCCTTCCTTTGGGATCCATAGGTGGATCGAGCTCAGTGATCTTTTTTTGCGCAATCAACAGTGCTAATACATTTTCCAACGAGTCTCCCAGAGGCGTGAATACCCTTCTCTGACTACTTTCCCTGACTCTCAGTGCCACAAGATTTCGAGGGTTATCCAGTGTTTGAAATGTTACTTGATATTTCCTATTTGGGAATTCACATTCCTCCGCACGATTCTTCTTTTGGAGAGATCTTTTATCATTCCCCCTTTCTCGTCTATTCAGCATGCTTTGATCTTCTTCATTTAGATGGCTGATCTTGGAGGGAGGCGTGCTTATATTCTGAATAAACTCCTTTTTCTCCTGGCTTTCTGATAGTTGAGTGAAAAGCTGCCTTGTATCCTGATGTTGGCGCACTATCAGATTAGCCAGCAGAGTTACTTGATGTTGGATTGCATCTAATTTTTGCATCACTGTCATACCTTCCTCTGAATTTTCCCCCTCTAGGACATTTTTTCTATTCCTTTGGGGGTATTTCTCCATCCTTCGTATTATTTACGATTTGGATGCATTTCATTGCTTCCTGACCTGATCATGTTTACTCCCTCCGTATCATGCGGCATCAGAAGGTTGGTGTTGACATTTGGATGGTCAGGTTGTTGGACCACAATATCGCCGTTTTCGATCAGGTTTTGGATTTTATGCTTCAAAGACCAACAATCTTGTGTATCGTGTCCTGGAGATCTTGAATGGTAAGCACAACTCTGGCTAGGATTGTATCTTTTGCTTTTTGGATCTAGAGGTGGAGCCAGTTCGGTAATTTTCTTGTGATCCATTAACATCACCAACATGTTCTCAAGGGAATCACCAAGTGGAGTGAACACCCGATTTTTCTTTCTTTCAAATTTTCTCTTTCTGTCTTGGTATTGGTTGAACGCGGTTTGTTGTTGGAATGACAGATTACATTTCTTCTTCCAGATGGGGGGACTATGGTTGGGTCTCCTAGACTTCCCCTGTACAATGAGGGATACATCTTCATCGCGTTTCCTAGGTATCCTCATGGGATCACTCGCATAGTTGCCAGACTGTATATGCTCAGCGACTACTTTCAAGGACGTGAGATCTTTAATCTTGCCTGCTTTCAGGCCCATCACTGTCATTTTGCTGTGTTTGATCATCTCTGAGAATGGTTTTCCTATTCCAGCTAGGATCCTCTCATAGTAAGGTGCCTCTTAGATGTCTATGAAAGTCATCACCATTTCAGTTTCTGTCATAGGTGGGCTGACCTGTGCTGCCAGACGTCTCCATCTTTGGGCATACTCAAGGAAAGACTCGTTGTTTTACTTTTTGACCTTGGTCACTTGATACCTATCCGGAGCCATCTGAGACCGAAAGCTGTATTGAGTTAGGAAGGCATAAGCTAACTCTTCCTAACTGTGGATTTTTGCAATATCAAGTCGGGCATACCATATTCTATCCTCTCTAGTGAGACTCTTTTGAAAAAGCTGCATTCTGAGGCTTTCATCTTCAGCATAAGACCCTAGCTCGCCAATGTATACTTTCAAGTGCTTATAGGGATCACCTGCCCCATTGTACTTTTCAAACTCTGGGACTTGGAACTTGTCAGGATATCTAGCCCTCTGGGAATATGCAGAGATCTGAATAGGTGACACTTCCAAGGTTTCCAGTTCCTTTTATTGAACGGATGGTTTCTTCCATTTGTCGAACTTTCCTTCGGATATCACCAGTTTCTCGATCTTCCCTGAGATTTGTGATTTCAGGGGTTTTGTTGGTTCTTTTATTGGATCATGGTTCAGGGATCTGCATTTCCCCTTTTTTGTCAGCACTTTGATTACCACCCTGTGAGGAGGACTTGGTTTGATTGGGCATTGCCTGGCCTTGAGTGCTTTTACTTTGTTCTCTTAAGAGGATAGCCAACTCTGCTGTGACGCCCCCAGAATAGGTCCAATCAACTGAGTCACCAAACACATGGTATAGAATCCAAATATAAACTTTTATATCAAAAGGTCGTGAGCAGGACGACCATACAATCTGTGAGTGTCAATACAAATCGTATATAATACGAAATATAAACACTCAAATTCAGTCCTCAATAGTTATAATTATTTTCACAATATTATATAAAAATAGTGAGGACTACTACTGCTCTAACTCTGCCCATCACTCTGTTTCCCGACTAGTCCCTGCAACATTCTCATTTCCTGAAGAGGACAATAGATGAAAAGAGTGAGCTCAACTAGCCCAGTAAAGAATATTATGACTAAGATAATGCAGAATAATTTATCGTTAGTTTTCAACAAATCAGATAAAATATTATGGACAGCAAGTTTTAGATCAACAACTGCAGCGGAAGTAACAATGCATCAGAAGAGTTAAGTAGGAAATAATGTCTACTATCTTCTATGATTTGAAAGTCCATAATCAATATTTTATCCCTATAACATCAATCAATAAATCTTGAATCAAATATTCATCTTTGCACTACGGGCCAAAGATATTCATTTGTATTACCAGTTGGTCATGTTCATCTCAACACCTGTCCATCTTTACATTACGGCCAAAGATATTCATCAAGTAATCATTCATCTTTGCACTACAGGCCAAAGATATTCATCAAGTAATCATTCATCTTTGCACTATAGGCCAAAGATATTCATCAAGTAATCATTCATCTTTGCACTACAGGCCAAAGATATTCAGTTATATCACCATTTATAGGACTGAAGATGATGAAAATATTTTTAAAGAACGAATCCAGTGAGATAAAGGACAAAAATTAGGGATTCGTAATTTAGTTTATTCAAGTTTAAGAATACTCTATAATAATCATTTGTGGAGCGAAATTCAAGAATGAAGATCAAAACTTGGATCCAATCAAAGATAGGAACCATAATAGCCAACTTGGACAAAGAAAGAAAAATTTAATTTTTTTTGGGAATAGTACCGTATTCGTGAATAGTGTCGTACACATGAATAGTGCCGTATACGTGAATAGTAACTTCAATATGAAAAGGTAAAAATTTCACAATAAAATTCATACCAATATTTGGGTATAATGATATTAAAAGAAATAACATCATTTACGAAGAAAATAACATCCCTTACCTCAAAAGAATAGTACTTTTGATTGGAATATCGGATATAATGCTGAAAGAAACTTGCACTGTATAGCAAGCACTCAAAGTATTTAAATACTCACAAAAATACGCTTGATATTATAGAGAGAAAACTTCTGATTCTGGTGTGATTTTCAATTCTAACCTAAGCACCCTATTTATAGGAAAATGCTTAGAATGCCAAAGCAGAAAATTTAATAAAATAATATATTTATAAAAAAAAATTCGCACACCTCCTTGACCATTTCATCAGCCCACACAAGTGGGGCCCACCAACAAAAAAATGTTTTTATTAAAAAAAAACATTTATAACCCTTTGATCAATTATTCCGGAACTTCAATAATTCATAATAAATAGCCCTTTTATCAGAAAAATACGAATCGTATATCCATTCCATAGAAAATTTAATTCTCTACAACTTTGTAGAAGAAAGTTTTTCCAAATTCCAAATGAAAAATGACCGAAATCTACATACGGATGATTTTCCACACCTCTATTCCAACAAAATACTGATAAAAACACATCAGCACTAATTCCTTCATTCATATACACATAAAATAAATATTTTCTTATCATATAAATTAATAATTAATTATTCACAAATAATATTACAGAACTACAATATTGACAATCAGGTCGTTCCCAGGAAAGAGGGGGCTTTCCGATGAGGATTTCTCCTTACTGGCGCGCAATTAAATAACCCCTCCTAGACAGAACTTTCTTGGACATTGCCAATAATGCTATCTAATAATATTATTCAAATAACATAAATTATTGATCTGATAATAGAAAATACTGTGCAGTGACAATTATTGAAACAACAATAATATAAAATACTGTACAATACCGTGTGCTACTGTGCAACGACGCGTATTACTTTATTTTTAACCTTCGGGTACTGCAACAGTGTTAACGGTAATAACTACGCCGTTATTTTAAAAAACTCATTCGTGTTATTTTCTTCATCCGACAGTTTTCCGTTATGGGGCCCACAAATGGCTGCGCCGTTGTACGAATATTCGCCGACAGCAAGAATATTCCACGACCAACCGAATATTCCTCGACAACAATGAATATTTTATAACCACTTGCTTATTTTAAAATATTTGCGCATTTTACCCATAACTTACCACATTAATCAAATCAACCCTTTACTGATCGGGGTTGAGTTGACGGTTTTGCCCTCTTGCAGGGTTAGTATTAGGAATGCAAAAATTTTGAGTGTCTACATATGATATATGTATAATGTGTATATAACATCACGTATGTATTCAACTGACAAGATAGTGGGTCAGTTAATCCGTAATGGTTAACTGGTCCAACTCCCCTTAGGGCCTTGTTTTTATTTTAATTACATGTTTATAATATAGTTTATTAATGTCACACCTTTATTAATCAAATAATCTTAATTAAATCAATTAAATCAAATAGAATAATTTCACATTAAATCACATAGTCATATAATTAAAATTCTCATTTATTAATTATGTCCAATTATTAAATCTCTAATTAATTATTAAATTAATTAGAATAACATTATGCTTATTAAATAATTCATTTAATCAAATAAGCTTAATTAAATTCATACTTTGAATAATAAAATTCTCCACATTAATTTAATCAATGTAACACATATAATTAAATTATTCTACCACCATTTCATCAATTAGTTATTTAACTGAATAATTAAATTATTAAAAATATTTATTTAATTCAATAAATATTTAAATTAAATTACAAAATTCTCGTTCGTCACATCTTTCCCCCTTTAAAAGAATTCTGTCCCCAGAATCACGGTTCAATTAATCTTGACCAGTTACAGTCTCCCCTCTTACAAAGATTATGTCCCCAGAATCGCTTACACAAAAATTTAAGCAAATAAATATGGGTAATTCTTCATCATATGTTCTTCGAGTTCCCACGTAGCTTCTTTAGCATTGCAGTTCCTCCATATTACCTTAACAGAAGGTATAACTATATTCCTGAGAACTTGCTCTTTCTTGTCAACAATCTGAACAAGAACTTTTTCATAGGATAAATCTTTCTCAAATTGTAGGGGCTCATATTCAATCACATGTTTGTAATAGGGTTTGTATGGTCATAACACTGACACGTGGAAGACGTTGTAGACATGCTCTAGCGCCGGAGGTAAGGCTACCTTATATGCGACTTCTCCAATCCTTCGCAGCACCTCAAAGGATCCAATGAACCTCGGGCTCAGTTTCCCTTTTTTTTGAATCTGATCTTTCCCTTCTAGGGAGAGACTTTCAAGAAAACAAAGCTACCCGATTGAAACTCCACATTCTTACGGCGTGGATCGGCGTATTTCTTCTGCCTATCCTGAGCAACTACCAATCTTGTCTGGATCACTTTGACTATCTCTGATGTCTGCTGTACCAACTCTGGACCTAGCAATTGTCTCTCGCCAACTTCATCCTAGTATAGTGGAGTTCTGCACTTTCTTCCGTACAACGCTTCGTAAGGCGGCATGCCAATACTAGCGTGGTAACTGTTGTTATAACCGAATTATACAAGCGGTAAGTGGTCATCCCAATTTCTCTTAAAATCTATGATGCACGCTCTCAACATATTCTCCAATGTCTGGATCATCCTTTCACTCTGTCCGTCGGTCTGTGGGTGATATGTCCGTACTCATTCTCAACTGTGTCCCCATGTATTCCTTCAGTAGCTTCCATAAGTTCGATGTGAAGCGCGGATCTCGATCGAAAACAATTGACACTAGAACTCTGTGCCTCAAAACAATTTCTTTCACATACAGCTTCGCCAACTGGTATAAGTTGAATTTGATTTCTATCAGAAGTAAGCGTGCTGATTTCGTCAATCGATCAATGATAACCCATACTGCCTCATAGCCTTTCTGAGTTGTCGGAAGGCCAACTATGAAATCCATCGTAATATATTCCCATTTCCATTCTGGGATCTCTAGAGGTTGTAACAAACCACTCGGTCTCTGATATTCTTCCTTCAGTTTCTGACATGTCAGGCACTTAGCAACACACTCTACAACATCTCGTTTCATATTCGGCCACCAGAAATGTTGTCGGAGATCCTGGTACATCTTGGTTCTTCCGGGGTGAATCGAATATCGTGAGCTATGAGCCTCGCTCAAAATATCCTCCTTAATCTCTGGCACTGGCGGTACCCAAACTCTGCTCTGAAATCTTAACAGCCCCTCACTGTCCATCTTGAATTTCTGTTCATTCCCTTCGGATAACTTCTTCTTCACCTTTTGACATTCTTTGTCCTGAAGTTGAGCTTCTTTAACTTTATCCATTAGAGTTGAACCAGCCTGTATCTGGAATAGCTTTTTGTCAGTCTCCATCGGATATCTCACTTCCAATTTCAGCTTCTCCATTACTGAAATTAGTTCCTCTAGAGTAGTCAACATCATCAATTTCTCCCGACCCTTTCTTCTTAAGGCGTCGGCAACCACATTTACTTTACAAGGATGGTACAAGATCTTGCAGTCATAGTCCTTAATTAACTCCAACCATCTTCTCTAGCTCATATTCAAGTCCTTCTGTGTAAAAATATATTTCAGACTCTTGTGGTCTGTATATATTTCACACTTCTCCCCATAGAGATAGTGTCTCCAGATATTCAAAGAAAATACCACTGCAGCCAACTCCAATTAATGGGTCGGATACCCCTTCTCGTAATCCTTCAACTGTCGTGACGCATACGCAATAACCTTACCGTTTTGCATAAGCACACAGCCAAGTCCGTTATACGACGTATCACTATAAACCACAAAATTTCCTGTGTCATCCGAAAGAGATAACACAGGTACTGTACTCAACCTTTTCTTAAGCTCTTGGACGCTTTCCTCACACTTCTCCGTCCAAACGAATTTCACAGATTTCCTAGTCAAATTTGTCAGTGGAGTTGCGATCTTGGGAAAATCCTGAATGAATCTTCTATAATAACTTGCCAATCCAAGAAAACTTCTCACTTCCTGCCGGGGTCTTTGGCTGATCCCAGTTCATTACAACTTCGACTTTGGAGGGATCTACTGAGATTCCGTCCTTATCAATCACATGTCCAAGAAATTATACCTGCTCAATCCAAAATTCACATTTCAAAAACTTGACATACAACTTCTCTCTTCTCAATGCCTCCAACGTTTCCTTCAGATGCTCTACGTGTTCCTCTTTAGTCTTCGAGTATACCAAAATGTCGTCGATAAACACCACCGCGAATTTGTCCAAAAACGGCTTGAACACTTTGTTCATTAGGTCCATAAATGTTACAGGCGCATTCGTTAGACCAAATGACATTACCAAAAATTCGTAGTGTCCATATCAAGTCCTGAACGCTGTCTTAGGAACATCCTCTGGCCTCACCTTCAATTGATGATAACCACTAGTATTTGCACCAAAAATAAAGACAGTTGGTTGGCGTTGTGGCGCTACTGAAGTACTGGCTTCAGGCACTGTAGTGCCACGTTAGCACCAGGGACACGGAGTCGGCCCTGCGGCGCTGCTGTAAAGCCTGTGACAGGCGCTGCAGCGCCGCTGGGCAGTGTCTGTTTTTCTGGTTCGCGAATTGTGCAGTTTTTCTTCAAAAACTTAATTCTTAGTTAACTATTATGCCCAATTAAATTGTTCAAAACATATATCAGTATATATATCAAATCAAAACAATTAATAACTCGCATAAAGGTTTATCTCTGATGCCACTGTTAGGTTTGTATAAATCATGGGTGCAATCAAATTGCAAAAATTAGAAGAAGCATGGTAAAATCAGAGTTTAAAATTTTCTAGAAACCAATTACCCGGATCATCCTTATGCACAATTATTAATTAAAACGAAATATAAGGAGATTAGATTCATACCCTTGTAGAACTAAGCTTCCATATGTACGAGTTCAACTCCTTGTTCTTTGCGATCTCCTTGAATCTTCGGGATTGATTCCTTCCTTTGATCAACGTTAGTCACCCAAGTGTTTGGCCTCTAGAGGTGATCCATCAAGGAAGAGGAATTGTTCAAGAAGGAGGGTGGTTGGCTAAACCCTAATTTTTTATTCTCTATAGAGAAGGAGTACTCTCCAACAATTAGAACTGTATCATCTGATATCTAAAATAATATTCATCTTATATAGATATTGGTCACCCTTCTAATCCAATTAGAAATAGGATTTCATTTAATTAATTAAACTTCTTTAATTAATTAGGCTTCCCAACACATTGAGAATAATTAATTAAACTCTTTTAATTAATTTGCCTCTTAATCTTATTAGGAATAAATGAGAGTACTAATATTAAATCAATTCCTAAACTCATTTAGAAATTAAAATATTAGTAATTGTAATAATATTAATAAGACTCCTCTTATTAGTTTATTTTTAATATTTTCAAAATATTAAATAATAAACATTAAGCTATTTAATTTATTCTATCACCATAGATTAAATTAATTACACTTAACATATTATTACGATTATGCCATTACCTTCTTAAATAATTATTCTTCCTTTTATGGTGTGACCCTTTAGGTTCTCCATATTAAACCGGTTGTGAGTAAATTAATTAGAACAATTTCAATATTATTTAAATAAATAAATTAAACTAATAATCTATTTAAATAAATAATATTTATTCTAAAATAGGGATAAACCTTCCTAGCGATCAACGACTTTTCAGATAATATAGATTTCAACATTAATCATAAAAGAACCCTTGAGTTAATAGTTACTGTATAATTCAATCCTTCCACCATACAATGTCCCAATTAAATATAAGACATGGAATTACTGTCAAGTCTTATTTTATTTAATTATATGTATTTCGATCAGAAAATGCACAACTTCAAATAATGCAAATTAAAAACTCCTTTCTAATTTCATTCCACCCTGGCCAAGGATTCCTAGGTTGTCATTTAACGAATCACATAGGACATATCTTTTCTTTTACTAGAAGCGTCAGATTCTTTATTGATCATTCATTATCTCCATATATAACTTATTACACCCCAAGCATACCCTTTCATATACCCTAAGGGTCTTAAGGAATATGTCAAAGTATAATTCATTATACATAAGATACTATGATGATCTCAAGTCTGAGGATCACTTGTACTACTATCACATTAGGAATTTCAATTAACAGGCGAGTAAAACTCTATTAGGTATTCCTTAGAGAGTCACGTTAAGTGTACTTATTCTCCAATAAGCACCTACATACTTGCTTTAGTGTCTCCACATAAATGATCATGAGATCAATCATCCTCATCCAAGGAGCAAGCGACGTATGTACCAATCTATCCGGAATCACTAATCCCCTTTTTAGTAATCCAACGATTGGGAACTATTTTAGTTTTAATCTTTCTAAGAATTTAGATCTCATTAGCATGATCAACATCATGATTCTAAAAGCATTGCTTAAAACTATGGGTTATTTACATATTATAAAAACAACATCATGTAGATAATTAAATACCTTTAATAAATGAATAATTTTATTAATAAATAAATAAGATCGTTTCCAAAGTATATGCTTTATCATCATACATGATTGGCTTGTATACATACTTTTTTCACACTATTGTTCAGGAAATCCTAGTTAACTATGATTTCGACGATTAACGTCTTTTCCCGTAAATTTTATCATAACTTCGTTACACGAGATTTTTACGCCAAACCAAATGTAATCAATCCATTGTTCATTCATATAAGTTCCTTATGAACAGTTTGCACCTAACTTATACGCGATTTGTTTTCAATTTGTCCTTCAACAACAAGCTCTAAGTTTTATGTGTTTCTACGATTAATGCTTAATCATTCGATTATGATTCTCGCTTATCATGGCTTATTAATGTTTTTGTCCACTAATAGCCATCCTTATTACTCCGAAAGAGACATACTCCACCAATTCACTTCTCTATAAAAATTCAATAGAAAAGAATTTCAGGCTAGGGTTTACGTGTTTTTACCTTTGCGTTCTTCGCGTTCTTGTCTTAAGCTTGCTTAATTAGATTTTCCTTCCTTTGATTCCTTGTTAATGCTCTTCTCTCTCTTTTAATATAAGTGCTCAAAGTTTGTAAATAAACTAATGAACTTAAGCTAGCTTATTTATAGAAATTGCAAGCAAGGGCATTTTTGTCAAAATGGCACCTCCTTACTATTCCACCTCTTTACCTTTTAACCAAGCTTCCCAAGGAAGCTTGGCCACCTCCTTTGGCCGGCCCATGTGGGGTTGTGTGGCACTCATGGGTTGCCCTAACCCTTTTACTCACCCGGTGATCCATCGGTTCGACCCACGGGTTTGGTTCTTGGTTCGGGCTTATGTTTTATTCAATTTCGGACCTAACTTTGGGCTTGATTTAATTATTACTTGGGCCTTGATATAATTCATCATTAGGCCTCATTCATTGTCCAATTAGGCTTGACAAATTCCAAGACCAATAGCTAAAGTCCGTTAAGACTTATTCGTATTCTTATCATATAATTCTCGTATTCTTCTCGTATATACTTCGTATGAGATTCATATAATACGCCGTATTAATCTTCGTATTATACTCGTATATTACCTAGTATTGTACGTGTATTCTTCACGTATAATAATGATTCTTATTACCTAAACTTTTCTTTTCTTAGTTTTCACTTTCCCTTAGGGTTTTAAGTCCTCAGGCGAAAACTTCGTTTGCCATAACTGAAATATTATTGGATATTCCATCTCGTCTCAGAATTCTATCATTACGCTTTTCTCAAAAATTCAAAAATAATTCCCGAGCAAAAACGGATGAATTGTGATTTTATGAAAATTTAATAGAAAATTTTTATTTTCGTCTTGGAAATTCAAATCATTTAATTCTAGCTCACAGCCAGAATCCTAACCACATTCACACATTCTAGGTCATAGAATAACCTTTAAACAGCTTACTCAATTTAATAAACAATAATTTCATTTAATTTATTTAATCAAATAAAAATTAATTCACATAATAATATAATTTTCTTGGGCGTTATAATCACTGCATGTCGTGGCGAACCGCATCTGCATGCTCTTGCAGTGCAAATCTGTCCATCACTCGATGACGTACCGAGTGACTAGTCTGACCTTCCTCCATGGGATACCTCATATCTCTGCCTCTCTGACTCCCATAGGCTGTATCCAATGCCAATCCCAGAGTCTCAATCCTAACTGCACCTGCCTGAACCTCTATTTCTAACTGGTCTACTCTTCTGGCAGCTCACACCCAAGCATCCTCTATCCTGATCTTATCTGTAATCTCTAAGTCGAGCTCGAGCTTTATAGCCTTATTTTTAACTCTCAACTCATCTAACTACAATTCTTCCTTCTTTAACTTCACCCTTAGCTCTGTATTTCTGGCAACCAACTGATGCAATAATGGCCCAATCTGCTGTGCCGAAGTCTCGTATCCTTGCAAATGTACCTTCATCTCTGCCATATCATCCTCTAACTGGTAAGTCAATTCTGTGACGCCCCCAAATCCGGGTACTTTCAACACACAGATATGGTGCTACACGGTACTACAAACTATACATTCATTACAATGAAACTACATCAAAAGGAACGTATTTACTAAATTTTTATTACAATCATAATAATAAATCATTCCAAGGTTCTGTTAACCATTACATTGTTCACCATCATAGTATAAGTTCATTACATATACTATTCTGTTGGGAATTGCATATTCATATTTGATATTGAAAGTAAATATAAATGCTTAAGTGACAGTCCTTCAATGATCACATGTACAAGGACTTAGATGATAGATCAAAAATGTTAGGTTGATCTGAGCTTTAATGTTTATCATTTATGTAAATAAATGTATAGAAGGAAAGATCAAATTTATTAGGTTGATCTATTTGTGCTGTAAATGTTAAAGCCTTGACAGAATCGTAGTCTGTCAAAGGTAGCATTCAGAAGACAAGGCAGAATCGTGGAGCTTAAATGAAGATGTCCAGAATCGTAGTCTGCCAAGAGAATCAAGCTTGCAGAGACCAAGGCAAGATTCGTGGAGCTTAAATGAAAGCATCAGAATCGTTGTCTGCCCTTGGAAGTCACACTGAGAATCATGGAGAAAATCCGAGCCAAGTCAAGAAACGCAGTGTGCTCTTGGAAGTGTGATGTCTGCAAGATAAGCAAGCAGGAATCGTAGTCTACCAGAGAGCTTAAGAGAAATCGTAGTGTTCTCTACGATCAAGTCTGAGTCAAGCTGTGCAAGCCAACACACAATGATTATGGTACAATGACCATAATCATAGTGCTCCTCCAGTCAGCATCAAAGATCATAGTTCTGATGAAGGGAGGAAGAGCAACAAATGAAGAAAGGCTAAAAGCCGTTGACAATTTGATAGTCCCAGTGATTCCATATTCATCTTTAGCTCAAATCGAAGAAAAGTATTGAAGAAGCTAAGGAAAGGACTAAACCTCTTGTAGAAAACACCTTTTCAGGTGTTAGGTGAGTTTGCAGTCTGATGTGTCAGTGGGCCAGTCTGCAATGCCAGAAGAAAGAAAGATGTCAACATAAACTGCACAGAAACGTCTGAAGCATTAAATGCAGTAATGGGAGCATTCAAACGGATATATTTTGAATGGCTCTTTTATAAAGATATCAGACAAAGATTCAGACTAAGCAAGCAAGATACATAAAGAAAGATTATCAAGAGAAAAGCTCAAGAACACTCAACGATCAACTCTACGATCCTGAAAGAGGAAAGCTTTCTTTGCTACTCAGTCCTTCGGAACTGATGCTTAATTGTAACTGAGTAGCACACCTCAAACAACTACTGTCAATCCAAGTGAGGAACCAAGTCAGAGGACTTGAAGAGTTCAAAAGTGAACTAAGTGAAAATCCAAGTCAGAGGACTTGAAGAGTTCAAAAGTGAACTAAGTGAAAATCCAAGTCAGAGGACTTGAAGAGTTCAAAAGTGAACTAAGAGCAGATCTAGGTCAGAGGACTTGAAGAGTTCAAAAGTGAACTAAGAGAAGTTCTAGGGCTGCTGGCCTTGAAGGGATCTAAGTGATCCAGTTGTAAGAGACATCCTTAGTGGATTTCCTACTCGTGGAGTAGAAGAGTGGATTAGGAGCCTTGTGTACTCTGAACCACTTAAAACCTTGTGTCTCATTGTCTCTCATTAATTGCTATAACTGTCATATCTGTTATAACTGCTTATCAAACCATAACTGTAATATCTTGAAGGGGAACAAAACATATATTTCGCTGCTGTCAGTATAATCAATACTGACAAAGTATTTTAAACAAAGAATTTTTAAAATATCTATTCAACCCCCCTTCTAGATAACTAACGTGCCTTTGGGAACTAACAATTAGTATCAGAGCAGGTTCTCTCAACTAGCATACAAGCTTGAGTAGATCCAATGGCACAACTGATAAGTGAGACCAAGACAGGTGGAGGAAGCAATTCACCTATGTGCAACAAAGATAAATTTGCCAACTGGAAAGTTTGGATGCAGGCTTACATGGATTCAATAGATGATGATCTATTTGAAACAGTTTTGAATGGGCCCTATGTTCCAAAAAGGCTTGTACCAACTCCAGAAGATCCAAACAACATGGTGATTAAGGTGAAAGCTAAATGGACTGAAAACGAGAAGAAGAATGTGCAGCTAGACAAAAAGGCTAAGAACATTCTGTTCCAGTCTTTAGAAGATGTTCTATTTGAAAACGTGGTCAATTGCCAAACTGCCAAAGAAGTCTGGGATGCATTGCTCATAATGCATGAAGGAACTGAAGAAGTCAGAGAAAACAAGAAATCTCTACTGACCCAATAGTATGAGATGTTTGCTCATGTTCCAGGAGAAAACGTCACTTCCACTTATGAAAGATTCACTACACTGCTCAACTCTCTTCGAGCTTATGAAAAGAAATATCCAAACAAAGATATAGTCATCAAGTTCATAAGGTCCTTACTAAGCAGATGGGATGCCAAGACCATTGCAATAAGAGAATCAAAGAACTTGCATGAGATGACTGTTCAACAACTCTACGGAAACCTTCTTACATATGAACTAGAGCTGACTCAATGAGCTGAGACTCTATCTAAAGGAGAAAGAAGGATAAGGGAGTTGCTCTCAAGGCAACAGAAGAAATATTCAAAGCCTATGAGGAAGAAGAATCTTCATCTGATGAAGATGATGATGCTGATGTTGACGAAGTTGCAATGCTTGGCCAAAAAACTAAGAAGGTTCATGCGTAAAGGAAGAAGCGGCAGACCTAAGAAATTCAGAAACATCAGTAGTCAAGAGCAGATCAATGAGCTATGCTACAATTGCAAAAAGCCTGGCCACTTCATTGCAAACTGCAACAAGCCCATCAAAGAAGAACTCAAAAGGAGAACAAATCCAAAGAAGGAGTTGAGAGGCTACAAGAAACATCAGAAGAAAGACAAAGGCCTTGTAGCTGGAAGTTCGTGGAGTGACTCAGACAATGATACAAATGCTGAGTCTGGAGATGATGAAGAACCTCAAAAGGCAAACCTATGTTTAATGACCAAGGATGCAGACAAGCATGAAAAACACTGACCATCCTGAGGTAAACACAGATGAGGTACTTGACTTTGACATTTTTGATGTAAGTATATGTTGCTTAAAAACTACTATTCATGACATAGCATATGATCTTTATCATTATATGAGGAGGTTCAGAATTTTGTCCAAGAATTATTTCGATCTTCAAATAGAGAAAGAGAAGGTTCAGAAAGAATTGGAAACAGCTCTACTTAGTTGTTCATCTCTCTCTCAGGTTGAAGTAGAAAATAAAATCTTAAAACAGACAAATGAACTGAGCACACAAAGAGAGTCAAAACTAACCTATAAAATTGAGGAGCTAGAAAAGACTATCTCTATGTGGAATAGATCTTCCTTGTCTATGGATTCCCTGATCTCAAGTCAGAGAAGTACTTCTGACAGGATAGGTTTGGGTTATAGGGAATCTACCTTAGAGTCAAGTGTGGAAAAGATTAAGGACACAAACTGTATCATTGCTTCTAATTCAAATAGAAGCATTGTATTTGTGAAATCCACACAGAAGGAAAAAATAGTGCTACCTTGCTCTTCTGATCCAAGACATATTTCTAAACACTACGGATCTCATGCTGGCTTGGGATTCAAAAAAGAGAAGAGAAACTCAGTCACCACTGTCCAACCTCGTCGAATCGTAGAGTCAAGTAAAATAGACTTCATGGATCAACCTGGAAGGAATCGTGGTGTTGAGGCTTACTCAACACAAAATGTGAATCCCAAGGCTGCATGGAAAAGAAAGATGCAATACAAGGATAAGGCAAACCAGTACTCACATAAGTTCAAATGGATAAGGAATCCATACACACACTCCAGCATGCATTATACAAAATGTTTTGCTTATGATTGGAATAGCTATAATACTGCATCATGTTATCATACCACTGTGCATGGAAGGGCCAAAATCAAAAAGGATTTAGGTTCCCAAGGATACTAACATTGCAGGACCCATGTCAGTCTGGGTACCAACATGAAAACTGAATCTGTCTGCAGGAAATGAGCACCATGACTACAACATGGTATCTGGATAGTGGTTGCTCAAGACATATGACCGAAAACAAAGCCCTCCTGTTGAACTACACATAGAAGGAGGGACCAACAGTTATCTTTGGAGATAAAAGCTTTGGCAAGACAAGAGGCTATGGATCAACTGGAAATGGTGTGGTATCCTTCAGGAAAGTGGCTTATGTTGATGGACTAAAGCACAATCTTCTTAGTATCAGCCAACTCTGTGATAAAGGCCATCAAGTCACCTTTCTCAACAATTAGTGTCAAGTCAGAGATTTGGAGACATCCTCTATCAAGCTGACAGGAACAAGAGAAGGAAATGTATACATTGTCAACCTGGCTCAGCTCAGTTCTGATGAGACAGTATGTTTTCTTGCTAAAGCATCTGAAGAAATAAGTTGGCTTTGGCATAGAAGATTATCTCATCTCAACTTCAAGAGTATGTCTAAGCTGGCCTCCAAACATATGGTAGCAGGTTTACCCAAGTTCAGCTTCATCAAAGAAAGACCATGTAATGCATGTCAGCTTGGAAAGCAAACAAGGAGCTCATTCAAAGGCAAAGCAGTCAACTCAATTAACAGGCCCCTACAGTTTCTACATATGGATCTCTTTGGGCCAATTCCAACTGTGAGCCTAGGTGGAAAGAGATACTCACTAGTCGTAGTGGATGACTACACCAGATACACATGGGCGTTCTTTCTCAACTCAAAAGATGAGACAAGCTCCCAACTGATAAAGATGTTCAAGCTGGTGATAAATGAAAAAGGAGAGACTATCAAGGCAATCAGGAGTGATCATGGCAGAGAGTTTGACTTTTCAGAAATGGATCAGTTATGTGCAGATAATGGTATCAGTCACAACTTCTCAGCACCACAAACTTCTTAGCAAAATGGAGTAGCTGAAAGGAAGAACAGAACACTTATAGAAGTCGGAAGAACTCTACTAGCAGCAGCTCATCTGCCTGAATACTTCTGGGCAGAAGCCATCAGCATTGCGTGCTATACACAGAACAGATCTCTTGTACACTCTACGTTGAAGAAGACTCCTTATGAGCTGTGGAAAGGAAGAAAGCCAAATGTCAGTTACTTCCAAGTGTTTGGTTGTTCATGCTACATTCTCAACAATGGGAAGCAATATCTGACTAAGTTCCAACCCAAGTCAGAAGAAGGAATATTCCTTGGATATGCCACAGACAGCAAAGCTTACAGAGTGTTCAACAAGAAGACATTAAGTGTTGAAGTCTCAATCCACATCATCTTTAATGAAACAGACTTGGATAAGTCTGCACCACAAGACACTACGATTGACGATACCGACACTACGAATGAAGTGGTCGAGCCTGGCACTACGACCGTAGTTCCTAAACAAAGAATCGTAGTGTCCGAAGAAGAAATCGTAGAGAGAGCTAAACCTAGACGATGATTCTGAACGACAAGAACCAGAAGTCAATCTTGAGGAGTTCAGACAAGATGGCACCAGAACAGATGTTCCAATATGGAACAGGTGGGCAAGTGATCACACTCAAGATCTGATCATTGGTGATCCAACCTCCAGAATCAGAACAAGATTTTCAACTCAGAATGAGTGTTTCTATTTGAGTTTTTTTTTATCTCAAATAGAACCCAAGAAGATTGAAGATGCAATGTTAGATGCAAGCTAGATTGAAGCCATGCAAGAGGAACTAAATTAATTTGAGAGAAGCAAAGTCTGGAGATTAGTTCAAAGACTAAAGAATCACCCAGTTATCGGCACCAAATAGGTCTTCAGAAACAAGATGGATGAAGATGGAGTGATCACAAGGAACAAAGCTAGACTGGTGGCACAAGGTTATTCTCAAGAAGAAGTCATAGACTACAATGTGACCTTCGCACCAGTTGCCAGACTTGAAGCAATCAGAATATTCCTTGCATTTGCTGCTCACATGAAGTTCAAAGTATTCCAGATGGATGCCAAAAGTGCATTCCTCAATGGTGAACTTCAAGAAGAAGTATATGTGGAACAACCCCCAGGTTTTGTCAATCCAACCCTCTCTGATTATGTCTATAGATTAGATAAAGCCTTATATTGACTTAAACAAGCACCTAGAGCATGGTATGAAAAACTAACAAATTTTCTTATTGAAAAAGGGTTCACTAGAGGTAGAGTAGATACTACGCTATTTCTTAGGAAGCACAAAGATAAAGTTTTACTAGTTCAAATATATGTAGATGATATTATCTTTGGCTCTACTGATGAAAAATTGTGTAAGAGATTTTCCAAGCTTATGCAGAGCAAGTTTGAAATGAGCATGATGGGTGAGCTGAACTTCTTCCTTGGACTGCAAGTAAAGCAAACTGATGATGGTATCTTCATAAGCCAAGACAAGTACATCAAAGACTTACTTAAGAAGTATGGCATGGAATCAGCCTCTCCCACGAAAACACCAATAGCTCCAGCAACTAAGCTTGACAAAGATGAGAAAGGTAAAAGTATTGATATTACTCAATACAAAGGTATGATAGGCTCCCTTCTCTACCTAACTGCCAGTAGACCAGAAATAATGTTTGCAACATGTATATGTGCTAGATTTTAAGCTAATCCTAAGGAATCACACTTAACTGCTGTAAAAAGGATTTTCAGGTATCTTAAAGGTACACCCTACTTGGGTCTATGGTATCACAAGGAGTCCTCATTTGAACTGACAGGATATTCAGATGCTGACTTTGCAGGATGCAAAATAGACAGAAAGAGTACCAGTGGCACTTGTCAACTGCTAGGAAATAGACTAGTGTCTTGGTTCAGCAAGAAGTAAAACTCAATATCAACTTCAACAGCAGAAGCTGAATACATTACTGCAGGCAGCTGTTGTGCTCAAATCCTATGAATGAAGAACCAGCTAGCAGATTATGGGTTTGATTTCAAATCTATAACCATACACTATGATAACACAAGTGCCATAGCAATAACAAATAATCCTGTCATGCATTCTAGGACCAAGCATTTAGAGATAAGATATCATTTTATTAGGGATCATATTCAAAATGAAACAATATCTTTGCAATATATCCCTACTGAAGATTAACTTGTTGATGTGTTTACAAAACCTTTAGATGAATCCAGATTTAATAAACTGATAAGTGAGTTAGGTATGTTGAATTTGCAACCATAAATTCTATGCTGTAGATGGTGCTAACCTTGCAGATATAAAGGCTAAGTCAAAATCATAGAGATAACTAAGAGAAACCATGATCGTGGAGTGATCCTGTCAAAATAGAAAAGCTCACTGTGATAGCAGCATCATCCATCCAGACAACCTTTCTGATAAGTGTCTCAGGGAGAAACCTGATCCTTAGTGGCAAACTAAGAGGTTGGCCCTTCCTGAGCAACCTTAAACAAGAGGGTATGTTATTTCAGAAGGCATTACAGAAAACCGTAGAGTCTACGATCAAGGAGCAAGCAAAGGATGGAACTCAACAATCGTGAAGTGGTTCTCGGCAATCGTAGTCCTCTCACAAGGACTCACTAGCTCAGGGGGAGCTAAGGGTAGAACAGAAATTTCCACATGAATTAAAATCGTGGAGTTCTATAGAATTTGACACCTGTCCCACGATGCAGAACATATGGAGGGAAGTTAAATTCATTTTTGAACTGCTTTCTGACAGTTTACCTTTGAATTTCAAAAGACTTTCTCTCTCTCAAACGAAACTCTAAGTTTTAGAAAGCTAAGTAAAAGTCGTTTATTACAGGAAAATCAATCTATATAAATGGCTGCTTCCATTATAGTTTCAGGCTACCAACTATGCTTTGACGGATTCAAGGAGGCTGAACCTGAGATACACAAAATCCTTTCACTTCTGAAGAAAGCAGGCCTCAAAAATGCTTTGAGCACCAGCACACTGATATATCCAAAGTTGGTGAAGGAGTTCTATTGCAATGAAATTATTAATGAAGATTTCATTCTTACCAAAGTCAACGATGTGCAAATCTGACTCAACGTTGAAAGCATAAACCAAGCCCTAGGTTTCAAAAATGAAGGTCTTTCATCCATGGAGGCTGTTGACTTCCATAAGGGTCTGAAGAAGATGGACTATACAAAAACTGAAGGGAAGAATGGATACAAGAAGAAAGAATTTCCCCAAGAATATGAATTCCTAGCTGACATTCTTGAGAAGTGCATGTGTTGCAAGAGCTCCGGTCACGATTCAGTCAACGAAAAGCAACTGAAGCTCATGACAGCCGTCTGCCTCAAAATCAAACTCAACTATGGAGCCCTGGTGATGGAATGGTTTGGAAAATGGATGCAAAGCCCAAAGAAGACCAAGAGCACTGCCAAAAGGCCCTATGGGAGGTTTATCAGCATCATTATTCAGTATGCACTGGGTGACAAAATTGGGGACAGTGAAGGCATTTCAATCAATCCCAATAAGAAGATGTCCCAGTAGCTGTTCCAGAACTGGAAGAGGAATCCAGCAAAAAATGTGAAGATGATGTCTACAACTTCATCTGTTGTAAGGGAGGCTAGGGAAGAAGAAGAAGAAGAGGTCAACCAAGAAGAGACTGTAGCTCTGACCAAAAAGAGTAAAGGGAAAAAGAAAATGTATGAAAATGTTCAAGCAACTGAAGAGCACCAAGGCTCAACCACTGATGCACTCCAAGAGGATCCTGGTACTGATGTGGAGTTCATAAGTCCTACATCCAACAGAGTCATCACTTCTGAATCACCAGAGAAGGTTCTGAAAGAAAAGAAGAAGAAGAAAAAGAGGGAGATGAGTGAAGATAAGGCTGAAGATAGCTCTGAACCTCAACAGAAGAAGAAACACAGCAAAAGAGCAAAGAAGTCTTCACTCACTACAATTGTGGAATCATCTCCAATCGTAGAGTCTAGATTGACTGCCACTGAAGAAGGATAAGCCACCACAGCCCCTCAGCCTGAACAGATTATAACGGCTGAAGTTGAGAAAGATATAAAGGATGTGCACAAGGCAAAGAAGAGGATGAAGAAGATGGCTAAGAAAGGTGGTCTTACCAATAAAAAAATATTGGAAGAAGATGATGAAAGAAAGACTACTAAGAAGGCTGAACAGGTTACAGAGCCTCAACTATCTGGTCTAACTTCACAAGAGATCAGAATCATTGAAGATGTACTAACTTACATCAGAGATACTCACAACTCTGCTGCACCTGATCAGACTATAAATCAAGATGATATGGAGATGCCTGATACTGGTGTTGATGCTAATGAATATCTGTTAGAAGCAATGGAGACAGAGAATGCAGAATCTGAGGGGGAGCCACCAAAAGAAATTCTTAAAGCCCCCTCAGTTCAAAAAGAATTCGTAGAGTCTGATACTTTAGGAATGGTGAATATTGCTGATGATGATGGAGAGAGTGATGAAGAAGAAGATGTCTTGAGGTCATATATGTGGCACAAGATGGTGAAAGAATAGCAAACTACAATCAGATGTTCAATTACTTCCCCATGATGCCATATCATAGAGCTATGATTCTCAACTCCTGGGATCACATATTCTGGACTTTCAAGGCATATCCAGCAATCTCAGTGCTTGCCCATGAATTCCCAAGAGAAAGGAGGTTTGCCCAGAAACTAATCAAGAATGCTTCAACTTTAGAGTCTGAGCATGAGGTACATTCCACTCCTCTTTCATTTATTATGAATCACTCTCCATCATCACACTTTAATGAATTCTATGAAATACCTAAATGGATGGAAGTGGTTCTTGACCCACTCAACCAATTTCCAGTTATAGAGTCCCAAAACTCTGTGACTGACGGACCAAATAACCAAATTATCATCGTCAAGCAAACTGCCTATGATCCAAGGGTTATTGAGCACGTCACCAAAATCGTCGAAGAGATGCTTGATAGATCAACCATTGAGACATCTGCTCAAGATGACGAACTTTGATCTATGCTAAATGATCAATCTGACTTGGCAATCGTAGAGTCCCAAGAATAGATCAATGCACCTGGACCAAACATCTCACCCATACACCATATGGCCACACCCTTAACCCAAGAAGATATCCCCTCATCCTCCAACAACGAGCATTTTGACATGACACTTGCCCTCGAAAGCATGTCAAGGAGAGTTGAACACATTACGATAGCTCCTCCTCCCCTAGAGACACAATGAATTCTCAATCAGCTATCTCTCATGCCAACAAAGGAAGAGCTGACTGGAGCATTAAACCAAATAGGTTCAGAATCTGGAGAGCTTCTTGAAGCACACTCCCTAGCACTTCATATGAGATTCGACCATAAAATCGAATCAGTCAAGCCTCTACCAGGGAAGTTGGAAACTGAATTGTCAAAGAAGCTGAAAGCGATTGTCACGGAAATGGCTGAAAGTCCAAATCAAAGGGATGCTATTCACTTTGTTGCCACAGAGAAGCATAAAGAAGCTATGGAGATAATGCAGAAAAATCAACAATCTCAAAATGAAATGCTGACCAACCAAATTTCCGAACTGCGCACCTCACTTCAATTCTTCCAAACCTCTAGCATAACTCAACTCAATCAGAATCACAGTGCAATGGAGCAGATTCAACAACAACAAAGACACACTAGGGCTAGAGTTACTGAAAATCGTAGTGATACTTCTCAAAACCACTTACAGATGCATGAGCTAGTTGAAGGAATCAAACGCCTCTCTGAATATGTTCGAACCCTTGATGCTGACATAAAGGGGGAGAATAATGAGGAAGGAAAAGATAGAGGCAGAGGTGAAAGTAGAGAAGATAGAGGCAGAGGCAGAGGTAGAGGCAGAGGCAGAAGCAGAGGCAGAGGAGGAAGTAGAGAAGATAGAGGCAGAAGTAGAGGAGGAAGTAGAAGGCAAAGACAAACTCACATTGGCCAATCGTCGGGTGGCTATATCAGAAGTCTGATATCTCAACCTCCACGATTGGATCAACATCTACAAAGCTCTCTAATGGTTGAACCCACTCAAAGGAGTCAAGGTCAAGCTTCTAGCTCACAAGGTATAACCTCCACTGGATTTAGTCTTTCAGTTGGAGATTATGCTTTCATGAAAAGACATGATCATTCAGAACCACTGACCCGAGATGAGCTAGAAGACATTGCAAGAAGAGATGAAGCCTCAAGAAGAAGGAGCGCTGCAGAGCATGCCAACCCTCCGAGAAATAAGAGACAAAGAAAATAGAGATAAGTCTAAGCTTAACTGTGCATTGATGTTTCTATGCTAGATTGTAATATCTTTTTAAACATCAATAAATTCATGCTTATTCTCTAGAGATTTTAGCTGCTCACTGAAACACTAAGCCATATTTACTTTCTAGCACTCTGCACTTAGAAAATGATGCTATGATCCAAATCTCCTTAATTATGTCAACATCAAATAGGGGGAGATTGTTGGGAATTGCATATTCATATTTAATATTAAAAGTAAATATAAATGCTTAAGTGTACAGTCTTTCAATGATCACATGTACAAGGACTTAGATGATAGATCAAAAATGTTAGGTTGATCTGAGCTTTAAGGTTTATCATTTATGTAAATAAATGTATAGAAGGAAAGATCAAATTTGTTAGGTTGATCTATTTGTGCTGTAAATGTTAAAGCCTTGACAGAATTGTAGTCTGTCAAAGGTAGCATTCAGAAGACAAGGCAGAATCATGGAGCTTAAATGAAGATGTCCATAATCGTAGTCTGCCAAGAGAATCAAGCTTGCAGAGACCAAGGCAAGATTCGTGGAGCTTAAGTGAAAGTATCAGAATCGTAGTCTGCCCTTGGAAGTCACACTGAGAATCATGGAGAAAATCTGAGCCAAGTCAAGAAATGCAGTGTGCTCTTGGAAGTGTGAAGTCTGCAAGACAAGCAAGCAGGAATCGTAGTCTACCAGAGAGCTTAAGAGAAATCGTAGTGTTCTCTACGATCAAGTCTGAGTCAAGCTGCACAAGCCAACACACAACGATTATGGTACAATGACCATAATCGTAGTGCTCCTCCAATCACCATCAAAGATCATAGTTCTGATGAAGGGAGGAAGAGCAACAAATGAAGAAAGGCTAATAGTCGTTGACAATTTGATAGTCCCAATGATTCCATATTCATCCTTAGTTTAAATAGAATAAACGTATTGAAGAAGCTAAGGAAATGACTAAACTGCCTGCAGAAAACACCTTTTCAAGTGTTAGGTGAGTTTGCAGTCTGCTGTGTTAGTGGGCCAGTCTGCAGTGCCGCAAAAAAGTAAGATGTCAACATCAACTGCACAGAAACGTCTGAAGCATTAAATGCAGCAACGGGAGCATTCAAATGGATATATTTTGAATGGCACTTTTATAAGGACATCAGACAAAGATTCAGACTAAGCAAGCAAGATACAAAAAGAAAGATTATTAAGAGAAAAGCTCAAGAACACTCAACGATCAACTCTACGAACCTAAAAGAGGAAAGCTTGCTTTGCTACTCAGTCCTTCAGAACTGATGCTTAATTGCAACTGAGTAGCACACCTCAAACAACTACTGTCAATCCAAGTGAGGAACCAAGTCAGAGGACTTGAAGAGTTCAAAAGTGAACTAAGTGAAGATCCAAGTCAGAGGACTTGAAGAGTTCAAAAGTGAACTAAGAGCAGATCCAAGTCAGAGGACTTGAAGAGTTCAAAAGTGAACTAAAAGAAGTTCCATGGCTACTGGGCTTGAAGGGATCTGAGTGATCCAGTTGTAAGAGACATCCTTAGTGGATTTTCTACTCGTGGAGTAGAAGAGTGGATTAGGAGCCTTGTATGATCTAAATCACTTAAAACCTTGTGTCTCATTGTCTCTCATTAATTGCTATAACTGTCATATCTGTTATAATTGCAATAACAGCTTATGAAACCATAACTGCAATATCTTGAAGGGGAAGAAAACATATATTTCGCTGCTGTCAGTATAATCAATACTGACAAAGTATTTTAAACAAAGAATTTTTAAAATATCTATTCAACCCCCCTTCTAGATAACTAACGTGCCTTTGGGAACTAACATATTCTATTACAAGATATCTACTTATCCATCTTGGCTTTGTCCTTATCCTTATCGGATCCCTCTGTCCGTTCATTCTTAGCTGCAATCATATAATTCAAGCAAGAAGTAAGAATAACTAGCTCAGTAAGTCTAAAAATATATGATCAACCAAAAAAATCAAGAATCATATGATTGAATCTTCAATAACTGAACAAATAGTTATGAAGTACTATGACCAATTAAAATAGCACTTTCATTCTCTTTAAAACAATTTCCAAGTATATATATACACTTAAGAATTTATGAGTAGGTCAAAAGACCATGAACATTCTCATTCCGTTTTCATTTATAAAAAGGATATAACAGCACTAAGACCGTACATCTGACATAACTTACGAGCACTTCTAGGTGATCAGCCAATAGTACTCTATGTTGATCAACACTCATCCGTTAAATGTATTTACGTTTAAGTTTTGGCAACTTCGCGTGCCCGTCGAATAAATAACGTAAAATACCTTTATTTATTCATACTCAGGCTTACCTTTGAATCCGTACCAAACAATTGGCTTAGGATAGCGTTATCAATACTATATTGAAAGACTTGTAAACAAATCAATCAAACTCTTAAGGTTCGTCTAGCCGAGTTAAAATTGGCATCGACTCTTCCGTAAAACAATTCATGCGTATTATAACATGAATCACAGAAACATGAATAACACGAAGGTTAGACAAGCGTTAGAATCACTTACCTTCAAGCATCTTCAAATTAAAGTTTAACCGTTCTCGACCTTTATAGTTTCTACATAATATATTCATATAGCACATTGTAATTAGCTACCAAACAATCTACGCACATTGTTTAAACCAACTTCTTTCTCTTTTATAGCTTAATCAAAATTATTTCATTAGCATTACTCGTTTTAAGATATTTAACATTCATTATGGCTTATTAACACTCA
The DNA here is from genome assembly GCA_020205555.1 of Panax stipuleanatus. Classification (NCBI taxonomy): domain Eukaryota; kingdom Viridiplantae; phylum Streptophyta; class Magnoliopsida; order Apiales; family Araliaceae; genus Panax; species Panax stipuleanatus. Next base: position 34,778,758 of record CM035120.1, read on the forward strand.
TATGTTATAAACCGACACTCGTCGATCATCGTTTAATTACAACGATACTTGTAACTCTAATCGGTTCGTCCGTTCAGACGCATTTCCCCCGGATTCATGACATAGAACCCTATATGGGAATTACATAAGTTTTATCTTCGTTTCTTATAATTCTCGTACCACGCACCTCTATTACATACTATACAACCTTAAGACGTGCGTTAAACTCGAACACGACTCACGGTTTACGTTTTCCTATCTCAAGTTTTAAATTTAAATACTTTTAATCAACGTTTAATTCCTAAAATCATCGTTAAACATGTTGTTTAGGAATTCTCTCTTCATGTATATTAAGTATATACTTGCCCCATAATTACCATGGGAAAAGTAGGGTTAACAAATGTCCGCGTCGAGAAATTTTATGTTAAGGGTGCTGCGGTGCCACACTTAGTTCAAATAGCCACGCTGCGGCACCAGTTAACAGTGCAAAAATCCCCGGCCAGGTGTTGCGGCGCACCTTTAAAAGGCATGGGCGGCGCTGTGGCGCCGGCCCTAAGCCTTTGAATTTTTTTTAAGTTTTTCAATTACATAAAATTCCCGAGCTCGTAACGCGATTGTTATAACTCGGAATTGGCTAGTTCAAAAGCCATTAAATCATATATCTCATACACTTTGATTCTATTTGGACAGAATAAGTTTTTGAATTCGTTAATGATAATTTCACCGTTTAAGTTCATATTATCCGTTCGTTAAATGTTCGTGAATGTTCATAGCTCGTTTCTTCGTTTCAAGTCTGAATTCGTACGTTCTTGAGTCCATGACTCTTAAATACATATTTCTTTGATACGCCATTGAAAACCTAGGTTTTTGAGTTAAACGACGACTTTTGACTATCGTTCCGGGAATTCTACAATTTCGACAATTAACATCTATTCTCGTAAATTTCGTCATAGCTTCGTTACTCAAGATTTTTACGCCAAACCAAATGGAATCAATCCATTGGTTAATCATCTAGGTTCCTAGCCAATAATTTGCACCTAACTTATACGCAATAGTTTTAATTTGTCCATCAACAACAAGCTCTAAGTTTTATGTGTTTTCTTCGATTAATGCTTAATTAACCAATTACGATTCACACTTATACATGGCTTATTAATGTTTTTGTTCACTAATATCCATTCTTATTCGTTCGAAAGAGACATACTCCACCAATTCAATTCTCTATTAAAATTTAATAGAAAAACTTAATCGAAAGCTAGGGTTACGTGTTTATACCTTCGCGTTCTTAATGTTCATGCTTAAAGCTTGCGTAGTATGCTTCGTTTCCTCTTTGGTCACTTTTTAATGCTTCTCTCTCTCTCTCTCAATATATGTGTGTTTAAGGTTTGTAAACAAACTAATGAACTTAAGCTAGCCTTTTATAGGAAATTCAAAGTGAGGGCAAAATGGTCATTAAGCCCACCTCCTTACTATTCAAACCTCCACAAACCAAGCTTATCTTGCAAGCTTGGCCATGTGGCCAGCCATTTCCCCCCATGTACCCCCCATAGGGCCCCTTATGAGTTGCCCCATGGTTTTTACCCATCCGTTGACCCATCGGTTTGACCCACGAGTTCGGTTCTTGGTTCGGGCTTATAATTAATTCATATCGGGCCTAACTTTGGGCTTGATTTAAATTATCATTGGTCCTTGATATAATTAATCATTGGGCCTCACTCATTGACCAATTGGGCTTAACAGTTTTCTAAGTCCAAGAGTTAAAGTCCATTATGACTTATCGTATTCTTATCGTATAATTCTCGTATTCTCTTCGTATATACTACGTATGACATTCGTATTATACGTCTTATTATCTTCGTATTATACTCGTATAATAAGTAGTATTATACTCGTATTCCCCACGTATAATAATCATTATTATTACACATAACCATTTTATTCTTAGATTTTACTTTCCCTAACCCTTAGGGTTTTAAGTCCTCAGGCGAAAACTTCGTTTGCCATAACTGAAATATTATTGGATATTCCATCTCGTCTTAGAATCCTATCATTATGCGTTTCTCAGAAATTCAAAAATAATTCCCAAGCAGAAACAGATGAATAGTGATTTTTCAAAAATTTCTCGAAAACTTTTATTTTAGTCTTGAAAATTCAAATTATTTAATTCTAGCAAACAGCCAGAATCCTAACCACATTTGCATATTCTAGGTCATAAAACGACCTTTAAACAACTTACTCACTTAAATAAACAGATAACTTCATTTAATTCAAATAATCAAATAAAATTATATTCACATAATAATTCGATTTTCTCAAGCGTTACAAATTCCTTATACTGAACCTCCATGAATGGATGAGTCATATTCTGCTCTTCTAAATGCTCAACTCTATCCTCTAGCTCTATATTCCTCTCTTCTAGTTCTGAATTTCTATCCATCAGATCCTCAATCACGACACCCTTAACAGTGCCCTCAATCTCCTCATACTTTATAGGCTCCTCTTGCGATTCCATCTCTGGCTCAGAATCAGGATCCTCTACGGAGTCCATATTTGGCTCTAAATCATCCTGGGCAACTGGCTCAGGTGCAACTAACTCCTCCCACACTATATGCTTGTCCACCGGCTCATCCTCAACTGTATGACTACCTTGTCCAATCTCAGGAATCCTACATTAACACCAGCAACAAATAAACAAGCAACATCAGCATCGCAATAAAATATATTCATTGATGAAATGAAGATATATTTTATTATGCACAACTAATACTCTATGAATTTCCAGAATCCATCTTCTAGCGTACTCTATACGAGTTTTCTTCTGAGGTTATAACCTATGTTTCGCATCCTAACATTTATAACCTACAGCTTTGACACCAACCTGTGACGCCCCAAAATTTGGGTTCCATAACCTCGGGTTTGATGCTCACGATCCAAAATCTTCATACATATTCTATAAACTAAAGCGGAATATATATAAACATAAATTGTTCATGACAAAAGGTTCTATAACAATCCCAAGGTCTAACAACCTTAACTTAATACATACCCTTAATTTCTCAAAAGGTTTATATAAACGATTTACATAAGTTAACAAAATAGTTAAACGCATATTAAACTACTCTTGAACTTTTTCATTGCCTTTGTCTTTCTTTGAGCTCTCGAGCTTAACTGAAATAAATATCATGATATAGCAAGAGTGAGCAACTACTCTAGTTAGCAAGTTTAAATACAAGAACGATATATCATGATTGAAAAATAATTAACTTCTAAATTTTTCACAATATTTTATAATTGTGAAAGAACGAGAATCAAGTTTCAATAAATGAAAGATTGAATCAATAATGTTGAGTGGTCAGCAATGACCATGAACAAATACGAAGATGTACCCGTAATTAAAATGGGCCTTTTAGTAGGTTTTGGTAAATCAAGGGGATTAACCTTTCATACTCAGTGAATATGCATAACACTTAATAGACGAGCAAATATTTGTTTTTTGATATATTGCCTTAATAAAAATTTACTCTTTTTTTGCAGTCTGACTGTAAGAGTTCGCACCAACAACTAGCTTAGACTTAAAAGTTCATGAATAACAGAACTTTAATTGTTTCACAGTTCAATAGTGAAACAAGTTTTCAAAGGCACACAAGTGCAATAAACAATAATAATATCGATGTGGACTAATTTTCAATAATTAAACCACTATGAGATCTTTAAAATAGTTACAAGTCTGAATATAAGAAACTTGCACTAAGTGCGAATATCAATAATTATCATAGATGTGGAATAATTGACAATAATTAATCCACTAACATGCTTGAAAAATAATAATTCAAGTTTGAGTTAGAAAACTTGCATACTCCGATGATTACCGCTAAGAAATCTAATTTAACCTCCTATGAAAAAATCTATCATTAATAAGATTGATCTTTCAATTAGCATAACACATCTTGACTCATAATACTACTACTTTATTCTAAATTATCTGACATTTAATCACATAAGTAAATATTAGATAATACCTTATGTGACACCCCCAAATCTAGATACTTCAATTTTCACGGGATTTGGTGTTCACTGTACAAATATCACATGTCTATCTACCCATAATAAATGCAAACTATGAAATAAATAGAAATCCTCCCCTTAAGGGGTTACAACGTCTGAATAAATGAATCACAGGTCATACTAACCTTAAACATCGTGTGCAAAAATATAAACAAATAAATAAGTTTTAACAACATTAAGTCTTAAACACAATATCATAAACAAAATAACAAGTCTTCAACACTTGTTAACTTTTTCCCTGCCTTTTCTAGTGGAAGGCTCGTCAGTCCTTTCATTCTTAAGTACAATGTTATTATGCAAGAGTGAGCACGATTGTCCACAAGTATAACAATATAATAGTAATAATAACATGCAAGTGAATCAAAGAATTCTGAATAAATGAAACTCGACTTTTGAATCAATAATGAATAACAAGAATCAAAAGTATAGCTGAGGGTCATAAGACCATGAACTATGTCACAGGTTGTCAAGTATTTCTACTTTAAATCTTTAACAGTCATAAGACTATATTGACTCTACTACTCGTACTTAGGGGGATCATGTTAGAGTTTATGCCCTAGAGGCCAATTCTTTGATGTAATTGCTTAACATTTTTGATATTATATTTGATTGAATAAATGAATTATTTTATTATGATTTTATTTACTGCGTTATATAAATGTTAGCATAATAAAAGTTCTTAGAATAGTGATACAAATTATATGGCTTCAAGTATGTGACTTGAACATGAGATCATATAATTACAATTACTATCATTATTCTTAAATGTCCCTAGTCGAGTGTCATTGTTAATGGGACAACAATGATACATTGAGACTAGTATGTGGATTGACTGATGGTCAAATCTCATTGGTCAAAAATATATGAGATATTGAGTCAATGCATAGGTACATATTAGAGAACAATGTACTGGATAGACCCACCATGAGAATTCTACGTGGAGCAATATGCAAAGTGTTATAAGCAATTCTCAATGTGACAATGATGTAATGATCCTCCGACCTGAAATCACTATATTACTTCACGGGAATTTATGTACTTTGATATCATCAAAGGTCACCTTTAATAGGGTGGACAATAAAGGTGATTATTGTGTACATCATGAATCGTATGAGGAATATGAGTGATCTATATGGAATTTAACCCTCCTATGTATTAGGGGTGATATCTATAGGCCTCTTGATTGAGTAGGACTATGAAATGTAAGGCCATGCTCAAATAGTGATATGTTTCATATAGTCTACTCATTGATCAAGAAAACTCAGATTAAATTATAAAGAGTATGACACATTCCATGACTCGATAATTTAGGATGTCAAGGTTAAAAGAATTAAATTACATTGAAACATTGGTCACAAAAAGGTTGCATCGAATCACCGATCTTATTATTATTTGGGTAGCAGTGATGCATTACTAGATGCCGCTCACTGTTTATAATTTTATAATATGATTTTAAAATTATTGCCAACATAATAAAAACATATAGGGTCACACACTTAGAACGTAATTAAAAGGGAATTAATTTAAATTGTAAGAATTTAAATATGTCAATATGATTGATAGTATTTAAATTACGAATTTAAATTAATAGGATAATTTGTATATATATGTATATTAATTAAGTAAGACTTAATTAAGATCTAATATATATACAAATTCGGATTTTATTTTTCTAATTGGATTAGGTTTTGGTTAATTCCTTTAATTGCTATATATATGATATATCAGCCGTTTTAGGGTATTCATATTATAAACCCAAACCCTATCCACTCTTAGACAAAGACTAGAGAGAAAAACGCGAGAAAGTCCAGATCCTTGGCGGCTAGTACCGCAGTTCTCTTCACTGCAGATCGTGTAACGATTCGCGGGGAGTTCGTGTGGATACCATAGAGACGAAGTTCCTTTGGATTGCGTTGAAGATTCGAAGCTGTTCCAGAATTTTCATCGTCTCCATTCAAGCTTGGATAATCGGTAAAATAAATCTAAACCTCTGAATTAATATGTTTTCGTATGGATCCTGTTTTAGGGTTTCGGATGCGTTTATGTGCCAAAATCCCAACAGATCAGCGCTTAGTACCATGAATGTGCACAACATCTCAACGCTAACGCGTAAATAATCCCCTATAAAAGGGTTGTTCATCTCAGTTTGACATCAGAGTTCGCACCAAAGGAAGTTTGGTTTGGATAAGCTCAATAATAGTTCTAGAATTTAGAACGTTCATCAACTATGTCCTAGTTGAATAAAAAAGGGTTCACTAGTCTTATAAAGTTCAACAATAACTGATACTCTAATCAAATAACGAATCTCAAGGGTATACAATCGAATAAGTATTGTATAACTGAAGTAATACTTTAAAGGAATTATATTATCTCATATAGAATCTTAACTTGAATAAACAAGAATAAGAACTTGCTCAATATAGAAATATAAGTCTAGGACTTGCTCAATGAATAACTTAGAGTTTAAGGAACTTGCATCATGATAATGAATCAAGGATAAAAACTTGTTTAATTAAAAGTAAGTATTAAGAAACTTGCATTACAATAATAAGTTAGGGATAGAACACTTGCCTCGTGCGCAAGCTATAATTATAACTCACGTCCCTTAATTAATCATACATATCAATACATTCACAGTACCAATTAATTCTAAGTTCGATTATACTTATCGAATCACAACATCAGTCTTCGAACACGTTATTAGACTTCACAAATAACGAGTTTAATTCACGTATTTAACTTATCAATTACTCACATAGAATAAGTTAATAAAATGTTTTAACATCTCAATATATATTTAATATGTCATCATATTCAAAACATTAAGTTTGAAATACACATTTCTGGCTTTTGAACACTTAAAAAAAAATTCTGGGCAACCTACTGACCGGCACGACCTCGCTCCAAATGTGCCTTGGAACGACTGCAGCAGCGCCACATGACGCAGGCACGCTCCACTTATGTCTTAAAGCGGCGCGGCCGTGCCCTTGCGCGGACATAGTTGCTACAGTTTGCGAATAACGCATTGAAAAGCCAAATAAATCCCAAATTAAACTAACACGATGATTTTTAATATTACCCATGAAGTATAAACTTCACATAACATGTAATAACATATAGACATGCATTTGACAACTTAAATCACATGTTTGGTCGAATTAAAACACATAAATGTCATGTTCTTGGTATTTTTTAAAGTTTTGAGAGAAATCATGAAATTGATCATTACAGATTCGTTATAACACCGAATCCGTCCATTTGATTTTTTTTTTGTTCGTTTAAACATGCATAATCATAATCAACTATTAATTTCAAGTTAAATAATCAATTAAAGCATGCAAATTTGTGCATAAGGGACATATTCATACTTTTCATACTTTTCATACTTTGTAACTTATGAAAATTTGATTAAAGCACAATTACGCGAATTTGATTGTTTTAAAGCATAAATAAATGATAGAAAAAATGTTATAACCATTTAGTAACACATATATCATCAATTCATGCATTAATCACAAAAATAGGCTTTTACAGAAAACTTAAATACACGTTAATGGAAAACTTGAAAACATAATTTGAAAGCTTAAGATGAGGGATTACCCTTGCTACTTGTTGAGATTAGATGATATAAATCTTCCACTCTTCTTCAACTCACAATTTCTCTCTCAGTTTTCTTTCTAAGTTCTCTCTTTCTCTGAAGTTTCTACAGATATGAATATAGAATAAGTATATAAGTACGTATATAATAACTGATAGCTTAGTGGGTTGTTAGTTAATTTCATAATGGTTTTAACTGCTTCTACTAAGTTAAGGCCTTGTTTGTTTAGTCACTTAGTAACTCATTTCTCATTAATTTAATTAAAGCGTTTATTACATAGTTTATTTGTTGCACTTTAATTAATCTAATACTATCATTTAAATTCAATTAAATAAAAGATAATGTTACACATTAAATAACATCATCACATAATTAAAATTTTATTTATTAATTATGTCAAATTATTAAATTAATTAGAATAACATTATGCTTATTAAATAATTTATTTAATTAAATAAACTCAATTAAATACATACTTTGAACTATAAAAATTCTCCACATTAATTTAATCAATGTAACACACATAGTTAAATTAATCTATCATAATTCCATCAAATAATTATTTAACTCAATAAATAAATCATCAAAATATTTATCAATAAATATTTAAATTAAATTATAAAATTCTCGTTTATCACACCTTAAACCATTAGTAATAATATCATCATTTGATAATATTGTTATCACTTAATTATCATCTTAAACTCTCGTCTAATATTATTAATAATAATATTTTATTCATTTTCTAATATTATTAATTATTTAATAATATTTTAATCTCTTATTAATATTATTAATTATTTAATAATACTTTAATCACTTACTAATATTATTAATTATTTAATAATATTTAAATCACTTACTAATAATATTAATTATTTAATAATATTTTAATCAATTACTAATATTATTAATTATTTAATAATATTTTATTCACTTACTTATATTATTAATCATTTAATAATATTTTAATTATTTACTAATATTATTAATCATTTAATGATTTTTAATCATTTTCTAATATTTTTAATCATTTATTAATATTTTAATCATTTACTAATATTATTAATCATTTAATAATATTTTAATTATTTACTAATACTATTAATCATTTAATAATATTTTATCTATTTATAAACTTATAAATAATTTAATTTAATTTTTTATCTCTTATTATTTAATTCATTTAACAAACATAACATGCCATTATTATAACATTTTATTAAAAATGACCAAATTGAAAAGTAGTATGCATACAAGCCAATCATGTATGATGATAAAGCATATACTTTGGAGACGATCTTATTTATTTATTAATAAAAGTATTCAATTATTAAAGGCATTTAATTATCTACATGATGTTGTTTTTATACTATGTAAATAACTCATAGTTTTAAGCAATGCTTTTAGAATCATGATGTTGCTCATGCTAATGAGATCTAAATTCTTTGAAAGCTTAAAACTAAAATAGTTCCTAATCGTGGGTGTCGACGTTGGTTTAAAAAATCCGCGAGTCGGGTCATAACCCGGATCTTTTAATCTCTTTTCCTAAGTTCTCTCTACCGTCACTCTTTTTATTTAGGAAAAAGGTTTTGACGGGTTTTTAGGAGAAAGGCCAACATGTATCATGTCGACGATTTGAACGTTTTACAGAGTCGCCAGTTGGTAGATTTGAAATGGTTGTACCAACTCAACCGAATTTTATTTGAAAGAGGCCCAATTGTTGGACACTGTCGAAACTTGATTTTTGAAAATAAAGTTTTGAGCTCGGGGGCTTGGTTAAGTGTGGGGAAGGTGTTAGGCACCCCACGACTCCCGTGTAAACACGGTACTGCATCTTTTCAATATTTCCCTTTAAAAATTAGAATGCGTGAGTGAATGGTGTTTGAAAATTAGGCCTATTGATTTGATTGATTGAAAGTAGTGCTTTGCTTCGTTGAACCTATATACGAAGGGTTTGATTTGATTTAAAAATCAGTCTTTGATTTGATTTGCAAAAGCATTTAACTTGATTTTCTTGAAACACTTTTCTTTTGATTGATTTGAAAATGATGTTTTGAAAGTTGGTTTATCAAACCCTTACGCTGCCATAGGAATTGAAGCATGTTGATACTTCCAATTTTATCTTTATAGCCTTAACGCTGCAGGTGAATGTTGATTTGTTGGGCTGCGAAGCATCCTCGACCACAGAATATACAAGTGTCGGTCTCCTCATGGGTATGAAAACCATCGGAGGGACGCTGACACGACAATCAATATTTTTTCATTATTTGGAGACCTTAAATCCGGATAACCGTTTTAAGGTCTGTTTATATATACATTTCTACAAAAAAATTGGCAAGGAACATTTGTAAATCGGAGTTTGTCCATCGTGGGAATTAGATTTCGATCGTTTTGATCGTGAATCCCACGATTCCTAGGCTCACATATAAATAGCCAAAACCTGCACAGTTCAAATTTGTACAGAAACATATAAATATCCCAAAATTACCAGCACCGAGGATTCATTCAGTAAATCCCGGTCCGCATAGCCAAAGCATCTCGTTCTCATTAGATAGCGATCTAAGGGATGTGAGGTTGCTTTTGAAGCTGAAACTAGAAAGAAAGCTAGATTTAAGGAAATCTCAGCCATTCTAGCTTTTCGGTTCAGTCTGATGGTTTTAAACAGTTTGAAAACTAGAATTGGCGAGATTTAAATAAATCTAGTCCGCTTGCAGATATATCAGTGTCAATTCATATATGATGAATATTTACAGCAATAGTTGAATAGAAAGCGTGTAAAGCAATATATATATACAAATATATATAAAAGCTGTAAAGGGCGATCGGTTTTCACGCCGGTGCCCGGACTGGAATTGAAATATATATATGTATATATATATATATTAACAGAAATGTAGTCAACCAAGACTGGGAAGAGGACCAGTGATGGTGAAGGTTGCTTATATATGCATAAATATATATATAAAAGAAGTAAAAAGGCCACAGAATGATCCATGCCAAACTTGAATGTAAATGTACAGAAAAGTAGTCAACCAGTGACTGGGGAGATCACCTAGTATGGAAAAGTATGCAAAAAAAAAGTATAAAGGCCACGAAATAGTCCGGGCCAGACTGGAATATAAATTGCAAAAAAGTAGTCAACCAGTGACTGGGGAGATCACCCAGTATGGCGAAGTATGCAAAAACAGTATAAAGGGCGATGGGTTTTCACGCCGGTGCCCGGACTGAATTGAAATATACATATATATATATATATATATATATATATATATATTGATAGAAATGTAATCAACCAAGACTGATACGAGGACCAGTGATGGTGAAAATCGCTCATATATTCCTAAATATATATAAAATCGGTAAACTACCTCGGATTTGACATTCGGACTTGACAGAATTGAAATGTTAGTATATATATACAGTTAAATATATAAAAAAATAGGCCAAACCCGGACTGGGAAGATAACCCAGTCCGACGAAGTTGCCAGGACGTGTGTGCTAGTGCATTGAAGCTGCTGGAACTGACGGATCGTCAATCCGAGTTGTAGAAATGCTAGAAAATCAGTTTATAAACAAAAATATACCAAATTTTGACGAAAACGGCCACGGAACTAGGTTCCAGGCATTTGTAGAAAATGAAACTTAACGTGCAAGTGTATAAAAGTACGAAGAAGTAATATTCACTTTCTAATCGTGAAAATACTTATAATGGACTACTACACGGGCTTTTTTCCAAATCGTAGGCTCTATACGTCCAAATATACTGGTTATTTTTTGATATGTGGTAGTATATGGGTATATCTACGTGTTAGAGTAAAAATATTTAGGTTTGGAAAAGGTGTAAAAGTCGAAAAATAGAACTACCAGAGCTTCGCTGCGTTTCTAGATTCTTGAAAATAAGGGGGGGGGGTGGCCTCATATTTATAAACTAGGGAGCCTCAACTCTACCTGCTACTGCCGCAGGTAGAGGTGCGACTCCCCTGGTGGGGCCCGTGGTGTTGGGTCCATTGTCTCAAAGTACGTGCACTCCAGGACAACGCGCAGTCGAAGTTGAAACTTTTTAATTTTTGATCGGAGCGTCCGTTTGAGGCGTGCGATACCTTTTTGGAAAGCCCTCGCCGAGAGTGTCGCAATGACATGGGATAAAACAGTTTTTGTGTCCCAGAAGATAGGTTCATAACTAGGTCTTCGATTCCCCACAGATTGTCCGTTGAGCTGTCTTGCGTCGTTTGTACTCGAGATCGTTGTTATGGTTCATTCTGACTTTTGATGGCATCAATTCAGCTTGATTTTGACTGAATTGATTTAGAGTTAATAAAATGACCATTTTGCCCCTCCCGGGGTGGTCCTTGGTGGATTTGGCTTCGCAAGGTCTTCTTTAGGGCTGAACTAGCACTTCCCGGACTGACGCTGGGGCTGATCTGTACTTCCCGGGCTGAGACCGGGGATGAATTGACACGTCTTAGGTTGATGTCAAGGATGACCTTTACCTCCCAGGTTGATGCCAGATCTGACTTGACGGCCCGATATTGAGATCGGGATTGATCGGTACCTCCCGGGTTGATGCCGGGGCTGACTTGTACCTCTTGAATTGCCACCGAGGCTGATTTAAATGCCCAATATTGAGATCGGGGTTTGACTTGATGGCCCAATCAGAGATTAGGATTAATTTGATAGCCCGATATTGAGATCGGGGTTGATCTGACGGTCTGATTGATAATCGGAGCTGGATAAGCGGTCTAATTGGAGATCAAAGCTGGATTGACAGTCTAATTGGATATCGGAGCAAGATTGACGGTCCGATTGGAGATCTTAGCTGGATTGATGGTCCTGATTGGAGATAAGAGCTGGATTGAAGGTTCGATTGGAGATCGGAGCTTGTATAGACAGTCTGATTGGAGATCGGAGCTGGATAGACGATTCGATTATAGATCAGAGCTGGATAGACTGTCCGATTGGAGATCGGAGCTGGATTGACTGTCCAATTGGAGATCAAAGCAGGATTGACGATCCGATTAGAGATCGGAGCTGTATAAACGGTCCGATTAGAGATAGAAGCTGGATGGACGGTCCGATTGGAGATCGGAGCTGGATAGATGGTTCGATTGGAGATCGGAGCTGGATTGATGGTCCGATTAAGGATTGGAGCTGGATGGACGGTCCAATTAGAGATTGGAGCTGGATTGACTGTCTGATTAGAGATCGGAGCTAGATTGACGGTCCGATTGGAGATTGGAGCTGGATTATTGGTCTGATTGGAGATCGGAGCTGGATTGACGGTCCGATTGGAGATCAGAGCTAGATTGACGGTCCGATTGGAGATTGGAGCTATATAGACGATGTAATTAGAGATCAAAGCTGGGTTGATGGTCCGATTAGAGATCGGAGCTGGATGATCGATCTGATTGGAGATCGGAGCTAGATTGACGGTCTGATTGGAGATCGGAGCTGGACTGACGGTCCGATTAGAGATCAGAGTTGGATTGATGGTCCTATTAGAGATTGGAACTGTATAGACGGTCTGATTGGAGATCGGATTTGGCTGGAGTACCGATATTGGTGATCGGATGTGACTGGAGTACCGATATTGGTGATCAAATTTGACTGGAGTACCGATATTGGTTATCAGATTTGATTGGAGTACCGACATTGGTGATCGAATTTGACTGGAGTACCGATATTAGTGATCATATTTGACTGGAGTACCGATATTAGTGATCAAATTTGACTAGAATACCGACATTTGTGATCGAATTTGACTGGAGTACCGATATTGGTGATCGGATTTGACTGGAGTACCGATATTGGTGATCGAATTTAGGTTTACCGGCATTGGTGGCCAGATTTGACTTTACCAGCATTAATGGCCGGATTTGGATTGGAAGCCTGGTATTGGTACCGGGATTGGCTTGATTGACGGTTTTGTCCTACCACAGTGTTCGTATTGGGGTAAGGAAAATTTTGAGTGTCTACAGATGCCCCTCTTTATCATGTCCATGCAATGCAGTGGAATGGACAGGATAAAGATTAGTAGACACTAGAAATAAGATAAATGCCAGACACGTTATGAAGGCTGCGTGTCTTTGGGTGGAACACGGCCGATTTGGATACTGGATTAATTGAACGGTAGGAGCTTCGATTGCCAGAGACGCAGTGGTTGTGGAGTGAGATGAGATCTGCTCGGTTAGAGACGCAACATATGTTGAGATCGAGGAGACTTTGATTGCTCGAGATGCAGCTTTTGCGGAGAAGGATAAGGCTATAGCTTCCCGTGATTTCCACATTGCTGATAGTTCTGCTCTTTGATCTTACACTCATGGTTTGGTCACCGAGATAATGCATACATTGATGACCAAAGTGCCACCTTACAGATGACTGTGGAGGTATTAAGCCGTATGGAGGCTGAGTGGATGGCACTCACAGCTGTTCCCCCATCTTCAGAGAGAGATGCCATGCTGGCATTGATGACCCGCTTGTCCTTGGGTCCATAGACTAGCTTTATTTTTCCTGCACAGACTAGATCAGCCATTTTTGTCATCTGCAGGGCACTATATATATATTAAACAGTGTTATATATCAGAGAAATATAGTTTTGATTCACTTCCCTGATTGGATATGTACTGTCATTGCTGAGTGATTACCACTTCTTTCATGACTCGCAATTGTTGATGTATCTTGAGCTTCTCCTTGATGGACTGACAGTTAAGATGTCAAGGAGTATCTCAGATGGGCCTGTTGACCAGGATAGCTTGATAGGATTTAGCTTTTATTTGTCTTCGGTGTCTTGGGATCGGTCTTTTATTTTTTTCATTTTTTCTTGAAGGTCAGACCGCACCGTAAATGGCTGCCTACGTACTCCCAGGCTGAGGGAGATCAGGTCATTCGTAGTTCCGGCTGTATGCCGGAATGGTTTAATTTTTGGATTTTTTGGATTTTTCTTAGTTTTACCGCACCAGAAATGGCTGCCTACGTACTCCCGGGTGTAGGGAGATCAGGTCATTTGTAGTTCCGACTGTATGCCGGAATGGTTTGATTTTTGGATTTTTTGGATTTTTTTCTTAGTTTTACCGCACCAGAAATGGCAACCTGCGTACTCCCGGGTGTAGGGAGATCAGGTTATTCGTAGTTCCGGATTTTTAGTGAAAAACCGAACCTGGATTGATTCGTAGGACCCGGAATGCGGGTATGCATGTGTCTCAGACATAGGATCTTTTGATGGTGTCTGAATTGATGAGTTGGGGAAATTTGTTCCCATCTATTTCTTGTAGTCTGATAGCCCCCCTGTCAACACCTCTTTGACAATGAAAGAGCCTTCCCAATTTGGGGCGAACTTTCCTTTAGCTTCATCCCGATTGGCCAGGACTTTCTTTAGCACCAAGTCATTTTCTTTGAATTATCTGATTCGGACCTTCTTGTTGTAGGATCTGGCGACCCTTTGCTGGTATAACTATCCGTGGAAAATGGTTGTAGCCCTCTTTTCATCTATTAGAGACAGTTGATGATATCGGTCTTGCAACCACTGATCCTCGTCTATCTGAGCGTCGATTATAACTAGCAAGGATTCCATCTCTACCTCTATGGGAAGGACTGCCTCCATACCATAGACCAAAGAATAGGGGGTAGCCCCAATACAGGTGCGCATTGATGTCCTGCATGCTAACAGGGTTAGAGGCAGCAGGTCAGGCCATTCCTTGTGATTGGCAGACATTTTCTGCATAATTTTCTTGATGTTTTTATTAGCCGTTTCGACAGCGCAGTTCATCTTGGGCCGATATATGACGGAATTAATATGCTTGATGTGGAACTTATTGCACAATTCTTTCATCATTTGATTGTTCAGATTCTTGGCGTTGTCTGATATGATCACCTTCGGTTGTCCATAACGACAGACGACATTGTTTCTGATGAAACTAATGATAACTGTAGACACTTAAAATTTTCCTTGCCCCAATACTAACCCGGTAGGAGGGAAAAATAGTCAATCAATCCAAATTCGGCCACAAACGCTGGTCCTTAAACCTAAATTTGATTCCCAATATCGGTAATCAAGCTCCGACAGTCAATTGGACCATCAATCAAGTTCTGATAGTCAATCGGACCATCAATCAAGTTTCGATAGTCAATCGGACCATCAATCAAGCTCCGACAGTTAATCGGACCATCAATCAAGTTTCAACAGTCAATCGAACCATCAACCAAGTTTCGACAGTCAATCGGACCATCAATTAAGTTTCGACAGTCAATCGGACCATCAATCAAGTTTCGACAGTTAATCGGACCGTCAATCTAGCTCCGACAGTTAATCGGACCATCAATCAAGTTTTGACAGTCAATCGGATCATCAATCAAGCTCCGACAGTCAATCGGACCATCAATCAAGTTCAGACAGTCAATCGGACCATCAATAAAGTTTCGACAGTTAATCAGACCATCAATCAAGCTCCGACAGTCAATCGGACCATCAATCAAGCTCCGACAGACAATCGGACCATCAATTAAGCTCTGACAGTCAATCGGACCATCAATCAAGTTCTGACAGTTAATCGGATCATCCAAGCTCAACCCTGGTCACAACCCGAGAAGTCAAAATCAACCCCGGTCTCAACCCGAGAAGTCAATTCAACCCCGGAAGCAACCCGGGAGGTATCAATCAACCCCGGTCTCAACCTGGGAAGTGCAGGTCATCTCCGGTCTCAACCCGAGATGTAAGGTCAACTTCAAACATCAACCTAAAGCATCAAAAAAACTCCAGAGCAAAACCTAGAACAACCATGTCAGCCTCAGAGACAACCCTGAGGTCAAAAGACTGGACTGGGATCCAAGTCTTGGAGTCAGCTCTTAGAAGTCAACTAGCGACCATGCCGACACTACAGGCAGCCCTAGGAGGGGTACAACAGTCATTTCAAAATCTCTCAATTTACTTGGTCTAACGCAAGACAAATCGTTGCCTCCAAAGTCAGAATGAACCCTAACGACGATCCCGAGTGGCAACTACGCAAGATAACTCAACGGACAAACTACGGGGAATCGAAGACCTGGTTATGAACCCGTCTTCCTGGACCCAAAAAAATTTTATCCCATGTCATTGCGACACTCTCGACCTAGAGCTTTCTGAAAAGGTATCGCACACCTCAAATGGATGCTCCGATCAAAAGTTAGAAAGTTTTCGACCGGACATCGCATTGCTCGAAGTGCACGTACTTCGAGATGACTAATCCAAACACGTGGGCCCCACCTAGGGGAGCCACAGCTCTACTTGCGGCTGCTGCAGGTAGAGTGGAGGCTCCCTGGCCTATAAATAAACGTGCCCCCGTTAATTTAAAATAATTCAAAAACGCAGCGAAGCCCTGCCAGTTTGATTTTTTAACTTTTACACCTCTTCCAAACCCAAATATTTTCACTCCAACAAGTAGATATACCCATATACTACCACATATCAAAAGGCCACTGGTAGATTTGGACGTTTAAAGCCTACGATTCGGTAAAAAGCCCGTAGTGCAGCCCATTATAAGTATTTTTACGATCAGCAAGTCAATACTACTACTATGCACTGTTTTACACCTGAACATCAAGTTTTATCTTCTAAATATGCCTGGAACTTTGTTACGTGGCCATTTCTATCAAAATTTGATACATTTTTGTACATAAACTCCGTTTTAAACATTTCTACAACTCGGATTGACGATCCGTCAGCTCCAGTAGCTTCAATGCACTAGCACACACTGTTTTGGTAACTTCGCCGGACTGGGCTGTCTTCCCAATCCAGCTTTGGCCTTTTTCTGTATATATTTAACTATTTATGTACTAACATTTCAATTCTGTCAAGCCCGAATTTCAAATCCGAGGTAGTTTATCGCATTTATATATATTTATGCATATCTAAGAGATTTTCACCATAACTGGTCTTCGTACCAGTATTGGTTTACTACATTCCTATCAATATATATATATATATATATATATATATATATATATTTCAATTCAGTTCGGGCACAAGCGTGAAAACCCATGGCCCTTTTTGCTATTTTTGCACACTTCGCCATACTGGGTGCTCTCCCCAGTCACTGGTTGACTATTTTTTTGCAATTTACATTTCAGTTTGGCCTGTATCATTCTGTTGCCTTTTTACTTCTTTTATATATATTTATGCATATATAAGCAGCCTTCATCATCACTGGTTATCTTTTCAGTCTTGGTTGACTACGTTTCTGCCCATATATATATATATTTCAATTCCAGTCTGGGCTTGCGAGTGAAAACCCATCGCCCTTTATATCTTTTATATATATTTAACTATATATATTTCTTTGCTCAATTTATTTAACTGTTGCATTTAATATTCATTTGTATATGAATCCGCACTGACATATCTGCGGGCGAACTAGATTTATCCAAATCTCACCACTTCTAGCTTTCAAACGGTCCAAACAGGTCCCGACAAAAATTGGAAGCTATAATGGCTGAAATTTCTTTAAATCTAGTTATTTTTATAATTTCAGCTTCAAAAGCAACCTCGCGTCCCTTAGATCGCTATCTAGTGGGAACAAGACGCTTCGGCAGTGCGGACCGGGATTTATTGAATGAATCCCTGGTTCTAGCTATCTTGGGATATTTATCTGTTTCTATACAAATTCGAACTGTGCAGGTTTTCTAGCCATTCATATGTGAGCCTAGGAATCGTGGGATTCATGATCAAACTGGTCAGAATCTGATTCCCACGATGGACAAACTACGATTTACAGATGTACCATGCCAGTTTTTATGTAAAATGTAAATGCACAGACCTTGAAACGGTTATCCGGATTTAAGGTCTCAACATAGTAAAAATATGGATTGTCGTGTCAGCGTCCCTCCGATGGTTTTCATACCCATGATGAGACCGACACTTTATATTTTTGTGGTCGAGGATGCCTTGCAGCCCTATAAATCACCAGTTGCATGCAGCCTTAAGGCTATAAAGATAAAATTGAGAGTAGAGATATGCTTCAATTCCTATGTCAGCGTAAGGGTTTGATAAAACCAGCTTTCAAAATATCACTGTCAATTCAATTCAAAAGCTTTTGCAAATCAAATTAAATAATGCTTTTTTGCAAATCAAATCAAAGATTGATTTTCAAATCAAATCAAACCCTTCGTATATAGGCTCAACGAAGCCTGTCAAAGCTTTCAATCAATCAAAAGGCCCAATTTCTAAATAGCATTCACTCACGCATTCCAGTTTTAAGTGAAATATTGAAAAGATTGCGTTACCGTATTTACACGGGAGTCGTAAAGTGCCTAACACGCTCCCCACACTTAACCAAGCCCCGAACTCAAAACTCCGATTTCAAAAGATCAAGTTTCGACAGTGTCCAGTAATTGGGCCTCTTTTCAAATCAAATTCGGTGGAGTTGGTACTGTGACACCCCCGAATCCGAGTCCTCTGACCCCGGTCCGGTCGTCACGAAAAAATACTAAACATCCACCTTTAAAGAACATATGATAACTAAAATGCAGAATATAATAAACGTATGTCGTTCATTCAAAAGGTGTTACTAGTCCCAAGATTCGATAACCTTAATACATCAATACAAACATACCCTAGAATAAACATTAGGGTTCATATTACATTAACAGTAATTAAACAAATCATAAAGACAAAGTCTGCTCCTTGCAAACTCTCCTAAATCTTTCCTTTACCCTTGTCCTTCTCTGAGGGCTCGGGCTCAACTGCAATATAAGTCATGATATAGCAAGAATGAGCAACAAGTTTGCTCAGCAAGTTTAAATACAACAATAAAGGATATATCATGATGAATGGAAAAATATCTGATAATGATTTCAACAAAATGAATATCTTAACGATTCAACAATATGAATATTAGAACGATTCAATAAAATGAATATCTGTATAATTTAGCGATATGAATATCTGTAAGGTTCAACAACCTGTATGATTCAACACTATGAATATCTGAACGATTCAATAATATGACTATTAAAAGCAAAGATAATAATTTCCTTTAGAATGACTGATAGTCGAGTAGACTCTGAACTATAACTTTCCAATGGGTTCAATAGCTAATTGACCCTTTTTGGAATTACTGGCTTCTGGCTACAGAAACTTAGTACCTCGAGGAGATCAGCCTCGGGCACAACGTGAATATGCATAACACTTAAATCTGCTTACTCGTATCATATATATTAGATACCTGGGCACACTCCTACATATGAGGGGTGTTCTATTCCGTCTAAGAATCCTTACCATCAATTGGTTTGGATAGCTTCAAAGAAAACTTCATACACTAGTCTGACCGAGCAAAGGTTCAGACTCTTACTGACATGGTTCAAGAAATTTAGAACCTTGAATAATGTACAAGTCCAAGACTGTACGAGCTCAAATGCACTAGGTGCGGACATCAATAATATCGATGTGGAATAATTGATAAGTAATTAAACCACTAAATAACATGCTTGGAAATAAAGTTCAAGCAATTAAGTAAACAACTTTCGATTCAACAATAACCTACTCAATATAATATGAGAAGGATAGAGAACTTGCATAAAGTGAAGTTTAGAATTTCGCTTATATAGGAATTTGTGTAAGTTCGGGGAACTTGCACAATACTCAACGTGTGAAGTTCGAGGAACTTGCACAATACTCAGCGTGTGAAGTTCGGAGAACTTGCACAATACTAGATTTCCTTGCATAAAATAACTGCATAGGCTTAGACACTTACAACATCAAAGAGTGAAATTCGGGGAATTTCACCATAATAGATCCCTTGCATAAAGTAAATGCATAGGTTAGGACATTTGCTTACAACGTTCTTTGAGTAAAGTAAACACAAAGATAAGATACTTGCACAATTTACGAGTTTGTATAAGTTTAGAGAACTTTCATAAACAAGAAATGAAGTTCGAGAATTTGCAAAATAACCAAAGTGTGAAGTTCGGGGAACTTTCATAATAACCAAATTGTGAAGTTCGGGGAACTTTCACAATAACCAAAGTGTGAAGTTTGGGGAACTTTCACAATACTCAAAATGTGAAGTTCGGAGAACTTTCACAATACTCAAAATGTGAAGTTCGGGGAACTTTCACAATACTCAAAATGTGAAGTTCGGGGAACTTTCACAATACAATAATAACCTGCTCAAAACAATATGAGAAGGATAGGAACTTGCACAAATAAGGTGAAGTTTAGAATCCCGCTTACTCGAGTAATTGAATAAAGTAGTGCAAGGATTTAAAATACTTGCTCAATAATAACTTGAGGAAGATAGGGAACTTGCAATATAATAATACCCTGCTCAATATAAAATTGAGTAAAATTAGGGAGACTTGCACAAATAATAAGTGTAAGTCAGGGAAACTTGCTCAATATAAATTTGAGTAAAGTTAGAGAACTTGCCTGTTTGCTCAGCTACAAATAAATTCTAGCTTTAATAAAATTGCGTTGGAACGACCTAACATTAACAAGTCGGTCCCTTCCAATTAGTATAAACTAATACACATACTAAAATCTAGTCACTATATAATTCTATCACATAAGACCACGTTCAATATCAAACATATTATTTATAGCATCATAATATGTTAACTGTTAAAATTCGACTTAAGCAAATTGTTTGGGTCTGAAAGTGTCCCGGCGTAACCCTAGCATGCAACTATTGCCATTACACTAATACACATACTTATCATGTTGTAATTTCTCATTCGAAACTAGCATGCTCATCCTAATCCAATTTCAGAGTCATATGTTTTCATGCCGATAATTCACATACTTTAAGCAATACAAATTCATGCTTCTAAAGTCATGTTATCACATAACAAGGTTAAATAATACTTAATATGTATGCTCTAGTATACTACACATATATACTTTAATCATCATAATTCATGCCTTAGGAATTCACTTTCTATGAGTACGCATGCATAGTTGAAATCTATGTTTAACCAAGTGCGGTTCATGTTAATATGTCTATAGGCATAATGACATCCTAATAAACATGCTTGCATGATCATAATACAATTCATATGGTAATCAATGCTAATTAGCTTCCACATTCTAAGTTTTCATTTGCAAAGTACACTAAGTCTTGGTTAAGTTCTCTTTTCAAAGTTCTTAAGTTTCTTATTTAAAAACGTCTTCAGTCTCTCCTTTGAAAATATCTTAAATTCATCAATCTCGTATGCTAACTTGTTCAACATTTTAAACATGCATTTCAAGTTAATATAAACCTACTATCATGCTTATAACATCAGAATACATGCATGTTACTTATATGACAAAGCTCGCATTCAAAGCTACAAGTTTCATTTTCAAAACATAAGTTTTCCTTTGTAAACCTTTAAGTCTTTCAAACACGTATGCTAGTGCGTGAACACACTTTAAACGTTCATTTCATGTCAACATAGTCGATACGGTTATGTTCATGAAATTAGAATGCACATATATCACACTGTCTCAAAGTTCATGTTTGAAATCATAAGTTTATTTTACAAAACACGAGGTTTCCTTCCCTAATATGTGCTAGCATGCTCACCAATGTGTATGTTGTATTAAAGAACTCATACACAAGTAAATCAGTATTCAAGCCTGTCCAAAGTGGTAACATCAAGTTCGTATGAGCAGAAAGCAAAAAGGGAAAAATTTCTGCAGGCAGGCACTGGCGCAGCTGCGCCACTGGCCAGTGTAATACTAGCGCAGATGCGCAGGCTGGCGGCCAGGCACAGAGCAGTGCAGTTTTCGGCAGTTCTGCAATTCCAACTCAAATTTTCTCTAACGAAAATCATTCTAACAATTTTTAACATAATTCTAACATGATTATAACTCCATATAACACTTAACAAACATATATCACAATTCAATTATCATCAATTCATGCTTAACTCAAAAAAATCAATCACTTAGAAATCTCAGACAGAAAATTGAAGAGCATGAATGGAATTTTACAGAGATTGAAGAATAAGGAGGTAAGTGATTATACCTCTGTAATATGGCTTGTTGCTATCTCTTACTCTCTCAATGCTACTACACTGATATGTATTATTCTTACTCCAACACTCAAGCAATTCTCAGTAAAAGAATTTATGAAGAGGATGAGCTATATATATAGGTAAATCTATACCCATACAATGCTATTTTCCACTAGTTTAAATCAAGGGATTGCACAAGAACATGGTGGTTAACAAGAAGTGGTTGAGGAGTTGGTATTTCAAATCATGAAACCCACTCCCCCAAACTCATTAGCTCTATACTTGGTGAAGAAAATGAGGAGAAGTAGAGTAGCTAGGCTTTGAGTTCACGTGAATAAGAGGTGAGACATTCTTTTAGGGACAAGGTAAGAGCTCAGCATTTGTAAAATACAACACTTGGTTTAAATAATATACTCTTATGTTACACATTTCATTCTATATAACTTAGGTTATAAGGAGTAAAAATAAAAGTATATAGTGTATTTTCAAATTACAAGGTGTCAAGTAATATACATATAATCCATGTACATTTTCTATTAACACTAATATAATATAATTGTGTTTAATAACTGTTATTATAATAATAACTTATGGGAAAACATTATCAATTAATAATGCTATTAATGTAAGGTGATAGGGTATTCATATTAATGTCCATCCATACATTGTCACATGCTCTTATGTATACATTTAAATTTATCAATCTCACATAATACAATTAAGGTCACATCATGTTACATAAGCAAAATATTATGTAACCTACACAATGAAATTAATCTTACTATATAGTCTATATGTATAATACATAGCCACATTAATGTGCACATTGTACTTTATATAATATGAATGTAACCACCATATATTACAAGGTTTAATATATCGCATACTTGTATAAAACAATTAACCAAGTAAGCATAATATTATTATATTTATTAATCTCTCACTCATTAATTATTATTTACTCATAATAATAATTAATCAACACATAATCAATTAATTACTCCCAATTCATTAATTATTATTTATTTATAATAATCATAAATTAACAACAACAATAATTTTATACGTTATCAATTAATTACTCAAATATAAATAATTAATCACGACTAAATCTTTACACTATATTCAAGAAATTTGAATATATAATTTACTAACACTTTTATCAATATTCCGATATAAAAGTCTTAGGGTTAATCTACTAATTTAAAATAACCATTAGTGATTCCCTTTAAAAAAATAAATAAAAAATCCTAGCATTTATTCGCATAGGTTAAATTCACATAAGCACATAACCACATCAGGTTTAAATAAGTTTGAAAAATTAACTCCTAAAAAAAACTTTAAAATTTTAAATCACATATAAAATTAATAAGAAGCTTAAAATTCCTGGTCGTTACAGGTACAACCATTTTCAAAACTACCAATTGGCGACTGTTTAAATCAAATTGTCGACATATACACATGTTGGCCTCTTTCCTAAAAAAAAATTTCAAAACCTTTTTTGCAATAAAAAAAATAAAGGTAGAGATAACTTAGGAAGATCGATTTGAGGAAAACTGGGTTATAAACCGACCTGCGGTATTTCTTAAATTTTCCAACGTCAACAGGTGGCGACTCTGCTGGGGACAGTAGAGGGCTTAGGCCGCTTTCAATCTTTTCAAACATTTCCCTTTCAAAACTATTGAATGCGTGAAATCCTGCGTCTCCACAGTCAATGGATGAGTGAATACTGCTTCTTTCATTGAATGTATGAATGTTATGCCTTTACATTAAATGCATGAGAATGAATGCTTTAGTGCTTCGCACCCATATTAGTGCTTCGCACGAACTGTCATTTCATGCATTAGCGGTAAGGCCGATGTATGTAAATGTATGCTGTGAGTTCCTCCAGCAGGAGGCTAACCCGGTCGGTGATAAGTAAGGACTCTGGGGATGACTAAGTCTCCGGGGCTGCCTCTTAAAAATGCACCACCAAGATTCGCTCTAGTTGAATGATCGGATTAACTTCCCCTCTAATAGATTGCGATGATCTGGGAACCTTCATGCCTAAACAAAAGCCGCGAGAGTAACCTAGGTAAGGTCAGCTTCTGATCAACCGAATCTGACGGGATGCTTCTTCATGCCTTCCTCTTTCAATTCCATGTCAAGTCTCCAATTACTGAGGAGCACAATGTAAATGACAATAATGAAAGATTTACTTTCCTGTCAAATATCATGTCATCCTGCCATCAAAACAACTAACCTCGATTTTGCAGGTTAAACTTAAAAACACACATCATAAATGCATTCAGTCATTACCTACCAGAGGGATCTGACACACATACATTTTGGTGTAGGTAGGAAAAAATTGGTCCTATCACCAGATCAAAGACCAAAAAAGCACCCAGTCCATCTGCGGACATGGCTTCAAGTGCTCCACCAGAATCCACCCCTATGTCTAGGGAAGAATTCGAAGGATTAAAAAATCAGATAGCTGAGCTGGCTGATTTCCTTCGAGAGCAAAGCAAGGCCTTCAAACAGAAATAATCTCACACTCATCCAGAACCAGGAGCATCTGGTAGTGGTGCTGGCGGTCAAGATACAAAAAAGGCTGAAACTTAGATTCCTGGACCCTATAATCAGGATGTATTCAACAAAACTCTTGAAATCTCCATCTTAGGCAAAGAACAGGAAGCTGGTGACCTTCTCAAGAAAATCCAACAAATGGAAGAAACCCTCCGGTTCATCAAAGGGACTGGGGCATTTGGCAGTGTCAACTACTCAGATCTATGCATATTTCCCGGTGCTAGATATCCCAAAAAATTCCAAGTCCCTGATTTTGAGAAATATGACGGATTAGGGGATCTTTATACACACCTAAAAGTTTTCATCGGAGAACTCGGATCCTATGCTGAGGAGGAGAAACTTCGAATGCATCTATTTCAGAAGAGTTTAACTGGAGAAGCCAGAGCATGGTATGCCGGTCTGGACAACTCTAAAATCCACAGTTGGGAAGAATTGGCCCATGCCTTCCTCAGCCAGTACAATTTCCAATCTCAGCTAGCTCCAGATCGGTATCAAATTACCAAAATCAAGATGAATAACACTGAATCATTCAGAGAATATGCCCAGCGATGGAGACAGGTCGCAGCACAAGTCACCCCAGCCATGACTGAATCTGAAATAGTCATGACTTTCATCGATATTCAAGAAGCTCCTTATTATGAAAGGGTCCTAGCAGGCATAGGAAAACCTTTCTCTGAAATGATCAAACACGGCGAAATGTCGAAAAAGAGGGACTCAAGTCTGGAAAAATAAAAGACCTAATGGCACTCGAAGCTGTTGCTGAGCATATCCAATCCAGAAATTACGAGAGTAATCCCCGGAGAGTCCACAAAAAGAAAGATGAAGAAGTTTCCTTAGTATTACAAGGACAAAATTCAAGCGGTAATTCAAACAATACACCCACTCAAAGGAGAAACTATACCCCTTTCCAAGCTGCAACACAGCCTTCAAATCCTTCATTCCAAAAAAACATGGAGGTCAGACACAGAAGGACTTTCAACCCACTAGGGGATTCACTCGAGAACATCTTCAAACTTCTGACAGCTCAGAAGAAAATTGGCCAACTCCTTCCGCCAACTAACACCAATGCAAGGAACTTCGACCCTAGCAAAAAATGTGCTTATCATTCCGGATCACTGGGCCATGACACTCAAGACTGTAGCACAAAATCCAAGATTTGATTGATAATAGAGAGATTGTGGTCACAAAGCCCAATCAACCCCATGCCAAGATAACCCTCTCCCATAGTACAAGGAGGAGAATGTCAACATGATCAACACTTCAAGTGGAGAAGGATCCAAATATCTCCTCTATGTTGAAGAATCCACTCAATCCAACAACATCAGCCCAATGAGTTGGGAGGCTTTTGAAAAATAATTCTTGATAGAGCAAGAAATAAAGTCTATCAAGGAACAAATCGAGCAGTTGGCTGAACTGGTCGTCTACCAACATCAACTCACCAGGAAGATGTTGAAACAAATCCATCAATCTATTGGCAGTCGTTCTCCTCTAGCAGAAGTCAATTCCAATCAAGATCATAGCCAGACTTATGAGCTTACACCCTGGACTGACATGGGGATCGAAGAAGCAAGTGTCCAAGCAGGTAGGAAATTCCTATTTCAAAGGAATTTCACCAATTTGAACCAATCAATGGAAAAAATCCTGCAAATGATGATCAACGAGGGAATGGTTGAAGACTTGCTACCTCCGCTGAACCCTCAATCCAGAAAATTCAAACCTGACCAAATATGTCAGTACCATTCCAACTCTCCCGGCCATGATACAGAAGAATGATGGGCACTTCATAACCTAATTCAAGACCTAATTGAGAAAGGTGACCTAATCAGAGGAAATCAAATCCTCGACATGACAGATAAAGAGAGCCTCTAGATCCCCGATGCATGGTATTAGGACACAGTGGCTATCATATCCTGCAATAAAGAATCAATCATCAAACCCCTGATACTGACAGGTAAAGGGTCCAAGATAAATAAAATCCTGTGAAGGTGGCTGCACCTCAGCCTCTAATTTTGCCCTTCAGGCCTCAGTACCCGAATACCAGTCTAAAGAAGGTCCCATAGAACTACGGGGACATTAAAAGCTCTACTTCAAACAACATTTCCATCCTGTCAAAGGATAATCCATTGTACCTACCTCAGCGGGTGATTAAACCAGTTTCCAAAGTAAAAGAAAGGGTTGCTGATGAAAAGATACAAGAGTTCCTCAAAAAGATGGGACACAATGAAATCAAGATAGTGCAAATCTTGAAAGACGCACCCAAACAAATATCCATCCTGGACTTGGTCCTATCATCAGAGGATCACCGTAACATCCTAGTGAAGGTACTAGAAGAAGCTCATCTTCCATACACGGTAGACACAGAGAAATTCTGTCACGTGATAGAACACATTTTTAACAACAATATGATTTTCTTCACAGACGCTGATATCCCGGCTGAGGGGAGGGGTCACCACAAGTCCCTGCATATTGCCATTATGTCCTCCGGATACTTGATCGGAGGAGTGCTTATTGATGGAGGATCTTCCCTCAACATTTGTCCATACGACACATTGGAAAGGATGAAGATCAATCCAAACCGGATTAAAGCCAGTCACATGGTTATCCGGGTTTTCGATGAATCTCGCCGCCAGGCTATGGGGGAAATCGAGCTTCCTCTAGAAATTGGTCCACACACCTTCTACGTATCTTTTCAGGTGCTCAACATAGCCACCGGATACAACTTATTATTGGGCAGGCCATGGATCCATATGGCTGGGGCTGTTCCATCCACCCTCCATCAGCAACTCAAGTATATTATCAATGGTAGCCTCATCACAGTGATTGCTGACATGGAATACCCTACCCATATACATGGGGACATGCCAGTGATTAGCCTGGACGCCGGGGTTGAGCCTGCAAGTTTTCAAGCTCTCGAGGTAAGTGATATTCAATATCTACTAATTGGGGCACCAGCCCTGAAGCCTAAAATTTCCACTGAAGTAATGACAGTGGGCCAAGAAATGGTAGCTGCGGGTTTCCAGCCTGGAGAAGGGTTAGGAAAGAATAAGCACGATATTAAGATGCCAATTCAAATCCCAAGTCAGATAGGAAGAGCAGGATTGGGATTTTCATCAGGGTCAAACCACCGGAATCCACACAAACATCCCAAGGATCAAGCCTCCACGATTCTGCTCTCAAACCTCACAAATGCTGGATGGGTGAAACCTACGAGGAAGATCCCTATGGGGGCATCAGCCATGCTATTTCCTTCAATCATACCTGTCCATGAAAGCAAAGCCCTCAAGCCTGAGGCAGATAGCAAAAAGGGAAAAGAAAAGATCCTGTACGGAGGACGAGACCCATTCGCTAACATGAAAGTCATTATCAACTACAAAGGGATGAATGATGAACTCTCAGATAGTGACGACGAAGATCGTGCCCACTTTCCTCGTAGCAAACAGAGGAACAATCCCCAGAAAAGCCTCGGCCATAACCTAAATGATGTCTCAGTTGTCATTCAAGACGAGATAGACGAGCACACCACTTCCAGCATCCTCCCTATCCATGAGGATCTAACCCTGGATAATTGGAGCATGTCCCTTGCCTCAGTCGAAAAGGGTAAAGGGGCAAACAGTCAATCTGTCCTTAATTATGCTTTCATTTACTGCTTACTTTTGATTGCACAGCTGGAGCAGTCACTTTTATCATGCTTTACAAATGCTATATGTATTTAAACTGTTGTATTTCAGGACCCAAGCATTGGATGTGTGTGTCTCTGCTGATGAGATGCCAACCTGTCAACATAACTCCAATCATGATGCAAGATTGAGCTTCGACTTGACGGATCTTGATCAAGAGGAGGAAGATGACTATGAGGTGCCAAAGGAGATCAAGGAATGGGTCGAAGACAAACCCAAAACAAACCTTGACCAAACCTCCACCATCAATATAGGAACCTCCGAAACCATCAAAGAAATCCAAATAGGTTTAGACCTCACATCGGATCAAAAAACCGACCTGATCGCACGCCTGACATAGTACCAGGATGTATTTTCATGGTCGCATGAAGACATGATCGGTCTCTCCACAGACATTGTCATCCATCGAATGCCCATTAAAGAAAGGTTCAAACCAGTCAAACAAAAGCTCAGACTATTAAAACTTGAGTGGAGTCTCAAAGTCAAAGAAGAAATCATTAAGCATTTTAAAGCCGGGATCATCATGGTATCAACATATCCCGAATGCATATCAAACATAGTCCCCGTACCTAAACCAGGAGGGAAGGTACTAGTTTGTGTGGATTACCGGGATCTAAATAAAGCCTACCTCAAGGACAATTTCCCGGTACCTTTTATCCACATCCTGATTGACAATACTGCGCAGTGCGACATGTATTCCTTCGTAGACTGCTTTGCTAGTTACCATCAAATCATGGTTGCTGAAGAAGACCGAGAGAAAATAGCTTTTATCACTCCCTAGGGAACTTTTTGTTACCGACGACTATCCTTCGGCCTCATCAATACCAGAGCAACGTATCAGCGAGCCAGGATGGCTCACTTTCATAATATGATGCACAAAGAAATAGAAGTCTATATTGACGACATCATCATTTAAGTCCCGGAGCGAGGATGATCGCATAGACCATCTCAAGAAGCTGTTCAACAGGTTGCGCAAGTACAACCGCAAGCTAAATCCCGTCAAATGCACTTTTGGCGTCAAGGCAGGCAAACTGCTAGGATTCCTGGTGAGCAATCGGCATTAAGTTAGACCCTGCCAAGATCAAAGCCATTTCTGAAATGCCTATGCCTCGTACAGAGAAGGAGATACGAGGATTCCTAGGAAGGATCAACTTCAAAAGTTAATTCATTTCCCAGCTCACAGCAACCTGTGAGCCCATCTTCAAGCTGTTAAGAATTCCTCCATCAAATGGAATAAGGATTGTTAACAAGCCTTCCTTGCCATCAAAAAGCAGCTTGTCGAAGCACCTGTTTTGGTACCTCCAAGGGATGGAATCCGCTTATTCATGTACTTGTCTGTCAATGCCAATGTCATGGGCTGTATGCTAGGACAGAAGGATGATAGTAGCAAAGAAAGAGTTATCTACTACATCAGCAAAAGATTTAGCAGTGGGGAACAAAAGTATACCCTGAGACATGTTGTGCATTAGCATGGGCCGCCATGAGGTTCCAACACTACTTGCATGGGCACACAAAGTATCTCATATCCCGCATGGATCCACTAAAATACGTCTTCAATAAACCAATGTTAAATTGCCGACTGTCCAAATGGCAGTTGATTCTACAGCAGTTCGACATTGTCTACGTGACTCAGAAGTCTATCAAAGGCCAAGGCATTACAGATCAATTAGTAGAAGCACCTCAGGAGGGTTCGAGCCCCTGGAGATATATTTCCCAGATGATGGAGTTATGACAATTCAACAACTCCAGTCAGAGAATATAGTCCAACCATAGAAAATGTATTTCGACGGAGCGGGAAACATAGAAGGTTCCGAAGCTGGGGCAGTCCTTATCTCTGGTACAGGTGATCAATATCCTGTGGCTACCAAACTTCAATTTGGCAACACCAACAACACGGCCGAGTACGAAGGCTGTATACTGGGGTTGAAACTAGCCCAATCCATGGGTATCAAACACTTATTGGTCTATGGAGATTCCGAGTTGGTCATCAGACAAACCCCCGGCAAGTATCTCATAAAAGAACTGCATCTGCTGCCATATCATAGGCAGGTCCTCAAAATGTCCCAGGAGTTCGAAGAAATAACCTTCGTTCACATTCCTCGGGGTTGAAATGACTTTGTCGATGCAGTGGAAACGTTGGCTTCATTAATCCACATATCCAACAGGAGCGGGTTTCCCAACATACAGTTCACAAATCAAAAAGCCCCAACATACGGGAATTACATTGGAGAAGTATCAGACGAAATACCTCATGTCAAGCAACCTTAGTTTTAAGACATCAAGGAGTATCTCCGTGATGGATCTACACCCGCTGGTGCAAGCCAATCAGAGCGGAAACGGATTCTCAAAATGGCCATGAAGTTCTATCTAAGTGGAGATGCACTCTATAAAAGGGATGCTGGAATAGGCCTGTTAAGTTGCCTTGACAAGGAGCAAGCCCAAAGACTAATGGATGAAATCCATGGCAGAGTCTGTGTTCCACACATGAGCGGCCATCTGCTAGCCAAGAAGATAATTAGAATAGGACATTACTGGATCTCGCTCAAAGCTAATTGCGATGATCACGTCAAGAGATGCTTTTAATGCCAAACACATGGAAATGCCATCCATGCTCCTCCAAATGAGTTGCACAATATGAGTGCACCATGGCCTTTTTCTATGTGGGGAATGGACGTGATAGGTCCAGTCGAACCCAAATCCAGCAACGGTCATCGGTTCATCTTCACCATGATAGACTACTTCACCAAATGGGTTGAAGCAGCCTCTTTTCCTAAAGTCACAAAAGAGGTCATCATTAGTTTCATCAGAACTAATTTCGTCTATCGATATGGACAACCGGAGGTGATCGTATCAGACAACGCCAAAAACCTGAACAATCAAATGATGGTAGAACTGTGCGGCAAGTTCCACATCAAGCATCTCAACTCTGTCATCTATCGGTCCAAGATGAATAGCGCTGTTGACGCGGCCAACAAAAACATCAAGAAGATCGTGCAGAAAATGTCCGCCAATCACAAAGACTAGCCTGACCTGCTACTTTTTACCCTGTTAGCCTACAGGACGTCAATGCACACCTCTACTATGGCTACCCCCTATTCACTAGTTTATGGAATGGAAGCAGTCCTCCCCATAGAAGTAGAGATGGAGTCTTTACAAGTATTAATTGATGCTCAGATGGACGAAAATCAATGGTTGCAAGACCGATATCATCAACTGTCCCTGATAGACGAAAAGAGGGCCATAACTATTTTCCACGGACGATTATACCAACAAAGGATCGCCAGGTCCTACAACAAGAAAGTCCGAGTCCGACAATTCAAAGAAAACTATTTCGTGCTAAAGAAAATATTGGCCAATCAGGATGAAGCCAAAGGAAATTTTCCCCAAACTGAGAAGGCCCTTTCATTGTCAAGGAAGTGCTGACAGGGGGACCCTTCAGGCTATAAGAAATGGACTGGAACGAATTTCCCCAACTCATCAATTCAGACACCGTGAAAAAGTACTACGTCTGAAGCACATGCATACCTGCATCTGATAGTAGTGTGCATACAAGCCAATCATGTATGATGATAAAGCACGTACTTTGTAAACAATCTTATTTATTTATTAATAAAATATTCATTTATTAAAGGCATTTAATTATCTACATGTTGCTGTTTTTATAATATGTAAATAACCCATAGTTTTCAGCAATGCTTTTAGAATCATGATGATGATCATGATAATCAGATCTAAATTCTTAGAAAGTTTTAAAACTAAAATAGTTCCCAATCGTGGGATTACTAAAAAGGGGATTAGTAAATCCGGATAGATTGGTACATATGTTGCTTGCTCATTGGATGAGGATGATTGATCTCATGATCATTTGTGTGGAGACACTAAAGCAAGTATGTAGGTGCTTATTGGAGAATAAGTTCACTGAACGTGATTCGCTATGGAATACCTAATGGAGATTTACTCGCCTGTCAATAGGAATTCCTAATGTGATAGTAGTACAAGTAATCCTTGGACTTGAGATCATCATAGTATCTTGTATGTAACAAATTATACTTTGACTTATTCCTTAAGACCTTTTAAGGCATATATAGGGTATGCTTGGGTATAATGAGTTACATATGGAGATAATGAATGATCAATAAAGAATCTACCACCTCTAGTAAAAGAGGAGATATGTCCTATGTGATTCGTTAAATGACAACCCAGGAATCCTTGGCCAAGGTGAAATGAAATTAGAAAGGAGTTTCTAATTTGCATTATTTGGAGTTGTGCATTTTCTAATCGAAATACATATAATTAAATAAAATAAGACTTGACAGTAAATCCATGTCTTATATTTAATTGGGACATTGTATGGTGGAAGGATTGAATTGTACGGTAACTATTTACTCACAGGTTCTTTTTGATTAATGTTGAAATCTATATTATCTGGAAAGTCGTTGATCGCTAGGGAGGCTTATCCCTATTGTAGAATAAATATTATTTATTTAAATAAATTATTAGTTTAATTTATTTATTTAAATAAGATTAAAATTGTTTTAATTGATTTATTCATAACCGGTTTAATATGGAGAACCTAAAGGGTCACACCATAAAAGGAAGAATAATTATTTAAGAAGGTAATGGCATAATCGTAATAATGCATTAAGTATAATTAATTTAATCTATGGTGATAGAATAAATTAAATAGCTTAATGTTTATTATTTAATATTTTGAAAATATTAAATATAAATTAATAAGAGGAGTCTTATTAATATTATTACAATTATTATTATTTTAATTTCTAAAGGAGTTTAGTAATTAATTTAATATTTAGTACTCTCATTTATTCCTAATAAGATTAGGAGACAAATTAATTAAATGAATTTAATTAATTATTCCCATGTGGTGGGAAGCCTAAATTAATTAAAGGAGTTTAATTAATTAAAAGAAATCCCATGTCTAATAGGATTAGAAGGGTTGACCAATGTCTATATAAGAGAAGTCTTATAATAGATATTAGATTGATGTAATTCCAATTGTTGGAGAGTACTCCTTTTCTATAGAGGATAGAAAAGTAAGGTTAAGCCAAACACCCTCCTTCTTGATAATTCATCTTCCTTGGTGGATCACCTCTAGAGGCCAAACACTTGGGTGGCTAACGTTGATCAAAGAAAGGAATCTAACCCGAAAATTCAAGGAGATCACGAAGAACAAGGAGTTGAACTAGTACCTGTGGAAGCTTCGTTCTACAAGGGTATGATTCCATAACTTCTTATTTATCGTTTTAAATTAATAATTTGCATAAAGGATGATCCGGGTAATGGTTTTGTAGAAATTTTTTAAACTTTGATATACCATGCTTCCGCTAATTTTTGCAATTTGATTGCGTCACGATTTCGTACAAACCCAACAGTGGTATCAAAGCCAAATCTTTATGCAATTATTAATTTATTTTTGATTTCATATACATATG
Organism: Panax stipuleanatus; assembly: GCA_020205555.1. NCBI lineage: Eukaryota > Viridiplantae > Streptophyta > Magnoliopsida > Apiales > Araliaceae > Panax > Panax stipuleanatus. The sequence continues at coordinate 34,813,059 of CM035120.1, forward strand.
GGTATGTATTTAAAATAATTTATTGGGCATAATTTTATTGTATAAAATTATATTTAAAAAAAAAAAGAAAAAAAAGAAAAAAAAAAGAAGACTTTTTTTGGGAAGAATCACAATTTTTTTTTGTGCTAATCTTGAATTCTGCAAAGAAAAGGTGTTGTCTCTTTCTTACTCCAAAAAGAAGGTGACCCATCAGGAAAGGACTTTTTTAATAAACCTGCAGGACTCTTTTAATAAAAGAAGGTGACTTTTTAAAAAAAAAAAATAAATATGATATATTTATATATTATATTCTAAATAATTTTATAATTAAAATAAAGAGTTTATTTTAATCTTGAAATTGGATTTCATGCAATTTAAAATTGCCCATTAAATGATACTCATATATATGGAATGTTTTAATTCATGAGATGAATATTTATTTATTGATATATATGGTGATATGTATGAAAATAAATGGGGATTGATTATGGACTATTTGACCAATGTGATTGGATTTTATTTTAGTTGAATGCTTGAATGAATGAGTTTTATTAAATGGGGTCTGCGTACCTCGTCTTCTCTAATTTTTTTTTCTTGATGTAAAATTCTATCTCCCTCCTACGTACTTCCCCTTGACTGTTGATCAAGGTTTCTATTTAAATTAAATAGTTTAATGTAATAGAAATAGTTAGAATTATCTTTAAAAATTGGAGACCAAGGAGCAAGGAGCGCGTGAAGACCCGTTTGTATCGAGCCCGAGTTTAAATGTAATAGTTATATTTAAATTTAAATTCTTGCACTCCTAGGTTTGACCTTTTGGTTCACTTGGTGGCTCTAGTGAACCAAACTAGAATAAAAGTCCATAATCAATCCGGGTAGAATATAATATTCTATATTGCATGCTAAATATTATATATATTATATTTTATGCAAACATGTTTCGCATGTTTAATAAAATGACGCGTATTTTATATATATATGTGCATGCGCGCTAAACAAGATGAGACAAATAATAACAAACCCCTCAAAGAAATAATATTAAGTCCGAAGCGTTCAAATGATATTTGGAATATCGAACGTCGCCTTCTAGCATGATAAATTAATAGAGTATTAAATATTTAATATGAGCTTGTTGTGCTATCCACAAGGCGAGTATTGCGTATTTAAGATGTTAATTAATCACATTTGATGCTTATCAAGAAAATTGAACGATCTAGTCTTGTTGTGCTATCCACAAGGACGAACATTTTTCTTTTTTGAATTTATGGAAGTGCTAGGCTGGACTTAACTTAAATCATTTTAGTTCGGATGTGCACACACTTGACCATTATGATTTAAGAGGCAAAATAAAAGGAGTTATATAGTGTTGTAATTGACAAGAGTTGTCTACCTATTTATTTGTATATCGCTTGTTGTGCTATCCACAAGGTTATATACATTTGAAATGGGATCCTTATTCTCACTAGCAAATCTTTAATTAGATGTTGCCGAACTATATAAGTGAGGGTAATATAGTTTGATGAAAATAGTGGGAGATACCAATTTAAAATAAAGACCTAAATTTATTTTGGTATGCAAAATTAATAAAATGAATGTTTGCTAAAATGTTATTTTTCACATGCAGAATTTTAAAAATGTCTAAATCACTAATCTCATTACGAAGCATACTTGATGCAAACAAGCTTACCGGGCCGAATTATGAGGACTGGCTAAGAAATCTGAGAATTGTTCTCACTGCTGAAAAGATTTTTTATGTCCTAAATTCAACTGTCCCTGAATCTGTTTCAGAAACAGCCTCTGAGGAAGAGATTGTCACTTTCAATAAGTGGCAAGATGATGCATCTGTGGCTCAATGCATCATGCTCGCATCCATGAATAACGAGCTTCAGCGTCAGCACGAAAAAATGGATGCTCCTGCTATGCTGCTTCACCTCAAGGAGTTGTATGGTGAACAGAGTAGGACTTCTAGATATGAGATATCTAAGGAGCTCTTCCGATCTCGGATGACCGAGGGTACTGCCGTCGAGACTCATGTCCTGAAAGTGATCAATTTGATTGAACGCCTTGGACAGCTTGGGTTCGTCATGGATGGGGAGTTGAGTCAAGACTTGGTCTTGCAGTCACTCCCTGAGACCTTCTCGCAGTTTGTGGTTAATTTTCACATGAATAAGCTAGATGTCAGCTTGCCTGAGCTGCTTAACATGCTGAAAACTGCAGAAGGTCACTTCCCATCCAAGAAGAACCATATCTTGATGGTGGATTCTTCCAATAAAAGGAAGAGACCTAAGGTATCTTCTGAAAAGAAGAAATCCAAGAAGGCTAAGGGAAAGGGGAAAGAAAAGGAACAAAAGAAACCTGAACCAGCTAAAGGAATGTGCTTTCATTGCAACGAGCCGGGTCATTGGAAGAAAAACTGCAAGAAGTTTCTGGCAGACAAGAAGCTTGGAGAAGCTTCGACTTCCAATCAAGGTTTGTTCATGATTGAAATTAATTTTTCAGAAAGTCAAAATTCTACTTGGGTATTGGATACCGGCTGTGGTTCTCACATATGTAATAATGTGAAGGGACTGGTCAGAAGTAGAAAGCTGAACAATGATGAGGTGATCCTACGAGTAGGGAATGGAGCAAAGGTTGCTGCATTAGCTGTAGGAACTTATTATTTAGCAATGCCTTCGGGCAAGTCCATTTATCTTAATAATTGTTATTATGTTCCGAATATTATTAAAAACATTATTTCAATTTCTGTATTGGATATGGAAGGATTTAACGTTGTTATAAAGAACAATAGTTGTTCTATTTATAAAGACGATGTTTTATATGGTATTGGAAATTTGCGAAATGGACTTTATACACTTGACTTACAAGAAAATATATTTCAAATTGAACAAACTAAGAAAAGGAAAAGAGATGATATTAATTATACCTACATGTGGCACTGTAGACTCGGTCATATCAATGAAACAAGATTATCCAAGTTGCATAAAGATGGGCTCCTCGAGCTATCCGATTATGAATCATATCCAACTTGTGAATCTTGTCTCATGGGTAAAATGACTAAATCTCCTTTTAGTGGAAGAGGAGAAAGAGTTACAGAGTTGTTGACATTGATTCACACAGACGTTTGTGGGCCTATGACAACAAGTGCACGGGGTGGGTATTCTTATTTTATTACTTTCACTGATGATCACTCAAGATTTGGATATGTGTATTTAATGAAATACAAGTCAGAATCATTTGAAAAGTTCAAAGAGTTCAGAAGTGAAGTAGAGAAACAAACGGGCAAGAGTATAAAGATACTTCGATCAGATCGAGGCGGAGAATACTTAAGCGGTGAGTTTCTCAATTGTCTCAAAGAAAATGGTATAATCTCACAATGGACTCCTCCAGGTACACCACAGTTAAATGGAGTATCTGAAAGGAGAAATCGAATACTGTTAGACATGGTTCGATCCATGATGAGTTTTACCGACCTTCCAATTTCCTTCTGGGGATATGCCCTAGAAACGGCTGCCTACCTACTTAACAAGGTACCTACCAAATTCGCCCCAAAGACTCCATATGAGATGTGGAAGGGGAGGAAACCAAATCTTAAGCATGTTAAGACTTGGGGTTGTCCAGCTTATGTCAAAAAGTTTGAACATGATAAGCTACAGACTAAATCCGAAAAGTGTAGATTTGTGGGATACCCTAAAGAAACTGTAGGGTATTATTTCTATCATCCAACTGATCAAAAGGTGTTTGTTGCGAAACATGCTGCCTTCTTGGAAAAGGAGTTTATCCATGAAGGGGTCAATGGGAGTAAGATATATCTTGAAGAAGCTCAAGAACCACAAATTACCACGGATCAAAGTCAGGTACCTGACCAAGTAGAAGAACCTACTATACCACACCCTGTTCGTAAATCTGGAAGAGTACCGAAGATACCTGAGAGGTATGGATTCGTTGTAGAGGATGACGATGAGGTACGCATCATGAATGATGATGATCCATTGAATTACGAACAGGCCATGAGTAATAAAGACTCAGGGAAATGGCTTGGAGCCATGAAATCCGAAATGGACTCCATGTATGAAAACAAAGTATGGACTTTGGTTTCACCACCTGAAGGCATTAAGCCTATTGGGTGTAAATGGGTCTTTAAAAGAAAGACTGGGGCGGACGGCAAGGTGGAGACCTATAAGGCCCGACTGGTTGCAAAAGGTTTCAAACAAAGACAAGGAGTTGATTATGATGAAACCTTTTCACCAGTAGCTGTGCTCAAGTCCATTCGGATTTTGCTTGCAATTGCAGCTTATAACGACTATGAGATCTAGCAGATGGACGTGAAAACGGCCTTCCTCAATGGAAAACTTGAGGAGGATGTGTATATGACACAGCCAGAGGGATTTGTTTCAAAGGTTGGAATAAATCAAGTCTGTAAGCTGCAACGATCCATTTATGGATTGAAGCAAGCTTCTCGTAGATGGAACATTCGTTTTGATGAGACAATCAAAGAGTTTGATTTTATCAAAAATGACGATGAACCATGTGTGTACAAGAAGGTTAGTGGGAGCGTAATTTCATTCCTTGTATTATATGTTGATGATATATTACTGATAGGGAATGACATTCCTATGCTACAATCAATTAAAATCTGGTTATCTAAACACTTCTCCATGAAGGACTTGGGAGAAGCATCCTATATTTTGGGGATAAAGATCTATAGAGATAGATCTAAAAGGATGCTTGGTTTATCCCAAGGAACGTACATTGATACGATGCTAAAGAGGTTTAGCATGGAAGATTCCAAAAGAGGTCTCATGCCGATGAGCCATGGAATACATCTCTCCAAGAAACAGGCCCCAAAGACACCTGAGGAGAGAGACCGTATGAGTAAGATCCCTTATGCTTCTGCAATAGGATCTATCATGTACGGTATTATATGTACTAGACCGGATGTTGCTCATGCACTTAGTGTAACGAGCAGATACCAGTCGAATCCTGGAGAAGAGCACTGGAAGGCAGTGAAAAATATCCTAAAGTACTTGAGAAGGACTAAAGATATTTTTCTTGTCTACGGTGGGTCTGAATTAAAACTCGAGGGCTTCACAGACTCAAGTTTTCAAACGGACCAAGATGACAGTAAATCTGTTTCGGGGTATGTTTTTACCTTGAACGGAGGCGCAGTGAGTTGGAAGAGTTCCAAGCAGCAAACAGTTGCTGATTCAGTGACAGAGGCAGAGTATATAGCTGCAAGTGAAGCTGCAAAGGAAGCTGTTTGGATGAAGAAGTTCATAACTGAACTTGGTGTGGTTCCTAGCATTGGAGAAGCAGTTCCCGTTTACTGTGACAACACAGGAGCAGTTGCACAGGCTAAGGAACCCAGGTCTCATCAGAAATCTAAACACGTGTTGCGGCGATTTCACTTGATCAGGGAGATCATTGAAAGAGGAGACGTCACCTTGGAGCGTGTAGACTCTCAAGATAACATTGCAGATCCATTTACTAAAGCTTTAACACAACAGCAGTTTGATCGTCACTTAGAGAAGATGGGTATGAGATACCATGGCGATTGGCTTTAGTGCAAGTGGGAGATTGATAGTAGTGTGCATACAAGCCAATCATGTATGATGATAAAGCACGTACTTTGTAAACAATCTTATTTATTTATTAATAAAATATTCATTTATTAAAGGCATTTAATTATCTACATGGTGCTGTTTTTATAATATGTAAATAACCCATAGTTTTAAGCAATGCTTTTAGAATCATGATGATGATCATGCTAATGAGATCTAAATTCTTAGAAAGTTTTAAAACTAAAATAGTTCCCAATCGTGGGATTACTAAAAAGGGGATTAGTAAATCCGGATAGATTGGTACATATGTTGCTTGCTCATTGGATGAGGATGATTGATCTCATGATCATTTGTGTGGAGACACTAAAGCAAGTATGTAGGTGCTTATTGGAGAATAAGTTCACTGAACGTGATTCGCTATGGAATACCTAATGGAGATTTACTCGCCTGTCAATAAGAATTCCTAATGTGATAGTAGTACAAGTAATCCTTGGACTTGAGATCATCATAGTATCTTGTATGTAACAAATTATACTTTGACTTATTCCTTAAGACCTTTTAAGGCATATATAGGGTATGCTTGGGTATAATGAGTTACATATGGAGATAATGAATGATCAATAAAGAATCTACCACCTCTAGTAAAAGAGGAGATATGTCCTATGTGATTCGTTAAATGACAACCCAGGAATCCTTGGCCAAGGTGAAATGAAATTAGAAAGGAGTTTCTAATTTGCATTATTTGGAGTTGTGCATTTTCTAATCGAAATACATATAATTAAATAAAATAAGACTTGACAGTAAATCCATGTCTTATATTTAATTGGGACATTGTATGGTGGAAGGATTGAATTGTACGGTAACTATTTACTCACAGGTTCTTTTTGATTAATGTTGAAATCTATATTATCTGGAAAGTCGTTGATCGCTAGGGAGGCTTATCCCTATTGTAGAATAAATATTATTTATTTAAATAAATTATTAGTTTAATTTATTTATTTAAATAAGATTAAAATTGTTTTAATTGATTTATTCATAACCGGTTTAATATGGAGAACCTAAAGGGTCACACCATAAAAGGAAGAATAATTATTTAAGAAGGTAATGGCATAATCGTAATAATGCATTAAGTATAATTAATTTAATCTATGGTGATAGAATAAATTAAATAGCTTAATGTTTATTATTTAATATTTTGGAAATATTAAATATAAATTAATAAGAGGAGTCTTATTAATATTATTACAATTATTATTATTTTAATTTCTAAAGGAGTTTAGTAATTAATTTAATATTTAGTACTCTCATTTATTCCTAATAAGATTAGGAGACAAATTAATTAAATGAATTTAATTAATTATTCCCATGTGGTGGGAAGCCTAAATTAATTAAAGGAGTTTAATTAATTAAAAGAAATCCCATGTCTAATAGGATTAGAAGGGTTGACCAATGTCTATATAAGAGAAGTCTTATAATAGATATTAGATTGATGTAATTCCAATTGTTGGAGAGTACTCCTTTTCTATAGAGGATAGAAAAGTAAGGTTAAGCCAAACACCCTCCTTCTTGATAATTCATCTTCCTTGGTGGATCACCTCTAGAGGCCAAACACTTGGGTGGCTAACGTTGATCAAAGAAAGGAATCTAACCCGAAAATTCAAGGAGATCACGAAGAACAAGGAGTTGAACTAGTACCGGTGGAAGCTTCGTTCTACAAGGGTATGATTCCATAACTTCTTATTTATCGTTTTAAATTAATAATTTGCATAAAGGATGATCCGGGTAATGGTTTTGTATAAATTTTTTAAACTCTGATATACCATGCTTCCGCTAATTTTTGCAATTTGATTGCGTCACGATTTCGTACAAACCCAACAGCATCTGGGTCCTATAAATCGAGTCAGGTTTGGCTTTTCACTAGGGAAGCATAAACTATGAATGACCTGATCTCCCTCAACCCAGGAGTACGTAGGCAACCATCTATGGTGCCATAAAATCAAGCAAAAATCCAAAGAACTTGCAAATCCCAACATCAAATTCCAAAGCTCATCGAACCAAATTCAAACCCCAGATAAACTCTTTTCAAGCCTCTTCAATTAAACAACCAGAACTACGAATGACCTGATCTCCCTCAACCCGGGAGTACGTAGGCAGCCCTCTACGGCTCTGTTTGACCTTCAAGAAAAAAAATGGAAGACTAGTTCCAAGACACCGAAGATAAATAAAAGTTAAATGCCGTCAAGCTGTCTGGTTACCAGACCCATTTGAGGAACTCCCTTGACACCTCAACTGTCAGTCCATCAAGGAGAAGCTCAAAATGCATCAATAACTGCGAGTCATGACAGAAGTGGTAATCACTCAGCGATGACAATACATATCTAAGCATGGAAGTATCTCAAAAATATATTTCTCTGATATATAAACTGCTTTATATACATAGTGCCCTGTACATAACGAAAATGGCTGAGCTAGTCTGTGCAGGAAAAATAAAGCTAGTCTATGGACCCAAGGACAAACGGGTAAGCAATGCCAGCATGGCATCTCTCTCTGAAGATGGAGGAGCATCTGTGAGAGTAGTCCACTCAGCCTCCATACGGCTCAGAACATCCATAATCATCTGCAAGGTGGCACTATGGTCATCAATGTAAGCACTCATCTCGGTAACCAAACCATGGGTGTAAGATGGAGAGCAGTACTATCAGCAATATGGAAATCACGAGAAGCTATAGCCTCATCCCTCTCTATAAAATCTGCATCCCAAGAAATCAAATTCTCCTTAATCTCAACATATACTGCATCTCTGGCTGAGCGAACCTCGTCTCGCTATACAATGGTAGTATCTAAAGCAGAGCGAAGCTCTTTTCGCTCAATCAATCTAGTATCCAAAGTGGTCCTGAGACCATCCTTCTCAGAAAAAGCTAAATCCTTGCCAGATAGGGCAGCCAACAGCTGCGCTCTAGCTAAATCTCTCTCAATGGTCATCCTGAATAGAGAATCTGACAAAGCTGGATCTGTCCCTGTGGGAATGACCAGGGGATCACTAATCAAAGCTACCGCCAAATCTGAGAACAGCTCATCCTCAGTAGGAGAATCGAGAACCTCCATGGGCTCCTCCTCGTCAGAATCTGCAAGTAGAGGTAAATAAAGCTCTGCTACTGCGACTGCGGTTCTCTGCCTCTAACCATACAGAATATTTCAGAGAATGACCCGGATGTCTACTGGAGAACTTATCCCTCTCCCTGTGAGTTCAACACTCACAAACTTTAACCAAGTCGGCCGGTGACATCGATGAAGCCGACATCCTTTGATCAGCAGAATCCTCAAAATGGTGCATACTCTGCCACTGATCAAACTGTTCAATAACTGCCAAGGGATGATAAGTAGTCATACCCCTCAATCCTGCCAAAGGCAAATAATCCATGCCAGATGCATGAGTAATGAAGCTGAACGGGGTCGCCATCCCTAAACATAACAAAACTGCGAACGTATGCTCAATATCCGACAAAAATGCTAACCAGGACTCTAAGTCGACGCAATCAGGAGGACGAAAGGAGTAAACTGAGGATATCTCGTGGCTAAAATAATAGGCATGATGTCTAAAGGATTCAATCGGTCGTATGTGTGACATCAACCATATATACAGCGCGACCGAGCTACCCCGAAAAAACCCTTTTGGATGGGTACTGTAATAGGTGAGCGATCTCAAAGTCTTCGCCAAGATCATAGGGATAATGGTACTACCCTGCCTAAGGGCTCAGACTACGCCAACCAATCCCACATCAAGGTGATCTAAACACAGTGGCATGTAAACATACGCCACAATGCACATCAACAACATGTATATCCTGGCTGTCTGCCAATCCTCTATGAAAATGATGAAATCTCTGACGTGACAGTCGTAGCTATCAAGCTCACTATAGCACTCTATCAAGAAGTCAAGGGAGATCACATGCCCTGAAAAGATCTCATCCATGACTATGCTCTGCCGAAGACAGGACAGCCGAGTAAACGGTCTCTACATATCACTGATAGCCGTCCGAGCACACGGCGACTCTAAATCCAAGCCAGTAAATCTCTGGTACTCCTCTAGAGTAGGCGAAAGCTCACACCGCCCAATGCAGAATACCTGTCTCTCCAGTCCCCATAAGGGTAGGACGCCATCAATAAAGCCGTCAGGAACCCTGAAATCTACAAGGGCCATTGAGTGCTCCATCATCTGGTCAACTGTCCCCCTAGTTGGGAAGGGCAAACTATCATACCATGACCGCAACGATGCCGCCACCTTTGACAGTGGCAAATGCTCTATACGGCTAACTGCAGACGTCGTCATCTGTAGTACCGTATCACAAGACCGTCCAGAGGTTAAGTTAAATCGCAACTGTCTGAATGCATACACATGATACATGTAGGATGACAATGATATAAATATGATGCAGCAGATAAAAAAGACAGAAATATCTACAAAAAGCTATCTATTGCATACATCATCCCTATATCCTAGTACAAAGTGAAAGGAAAAATACAGGGAAATGGGGCACCACCACCCAGCTAATACATTGGTCTATCAAAATGATGGCATAGACGTCGAATAGCCAAAATAGTGGCTGACCAAAAATATAGTTGCAATAGCTATCACAGGAAGTCGAAAACCTCGGTATCAAATCGATCGACCTGCTCTAAATCCTCTGTCTGCACAAAGCTGCTGGGATCATGCATATCTAGGCTGTATAAGGGAGGATCTGCCCCTGTATAACTGCTATTAAATGGACCTGAAGTGGGGTCTGCTCCAGAGCTGGATGGGTCAAATGAAGATGCCTCTGATGGATCTCGGCCAAGGTGCCTGATAAAGAAATGAGCCTGGTCCAACTCCCTAGTCAGATGTGCTAGCTGGTACGCATGAGCAGGCTCTCTAATACAAGCTATCCAGTCCGTTATCATCACAGACCCCGGCACCATGTCTGCCATAAAATGGGTGGCACGAGTCTGAGCTCTGATAGTGCGAGGACTCCACCAACTGTAAAAGGCTGCCTGGCTGTATGGGCCCTTTGATAAATCAAAGCCGTCTATACCCTCCAAAGGGATGTCTGTCAAAGGCACGAACAATGGCCAATGATGCCAAGCAGGAGGAGCAATGAGAATGCGGATCTCCCCTGTAACGCTCCGAATGGCACACTCTCCAAGATAGAGCTCCCAGCCTCTCTTCGTCAATATAGGGACTCTGTGGGTTGATAAATCAAACTCCCGACCAGTGTGGAAACCTCCATCAAATTCGACGGTCAAGTACTCGAATGTGTACGGCTTCCAGGTGATCGAGCCCGCCGTCAAAAGCTCTAACTGCAGACGGGAATGAGTGAATCCCTCAACAACAGGGACCTCCATCAAAATGGAGTGATGCCATCTCCATCCACGTGGATAGGTCTCCAAACTTAATGCTGAAATGGGTCATAGGCAAGGAAGCCTCTCAAATGCCCAAAGCTATCCATGCAAATATCAAAAGTCCTCAGTGACCAAGACTGCCAAAAATAAGTGTAGAAATCAAAAAGGTATAGAAAGATGTACTCACCAGCAAAAACTGATTGAATCCTAACCAAGCCTTTGTCACACGCTCTGAAAACAGGCGCATGCCCCAGAGAAAATAGGTAAAGGTATAGGAGCCCCAATCAAAGTTACTGAGGCGCTCTATATACTGAATGGCGCTGATCAAAGCAAAGGACACCATTGATGAGTTATCCACCACAAAATAACCCCTGATGATCGACAAAAACAATCGCTTCAGAATGCAATCTCTAGCCCTCCGATCATCAGGCGGAGGCAACTGCAAAGTCCCATCCTACACATCAATACTCAAGGGACCAGATCGGACTACCCACAACTTGAATGCCGACTGAGGGACTCCCAACAGGGATCTAACTACGGTGGGCGAAATGTCAGACACGACAGGCACTATTTTGCCCTCAAACTCAATGCCGGTGATAAATCTCCAGTCCATAGGAGTCATCATCACCTCGCAATCAAGCAGATGAAGGGACTGAGTCTGGTGGAACCAGCACTCAGACAAAGCCCTTATATACCCAGCCATCTATAATCTCCCTGCAATCCTCGTGCAGAGTCTGATAGAGGGAGTGCACACTAAACCAGTTCCCTCGAGGCTGTGTCAAGCCAGGGACCTGCATCAAAAATTAACCCATATCAAACACCTGTGCCTCGAGAATGGCCATAATATGGGAAAAGAATCCAAAGGGAAGAAAGACTTCAAGTCACCTCATTGGTCTGAAGATATCTCAAAGGATGGCGACTCAAGTCGCCCAGCAACTCCTGTGTCTGCACAGCAATTCCCGGGACCTCCGCACGTGGAACCTGAGCTGGAACAGGAGCAACAAAAGTAGCCTCCTCGTCATTAATGTCAATGGGCTGCTCGTCCTGTGCTGGACATATCCTGCTCTCTACCAATCTGTGAGGCATCCTAGATGGACGGTCCTGTGGGACGGCAGAAGCCCTCCTCCGTCTAACGCCTGATGAAACCCTTGTAGAGCTTCCGGGTCTATCGTGATCCATCGCATACACCAGTACTCCAAAATCACCTCAGACAGGGAGTGGTAAGCCCAAAACCTGTGGCTTATTAATCAATCAATCCAGTATACATATCTAAGTCGTAAAATATACATGGGTCCATCAAAAATACCCTATATAGTCCAAACTACATGTTTTCAAAATCCCAGAAGCTCAAAACCTGCATTGGGTCTGTAAAAAACTCCCCATAGAGTCAAAAATGCATGTTTTTCAAAACTTAAGATTTTGGAAAAATTTCGCCAGAGTCTCCTTTGTAAAATGGACTGTCCACATGCACACAGGCATGCTTAGGTATCCATTCAGTAGCACACCTACCCAAAAATAGAAACAGTTCATATATATCCAAAAAAAATCAAAAACCAGCCTCACATGGTCTCCAAAATACCATAGGCATTTTTAGTTGAAAGTCCAGGCTCGCTAGGCCTCAAAAAGGATGATTATACTGACCAAAAAGCTCAAAATAGTCTTGTCTCAGAACCTAAATTTTCTTACATACAAACGTGCATTACAGTAAAATATGCATACATATGTCGAAAGAAAAATTTTCACAGGATCATATAAACGTACATTTTTTATACATTACGTTTAAAAGCTCCCTAGGTGGTTCACATGCTTTTAATGGTCAAAAACTGTGAAAGAGAGATGTAAAACGTTACTTGCGCTGCGCTGAACGCGTAGGAACTGACGGATTCAGAATCTGACTGCCAGAACTCCGGAGATCTGAAAAAGAAGATCGAATATCCTTTCGCTGCTCAAACGGGAAACTTGCAAAATAAAAAATCCCGCAGCATATTAAGTAGCCTAGGAAGCCACACATCCACCTGTGGCTGTCGTACCTCCACCTACGGCAGCCTAGGTGGGTCCCACCTGCCCCGGGCCTGGTTCGGTTCGAGTCAAAACAGAGTTTAAATGGGCCGCCGAATCAAATCTGAAGATAAATCGCTACGCGATTGAGCAGTTTGTCCTGAAATCATGCGTTCAAGCAATGCAATCCTAACAAAAAGGGAAACTCCACAGAGACCCTTGACATTCAGCCCAGAGCCATGTTCGAGGGTTAACAGATTAAACTACAAAAACGTTGCGCAAAAATTGCACAAAACTGCCGAAAACTGCCATTTTCGAAGCATCGGGTACTGACCGGTGACAACTCAGCCGTTGACTCAGCCCCAGCGAAGTTTGGGTACTTACCAAAGTAGTCTCAGCCGTTGGTTCAAGTCCAGCAAAGCATCAAATACTGACTGGTGACAATTCAGCAGTTGGCTCAGACCCAACAAAGTTCTGGTTCTAACCAAAGCAGTTTCAGCCGTTGTCTCAGCCCCAGCGAAGTTCGGGTTCCGACCGAAGTAGTTTCAGCCATTGGCTCAGCCCCAGCGAAGCATCGGTTAATGACCGATGATAACTTAGCCATTGGTGCAACCCTAGCAAAGTTCGAGTGCCGACCGAAGTCAATTTCAACCTTCAGACTAGTCCCATGAGATGTCGGGAGACGATCTACGGTTGAGAGACATATAATAATCCATCTTCACAAAGGACAGATGATGGAATCTATTATACACATCCTCAAAGAAGATCATTGAGGTAGTATCAATCCTGGCCACTTCCTCAATACCTACAAAGCTATCGCAGAGGACGTCATCCCTAGCAGATCAAGACGGGAAGATCTGTGATAGCTCACCCCCCTCAGAATCTACAAAGCTATTGCAGAGGACGTCATCCCCAGCAGGTCAAGACAAGAAAATCTGTGATAAATCATCTTCAACAAACTCATTAGAGTCAAACAAATTATCTTGAATGATGCCATCCACCGCCAAGAATGACAAAACTGGCTCGTGATAACTTTCTAATACCATCAATGGCTATACTGGATAGCGTCATCCCCAGCGAAGTGATAACGTACACAGCCAAAAGTAGCCCCATTCTACTCCAAGATGCCCAGCTTTAAAATGGCTCTGGTACTCTTTATTTCGAGTGTCTACTAATCTTTATCCTGTTCATTCCACCATGTTACATGGACATGATAAAGAGGGGCATCTGTAAACACTCAAAATTTTCCTTGCCCCAATACTAACCCGGTAGGAGGGCAAAATCGTCAATCAATCCAAATTCGGCCACCAACGTAGGTCCTTCAACCTAAATCTGATTCCCAATATCAGTAATCAAGCTCCGACAGTTAATCAAACCATCAATCAAGTTTCAACAGTCAATCGGACCATCAATTAAGTTCTGACAGTCAATCAGACCATCAATCAAGCTTCGACAGTCAATCGGACCATCAATCAAGTTCTGACCATCAATCGGACCATCAATCAAGTTTTAACAGTCAATCGGACCATCAATCAAGCTCCGACAGTCAATCGGACCATCAATCAAGTTCTGACACTCAATCGGACCATCAATCAAGTTTCGACAGTCAATCAGACCATCAATCAAGTTTTGACAGTCAATCGGACTGTTAATCAAGCTCTGACAGTCAATCGAACCATCAATCAAGTTTCGACAGTTAATCAGACCATCAAGCAAGTTTCGACAGTCAATCGGACCATCAATCAAGTTTTGACAGTCAATTGGACCATTAATCAAGCTCTGATAGTCAATCGGACCATCAATCAAGTTCCGACAATCAATCGGACCATCAATCAAGTTCTGACAGTTAATCGATCATCAAGCTCAACCCCGGTCTTAACCCGGGAAGTCAAAATCAACCCCTATCTCAACCTGGGAAGTGCAGGTCATCCCCGATCTCAACCCGGGACAGCAGGTCAACTTCAGACATCAACCTAAAGCATCAAAACAACTCAAGAGCAAAACTTGGAACAACCACGTCAGCCTCAGAGACAACCATGAGGTTAAAAGACTCGACTGGGATCCAAGTCTTGGAATCAGCTCCCGGAAGTCAACTAGCAACCATGCCGACACTAAAGGCAGCCCCGGGAGGGGTACAATGGTTATTTCATCAACTCTTAACCAACTTGGTCAAACTCAAGCCAAATCAATGCTGCCAAAGTCAGAATGAACCCTAACGACGATCCCGAGTGGTAACTACGCAAGATAGCTCAACGGATAAACTGCAGGGAATCAAAGACCTGGTTATCAACCCATCTTCCTGGACCCAGAAAATGTTTTTTCCCATGTCATTGGGACACTCTCGGCGAGAGCTTTCTGGAAAGGTATCGCACACCTCAAACGGACGCTCCGATCAAAAGTTAGAAAGTTTTCGACTAGACATCGCATTGCTCGGAGTGCACGTACTTCGAGATGACCAAGCCGGGCACGTGGGCCCCACCTAGGGGAGCAGCAACTCTACCAGCGGCTGTTGCAGGTAGAGTGGAGGCTCCTTGGCCTATAAATAAATGTGCCCCCCCCCACCCCGTTCATTTAAAATAATTCAGAAACGCAGCGAAGCCCTGCCAATTTGATTTTCTGACTTTTACACCTCTTCCAAACCTAAATATTTTCACCCCAACATGTAGATATCCATATACTACCACATATCAAAAAACCACTGGTAGATTTGGACGTTTAAAGCCTACGAGTCGGCAAAAAGCCCGTAGTGCAGCCTATAATAAGTATTTTTACGATCAGCAAGTCAATACTACTACTTTGCACTATTTTACACCTGCACATCAAGTTTTATCTTCTAAATATGCCTGGAACTTAGTTCCGTGGCCGTTTTCGTCAAAATTTGATATATTTTTGTACATAAACTCCGTTTTCAACATTTCTACAACTCGAATTGACGATCCGTCAGCTCCAGTAGCTTCAATGCACTAGCACACACCGTTTTGGCAACTTTGTCGAACTAGGTTATCTTTCCAGTATGGATTTGGCCTTTTTCTGTATATATTTAACTATTTATATACTAACATTTCAATTCTGTCAAGCCCGGATGTCAAATTCGAGGTAGTTTACCTCTTTTATATATATTTACGCATATCTAAACAATTTTCACCATAACTAGTCTTCATACCAGTATTGGTTGACTACATTCCTGTCAATATATATATATATATATATATATATATATATATATATATATATATATATATATTTCAATTTAGTCCGGGCACAGGCGTGAAAACCCATCGCCCTTTTTACTATTTTTGCACACTTTGCCATACTGGGTGCTCTCCCCAGTCACTGGTTGACTATTTTTTTGCAATTTACATTTCAGTTCGGCCTGGATCATTCTGCGGCCTTTTTACTACTTTTATATATATTTATGCATATATAAGTAGCCTTCATCATCACTGGTCATCTTTTCTGTCTTGGTTGACTACGTTTCTGCCCATATATATATCTACATATATATTTCAATTCTAGTCCGGGCTTGCGAGTGAAAACCCTTCGCCCTTTACAGCTTTTATATATATTTAACTATATATATTGCTTTGCTCAATTTATTCAAGTGTTGCATTTAATATTCATTTGTATATGAATATGCACTGACATATCTGCGGGCGAACTAGATTTATTAAAATCTCGCCACTTCTAGCTTTCAAACGGTTCAAACAGGTCCCGACAGAACTTGGAAGCTATAATGGCTGAGATTTGTTTAAATCTAGTTATTTTTATAATTTCAGCTTCAAAAGTAACCTCGCGTCCCTTAGATCGCTATCTAGTGGGAACAAGACGCTTCGACCTTGCGGACCGGGATTTACTGAATGAATCCCTTGTTCTGGCTATCTTGGGATATTTATCTGTTTCTGTACAAATTCGAACTGTGCAGGTTTTCTAGCCATTCATATGTGAGCCTAGGAATCGTGGGATTCATGATCAAACTGATCAGAATCCGATTCCCACAATGGATAAACTACGATTTGCAGATGTACCCTGCCAGTTTTTCTGTAAAATGTACATGCACAGACCTTAAAACGGTTATCTGGATTTAAGGTCTCAACATAGTGAAAATATAAATTGTCGTATCAGCATCCCTCTGATAGTTTTCATACCCATGAGGAGACCGACACTTTATATTTCTATGGTCAAGGATGCCTCGCAGCCCGACAAATTACCAGTTGCATGTAGCCTTAAGGCTATAAAGATAAAATTGAGAGTAGCGATATGCTTCAATTCCTATGTCAGTGTAAGAGTTTTATAAAACCAGCTTTCAAAATATCACTATCAATTCAATTCAAAAGCTTTTGCAAATCAAATTAAATAATGGTTTTTTGCAAATCAAATCAAAGATTTATTTTCAAATCAAATCAAACCCTTCGTATATAGGCTCAACGAAGCCTGTCAAAGCTTTCAATCAATCAAAAGGCCTAATTTCCAAACAGCATTCACTCACGCATTCTAATTTTAAGGGAAATATTAAAAAAATTGCGGTACCGTGTTTACACGGGAGTCGTGGGGTGCCTAACACCTTCCCCACACTTAACCAAGCCCCCGAACTCAAAACTCCAATTTCAAAAGATCAAGTTTCGACAGTGTCCAGCAATTGGGCCTCTTTTCAAATCAAATTCGATTGAGTTGGTACAACCATTTTCAAAACTACCAACTGGCGACTCTGTTTAAATCAAATCGTCGACTTATACACATGTTGGCCTCTTTCCTAAAAAATCCTTCAAAACCTTTTTTGCAATAAAAAGAATAAGGGTAGAGATAACTTAGGAAGATCGATTTGGGAAAAACTGGGTTATAAACCGACCCGCGATATTTCTTAAATTTTCCAACGTCGACAATAACCTCTTTTGTGACTTTAGGAAAAGAGGCTGCTTCAACCCATTTGGTGAAGTAATCGATCATGGTGAAAATGAATAGATGACCATTGCTGGCTTTTGGTTCCACTAGACCTATCACATCCATTCCCCACATGGAGAAAGGCCATGGTGAACTCATGTTGTGCAGCTCATTCGGAGGAGCATGGATGGCCTTTCCATGTATTTGGCATTGAAAACATCTCTTAACGTGATTGTCACAGTTAGCCTTAGTGGAGATCCAATAATGTCCTGTTCTGATTATCTTCTTGGCCAGCAGATGACTGCTCATGTGTGGACCACAGACTCCACAGTGGATTTCATTCATAAGTCTTTGGGCTTGCTCTTTGTCGAGGCATCTCAACAGGCCTGTTCCAGCATCCCTTTTATAAAGTGCATCTCCTCTCAAATAGAACTTCATGGCCATTTTGTGAATTCACTTTTGCTCTGATTGACTTGCCCCAGCGAGTGTGGATCCATCACAGAGATATTTCATCTGATACTTCTCTAATGTAACTCCAATATGTCAGGGCTTTCTAAACTGTGAACTTAATGTTGGGAAATCCACTCTTATTAGATATGTGGATTAATGAAGCTAACGTTGCCAATGCATCAGCAAAGTCATTCCGACCCTGAGGAATATGAATGAAGGTTTTGTCTTCGAATTCCCAGGATATTTTGATGACTTGCCGATGATAGGAACAGCAAATGCAGTTCTTTGGTGAGATACGCGCTGGTGGTTTGTCTGATGACCAGCTCGGAATCTCCAAAGACAAGTAGGTGTTTGATAGACACGGATTGGGCTAATTTCAACCCCATTATACAACCTTCATACTTGGCCGTGTTGTTGGTGTTGCCAAATTAAAGTTTGGTAGCCACAGGATACTGCTTTCCTGCACCAGAGATGAGGACCACCCTACCTCCGGCACCTTCCATGTTTACTGCTCCATCAAAATACATTTTCCATGGTTGGACTGTATTCTCTAACTGGAGTTATTAAATTATCATGATCCATCATCTGGGAAATATGTCTCCTGGGGCTCGAACCCTCCTGAAGGTGCTTCAGCTAATTTATCTACAATGCCTTGACCCTTGATTGACTTCTGAGTCACGTAGACAATGTCGAACTGCTGTAGGATCAACTGCCATTTGGACAGTCGGTAATTTAGCATTGATTTATTGAATATATATTTGAGGGGATCCATGCGGGATATAAGGTAGGTCGTATGCTCATGCAAATAGTGTTGCAACCTTGTGGCGGCCCATGCTAAAGCACAACATGTCTTTTCGATCTGGGTGTACTTCTGTTCACCACTGCTGAATCTTTTGTTGATGTAGTAGATAGCTCTTTCTTTACTACTATCATCCTTCTATCCTAATATGCAGCCCATTGTGTTGTTATTGACGGACAGGTACATGAATAAGGGAACTCCATCCCTTGGGGGTACCAAAATAAGTGCTTCAGTCAGCTGCTTCTTGATGTCAAGGAAGGCTTGTTGAGACTCCTCATTCCATTTGGTGGAGGAATTCTTCCTTAACAGCTTGAAGATGGGTTCACAGGTTGCTGTGAGTTGGGAAATGAATCGGCTTATAAAGTTGATCCTTCCCAGAAATCCCCATGTCTCCTTCTCTATACGAGGTACGTGCATTTCAGTAATGGCTTTGATCTTGGCAGGGTCGAGCTCGATGCCCCGATTGCTCACCAAAAATTCTAGCAGCTTGCCTGCTTTGACGCCAAAAGCACATTTAGGGGGATTGAGCTTGAGTTTATACTTACGTAACCTATTGAACAGCTTCCTGAGATGGTCAGTGTGATCATCCTCCCTTCGAGATTTGATGATGACATCATCCACATAAACTTCAATCTCTGTGTGCATCATGTCATGAAAGAGAGCCATCATGTCTCGCTGATAAGTGGCTTCGGCATTGATAAGGCTGAAGGATAGTCGTCTATAGCAGAAGGTTCCCCAGGGAGTGATAAAAGATATTTTCTCCCTGTCCTCTTCAGCAACCATGATTTGATGATAACCAGCAAAGCAATCCAAGAAGGAATACATGCCATACTGCGTAGTATTGTCAATCAGGATATGGATGAAAGGTACCGGGAAATTGTCCTTGAGACAAGCTTTGTTCAAATCCCGGTAATCGATGCAGACTCGTACTTTCCCTCTAGGTTTAGGCACGTGAACTATATTTGATAGCCATTCTGGGTATGTTGATACCATGATGATTCCGGCTTTGAATTGTTTAACATTTTCGTCTTTGACTTTCAAACTCCATTCAGGTTTTAATCACCTGAGCTTTTGCTTGACTGGTTTGGATCCATCTTTGATGGGCATTCGATGGATGACAATATCAGTGGATAAGCCAATCATGTCTTCATGTGACCATGCAAATACATCCTGATACTATTTTAGGAGTTTGATCAGGTCGGCTTTTTGATTGGTTGTGAGGTCTGAACCTATTTGGATTTCTTTGATTTTTTCGGAGGTTCCTATATTGATGGTGGTGGTTTGTTCGAGGTTTGGTTTGGGTTTGTCTTCGACCATTCTTTGATCTCCTCAGGCACCTTATAGTCATCTTCCTCCTCTCGATCAATATCCATCAAGTCAAAGTTCAGTTCTACATCAAAGTCATAGTCATTTTGACAGGTTGGCATCTCAACAACAGAGACACACACATCCAATGCTTGGGTCCTGAAAACAAAAATGCTTTCATTAATATATACAACTTGTTAAACACATAAAGCATTTGTAAAGTATGATAAAAGTTACTACTATAGCTGTGCAAGCAAAAGTAAGCAGTAAATGAAAGCATGATTAAGGGCAGATTGACTCTCTGTCCCTTTACCCTTTTCGACTAAGGCAAGGGACACTGCTCTAGTTGTCCAAGGTCAGATCCTCATGAACCAGGAGGATCAGGGATTTGTGATTATCTATCTCGTCTTGGATGATGACTGAGACATCCTTTATAATAGGGCCAGGGATCTTCTTTGAACTGTTCCCTTTTCCCTTCTTGATGCTAGGAATTTGAACTTGATCCTCGTCATTGCTGTCTGGGAGTTCGTCATTCATGCCCTCGTAGTTGATAATGACCCTCATGTTAGCGAATGGGTCTCGTCCTTCGTACATAATCTTTTCTTTTCCCTTTTCGCTGTCTGCCTCAGGCTTGAGGGCTTTTCTTTCGTGGAAAGGTATGATTGGAGGGAATAGCATGGCTGATACCACAGCCGGGATTTTCCTCGTAGGTTTCACCTATTCGGCATTTGTGAGGTTTGGCAGCAGAATTGTGGAGGCATGAGCCTTAGGATGTTTATGTAGGTTCCGGCGGCTTGACCCGGATGAATATCTCAATCCTGCTTTCCTAATCTGACTTGGGATTTGGACTAGCATCTTGATACATTGCTTATCCTTTCCCAACCCTTCTCCAGGTTGGAAGCCCGAAGATACCATTTCTTGCCCTACTGTCATTACTTCGGTGGAGACTTTAGGTTTTAGGACTGGTGCCCTAATAGGTAGATACTGAGTATCGCTCACCTCTAAAGCTTGAAAACTGGTAGGTTCAATCTCCGCATCAAAGCTAATCACTGGCATATCCCCATGTATGTAGGTAGGGTATTCTGGTTCGGTATTCACTGTGATGAGGCTGCCGTTGATAATGTACTTGAGTTATTAATGGAGGGTGGATGGCACTGCCCCTGCCATGTGGATCTAGGGTCTGCCCAGTAATAAATTGTATCCGGTGGTGATGTTGAGCACCTGGAAAGATACATAGAAAGCGTGTGGGCCAATCTCTAGATGTAGCTCTATTTACCTCATAGCCTGTCGGTGAGATCCATCGAAGGCCCGGATGACCATATGACTGGTTTTGATCTGGTTAGGATTGATCTTCATCCTTTCTAAAGTATCGTATGGACAAATGTTGAGGGATGATCCTCCATCGATGAGCACACCTCCGATCACATATTCGGAGGACATTACAGCTATATACAGGAACTTGTGGTGGCCCATTCCCTCTACCGGGATATCATCATCAGTGAAAGATATCACATTGCTGTTGAAGATGTGTTCTATTACGTGACGGAATTTCTCGGTGTCCACTGTATGTGGCAAATGAGCTTCTTCTAGTACTTTTTCTAGAATGTTGCGATGATCCTCTGAGGATAGGACCAAGTCGAGGATGGACATTTGTTTGGGTGCGTCCTCCAAGCTTTGCACTATTTTGATTTCATTGTGTCCCATTTTGTTGAGGAACTCTTTGATTTTCTCTTCAGCCACCTTCTCTTTTACTTTGATGACCGGTTTGATTACCCGCTGAGGTAGGTATAAGGGATTATCCTTTTACAGGATGGTAACATTGTTCGAAGTGGAGCCTTCATTGTCCCCGTAGTTCCATGGGACACACTTCAGACTGATGATTAGATACTGAGGTCTAAACGACAAGATTAGAGGTTGACGTGCAGCCACCTTCACAGGATCTGGTAGTTCTTGAACCCCTTTCCCGGTCAGTACTAAGGGTTTTAGAGTCGACTCCCCATCGTAGGATATAACAGCCACTGTGTTCTGGTTCCATACAGTGGGGATCCAGAGAGTGCCATTGTCTGGGAGTTCGAGGATTTAATTTCCCCTTATCAGTTTCCCATTTTCAATCATGTCTTGAATCAAGTTATGAAGTGCCCAACAATCTTCAGTATCATGGCCGGGTGAATTTGAATGGTACGGACATATTTGGTCAGGTTTGAATTTTCTGGCTCGAGGGTTCAATAGAGGTAACAAGTCTGCAACCATTCCTTTGTTGATTAGCATTTGAAGGATTTCTTCCATTGATTGATTTAGGTTGGTAAAGTTCCTTTGGAATAGGAATTTCCCATATGCTCGGAGATTCTCTTCTTCGGCCACCCTGTTGGCACAAAGATTATTCTCATTAGACTAGTATTGGCTTCTCGGGGAAGTGATCTCTGGTGTGGGAGGAAGATCGACAATGGACTGGTTGAGTTGTTTCACCATATTCTAGGTGAGCTGATGCTGGTAAAGAACAAGTGCTGCTAACTACTCGATCTGCTCCTTGATAGACTTGATCTCCTGCTCTATCAGGAACCGCCTTTCAAAAACTTCCCAACTATCTGGGCTGGTGTTATTGGATTGAATTGATTCTCTCACATAACGGAGGTAATTGGATCCTTTTCCATTTATGGCGCTGATCTTGTTGACATTCTCCTCTTTATGCTGTGGCAAAGGATTGTCCTGCACATGGGGTTGCACAGGCTTTGTGACCACAATCTCTCCGCTGTCAATCAAGTTTTGATTTTGTGCTTGAGAGACCAACAGTCTTGGGTGTCATGGCCTGGAGCTCCAGAGTGATAAGCACACTTCATGCTTGGGTCGAAATTTCGACCATTAATGTTGGTTGGTGGAAGTAGTTGGACAATCTTCTTCTGGGCTGTCAGAAGTTTGAATACATTCGCAAGTGAATCCCCCAGAGGGGTGAAGGTTCTTCGACGCGTAACCTCCATATTTTTCTGGAGTGGAGGGTTTGAAGGCTATGTTGGATTTTGAAAAGGGGTATAATTCCTCCTTTGAACGGGCATACTGTTTGACTCGCCCCTTGGATTTTGTCCTTGTAAGACTAAGGACACTTCCTCGTCTTTCTTTTTGTGCACCCTCCGGGGATTACTTCTGTAATTTTTGGACTGGATATGCTCAGTGACAGCTTCGAGGGCAGTTAGATCTTTTATCTTTCCGGATTTGAGCCCCAATTTGTCCATTTTGCCATGTTTGATCATTTCAGAGAATGGTTTTCCTATGCCTGCTAGGACCCTCTCATAATAAGGAGCTTCTTGGATGTCGATGAAGGTCATGACTATTTCAGATTCAGTTATGGCTGGGGTGACTTAGTGCTGCGACCCGTCTCCATCACTGGGCATATTCTCTGAATGATTCAATGTTATTCTTCCTGATCTTGGTAATTTGGTATCTGTCTAGAGCCAGCTGCGATTGGAAGTTGTATTGACTGAGGAAAGCGTGGGCCAGTTCTTCCCAACTGTGGATTTTGGAGTTGTCCAGACGGGCGTATCATGCTCTCGCCTCTTCGGTTAGACTTTTTTGAAATAGCTGCATTCAAAGTTTCTCATCCTCTGTATAGGATCCGAGTTCTCCAATGAATACTTTTAAGTGTGTGTAAGGATCTCCCGTTCCATCATACTTCTCGAAGTCAGGAGTCTTAAATTTTTCGGGATAACGAGCCCTGGGGAATATACAGAGGTCGGAGTAATTGACACTACCGAATGCCCCAATCCCTTTGATTGATCGGAGAGCTTCCTCCATTTATTGTACTTTCTTCATAATGTCACCAGCTTTCTGTTCTTTGACGAGGGGGTGATTTCAGGGGTCTTGTTGGTCATGTCCGGGTTTTGTGGTCCAGGAATCTGAGTTTCAGTCTTTTTAGTCACTTGACCACCAGCACTACCATAAGATGCTCCTGGTTCTTGTCAGCTTGAGATTGTTTCCCTCTAAGGGCCTTGCTTTGTTCTCATAGAAAATCGGCTAACTCGGCTATCTGATTTTTCAGTCCTTCGAACTCTTCCCGGGATACCGGGGTGGATTCTGCTTTAGCACTAGAAGCCATGTCCGTGGATGGACTGGGTGCTTTAGATTTAGACCTAGTGACAGGAGCAATTTTTACATACAACAAAACGTAGGCGTGTTAATTTCCTGATGTAGGTAAGGACAGGATGCATGATGTGTTTTTTAGATTTGATCCTGCAAAACTGAGGTTAGTTTTTTTGATGATAGGATGACATAGTATTTTGACAGGGAAAGTAAATCTTTCATTATGATATTTACATTGTGCTCCTCAGTAATTGGAGACTTAACATGGAATTGAAAGAGGAAGGCATGAAGAAACTTCCCTTCGGATTTGGTTAATCAGAGGCTGACCTATCCTAGGTTACTCTCGCGTCTTTTGTTTTGGCATGAAGGTTCCCAGATCATCACAATCTACTAGAGGGGAAATTAATCCGATCGTTCAACTGGAGCGAATCTGGGTGGTGCAGTTTCATGAGCCCCAAAGACGTAGCCATCCCCAGAGACATTACTTATCACCGACCGGGTTTTCCTCCTTGTGAGAGGGACACACAACATACATTCACATACATCGTGCCTTACTGTTGTGCATATGATGGCATGGGTGCGAAGCACTAAAAAGCAGGAAAGCATTCATTCACATTCATTCAATGTAAAGATGCAGTATCCACTCATTCATTGACTATGGAGAAGCAGAATTTCACGCATTCAATAGTTTTGAAAGGGAAATGTTTGAAAAGATTTGAAAGCTTCCTAAGCCCTCTGCTGTCCCCGGCAGAGTCGCCACCTGTCTACGTTGGTTTAAAAAATCCGCGGGTCGGATCACACCCCGGATCTTTTAATCTATTTTCCTAAGTTTTCTCTACCCTCACTCTTTGTATTTAGGAAAAAGGTTTTGAAGGGTTTTTAGGAGAAAGGCCAAAATGTATCATGTCGACGATTTGAACGTTTTACAGAGTCGGCAGTTGGTAGATTTGAAATGGTTGTACAACTCAACCGAGTTTTGTTTGAAAGAGGCCCAATTGCTGGACACTGTCGAAACTTGATCTTTGAAAATAAAGTTTTGAGCTCAGGGGCTTGGTTAAGTGTGGGGAAGGTGTTAGGCACCCCACGACTCCCGTGTAAACACGGTACCACATCTTTTTAATATTTCCATTTAAAAATTGGAATGCGTGAGTGAACGCTGTTCGAAAAATGGGCCTATTGATTTAATTGATTGAAAGTAGTGCTTTACTTCGTTGAAACTATATACGAAGGGTTTGATTTGATTTGAAAATCAGTCTTTGATTTGATTTGCAAAAGACTTTAATTTGATTTTCTTGAAACGCTTTTCTTTTATTTGATTTGAAAATGATGTTTTGAAAGCTGATTTATCAAACCATTACGCTGCCATAGGAATTGAAGCCTGTTGATACTTCCAATTTTATCTTTATAGCCTTAAGGCTGCATGTGAATGGTGATTTGTCGGGCTGCAAAGCATCCTCGACCATTGAATATACAAGTGTCGGTCTCCTCATGGGTATGAAAACCATCGGAGGGACACTGACACGACAATCAATATTTTTTCATTATTTGGAGACCTTAAATCCGGATAACCATTTTAAGGTCTGTTTACATATACAATTCTACAGAAAAATTGGAAGGGTACATTTGTAAATCGGAGTTTTTCCATCGTGGGAATCAGATTCCGATTGTTTTGATCGTGAATCCCACGATTCCTAGGCTCACATATAAATAGTCAAAACCTGCAAAGTTCAAAATTGTACAGAAACAGATAAAATATCCCAAAATTGCCAGAA
The DNA here is from genome assembly GCA_020205555.1 of Panax stipuleanatus. Taxonomy (NCBI): domain Eukaryota; kingdom Viridiplantae; phylum Streptophyta; class Magnoliopsida; order Apiales; family Araliaceae; genus Panax; species Panax stipuleanatus. The sequence continues at coordinate 34,839,245 of CM035120.1, forward strand.
CCGATGATTCATTCAGTAAATCCCGGTCCGCATGGCCAAAGCGTCTTGTTCCCACTAGATAGCGATCTAAGGGACGCGAGGTTGCTTTTGAAGCTGAAACTAGAAAGAAAGCTAGATTTAAGGAAATCTCAGCCATTCTAGCTTCCCGATTCAGTCTGAAGGTTTTGAACCATTTGAAAACTAGAATTGGCGAGATTTAAACAAATCTAATCCGCCTACAGATATATCAGTGTCAATTCATATAAGATGAATATTTACAGCAGCAGTTGAATAGAAAGCGAGTAAAGTAATATATATTTATATATATATATATATACAAATATATATAAAAGCTGTAAAACGCGATGGGTTTTCACACCGGTGCCCGGACTGGAATTGAAATATATATATATATATATATATATATATATATATATTGACAGAAACGTAGTCAACCAAGATTGGGAAGAGGACTAGTGATGGTGAAGACTGCTTATATATGCATAAATATATATAAAAGCAGTAAAAAGGCCACAGAATGATCTAGGCCGAACTGAAATGTAAATGTATAGAAAAGTAGTCAACCAGTGACTGGGGAGATCACCCAGTATTGCGAAGTGTGCAAAAAAAAGTATAAAGGCCACGAAATAGTTCAGGCCAGACTGGAATGTAAATTACAGAAAAGTAGTTAACCAGTGACTTGGGAGATCACCCAGTATGACGAATTATGCAAAAATAGTATAAAGGGGGATGGGTTTTCACGCCGGTGCCCGAACTGAATTGAAATATATATATATATATATATATATTGACAGAAATGTAGTTAACCAAGAATGATACGAGGACCAGTGATGGTGAAAATCGCTCATATATGCGTAAATATATATAAAAGTGGTAAACTACCTCAGATTTGACATCCGGGTTTGACAGAATTGAAATGTTAGTATATATACAGTTAAATATATACAAAAAAGGGCCAAACCCAGACTGGGAAGATAACCCAGTCCGATAATGTTGCCAGAATGTGTGTGCTAGTGCATTGAAGCTGCTGGAACTGACGGATCGTCAATCCGAGTTATAAAAATGCCAGAAAATCAGTTTATGTATAAAAATGTACCAAATTTTGACAAAAATGATCACGGAACTAGGTTCTGGGCATTTTTAGAAAACTGAAACTTAATGTGCAAGTGTATAAAAGTATGAAGAAGTAATATTCACTTTCTGATCGTGAAAATACTTATAATGGACTGCTACACGGGCTTACAATGGACTGTTCCCACTTCCACTCCAGAATTTCTAATGGTTGTAGCAAACCACTCGGTCTCTAGTGTTCTGCTTTGACTTTCTGACACGTCAAGCACTTCGCAACACATTCCGCAACGTCTCTCTTCATATTCGGCCACCAGAAATGATGCCTAAGATCCTAGTACATCTTCGTACTCCCAGGGTGAATAGAACAGAATCTCTTCTTTGACCTCTGGTACTAGCGGTACCCAGATTCTACCTTCAAACCATAGCAGACCTTCACCATCGATCTTGAACTTGAACTCTTCATCATCGATTATCCTTATAATGGACTGCTACACGGGCTTACAATGGACTGTTCTCACTTCCACTCCAGAATTTCTAATGGTTGTAGCAAACCACTCGGTCTCTGGTGTTCTGCTTTGACTTTCTGACACGTCAAGCACTTCGCAATGCATTCCGCAACGTCTCTCTTCATAGTCAGCCACCAGAAATGATGCCTAAGATCCTAATACATCTTCGTACTCCCAGGGTGAATAGAACAGAATCTCTTCTTTGACCTCTGGTACTGGCGGTACCCAGATTCTACCTTCAAACCATAGCAGACCTTCACCATCGATCTTGAACTTGAACTCTTCATCATCGGTTATCCTTTTTCGAATCTTCTCACTTTCCTCATCGTGAAGTTGTGCTTCTTTCACTTTGTCTACTAGAGTAGAACCAGTGGTTACTTAAACAACATTTCATCTTATTCCTTCAGAAACTTCACTTCCAATTCCAATCTAGCCATCTGTTCTATCAACTGATCCTGATCAGTCAACACGTTCAGCTTCTCCCGACCTTTTCTACTCAAAGCGTCAGCGACGACGTTAGCTTACCAGGTTGGTAAAGTATCTCGTAATCGTAGTCTTTGATCAGCTCCAACCATCTTCTTTGGTGCATATTTAAATCCTTCTGGGTAAATATATATTTCAAACTCTTGTGATCTGTGTATATTTCACACTTTTCTCCATATAAGTAGTGCCTCCAAATCTTTAAGGCAAACACTACTGCCGCCAATTCTAAATCATGGGTCGGATACCCCTTCTCATAATCCTTCAGCTGACGTGACGCATAGGCAATGACTTTGCCGCTCTGCATCAACACACAGCTTAATCCTTTATGTGAGGCATCGCTATATACCACGAAATTCCCCGTACTATCCAACAAAGATAACACAGGCGCAGTACTTAACCTCTTCTTCAAATCCTGAAAACTCTCCTCACACTTCTCCGTCCAAACAAACTTAACTGTTTTACGAGTCAAATTCGTCAACGGAGTGGCGATCCTTGGAAAAGTCTTGAATAAATCTCCGATAATAACCTGCCAATCCTAAGAAACTCCTCACTTCAGACGGCATCTTCGGTTGTTCCCAATTCATAACAGCTTCAATCTTCGATGGATCCACCGAAATACCATCCTTGTCAATCACGTGACCAAGAAATTGCACACGTTCCAACCAGAATTCACACTTCGAGAATTGGGCGTAAAGCTTCTCTCGTCTCAGTGCTTCTAAGGTTAGTCGTAAGTGTTCAGCAGGCTCCTCCTCGATCTTAGAATAAACCAGGATGTCATCTATGAACACTACCACGAACTTGTCCAGAAATGGCTTAAGCACCCTGTTCATTAGGTCTATAAATGCAGCTGGGGCATTCGTGAGACCAAATGACATCACCAAGAACTCGTAATGACCATATCGAGTCCTAAAAGCCGTTTTAGGTATATCTTCTCTTCTCACCTTCAACTGATGATACCCGCTTCTCAAATCGATTTTCGAGAAGTACTTCGCACCCTTCAGTTGATCAAGCAAGTCATCGATCCTAGGTAAAGGATACCTATTCTTGATCGTAACTTTATTCAACTCCCTCTAATCAATGCAAAGACGCATCGATCCATCTTTCTTCTTAACAAACAAAACTGGCGCTCCCTAAGGCGAAACGCTCGGTTGAATATACTTCTTGTCCAATAATTCTTGTAGTTAAACCATCAGTTCCTTCATCTCGATTGGAGCCATTCGGTACGGAGCCTTCAAAATCGGAGCAGTTCTCGGCGCTAGATCAATCACGAACTCTGTCTCCCTATCTAGCAAAAGTCCTGGCAAATTGCTCAGAAAAACGTCCACAAACTCCTTAACTACCGATATCTCCTCCACCTTTGGACTTTCCTTACGCGTATCTACTATGTAGGCTAGATATTCCACACAGCCTTGCGTCAGAAGTTTCTTGGCTTGCATAACTGTCAGACAACTCACTTGTCTAGGCGATTTGCTACCATAGAACACCAACTTTGACGGAGTCGTAAGGTTCACCGACTTCTTCTAACAGTCGATTACCGCCCCATGGTCGAACAACCAATCCATACCCAGTATGACGTTGAACTCCCCAAGTTTTATATGAATCAAATCTACTCTAAGCTCCTGACCCTTAATGTCCAATCTACAGTTCTTATAAACGCTCCTAACAGGAATAACCTCCCTATTCGCAATCTCTATGTTCAAAGGGTAAACTATCTCCTCTACAGGTAAGTCTAGGGTCTTAGCAAAATCATCAGATATGAATGAGCAAGTAGCACCCGAATCAAATAATACATATGCATTTATACTATTGATCAGAATAATACCTGACACCACGTCTTTTGATTACACAGCATCCTGCACCGTCATATTGAATGTCCGTGTAGTGGGTCGAATAGCATGCAATGGTGCAGTGATAGTAACGGTACTGCCACTACCATTCCCTCCGCACCCTGTTGACCCTGCAGTCAGCTTCTTTGGTCAGTTACGGGCTATGTGGTCCCTGGATCCACATATGAAGCAAGCTCCCTTCTTTGGGTTTGGGCAATTAGGCGCAATGTGGCCTTCCTGACCACAGTTGAAGCACACCCGCTTCCCCTTCATACACCGCCAGTGTGATTCTTACCGCATGTAGCACATGCTTCAAACTTCCTCTTCTGATGGCTCCCTTGCTGACTTCCTATAGAGGTATTATCAGTCCACTTCCTCTTCTAATTCATAGTGCTGCTACCCCTAATCTTGGTTTCTACCTCATTATTCTTCTTCTTATCTTGGTTAAACTTCGTCACCGCTTCGCTTCCTCCCTCAGCAAGTATGGCTTTCTCCAGCACCTCTGCTAAGGTATTCAGCTGGAACATGGAAACCTTGCTGTAGAGCCAGGGCTTCAGTCCCCTCTCAAACCTCCTCACTTTCAGTAGCATCCGTGCTGATCTGGTAAGTAGCGAACCTGGCCAACTCGTTAAACTTAGCAGCATACTCGGACACCGTCATCCCTCCTTGCTTAAGTTCTAGAAATTGGACCTCCATCTAGGTCCTAGGAACTCACTGGAAAGTACATCTCGTAGAACATTTCCTTGAAATGTTCCCACGTGATGACTCCTTCTCCCTCATGGGTCTTGTTAGCCTGCCACCAAAAGCTAGCATCCGACTTCAACATGAAAGCCGCGAACGCTGTCTTCTGGTCTTCCCCTACCCTAGCCACGTCAAATACCTTCTCCATTTCCATAACCCATGTCTGAGCTTCGATAGGGTTAGTCAATCCTTTGAACTCAGGCGGTCCTACTGCCTTGAATTCCTTGAATGTTGTTCCCTGCACTTGCGGCTGATTCGCAAGATCTCCGGTCAACAGGTTCACCAACTGCTGAACGAGTTGGGATTCGTCCCATCGTTATTATTATTATTGTTATTGTTGTTCGTTGAACCCTCGGGGTTTTGCCGCGTTGGTCTTCTTATAAGAGGCATTTTCTGTTAAGAAAATATTATTATTAGACCCTCTATTCAACTATTAAGTATTCAAGTTCATACTTATCATTTTAAACAATTCAGTTCACATGGAACACATAGCACATCAAATAAACTTCTTTTATTAATTACTCGTAGTTTAAAAACATCAAACAGATAGCATTTCTGCTATTTTTATCATCCTTCCTGAACTGGAAAAGTTACAGGATTACATTTTTAACTCATCCCATTCATATCTCAAATTATGGGATTTACATTACTTTTTACAAAATAACACATAAATAAAACTCTACTACTGCCTAGGCATGTTAATGCATCGCACAGCCTCTCTGCGTTCCTCTTCCAATACCCAAAATGCCGTTCTTTGGTCCACCACATATTATGGTATACCTTGGAACTGAGCTGGGTAGTAGAAAATACGGTCCTGAGCTCTCTCTATCGCTGTATGAAAAGTATATTCCGTTTCCCTCAGCTTGGCCCTCTTGGCATCAGATTCACCTTCAGCTCGATCGTCTCGTTGATTAGCCCTCAAGCTTGACTCTTCAGCTCTGGCACGCTTCCTCGACTCCTCCTGGATGTCTTACTTCAGCTTTTCCAGTTCAAATTGAGCAGCATCTCTATCAACCTCCATATGTATCAGGTTCCACTGTGCATCTCCTAGGTCACTTGCCATTTCCTCGATCGCCTCGTCTCGCTGCTGGATAGTCTCCTCGAGATCTCCTACTCGTCCATGAAGCTCCACGTTGCTATCGTAGACTGCCTCGTACATCTCAGCACTAGTAGAGTGAGGTGGGAATTCCTCTTCGGGATCCTCTTCCTCCTCTTCAGACTCGTCCTCGTCCTGATCCTCTGGAATAGGTGTCAGCTCACGCTCCCGACCAGCTATGGTGATCACTGGAGATGGCTCTCTCCTAACCAGTTGCTCCCAGACAACATGTATGTCACATGGCTCCCCCTCTCTAGGCACCTGAGGTACATCCTCTCTAGCCTGACTAGGTTCTCAAACGTTCGACATCCTGTCAAAAGAATTTTAAAGTTCATTATTACGTGATATCGAGTCGTCACTCTTCAAATACTATAATGTAAACACATAGCACAAAAGGTAGTTTATTATCTTTTACCTATCACATCTATCTTTTTGATCTTACCTATAAGGCTACTACCTAAGGTTTTCCCCCCACCTAAGGTTTCATAACCTACAGCTTTGATACCAACCTGTGACACCCCCAAATCTGGGTACTTCGTTTTCACATGATTTGGTGTTCACTTTCTAATATAACATACATCTATCCAATGAATAATGCAAAATAAACTACAACTTAAATTAAAATAAATAAATCTCCCTTACAACAAAGGTTACAACCTTTTTAAAATAATCCCGGGTTACTTTAACCCTGACATGAAAATAATAAATTGCGGAAATAAAAACATAACATTGAAGTCTTATTACAATCATTCTCGATTAAATAAAAATAAGTCTTCACTTGCTTTGCTTTCCCTTGCCCTTACTCGTAGACGGAGCATCAGCGTTATCAACCTTAACTAAAATTGTTATTTAATGAAAAAGTGAGCAAACAACAGCTCACTGGAGTTTAACAATAATATATATATGAAAGGATATCTTGAAAAGAATCTGAATAATATGATTCGCTTCAACATTAAAGAATTGAATAATAATTCTTTCATCACAATTACAATTCGAAAATAGAATTTATCTGAGGGTCATAAGATCTTTGAACTTTCAGTCCTAGGTTATAAATATTTCTATTTAAACCTTTAACAGTCAATAAGACTATGGACCTTAATCCGTACTTAGTGGGATCAACCCTTCGTACCATGTATTGTGCAGAAACATCTTAACGCTATGCGTAGTAACCTCCCATAGTAAAAAGGGTTGTTCAACTCAGTAATTTGAATTCAAGTCCGCACCAAAGAAAGTTTGGTTTCGATAAGCTTACAAGGGTAATTTAGAATTCTCATTTATCAACTAAGGGATTAGTTGATAAGCTTACAAGGAAATTTAGAGTTCACGTTCTTCAACTAAGGATTAGTTGAATCGACTTTCAATAATTCGTAAATAACAGATTATGAACTAACATATGCTTTAGAATCAACTTAAAGCATTTAAAATAATAACTAGATCTTACTTGAACAATAAGTTAAGATCATTTCAATTAAATAAATAATTGTCCAATACAGAAATGGAAAGGACATTCTCAACAATGAATATATGAGATCAAGAAATTGTATAGAATTAACAAGTTTAGGGTTAGAAGACTTGCCTTACGCGCAAGCTACTTAACTCAACCACGTACTTAAACACTTCCTATACACATTCAATTATAATAATCTAAATCAGTTAACACATAACTAACTCACATAAGTGGTTAACCCTCATGGTTAACTCACTCTAATTAAATAAATAATAATAATCAACTATCACATAGTTAATTACATCACACACATACTCACATAATTAAATTAATTATGTATTTAGCTAAATTATAATTAAACAATTATAATTTAAACACTTAATCTATTTATAATTACTCAATTATAATTACCTCTTAAATTATCACCAATTCATAATTAATAATTAATTAAACTATATCATGCATTATAATTATACAAATTATAATTAATCATGCAATTATAAACTTAAAATCCATAACTAAACATGCATTTATTAAATTATAATTACTTAAATTATAATTTAAATTAACATCTAATTGATTAAAATAAATCAACTAATATCGTACTTTAAATTAAACACTTACTTTTAATTATAAATAATCAATTTATAATTAAGTAACTCATAGTACAATTAAATAATTATAATTTATAATTTAAGTACTATATTAAGTTTTCAAAACTTCCTTTTTCTTAAATTATGAGATTATCAACTTCATGTTAACAAAATATTATAGCAACTGGATACATACTCATTGTCATGGAACAATTAAACTAAGGCTCAAAATAAATTGCACAATCAACTAGAACTCACTGCCTTTGCATTGAGTATGGCGCAGCTGCGCAGCCAGCTGCCTTAAAATCGGCGCAGCTGCGCAGGGAAAGGATCTGGGAAGGGAAAGTGGTGCAGCTATGCTGCTCCTGGCCTTGCTAGCAGCGCAGCAACTCGGCCAGACGCAGACAGCCACGGCTCTCTGCTTTACCGAACAACTCATACAAGCCAACAAACGGAAAAATACAGTAACATAGACATTGTAAATCATATATACGATGTAATACATATATCTAACATGCTTCCAAAACATAAAATCATTTAAACAACGAGAATCAAGAGTTTTAAATTTTCAATTTGGCCATTTTCATGAAAACTCATATCTTTTCCAAAATAGCCCACTGTAATAAATTTCTCCATCAATTCCACTTTATATACATGTATTATATACGTAATTGAAGATAACATCAACCAATTTCCTAATAAGCATGCTAGCATATTCCAATTCATAAATTTCTCAAACCAAAATTGACAACAAAACTAAAACTTATATGAACTCATATCAACATGAATTTTCTGTTAAAATTTCTTCCTACAGTAATTTGATTTCTGAAAATCATTATGGCATACAATCACTATTAGTATAATATGAACACAATACATATATTCAATTCATGATTATACCACTTTCATAAAAATTTACTTTTACAGAGAATGAAAATATGAAGAACATAAAAACTTGTTTTTCCAACAATTGTATTCTTGAAAACTCTCCATGGCATGCAATTATGAAAACATATGAACATCATATATACACAAACTCATAATTACAACTTCCATGAAATCTTAATATTTTATAGAGATTGAACACGAAGAACATGAAGCCATCTTAGGTAGTATATAGAAAATATATAACTGACATATAATAATATACGTACTAACTCTAATTAAATTAACAATTACAAAATTCAAAAGCCATCTTGACTTGTTTGGCTACAAGAAAATTAGAAACTAACTTTATTAAATCCAAACATAGTTTAGGTAATTTAGGGTTAAGCTAGTGTAAAGGCCCTGTTTGGCAACAGTCCTTTAAAACAAAAGCAAGGGTCTTGTTTGGTATAAATCATTTTAAAAATTCTTTTCTTTTTATTTTAATAAATCATTTTAACACATACTTTAATGTCACACTTTAATTAATTAAATCATTTAACAACTAATTTAATCAATTAAAATTCAACATCACATAAAATTATCATATTTTATAATTACTCGCTAATTATAATTCATGTAACACTAACACATAAATCATCTAATTTAATTCTCTCAATTAAATTAGAAATATAATATAAAATTAATATACATCAATTAAATTAAATATTACACATTCATTTAATTAATATATAACACTTAATTAAATCACTTCAATAAAGCACATAATTTATTTATTTCACTCAATAAATAAATTACATAAAATATTTATTTAACTCAATAAATATTTAAAATTAAATATAAAATCTCAATCGTTACATTAACACAGCAGCAGTTTGATCGTCACTTAAAGAAGATGGGTATGAGATACCATGGCGATTGACTTTAGTGCAAGTGGAAGATTGAAAGTAGTATGCATGTAAGCCAATCATGTATGATGATAAAGCGTATACTTTGGAGACGATCTTATTTATTTATTAATAAAAGTATTCATTTATTAAAGGTATTTAATTATCTACATGATGTTATTTTTATAATATGTAAATAACCCATAGTTTTAAGCAATACTTTTAGAATTATGATGTTGATCATGCTAATGAGATCTAAATTCTTTTAAAGCTTAAAACTAAAATAGTTCCCAATCGTGGGATTACTAAAAAGGGGATTAGTAAATCCGGATAGATTGGTGCATATGTTGTTTGCTCATTGGATGAGGATGATTGATCTCATGATCATTTATGTGGAGACACTAAAGTAAGTATGTAGGTGCTTATTGGAGAATAAGTTCACTGAACGTGACTCGTTATGGAATACCTTATGGAGTTTTACTTGCCTGTCAATAGGAATTCCTAATGTGATAGTAGTACAAGTGATCCTTGGACTTGAGATCATCATAGTATCTTGTGTGTAATGAATTATACTTTGACTTATTTCTTAAGACCCTTAGGTTATATCAAAGGGTATGCTTAGGTATAATAAGTTACATATGGACATAATGAATGATCAATAAAGAATCTATCACTTCTAGTAAAAGAAGAGATATGTCCTATGTGATTCGTTAAATGACAATCCAGTAGTCCTTGGCCAAGGCATAATGAAATTATAAAGGAGTTTTTAATTTGCATTATTTGGAGTTGTGCATTTTCTAATAGAAATACGTATAATTAAATAAAATAAGACTTGACAGTAATTTCATGTCTTATATTTAATTGGGACATTGTATGGTAGAAGGATTGAATTGTACGGTAACTATTTACTCACAGGTTTTTTTATGATTAATGTTAAAATCTATATTATCTGGAAAGTCGTTGATCGCTAGGGAGGTTTATCCCTATTGTAGAATAAATATTATTTATTTAAATAGATTATTAGTTTAATTTATTTATTTAAATAACATTAGAATTGTTCTAATTGATTTATTCACAATCGGTTTAATATGTAGAACCTAAAGAGTCACACCATAAAAGGAAGAATAATTATTTAAGAAGATAATGACATAATTGTAATAATGCATAAGTGAAATTAATTTAATCTATGGTGATAGAATAAATTAAATAGCTTAATGTTTATTATTTAATATTTTAGAAATATTAAATATTAATTAATAAGAGGAGACTTATTAATAGTATTATAATTATAATTATTTTAATTTTTAAAGGAGTTTAGGAATTAATTTAATATTAGTACTCTTAATTATTCCTAATAAGATTAGGAGACAAATTAATTAAAGGAGTTTAATTAATTAATCCCAATATGTTGGGAAGCCTAATTAATTAAAGGAGTTTAATTAATTAAATGAAACCATATGTCTAATAGGATTAGAAGGGTTGACCAATATCTATATAAGAGGAGTCTTGTGACACCCCAAATCTGGGTACTTCAATTTCTACGGGATTTGGTGTTCACTATACAAATATCATATATCTATCTACCTATAATAAATGCAAACCATGAAATAGAGAGAAAAACTCCATCATCTCCCCTTATGGGGTTACAATATTTGAAATAAAATACATAAATAATCCCAGGTCATACTTAACCTTAAATCTCAAATGCGAAAGCATAAACAAATAAGTCTTAATCATTACACATAAGTCTTAAACAACATTATCAAATAAATAACAAGTCTTCATCACTTGTTAACTTTTCTCTTGCCTTTGTTAGTGGAAGGCTCGTCGGACCTTTCGTTCTTAACTGTAATGTTATTATGCAAGAGTGAGTACGATTGCCCACAAGTATAATAATATAACAATATAATAACATGCGAGTGAATCAAAGACTTCTGAATAAAGAAAACTCGGCTTTTGAATCAATAATGACCAAGAAGAATCAAAAGAACTTCTGAGGGTCATAAGACCTTGAACTATGTTCTAAGTTGTCAATTATTTCTACTTTAAACCTTTAACAGTCATAAGACTATATGGACTCTACTTCTCGTACTTAGGGGGATCAGCCCTTAGTACCATACTGTGCACAATATCTGAACGCTAAAGAGTAAATAATCTCCTTTACAGGGTTGTTCATCTCAATTTGACATCAGAGTCCGCACCAAAGAAAGTTTGGTTTGGATAAGCTAGCTAATAGTTCTAAAATTTAGAACGTTCATCAACTATGGACTAGTCGAATCAATAAGGGTTCGCTAGTCTTACAAGGTTCAACAATACTTGATAATAGAATTGAAATATAAATCTCGAGGGTATACAATTGAATAAAGATTGTATACTGAAGTAATACTTAACAATGCTTATAATATCTCATGCGAAATCTTAACTTGAATAAACAAGAATAAGAACTTGATTGGTATAGAATCATAAGTATAGAACTTGCTCAATGAATAAATTTGAAGTTAAAAAGCTTGCTCAATTAAGGGTTTGAGTTTAGAAACTTGCTTGACATGCGAATAAGGAATAGAACACTTATTCAACTTAAAAAGTATAGATAAGAAAACTTGCATAATCGTAATCGAGTTAGGGTAAGGAATCTTGCTTAACAATAGTAAGTTAGGGATAGAATACTTGTCTCGTGCACAAGCTATAAATATAATTACAATTCACTTCCTCAACGTCCTACACATTACATTATGTATATGACATCGATTAGTTCCATAACCACCACGTTTAACCGTTGAACTTCCTACTTAAGTTTAACTTACAACTTGGTTTATAATATTAACTTGTTGACTAACCACATATGTAAGACCCCAAATTTTATAAATAAAGATTTAATTTTCTTTATATAATATTTTGAAGTAGTAAGGTGTTGATTTGATAAATGTGATAAGTTATGGGTGAAATGTGCAAATATTTCTAAATAAGCAAGTGGTTATCAAATATTCATTATTCTCGGAGAATATTCGTTTGGTCGTGGAATATTCTTGTTGTCGGGAAATATTCGTACGACGGCGCAGCCATTTATGGGACCCACAACGGAATAACTGTCGGATATAGAAAGTGACAGAAATAACCTTTTTATAAATAACGATAAAACTATTACAGTTAAACTGTTAAAATATTTGGTGAAAAAAATAGAGTAATACGCGTTGTTGCACAGTAGCACACGGTATTGCACAGTATTTTGAATTATTAATTCTTACGTAAGATGGCACTTACTCAATTATTGTTACAGTAATTACTGTTCAATATTTTATATTATTGATTCAATAATTGCTACGTTAATATTTTATATGATTGATTCAATAATTGTTATCGTTGATATTTTGTATTATTGATTCAATAATTATCATTGCACAGTATTTCAAATTATCAAATCAATAATTCATATTATTTAAATTATATTATTAAATAGCATTATTGGCAATGTCTAAGGAAGTTTTATCTAGGAGGAGTTATTTAATTGCGCGCCAGTAAGGAGAAATCCTTATCGGAAGGCCCCCTCTTTCTTGGGAGCGACCTGGTTGTCAATATTGTAGTTCTGTAATATTATGGGTGAATAACTAATTATTGATTTATATGATAAAGAAATATTTATTTGTGGATATAAAAGAAGGAATTAGTGCTGAGGTATTTTTATCAGTATTTTTGGTATGGAAAATCATCCGTTTGTGAATTTCGGTCATTTTTGGTTGGGAAATTGAAAAAACTTCTTTCTACAAAGTTGTAGAGAATTAAATTTCCTATAAAAAAAACAAAGAATTTGTATTTTTCTTATAAAAGGGCTATTATTATGAATTATTGAAGTTTCAAAAATAAATATTTTAATATATATATATATATATATATATATATATTATATAAAGCATGTGGGATTTTTTGTGGAAAAGTCTTTGATCAATCTTGGTATGCTGCCAACCTGTTAAACTTTGAAGAAATGCTCCGTTGGTTTCAAAAGTCTATTTTGGTGTCCTGGTATTTTCCTATAAATAGGGTGCTTAGTTAGAAATGAAAATCACACCAGAATCAGAAAATTCTCTCTATAATATCGAGCGTATTTCTTGTGAGTATTTAGATACTTCGAGCGTTGATAACAGTGCAAGTTTCCGTCCACATAATATCCGATATTTCGGTCAAAACTACTCTTCTGTTAAGGTAAGGGATGTTATTTTCTTTCGTAAATGATGTTATTCTTTTCAATATCATTATACCAAAATATTGTCATGGATTTTATTATGAAATTCTTACTTTTTTCGATGGAGTTACTATTCACGTATACGGCACTATTCACGTATACGACACTATTCACGTATACGGTACTATTCACTGAAAAAATTAAATTTTCTTCTATTTGTCCAAGTTGCCTGTTAAGGTTCCTATCTTTGATTGGATCCAAGTTTTGATCTTCATTCTTGAATTTTGTTGTACAAAATATTATTATAGAATATTCTTGAACTTGGATAAACTAAATTACGAATCCATAATCTTTGTCCTTTATCTCATTGGATTCGTTATTTATATTATTTTTCATCATCCTCAGTCCTAAATGGTGATATAACTGAATATCTTTGGCCTGTAGAGCAAAGATGAATGATTACCTGATGAATATCTTTGGCCCGTAGTGCAAAGATGAACAGGTGTTGAGATGAACATGACCACTGGTGATACAAATGAATATCTTTGGCCTGTAGTGCAAAGATGAATATTTGATTCAAGATGTATATTGATTGATGTTACAGGGATAAAATATTGATGGTGGACTTTTAAATCATAGAAGATAGTAGACTTCATTCTCTACTTAACTTTTCTAATGAATTGTTATTTCGCTGCGAATATTGATCTAAAACTTGTTGTCAATAATATTTTATCTGAATTGTTGAAGACTAATGATAAATTGTTCTTTATTATCTTAGTTATAATATTCTTTACTAGGCTAGTTGAGCTCACCCTTTTCATCTATTGTCCTCTTCAGGAAATAAAAATATCGCAAGAACTAGTCGGGGGACAGAGTGATGGTCCGAGTTAGAGCAGTAGTAGTCCTCACTATTTCTAATAAATAATGTAATAATAATTGTAATGAGAACTTAGTTTGAATGTTAATATTTTCTACATATTTGTATTGACACTCACAGTTGTGTGGTCGTATTTTGCACGACCGTGTGATATAAAAGATTGTATTTGAATTCTGTACCATGTATTTGGCGACTCAGAATGGGTTGGAATTGAACCTATTTTGGGGGCGTCACAATTGGTATCAGAGCTTAGGGATATGGTCTCTGGCGGAGATCTAGGAATAGAACTAGGAGGGGAGAGACGAATAAAACCTTCACTAGTGTGTCCTACCTAAGCTTATTTGTTATTTAATTGGTCGTTTGGAACATAAGGTTAATATGTGATATGTTAATTTGTTTAATTAATCCTTGTTTTATGGTAGTATTTGAGAATGGCAGCTGAGAATGTTAACAATTGTAGTGAATGAGACCGTGGAGACACCTTTAATCACCAACCAGGAGAACGTGCAATAGGAAGGCAATGTTCATCCTGAAAACAACACTGATCAGATGATAAACGATGAGATGTTTAGAAGCTTTTTGCAGTTCATGCCAAACCAGACGAGGGAGACTCATGTGCAAAATACAAATGGAGATAATAACAACACGCGAATTGTCACTGCCAAGCAGTTCAAAGAATTGGGACCACTAGAGTTTTTGGGAAAGCTGGATCCGATCAAGGCGGAGACGTGGGTTAAGCAAATTACCAAGATATTTGATGTCTTAGGATGCACGGAGGAATAGAAGGTTCCATTTGCCACCTTTATGTTCCAAGGAGAGGCAGATTACTGGTGGGAATCCGTGAAGCGTACCAAGCCTTCCGCACTCAAGATGTCTTGGGAGGAGTTCCAGAAACTGTTCAATGGCAAGTACTTTCCAGAAAATATTCGTCATATGAAGGAGGTAGAGTTTATCAGACTGGAATAGAACAACATGACTGTGTCCCAGTACGAGGCTAAGTTCGCGGAGTTGTCCAGGTTTGCACCTCATTTGGTGGAGAATGAGAAACGTATGACGCGGATGTTTCTGAGAGGTTTGAAACCCGAAATTCGTCAATACCTCATTTCTCATAAATTTTCTCTATATTCGGATGTAGTAAACAGGGCCCAGATGTTAGAACGAGATAATGATTATGTTCAGCCAAGGGACAACAACCAAGGTCGTACCGGTGGCAGCAGTCATCGGAACAATGACAACCAGTGGGGAGGAAAGTATCATGACAGAAGCGGTAACCACTCCGGTAGTAATCGTGGCCATGATAGTAGAAAAAGTGAATCGGGAGGAGATTTCAAGAAGTGAAGGTACAACAATGAGAACGTGAAGACGTCGACATCAGCACCAGCATCAACTGTTTTTAGGGGAGGAGAACGACCACCGGTCGTATGCTATAAATGCTGGAAAGAGGGACACATCAGCCCAAACTGCCCACAATAATTCAAAGCATGCTATAACTGTGGAAAAGAAGGACATATAGCTCGAGATTGTCCTGTTGCGAAACCAAGTCCAGCGGGGGTGGTGATTCCAAAGGCGATTTTGGACAAGTCAAAGTCGGTGGTTCCTAGAAGAGCATTTTTCGTGACAGCCTAAAACTCGAGGAACCCACACGAGGTGATTACGGGTAACCTAATTATAATCTCTTGCGAAGTTTACACCTTGTTAGATACCGGTGCTACCCATTCTTTTATTTCACCTGCTTGTGCTCAATGTTTGAACTTGACTTCTGATAAATTAGACTTTGACTTATCTGTTGAAACTCCGTTGGGAGAAACCTTTGTTACATCCATAGTTTACAAATCTTGCTTGATTCAAATTGGTACCCTCACCCTACCTGTTGATCTTATATCTTTGAAAATACTTGCATTTGATGTGATTTTAGGAATTGACTGGTTAACCACTTATCATGCCAAAATTGATTATTTTCGTAAGGTTGTTAGTTTTCATATTCCTAACCAACCTGTTGTGCGAATTCAAACAACCAAACCCCTAAAATCAATCAATGTATAAAGTTATTCGTTTATTGAAAAACGGATGTCAAGCTTTCTTAGCTCATGTCACTGATCTATACCAGAATACGTCAGATTTGAATAATATTTCCGTTGTTAATGAGTTTTCTAATGTATTTCTCAAAGAACTTCAGGAGTTAAAGGTCCAACTACAGGAGTTGCTAGACATCGGTTTTATACGTCCTAGTACGTCTCCTTGGGGTGCTCCTGTTTTATTCGTAAAGAAGAAAAACGGGAGTATGCGACTTTGTATTGACTATCGGGAGTTGAACCATGTCACCATCAAGAATAGGTATCCGCTACCTCGTATTGATGACCTGTTCGACCAGTTGCAAGGAGCACAATTCTTTTCAAAGATCGATCTTCGTTCTGGATATCATCAGCTGAAGATTAAAACTGAGGATATTCCGAAGACTGCCTTCAGAACTCGGTACGGGCATTATGAGTTCTTAGTCATGTCTTTTGGATTGACTAATGCTCCTGCTGCTTTCATGGTTATGATGAACAGTGTATTTAAGGAATATTTGGATCAGTTCGTTGTTGTCTTTATTGATGACATCCTCATCTATTCTAAAAGCCGTGAAGATCATGAGCACCACTTGAAGCTGGTACTTTAAAAGCTTCGTGAGAACAAGCTATATGCCAAGCTAAAGAAATGCGAGTTCTGGCTTGAGGAAGTAGCATTCCTTGGGCACGTGGTATCGAAACGTGGAGTATCTGTTGACCCGACGAAGATTGAAGCAATACAAAGTTGGGAGCAACCTAAGTCGGTGACCAAAGTACAAAGCTTTCTGGGCTTAGCTGGTTATTATCGGAGGTTCGTAGAGGGATTTTCTCGAATCGCTACTTCATTAACTCAGTTGACTCGGAAAGATACAAAATTTGTTTGGAGCAAGGAATGCGAGAAGAGCTTCCAAGAGCTCAAGAGGAGACTTATTTCGGCACCTGTTCTAACGATACCATCTGGTTCGGATGGATTTGTCATTTACAGCGACGCTTCGGGCAAAGGGTTAGGATGTGTTCTCATACAACATGGAAAAGTTATAGCCTATGCCTCGCGATAACTCAAAGAATATGAGAGAAATTATCCTACTCATGATCTAAAGTTGGCAGCTGTCATTTTTGCATTAAAGATCTGGAGACACTACCTGTATGGAGAGAAAGTGGAGATCTATACAGATCATAAGAGCCTCAAATATTTCTTCACTCAAAAGGAACTCAACATGCGGCAACGACGTTCGCTTGAGCTGTTAAAAGATTACAATCATACCATTCAATACCATCCTGGAAAATCGAACGTGGTAGCTGACGCATTGAGTAGAAGATCATATACGAGAACGAATGTGATGCTATCAAGGCCTATTTTGTGAGATTTACAAAAGATGGAGATAGAGTTCAAGACTCCGGGGACCCACATGATGATGTCAAGTATACGTGTAGAACCAACTTTGATTGATAAAGTTAAAGCTGCTCAAGCTACAGACCCGGAGCTGATGAATATGAGGAAGAAGGTGCTATTCCAGAAGCAAGGATTGATGAAGAAGGAATACTTCGAGTCAACTCCAGAATTTGTGTTCCTAACGATTCTGACTTGAAGTATAAAATCATAATGGAGGCACACAACACACCGTTTGCAATCCATCCTGGGAGTACTTAAATGTATCGTGATCTTCGACATACATTTTGGTGGAGTAATATGAAGAAAGAGATCGCGAAGTTTATCTCAAGGTGTTTAACGTGTCAACGTGTAAAGGCGGAGCATCAAGTGCCGAAGGGTCCATTGCAACCACTTGAGATTCCAATATGGAAGTGGGAACAAAT
The DNA here is from genome assembly GCA_020205555.1 of Panax stipuleanatus. NCBI lineage: Eukaryota > Viridiplantae > Streptophyta > Magnoliopsida > Apiales > Araliaceae > Panax > Panax stipuleanatus. The sequence goes on from CM035120.1 coordinate 34,857,697, forward strand.
TACGATGGATTTCGTTATGGGTCTTCCCAAGGTTTCTCAAGGCATAGATGCGATTTGGGTTATTGTGGATAGATTAACCAAGTCTGCTCATTTCTTGCCTATACGAGAGACTTATTCCCTTGAACGTTTTGCTCATATGTACGTAAATGAGATTATGAGATTGCATGGCATGCCAGTATCCATAGTTTTGGATCGTGACCCAAGATTCACTTCACGATTTTGGGTCAGTTTGCAGAAAGCTATGGGCACGGATTTACGATTCAGTTCGGCATATCATCCTTAAACGGACGGACAATCAAAAAGGACTATTCAAACTCTTGAAGATCTATTGAGACTCTGTGTTCTAGACTTCAAAGGGAGTTGGGATAAGTACTTACCATTGGTGGAATTCTCCTACAACAACAGTTATCAGGCAAGTATAGGCGTAGCTCCATTCAAAGCGTTGTATGGACGAAAGTGTCGTTCTCCAGTATGCTGGGACGAGGTGGGTGAAGCAACATTGTTGGGACCGGAGTTAGTACGTATGACTACGAAAAAGATTCAAATGATCCGATAACTGATACAAACCGCACAAGATCGACAAAAGAGTTATGTGGATCTTCATTGAAAGGACGTGGAATTTAATGTTGGGGACCATGTGTTATTACGTGTTGCTCCGTGGAAGGGAGTTACGAGGTTTGGCAAGAGAGAAAAGGTCAATCCACGATTCATTGGTCCATTTGAGATCCTTGACGGAGTAGGAAATGTGGCCTATAGACTCGCTTTACCTCCAAGCATGTCTTGTGTTCATAATGTTTTTCATATATTCGTGTTGCGTAAATATGTGAAAGATCCAAACCACATTATTGAGTTAAAACCGGACGAGATAGCTGAAGATTTAACGTATGAGTAGGTACTTGTCAAGATTTTTGATAGGAAGGAGCATGTCCTAAGCTCAAAAATTATACCTCAAGTTAAAGTTTTGTGGAGAAACCATGCTATTGAAGAAATGGCCTGGGAGTTAAAATCGAAAGTGAAAGCGAGGTATCCTCACCTCTTCGACATACCAGGTACGTACGTCAATTTTGAGGATGAAATTTTATAAGGAGGGGAGGATGTAAGACCCCGAATTTTAAAAATAAAGATTTAATTTTTTATATATATTATTTTGAAATAGTAAGGTGTTGATTTGATAAATGTGATAAGTTATGGGTGAAATGTGCAAATATTTCTAAATAAGCAAGTGGTTATAAAATATTCATTGTTGTCGGAGAATATTCGTTTGGTCGTGGAATATTCTTGTTGTCGGGAAATATTCATACGAGGGCGCAGCCATTTGTGGGCCCCACAACGAAATAACTGTCGGATATAGAAAGCGACAGAAATAACCTTTTTATAAATAACGGTAAAACTGTTATTGTTAAACTGTTGAAATACCCGGTGATAAAAATATAGTAATACGCGTTGTTAGACAGTAGCACACGGTATTGCACAGTATTTCAAATTATTGATTCTTACGTAAGAAGGCACTTACTCAATTATTGTTACAGTAATTACTGTTCAATATTTTATATTATTGATTCAATAATTGCTACGTTGATATTTTATATGATTGATTCAATAATTGCTACCGTTGATATTTTGTATTATTGATTCAATAATTGTCATTGCACATTATTTCAAATTATCAAATCAAAATTCATATTATTTGAATAATATTATTAGATAGCATTATTGACAATGTCTAAGGAAGTTCTGTCTAGGAGGGGTTATTTAATTGAGCGCTAGTAAGGAGAAATCCTTATCGGAAGGCCCCCTCTTTCTTGGGAACGACCTGGTTGTCAATATTGTAGTTTCGTAATATTATGGGTGAATAACTAATTATTGATTTATATGATAAAGAAATATTTATTTATGGATATAAAAGAAGGAATTAGTGCTGAGGTATTTTTATCAGTATTTTTGGTGTGGAAAATCATCCGTTTGTGAATTTCGGTCATTTTCGGTTGGGAAGTTGGAAAAACTTCCTTCTACAAAGTTGTAGAGAATTAAATTTCCTATAGAAAAGACATAGAATTTGTATTTTTCTGATAAAAAGGCTATTATTATGAATTATTGAAGTTTCAAAAATAAATGTTTTAATATATATATATATATATATATATATATATATATATATTATATAAAGCATGTGGGATTTTTGGTGAAAAAGTCTTTGATCAATCTTGGTATGCTGCTAACCTGCCAAACTTTGAAGAAATGCTCCGTTGGTCTCAAAAGTCTATTTTGGTGTCCTGGCATTTTCCTATAAATAGGGTGCTTAATTAGAAATGAAAATCACACCAGAAATAGAAAATTCTCTCTCTGTAATATCGAGCGTATTTCTTGTGAGTATTTAAATACTTTGAGCGTTGATAACAGTGCAAGTTTCGTCCACATAATATCCGATATTTCGGTCAAAACTACTTCCCTGTTAAGGTAAGAGATGTTATTTTCTTTCGTAAATGATGTTATTCTTTTCAATATCATTATACCAAAATATTGTCATGAATTTTATTATGAAATTCTTACTTTTTTCGACGGGATTACTATTCACGTATACGGCACTATTCACGTATACGGCACTATTCACTAAAAAATTAAAATTTCTTCTATTTGTCCAAGTTGCCTATTAAGGTTCCTATCTTTGATTGGATCCAAGTTTTGATCTTCATTCTTGAATTTTGTTTTACAAAATATTATTATGGAATATTCTTGAACTTGGATAATCTAAATTACGAATCCTTAATCTTTGTCCTTTATCTCACTAGATTCGTTATTTATATTATTTTTCATCATCCTCAGTCCTAAATGGTGATATAACTGAATATCTTTAGCCTGTAGAGCAAAGATGAATGATTGCCTGATGAATATCTTTGGCCCGTAGTGCAAAGATGAACAGGTGTTAAGATGAACATGACCACTGGTGATACAAATGAATATCTTTGGCCTATAGTGCAAAGATGAATATTTGATTCGAGATGTATATTGATTGATGTTATAGGGATAAAATATTGATGATAGACTTTTAAATCATAGAAGATAGTAGACTTCATTCTCTACTTAACTTTTCTAATGAATTGTTATTTCCGTTGAGAATATTGATCTAAATCTTGTTGTCAATAATATTTTATCTAAATTGTTGAAGACTAACGATAAATTGTTCTTTATTATCTTAGTTATAATATTCTTTACTGGGCTAGTTGAGCTCACCCTTTTCATCTATTGTCCTCTTCAGGAAATGAAAATGTCGCGAGAACTAGTCGGGGGACAGAGTGATGATCCGAGTTAGAGCAGTAGTAGTCCTCACTATTTTTAATAAATAGTGTGATAATAATTATAATGAGGACTTAGTTTGAATGTTAATATTTTCTACATATTTTTATTGACACTCACAGTTGTGTGGTCGTATTTTGCACGACCGTGTGATATAAAAGATTGTATTTGAATTCTGTACCATGTATTTGGCGACTCAGAATGGGTAGGTATTAAACATATTTTGGGGGCGTCACAACATAACATGAGTATAAACTCATAACATATATACCATATAAGCGTAAACTCTTAGACAAATTATAATCAAGTCTTACTACCACAATATCCATGTTCACACTTAGTTTGTTAACTTGAAACTTCACATTATATTATACATGTCAACAACTTAGTTTGTTAACATGAAACTTTAAATTATATAATATGTGTTAACAACTTGTTATAGCATAGTATTACATGTTCATCATATCATCAGGTCCATTAAGTTAGGTTACTCATCATGCTATGGCTTAAAAACACACAAACGGGCAAAATTTCACTTTTCTCTACACCACACCTGCTGGGGCTGGTGTTATACCGGCTGGGGCAGGCCTACATGCTGCATAGTACCCGCTGGGGCGGGTGGCTGCGGCCAGTTCAGCCCCAGTTCGCAATTTTGACAGTTAAGGCCAAATAAATCCAAATTAAACCAACACAGTGATTCTTATAAAGTATAAACTTCATAGGAACATCATATAATGATTCTAACATGCTTTTAACACTTTATATCATGTAATTACTCAAATCAAATCACATAAATTCATTGTTCTTGGTATTTTATAAAGTTTTGAAAGAAAACTTGAAATCCAACGTCACGGATTTGTTATAACTCTGAATCCATCCATTCAAAGTTCGTTTTATTCGTTTAAACATGTATAATTATAATCTACTGTCAATTTTAAGTTAAACAATCAATTCAAAGCATAAATTTTGTACATAAGAGCCAAATACGTGTTCTTTATATTTTTCATACTTTGTAATTCATGAAACTTTGATTAAAGCATGTTTACGTGAAATTGATTACTCTAACACACGAATATATGATATAAAACATGTTATCAACGTATAATAACACGTATATTATCATATCCTAAGCTAATCATCAAAATTGTTCTTCATAGAGAACTTTAAAAACACGTTAATGGAAAACTCTGAAAATTTAATTAAAAACTTAAGAGGAGAGATTACCCTTGCTAGTTTGTTTATATGATTCAAGGATGATGATAGAGACTTCTCAAATTCTTCTCCCTAAATCTTTTCTCACAATTTTCTCTCTAAACTCCCTCTGAGTTTCTCTCTGATGGATGATGTAATATAGATATAAGTATAATATACGTATATATATGATATATGATATAACTGATGTTGTAGTGGTCAGTTAATCCCATTATGGGTTACTGCCCAACTCCTTCTAAGGGCTCGTTTGGCTAGCAACTTATATACTCCTTTCCCATTAATTTAATTAAATGCTTTATAATATAGTTTAATGTCACACTTTTAACCAAATAATCTTATTTAAATCAATTAAATAAAATATCATAAATCCACATTAAATCACATTATCACATAATTAAAATTCTCATTTATTAATTATGTAAAATCATTAAATCTCTAATTAATTATTAAATTAATTAGGATAACTTATGCTTATTAAATAATTCATTTAATCAAATAAGCTCAATTAAATTCATACTTTGAACTTAAAAATTACTACACATTAATTTAATCAATGTAACACATATAATTAAATTAATCTACCACAATTCCATCAATTAATTATTTAATTCAATAATTAAGTCATCGAAAAATATTTATTTAATTCAATAAATATTTAAATTAAACTATAAAATTCTCGTTCGTCACATCTTTCCCCCCTAAAAAGGATTCTGTCCCTAGAATCACGGTTCTATTTAATTCCTCCCGTTACATTCTCCCCCCTTACAAAGATTATGTCCCCGGAATCGCTTACACAAAATTATGTAAATAAATGTGGGTAAGTTTTCATCATATGCTCTTCGAGTTCCCACGTAACTTCTTCAGCATTGTGGTTCCTTCATATTACCTTAACAAAAGGTATTACTTTATTTCTGAGAACTTGTTCTTTCCTGTCAACAATCTAAACAGGAACTTCTTCATAGGATAAGTTTTTCTCAAATTGTAGGGGTTCATATTCAATAACATGTTTGTAATCGAGTTTGTATGGTCATAACACTAACACATAGAAGACGTTGTGGACATGCTCTAGCGCTAGAGTTAAGGCTACCTCATATGTGACTTCTCCAATCCTTCACAGCACCTCAAAGGGTCCAATGAACCTCGGGCTCAATTTTTCCTTTTTACCGAATCTGATCTTTCCTTTCCAAGGAGAGCCTTTCAAAAATACAAAGCTACCCGATTCAAATTCTACATTCTTGCAGTGTGGATTGGCGTATTTCTTCTGCCTATCTTGAGCTGCTACCATTCTTGTCCGGATTACCTTGTCTATCTCTGTTGTCTGCTGTACCAGTTCTGGTCCTAGTAATTGTCTCTCGCCAACTTCATCTCAGTATATTGGAGTTCTATACTTTCTGTCGTACAACGCTTCGTAAGGCGGCATGCCAATACTACCGTGGTAACAGTTGTTGTAACCAAATTCTACAAGCGGTAAGTGGTCATCCCAATTTCCTTTGAAATTCATGATGCACGCTTTCAACAAATCCTCCAATGTCTGGATCGTTCTTTTGTTATTCCCATCTGTCTGAGGGTGATATGCCGTACTCATTCTCAATTGCGTCCCCATGCATTCCTGCAGTCGCTTCCAGAAGTTTAATGTGAAGTGCGGGTCTCTGTCGAAAATAATCGACATCGAAACTCCATGCCTTGAAATAATCTCTCTCACATACAGTTTTTCTAATTGGTCTAAGTTGAATCTGATCTTGATCGAAAGGAAGTGTGCTGATTTCGTCAGTAGATCAACGATAACGCCTTTCTAAGTTGCTCAGAAGGCCCACCATAAAATCCATCGTAATGTGTTCCCATTTCCATTCTAGGATCTCTAGAGGTTGTAGCAACCCACTTGGCCTCTGTTGTTCTGCTTTCACTTTCTGACATGTCAGGCACTTGGCAACACAATCGGCAACACAATCGGCAACATCTCGTTTCATATTCGGCCACCAGAAATATTGTCGGAGATCCTGGTACATCTTGGTACTTCTGGGGTGAATCGAATATCGTGAGCTATGAGCCTCGCTCAAAATATCCTCCTTAATCTCTGGCACTGGCGGTACCCAAATTCTTCTCTCAAATCTCAACAGTCCCTCATTGTCTACCTTGAATTTCAGTTCGGTCCCTTCAAATATCTTCTTCTTCACCTTCTCACATTCTTCGTCCTGAAGTTGAGCTTCTTTAACTTAATCCAATAGAGTTATAACAGCCTGTATCTGGAACAACTTTTCATCGACTTCCATAGGATACCTCACCTCCAATTCCATCTTTTCCATTGCTGAAATTAGCTCCTCCTGAGCGGTCAACATCATCAATTTCTCCCGACCTTTTCTGCTTAAGGCATCGGCAACCACATTTACTTTACCCGGATGGTATAAAATCTCGCAGTCATAATCCTTAATTAACTCCAACCATCTTCTCTGGCACATATTCAAATCCTTCTATGTAAACATATATTCAGACTCTTGTGGTCTGTATCTATTTTACACTTCTCCCCATAGAGATAGTGTCTCCAGATCTTCAAAGAAAATACCGCTGCAGCCAACTCCAAGTCATGGGTCGGATACCTCTTCTCGTAATCCTTCAACTGTCGTGATGCATACGCGATAACCTTGTCGTTTTGCATAAGCACACAGCCTAGTCCTTTATGCGACGCATCACTATACACCACAAAATTTCCTGTGCTATCCGGAATAGATAACACAGGTGCCATGCTTAACCTCTTCTTAAGCTCTTAGAAACTTTCCTCACACTTCTCCGTCCAAATGAATTTTACCGCTTTTCTAGTCAAATTCTTCAGTGGAGTTGCGATCTTGGAAAAGTCCTGAATGAATCTTCTATAATATCTGACCAATCCATGAAAACTTCTCACTTCTTACTGTGTCTTTGGCTAATCCCAATTCATCACAACTTTAACTTTGGATGGATCTACCGAAATTCCGTCCTCATCAATCACATGTCCGAGAAATAGCACCCTCTCAATCCAAAATTCGCATTTTAAAAACTTGGCGTACAACTTCACTCTCCTTAACGCCTCTAATGTCACCTTCAAATGCTCTTCATGTTCCTCCTTGGTCTTCGAGTATACCAAAATGTTGTCGATAAACACCACCACAAATTTGTCCAAAAACGGTTTGAACACTCCATTCATCAGGCCCATAAATGTTGCAGGTGCATTTGTTAGACCAAATAACATCACCAAAAATTTGTAGTGACCATATCGAGTCCTGAACGCTGTCTTCAGAACATCCTCTGGCCTCACCTTCAACTGATGATAACCATTTCTCAAGTCTATCTTCGAGAAATACCTCGCTCCCTTAAGCTGATCAAACAGGTCGTCAATCCTAGGCAACAAATACTTTTTCTTAATTGTGACCTTGTTTAACTCTCTGTAGTCGATGCAGAGCCGCATCGTCCCATCCTTCTTCTTCACAAATAACATCGGCGCTCCCCACGACGATACTCTCGGTTGAATGTACTTCTTGTCCAGTAGCTCTTGCAGCTGTACCATCAATTCTTTCATTTCTACCAGAGCCATACGGTACGGTGCCTTCGATATTTGAGCCATTCCTGGAGCCAAATCGATCACAAACTCATCCTCTCTGTCTGGATAAAGTCCTGGCATATCATCTGGAAATACATTTATGAAGTCCTTCATGACTGGTATCTCCTCTAGCTTCGGACTCTCTTTACAACTATCGATTATGTAGGCTAAATATCCTACACAGCCTTATCTTAATAACTTCCCCGCCTGCATCATCGTCAGACAACTTGCTTGTCTAGGCGACTTTTTGCCATAAAATATAACCTTTGACGGAGTCATAAGGTTAATACACTTTCTTTGGCTATCAATTATCGCTCCATAATTGAATAGCCAATCCATTCCCAGAATAACGTCGAATTCCCCAATTCTAATCGGGATAAGATCTACGTTCATAACGTTACCCTTAATATCCACCCTATAGTTCTTATGTACATACTTTACAGGGATCACTTGTCTATTCGCAATCTCTATGTTCATAGGGTATTCTAACTCGTCCTTAGGCAATCCTAAGTTCTTAGCAAAATCATCGGATATAAATGAGCAAGTAGTACCCGAATCAAATAATATATATGCATTAACTTTATTGATCGGAATGATACCTAACACCACATCGCGAGACTGCACAGCATTCTGCACTGTCATATTGAATGTCCTGGCGGTTGGTCGATTAGTCGCGGTCGGTCCTGTAATTGTCAGAGCATTTCCACAACTGTTACCTCTGTTCCATCCAGCTCCTGCCCCTCCTAATACCTTCTTGGGGGAATCCCTGGCCAAATGGTCCTTCGATCCACAAGTGAAGCAGGCGCCCTTCTTAGGTTTAGGGCAGTTCGGTGCTATGTGGCCTTCCTGACCACAATTGTAGTATACCCGCTTACTTTTCATACAGACCCCCAGGTGGTTCTTCCCGTAGGTCGGACATGCTTTAACCCTCTTCTTCTGGCTTCCTTGCTGATTTTCGGTTGATGTGTTGTCATTCCACCTCCTCTTTTGATTATTGCTTCCTCCCACGTTGCTACCACTAGCCTTGTTGTTACCTTCTCCTTCACTCTTCTTCTTCTTCTTCTTCTGATCTTAGTTGTATTTGGTCACCGCATCTCTTCCACCTTCAGCGAGGATGGCCTTCTCCAATAGTCAAGCAAAGGTGTTCAGTTGGAACATCAACACCTTGCTATATAACCAGGGTTTATATGAACCCGAATTTTCAGATATTATTAAAATAAGAATTTAATAAACAAAATTCTTAAGGCATGTGTTGGGTTCAAATAAGAATATATATATACATATATATATATATATATATATGTGTTATGAGGTAGGTGGTATTGTGTTGCATAGGGTAATATGAACTATGTAATATATGATTTTTGTGTTTAATAAATATATTATTATGATATACTTGTAGAGATAATTTCTTTGAAGTAAAGGAGATGGATAAAATTTATCTATCGATATTAAAAAATTTATAAAATTATTTTATCATAGTAAGTTGGTGACATTAAATATCTTTGATAATCACCATTTTTTGAGTATATGTACGAGTAAGTGTTAAGTCTAAGGTAGTTCAATCGTACCTTTAATGGTTGATGTATAGTAGCTAGGCTAAACGATTTCTTCAAAGAGCGGAGGTATATACGAATTAGTAATCGATCTAACTCACTGTGAAAATAGTGTAGACGAGATAAAAATTAATTTGTTGGTTGTTTGTGGGAAACCACTCAGTATACTATATTGAATACTATTAAATACTCAATGTGTGCTAGGTTTAGACTTGTAAATAAGTATGAGATATAATTAGTGCTTAAGCTGTCCATGGATGGATTGAGATAGCAAAGCATGAATTAGTTAATTATGGGAATTAACTAACGAGAATAAATATTGGTTAGAGATTTATAATTGACATATGGCTAAAATGTATAGATTGAAGAAATTGTTTTGGGACAATTTATGGAAAGGAAAGAGAAATAATTATCGTATGTTTCTAATAAAGGATATTAAAATAAATTCTAATATTGAATTATTTTAATAAAGAGAGGATATTATTTTATATAATGATATTACCTCATATAGTTTTATATGAGGTAATATGTATGATTAAATAATATGGTAAATATATTAAAATGTATTTGCTATATGTAAATAAATTGATATAAACAATTTATCATAATAGGAAATAAACTTATTATCTATTTTCTATATATAATATGTGTACATGTGCCGTACATATAATTATTTTAATGAGACATAGATATTATATTAATATAGTATCTTGAGAAAATGAGTAAATTATTTTATTATAATTAATGCCTATATTTGGAGAAAACGTGATAAAAATATTTTATGTCATGTTATGACAAAATACATAATTTTTATAATAGTAATGTATCTCCAAGAGGGTTAAATTTATAAAAAAAAAAACTAAGTTATTTTAATAACTTGAGTTACTATATTACCGTAAATGTTATAAATAATATTTGAATATTTCCGTTCACGACATATAAGTTTATGTGAACATTGAGATATAATAGTTTTAAGTAAATTGAACATGTTATGTATAGGTATATATGTATATGGATGTATAAGGGAGGTATTTAATTACATATGTGTGTATAAAGACTTGTATGCTAGCTTTGTGTACAAGGTGGGAATTAATTATGTGATATGACGCAATAGACCCCCTCCCATGACCCCTATTCTATGCCCAAATGCTGATTTTTTTTGCCATGGTGTAGTTCACAAGGTAGAGCCATGTGGGGGGGGGGGGGGGGGAAATGATGAGGAAGGACAATGAATAGTAGTAGTTGGTGGAGTTAGCCACCAACTTTTCGTTGCCCCTTGTGTAATGTCCATAGGAGGGTAATAGCTTGGCTATAAATAGAGGTCATGCATTGGTGTGAAGAGTTTGTTAGTTCAATTGCTAAATTGTTGCTACGTTAATAAATAATTGATATTAATTATCATTATAATAATTGGATATATTTGAGATAATAAATTTTATGAAAAATGATGGGTTGAGAATACCCAACCAAATTATATTTAGCTCAATTATAATATTAATTGAATTTAACCGATATACATGAGGTACATGATAATATGTATTGGTGTATATTAAAGTGTGAGTATACTTGTTTATACGTGGTTGTGCAAATACATATATACACATATATTTGTGCCCATAACTTAACATAATGTAGTAACCTTAAGTCATTGGAATTGATTTAATGAGCCAAAAATGAGATAAACCTAAGTATGCTTGCACCCATTTTACTAATGCTGAGTTTATAAACTCTTGTCCCAAAATTATAGTCCCATCTCCTTCTTCTTCTCCACGTGATAGACCATTGGCCTATCCTATTCCTATACATTACTGAAAATTGAAATGCTAGAATGATGGTGATGATAGCTATGGAATGATGGTGATGATGAAGAGGGGAGTGGTCTTAATAGTGACTCTCCACCAACTCCTTCTTGTCCAATGTCTTCTCCTTCCTTCCTTTGGTTTGAAATATTGGGCAAAGCCATGAATTGGGTAAGAGTTCTTCTATAAATAGATACCCTTCCCTTCACAATTCTAGTTGCTTGAATTCTTGGTAAGTTCATATAGAAAGTGTGTTGGTGAGGATTGGTAGAGCAATCTGAAATTGGTAGTCAAGGGAATTCATTTCAAGCTTCAAGAGGTATAATGTTTATCTATGTTTTGAAGTTTAATCAATTATAATTCATAAAAATTGCATGAATTAGGTAAGAAGTGATATGTGAGATGATGGTAACATGTTAGTAGATACTATATACATGTTATAGAGGCAATGTGATGGATTTCTAGTAGGCTTCATAAAGAATTGTGTGATTGGTTTGAGCTCTGCTTTTGCAGAAGCCCATTCTGGATTGGAACCGGAGTGGCACGGCCGCGCCACTCCCTACTACAAATGCAACGCGGCCGCTCTGTTCTGCAGAAAAGAAATCCAATTTTTGTTTTTTTCTGATATGTGAGGCATGCTAGTTTAACTCTAATAAGTGTATAAATGAGTCTAACATGTGACCTAAGATTACCATGCATGTAGTGAAGGGTATTAGTTGGTTTGACATAAAATATTCAAAGGAAACTTAAAGTTTTGAAAATGAAACCTGAGGAATTTAATGTCCTTTGAGTTCTGACCTTGGAATATATGTACGCATATCAACGTGCATGAAATGTAGATTTAAAGTTACCTTGCATATGCTAGAATTGTCATAGCTTGGTTTAAAATATTTTTAAGGAAAACTTGGAAGTTTGAGAACTAATAGTCTTGAACATTATGTAAAGTGTATTCTGACTTTTCAAGTATGTATACTAGGACACTTTATGCCTCTAGAAATGACGAATGTGTTCACATGTAGCTAAGTATGACTAGACTATTTAAACATGGTTTAAAATGAGTTTTCGAGTAATGTATTATGCTATATCTATGTAAATGAGATAGATACATATGAGCATGCGTATTAAAAGCTTATTAGTACCAATACATGGTTTAAAAACTTATAAACATTGAGCCTTTGTTAAAGGGAGTTGTTAAGCCTTGTTGATTGAAATAATTCAATATAGAGCTATGTGATTCAAGACTAGATAGTTGGAATGTGAATTTGAAGAAAGACCAAATCCTACTTAATGTATGTTTATAGCATGTATCAGAATACATGGTATGATAGGACTAAACTATGCAATAAAAATCTCAGTTCTGGTTTTGGTAGGGAGTAGCGCGGTCGCGCCACTCCCAAGCTTACATGTAGCGTGGTCGCGCCGTTCTGCAGAGTTGCAAAGTGCAGTTTGTTAACTGCATGGTCTTAAGTTATGGTTATATGTTTTCCTTAAGGACTACAAGATATGAAACAAGAGTGTTTAGATGAACATGAAAGTAGAATGAGCTAGTCTCATGATTATCCTAAGTTAAAGTAAAATGAAACCAAGTTAAAAAATGATATACAAATTATTCTTCTATTAAGAGAGTATGAAATGTATGACTGATGGGTATTAATCCATGATTATATAACTGTGTAGGAATACACGAAGTGCAGATAGCTATAAGAAGTTAAGTTGCAGTTGATAAACTACGAGCCAGGCAAGTCTTTCAATTCCTATTTGTTATATAAATTCGATAACTGTTAGTTGAATTGTATTATGCTATATGGATGTTGACTTATATATGAAATGTATATGAGATATGTATGAGATTGAAAGTTGATCTTTGATGATATGCTTGCAGAGTTAATCTCTATACTTGTTATATGAGAAGTAGCATGCGTAGTAAATCTAAATGATTATGATTGCATGAATTGAGTATGATATTATATGCTATGTGATGCATGAAAACTGTTAGAATTGCTGAGCTGTCGAGCTCACTCTTGTAAATAACCATTTTTGTAGGTTAAGGGCTCACGGTAAAGTTACGTGCTTCTTGATTGATAGAGTTCAATAGTATCGCTAAGAAGATTACTATTTAGTTGAAGTTATTGCTTGAACCATGTTTAGGTTCTAGGAAATGTTCATGATAGTAGCTTACAATGTTTAATACATGTTTAGTTGTAAAGTTGTACGATGTGATACATAGAGGATTTCGAATTGAGATGTAAGAGTCTATGCAGTAATTTGATTAAAGTGAATCATAACATAAATTTGATTCAAGGATATGTAATTGATAAAGATTGTGATTTAGATATAATAAAGAGAGAAGATTGAAAAAGTTTAAATTATTCCGCATTTTTATAACATCGAATATGATGTATATACATGAATGGTAAATGACCAAGATTGGAACTTATTAAAGTTTGGGGTCATTATACAGATCCTGGAATTGGGAAGAATTTATATTTTAAATTGTAATAAGCAAAGTTATATTCATTAAGTTATGAATAAAAGATATAGATAATTTGACAATAGTAGTATTGTGGCGAACCGGATCCGAGGTTTGGAGAGGGACCCGGATCTGGGGTCGTCACAGGTTGGTATCAGAGCTGTAGGTTATAAACCTTAGGTAAGTGTATCTTTGGCTATAACCTTAGAGAGAGAAAGATAAAGATTAAAATATATATAAGCAAAGATTCAAAGAAGAATCTTGAAGTATCTAGAGAATGAGAATCAGGAGTTATCTAACTCCGGTAATAAAAATGTTAAGACGATGTTTATAAGATGAATATGACAAAGATAATAAGAATAAACTCGAGTGGAGTTTATTTAATAATAGGAAAGAACCATAAGGTAGACCGATGATCACAATGTGATCAGATTGAACTATGAAATGATAGATGGTCTGTAAGACTAAGTAGTTATAGCTTGATGCTATAAGAGAATGTACTATTAAATGGTACGAGATGAACTCATGGGGAGTTGTATATGATGAAATATAGAGAATTTGTAAGGAGCAGAGAGCAAGTTAGGAGTAAGATAGAGTTAGATATTGGATTTCCATTGAGGACTTAGGTGATGGCTTAGTTGTACAAACCTTTGTGTGGCCGGAGGTTTCGTGCTTGCGCTGAGTACATCACATTGATAATTGTTAGAATGTTGGTGTCGCACTATCTGTGACGAACTAGAATTTTGTAAAGATATTTGAATATTTATTGAAATAAATAAATATTTTTAATGATTTAATTATTGAGTTAAATAATTAATTTATGAATTTGTGGAAGATTAATTTAATTATGTGTTACATTAATTAAATTAATGTGTAGCAATTTAATAGTTCAAGGAATATATTTAATTGAGTTTATTTGATTAATTGAATTAATTAAATAAGCATATGTTACTTTAGTTAATTTAATAATTAATTAATGAATTGACATAATTAATAAATAAAAATATTAATTATGTGACAATGTGATTTAATGTGAATTATCTTATTTTATTTAATTGATTTAAATAAAATTAATTAATCAATAAGTAAGGTGACAATTAACTATATAGTAAACTAGTTAATTAAAATAAATGAAAAAGGAATAAGGGAACAAGCCAAACAAGGCCTTAGGAGGAGTTAGTCTACAACGGTAGTATTTATAATACGTATACGTTGTTTTTCTAATCCATTATCAGAGAAACACTTAGAAATATCAGAAAAAATTCAGAGAGAAAAAGAGGAAGAGATTGAGAGAAATTGAGAAAGGAAGAATTGAGAGATCATTGTGTTGTTAACTTTGATTTATCTTCACTACTAAAGGGTAATTCTTCTTTTTTAAGTTTTCAAAATTAAGATTTCTTAAATACGTACTTTTAAGTTTTCTGTGAAATTGGGTTTCCCAATTGGGTTACGATATAATTTTATCTATATGGGTATGTGATGATAACGTGTTTTATAATATATAATCACGATTTAAAAGGACCAATTTTATTTAAGATGGCCTTAATTGGGTTTTTGGAAATCACAGAGTTTATTTAAACATATGTTCAAATTTTCTCTGTTAAGAATTATTTTGGAAAATTAAACTAAGATATGTTTATATATGTAATCATATATATTGATATTATGTGTAGAATCATGTAGGTATGATTTACACTGATCACACCAAGAAATTTTGTTAAAAATTGGATTTTTCAAAAATACAGAGTGTTGAATATGGGTTAATAACCCATATGGGTAAAATACATGTTGTAATCATATGTTTTGATTAAAATTGACGTTTGATTATAAGTGTATATGTTTAAACAAAGATAATGGAATTAAAATGAACGAATTCGGTGTAGTAACGAATCCGTAATGTTAGATTTTATATTTTTCATTAAATTTTATAAAATTTATGAAGAACAATGAAATTGATGGTGTTAAATTATGTAATTATATGACTTGGAATGTTAAGAACATGTTATAAGTGATATATAATGTTCTTGTGAAGTTTATACTTCATGGGTAACATTATAAATCAGTGTATTGGTGTAAAAGTGGAGAAAATGGCCGAATTTCTATGTTCTTCGCGAACTGGAAATTCTGGAAAAAGCAGCCAGCGCGGCCGCGCCGGGTGCACGGTTAACGGCATGCGGCTGCGCCAGGCCTGAATTTTTGAAAAAAATTGAGTGTTGGAAATTTGTAAAATGTGTTTTGAGTCTAATGAACATGAACACATGTTGTATAAATAGGATAAAATGTTGATATGAGTTTAATAATTTATGTTATGTGATTAATTAATAAATTAATTACATGACTTAAACTATTATTTGTAAAGGTTAAATAATGTGTTATAAACATTAAGACATTATTTTAAATCTAATTAACATGAAGACATGTTATGTATGTAATGAGTTATTAATACATTTTAATAACTTAAGTTACGTGATTAATTAACAAGCTAATTAATCAACGTAAACCATTATTTGAAAACCTAATAATGAGTTTGAAGAATACTATTGTAAATCAATAATCATATCGAACTTGTGATTAATTGATATTTGTGAATGTATTGATAGGAAAGAGTAATTAAAAAAGTGAGTAATAATTGTAGCTTGCGCACGAGGCAAGTTTTCTATCCCTAACTTACTATTATTGTTGGGCAAGTTTCCTAAGCTAAACTCTTTAAATTGAGCAATTGCTATGCTTAATTACTATTGTTGAGCAAATTCTTACTCTTGAATATCCAAGTTTAGAATTTCACATGAGATGCCATGATTCTTTTAAAAGTATCATTTAAGTGTACAATACTTATTCGATTGTATACCTTGAGAAGTTAATATTCAATTTGAATATCATTTATTGAGTTATCCAAACCAACTTTATTTGGTGCGGATTCTGATGTCAAACTGAGATGAACAACCCTAATATAGGGGATTAATGAAGATGCTTTAAGCGTTAAGATAGTGTGCACAGTATCAGTACAAAGGACTGATCTCCCTAAGCACGAGAAGTAAAGTCTATACTCTTATGACTGTTAAAGGTTTGAAAGGTTATTATACTTAACAACCTAAGACTCGGTTCAAGGTCTTAATGACCCTCAGAAGTAATTTGATTCACGATTAATATTCTTGATTCAAAAGTTGAGAAGTAATTTGATTCACGATTAATATTCTTGATTCAAAAGTTGAGAAGTAATTTGATTCTCGATTAATATTCTTGATTCAAAAGTTGAGCTTTCTGTTACTCAGAATTCTTTTATTCGCATGTTATTATTCTGTCATATTTTTATACTTGCGGGCATTCGTGCTCACTCTTGCATAATAACATTACAGCTAATAATGAACGAAGTGATGTACCTTCTAGTAGCAAGGGCAAAGGAAAAGCTAACAAGTATTGAAGACTTGTGTTGATGTTAAGAATGTTAAAGTTCAAGATTTATGTGTGATGACTTAAGACTTATTTATTTACGTTTTCACAACAGAGATTTAAGGTTAAGTATAACCTGGGATTTATGATGTATTATTATGTCAGATGATGTAAGATGATGATTTATTTATCTAATAAATGAATTTCATTATTTATGGGTAGATAGTTGTATGATATTGGAACAGTGAACACTAAATCCTGTGAAAATTAAGATACCGGATTTGGGGGTGTCACACTATCGATATACATATGGAGAAAAGGTGATTCTTTTCTCATATTTATTATGATAGATAAAGATTTTTAAGATTAAATTAGAAAATATTAAGATTAGGTGCGAGTTCTTAATACTCATGCCTATGATAAGTTTGTAACTCATAATCATATGTATTTTTGAGCCCCTAAGCGTATGAACTTTTCCTGATTGGTTCTTGGACTACGTATTGCTGGGACAAGTTCCTAAAATCTTATTATTGTGGTATGTTCCTGAACTTCCATGGTGTGATAAGTTTGATGAACTATACTGGGAATAGATATATATATATATATATATATATATATATATATATATATATATATCAAGAATTAAAGATTTTGGTATAGTGAGCATTGATGGTATTAAAGATTGATAGAATGATGAAGCCATGTAGTAAGAGATTGAAGTTGATGGAGAAATTTGGATTTTTTTAAATCTCCTAGCTATACTAGATTTTCAAAATTTATTGACTTCGTGCTAGTGTTTTCACTTTATTTTCTTGAGAAAACATTGGGTCAGATGACTGAACCAATGAGTTATAAAAATGATACCATTATTTGTATGTTTATGCTATTTGTTTCGGCTAAGACAAAAATGATTTGAAAATCTTTTAAAATGTTTTTTTTGACCATATGCATCATTTGATATGGTGTAGGATGGTAAACGATGGAGTCATCAATGCAATCGAATCTAGTGTCCGAAGCGATCGTAAGATCGTCTGTCCGTTATGGTATGATGTAATATGACAAAGTCATAAAATGACGAAATCTTCAACGACTACTGAGTTGGTACTGTATCATGACGTCATAAAAGAATTTTTGGTTTTCATTTAAACTATGAAAAAGATCAATTAAGTTAATTATATTCGATTGATGTCCGAATCCAAATTATTAATGAAAGTCTAAGCTATTTGATTCGGCTATACAACTGTTAAAGAATATTTATGGAATTCGAGCATTCTTGTGTATTTATGCCAAACCAGATTGCTCTGGTGCAGATTTAGATGTTGAAAAGCTGAGGTGAACAACCTTATAAAGGGGACATATTTTTGGAGACAATGGTTCCGAGCGTAACGCATATAGTCGTTACAATACACTACGTTGCAGCACAATGTAGTGGTATAATAGGATAATCACCTCGTGTACGCATGGAGGGTGTTTTCAGTCTTTGTGATTGATAAACACTCTGGTTTGCAGTGTGAAAAATTTTGTTAAAGCATTAGTAAACCTAGAGAAGAGTTCACGGTCTTGTGACCCCTCAGCATAATTTGGAATCTAAGTTATTCATACTACTTCCCGATTATTGAACAATTGTGGAAGATTCTTATTATTTCCGAAGGGTGAATGTAGTAAGTAGAATGTCCCTTAGAAAGAAGGAAGTGGTAGGATGCAATTGAGCAAGTTATAATAATAAAACTTTTGAAAAGAGAAGGGATGCAGTTATCTAAAGAATATGTAATATTCGGAATAACACCAAGTAGGGAATGTTTCGATGATTCCGAGGACGGAATCCTTATAAGGGGGAGAAAATGTAAGAACCCGAATTTTCAAAAATTATTAAAATAAGAATTTAATAAATAAAATTCTTAAGGTATGTGTTGGGTTCAAATAAGAATATATATATGTGTGTGTTATGAGGTAGGTGGTATTGTGTTGCATAGGGTAATATGAACTATGTAATATGTGATTTTTGTGTTTAATAAATATAATATTATGATATATTTGTAGAGACAATTTATTTGAAGTAAAGGAGATGGGTAAAATTTATCTATTGATATTAAATAATTTATAAAATTATTTTATCATAATAAGTTGGTGACATTAAATATCTTTGATAATCAACATTTTCTTGAGTATATGTATGAGTAAGTGTTAAGTCTAAGGTAGTGCAATCGTACCTTTAATGATTGATGTATAGTAGTTGGGCTAAATGATTCCTGTAGAGAGCGGATGTATATACGAATTAGTAACCGATCTAACTCACTGTGAAAACAGTGCAGACGAGACGAAAACTAATTTATTAGTTGTTTGTGAAAAATCACTCAATATACTATATTGAATACTATTAAAGACTCGATGTGTGCTAGGTTTAGACTTGTAAATAAGTATGGGATATAATTAGTGCTTAAGCTGTCCATGGATGGATTAAGATAGCGAAGCATGAATTAGTTAATTATGGAAATTAACTAACGAGAATAAATATTGGTTAGAGATTTATAATTGACATATGGCTAAAATGTATAGATTGAAGAAATTATTTTGGGACAATTTATGAAAAGGAAAGAGAAACAATTATCGTATGTTTCTAATAAAGGATATTAAAATAAATTCTAACATTGAATTATTTTAATAAAGAGAGGATATTATTTTATATAATGATATTACCTCATATAGCTTTGTATGAGGTAATATATATGATTAAATAATATGGTAAATATATTAAAATATATTTTTTATATGTAAATAAATTGATAGAAATAATTTATCATAATAGAAAATAAACTTATTATCTATTTTCTTTATATAATATGTGTACATGTGTCGTACATGTAATTATTTTAATGAGACATTGTGACAACCATAGAATTTATAAGATTTTAAATGATTAAATAAATGTTAAATAATAAGATCTAGACTGAAAATAGAGTATGGATTTAAAAATTTTGTGAAGGACTTATATGGTTTTGTGTATTATTTATATATTTATTTAACATATAAAGAGAATTAAGAATAAAGTCTTGTAACCTAATATATATATTAGGTATGAAAATAAATAACTTAAGGATTATAATATGTAGGGATGTTAGTATTTAAAATTTTTACTAACCTAAGAGATTAAGTTTATTATCTCAATTAATTAATTTTATAAAAGCAAGTCTAATTGTGTTAAGTAATTAAATGTACATGAGTAAGGATTTGAATTACAAATGTGGTGAATAGAAATTCTAATTAAATGATTAGAGTAGGATAGAATTAAAAATTAGTGGACTATATTAATTTATATAGCCCAATTATTTTATTAGAAGGCCCAAAAAAAATTAATGGGAGCCAAAGACTTTAGCTAAATTATAAGGGATTTATTTGGATATTTAAGTGAGTAAATATTGCAATAAAACCAAACCAAAGTTGGGGGTTAAAAGGAAGAAGAATTCGGTCAACAAGGGAGGAAGAAATGAGAGGTTCATGTATGCAATGATGATAAATTACCAACTCTCAACAACTCTTTACCAACCTACTTAGGTGTCATCTTCTCATTTCACCAACACCTTTAACCAAGCTTACAAGAAACATCCAAATGATTAAGGAAGAGATGAGAAGAGTGGAGTGTTGGGCATTAATATGCATACATATTTTTATATCTAAATAACTCTCCCAAACAAAACCATACTCTTTTTCTGTTTCATCTCATTTAGCTTAGCAACCAAAAAGAAAGAAAGAGAAGGGGTTTTCGGACAAGAAAGAGGTAGAGAGAAGAGGGATTTCACAGCCATAAGAAAGGTAGAGGGAGATTATTTTGTGTACTCTAAGTTCCTTAAACAAACTTAGGTAGAAGAAAAGAGAAGCATGCAAGCAAAAGTATAAATTTTAACTAGTTTATTCATTTTATTTTGAGTATTTTCAATCAAAACTTGGATCTAAGATTTTAAAACTCCAAAACCTTAGATCTATATGTTACTAAGTATTATATGGTTGGATCTATCACTTTTAAGTCTCAAAACTTAGATCAAAAGCAAGAAAAATGAAACTATGTTTCAAAAGTTAGAAAAATCTTAATTTTCTTAGCATAAATTATGTTTTGCTTGGATTTGGTGTATGTTTGGTGTAATAGATCATAGATCATGGTAGATCCATGATTTTAAGGTGTATTAGTATGTATTATGATAGTTTATGACGTTTAATGTTTTGTTAATCAAGAGATCTAGGAAGATTTCTTAGAAATCATAAAAACTGGAAAATCAAATTTTGAGAAAACGCAACGTGAAATTCAAATGACCATCTCTCTCTTAATATTCTGAATTTTTTAGTGTGGTCAATTTCAAAACTTAGATCTATGAGTCTTCTAACGTTTTCAAGTGGAATCACTAAAAAATACCATGTAGATTTCCGGGTGGACTGTTTTTAGCAAAGGACGCAAAAATTAAAAATGACAAAAAGTATGTTGTCCGAAAATTTCAAGGACTGTTTTGGCCACTTAATTTGTGTAATAAATTTCAATCTTTTGGGATATTAAAATATATGGGATAAAGTATCTTGTGTCCAAAAATGAGCTCATTCCGACTTAAATTGACCAAGTTAAGACCATTTCAATATTTGTATTTTTCCAACGAAAAATGCTATAACCGGAGTTCTATAACTCCGATGGCCACGAATTTAAACTGGAAGTTCACGTTAATACATGTAAGATCCCGCTAAGAGTTGGGAATTTTTAGAGTTAAACGTGATGTAGCAAATTTATTAAGGAATTAACTAGAAATGGATTTTTGAAAAATACTAAAGGAAATTGAAAAATTCCTGAAAAATTATTTTTGTGTATAGAATACATGTATTTATGTGTGGACAAAAGATAAAAAAATAATAAGATAATTTGGTTAAAAAAGGGGAATCTAGTTTGCTGGATTGGAATCCAATTTTTTGGATTGCAATCTGGTTTGCTGGATTGGCCATCAAGTTGCTGGAATGGTCTGTTTAGATAATCCAGGTTACTGAATAAGTATGTTTTGTCAATCCAGGCTTGCTGTATTGGATGCAAGTTGAATCCAGGCTTGCTGGATTGAGGGACAGTTGAATCCAATCTGCTGGATTGGAAAATAATTTACTAAATTAAAAGTTGTTTGAATCTAGGTTTTTGGATTAGGTATTCGGCTTATTAGATTATAAGAAGGACCTATAAAATGAAATATTAAGTTTTAATTCACAAGTTGTATAATAAAGTAATTGATAAGTCTAAGGTAGTACACTCGTACCCTTTAATGGTTGATGTATAGTAGCTAGGCTAAATGACTCCTTCATATGGGGAAGGTATCTACTAATTAGTAACCGATCTAACTCACTGTGAAAATAGTGTAGACGAGACAGAAACTAATTTGTTAGTTATTTGTGGGAAATCACTTAGTATACTATATTGAATACTATTAAAGACTCGATGTGTGCTAGGTTTACACTTGTAAATAAGAATGGTGTTAAGGATATCTAATATTTGACTGTGGTTAAGTGTTAGATGGTTTACTTTTAAAGTAATAGTATTATGAGATAAGTATGTTATACTAATTGAAAGATATATTTTATAACTGATAGGTCTTTTCAATAAAGCGATTAAATTAGATTGCATAGCAATAATCGACTATACAGGCAAGTTCCTATACTCTTTTATTGAGCAAGTTTTCTTTAACTCAAAATTGAGTTATATTTTCAAAGCATGTTCGTGAATAATTATTGTTGATTATTCACATCTAGAATGATTATTGATTCGCACTTAGTGCATGTTGCATATGTTCATCAGGTATGAAAGGCTGATCACCTTCATTACTCTAAGGTTCAGTTAAATTTGTTCATTGTTCATTGTTGGCCATTCATCATTATTGACTCAGTCATTCATTTATGAAAATTGATTTACATTCTTCCATAATTATTATATTGTTGAAAGTTTGTCAGCTTATTATTCTTTTCAATCATGATATATCTTCATTTGAACTTAAACTTGCTGGGCAAACTTGTTGCTCACCCTTGCTATATCATGATAAATATTTCAGATTAAAGACGAAACTTCAGACACAGTCAAAGGAAAAGGCAAGTTGCAGGATAAAATTATTATATGGTTAAAATGGTAATAGTATAGGATACAAATGACATTGTATGTCGTGTAGGATATTGAATGCAGGTATTAAGTTAAGGTTCCAGACCTTGGAAATTATGTTGTAAAAGTTATTGTATAAACAATTTATGTTTATATCTTTCGCAATAGTTATAGAAATGATGTATCGTAACGTACCAGGTCCTAGGTTCTTGGGACCCGGATTTAGGGGCGTCACATTTGGTTTCAAAGCTGTAAATTATAAACCTTAAGTAGGGTTACCTTAGGCTATAACCGCAGGGATGAGGATAAGGAATAAACTAAAATAGAGTTTAAGTTCTAAGCGATGAATTTGGGCAAAGTATTAATAAGTCAATAAGATTCAAAGAAGAATCTTGACAAGTAATAAAGATCCAGAGTTACCTAACTCTGATAATAAAGATAAACAGTAGTAATGAATAGATAGAGTCTAAAAGACTAAAAGTATAAAGGGAAAAAAGATCGTAAAACAAAACGATCATAATATAGAAAAGAATGGTAATATAATACTATTATAATATCATATTATAACGTGATCTGATGAGGTCATAAGAGGACAAATGATCAATCAAATGATTAAAAACTTTATAGCAGGATTGCTGTATGACATTGGTACTATAAAATTATACTATTAAAACTCAGGAAAGAGTTGTGAATGGTAGATACGGATTAAATAAAATTCGTATCAAGTATTGAGGGAGCTGGGATTATGTGAAATTTTAATTGAGGACTCATGTGATAGCTGAGTTGTACAAACATTTGTATGGGCGGGAGTTTTGTGCTTGGTCTAACGACTACTTAGTTTATCATTTTGATAATCATTGAAAGGTTGGTGTCGCGTTATTCGCTATATGTATGTTGAGAATGTGATTCTTTTCTCATGTGTATAACGGATATGTAGAAAATATAAGATTAGGTACGAGTTCTTAAAACTCACACTTATGGTAAGTTCGTGACTCATAATCGTATTGTGGAACCCTTCAGCGAATTGACGACTTTGGTCTGACTAGGATAAGTTCCTAAACCCATATGATTGTGGTAAGTTCCTGAACTCATAACGTGTGGTATGTTTGATGAACTATACGGGGGTATAGAAAAATTGTAAATGAAGGATTGAGGATAATAGAAAAAGATAGAATTATTAGGCAATTGATCATTAGAAGAATTGAAGTTGATGGTGGAAGCATAGGTATTCCAAATCTTCTAGCTGTGCTAGACTTCGAAATTTTTGACATCAAGCTAAATTCGCACTGATGTGCCTTTTTTGAAATAAAATGAAATTTTCTTATCTTCATAACATAGTGACAAGGGTGTGGAGATGGACTTTGAGCCATTATCACATCGTTACCTGTTGCGGCATGATAACAACAAAAATGAATTTTTGGTTATCTTCAAAATATGGTTACAATTGTGTATGCGTGAACTTCGGGACCGTGACACATCGTTACCTGTTGCGACATGATAATTCCAAAAATGATTTTCAATAGTTTTAGTTTAAAGAAGAGTCTACGCTAATTGTTTCGGCTAGACAAAAATTATTTAAAATATCAAAATATATTTTATATATCATCAATGCATCATGGAACCTAATGCAAGGATGATAAAAATGATGGAGTCATTAATGCAGTATTGCTAGTGTTGGATGTGATCTAAAGATCGTCAACCCACTATGGTATATTATTTTATGACAAAGTCACAAAAATGACTGAATCTTCAACGGACTGTAAATATAGTGCGGTATAATGACGTCATAAAATTATTTTCAGAATTTTAAAGAAAAGTCAAGTGTTAATTAAATTTGGCCAGACACATGTTTCGATTGATATTAGAATTATTGATATATGTCCAAGCTAATTGATTCAGCTAGACAAATATTTATAAAAATTCAAGTATCTTTTTGAGAACTTATCTCGAACTATATTGTTTTGATTCGGACTTCCGACTGAGTCAAAAAATGGGGATATATTGGTTGGATAACGTACATTCCAATCATTGAACGCATACAGTCGTTCAGATAATTAAGGCCAGCATCTGCAGTTTACCTTCTTCGTGATTGTAAACATATCTATTATTTGGTTACGGTGAATACCGTTAAACCCTAGAGTTCATGGTCTATATGACCCTCAGCATAATTTGAAAAGTTTTTAACTCCTTGGGGAGAAGTCTAGGTAAAATGTGATGATAGAATAATTTCTCATAGAAGAAAGTCGTGTGTACTCATTAAATGAGAATGAAATCAGATAAAGGTTAAGTTAAAAACCTAGTTTTGGTGAATAGAAGGAGTAGAGATTAGTAAGCTATAATTTCGAGGACGAAATTCTTAGAAGAAGGGGTGAATGTGACAACTCGAGAATTTATAAGATTTTAAATGATTAAATAAATGTTAAATAATAAGACATAGACTGAAAATAGAGTATGAATTTAAAATTTTTGTGAAGAACTTATATGGTTTTATGTATTGTTTATATATTTATTTAACATATAAAGAGAATTAAGAATAAAGCCTTGTAACCTAATATATATATTAGGTATGGAATTGAATAACTTAAGGGTTATAATATGTAAGGATGTTAGTATTTAAAATTTTTACTAACCTAAGAGATTAAGTTTATTATCTCAATTAATTAATTTTATTAAAGAAAATCTAATTGGGTTAAGTAATTAAATGTACATGAGTAAGGATTTGAATTACAAATGTGGTGAATAGAAATCCTAATTAAATGATTAGAGTATGATAGAATTAAAAATTAGTGGACTATATTAATTTATATAGCCCAATTATTTTATTAGCCAGCCCAAAAGAATTAATGGGAGCCCAAGACTTTAGCTCAATTATAAGGGATTTATTTGGATATTTAAGTGAGTAAATATTACAATAAAACCAAACCAAAGTTGGGGGATAAAAAGAAGAAGAATTCGGTCAACAAGGGAGGAAGAAATGAGAGGTTCATGTATGCAATGATGATAAATTACCCACTCTCAACAACTCCTTACCAACCCACTTAGGTGTCATCTTATCATTTCACCAACACCTTTAACCAAGCTTACAAGAAACATCCAAATGATTAAGGAAGAGATGAGAAGAGTGTGGAGTGTTGGGCATTAATATGCATACATATTTTTATATCTAAATAACTCTCCCAAACAAAACCATACTCTTTTTCTCTTTCATCTCATTTAGCTTAGCAACCAAAAAGAAAGAAAGAGAAGGGGGTTTTCGGACAAGAAAGAGGTAGAGAGAAGAGGGATTTCGGCAGCCATAAGAAAGGTAGAGGGAGATTATTTTGTGTACTCTAAGTTCCTTAAACAAACTTAGGTAGAAGTAGAGAGAAGCATACAAGCAAAGGTATAAATTTTAACTAGTTTATTCATTTTATTTTGAGTATTTTTAATCAAAACTTGGATCTAAGATTTCAAAACTCCAAAATCTTAGATCTATATGTTAATAAGTATTATATGTTTGGATCTATCACTTTTAAGTCTCAAAACTTAGATCAAAAGCAAGAAAAATAAAATTATGTTTCAAAAGTTAGAAAAACCTTAATTTTCTTAGCATAAATTATGTTTTGCTTGGATTTGGTGTATGTTTGGTGTAATAGATTATAGATCATGGTAGATCCATGATCTTAAGGTTTATTAGTATGTATTATGATGGTTTATGATGTTTAATGTTTGGTTAATCAGGAGATCTAGGAAGATTTCTTAGAAATCATAAAACTGGAAAATCGAATTTTGAGAAAACGCAACGTGAAATTCAAACGACCATATATCTCTTAATATTCTGAATTTTTGAGTGTGGTCAATTTCTGGACTTAGATCTACGAGTCTTCTAACTTTTTCAAGTTGAATCACTGAAAAATTCCATGTAAATTTCCGGGTGAACTGTTTTTAGCAAAGGACGCCAAAACTGAAAATGACAAAAAGTATGCTGTCCAGAAATTTCAAGGACTGTTTTGGCCACTTAATTTGTGTAATAAATTTCAATCTTTTAGGATATGAAAATAAATGGGATAAAGTAGTTTGTGTCCAAAAATGAGCTCATTCTGACTTAAATTGACCAAGTTATAACCATTTCAATATTTGAGTTTTTTCGACAAAAAAATATTATAATCGGAGTTCTATAACTCCGATGGCCATGAAATTTAAACTGAAAGCTCACGTTAATACGTGTAAGATTCCGCCAAGAATTCGGAATTTTTTGAGTTAAGCGTGATGTAGCAAATTTCTTAAGGAATTAACTAGAAATGGATTTTTGAAAAATACTAAAGGAAATTGAAAAATTTCTGAAAAATTATTTTTGTGTATGGAATACATGTATTTATGTGTAGACAAAAAATAAAAAAATAATAAGATGATTTGGTTAAAAAAGAGGAATCCAGTTTGCTGGATTGGAATCCAATTTGCTGGATTGCAATTTGGTTTGCTGGATTGGCCATCAAGTTGTTGGAATGGTCTGTTTAGATAATCCAGGTTACTGGATAAGTATGTTTTGTCAATCCAGGCTTGCTGTATTGGATGTAAGTTGAATTCAGGCTTGCTGGATTGGGAGATAGTTGAATCTAGTCTGCTGGATTGGAAAATAATTTACTAAATTAAAAGTTGTTTGAATCTAGGTTGCTGGATTAGGTATTCGACTTACTAGATTATAAGAAGAACTTATAAAATGAAAGATTAAGTGTTAATTCACAAGTTGTATAATAAAGTAAATGATAAGTCTAAGGTAGTGCACTCGTATCCTTTAATGGTTGATGAATAGTAGCTGGGCTAAACGACTACTTCATATAGGAAAACATTTCAGATTAAAGACGAAACTTTGGACGTAGTCAAAGGCAAAGGCAAGTTCCAGGATAAAATTATTATACGGTTAAAATGGTAATAGTATATAATACAAATGACATTGTATGTCGTGTAGGATATTGAATGCAGGTATTAAGTTAAGGTTACAGACCTTGAGAACTGTGTTGTAAAAGTTATTGTATAAACAATTTATGTTTATATCTTCCGCAATAGTTATAGAAATGATGTATCGTAACGTACCAAGTCTGAGGTTCTTGGGATCAGGATTTGGGGGCGTCACAGACATAGATATTATATTAATATAGTATCTTGAGAAAATTAGTAAATCAATTTATTATAATTAATGCCTATATTTGAAGAAAACGTGATAAAAATATTTTATGTCATGTTATGGCAAAATACATAATTTTTATAATAGTAATGTATCTTCAAGAGGGTTAAATTTATAAATGAAAACTAAGTTATTTTAATAACTTGAATTACTATATTACCGTAAATGTTATAAATAATATTTGAATATTTTCGTTCACGACATATGTGTTTATGTGAACCTTAAGATATAATAGTTTTAAGTAAATTGAACATGTTACGAATAAGTTAAGTGGTGAAAATGATAAAGAGCTTAATTTAAGCTTATAAGATATGCCTAGTGTGGCAAAGTAGTGGAATAAGAAATTCATTAAATAAATTAATAAAGGGATGACTAAATGAATTAGTATTAGTATATGACTTAATTGCTATGTGCAATGATATGCAATTATATGTTATATTGTAGCTACATCTATATGATATAAAATAAAGTGTGACACTTCAAGGTAACTATATAATACAGAAAACTATATGATAAAATAAAATGAGTCGCATGAGTTACATAAATGGACCTATGTGACAATGTGTTATGTGTGGTACATTAATGTGTACTTTATGAAGGATATTAAATTAAACTAAATAAATAATTGTTGTTAATAATTATTTCAATGATTAAGTACAAGTGAAATAATAAAGTTTATGATAATGTGGTGTGACACTACTCAATTAAAATATAGTCGATTTTGTCAAATGTACATGGATTATATAATGTGTAATATAAGTTGATGGATACATGTATACATATAAGTATAGGTATATATGTATATGAATGTATAATGGAGGTATTTACACTACTAGAAAATCGACCTATAGCGACGGTCGCCGACCCTTGCTATAGGCTAAAAGACCGTCGCTATAGGCTATAGCGACGGTCACCGACCCTCGCTTTAGCTGCCGTCGCTAAAACATATAGCGACGGTCTTACATATCTATACCGACGGTTGGACCGTAACTAAAAAACAATCCAAAAATGCGTTTTGAAGAATTTTACCGACGGTTAATACATATCAATAGCAACAGTCTCGACCGTCGCTATATGATGGAGCTATAACGACTGTCACCGACCCTCGCTATAGCCTTTTTAAATTTTGAAAAAAATTAAATAGTGCTGCAAATATTTATTGAACAAAGATAATACAATATAAAATAAAACATAAAAAAATTATATATATCAATAGCTCTAAAGAAGTGTAGATATCACACTAATCGTATATTTTCAGTAATTGTTATTTACATCTCATCCAAACACAAACACCATGAAACTAAATTCCTAACATTAGAAGAGCCTAAAAGGCTAACTGCAATTAAGTTCTTGAAACTCTAGAAGCAGCATCAGCTACTCTTAGATTTCTCCAGAGCTGCAAAAGATATCAATGTCATCAACAAAAAAAGAGTAACTCTGTAGATAATGGTAGCAAGAAGGGGAAAAACAAAAAAAATAAAAAGTGCAGAACTTTGCTTAAGGAGAACAGTTCGAAGCATTCGCAGAGAAGAGTATAATTTGGCTGAGAGGACCTATAGAACATAATTCAATAGATTAGGAAAATTAGACTCAAATGAACGAGAAGAGTATAGTTTTGCTGAGAGAACCTATACATATTAATTGATCATAAAGAATAAAAACAAACAAATATTTGCTCCACCAGAATAAAAATAAACAAACATTTATTTTAGTAGCAAGATAATGGCTACCACCCGAATTTGGATGGTTTGCAACCATCAACCTTCTATGTGCTTCCTTAATCTTATCTGTTGGAGTACTTTCCCTGTCAAAGAATATTGAAAAAGTAACAGGTAAACAAAGGAGAAAGGAAATGCATTTCATACAAAGGCTGGAAGTTAGTTCCCTGGGTCTTGTACATGTGATAAAACAAGGTAAAACATGAAACAAGAAGGAAATATAAGAATTGATCTGTTGCACACAAAAAACCGGTGAGAAAATTCCCAAAAGTAGGTTACAGTTTTGCTATATAAAGTATAAAGAATGTACGTGCTAGAAGCGAAGTTATCTGTAGCATCTGTAAAATGTGG
Source organism: Panax stipuleanatus (assembly GCA_020205555.1). Lineage (NCBI taxonomy): Eukaryota > Viridiplantae > Streptophyta > Magnoliopsida > Apiales > Araliaceae > Panax > Panax stipuleanatus. The sequence continues at coordinate 34,888,328 of CM035120.1, forward strand.
TTATGTTCAATTTTTCAGGCGACTTGAGTTGCGATATAATCTAATAAACACAACAACCTATGCAGGCAAATGGATATCAAACTGTATTTAAAAAAAGGCCCATCCTTAACCTATAAAGATTTAGGAATGATGTTTTACTTTAATTCCTAAATTCACAAACTACTGTGGTCATGTGGTGGCAAAAGGATCCTTTTGATTTTACTAGAGAAGACTAGCTTTTCATTATCTTTTTCGATTTTATCTATAAATGAAAGTTGTCCATATTCCTACTGCTAATCAACTTAAACTAGCATCTTTCAGATAAAAAGAATGTTGCTTCTAATAAGGCAGGATATTTGTCAGTACATAAATGGCCAATTTTGAGCTTCTATCTGCCCAATGCATTATTCAAGTTCTAAATGACTAGAAGTTGATAGTTTAAAAAAAAAAAAATCTGTCACCAAATCTGTTCTGTCCATTTATCACAGAGAGGAGGAAGAAGGCTATCTAGGCAAAACTCAAATGTTCTGATACCAAACAGCGTCTTTTAGAACATAGAGGTATTATGGTAAATCAAGTAACAAACCCTTCCCTTTTTTTCTTCTACCCTCCCTGCTAAATTAAACAAAAACAGAGAAAGACACCAAATATGTCTCCAACATTCCTTTCTACCAAAGAGGTTCAACTAAATTTTTTTGGGTACCTCACTCCAAGAATAAGAGCTGCATCTCTTCTTGTCATCGTATGTTGGAAACCTCCTTCATAAAATTTGCGAAGTCTTGCTGTAGGTGGTCTTGCCTTGAATCCATTCCAAGCTTGGATGCCATATCTTCCAGCACAAGCAGCAGCAGCAACAGTAAGTCCTGCCAATAAGCGTATAGCCTGAAGCAAATTTCAGGTTTAAACCTCATTTCAAACAAACTATAATAAGAAAGAAACTATAGGCATAAAAAAGCATTAGTGTAGTAGCAACTATATCATACTGACAAATGACAACCACAGTAAATTATAGATAGCAAGAATTAGTAATGAACTGTACTAATGCACAAACAACTTAATTATCAATTATATTTTTTCTAATAAAAAATTATCTAAAAATATAAACTACACTGTTCTATCCTGCCGTTCACCATGGGGATCTGGTGCATTCAAGTCTTGGATGAAAAATCCACTTATGCACGTAATTCCTATTTTAAAAAAATCACTAGGTTAACAAAAAAAATACTCCATTATTTTGACTCGCCGCCATCCATGTACAATAAAAACTAGAAAGGTAACATATTATCTGATAAAGCCGAAATAATTTAATTATGGTTTCTGTCTTTTTCCATATTACCATTCTTCTTATAGCGATTTTACTACTAATTTTATACAATAAATGCAATTACACTAGTAAATGTCGAAGCCCCAACCCCATCAGGCTGAAGAAATATCAATTGCACAATGATACTTGCAACAACTTTTAAGAGTTCAAACTAAGCCTGCAACCTAAATACATGACTAATCTATTTATCCATCAGTAACAATTTATCCATCAGTAACAGAAGCCTCTTTTGTTATAATTAGTTAACATAGGGGGCATGTAAAAAGCACAAGGTAGTCATGCATAATCACATTTCAACTTCCACTATAAAGATATTCAAGTACAATTCCAGTCTGTCTGTGTTGCCATTCAACTAGTCAGTTAATACAAACATTTGCTGTTTTGCTGGTTTACTCTAGGCCCTAGTTCTAGCAAGAAACCTTGCCTAGTTGAACTGTTAACAACTGTGGTAAAAAAAAATGGCCTCACACACCACCTGAATTTAGAAAAAGACCAAGAGTAGTAAAGAAGAGCAAAAATGATGCTATCAAAGTAAATATACAATTAATGACACTTTCCTAGCAATATTTATTTAACATTTTAAATAACATTTATTAATCTGGCTTCATAACACTCTATACCCCTACAATTCAATATCAAGTATCAAGCTTCAGTTTCTACTCTATTGCCCCTGCCAAAAATCAAAATTAATTTTTACTGCACATAATTTGGTCATACATTTATCATAGTATCATCATCTAACTACGGCTGTGTTCTGTGTATTGCGGTGGTTACACATCAACAACTGCAATGTAGCCAACACCTTAAAAATGCCATTCTCATCAACCATCCAGTTTAGACACAGCCACAAGGAAATTGAAAAACTCCTAACTGAAATCAAGTCTACCTAATTATCACATCATCATATCAACCTGCTTTGCTACTGATATTGCACAAAATCTTTACTTGGATTCAACCAAAGTTTCAAAAATGTAAGTAAGGAATCACATTATAAATTATAACTAGTCGTGCACAATTTATGCCCCCATATCTAAAAATTAATAACTATTGTCAGTATATCAAGAAGGCAAAGGAATTATTAGAGTGTCAAGAACTATAGCCAAGAAAGCTAACGAGTACGTGAAACTATTTAAAGAAGGCTATCAACTAATGAAAGCAAGAATACACCTTGTGAGCAAATTTATTACTATGATTCAAATTACAGCATAGCAATTGCAACACTATTTAAAAGACGCAAGCAGAAACAAACACAATAGGAATCCCCAACCAGTCTATGGAGGAACACTTTGAACATTATCTCCATGCAAATCATTGTTTAATATTTACTAAATTTAGCCATGTAGAAGCCACTCTTGGGGAGCCTAATACTTAAACTATTTGTTCCCCTTTTCTATTGATGAATAATTTTGTATTGCTAAACTTGCATATAACTTGCTAACAGCACTAACTGAAAACATCCTTTACTAGACAGAAGGTAATTCTGATTAAAATTGCACAGTTGCAGGGTTTCACAAAATAGTGCACTATGACATGAATTCTTTAGATATTGGAATAGAAGTTTTATGTCCATACATTCTTGTTCTTATTCTCATGATCTGCTTTAAGGCCAAGAAAATCATTGTAAAGAAAAACCATTGAGCTACTTCAAATTGCAGAATTCAAAATTGAAGGAGTTATTTAAAGAATCTAAATACACAGACGGGGGAGAAGTACGAAAAGAACTATCACGGGGATCACTAAAATCTTTTTACCGCACTTAATATGTTACTAGTTTACATTTTGATTTATATTTTAAATGGAAGAAAAATTATCATTGTCTAACAGTAGCCAAAAAGAAGAACTCTCATTGTTTAACAGTAGCAAATTTAGTGATAAGAAAACTTTGTTTAGCAAATTTTACTGATACAAAAACTTTATTGGGATCTTACGTGAATTAGTTTCTTCAAAATCATCTCATGTGAATTAGTTTGTTCAAAATCATCTTAGCCTGGAAATCGTTGTTGAAATAATGTTAAATTTAGCAACAAAAAAAAATAAAAATAAAAATAAAGCAATAAACTACATAGGTGCTAAAAGGAAATTGGCTCCCAAAATCAATCATAAAATCATATCCTGACTTGATAAATTGTAAGGGTTTATCGAATCTAATACTTCCTGTAACAACGTCTTCCCGCTCATCACTCGTGCAGAATAGAAATAAACCAGTAATAAAGTGTGTAGGTGCAAGGACACTGACTCCTTATTGCAAGGATAGAGATCATGACAAAATCAAAGAAGACACAATTTCAATGTACACAGAAATTTTAACATTTGGCTCAATTCCAAGGGAAGACCATAACTGCATTCTTAAACTATTTGTTCCCCTTTTCTATTGATGAATAATTTTGTATTGCTAAACTTTCATATAACTTCTCAATATTTATAAAAGAGGCAAAACAGAAGTTTAACAGGTTTTCATGTTTCCAGCCTCCTCGATACAACCAAACCCCTCACCCCTTAACATAATGACTATAATAATGAAAACATAAACTGTAAAAACATACTTATGGTAGTGAGTAAAAACACATACCTTCCATTTTCTTTGCTTCGGACACGGGGCAATCAATTACAGAAGATGAATTGTTGCTGACAGGAAATACTCTTCCATTATCCTCAGTCTTAGACAGAATGAAAAATCCACAATATAACCAAATTAAAATATATTACAAAAGATATACCTAAAACCAAATTATGTTGACTTATGAAATATAGAAGAATGAAACTGTGACACTTGGTCCGCATACTACCTTCAGCTCAACGCTATGATCAGAAAACCAAGACATAGTATCCTCTATGCCGATTGGAGGAACCTTCGATTTGATTGACCTTCGATTGAGAGTGACCTTTGATTCGATTGAGAGTGACCCTCTACTTAGGGTGTGATTCGACTATGGAGATTTAGGTTTTGGCGATTTAGGGTAGCTGATGAGGGAGATTAGAGGATTTAGGTTTTGACGTAGGGAGATAGGGAAATGTCGAGGGGTAAATCGTGATTCAATTGAATCCATAGATGATAATCTAACGTTCTCTCTCCCTCACCCTCTCCCTCTCCCTCTCCCTCTTCATCTTCGATCGTTCTTTCGCCATTTCTCACATGAGATTGGGAGAGATGGAGGGGATTGAGTGAAATAATATTTTGTAAAATAAGTTATATATCCATTCTCAGAACTGTAGCTACGGCCCATAGAAGACCCTCTATAGGATACATTTTAAAGCTTATTCCTACCGCCAGCACGGGACCGTCGGTATAGATACCCTATAGCGACCGTTCTATTCTGACCGTCGCTATAGGTCGAATTTCTAGTAGTGTTAATTACATATGTGTGTATAAAGACTTGTATGCTAACTTTGTGTACAAGGTGAGAATTAATTATGTGACATGGTGAAATAGACCCCCTCCCATGACCCTTATTCTATGCCCAAATGATGATTTTATTTTGCCATGGTGAAGTTCACAAGCTAGAGCCATGTGGGGGGGGGGGGGGGGGGGAATGATGAGGAAGGATCATGAATAGTAGTAGTTGGTGGAGTTAGCCTGTGACGCCCCCAAATCTGAATACCTTCAAACCCAGGATATGGTGCTACACGGTGCTACAATCTACTCATACATTCCATTGAAGACATCAATAACAATGCATAAGTTTACTAATTGTTACATTATATTAATCCATTCTCAAGTTATTCGTAACCAATACATTGTTCAGTGTCATAATATCAGTAATTATAATACTAATACTATGCTATTATAAAGGTCTCTATTTGTCCATCTTAGACTTGCCTTTGTCTTTTTCGGATCCTTCGGTCCATTCGCCCTTGGCTGAAATCATTTAGTTTTAAACAAGAATGAGCATAAATAGTTCAACAAGTTAAATATTATATCTTGAAACCACAAAATCAAGAATTATATATCATGGTCTTCAATAACTGTACATTAGTTATGAAGTACTTAAGAATAATCAAAATATCATTTTGATTCCTTTAAAACCATTCCCAAGGACTCTATAGCCTCTTTAGAATCCATCTTGGTTAACGATCACGAACCATATTTTAGTTCTCATTCATGAAAGGAACAACCCGGCACGAATGCTGTAAGTTCGATATAGCTTACGAGCACATCCAGTTGATCAGCCTGTAGTACTCTATGTTGATTAACACTCATACATTAAACGTGTTTACGTTTAATTTGTGGCAACCTCACGTGCCTGTCGAATTAACGACGTTTAAAACCTTTGTTTTATTCATAATCAGGTTTACATGAGAATCCGTACCAAGCAATCGGCATAGGATCACCACATTGTATATATTTTGGGAAGATTTGTGGAAAAACCCACAAAATTATGCTAAGTTTTAGTCTAGCCGAATCAAATGGCATCGACTATTTAATAACAATTCATGCATAAGCAATTATGCACAATGACCACTTGTCCAACCATAATGTATAGACAAGGGTTTAGCAACACTTGCATCAAGTAGAACTTGAACAAGTTTAGGAAACTTGCCTTTACGTCTTCTAAATCTTTACACGTAGTCTACTTAGTCTTTACAATGTCTACAAGCATAACACATGGTATACCAAATAAGAAATCATAATCGATATACAATGTATTTGCCTAACTTCTTCTTCTTGTATAACTTAATCGAAACGTTAAACTAATAACCTTCGTTCAAGTTATTTAATGATTATCTCGGCATATTAACATTCCTATATTATACACCGAACCCTCATCGATCATCACTAATCATGATGATAATTGAGACTTCACTTGTTCCTTAACTTAATATTGGTTTATGGTTTCCAAAACTTAAGTTCAATTACGTTTGGTTAACGTTTAGTTCTCTTAAACCCTTGGTTAAACATGTTATTTAAAGGTTTACATTCCCCATTATTAAACACTTAGTATATATAGGAAAGGTTAAGAAATTAAGAACTAACAAATTTCTCTGCCTGGCGCGGCCCGCGCCCCATTTACCTTGCAAGCGACGTGGCCCGCGTTGCCTATACAGTAACTCTTCCCGGACTGGCGCACCCCGCGCCTGCCCTGTGCCTGAGAAAATTTTTCTAAGTCTTGCAAATTCTGAAATTCATGAGCTCGTAACGTAACCGTTACAACTCAAAATTGGCTCATTCCAAAGCCAATAGTTCAAAAATAATATGCTCTATCATCCTATCAAGTCGGAATTCATTTCTGAATCCGTCGGCGAAAAATTCGCTGATTAGTCCATTTTTACGTTTCTTCCGTTAAATTTTCGTGAACGTTCGACGCACAATTCTTCGTTTTAAGTCGGAATTGGTTTATTCTTGTTCTCGCAAGTCTTATTTACCTAATTACACGTGTTGCAATCGAAACCCATCGTTTCCGACGCACACGATGACTTTTGGCTTCTAATCCGAGAAAAGTACGTTTTCGACGATTATCGACTAATCGCGTAACTTTCGCCGAATCTTTGTTCTTCGTTATTTATAGCTCAAACCAATTGGAATCAATCCAATAGTTGATTATCAATAATTCTAATCATTCAAAACATTTAGGTTTCATGGTTTAACCTATTCATTAATCCAATTCCTATGAATTCACTAAGTTCATCATTTGTACTTAATTAATTCTTATTATTTCATCATGCATAGCTTGTTAAGGTTCTTAGTTGCTCATTAAGTCATCCTTATAACTTCTTAAGGTTCATTCTTTCCTTAAACACTTCTCTATAAATTCTATTAGAAAAGGAAAAGAGAAACTATATAACTCCTTATGGTTTTCCTTTCTTGTTCTTGGTTTAGCTTGAGTATAGAAACTCAAAGGCTTTCTTCTTCTTGGTTGATGAATTTATTTCACAAATATCAAGCTAGCTCCTTCTCTCTCTCTCTCTCTCTAGATGTTGGTAGAAATTCTCAAACAACAAAAATGAAGGGCCAAGCCCTCTATTTATAGAATTGGCAAGCTTAGGGTAGTTTGGTCATTAGGACCAAACCTCCTTAGCCACCTCCTCCCCTTATATTGCCTACGTCCCCCCATGTGCTAGCATGTGCTAACACATGGCCCCCCTTGTGCTCCCACATGCACCCATGTGGCCATGGGTTGCCCCATGGGTTGTCCCAGGGGTTTAACCTAGCCGTTTACCCAACGGTTCGACCCACGGTTAAATTATTAACTTTAATTCAAATTAATTATAATTCAATTCATTTCAAATGTGTTTATTCCGTATAAAATTCCTATTATATGTCATATTAATTCTCATATCTTCCCCGTATTATTCTCGTACAATACCTCGTATTATACGTGTATTCTTTTCGTATAATAATCATTTATTATTATATGCAAACAATTTAATCATTGATTTACTTTCCCTAACGCTTAGAATTTTAAGTCTCTACGCGAAAACTTCGTGAGCCATAAGTGAATTATTATTACATATTTCACCTCGCCTTGAAATCCTATCATTACGCGTTTATCAGAATTTCAAAATAAATTTTCGAGTAGAAACAGATGAATAGTGACTTCTGTACTTCCCCCCCCCCCCCCCCCCCGAGAAAATTTTTCTCGGCTAACTTAACTTTTCACGGTATATTACCGTCAAATCTTTCGACAGAATGTCATTCCGACTTTCCGAACTCTCAAACGAGCTTAGGGTTACACGGACCTTAACCCTTAGGGTTAAACCCTAACCCTCAAGTTTCATAAATAGTGCCTATTTTGTCATTTTCTCAAAAAGACTTTATTTTCGTCTTGAAAGTTCACATTCATTATTTCTAGCACCAAGCCAGAATACTAACAATTTCGAACTTCTCTAGGTCATAAATCGACCTTTAATTTGCTTACTCACTTTAATAAACAAATAAATTGAATTTTTATTCAATAAAACAAATAAAATTCATTTACATAAACGCTCGATTTTCTCGGGCGTTACAATCTCCCCTTCTTATAAGAATTCTGTCCCCAGAATTACAATATAAGTTAATCAAACAAATGAGGATAAGCCTTCCTCATCTTGTCCTCGAGTTCCCACGTCGCTTCTTCGGCATTGTGGTTCCTCCATACACCTTCACGAAGGTATAACTTTACTTCTCAACACTTGTTATTTCCTATCAATGACTTGAATAGGAATCTCCTCATAGGTTAAGTCTTTCTCGACTTGAACTGGTTCATACTCGATTACATGCTTGTAATTCGTCTTATAAGGACGTAATACCGAAACGTGGAACACGTTATGGATATGCCCCAACTCTGGAGGTAATGCTATCACATATGCTACCTCTCCTACCTTTCTCAAAATCTCAAAAGGTCCTTTGAACCTAGGGCTTAACTTCCCCTTTTTCTCAAAGTGTATATTCCCTTTCCAAGGCGACACCTTCAGGACGCATACGACCCAACTTCGAACTCTTTGTTCTTTCGATGTGGATCGGCATACTTTTTCTGTCTGTCTTGAGCACCTACTAGCCTCATTCGTATCAACTTGACCACTTCTGCCTTTTATTGCACCATTTGTGATCCTAACATTCAACGCTCTCCTACTTCATCCCAGCACAGTGGCGTTCTGCACTTCTTTCCATATAGCGCTTCGTAAGGCGGCATGCCTATATTAGCATGATAACTGTTGTTGTAGGCGAACTCTACTAACAAAAGATGGTCATCCCAGCTCCCTTTAAAATCCATAACGCAAGGCCTTAGCATGTCTTCTAGCGTTTGAATTGTTCTTTCACTTTGCCCATCCGTCTGTGGATGATACGCCGTGCTCAACCTCAGTTGTGTTCCCATCTGTTCTTGTAAACTCTTCCACAAGTTCTAAGTGAATCGCGGGTCGCGATCTGACACGATCGAAACTGGTACTCCTTGTCTTGAGAAAATTTCCTTGACATAAAGTTTAGCTAACTGATATAAATTGTATCTGACTCTTATAGGCAAGAAATGAGCCGACATTGTTAAATGATCCACTATTACCCAAATAGCGTCATATCCTTTCTGCGTCATTAGAAGTCCTACCACAAAGTCCATTGTGATATGCTCCCACTTCCACTCTGAAAATCTCCAATGATTGTAACAAACCATTGGGTCGTTGATGTTCGGCCTTAACTTTTTGACAAGTTAAGCACCTACTAACATACTCTACAATCTCCCTCTTCATGTTTGGATACCAAAAATTGGTTCGAAGGTCTTGATACATCTTGGTACTACCAGGATGAATCGAGTACCTCGAGTGATGCGCTTCATCCATTATCTCCTCCTTCAACTTTGGCTCACACAGAACCCAAATTTTTCCTTCAAATCTCAATAACCCTTCGTTATCAAGACTTTATGCTTCCTTAGTACCGTTTGCAATCTTCTTCCCTATTAGCTCGCACTCATTAATTTTGAGTTGCACTTCCTTAACCTTTTCCACTATTGTGGGTTGAACTTCCATTGCAAACAGCTTCTCCCCTTCTTCGATTGGACATCATACTTCTAATTTAATTATTGCCATCTCCGTCACTAACTTACTCTGAGCTGTTAACATTGACAGCTTCTCCCGACCATTTCTACTTAAGGCGTCGGCTACCACGTTTGCCTTCCCTGGGTGATACATGATTTCACAATCGTAATCCTTTATCAACTCTAGCCATCTCCTCTGCCTCATATTTAACTCCTTCTGAGTGAAGATATACTTTAGACTTTTATGGTCTGTGTAGATCTCACACTTTTCCCCATATAGGTAATGCCTCCAAATCTTTAAGGAGAAAACCACCGCGGCAAGTTAAAGGTCATGAGTAGGATAATTCCCCTCATACTCCTTCAACTGCCTAGATGCATACGCAATGACCTTGCCATGCTGCATGAGCACGCAACCCAGTCCTTTATGCGAAGTATCACTATACACTACAAAATTTCCCGTCCCATCCGGTAAAGCTAATACCGGTGCTTGACTTAATCTTTTCTTCAGCTCTTGAAAGCCGTCTTCACACTTTTCTGTCCATACGTACTTCACCGTCTTTTGGTCAAATATGTTAACGGAGTAGCTATCTTCGAGAAGTCCTGAATGAACCTCCGATAGTAACCCGCTAACCCTAGGAAACTTCGCACCTCAGTCGGCGTTTTTGGTTGTTCCCAGTTCATCACTGATTCCACCTTCGCTGGATCCACTGAAACTCCTTCTTTGTCAATGACATGACCCAAAAACTGCACTCGCTCTAGCCAAAATTCACACTTTGTGAATTTAGCATACAACCTCTCTTTTCTTAGTGCCTCCAACACTAATCTCAAATGTTTAGCGTGATCCTCCTTCGTCTTGGAATAGACTAGGATATCATCAATGAACACCACGACGAACTTGTCAAAATATTATTTGAACACCCTATTCATCATGTCCATGAATGCGGCTGATGCATTCGTCAACCCAAATGACATCACTAAGAACTCGTAATGGCCGTAACGAGTCCTAAATGTTGTCTTAGGTACATCTTCTACTCTAACCTTCAACTGGTGATACCCCGTACGTAAATCTATCTTCAAAAAATATTTTACCCTCTCAACTGATCAAAGAGATCATCAATCCTGGGCAGTGGGTACTTATTCTTTATCGTTAGTTTGTTCAACTCTCGGTAGTCAATAAAAGTCTCAACGATCCGTCCTTCTTCTTTACAAACAATACCGGTGCTCCCCATGGAGAAACACTCGGTTGAATGTACTTCTTGTCCAACAGTTGTGACAACCCGAGAATTTATAAGATTAATAAAATCTTAAATGATTAAATAAAGGTTAAATAATAAGACCTAGACTGGAAATAGAGTATGGATTTAAAAATTTTGTGAAAGACTTATATGGTTTTGTGTATTGTTTATATATTTAGTTAACACATAAAGAGAGTTAAGAATAAATTCTTGTAACCTAATATATATATTAGTAATGGAATTAAATAACTTAAGGGTTATAATATGTAAGGATGTTAGTATTTAAAATTTTAAGTAACCTAAGAGATTAATTTTATTATCTCAATTTATTAATTTTATAACTTAATTAAAATAAGTCTAATTGGGTTAAGCAATTAAATATATATGAGTAAGGAATTGAATTACAATTGAGTGAATAGAAATCCTAATTAAATAATTAGGGTAGAATAGAATTAAAATTGTGGACTATGTTAATTTACATAGCCCAATTATTTTTTAGCAAGCCCAAAAGAATTAATTTGGAGCCTAAATTTTTAGCCCAATTAACAAGGGACATGTTAGACATTTAGTAAGCTAAAAATTGTAATAAAAAAAAGACAAAAGTTGGGAGAAATGGGCCACATGGCCGGTTATATAGAGGAGAAAAGGAGGGGGATGAATGTAATCATTACCCACTTTAGTTGGTCACCAACTCACCTTAGGTGTCACCCCATGGAATGAGCCACCTTATTTCTCCACCACAACAAGTAAACTAAGCTTACAAGCTAAATGATTGAAGAGAAGAAGAAAGAGAGAAGTTGGTAGATGAATATAGATATACATAAAGTATCTATACATTTTATTAAACAAAAATCTATCTCTTTATTCTCTTTCATCTCTTTCCTAATCTTAAAAAAAACAAAGTAAGAGAGAGACAAGAGAGATGGAGAGGATTTCGGTGGGAAGAGGGAAAGAGAGGAAGAAACTTTGATCTTCACTCTACTCAAAATCATCATCCACTTTGATAAATCAAGGAAGTATAGCCACAAATGAAAGGTATAAACACATTTTATCAAAGTTATTTTTAGTTGTTTGAATAAAAACTTGGATTTATGGTTCAAAACTCCAAAACATTAGATCTATATGTTTATAAGTCTATTATGTTTAGGTCTATCACTTTTGAGTGTCAAAAATTAGATCAAAACAAGAAAAAGGAAACTATGTTTTAAAAGTTAGAAAATCTTGATTTTCCTAGCCTAAATTATGTTTTGCTTAGATTTAGTGTATGTTTAGTGTAATAGATCATGGATCATGGTAGATCCTTGATCTTAAGGTGTATTAGTATGTGTTATGATAGTTTATGATGGTTAATGTTTGATAAATCAATAGATCATGAAAGTTTTCTTACAAAACACAAAGATTATAAAATTAGATTTTTGAGAAAACGGAATGTGAAATTCAAATGACCATATCTCTCTTAATATTTTGAATTTTTGAGTGTGGTCAATTTTTGGACATAGATCTATGAGTCTTCTAACTTTTCCAAGTAGAATCACTAAAAAATTCCATGTAGATTTCCGGGTGGACTGTTTTTAGCAAAGGACGCCAAAACTGAAAATGACAAAAAGTAGGCTGTCCGAATATTTCAAGGACTATTTCAGCCACTTAATTTGTGTAATAAATTCTGACCTTTTGGGACATGAAAATATATGATAAAATGTAGCTTGTGTCAAAAAATGAGCTCATTCTGATTTAAATTGAGTAAGTTATGACCATTTCAATATTTGTGTTTTTCTGACAAAAATCGCTATAACCGGAGTTGTATAACTCCGATGGCCACGAAATTTAAACTGGAGGCTCACGTTAACATGTGTAAGATTCTGCCAAGAGTTGGGAATTTCTGGAGTTAAGCGTGAGATAACTAATTTCTTAAAGAATTAACTAGAAATAGATTTTTGAAAAATACTAAAGGAAATTGAAAAATTCTTGAAAAATTATTTTTGTGCATGAAATATGTGTATATATGTTTGGCCAAAGGGTGGAAAAATAATAGGATGATTAAGTTAAAAAAGGGGAATCCAGGTTGCTGGATTGGCCACCAAGATGCTGGATTGGTATGTTTGGATAATCCAGGATGCTGGATTGATCTATTTGGATAATCCAGGTTGCTGGATTGGTGGTCAGTTGAATCCAGGCTTGCTGGATTGGATGTCAGTTTGAATCCAGGCTTGCTGGATTGGAGGTCAGTTGAATCCAATCTGCTGGATTGGAAAATAATTTACTAAATTGAAATTAAGTCTAAATCCAGGTTGCTGGATTAGGTATTCGACTTACTAAATTACAAAGAACTTATAAAATGAAAGATTAAGTATTAATTCACAAGTTATATGATACGGTAGTGTTAAGTCTAAGGTAGTACAGTCGTACCCTTTAATGGTTGATGTATAGTAGCTGGGCTAAACGACTCCTTCATATGGGGAAGGGATTTACGAATTAGTAACCGATCTAACTCACTGTGAAAATAGTGTAGATGAGACAGAAACTAATTTGTTAGTTGTTTGTGGGAAACCACTCAGTATACTATATTGAATACTATTAAAGATTAGATGTGTTCTAGGTTTAGACTTGTGTATATGTATAATATTAAGGTTATCTAATATTTGACTTTGTGTTTAAATGTTAGATAGTTTACTTATAAAGTATGTTATGCTAATTGAAAGATCAATCTTATAACTGATAGGTCTTTTCAATAAAGCGATTAAATTAGATTGCGTAGCAGTAATCGAAGGTTCAGACAAGTTTTTCTAATTCGAACTCGAGTTGTTATTGTAAAGCATGTTCGTGAATAATTATTGTTGATTATTCATATCTATACTGATTATTGATTCGCGCATTGTGCATATTGTATATATTCATCAGGTATGAAAGGCTGATCACCTTCATTACCATATTGTTCAGTTGAATTTATTCATATTCATTGTTGGCTATTTAGCATTATTGATTCATGTTCTTTCACAATTCTTATATTGTTAAAAGTTTGTCAGTTTATTATTCTTTTTAATCATGATATATTTTCATTTGAACTTAAACTTGCTGGGCAAACTTGTTGCTCACCCTTGCTATATCATGATAAATATTTCAGATTAAAGAAGAAACTTCGGACATAGTCAAAGGCAAAGACAAGTTCTAGGATGAAATTATTATACGGTTAAAATGGTAATAGTATAGAATACAAATGACATTGTATGTCATGTAGGATATTGAATGCAGGTATTAAGTTAAGGTTACAGACCTTTAGAATTATGTTATAAAATTTATTGTATAAATAATTTATGTTTATATCTTCCGCAATAGTTATAGAAATGATGTATCGTAATGTATCAGGTCCGAGGTTTTGGGGATCCAGATTTGGGGGGCCTCACAACAGTTCTTGTAACTGAATCATCAACTCCTTCAATGCTACTGGCACCATACGATATGGTGCCTTCGAAACTCGTGTTGTCCCTGGTGCAAGGTCTATAACGAATTCGGTCTCCCTATCGGGTAGAAGACTTGGAAAATCGATTGGAAATACGTTCGCATATCCGTTGACAATAGGTATCTGTTCCAACGTTGTTCCCAATCGTTGGTTATCAACAACATGGCACAGGTAACCTTTACATGCCTTCTTTAACAATTTTCTAGCTTGCGTCATGGTTAGACAACAAGAGCGTCCTGGTGATTTACTACCGTAGAACACTACCTTGGGTTTCTTAGAAATCTGAAGGTTCCACTCTTATTTTGGCAATCTATCATCGCCCCATGGTTAATTAACAAGTCCATCCCGAGAATTACATCGAATTCTCCCAACCTTATCGGTATAAGATCTACCGATAATTTGTTACCTCTAATATCTACACAACAATTCCTGTGAACCAAATCCACAGGAATTACTTCATCATTGGCTACCTTAATATTTAAAGGTATTACAAGTTTTTCGGGGAGTAATCCTAATCGTTTAGCAAACTCACATGCTCTAAACGAACATGTTGCACCCGAATCAAACAATACATATACATTAATGTCGTTGACCGGAATGATACCTGCTATGACGTTGCTCGACGCTACCGCATCCTGGACCGTCATATTAAAAGTGCAGGTAGTCGGTCTACCTTGTGGTACTGCGCCACCAATCGCTAGCTTATTACTGCTAGCTCCTTTTCCACCATCCGAACCCTTCTTCGGATAGTTTCGTGCCATGTGATCCGTAGATCCACATATAAAACAATCGCGGCTCTTCTTAGGACTAGGACAGTTAGGCGAAATATGCCCCTCCTATCCACAATTATAGCAGACCGCCTTACCCTTGAAGCAGACTCCCAAATGAGTCTTACCGCAATTCTTGCACGCCTCCATCTTCTTCTTAGAAAACTCTTGTTTTACTCTGGTATTCCCGGAGCTGAAACCCTTCCCCTTCTGGCCACTTCCGCTAGCTCCCTCGATCTTGTTCGATACCTCAGCCTTAGCCTTATTCTTTTTCTCCTTATGGTATAAGGTCAACGCCTCACTACCACCCTCGGCGATAATCGTCTTCTCTAACACTGCTCCAAAGGTAATACTTTGGAAAACCGATATACGGTTGTAGAGCTAGAATTTTAATCCCTGCTTGAACCGTCGTACCTTCCGCAACTCCGTGTCCACTTGGTGTGGAGCAAACCTTGCCAGTTCATTGAACCTGGCTGCGTATTGGGGAACCGTTAGGTCACCCTGCTTCAGTTCTAGGAACTGAATTTCCATTCTCCCCTGCATGCTCGTGGGGAAGTAGTTCTCAAAGAATAAATCCTTGAACCGTTCTCACGTAACCACTTCTGTTCCGGCCCTACCCTAGTTAACTTTCCACCAGTAGTTGGCCTCCCCCTTCATCACGTAAGTCGTAAAAGAAGTCTTCTGCACCTCACCGACATTTGCGATAACAAATGCCTTCTCTATTTCTTTTACCCAACCTTGGGCCGCTATAGGGTCCGTAGTTCTATAGAACTCAGGCGGACCTATTAACTTAAACTCCTTGAAGCTAGTTCCACGACCTACCCCAGGATTAGGGCGTACGATATCTCTCGTTCGATTGAGAGCCGTAGCCAGTAGATTTTCAAATTCCTGCATCGGGTTATTCCCCTGCTCCTCCTCATTACGAGGTTCTTCTTCTTGATTTCTTGCACGTCTTCTTGGCGGCATTTTCAGTTAATGTGAAAACATTTCGTTATTCTTTATTTCTTCATTCGGTTATTATTAACAATCAAATAATAACTCAATCACATTGCCAAGTATTTTAATAAAACCTTTATATTAAAATACTTCTTTGTAGTATAACACTACACTGTACATTACATGGCTTTAGCCATTTACAATACTATCCCGCAATTACTTTCCGAAAGTTAGGATTTACAAAAGACTAACCTTGTTTATACAAAAGAGGGTTTTACGTCATTACAACTACACACTATTTACATTGCTAACTTTTCTATACATACTATCGGACTACATCTGCCTCACAGCATTCTCGTAATCCACATCTGCCATACTGACCACTATGTCCCAGCTAATCGTATGCCGAGTTTGTCCTTTCTCCACATGATACTCAGTAATCTGCAGCTGGTAATCCTCATGCGAACACCTATGGATATAGGACATCCGACTTATTCTCTGCTTCTTGTTCAGAAGCTCAGCTTTCAGTTCCTGGACCTCTAACTTTAGGTCCCAGACTTTATCTTTGGCCAGCACTCTTTCGTTATGCTCGGCCTCCTAGAAGGCCTCCATATCTTCTCTGTCTTCTACCACGTCTTCGACTACTTTCTTGAGGTCACAGACCTCCTTGCTCAGTTGGACATTTCTGTCCAATATTGCCATGAATAGCATTTTCATGGACTCCTCTGATGTAGAGTCTTTCACCCCCTCAGTAGGCAGTACTGTGACACCCCCAAATCCGAGTACTTCGTTTCCATAAGATTTGGTGTTCACTTTCTAAATAAATCATACATCTACCCAATAATAAAGAATTGTAAAGTAAATTACAACCTTCATAATTACTTAAATAAAATCTTCCTTGAAAAAGGATTACAACTTGTCCAATATAAAATCCCAGGGTTAACAAAACCTTAGCATCAATCAAATAAGTGCGGAAATAAAACATCATTAACTAAGTCTTATTACAATCAGATATTGAAGACAACAATTCTTCACTTGTTCATCTTTACTTTTTCTTTACTTGTTGATGGTACGTCAATATTCTCGGCTTTAACTGCAAGGGGTTGTAAAATATGCAAGAGTAAGCAAACAAAAGCTCACTTGAAATGTACAATGATATGCCATGATTGAATAACTTCAAAAGAATTTGAATAACTTTTCTTTCGTCAAAATAAAGAATTGAATAATAATTCTTTCATCATATTTAGAATTTGAATATAGAATTTATCTGAGGGTCATACGACCTTGAACTATGTCCTAGGTTATAAATATTTCTATTTAAGACCTTTAACAGTCATTGAGACTATGGACCTTTAACTTGTACTTAGGGGGATTAGCCCTTCGTACCATGTATTGTGCACAACCATCTTAACGCTTTCGCATAAATGTCCCCTAATAAATAGTGTTGTTCATTGTCAGTATTTGAATACAAGTCCGTACCAAAGAAAGTTTGGTTTGGATAGATAAAGAAACTTTAGAGTTTCAACTATCATCAACTAATGAGTAGTTGAATCGACTCACAATACTTTAACAGTTCGATAATATAAGAATTATGAATCAAATATAAGATACAACAATAGATTTCATAATAACTAGGCATGCTTTAGGAATAACTTAAAGCATTCGATAGATCAAGTAGATCTTACTTGAACAACTTAGTCAAGATCACATTACTTAAATAATACTTCAATACTTATGCTTTACGGATATTTGAATACAGTATAACTCATATAATACATAACGAGTTAAGAATCCGATATAGACTTGCATGATATAATGAGCAAGGGTTAGAGAACTTGCACAATGAAAAGATACCATGAAAGAACTTGCATAACGTAGAAGAATAATGATTAGAAAACTTGCTCAAGTAAGAGATAAGGAGTAGAGAACTTGCCTCAAACGCAAGCTACACTTTAATAAATACAATCACTTCCACAATTATCCTACATATCACGTTACGTTTAAAACATATATTAGTACCCAACTATAACGTTTAAATCGTCGAACTTCATACTCAAGTCCAACTCACAACGTTGTTACGACGTACGTCGATACTAATACACATACGTGAGGCTAAACTCACAATCCAGCACCTCATACACGTATAGTACTTTTACTATCATATGACACCTTACGGTAATAATATCCAAGCACACATATCATATAACAGCATAAGACTTCAATCTATCTTAAACACATCAAAAGCATGTTATCTCATTACCTATTACACTTATCAAGCCATAAAAATAAGTTAGCTAAACAAACGCGGCATGAAAAATCAACGAAGGGAACAAAAATTTCCCAGACAGCATGTTAACCCTCTGGGGAGGATCCCCCAAGGATAAAAGCCCCGCTGGGGCGGGGCCCACTGCTGGTGGGAACCCCCCAGCTCGAGAACGATAGATAAATAAGCCAATTTGGCTTATTTCTCCACACCAAAGTCTGATTTTTCTCAACATGATGAACATGAAACTTGATAACAACAAAATTTTGGACTCTTTAAAATGATTATAACATATAAAATCCTTACATCACATAATCAAAACCAAGTTTTCATGATTTTTGAAGAAAACTACAATATCAAGTGTTCTTGACAAAAATTGCTATTACGAATTTATTTTTCAATCAATTCATGTAATTCCAATTGCAATAACTTTAATTCTTAACCTATTAACATAACCTATGATCAATTTAAACAATAATCCATAATCAAATACCAATTTGATAGTTTAAAAAGGCTATTTTCAAAATTAGTTCACAGTAAATTACTATGAACATGATTTCTTCATGTTCATCTTAATTACGTGGATTGAATCGCTAAGACAACTATATAACTCATATATAAACATGCTATAACATATATTACACATAAATTTCATGTTTACATCAATCTTTCATTCAACCAAAAATATGAAAATTCATAAGAACACAAATTCTCCATTAAAACTTATTTTTTTTTACAACCAATTGAATTTCTGAAAATCGTTTATAGCATACAATTCAATTATAAACAGTATATAAACACAATATATATATATATATATATATATATATGCAATTCATGTTTACACAATCTTATGAACTTTTCATATTCACAGAGAACTCAAAACAATGAAGAACAATCAATTAAAATTTTAAAACTATAAGATAGTAATTATACCCTTTTTGTTTTGATGATTGAAGAAGAAGATGATGATGATGAGCTTGAGTTCTACCAATTATTTCTCTTTCTTTTTCTTCTTTCTTTCTCTCTAACTTCTCTGTATTCTCTCTTTCTCTCTTTCCCTATTCTTCTTTTAGTTTAGGCTTTAGACTAAAACTAACGTAAACATATAAAATATAATACGTATACTTTAACTGACAAAATATATAATAATATGTATTAAGGGCAATTACTTCCCACATAAATTATCAGTTATAGAATTTCAAAAGCCACTAGGGCTTGTTTGGCATTTTAAAACAGATTTTATTAGCTAATGCCTTGTTTGGGTAAAATGAATTTAAAGCTAGTGCAAGGGCCCTGTTTGGCAAAACCTTTTTAAAACAAAAGTAAGGGCCTTGTTTGGTTAAAACAATTTAAAAACTATTTTTTTTATTTTAATAAATCCTTTTAACACATACTTTAATGTTACGCTATCAATTAATTAAATCTTTAACATTCTAATTTAATTAATAAAAATCTATCATCAATTAATCACATAAAAATTATCACATAATTATAATTACTCACTAATTATAATTTATGTAACACTCATCACATAATTCATCTAATTTAATTATCTCAATTAAATTAGAATTATATTATAAAATCAATATACATCAATTAAATTAAATATTAAATATTCATTTAATTAATATATAACTCTTAATTAAATCATTCCACAAAATCACATAATTTATTTATTTAACTCAATAAATAAATCACATAAAATATTTATTCACTCAATAAATATTAAAATTTAATATATAAAATCTCAAACGTTACAAGTACCGTATTAGTCGGCACTGACTCCACCTCTTCCTCCGACATACCGTCAAACAATGACGCGAAGTCAAAGTTGTCAGAGTACTCGGACAGATCCTCTTCCTCCAGATCTATCTCCTCTAGAATCACTACAGGTACTTCTGTTATTGGCATTGGTACAACTTCTACCATATTAACTGAGTCCTCGCTAACCTCATGTATTTCATTATACATGTCCATTATCTTGTTATCTACAATAAGACACACATAACTTGATTAGTATACAATCAAAATATTAACAACATATATCACATTTATTATATTTAAGGTTACTTTCTCCTTTTAGAACTTTACCCGAGTTTGTTTACTTCTAACTTCTACTTCACTTCTTCAGGTTATAACCTAAGATTTTTACCCCTTCAGTTTTATAACCTAAAGCTCTGATACCAACCTGTGATGCCCCCAAATTCGGGTACCTTCAAACCAAGAATTTGGTGCTACACGGTGCTACAATCTACTCATACATTCCATTGAAGACATCAATAACAATGCATAAGTTTACTAATTGTTACATTCTATTAATCCCTTCCCAGGTTATTCGTAACCAATACATTGTTCAGTGTCATAATATCAGTAATTATAATACTAATACTATGCTATTACAAAGGTCTCTATTTGTCTATCTTGGACTTGCCTTTGTCTTTTTCGGATCCTTTAGTCCGTTCACCCTTAGCTGAAATCATTTAATTTTAAGCAAGAATGAGTATAAATAGCTCAACAAGTTAAACATTATATCTTGAAATCACAAAAATCAAGAATCATATATCATGGTCTTAAATAACTGTACAATAGTTATGAAGTACTTATGAATAATCAAAATATCATTTTGATTCCTTTAAAACAATTCCCAAAGACTTTATAGCCTCTTCAGAATCCATCTTGGTCAACAACCACGAACCATATTTTAGTTCTCATTCATGAAAGGAACAACCCGGCACGAATGCCGTAAGTTCGATATAGCTTACGAGCACATCCAGGTGATCAACCTGTAGTACTCTATGTTGATCAACACTCATACATTAAACGTGTTTACGTTTAATTTGTGGCAACCTCACGTGCCTGTCGAATTAACGACGTTTAAAACCTTTGTTTTATTTATACTCAATAGAATCTGTACCAAGCAATTGGCATAGGATCACCACAATATATATATTTTGGAAAGATTTGTGGAAAAACCCACCAAAATATGCTAAGTTTCAGTCTAGCTGAATCAAATGGCATCGACTATTTAATAACAATTCATGCATAAGCAATTATGCACAATGACCACTTGTCCAACCATAATGTATAGACAAAGGTTTAGCAACACTTGCATCAAGTAGAACTTGAACAAGTTTAGGAAACTTACCTTTGCGTCTTCTAAATCTTTACACGTAGTCTACTTGGTCTTTACAATGTCTACAAGCATAACACATGGTATACCAAATAAGAAATCATAATCGATATACAATGTATTTGCCTAACTTCTTCTTCTTGTATAACTTAATCAAAACGTTAAACTAATAACCTTCGTTCAAGTTATTTAATGATTATCTCGGCATATTAACATTCCTATATTATACACCGAACCCTCATCGATCATCACTAATCATGATTATAATTGAGACTTCACTTGTTCCTTAACTTAATCTTGGTTTACGGTTTCCAAAATATAAGTTTAATTATGTTTGGTTAACGTTTAGATCTCTTAAACCCTTGGTTAAACATGTCATTTAAAGGTTTACATTCCCCCATTATTAAACCCTTAGTATATAAAGAAAGGTTAAGAAATTAAGAACTTGGTCAACAAATTTCTCTACCTGACGCGACCCGCGTCCCATTTGCCTTACAAGCGGCGCGCCCCGCGCTGCCTATGCAGTAACTCTTCTTGGACTGACGCGCCCCGCACCGGCTATGGCTGCTGGGCGGCGCGCCCTGAGCCTGCCCTTTGCCTCAGAAAAATTTTCTAAGTCTTGCAAATTCTTAAATTCCCGAGCTCGTAACGCAACCGTTATAACTCAGAATTGGCTCGTTCCAAAGCCAATAGTTCACAAATAATATGCTCTATCATCCTATCAAGTCAAAATTCATTTCTGAATCCGTCAGCGAGAAATTCACTGATTAGTCCATTTTTACGTTTTCGTTAAACGTTCGTGAACGTTCGACGCTCAATTCTTTGTTTTAAGTCAAAATTGGTTCATTATTGTTCTCGCAAGTCTTATTTACCTAATTACCAGTGTTGCAATCAAAACCCATCATTTTTGATGCACACGGTGGCTTTTGACTTCTAATCTGAGAAAAGTACGTTTTCGACGATTATCGTCTAATCGCGTAACTTTTGCCGAATCTTTGTTCTTCGTTATTTATAGCTCAAACAAATTGGAATCAATCCAATGGTTGATTATCAATAATTCTAATCATTCAAAACATTTAGGTTTCATGGTTTAACCTATTCATTAATCCATTTCCCATGAATTCACTAAGTTCATCATTTGTACGTAAACAATTCTTATTATCTCATCATGCATGGCTTGTTAAGGTTCATAGTTGCTCATTAAGCCATCCTTATAACTTCTTAGGGTTCATGCTTTACTCAAACACTTCTCTATCAATTCTATTAGAAATGGAAAAGAGAAACTATATAACTCCTACGGTTATACCTTTCTTATTCTTGGTTCAGCTTGAGTATAGAAACTCAAAGGCTGTCTTCTTCTTGGTTGATGAATTTGTTTCACAAATATCAAGCTAGCTCCTTCTCTCTCTCTCTCTTTAGACGTTGGTAGAAATTCTCAAACAACAAAAATGAAGGGCCAAGCCTCTATTTATAGAATTGGCAAGTTTAGGGTAGTTTGGTCATTAGGACCAAACCTCATTAGCCACCTCCTCCCCTCATCTTGCCTATGTCCTCCCATGTGCTAGCATGTGCTAACACATAACTCCCTTGTGCTCCCACATGCACCCATGTGGCCATGGGTTGCCCCATGGGTTGTCCCCGGGGTTTAACCCAGTCGTTTACCCAACGGTTCGACCCACAGTTAAATTATTAACTTTAATTCAAATTAATTCTAATTCAATTCGTTTCGAATGTGTTTAGTCCGTATAAAATTCGTATTGTACGTTGTATTAATTCTCGTATCCTCTCCGTATTATTCTCGTATAATACCTCATATTATACGCGTATTCTTTCCGTATAATAATCATTTATTATTATACGCAAACAATTTAATCATTGATTTACTTTCCCTAACGCTTAGGATTTTAAGTCCTTACGCGAAAACTTCGTGAGCCATAAGTGAATTATTATTACATATTTCACCTCGCCTTGAAATCCCATCATTACGCGTTTCTCGAAAATTCAAAATAAATTCCCGAGCAGAAATGGATGAATAGTGATTTCCATACTTCCCCCCCGAGAAAACTTTTCTCGGCTAACTTAACTTTTTACGGTATATTATCGTCAAATCTTTCGACAGAATGTCATTCTGACATTCTTAACTCTCAAACGAGCTTAGAGTTACACGAACCCTAACCCTTAGGGTCAAGCCCTAATCCTTAGGTTTCATAAATAGTGCCTATTTCATTATTTTCTCGAAAAGGCTTTATTTTAGTCTTGAAAATTCACATTCATTATTTCTAGCACCAAGCCAGAATACCAACCATTTTGAACTTCTCCAGGTCATAAATTGACCTTTAATTTGCTTACTCACTTTAATAAACAAATAAATCGAATTTTTATTCAATAAAACAAATAAAATTCATTTACCTAAACGCTCGATTTTCTCGGGCGTTACATAGTGGTAGCTGTCGTTTACACTACTTATCAAATTTCCCCACACTTAGACTTTACACGTCCTCGTGTAAACCAAAAGTTTGATTTACACAAACTCTACTCAATCATAACGTCAAAAGATTTCAAGATCAAATCATGATTATCAACACTAAACCCACAAAAACATAATCAACGCTTCATTAATCAACTCAAGATAACCACCTTGCCACTTCACCAATGAATTTCATTAAATGAAATTGTAACCACATAGGCATTCTTCGATGATCCACACACTTACTCAACTTAGTTACCATGGAGCAAAAACCGTGCACACCACTCAAAAACTCAAAACATACTTTTCCTACTCTTTTTTTAACAGAACCCTTTTATTTTACTCTTTATTTCCGGTGAATGCATTTTATGCTCCGTTTCACCTTCCTCAATCATTCTTTTGTAAGTGAGTGCATCTTATGCTCTATCTCACTTATTCGCACGTGTTTATGAGAGAGTGCGTTTTACGCTCCATCTCATCCCACCACATGATTTCTCTGTTTCAACAATTTCTTTGATTTTCAACTTTTCTGATTTTTTTTCACATGGTCCTGCAAAAAGCATAAGCAGTTCAATAGTTCTACAGCATGAGATTAGTGCACATAGACAACTCCACAGGTAACTTAGCCAACTAAGCATATATCACATGTTCAAGTACTCATGAGAACCAAATTCAATTCAAATCAATTACTATGGATCATGACTTAGTTTTTCTCAATCATTAACTAATTAAGCATCAAACAGATTTTGAATTTTTAGCATTGATTCTCAATCCTTGACTTTAACCTTCGAACACATAGGCAAATAGAATTATGGAAATCAAATTTTTCAAAAATTTTCAAGGCATCAAATTAAGGCATCAAATTTTCCTATTTTCTATCAACATCGGTAGATAAAATATCTCTAAATAATCATAAAAACCTAATCATATCAACATTGGCAGATCCAATATCCCTAAATAATCATAAAAACCTAATCTTTCCCCCCACACTCAAACCTGACATTGTCTCCAATGTGAGAAAATCATGCAAAGAAGAAAGAACTACAACTAACAAATTAAAAAGAAAAGGGATAGAAAGATCTAATCTAAATTCTTGGGTTGCCTCCCAAGCAGCTGCCCTTGTTTATTGTCATTGGCTTGATATCTTTCCTTTTATTCTATGTAATCAGACTTGTGAACTTCAAGTGAGCTGGTAAGAGCTTCAATTCATCAGGAGCATCTCTTAGATCATGATTTAGCTCCTATCCATCCCTCAAATCCTCCTTGTATAATTGTATTTGATCAAAAGATTCCTGCACTGAATAATCCACAACATCAATAGCAAAAACAAATTTAACATTACCAAAATACCTTTTAGTAGAAGTTCGATGGTGTGTATCACTCATTATTTCTGCTGGTTGTATTGATGGAGATGAATCCACATCTTTCTTGTAGAGTTCTGCAGAACTTATCAAATCAGTCCCCTCTTTCTCTTGTTCCTTCTCTTCATCAAACTCTATATTACAATCTATTCCTGAAGTAAGCACTGATACCTCCTGCTCCTCTTCGTCACATCCCATTGCACTTAAGTTCTCAACACATTGAGGAGTTAACTTCCCTAAGCCTTGAGATTCTATACTACTACCTGTGGTAGCAAGCTGACTCATTTGATTCTCCAACCTGTGGATAGAAGTCCTTGTCTCTTGCTGGAACTGTTGCGTCTGATTCATGAAAGCTTTGAACATATCCTCCATAGACGTTCCAGAATGAGCAGGTACTTCGCGGCTCAAGTCAGGGTGATCTCTCCATCCGAGATTGTGAGTTTCTTCCCAAGGATTATATTGATGCTGATGATGTCCTAAGAATGTTCCCACGGCCTTGACGTGCTACACAGTTTCATCCTCATGCAATATTGGACAAGCATCACTGGTATGTCTTGACTTTGAGCAAATTCCACACTCTTTTACAACTTGCATATTCCCTGTAGCCATTTGACGAACCAAAGCAGTTAATTCAGAAATCTGTTGTTCAATATTACTTGTACTTACCCTATTTACTCTTTGCGGTGTATGATCCATCCTAGTTCCATACTGCTGCGAGTTAGTTGCCATGTTTGCAATTAAGTTCCTTGCAGCTTCTGGAGTCCTATCTACCAGTGCTCCTCCACTTATTGCATCAATAATGATTCTATCTATTGGTAGCAACCCCTTATAGAAGTACTGAATCAAGTGATAGTCATCGATTCCGTGAGGTGGACAGCTAGAACACAACTTCTTGAACCTTTCCCAATACTCATAGATATTCTCTCCATTGAATTGCCTGATCCCACATATCTCCTTTCATAAGTTGGCGACTCTCGAAGTAGGAAAGTACCTCTCCAAGAATAACCTTTGCATCTCAGGCCATGATCGTATTGATCCTGAAGGTAGATAGTATAACTAGTCCTTAGCCAAATCTGCTAAGGAGAATGGAAAAAGTCTAAGCTTGATTTGTTCCACTGTCACTCCTTGTGCTTTCATTGTGGAACACACCACATGGAACTCCTTTAAATGCTTGTATGGATCTTCACCTATAAGACCACGAAAAGTAGGCAAAAGATGAATTAGTCCTGAGTTAAGTTCAAGAGCAACATCTAAAGTAGGATATTCAATACAAAAAGATGGTTGATTCAGATTAGGAGTAGCCAGTTCTTTCAAAGTTCTGTTATTGTGTGGCACCGCCATCTCTTCCTCTTTAAATGTTGGAACAAGAGCTTCTTTTGTATCTGCAGTTTTCTCTATCTCTTGATCAAAATTTGAGTCAATAAAGTGAGAGGATTGAGTCATAAAAAAAAATAAAAGAAATAAAAGAAAAAAATGTGAAAACAATTGAATAAAGAAAAACAAATAACACTCCCCCGGCAATGGCGCCAAAATTTGGTAGCTGTCGTTTACACTACTAAATTTGCCTTACTCTTTATTCAACTAACTCAAGAATTAGTATATTAATAAGCAAGGATCGGTCCCATAGGAATTGTTTATTAGTTATCCAAGTATTTCCAAAGAATTGGGGATTTTAGTTTGAAACATATAATTAACTAAAGTGAATTAATAAGTAAACTAACACAGTGATTCTCATGAAGTAGAAACTTCATAAAAACATCATATAATGATTCTAACATGCTTTTAACACTTTCTATCATGTAATTACTCAAATCAAATCACATAAACTCACTGTTCTTGGTATTTTATAAAGTTTTGAAAGAAAATATGAAATCCAACGTCACAGATTCGTTATAACTCCGAATCCATCCATTCAAAGTTTGTTTTGTTCATTTAAACATGTATAATCATAATCTACTGTCAATTTTAAGTTAAACAATCAATTAAAAACATAAATTTTGTACATAAGAGCTAATTACGTGTTCTTCATATTTTTCATACTCTGTAATTCATGAAACTTTGATTATAGCATTTTTATATGAAATTGATTACTCTAACACATGAATATATGATAAAAACATGTTATCAACGTATAATAACACATATAGAATCATATCCTAAGTTAATCATTAAAATCGTTCTTCACAGAGAACTTTAAAAAAACGTTAATGGAAAACTTTGAAAATTTAATTGAAAACTTAAGAGGAGAGATTACCCTTCCTAGTTTGTTTATATGATTCAAGGATGATGATAGAGACTTCTCAAATTCTTCTCCCTAAATCTTTTCTCTCAATTTTCTCTCTAAACTCTCTATGAGTTTCTCTCTAATGGATGATATGATATAGATATAAGTATAATATACGTATATATGATATATGATATAACTGATGGCGTAGTCGTCAGTTAATCCCATTATGGGTTAACCGCCCAACTCCTTCTAAGGCCTCGTTTGGCTAGCAACTTATATACTCCTTTCTCATTAATTTAATTAAATGCTTTATAATATAATTTAATGTCACACTTTTAACCAAATAATCTTATTTAAATTAATTAAATAAAATATCATAAATCCACATTAAATCACATTATCACATAATTAAAATCCTCATTTATTAATTATGTAAAATCATTAAATCTCTAATTCATTATTACATTAATTAGGATAACTTATGCTTATTAAATAATTCATTTAATCAAATAAGCTTAATTAAATTATTACTTTGAACTAAAAAATTACTACACATTAATTTAATCAACGTAACACATAATTAAATTAATCTACCATAATTTCATCAATTAATTATTTAATTCAATAATTAAGTCATCGAAAAATATTTATTTTATTCAATAAATATTTAAATTAAATTACAAAATTCTCGTTCGTCACATGTCTTATGTTAGATATCAGTGGATGCAATACTAATTGTTGGAGTGTATTC
This sequence comes from Panax stipuleanatus, assembly GCA_020205555.1. NCBI lineage: Eukaryota > Viridiplantae > Streptophyta > Magnoliopsida > Apiales > Araliaceae > Panax > Panax stipuleanatus. The sequence continues at coordinate 34,916,669 of CM035120.1, forward strand.
CTTTTTTATAGAGGATAGAAAATTAAGGTTTAGCCAACCACCATCTTTCCTAAAAAATTCCTATTCCTTGGTGGATCACCTCTAGAGGCCAAACACTTGGGTGGTAACGTTGATCAAAGGAAGGAATCTAACCCGAAAATGTCGACGCCGGAAAAAAATCCGCGGGTTGGGTCACAACCTGGATCTTCTTAACTTATCTCTACCCTCACTCTTTTTATTTATGAAAAAGGTTTTGAAGGATTTTTTAGAAAAAGGTCAACATGTATCATGTCGACGATTGAATGTTTATAGTCGCCAGTTGGTATATTTGAAATGGTTGTACCAACTCAACCGAGCTTTGTTTGAAAGAGGCCCAATTACTGGACACTGTCGAAACTTGATCTTTGAAAATAAAGTTTGAGTTCGAGGGCTTGGTTAAGTGTGGGGAAGGTGTTAGGAACCCCATAACTCCTGTGTAAATACGGTACCGCATCTTTTTAATATTTTTCTTTTAAATCTACAATGTGTGTGTGAATGCTGGAAGAAATTGGGCCTATGTTTGATTTAAAGCATGTCTATGCATCGTTGAACCTATATACGAAGGGTTTGATTTGATTTGCAAAAGCTTTTCTTTTCGATAAGATGATGTTTTGAAAGCATTTTTTCAAACCCTTACGCTAACATAGGAGTTAAAGCATATTGATACTTTAGTTTTATCTTTTTTAGCCTTAAGGAAAAATTTGAATGGTGATTGTCGGGCTGCGAAGCATCCTCGACCACAAAATTTATACAAGTGTCTGTCTTCTCATGGGCATGATAGCCATCGAAGTGACTCTGACATGACAAACCATATTTTCACTATGTTTAGACCTTAAATCTGGACAACCGTTTTAAGGTCTTTTGTATGTACATTTTTTATAGAAAAACTGGCAGGGTGCATTCGTAAAGTGGAGTTTGTCCATCGTGGGAATCAAATTCTGATCAATTGGATCATGAATTCCACGATTCCTAGGCTCACATAGGGAAGCCAATAAACCTGCACTGCTCAAATTTGTACATAAATATATCCAAATATCGCTAGAACCAAGGATTCATAAGTAAATCCTGGCTCGCACAAGGCCGAAGTATCTCGTTCCCACTAGGTAGCGATCTAAGGGCCGCGAGGTTGTTTTTATAACTGAAACTAGAAAAAATGCTATATTTGAATAAATCTCAGCCATTCTAGCTTCCCAGTTCTGTCTGTACCTATTTTGAACCGTTTGAAAGCTAGAGTTGGTGAGATTTAAACAAATATAGTTCGCCCTCAGATATGTTAGTGCCGATTCATATAAAATGAATATTTAAAGAAATAATTTAATAAAAGCGAGTAAAGCAATATATATACAATTATATATACGAAAGTTGTAAAGGGCGATAGGTTTTCACATCGGTGCCCGGACTGGAATTGAAATATATATATATATATATATATATATATATATATTTATAAAAGCTGTATAAGAGCCACAGAATGATCCAGGCTGAACATAATTAAAATATATATATATATATATAGAAAAATAGTAAAAAGGGCGATGGGTTTTCACGCCTGTGCCCGGACTAAAATATAAATATATATATAACGTAGTCAACCAAGACTGAGAAGATAACCCCGTATAGTGAATGGTGCAAAAACAGTAAAAAGGCCACAGAATGATCCAGGCCAAACTGAAATGTAAATGTACAGAAAGTAGTCAACCAAGACTGGGAAGATAACCCAGTGTGGTGAAGGTTGCTTATATATGCATAAATATATATAAAAAGCAGTAAAAAGGCCACAGAATGATCCAGGCCGAACTGAAATATATATATATATATATATATATATATATATATATAGACAGAAAAGTAGTCAACCAAGATTGGGAAGATAACCCAATGTGGTGAAGGTTGCTTATATATGCATAAATATATATAAAAGCAGTAAACTATCACATATTTGACATCCGGGCTTGACAGAATTGAAAAGTTAATATATATACAGTTAAATATATACAAAAAAAGCCAAAACCGGACTGGGAAGATAACCTAGTCCTGCGAAGTTGTTCAAAACGCAAATATTAGTATTTAAAAGCCGCTGGAAGCGACGGATCGTCAATCCGAGTTGTAGAAATGCCAGAAAATGCGTTTATGTACAAAAATGTTCTAAAAATTTACAAAAATGGCCACGGAACTGAGTTCCGGGCATATTTAGAAAACGAAACTTGAAATGCAAGTGTATAAAAGTGCAAAGAAGTAGTATTGACTTGTTGATCGTAAAAACACTTACAATGGACTGCTACACGGGCTTTTTGCCAAATCGTAGGCTTTAAACGTCCGAATCTACTAGTTATTTTTTGATATGTGGTAGTATGTGGGTATATCTACGTGTTAGAGTAAAAAAATTTGGGTTTGGAAGACAAGAAAATAGACAAAAAATCAAACAGGCAGGGTTCAAAGCGTTTTTGAATTCTTAAAATGAGAGGGGGGTGCACCTCTATATATAGGCCAGGGAGCCTCCACCCTACCTACTGCTGTTGCAGGTAGAGGTGCGGCTCCACGTGAAAGGGCCCACATAGCGGGTTCTATCTTCTCAAAGTACGTGCACTCCGAGCAACGCGAGGTCGAAGTTAAAACTTTCTAACTTTTGATCGAAGCGTCTGTTTGAGGCGTGCGATACCTTTTGGGATAGCCCTCGCCGAGAGTGTCACAATGACTTGGGATAAATCATTTTTCGGGTCCAAGAAGATGGGTTTATAACTAGGTCTTTGATTCCCCGCAGTTTATCCGTTGAGTTATCTTGCGCCGTTTGCACTCGGGATCATCGTTATGGTTCGTTCTAACCTTGGTGGCATTAATTCAGCTCGAGTTTTACAGAATCGGCTTAGAGTTGGTAAAATAAACATTTTTCCCCACCCGGGGTTGTCTTCAGTGTTGGCATGGCCTTTGGTTGACTTCTTGGGACTGTTTCCAAGATTTGTATCCCATTCGAGTCTGTTTGTCGTCAGTGTTGTCTTTGAGGCTAACTTGGCCGCTTTAGGTTTTTGTTCTGGAGGTGTTGTGATGCATCAGATTTGCTCCTGAAGTTGACCTGACTTCCCAGGGTTGAGACCGGGGATAACCTGTACTTCCCGGGTTGAGACTGAGATTGATCTGTACCTCCCGGGTTGAGACCGGGGCTGATCTGTACCTCCTGAGTTGAGATCAGAGTTGATCTGTACTTTCTAGGTTAAGACCGGGGTTGATCTGTACTTCCCAGGTTGAGACCGGGGTTGACCTATACTTCCTAGGTTAAAACCGGGGTTGATCTGTACTTTCCTGGGTTGAGATTGGGGTTGATCTGTACCTCTTGGGTTGAGACCGGGGCTAACCTGTACCTCCTAGGTTGAGACCGAGGTTGATCTGTACTTCCCGGGTTGAGACCGGGGTTGACCTGTACTTCCCGGGTTGAGACCGAGGTTGATCTGTACATCCCGAGTTGAGATTGGGGTTGACCTGTACTTCCCGAGTTGAGACCGGGGATGACCTGTACTTCACGGGTTGAGACATGGGTTGATCTGTACCTCCCGGGTTGAGACCGGGGTTGATCTGTACTTCCCGGGTTGAGACCGGGGTTGACCTGTACTTCCTAGGTTGATACCAGGGCTGATCTATACTTCCCGGGTTGAGACCGGGGTTGATCTGATGGCCCGGTATTGAGACCGTGGTTGAGTTAATGACCTGGTATTAAGACCGGGGTTAAGTTGATGGCCCGGTATTGAGACCGAGGTTGAGTTGATGGCCCGGTATTGAGACCGTGGTTGATTTGATGGGCCGATATTGAGACCAGGGTTGATTTGATGACCTGGTATTAAGACCGAGGTTGATTTGATGGCCCGGTATTGAGACTGGGGTTGATTTGATGGCCCAGTATTGAGACCGGGGTTGATTTGATGGCCCAATATTGAGACTGGGGTTGAGTTGATGGCCCGGTATTGAGTCCAGGGTTAATTTAATGGCCCGATATTGAGATCGGGGTTGATTTGATGACCTGGTATTGAGACCGGGGTTAATTTGATGGCCCGATATTGAGACTGGGGTTGATTTGATGGCCCGGTATTGAGACCGGGGTTAATTTGATGGCCCGATATTGAGACTGGGGTTAATTTGATGGCCCGATATTGAGATCGGGGTTGATTTGATGGCCCGGTATTGAGACTGAGGTTGATTTGATGGCTCGATAATGAGACCAGGCTTGATTTGATGGCCCGGTATTGAGACCGGGGTTGATTTGGTGAACAGTCTTGCCCTCCTACAGTGTTAGTAACAGGGAAAGAAAATTTTGAGTGTCTGCAGCTCTTTATCTTGTTCATGCAACGCAGTGAAATAGACAGGATAAAGATTAGTAGACACTGGAAATGCAAATGCAAAGGCAATGTAATGTATGGCAGGATACACGATGAATGTTAGATACCTTCGAGGGGGTAGGGTTATCATTGATTGATTACGTTAGTTTTATGCTGGGGATAACGTCACCCGTGATATCCCTCATAGCAGCACTGTCCGACGATTACCGACAGGATAACCACTGACAGGTTATCAGAGTTAGGCTGCTACTGATTGTTCTCATCTCGTTTTGCTGGGAAGATCACTAATAGGCTAATGCGACCTGTTTTCGTCACTTTCTTCTGGGGATGACGTTACTCATGATAGCCTAGGTGAATCCTTGGTTTGAGACCAATGGTTTTCCTTCATTCGTCGACATTCTTCGTTGGAGCATATTTCCTTTCGGTTGATGCCGTTGTATATTTTTGAAGGCCCTCCGCTGGGGATATATCTTTGTTGCAGATTTACCTCAGTGGGCATTTCTGATGCTTATCTTGAAGATAATATACACTAGTAGTTGGCAACAGGGGTTTGACACACCAATCCTTCTTGGTACTCCCTCTAAGGATGTGTATAACAGATTCCATCGTTAAGGATGGATTAATATATTGCTTCCGTCACCGGATCTACTCCCGATGCTTCGCGGGGATTACACCAATGGCTCAGATGTCGCTGGTTTTGAGTCAATGACTGAACTGTCACCGGTCTATACCCGACGCTTCGCTGGGGTTGTGCCAACGGCTGAACTATCATTGGTCTGTACCCAATGCTTTGCTGGGGTTTACTAACGGCAGAACTGTCTCGATATGTATCTGACGCTTCGCTGGGGTTGAGCCAACGGCTGAACTGTCATCGGTCAGTACCTAATGTTTTTCTCTGGGGTTATGCCAACGACTGAACTGTCACCGGTCTGTACCCGATGCTTCGTTGGGGTTGTGCCAACGGCTGAATTGTCATCGGTCTGTACTCGACTCTTCGAAAGTGGTAGTTTTCGGCAGTTTTGCGCAGTTTTTCTGCAGTTTTTCAACAGTTTGCATCATTAATCCCCGGATATGTCTTCGGGATGAATACCAAGGGTTTTCAGAGAGTTCCCCATTCTGTCAGGATTACGCTGCTTAAACCCAGTATTTCAGGACAAACCGCTCAATCGCGTAGTGATTTTTCCTCAGATTTAACTTTTCGGCTCATAGGAACTCTATTTCAACTTGAACCGAACCGATCCCGGGGAAGTGGGACCCACCTTGGGGAGTCGCAGGTAGAGGTGCGGCTGCCGCGGGTGGGCTCGCTTCCACCTGTGACTTTATATTGGGCAGCGGGAGTTCATACTTTTTAAGTTTCATTTCGAGTTTCAAATGGAATCTAATTTTCTTTTTTAGATATATGGAGTTCGGGCAACCTTTTTCAGATTCTATCAGTTCCCACGCGTTCAGCGCATCGCAGGTAGCGTTTTACATCCTTCTTTCGCAAGGTTTGACCGTTAAAAGTATGTAAACCACATACGTAATGTACGAAAAATGTATGCTTATATGACCTGCGAAAAATTTTATAACTTCATATGGATGCATATCTTACTATACTGCATGTCTTGATGTAAGAAAATTTAGATTCTGAGACAGTCATATTTTGCTCTTTTTGATCAGTTTACTCATCCTTTTTGAGGCCTAGTGAGCCTGGATTTTCAACTAAAAATATCCATGGTAATTTGGCTACCATGTGAAGTTTACTTTTGATTTTATTTCTTAAATATGAACTGTTCTTGTTTTTGGGAAGGTGTGCTACTGAAAGGCCACCTAGACATGCCTGTGTGCATGCAGACAGTCCATTTTACAAAGGAGACTCTGTCGAATTTTTTTCAAAAGCCCAAGCATTTAATTAACATGTAATTTTAACTCTACTGGGGTCTTATGACTGACCCATGCATGTGTTAGGACTTAGAGATGCATAGAGTACTGATTAATAAGCTACGTGTTTTAGGCTTACCACACCCTTTCTGAGGTGATTTGGAGACTTTGTCTAGGTGATAGACCGAGATAGACCCGATAGTGCTAGCAGGGTAGTTTCAGGCATTAGACGGAGGAAAACTTCCGATGTTCTTCAGCCACGTCTAGCTCGACCGCCTCAGTAGATTAGTAGAGCCGGTGATTCGTCCAGCCCAGGATGAGCAACCGATTGATATTGATGATGAGCAGGCTCCTTTTGCTGCCCTGGCTCTGGCTCAGGTCCCATCTATGACCGATTAGATTTTTCAGACATCAGGGGTATTGCTTCACTGATGAGATAGCCATGTCACTCTCTTTCCAGCCTGCGGAGTGTACCGATGCAGAGACGTGGTCAGCTTTTCTGTCGAATATTGTGCATTCGTTCTCGATTTTTCCCTGCGCAGGACTAGTCTCCCCCTATAGTTTCATCACCCATGCACCTGGTATGGACTACTTGCCCCTAGCGGGATTGAGGGGAGTGACTACTTACCATCCTTTGGCTGTTATGGGCCAGTTTGATTAGTTTCAGAGCCTGCATCAGTTTGAGGAGGCTGTTGATCAGAGGATGTCAGCTTTGACTATATCATCTGCCGATTTGATCTGAGTGTATGAGTGTTGGACTCACAGGGCGAGGGCAGATTTCTCCAGTAGCCATCCGGATCGTTCTCCAGAGTACTCAGCGTGGTTGGAGGCAGATATCGCATCAGCTCCATTCATTCAGTCAGCTTCGAGTCTTCTACTGAGGATGAGTTATATATGGGTCTGACAGCTGCTTTGGTTAGTGACCCACCGATCATTCCTGCAGGGACAGATCCCGCTTTGGTAGACTCACTAGCCTGGATGACCTTTAAGAGAGATCAGGCTAGAGCGAGGATGTTGACCACCTTGTCTGGCAGAGATATAGCTTTAGCAGAGAGAGATGCGGCTCGAGCCGCTCAGGATGCAGGATTTATTGAGCAAGAGAAGCTTCAATCTGCCAGAGACGCAGCTTTTGTTGAGATCAAGGAGACTTGGATTGCTAGGGATGTAGCTTTTGTGGAGAGGGACGAGGCTATAGCTTCCCGTGATTTCCACATTACCGATAGTACTGCTCTTTGGTCTTATACTCATGGTCTGGTTACCTAGATGAGTGCATATATTGATGACCACAGTGCCACACTGCAGATGACTGTGGATATTTTAAGCCGTATGGAGGCTGAGGGTATTGCACTTGCAGCTGCTCCTCCATCTTCAGAGAGAGATGCCATGTTGGCATTGCTGGCCCGTTTATCCATGGGAACATAAACTAGCTTTATTTTTCCTGCACATACTAGATCAACCATTTTTGTCATGTACAGGACACTATGTATATATCAAACAGTATTATATATCAGAGAAATATATTTTGATTCACTTCCCTGTTTGGATATATATTGTCATTGCTGAGTGATTACAACTTCTTTCATGACTAGCTGTTGTTGATGTATCTTGAGCTTCTCCTTGATGGATTAACAGTTGAGATGTCAGAGAGTATCTCAGAAGGGCCTGTTGATCAGGGTAGCTTGATAGGACTTAGCTTTTATATGGTTTTGGTGTCTTGGGATTGGTTTTTTATTTTCTTGAAGGTCAAACCGCACCATAAATGGCTGCCTTCGTACTCCCGGGCTGAGGGAGATCAGGTCATTCGTAGTTTAATTTTCATGTGAGAGAGGTTTAAAAAGTATTTATCTTGTGTTTTGAGTTTGGTTTGATGAGTTTTGGATTTTTTTTATTTAGTTTGACCGCACCAAAGATGGCTGCCTGCGTACTCCTAGGTGGAGGGAGATCAGGTCATTCGTAGTTCCGACTTCTAGTGAAAACCGAACCTGACTTGATTTGTAAAAACTCGAAAGCGGGCATGCATGGGGTTCAGACATAGTACCTTTTCACGGTGTCTAAATTGATGAGTTGGGGAAATTCGCTCCCGTCCATCTCTTGTAGTCTGATAGCTTCTCCTGTCAATACTTCCTTGACAATGAAAGGGCCTTCCCAATTAGGGGCGAACTTTCCTTTAGCTTCATTTTGATTGGCCAAAAATTTCTTCAGCACCAAGTCATTTTCTTTGAATTGCTGTATTCGGACCTTCTTGCTATAGGATCGAGTAATCCTTTGCTGATATAATTGTCCGTGGAAAATGGCTATAGCCTCCTTTTTATCTATTAGGGACAGTTGGTGATACTGGTCTTGCAACCACTGATCTTCGTCCATCTGAGCGTCAATTAACACTTGCAAGGACTCCATCTCTACTTCTATGGGGAGGACTGCTTCCATGCCATAGACTTATGAATAGGGGGTAGCCCCAGTAGAGGCACGCATTGATGTCCTGTATGCTAACAGGGTTAGAGGCAGCAAGTCAGGCCATTCCTTGTGATTGGCGGACATTTTCTGCATGATCGTCTTGATGTATTTGTTGGCCGCTTCGACAGCACCATTCATCTTGGGCCGATAGATGACGGAATTGAGATGCTTTATGTGAAACTTACTGCAAAGTTTTTTCATCATTTGATTGTTTAGGTTCTTGGTGTTGTCTGATACGATCACCTCTAGTTGTCTATATCGATAAATAACATTATTTCTGATGAAACCAATGATGACCTGTTTGGTGACTTTGGGAAAAGAGGCTGCTTTAACCCATTTCGTGAAGTAATCAATCATGGTGAAGATGAATCAATGACCATTGCTGGCTTTGGGTTCCACTGGGCCAATCACATCCATTCCCCACACGGAGAAAGGCCAGGGTGAACTCATGTTGTGTAGCTCATTTGGAGGAGCATGTATGGCATTTCCATGTACTTAGCATTGAAAGCATCTCTTGATGTGATCAACACAATCAGCTTTGAGTGAGATCCAGTAATGTCCTGTTCTTAATATCTTCTTGGCTAGAAGATGATAGCTCATGTATGGACCACAACTCCACCGTGGATTTCGTCCATCAGTCTCTGGGCTTCTTCTTTATCAAGGCATCTCAACAGGCCTATTCCATCATCTCTTTTATAGAGTGCATCTCCGCTCAGATAGAACTTCATAGCCATTTTGTGAATCCGCTTTCATTCGGATTGGTTTGCCTCAGCGGGTGTAGATCCATCTCAGAGATATTTTTTGATGTCTTGATACCAAGACTGTTTGATAGGAGGTATCTCATCTGATACTTCTCCAATGTAATTCCCGTATGTCAGGGATTTCTGAATTATGAATTTGATGCAGGGAAACCACTCCTATCGGATATGCAGATTAGTGAACCCAACGGCGCTAATGCATCAACAAAGTCGTTCCTACCCCGAGGAATATGGCTGAAGGTTATGTCTTTAAACTCCAGGGATGTTTTGATGACCTACTGATGATAAGGCAGCAAATGCAGTTCTTTGGTGTGATATGCCCCAGTGGTTTGTCTGACGACCAACTTAGAGTCTCCAAAGACCAGTAAATGTTTGATACCCATTGATTGGCTAGTTTCAACCCCATTATGCAGCCTTCAAACTCGGCTGTGTTGTTGGTGTTGCCAAATTAAAGTTTGGTAGCAACAAGATATTATTCTCCTGTACCAGAGATAAGGACTGCCCCAGCTCCGGCACCTTCCATGTTCACTGCTCCGTCAAAATATATTTTGCATAGTTGTACTGTATTCTCTTGCTGGAGTTGTTGAATTATCATGATCCCATCATCCGGGAAATAGGTCTCCAGGGGCTCGAACCCTCCTGCAGGTGCTTCAGCTAATTGATCTGTAATGCCTTGACCCTTGATTGACTTCTGAGTCACGTAGATAATGTCGAACTGTTGTAGGATCAACTGTCATTTGGATAATCGACAATTAAACATTGGCTTGTTGAATACGTACTTTAGGGGATCCATAAGGGATATGAGGTAGATCATGTGCCCATGGAGGTAATGTTGCAACCTCATGGCGGCCCATGCTAACGCACAACATGTCTTCTCGATCAAGGTGTATTTTTGTTCACCACTGTCGAATCTTTTACTGATGTAGTGGATGGCTCTCTCCTTGCTACTACCATCCTTCTGTCCTAGCATGCAGCCCATTGCATTGGAATTAACAGACAAGTACATGAACAAGGGAACTCCATCCCTTGGGGGTACCAAAACAGGTGCTTCGACCAGCTGTTTCTTGATGGCAAGGAAGGCTCGTTGACAATCCTCGTTCCATTTGGTGGAGGAATTCTTCCTTAGTAGCTTAAATATGGGTTCACAGGTTGTTGTGAGCTGGGAAATGAATCGGCTTATAAAGTTGATTCTTCCCAGAAACCCACACATCTCCTTCTCTGTTCGAGGTATTGGCATCTCAGTGATGGCTTTGATCTTGGCAGGGTCTAGCTCGATGCCTTGATTACTCACTAGGAATCCTAACAGATTGTCTGCTTTGACGCCAAAAGCACATTTGGCGGGATTTAGCTTGAGGTTGTATTTACACAACCTGTTGAATAACTTCTTGAGATGGTCAATGTGATCATCCTCCCTCCGGGATTTAATGATTATGTCATCCACATAGACCTCTATCTCTTTGTGTATCATATCATGAAACAGGGCCATCATGGCTCGCTGATATGTGGCTCCGATATTGATGAGGCCGAAGGATAGTCGTCTGTAGCAGAAGGTTCCCCAGGGAGTGATGAGAGTTATTTTCTCCTGGTCCTCTTCAGCAACCATGATCTGATGGTAACCAGCAAAGCAATCTACGAAGGAATACATGCCGTACTGCGCCGTATTGTCAATCAGGATGTGGATAAAAGGTACTGAGAAATTGTCCTTGAGGCAGGCTTTGTTCAAATCCCTATAATCCATGCATACTAGTAATTTTGCTCCGAGTTTAGGTACGGGGACTATGTTTGATAGCCACTCTGGGTATGTTGATACCATGATGATTCCAGCTTTGAATTGTTTAACGACTTCTTCTTTGACTTTTAGACTCCATTCAGGTTTGAACCGCCTGAGCTTTTGCTTGACTGGCTTGAATCCATCTTTGATTGGCATTCGATGAATAACAATGTCAGTAGACAGGCCAATCATGTCTTCATGTGACCATGCAAACACATCCTGGAACTGTATTAGGAGTTCTATTAGGTCAATTTTTTGGTCTTGGGTGAGGTCTATGCCTATCTGAATTTCTTTGATGTTTTCAGAGGTTCCTATATTGATAGTGGTGGTTTGGTCGAGGTTTGGTTTGGGTTTGTCTTCAACCCATTCTTTTATCTCCTCGGGCACCTCATAGTCATCTTCCTCCTCTTGATCAATATCCATCAAGTCGAAGTTCAGTTCTACATCAAAGTTGTAGTCACTTTGATAGGTTGGCATCTCATCAGCAGAGACAAACACATCCAATGCTTGAGTCCTGAAAACAAAATGCTTTCATTTTAATATATACAACTTCTTAAATATACAGAGCATTTGGCAAAGCATGAAAAAAGTTATTGCTATAGTTGTGTAATCAAAAGTAAGCAATAAATGAAAGCATGTTTAAAGGGCAGATAGACTCTCTGCCCCTTTACCCTTTTTGACTGAGGCAAGGGACACTGCTCCAGTTATCCAAGGTTAGATCCTCATGAATAGGGAGGATTAAGGATTTGTGATCATCCGCCTCATCTCAGATAACGACTGAGACGTCCTTTATAATATGGCCTGGGTTTTTCTTTAAACTGCCCCCATTTTCTTTCTTGATGCGAGGAATTTGAATTTGATCCTCGTCGTCGCTATCTGGGTTCTCATCATTCATACCCTCATAGTTTATGATAACTCGCATGTTAGAAAATGGGTCTCGTCCTTTGTACAGGATATTTTCTTTTCCCTTTTTGCTATCCATCTCGGATCTGGGAGTTGTTCTCTCACTTGCTGGTATAATGGGAGGAAATAACGTAGTTGATACTACAGCTGAGATTTTCCTCATGGGTTTCACCCATCCAACACCCGTAAGGTTTGGCAGTAATATGGTGGAAGCATGAGCCTTAGGATGCTTGTATGGGTTCCGGCGGTTTGATCCGGATGAATATCCCAATCCGGCTCTTGCAGTCTGACTCGGGATTTGTACTGGACTCTTGATACCTTGCTGATTCTTTCCTAACCCTTCTCCAAGTTGGAAACCCAAAGATACCATTTCTTGGCCTACTGTCATTACTTCAGGGGAGACTTTAGGCTTTAGGGCTAGTGCCCCGACTTGTAGATATTGAGTATCGCTCACCTCCAGGGCTTAAAAACTTGCAGGTTCAATCCCTGCATCCAGGATGATCACCGACATGTCTCCCTGTATGTCGACAGGGTATTCTGGTTCGGCATTGACCGTGATGATGTTGTCATTGATAATGTATTTGAGTTGTTGATGGAGGGTGGATGGCACTGTCCCTTCCATATGGATCCATGGCCTGCCCAACAACAAGTTGTATCCAGTGGCAATGTTGAGCACCTAAAAGAACACACAGAAAATGTGTGGACCAATCTCTAGAGGAAGCTCTATTTCTCCCATAGCTTGTCGGCGAGATGCATCGAAAGCTCAGATCACCACATGACTAGTTTTGATCCAGTTTGGATTGATCTTCATTCTCTCCAAGGTGTCGTAGGGACAGATATTGAGGGATGATCCTTCATCTATAAGCACACCTCCGATCACATACCCGAAAGATATCATGGCTATATGCAGGGACTTATGATGGCCCGTTCCTTCTGCAGGGATATCATCGTCAGTGAAAGATATCACATTGCTGTTGAAAATGTGTTCTACCATGTGACTGAATTTCTCAGCATCCGCAGTCTTTGGTAGATGGGCTTCTTCCAGTACTTTCACCAGAATGTTGCGATGATCCACCGATGATAAGACCAAGTCTAGGATGGACATTTACTTAGGTGCATCCTTCAGGCTTTGTACAACCCAAATTTTATTGTGTCCCATCTTGTTGAGGAACTCTTCCATTTTCTTTTCAGCCACCTTTTCTTTGGCTTTGATGATTGATTTGATCACCCGCTGAGGCAGGTACAATGGATTATCCTTTGGTACGATGGCCATGTTGTTTGAAGTGGAACCTTCATCATTCCCATAGTTCCATGGGACCCTCTTAAGACTAATAACTGGATACTGAGGTCTGAAGGGCAAGCTTAGAGGCTCTGGTGCGGCCACCTTCATAGGATTTTGTATTTCTTGGACCCCTTTCCCTGGCAGTACTAAGGGTGTGAGGGATGGTTCCTTATCATAGGAAACCACAGCCACTGTATCCTGATTCCATGCAGTCGGAAGAAAGAGAGTGTCTTCATCTAGGAGGCCATAATCCCGATTTCCTCTTATCAAGTCGCCATTTTTAATCATATTCTGAATCAGGTTACGAAGTGCCCAGCAATCTTCAGTATCATGGCCGGGTGCATTGGAGTGGTATTGACAAATTTGGTCAGGCTTGAATTTCTTGGATGAAGGGTTTAAGGGAGGTAATAAATCTGCAACCATTCCCTCGTTGATTAACATATGGAGGATTTCCTCCATTGACTGGTTCAGGTTATTGAAATTCCTTTGAAATAAGAATTTCTTACCAGTTTGGACATTTTCCTCTTTGGCTATCTTGTCGGCCCCGGGTTCATGCTCATGAGGTTGGTAGTAATCCCTCATGGGAATGGGACTGATCTTCAGTGTGGGAGGACTTGCATCAGACTGGTTGGCCTGTCTCATCATCTGTCTGATGATCTGATGTTAGTAGACAACCAGTTCTGCTAACTATTTAATTTGTTCCTTGATAGACCTGATCTCCTGCTCTATCAGGAATCGCCTTTCTGAATACTCTTAACTGTCTGGGCTGTTGTTGCTGAATGGAGTTGATTCTCCAATATATCGGAGGTATTTAGATCCTCATCCATATTCTATATTGATCATGTTGACACTCTCCTCTTAGTGTTGAGGGAGGGGATTGTCTTGGACGTGTGGTTATTTTGATTTGGTCACCACAATCTCTCCATTGTCAATTAAGTCTTGGATTTTGTGCTTGAGAGACCAACAGTCTTGAGTGTCATGGTTTGGGGATCCGGAATGGTAACCACACTTCTTGCTTAGGTCAAAATTCCGTCCACCGGTATTGGTTGGTGGAAGGAGTTGCACAATCTTCTTCTGTGCCGTCAACATCTTTAGCACATTCTCGAGTGAATCCCCTAGAGGGGTGAATGTTCTTTGATGCCTGACCTCCATATTTTTCTGAAATAGAGGGTTTGACGGCTGTGCTGAAGCTTACAAAGGGGTATAGTTCCTCCTTTGAATGGGCATACTATTTGACTCGCCTCTTTGATTCTGTCCTTGTAACACTAAGGACACTTCTTCATCTTTCTTTTTGTGTACCCTCCGGGGATTACTCTCGTAATTTCTGGACTGGATATGCTCGGCAACCGCTTAGAGGGCGGTTAGATCCTTTATCTTCCCGGACTTGAGCCCTATTTCTGCCATCTCGCCGTGTTTGATCATTTCAGAGAATGGTTTTCCTATGCCTGCTAGGACCCTCTCATAATATGGAATTTCTTGGATGTCGATGAAGGTCATGACTATCTCAGACTCGGTCATAACTGGGGTGACTTGTGCTGCAACCCGCCTCCACCGTTGAGCATATTTTTTGAATGATTCAGTGTTTTGTTTCTTGATTTTGGTTATCTAGTATCTGTCTGGAGCCAACTGAGATTGGAAGCTATATTGACTGAGGAAAGCATGGGCCAACTCTTCCCAACTATGGATTTTGGACTTGTCTAGACGGGCGTACCAGGCTCTAGCCTCTCCAGTCAGACTCTTCTGGAATAACTGCATTCGAAGTTTCTCGTCCTCTGCATAGGATTCGAGCTCTCCAATGAATACCTTCAGGTGAGTGTAAGGGCTCCCAATTCGTCAAATTTCTCAAAATTAGGAGTTCTAAATTTTTCGGGATAATGAGCCCTGGGGAATATACAAAGGTCAGAGTAATTAACACTGCCGAATGCCCCAGTCCCTTTAATAGACCGAAGAGTTTCTTCCATTTGTTGTACTTTCTTCAGAATGTCACCAGCTTCCTACTCTTTGTTGAGGATGGTGATTTCAGGAGTTTTGTTGGTTGTGTCCTGGTTTTGTGGTCCAGGAATCTGAGTCTTTGAGTTTTCGATCTTTTGATTGCCACCACTACCACCAGGTGTTCCCTATTCTGTGTGACCTTGGGCTTGCTTCCCTTTAAGGGCCTTGCTTTGTTCTCTCAGAAAATTGGCCAATTTAGCTATCTGATTCTTTAGTCCTTCAAACTCTTCCGTAGATACATGGGTGGATTCTGGTTGAGCACATGGAAGTCATGTCCGTGGATGGACTTAGTGCTTTCTTAGACTTAGATCTAGTAACAGGACCAATTTTTTCACCTACAACAAAACGTAGACGTGTCAATTTCCTGATGTAGGTAGGGATAAAATGTATGCTATGATGTGTTTTTGTAGTTTTTTTTAATTTTATCCTGCAAAACAGAGGTCAGTTGTTTTGATGACAGGATAACATGACAGGATGTATATGACAAGGAATGTAAATTTTTTATTATGATATTTACATGGTGCTCCTTTACATTTGGAATTGAAAACTT
This sequence comes from Panax stipuleanatus, assembly GCA_020205555.1. Classification (NCBI taxonomy): domain Eukaryota; kingdom Viridiplantae; phylum Streptophyta; class Magnoliopsida; order Apiales; family Araliaceae; genus Panax; species Panax stipuleanatus. The sequence goes on from CM035120.1 coordinate 34,932,582, forward strand.
GACATTAAATTTGAAAGAGGAAGGCATGAAGAAGCTTCTCATCGAATTTGGTTAATCAGAGGCTGACCTATCTTAGGCTACGCTCACGGCTTTTTGGCATGAAGGTCCCCAGATCATCGCAATCTACTAGAGGGGAAGTTAATCTGATCTTTTAACTGGAGCGAATCTGGGTGGTACTTTTTCATGAGTCCCCAGAGACTTAGCCGTCCCCAGAGTCATTACTTATCACCGACGGGTTTTGCCTCCTGAAGGAGGAATCACACAGTATACATTCACATACATCGTGCCTCACCGTATGCATATGATAACATTGATGCGAAGCACTAATATGGGTACGAATCACTAAAAAACAGGAAAACATTCATTCACATTCATTCAATATAAAGACGCAACATTCACACATACGCAGATATGAAAGGGAAAGTTTGAAAAGATTTGAACTCGGACTAAGCCCTCTACTATCCCCAGCAGAGTCGCCACCTATCGACGTGGGGAAAAAATCCGCGGATCGGGTCACAACCCAGATCTTTCTCTCTTCCTAAGTTATCTCTACCCTCACTATTTTTATTTGTGAAAAAGGTTTAGAAGGGTTTTTTAGAAAAAGGCCAACATGTATCATGTCGACGATTGAATATTTTACAGAGTCGTCAGTTGGTAAATTTGAAATGGCTGTACCAACTCAACCGAGCTTTGTTTGAAAGAGGCTCAATTGCTGGACACTGTCTTAACTTGATCTTTGAAAATAAAGTTTGAGTTCGGGGGCTTGGTTAAGTGTGGGGAAGGTGTTAGTCACCTCACAACTCCCGTGTAAAGACGGTACCGCATCTTTTCAATATTTCCCTATTAAATCTGTAATGTGTGTGTGAATGCTTGAAGAAAATGGGCCTATGTTTGATTGAAAGCATGTCTATGCATCGTTGAACCTATATACGAAGGGTTTGATTTGATTTGCAAAAACTTTTTATTTGATTTGCCAAAGTGTTCGATTTGATTTGCAAAAGCTTTTCTTTTCGATAAGATGATGTTTTGAAAGCAGTTTTTCAAACCCTTACGCTAACATAGGAGTTGAAGCATATTGATACTTTAGTTTTATCTTTTTTAGCCTTAAGGCATAATTTGAATGGTGATTGTCGGGCTGCGAAGCATCCTCGACCACAAAATATATACAAGTGTCGATCTTCTCATGTGCATGACAGCCATCGGAGTGACTACTGACACGACAAATAATATTTTCACTATGTTGAGACCTTAAATCCGGATAACCTTTTTAAGGTCTTTTGTATGTACATTTTTTTATAGAAAAACTTGCAGGGTACATTCGTAAAGTGGAGTTTTTCCATCATGGGAATCAGATTCTGATCAATTGGATCATGAATCCCACGATTCCTAGGCTCACATAGGGAAGCAAATAAACCTGCATAGCTCAAATTTGTACAGAAATATATCCAAATATCGCCAAAACCAAGGATTTATCAGTAAATCCTGGCTCGCACACTGGCCGAAGCATCTCGTTCCCACTAGATAGTGATCTAAGGGCCGCGAGGTTGCTTTTATAACTGAAACTAGAAAAAAAATACTAGATTTAGATAAATCTCAGCCATTCTAGCTTCCTAGTTCTGTCTGTATCTATTTTGAACTGTTTGAAAGCTAGAGTTGGCGAGATTTAAACAAATCTAGTTCGCCCGCAGATATGTCAGTGCCGATTCATATAAAATGAATATTTAAAGCAATAATTTTATAAAAGCGAGTAAAGCAATATATATACATTTATATATATGAAAGTTGTAAAGGGTGATGGGTTTTCACACTGGTGCCCGGACTAGAATTGAAATATATATATATATATATATATATATATATATATATATATATTTATAAAAGCTTCATAAGAGCCACGGAATGATCCAAGCTGAACATAATTTAAATATATATATAGAAAAATAGTAAAAAGGGCGATGGGTTTTCACGCCTGTGCCCGGACTAAAATATAAATATATACAGAAACGTAGTCAACCAAGACTAGGAAGATAACCCAGTATGGTGAATGGTGCAAAAATAGTAAAAAGGCCGCAGAATGATCCAGGCCAAACTGAAATGTAAATGTACAGAAAGTAGTTAACCAAGACTGGGAAGATAACCCAGTGTGGTGAAGGTTGCTTATATATGCATAAATATATATAAAAGCAGTGAAAAGGCCACACAATGATCCAGGCTGAACTGAAATATATATATATATATATATAGACAAAAAAGTAGTCAACCAAGACTGGGAAGATAACCTAGTGTGGTGAAGGTTGCTTATATATGCATAAATATATATAAAAGCAGTAAAAAGGCCACCGAATGATCCAAGCCGAACTGAAATATAAATATAAATATATATAAAGAGACATAAAAGTAGTCAACCAAGACTGGGAAGACAACCCAGTGTGGTGAAGGTTGCTTATATATGCATAAATATATATAAAAGCAGTAAACTACAACAGATTTGACGTCTGGGCTTGACAGAATTGAAAAGTTAGTATATATACAGTTAAATATATACAAAAAAAAAGCCAAACCCGGACTGAGAAGATAACCTAGTCCGGCGAAGTTGCTCAAAACAGAATATTAGTATTTAAAAGCCGCTAGAAGCGACGGATCGTCAATCTGAGTTGTAGAAATGCCATAAAATGCGTTTATGTACAAAAATATACCAAAAGTTGACAAAAACGGCCACAGAACTGAGTTCCGTGCATATTTAGAAAATAAAACTTGATATGCAAGTGTATAAAAGTGAAAAGAAGTAGTATTGACTTGCTGATCGTAAAAATACTCACAATGGACTGCTACATGGGCGTTTTGCCAAATCGTAGGCTTTAAACTTCCGAATCTACCGGTTATTTTCTAATATGTGGTAGTATGTGGGTATATCTATGTGTTAGAGTGAAAAAATTTCGGTTTGGAAGACAAGAAAATAGAAGTAAAACCAAACAGGTAGGGGTTTGGAGCGTTTCTTAATTCTTGAAATGAGAGGGGGGTGCACCTCTATATATAGGCCAAGGAGCCTCCACTCCACCTGCTACTGCCACAGGTAGAGGTGCGGATCCACTGTGGTAGGGCCTACGTGATGGGTTTCGTCTTCTTGAAGTACGTGCACTCCGAGTAACGCGAGGTCGAAGTCAAAACTTTCGAACTTTTGATCAGAGATTCCGTTTGAGGCGTGCAATACCTTTTCGGAAAGCCCTCGCCGAGAGTGTCACAATGAAATGGAATAAAATATTTTTTGGGTCCAAGAAGATGGGTTCATAACCAGGTCTTTGATTCCCCACAGTTTATCCGTTGAGCAGTCTTGTGCCGTTTGCACTCATGATGGTCGTTATGGTTCGTTCTGACCTTGGTGGTATCAATTCAGCTTGAGTTTGACCGAATCGGCTTAGTGTTGGTAAAACAACTATTTTTCCCCTCTCGGGGTTGCCTTTAGTGTCCACATGGCCTTTGGTTGACTTCATGAGGCTGTTTCCAAGATTTGGATCCCATTCGAGTCTGTTTGTCCTCAGTGTTATCTCTGAGGCTGACTTGGTCACTTCAGGTTTTCCTTTGGAGGTGTTGTGATGCTTCAGGTTTGTTTTTGAAGTTGACCTAACTTCCTGGGTTGAGATCGGGGATGACCTGTACTTCCCGGGTTGAGACCAGGGATGATCTATACCTCTTGGGTTGAGACCGGGGCTGACCTGTACCTCCCGAGTTGAGACCGGGGTTGACCTATCCCTCCCGGGTTGAGACTGGGGTTGATCTGTATTTCCTGGGTTGAGACCAGAGTTGACCTGTACTTCCCGGGTTGAGACCAGGGTTGATCTGTACTTCCCGGGTTGAGACTGGGGTTGACCTGTACTTCACGGGTTGAGACCAAGATTGATCTGTACTTCCCGGGTTGAGACCGGAGCTGACCTATACTTCCTGGGTTGAGACCGGGGTTGATCTGTACCTCTCGGGTTGAGACCGTGGCTGACCTGTACCTCCCAGGTTGAGACCGAGGTTGATCTGCACTTCTCGGGTTAAGACTGCAGTTGACCTGTACTTCCCGGGTTAAGACCGGGGTTGATATGTACTTCTTAGGTTGTGACCAGGATTGACCTGTACATTCCCGGGTTGAGACCGGGGCTGACCTGTACTTCCTGGGTTGAGACTGGGGTTGATCTGTACCTCCCGGGTTGAGACTGGGGTTGATCTGCACTTCTCGGGTTGAGACCGGGGCTGACCTATACATCCCGGGTTGAGACCGGGGTTGACCTGTACTTCCCGGGTTGAGACCAGGGCTGATCTGTACTTCTCGGGTTGAGACAGGGGTTGATCTGATGGCCCGGTATTGAGACCGGGGTTGAGTTGATGACCCGGTATTGAGATCGGGGTTGAGACAATGGCCCAGTATTGAGATCGGGATTGATTTGATGGCCCAATATTGAGACCAGGGTTGAGTTGATGGCCCGATATTAAGACCAGGGTTTATTTGATGGCACGGTATTGAGACCGTGGTTGATTTGATGGCCCGATATTGAGATTCGGGTTGATTTGATGGCCCGATATTGAGATCGGGGTTGATTTGATGGTCTGGTATTGAGACCGGGGCTGATTTTATGGCCCGGTATTGAGACCGGGGTTGAGTTGATGGCCTGGTATTGAGATCGGGGTTGATTTAATTGCCCGGTATTGAGATCGACGTTGATTTGATGACCCGATATTGAGAGCGGGGTTGATTTGATGGCCCAGTATTGAGATCGGAGTTGATTTGATGTCCCGGTATGGAGACCGGGATTGATTTGATGGCCCGGTATTGAGACTGGGGTTGATTTGATGAACAGTCTTGCCTACCTACAGTGTTAGTAACAGAGAAAGAAAATTTTGAGTGTCTACAGGAAATTCAAGGAGATCACGAATAACAAAGAGTTGAACTCGTACCTGTGGAAGCTTCTTTCTATAGGGTATGATTCCATAACTTCTTATTTACGTTTTAAATTAATAATTTGCATAAATGATGATTCAGATAATGATTTTGTAGATTTTTTTAAAAACTCTGATATACCATGCTTCCGCTTATTTTGCAATTTGATTGCCTCACGATTTTGTACAATCCCAATACAAATTACCCTTATATAGTCCTAATATATCATTTTAATGATCATTAGTCAATAAAATCACATTAACAAATTTTATAACTTAATATAACTTAATTTTCTCAATTATTCTTAACTCATCCATAGGCATTAAAAATACCTACTCATCTTATTATTTTTATGTCTTTTGGAAATATTTAATATATAATATTTTAGTCACGAAATAATTTTCTTGTAATTTTCCAAGTTCATTTCCTATTTTTAAATAAGTCATTTCTGTCCAAAACTACAACATTTATTAAAAATTATTATTTTATCTAAAACTTTCAAAACTTATACAGTTACCTCATATCATCATACAATGACTCCATTAAAAATTTCATAATTTTATAAGCTATGAATTTTGAGTTATAACAGTTTCTTTTTAAAATTGCAAAATCTTTGACGGGTCATAATTCCGTCTCATGAAGTCGAAATAAGCTCATTTTTGGACGAAAACTAGATAAATTCATATACTAACATATCACAAAATACCAGAATTTTAAAACTTTCTAACTGGCCAAAACAGGCCACAGAAAAAATCTGGCCAGGGGGTTTAGGGCTTTTTCCAGCAGAATACTGTTTTGGTAGAAATTGTACTACGGTCGTCTCGTTTAATATTTTTCAGTGATTCCAATGGGGTTCTTTAGATATCTCATAGATCTAACTCACGACTTTGACGAGTCCTCAAAAATAAGTTATGGTTTGAAAATGGTAGTTGTCCAAAGTAGACTGAAATTCTAGGGTTTCTTTGACAAAAATGGTTTTTAATATCCTTTGCCATCAAAGCTTATCAGCACATAAAATGACTACATCTAACCATAAAACCTCATCTAACATATAGATCTACTAACATATGGTTTAAAAACATAAACTCATCAGTTATTTCTAAAACAACCATAGAAATACACATTACTAATTAGGGTTGAGATTAGGAAATTTTTAAACCTTGATTTGGATGCACTCTTTCTTCTTCTTCCAAAGTAAGTGATAAATCTTAAAGACATAAACAAGATCTCCCCTCCTTCTCTCCCTTAAGGTCGGCAGCCCCCTCCCTTCTTTCTCTCCAATGTTTTGCTTTCTAGCTTTAGAAATTAGGAAGTGTGAAATGAAGTAAACTTTTCTAACACTTGGGAGGTCTCCTATTTATGGGCTTGAGAATGTGTAGATATAACATATATATATATATAGATATATATATACTCATGACAAATCTCCATTTTTCTTTATCTTGCCTTGATTTTGGGGATTTTAATTTATTTAAGCTAGTTATCTAGGGAACAATAGCTAGTGATTTGGTAAACCACTTTGAAAATAAGAAAGGAAGCAATTAATAAGCCCATGTTACCCTATATTACTCGGCGACTTCCCCCTACTTTTAGCCCATTTTTGATTTATTCATTTAATGATTTAAATAACCATTTAGCCTTCCAGAAATTCCATACCAATTGGGCTAGGGTTTGGGCCAAACCATATGTTTATTTGGGCTAACATTTACATTATTTTTGGCCACATAAACTAACACATGTCCAATAAATTAAATTCCTTACCCTTATTTAATTAGGGTTTCTAATTCACTTGCTTTGGACTTTAAATATTTACTCTCATTGGTTTAATTATATACCCAATTAGACTTGTTTTAATTAGCTTAAGTTAATTAATAGACTGAGATAATAAATTAAATCTCCTAGGCTAGTCCACTAGTATTAAATACTTGGACTCTTCAATAAATATAACACTTAGTTTATTTAATTCTCATACCTACAATATTTGTAAATATGTTACAATACTTTTCTTTGTATTTACGTCCTATATGATTAATAAATATACACACACACACACACACACACACACACACACATATATATATATATATATATTCATTTAATCATATATATACACTTCATAAGTCACAAAGTTTTTCTACTTCATTGATAATTAATTAATATTTAAATTTACAATGTGACCTAATATTTCAGGTTATTACATTAAAAAGCACTCACTTATAAGCTTTAGCGAGATGGAGCAAAAAATGCATTCACTAATAAAAAAAACAAAAAAAATTATGTTTTTGAAATACTTGGGAATGGTTCAAGTGTGCTTAAATATTTTAAATATCTTTTTGATCCTATAAATTTATGTGTTGCCTTTCTTAGTAGAGTTTGATGTCTTGGTTACATCTAAACAGACTTTGATGTAATAACAATTTGATTTTGGAATTATGTAATCAAATTTAAAATATGTAATATACATTATCATCTTGTGTACCAGTTGTGTAGTTTTTACATTCTTAGAGAAGTTAGAAAATAGTACAGTGTCAATATAAACTATACATCTGAATGAGGGTATTGAATGATCTTGGGAGTTATATAAGCACTGAGGTCGCGCCCCTCGGTTATAAGAACAATCTTATCATTAATACTATGAATGTTAGATATATAGGAATTATCGATATGAAAGAAATATCCGTGAGATTATAAATCTATACATCCAAGTGAGGGTATCCAAACACAGTAATTGTTCTGACGGGAACTACTATCTGTTATGGGATACTGCGAATTTTGGATTTATAGAAACTATATCATATGGAATATTTACGTGAGCACCAAATCTGCTACAAGGAGTGTAGAGAATTTGGAGGCGTCACTGATAAGTAGGTTTTATACCTACATATTGGCTATCAACTTACCATAACTATAGCTTATTCTCACATGTTTTAGTTTCTTTTCATGCTTTTATCTTTGTTTTGTAGGATGCAAGTATGGAAACTATCTCGGTGGCATCGTGGGTGGAATGGACAAGAAACATGCTTGTTGGCGAGCAAATGGCATATGGTGAAGTGCAAAAGAGGTTGGCATGTGACTTGGCACGAGAAGGAGTATGGAGCAGCAACAAAAGCCCTGTAGCAGTAGCAGAAAACTAGCAGAGCAATAGCAGAAATTTGCAAAATTTTATGCAGCACAGCCGCGCCCCTGTATAAGGCAAATGCAGCGCGCTCGCACCAGGAGAAGATTTGGCCAGCAGGCAGCGCGCCCGCTCCCCAGTTGTACTGAGGGGCAACGCGGCCGCGCCTGACTTGTTTGACCAGAATTGACTTTTTACTTAAATTCCTGAATTGAATGTTTTACTCTATAAGGGTGTATTTGGAGGTTGAGAATTGATCATTGAACGTTATATTTACTACTTTTAGGGTTTTTGAGAGACATAGAGAGATTGTATCCTCCACTTCTATATTTTTGGTTTCTCTCTTGTTTCCTTAGTAGATTTTGATATATTTTCATAGATTAGGGCTGGATTTGGTTTTTTTGATGGATTTGGCTCTATATTGAAGGATTAGATTTGAAGTGGAGAAATCAGATTTGCATCTCTTATTCCTTAGCTTCTCTTTACTTTCATATTTGATTCTCAATGTATGAACAAGTTTTGATGATAGATATTGATTCAATTATGAACTAATCTCTATTGTGGAATTTTAATAGATCTTAGTTCTTAATTCAAATTTGTATGCTTCCATGTTGAGTTCTAATTGATTATGTATGGATTGTCTAATGTGGTTCACTATGATTTCCTAATTGCTTGATCACCAATTACTGGAATAACTCATATAAAATTGATAAATGAATTATGAGTTCAGATTTGACCATATTAGCTTGTGTTTATAATTCTACATGGTGTTAGACTCCATAATTTGTGCTTCGGATAGACATATATCGAGTACCACTTGTAGTCATTTGAGAACTTGTGCCTAAACCCATATTAATGTTAAGTCACATAGAAATATAGTGGTTTATATAATTTGGGTGTTCACATTCATTCTACCATTTGTCGATTGTATGTAATATGGACATGGTTTATTGAAAGATGGCTATGTTTCGCTTTCGTGTTCTCGACTAACAATTCGAAGTAATCAATTGAGCTTAACAGGAGGTGTATCAACTTGAGGAATGCAATAAGTGAAGTTATAATCCCATATCTCCCTTATCTAATTTATTTGCGTGTTAGTTAGTTTTATTTAGATAATCTACATTGTTAGATAAATCACACTTTGATCATCTGTTTAAGTAGACCGAAATAGTTACAAAACTGTTGCATGTTAGATTAGAGGCATTCATTATTCTCCGTGGGAGCGATACTTTTCTTGTTCTATATTACTTGTAGACCACGTACACTTGCGTGTGTGTGAGTGTTTTAATCAACACCCAAACAAGCCAACAAGTTTTTGGCGCCCCTACTGGGGACTAGTGATTGTTTATATTAGTTTCATCGTCAGTTTAAATTAAATTGGTCTTAGTTAAACAAACCATATCCTATCTCATTTCTATCTTCATTTTTCTTTTGTTTCAGGTACTCTTGACTAGTGTATGCAAACTCGGTCTAAGAAGTCTACTTTGGTGCCTAGAAAGGACAACATCAACGAAAGAGCTCGGCGATTGAGTAAGGGTATTACTAGTATTCAAGAGGAAACTAAGGCACCGATAGTTATGGTGGCCGAAGAACATAAAGTATTAAGGTATTATGAAATGCCGCGCATTAATGAGTTACAGTTGAGCATCACAAGGCCAGCAATAGCCGCCAATTCCTTTGAAATTAAATCGAGGACAATACAAATGGTGCAAAACACGGTTCAGTTTGGGGGTATAGCTAATAATGACCCGAATGAGCATCTACTGAGTTTCATTGAGATATGTGACACCTTCAAGTTTAATGGTGTGTCGGATGATGCGGTGAGACTTAGACTCTTTCCTTTCACATTGAGAGACAAGGCAAAGAGTTGGCTTCACTCGCTACCACCGAGATCCATTACTACTTGGGAAGACTTAGCACAAAAATTCTTGGCAAAATTCTTTCCACCCGCAAAGACCGCAAAGATGCAAAGTGCTCGTTCTTCATTTGAGCAACAACATGGGGAGTTCTTATATGAAGCTTAGGAGAGATATATGGAAATGATAAGGAAGTGCCCTCATCATGGGATGCCTCAATGGATGGAGATAAACACATTTTACTTAGGCTTGGGAATTCAAACTCGGCCTAGCATTGTTGTCGCTTCAGGAGGAGCATTTATGGCCAAGAGTTATGAAGAAGCTTATGAATTGTTAGAGACTATGGCTGCAAATGATTACCAATGGCCTTCTGCTAGGATGAGTCAACTAAAAGTCGCAGGAGTTTTGGAAGTTGATGCCATCACGGCTTTATCGGCTCAATTAGCGGCTATGTCAAAGAAAATCGATTCCATGGCTGAAGTCAAAAGTGTAACAAGTGGCCTATGTTTGTGAGCTTTGTGTGGGGTCACATCCTACAAACCAATGTGCTATCAATCCCGAGTCGGTACAGTTTGTGAGCAACTATTAAAGGCCACCGAACAAATATCAGAACACTTACAACCCCAACAACAGAAATCACCCCAACCTATCATGGACCAACAACCAAACTCATTAACAACACCACCAACCACAACATCAACAACAACAACATGCTCCAAGATCTTCATATCCTCTGGGATTTCAGAACCAACAACATCCACAAGCTCCCACTCCTCAGCCAAAAAAGAAATCAGAAATAGAGGAGATGATGTTGAAGTACATGGTTGGTAGCTATCGTCTAGCACTACAAAATTTACGTTACTTCTATTCCACTAACTCAAGAATTAGTATAGTAATAAGCAAGGATCGATCCCACAGAGAGTGAATTATATTTTAACTATCCAATGATTTCCAATGAATTGGGAGTTTATAGTTTAAACAGATTAATTAAAGAAAGTGAATTAAGAAAATAACAATGATTAAAAAGCTTCAATCCTTCAGTTCAGTATCCTCTCTTCTCAATTATGAATTAATCAAGGTATTATACTATTTATCCTTTCAATGAGATTAATAATCCTAGATAACTGCGATCGCAAATTATCCAAAATTCTCCTTATGTGTAGATCTAATGCGATGATCGCCAACAAAAGATTCTAACTAACATACAACCTAGAACTATCAGTCTAGATTTAATATGATAGAAGCATTAAGAATGAGAATTAGATTATTCCAAGTAATAATTATACAATCAGAAATTATTTAACTTGTCTTTTGAAAATCTTAACAATATTTCAAATCTTGACCACAGTAAAATATCATTAATTGTTACTTAGGTTAGACACACTTCGTTTGCTTAAAATATGTCTTAATCTAACAGATGATATCAATTCACTAATTTAATCCTGCAGAAGCCAAATTAGTCAATTGAATAATATACATGAAAGTTTATATAGATAATTAGAATAAATCTCAATATGAAAGAATAAATATTATAAACTTAATTAAACCATAAATTGATACTGAAGTTCAACATCCCTTCAGAATTGAAATAAAGAATGCAGCCTAACATGCTTGAATCTTCAAAACAAGGGTTTGTAACCTCCAAACAATCCAAGAGAATAAGATAACCTAAACCTCATAAAACAACTCCTATTTATAGCCTAGATAAACCCTAGTTTAATTAGACAAGTCTCCCCTCCAATTCTTACTCAACTTATGCTTTAAAAATAACCTAAATCTTGTCATACCGTCAGAGTCGCGCGGTCAGCGCCTGATTCCCTCCTATAGCCGCGCTGTCAGTGTTTGACTTGCAGAACCTCCATCTTGCTATCGCGCTGTCAGCAATTTACTTCCTCTTGCAGCTGCGCTGGCAGGGCTCTTAATACAAAATATCTTCCTCCATAAGCGCGATCCGCACTCCAATCACCCTTGCCATGGCGCGGTCAGTGCCTGTCTATTAATCTCGTTCGAATTTTATTCTTTTCAGCTTCAAGTCCATTCCAACCCTCATACCTGCATTATAAACCCAAAACACCAAACGTAATACGAACAATACCTAAAAACTTACAATATAACAAGCTAAACGAGATCAATTCATAGGTTTTCAACCTACTTATTAAATTCCCCCAAACTTGAACTATTTCTTGTCCTCAAGCAAACACAATGCTACTAATACTAATCTACGATGAATGCAACTACCGATATCGAACAATAACCATGGTAATTGGATGAATCATATACCTCAAAAATAAACAACTATTATGCCATCAATATTATATCACACCTTAACCTTACTTTTTCACATCCTCACCTCACAAACATAAGATTTGCATGTTTCTATGCGTGTGTGTCCAACATGACTCCAACAATAACAATGATCAACATAGATAAAGTCATACACATGTAAAACATTCAAAACCTTCAATAACATACACATAGCTATGAGGGAAATCAACATTCTGAACCAAGCTCTTTATATCAAGTGAGTACATTTTAATGCTCCATCTCACTAATTCTTTTTTAAGTCTGACTTGTGCAATGCTCAATTCCCTTAGGCTTTTCAATGCTACCCATGTAACGGACTTTCGGCCAACGACTCCTAAACCCGAAGGCTTTAGGGAGCTAGGTGTTAAGACATCCCCTAGGGTTTACTTGTTCGAGTAACAAAGGCTACGAAATTGAACTAAGTCATCTAAGATTTTATTCTAGAACTATTTTTTTCTTTTTCTTTTCTTTTGAGCCACTGTTTCCCCCAAACTTATGTGTAAGCCACTATTTAATCTTAATACGTGATCGAATGAATATATGCCCATGTTTTATCTTGAATATATTTTGTCATTATTAGTGAAAATCAGCTGGAGTGCTTGATTCTTTAGAAAACACAAAACTTATGTTATGAAGTTACTATGGTCAAAATGAGTCAACACATGATAATCAATTTAGGAATGCAAGTCATAAATCAAATTCCTCATTGGCTTTCATCATAACTAACAAGGTTTATTTGCTCAATCTCTATGCAACTTAACAAATTCCTATATGAATGCAAATATTTTTTTTATGAATATGAATTATCCTAATCTACATGCAACCTAGTATGCAAAAACATAAATAAAATATATAATACCCCCCAACTTAATCCAGGTAATGTCCTCATTACATGTAAATAAAGAGTTTAAGCACGAGGACTTCCCTGCGAGACGAGTTAATGCTCGTCTTGAGATCCTTCATCATCCGAAGGAGGGTAGGCAAGTAGAGTGGTAGGATCTAGAAAATGGACTTGTTCAATTGGATTGATACGGGAGAATGTATCCGCCAATGCCGTGAATGCGCCAATGTTGTAGGCATGCATTTGGTCTTGGCGTTGGGCAAGGCGGAGAATCTGCTTTCGACTCCTTGTTGTAGATGGGCCGGCGTCGGCTGTGGCTGGCGGTGGTGAGGGCGGTGTAAAAGGTGGTACCATTATGTAGCCCTTACCCCGAGGATGTGACAGTCCGCCCTTCCATTCTCTGTAGGTGAGGATAGTCTTGTGATTTATGGCCCCCGTGGGCTGCTGAACAGGCTCTGAAGCATCCCACTGTACTCCTGCCTTTCGGCATAGTTCAGTGATCAGAAATTTGTGTAATAGACCACCTGTTGTGCTGCCTCGCAATGCCCTATCAATGGATTGTTGGATACACATGCCGACATCCACCTGGGAGAATTCCACTGACATTTGGCCTTTCATACCAAGAATGTACGATCCCGTAGAAGAGGCGTGCTCTTTCCACCGTGACGTCTGACTGATGGGTTGAAGGCATGAGCTTAGCACATATGAAAGCGTACCATGCTTTTCCATATCTGCTCAACTTTAAATAGGGGAAACGTGACCTTTATGTCCGTCCCAGACTTGGTGACCCACTTTATACCGGGTTTGCAAAGGCAAATGATTATCTCGTCCAAGCTTGGGAGGTTGTCTTCATAGCGGTCCCCCATCGGTGTTTCCAACCCAAAGTGCTCATTAATGGTTGTGTGGTAGAATGAAACCAATTTGCCTCTGACTCGCATAATCCGCCCTTCATGCTCTATGGCATTGGCATAAAACTCCTTGACGATGTTGAGCACTGCGGGTCGTGGTTGTTCTACCAACTGAAACCATTGCCTTTTAACGATCATCAACGCCATGTCACCATCCAAGTTAGCATCGGGTGTCAACCCTCGTTCCGGAACAAGAGACTTTTTTGTGAGCACGGCGTTGTAACGAGCCATCGCCGCCTCTCTCACAAACTTGGATGGGTCAAACATTGGCCGAGTTCCAGAGGTCGACGTTCTAGGCCTTTTTGATGTCATGATTTGGAGATTTGCACAAAAATTTTGACTGGGCCAATTTGTCAAACACTTGGCGTGCACCCTTCTTTTTCCCTCAAACCTAGTTTCCTTGGTATCATAATGTAATCCAAAAATTAGTAATAATAGTCTTGGGTCTTCAGTAACCCAAGGTATCCCAATTATAGATTATAGCAAGAAAAACTAACAAAATCGATTTATGAGATATAATTTACTAAGTAAGAACAAACCAATTTGTTACCTTTCTATGCTTTGAACCTTGCTTGTGATGCTATCCCTTTGTGAAGATGAGCAGGATAGGCAGAAGAGTGTATGGTGATAAGAGATGTTAATGGTGATCGCTAGTATGGTGATTGATGGAAGAGTTGAGATGTTATGCGAGTTTGGTGATATGAATTATGGAGAGGGGTTGTGAGTTTGTGCGAATTTATAAGTGTAGGAATTATATGGGTGTAGTGGGTGTAGGTTATAAGTAGGAAATGAGATGGAGAAATTTGGTGAAAGTAGAATAGGAGAAGGAGATTAGTTTTTTGAAGCTGAAACGGAAAGGGAGAAGGTGGATGTGTGACGCCCCCAAATTCCAGGACCGTCACGGGGTCTCTAGAATTCGGTTCATCACGTGCTCGTGGTAATACATCACAATAATAATAACTAAATATCACACAATCACAACGAAAAATCTATTCTAGAATAATTTATAATGATTTATTATAATTATTCCCCCAAGTCTTGCAACCTACAGTACTTAATGGATTACATAATAATATCAATTAACAACTTATTACATAATCTAACTTAAGCTTAAACATAATCAAATCCAGTCTTACTACATCATCTTAATACAACATTAAAATATTTAAAAACATAAAAGAGACAAGCTAGTTGGTAGCCTTGCCCTTGCCCTTATCAACGCCCGAAGGTTCACCATGCTCTACCTTAACTGAAATGTTTTAGGGAAAGCAAGAATGAGCACAAATTGCCCAGCAAGTAATATACAATAAGGGTGAGTAATAAGATTCTCAATTCTCGAAAGGGTATAACAAGGTTTGATAGTTCAAGGATAACAAGAATATCAACAGTTCTCAATAACAGTCGCTAAGGACAGAATAATATCAATATGATTCAATAATAAGTCAATTCAAGATTTCAAATAACTGAATACTGAACAGTCACTAAGGACCATGAACTTCTACTAGAATTAACAGTAATAAACTGAAAATCCAACAACAACAGGTACAACAGGTGATCAGCCTAAAGTACCATCGTTATGCATAACAATCAATCATACTCAAGTGTGCACGTCGGTTCTCCGACAATTATATATTCCCTTCAAAGAAGGTTGTTCTTCTCAGTCAAATACAAGATCCCGCACCAATCAATTAGTTTGGGTCGCTTTTCAATAACATAAGTCTAGCCGAATCAAATGGCATAGACACTTTCACAATATTCAAGAACAATACTAAGTTCAACATGAATAATAGCTTTAATGAAATAAGAGTTTAAGTATGCTAATTCAATTCAAACGATTGAGTAGGAAACTAGTTCGCAATATACCAAGATAGAATACTTGTACAGTAAAAGAGTGTAAGTTAGGAAACTTGCACAATCATAGATTTTCTTGCATAAAGTAAATGCGTCGGTTAGGATACTTGCCTTTAGCGTAGTTTATCCACGTTAAGTAAATCAACACTTTCGATTCCTATTTATAGTGTATTATAAGTATAGGATATTCATTAGCTAACTCATTCGGTACATAAGCTTGTTACTCAAATATACACACATTGTATTTCCTAATCACACGTCATTACATACTTATACGCATTCGGTATGAAATCAAATTATAAGTTAACATGAATTCAAATAACATTTGTATAGCATTATGTTATTTTTAATCGAGAGGCTTTCTTTAGCTTATGGAATTACTTTTCTTAAGTTAATCATCTTCATACATCATTACTATCATGTGAGACTACCACAAATAGCAAATATATTCAAATTAGCGAGTTATAGCATTACTTATAAGTTAACCATCAAAAATTGGATTCAATCATTAACATGTGATATCACCTTAGCTATCATGTTTACTTTAAACATATGAGGTGATTATATAACTCATTCCAGGCATGCTTATGAGTATTCATGTAACTATCGTAGTTATTAGTTTGAAAACATGTTTCGTTTACGCTAAACTTGGTTTCACGACATGTAACATAGTAGGCAATCATGAATGAGACTTTAACAAGTCTAAAAGTATTATCAAGTATGATCACAACTTTCAGAATACGAATCCTGTAATAACATGTTAAGGTTCACCATCAAAGCTTCTATTTTTATCAGTAAGTCTTAGTAACATGTTCGTGTTACATCATGAAATCTGTATACATAAGTCAATAGTTCTGACACGCATTTCAAGGTTATATAAACATGCTCAGAAAATCAGAACCTAGAATCCTAATATAACATGTTAGAGTCCATGTAAACGCTTGTGTTTTCAAAATCATGGGTTCTCTTTTTATGTTAAGTAAACTATGGAAACATATATTGCATAAGAGGGACTCCATAAATCATGTTACAATTACTTAGTATGAATTATAATTTCACTGCTCTCGGACTGGACAAACAGATAGTCAAGATAGTTATTTTTGGCTTGCCTGCATAGCGGCGCTGCAGCGCGGCAACAACAGCAGCAAGCTGGCGCTGCGGCGCGGCAATATCAGCATCAAGCTGACGTTGCGGCGCTAGTGGCGCTGCGGCGCGGACAATGGCGCTGCGGCGTGGGGACATTTCTGCACACTGCCAAAACCGACCCAAAACCTCCCATTTCATCGATTTCAACATACCCAGATGCTATTAGACTTCTTTAACTTACTAACACACACACACACATATATATATATATATATATATATATATATATATGCTTATATAACAGCCAATCGCCATTTATCGATTCCCAATTTCATGAACTCCAACTAAATTCAGGAATTGAAACAGAAATCTCAGAACAGAAAACAAAAATAAAGAACGATGAACATGTGAGCTATATTGTAGTTGCAACATGTATATAAGTCCACAATACACTACACAAGCTTTCTACAATTCAATTATGGTTCAATTTCATATGATCGAGAATTTGGATTTTTTGATAGAAATAAGAAATGGAGTTTTTGTCATAGGATGAAAATGATAAGCAAGGAAGAGGGATTATACCTCTGTAAATGAAATCGAACTTGCTAATAAGAACTCTCTCAGCCTCAGAGAATGCTATCACTGATATATGTATATGCTCTCCCTTTTAACACTTAGCAAATCTCAGCAATTGAAAATATGAAAGAGATGGGTTTTATTTATAGAGAAATCCTTACACAGGCAATGTGATTGTCCATTAAATTGAACCAATAGATTGAAGCTTTGTACATCAGCTAAGGAAGAGTTGGTAGAGTGGTTGAAGAACACTGTTGTGCCCACTCCCCATATCATGATTTGCTAGAATGCTGAGTTTGAGAGAAGAGAGTAGGCTAGCTTCATGATGCATTTCACGTGTACAAGGTTTGTGTCTATTAATATGGGACAAGGCATAGAAATCTCAGCATTTCCAATTTGTAAACAAACTAGTGTTAATACTTAGGTCATATATACACACATATTTAGACACTTAGGTCTTTAATTGAAATGTCACAATTATTCACATAATGTAGTAAGTGTAAATTGACACATATAATCTATGTACATTTTGTTAATACCGGATATAATCTAATCGGATGTTATCACATTACACTGTCTCCTTTATTAAAACTAATAGTTTACAATATGTTCATGATATATTATATAATGTATACCCACATATTTATTGTCACACAAGCATAAACATGTAACTTATATATTTCAATCAATCTTAATACATGGTCTCTATGTGTAATGTATTCACATTGCACTATATAACATAGTTTATGTATACTTGCATGGTCACACCTAAGTGTTTCTCTACACTATATAATATAGTCGTATTCCATATACTTTATATTTAATTCTTGCACATTTGCACATAACATTTAATATAATCTCATTATATTATTAATTTACTTATTTGTTTCATTATTCATAATGTCAAATAAATAAATTATTAATCGTATTGATTAATTAACAATAATATTAATCCATTCCTCATTAATCAATAAAATTATAATTTCCATAATAATCGATTAACTCTTATATGATTAAATATCACATTAAATGAATATAAATCTTATTATATTTATACACACATTGCATATTATTATTATATTTCTCGCAATAATAATAATCACGTATTATTAATCAATCACAATTAATATTCCATAACCGTCAATTAATATTCTACAATTAACAATTAATATAGATTAATCGTTCACTTAATAATTCATTCGTTAATTAATATAATCATTAATAATCCTCATCACTGTGCCACACAATGCAATCAACGAGTTTATCGCAAACTTCATCAATTTCTCAATTATTATAATTATTCAATTTTTTTATATAATTGAATTAATTCATTCTCATAACATAAAATTATTTATATTCAAATAAATTCTCATTTCCATTAATATATTTATTTAATAATATATGAAAATTCTCGGGTATTACAGGATGGGTGCACGAACCGACCTTTTATTTCCAGCTATTGACGATTTTGCCGTATAGCGCTGTCAGCGCCAGATTAAGCGCGGTCAGCGCTGTCTGTATTGAATTTGCTGGAATTTTTTGCATACCTTATGCGGTCCGCGCCCTTGTAGCGTGCTCAGCGCTGTCCTGAAAATTTTTCTCCTTTTGTTTTCCTTGGCTATCCTAACACAATTAAATTAAATTTTTAGCACATTATGGATTTTATATTCTAGACCTCTAAGGATGAAATACATATATATATATATATATATATATATAGAAATTGAATTAATAAAAACTACTAAGGATTAAGAATTTGGGTTGCCTCCCAATAGCTGCCCTTGTTTAACGTCGTTAGCTCGATTGTAAACCACTTAATTATTCAAAAATCAGATCCATCAATGTCACGACCTCGAGCTCCTCAACTTGACTGCTATCCAGAAATGACTTTAGCCTATGCCCGTTCACTTTGAACACATTTCCTGTCTTCGAATTTTGGATATCGACTGCACCATGAGGAAAGATATTAGTGATTACAAATTGTCCCTCCCAGCGAGAGCGCAACTTTCCTGGAAATAGTTTCAATCGTGAATTAAAAAGTAGAACTCTTTATCCCTCAGTGAAAGTCTTTCTCAAAATTTGCTTATCATGGACAGCTTTTGTCTTCGTCTTGTACAATTTGGAACTCTCATACGCTTCTGTACGTAACTCCTCGAGTTCTTGTAACTGCAACTTCCTATTGACGCCAGCTTGATCCATGTTCATATTGCACTGCTTGATCGGCCAGAAAGCTTTATGTTCTAGCTCCACATGTAGATGTCATGGTTTTCTGAACACTAGCCTATAAGGCGACACACCTATTGGAGTTTTGTATGCCGTTCTATAGGCCCATAGTGCATCGTCTAATCTCAGACTCCAATCCTTTCTATTCTGGTTGACTATTTTTTCCAAAATGGACTTGATCTCTTGGTTGGAGACCTCAGCCTGGCCATTGCTTTGCGGGTGATAGGATGTAGAAACCCTGTGAAGAACATTATATTTCTTCAATAGAGCTGCTAACACCCTATTACAGAAATGAATTCCGCGATCACTTATGATAGCCCGTGGAGCTCCAAATGTGACAAAAATGTTAGTCCTGACAAAATCTGCAACAACTTTTGAATCGTCAGTCCTGGTGGCTTTAACTTCCACCCATTTTGAAACATAGTCAACTGCCAATATGATGTAAATATTTCCAAAAGAACCAGGAAAAGGTCCCATGAAATCAATACCCCAAACATCAAAGATTTCTACAATTAGTATAGTGTTTTGTGGCATTTGATTTTTATGAGATATATTACCAGTTCTTTGACAATTTTCACATAATTTACAGAATAAATACGAGTCTTTGAAAATAGAGGGCCAAAAAAAACCACTCTCTAACACCTTATGTGCTGTTTGCTTGGGTCCAAAATGACCTCCACGAGCATAGGAATGACAGAAAGTTAGAATAGAGTTGATTTCATTATCAGGTACACAACGTCTAACTATCTGATCGGCATAAAATTTCCACAAGTATGGGTCATCCCACACATAATGTTTTGCATCACTCATAAGCTTTTCTTTCTGGGATTTAGAAAATTCACTCGGTAAATATGCACTTACCAAATAATTCACAATATCAGCATACCAGGGAGTTGTGTTGCCAATGGCAAGTAGATGCTCGTCCGGAAACATGTCTGTCATGCAATGGTAGTGCTTCATCCTCCTTTAATTTTCTGCTCAGGTGATCCGCTACCAAGTTGTCCGCACCCTTCTTATCTTATATTTCCAAGTCAAATTCTTGCAGCAGCAAGATCCATCGTATGATTCGAGGTTTGGATTCCTTCTTGGTCAGCAAGTACCTGAGAGCAGCATGGTCAGAATAAACTATTACTTTAGTACCAAGTAAATATGATCTGAATTTTTCTAAAGAAAATAAAATAGATAAGAGTTCTTTTTCTGTTGTTGAATAGTTTATCTGAGACGCATTCAACGTTCTAGAGGTATAGTAGATGGCATGAACAGCTTTGTCAATCTTTTGGCCCAAGACGGCGCCGACAGTAAGTTGCTTGCATCACACATTATCTCGAATGGGAACTTCCAATTGGGTGGTTGAATGATAGGAGCTGATGTCAACACCTTCTTTAAGGTATCAAAAGCCACCTTGCATTCATCATCAAACTGGAATTCCTCATCTTTCTGAAGCAGCTTGCATAAGGGCAATGCTATTTTGGCGAAGTCTTTGATAAACCTGCGATAAAATCTTTCATGTTCAAGAAAAGAACGTATCTCCCGCACGCTAACCGGGTAAGGCAATGCAGATATAATATTAATCTTAGCTTTATTGACTTCTAAACCATTAACTGACACTACATGTCCAAGTACAATTCCTTGTTTTACCATAAAGTGACATTTTTCCCAATTTAACACAAGGCTTGTTTCTAAGCATCTATCCAATACACGTGTCAGATTATCTAAACAGGCATCTAATGAATCACCTTGAATTGTGAAATCATCCATAAAGACTTCAATACATTCTTCTAAAAGATCTAAAAAGATACTCACCATACATCTCTGAAAAGTACCTGGGGCATTACAGAGTCCAAAGGACATTCGCCGGTAGGCAAAGGTTCTAAAGGGACAAGTGAATGTGGTCTTTTCCTGGTCTTTGGTGGCGATCACAATCTGGTTATAACCTGAAAAACCATCTAGAAAGAAATAATAAGAATGCCCAGCTAAACGTTCCAACATTTGATCAATAAAAGGAAGGGGAAAGTGATCTTTTCTAGTGACGGTATTCAACCTCCTATAATCGATACACACTCTCCAACCTATTTGCATTCGTGTGGGTACTAACTCATTATTGTCATTCTTGACAACCGTGATTCCGAATTTCTTAGGAACTACCAGCACCGAACTTACCCATTGACTTTCGGAGATGAGGTAGATGATTCCTTCATCAAGCAATTTAATTTCCTCTTTCTTTACTACCTCCATCATCAGTGGGTTCAACCATCTTTGTGCATCTCTCGTTGGTTTAGCTCCTTCCTCTAACAAAATTTGATGCATGCACATCGCGGGACTAATACCCTTGATGTCCGCTATAGTCCAACCAAACACTATGATGTGATCCCTAAGGACTCTCAACAATTTTTCTTCCTGCACTTTGGTTAGATTACAAGCAATTATCACATATAAAGTTTTATTAAACCCTAAATATGCATATTTCAAGTGTGCCGGTAATTGTTTCAACTCAAGGGTTGGAGCTTGCTCCACAGATGGTAATAATTTTTGATGAGTTACTGGTAATTGAATTAATTGGACTGCATGCTTATCTGTGAGTTTTGGCAATGACTGTAGTGCAGCCACAATTTCCTTCAATTCCTGACTTTGCTCAAGTTTATATGTCCCATCCATGTCCAGACTGCTGGAAATAGCCACCTCCAAGCTGTCTCTTTGAATTTGCTCAAAAGTTTTCTGTACTAAAGAATCACACACATTGTGACACCCCCAAATCTGAGTACATCGTTTTCACATGATCTGGTGTTCACTTTCTAATATAACATACATCTACCCAATAAAACTTCAAAGTAGAATACAACCTTCATAAAACTTAAATAAAATCTTCCTTAAATAAGGGTTACAACTTTCTCAAATAAATCCCACGGTTTAGTCTAACCTTGACATAAACAATAAAGTGCGAAAATAAAAACATAACATTAAAATCTATTACAATCCTTTTAAAATAATAAAACAAGTCTTTACTTGTTTTGCTTCAACTTGCCTTTACTCGTAGACGGGGCATCAACATTATCAACCTTAGCTGCAATGATTATTTAATATGCAAGAGTGAGCAAACAACAGCTCACTAGAATACATTAATAAGAAAGACATGCAAGAATATCTTTAAAAAGGTTTGAATACTTTACTTTCATAATTATAAAGAATTGAATAATAATTCTCTATCAACATTAACAATTCGAATATAGAATTAATCTGAGGGTCGTAAGACCTTTGAACTTTTGTCCTAGGTTATAAACATTTCTATTTAAAACCTTTAACAGTCACTAAGACTATGGACCTTAACTCGTACTTAGGGGGATCAGCTCTTCATACCATATATTGTGTACAAACATCTTAACGCTTCTGCGTAGTAACCTCCCCTAATAAATAGGATTGTTCAACTCAGTAATTGAATACAAGTCCTCACCAAAGGAAGTTTGGTTTGGATTTAGAATTCAACGTTCATCAACTAAGGATTAGTTGAATCGACTTCCAATAATTCATAAATAAAAGAATTATGAATTAACATATGCTTTAGAAGTAAACTTAAAGCATCTGAAAAGAATATACAGACCTTGCTTGAACAATAAGCCAAGGTTACTTTAGTTACATCATGAACTTTCAATAGTTACTTGTACAATAAACGAACAATCTCAAACAATGAATAATTGAATTAAAATAAATAAACGAGTTTAGGGTTTAGAAGACTTGCCTTAAGCGCAAGCTACTTAACACAATCACGTACTTTAACACTTACTATATACATTCAATCATAACAATCTAAATTAGTTAACACATAACTAATTCACATAAGTGGTTAACCCTCATGGTTAACTCACTCTACTTAAATAAATAATAATCAACCCTCATATAGTTAATCACATCACATAAACATACTCGCATAATTAAATCAATTATGTATTTAGCTAAATTATAATTAAACAATTATAATTTAAACACTTAATCTAATTAAAATTAGTTAAATTATAATTACCTCTTAAATTATAAACAATTATAATTTAAAATTAATTAAACTACTTCATGCATTATAATTACACAAATTATAATTAATAATGTATTTATCAATTTATAATCCATAATTAAACATGCATTTATTAAATTACAATTACATTAATTATAATTAACATCTAATAAATTAATTTTTATACATTATAATTTAACAAAATTATAATTTAAGTTAATCATTTGCTCTTAATTATAATTAATCAAATTATAATTAAGTAATTCATATCACAATTATACAATTATAATTTAGATATTCCATTAGGTTTTCAAAACTCTTTTATTTTCGAAATATGAAACTATCGAATTAATGCCAACACATGTTATATTAACTGGATACATGCTCATCATCATAAACCATTTAACTTAAGCTAGAATAAAAACTGCACAATCCAATCGAACCAACTCACTGTCTATGCACAGCCAGCGGCGCAGTTGCGCAGCCACAAACCTTGGCACAGGCGCAGCTGCGCAGGTGTTAAGTCTGTGAAAGGCAGCCGGCGCAGCTGCGCTGCTTCTGGCTGTGTTACCGGCACAGCTGTGCAGGAACACGGACAGAGGCAGACAGTAACGGCACCCTGCTTCACCGATTAACCCATACAAGCCAACAATCGATAATTACAAGCTACTGGAACAATGTATAGCATATACTTGAGACAATACACACATATAACATGTTTCCAAACTCAAAAACCATTTAAACAACAATAATCAAAAGTTTTAGAAATCAAATTTGATATTTTTCATAAAACTCATATTTCCTCAAAACAATTCTCTGTAATTCAAATTCTTCACCAATTTAAATTACAATACATGCATTATTATCATGACTGAAGATAGCATTACAAAAATATTCCAAATAAGCATATTGACACATAATTGAATCATAACTTTTACTCTAAAACTCAAATAAATATATAAATTTCATAAGAACACATATCCTCCATTAGAACATGTTTATACAATCAATTTTATTTCTGAAAATCATTGTTTATGGCATACACTTCATATATAAACCACATGAATCCATTTTATATCAACAATCCATGATTATACAATTCCACGAAAACTTGATTTTAACAGAGACTGAATATGAAACATATAACCTGAGTTTTATAACAATTTAAAGATTATAGATGGTACCTTTTGCTAATAGGTTGACAGAGAAGATGATATGAGTTTGATTCTAGCAATTCTTCCTCCTCTTTTCTCTTCTTCTCCAACTCCTCTCTGCTCTCTTTTTTCTTCTTAGTTCTTAGACTTAGGCTTAAACTAACGTAGTTTTTCCTTACGTAGTATATAGATATATATAACTGATGTATCAATAATATACGTATTAACTAATACTAAATAACTTAATTAAATTAACAGTTATAAAATTTGAATTTGAATAGCCATAAGGCCATGTTTGGCAAACCCTTTATTTAAAAAAAAATAGATTTTTGTAACTAAGGCCCCGTTTGGTAGAAATAGGTTTAAACCAAATACAAGGGCCTTGTTTGGCAAAATAATTTAAAATTCTTTTATTTATTTTAATAAACCATTTTAACACATACTCTTTAATGTCACACTTTAATTAATTAAATCCTTTAACATTTTAATTTAAGCAATTAAAATCTAACATCAATTAATCACATAAAAATTGCCACATAATTATAATTACTCGCTAATTGTAATTCATGTAATACTTTATCACATAATTCATCTAATTTAATTATCTCAATTAAATTAGAACTATACTATAAAATTAATATACATCAATTAAATTAAATTTAACATTCATTTAATAATATATAACACTTAATTAAATCACTTCCACAAATTACATAATTTATTTATTTCACTCAAGTTAAATAAATATTTAAAATCACAATCGTTACAGTCTTCCCTCCTTAAAAGGATTCTGTCCCCAGAATCACACATAAAAAAAATTCTGTCTATTACATTCTTCCCCCCTTAAAAGGATTATGTCCCCAGAATCGGTACATAAGGAGTTACACAAAAGTTAAGCAAATAATTGCGGATAAAATTTTATCATAACAACTTCGAGTTTCCATGTTGCTTCTTAAGCACTGTGGTTCCTCCAGATTACCTTAACAGGAGGTATGACTTTATTCCTAAGTACTTGTTGTTTTCTATCAACTATTTGAACAAGCACTTCTTCATATATTAAGTCTTTATCAAATTGCAAAGGTTTATATTCTATTACATGTTTATAATCATGCTTGTAAGAACTTAACACAGAAATATGAAAGACATTATGTATATTATCGAGCTTCGGAGGTAATGCAACCTCGTAAGCAACCTCGCCCATCTTTCGCAGTACCTCGAAAGGTCCAATAAATCGGGGACTCAGTTTTCCCTTCTTACCAAATCGAATCTTTCTTTTCCAAGGAGATACTTTTAGGAAAATGAAACTCCCTGGTAAGAATTCTCGGTCCTGTCGATGTAAATCAGCATATTTCTTCTGTCTGTCTTGAGCAGTAACTAATCTAGTTCTGATCAGCTTCACGATTCCGGCTATTTGTTGTGCCAATTTCGGTTCCAATAGTTGACGTTCACCGACTTCATCCCAACACAAGGGAGTTCTGCATTTTCTGCCGTATAACGCTTCGTAAGGCGGCATGCCGATACTCGCATGATGACTATTGTTGTAGGCGAACTTCACCAATGGTAGATGATCATCCCAGCTTCCCTTGAAATCCATTATGCAAGCTCTCAGCATATCCTCAAGCGTCTAATCGTTCTTTCGCTCTGGCCATCAGTTTGAGGATGGTACACTGTACTCATTCGCAATTGCGTTCCCAGACACTCTTGCAAACTCTTTCAAAAATTCGACGTGAAACGTGGATCTCTGTCGGACACAATCGACATCGGAACACCATGTCGAGAAATAATTTCCTTCACATACAGCTTTGCTAACCGGTCCAAGTTGTACTTAACCCTAATCGACAAAAAGTGGGCTGACTTCGTCAGTCGATCCACAATGACCCATATCGCATCAAATCCCTTCTGAGTTGCTGGTAGACCCACCACGAAATCCATCGTGATGTGTTCCCACTTCCACTCTGTTAGCAATCCACTTGGTCTCTGATGTTCTGCCTTGACTTTCTGGCACGTCAAGCATTTTGCAACACAATCCGCAACGTCCCTCTTCATATTCGGCCACCAAAAATGATGTCTGAGATCCTGGCACATCTTCGTACTCCCGAGATGAATAGAATATCTAGAACTATGAGCTTCGCTCAGAATCTCTTTCTTGACCTCTGGTACTGGTGGTACCCAGATCCTACCTTCAAACCGTAACAGTCCTTTATTATCGATCTTAAACTTGAACTCTTCGCCATCGGTTATCTTTTTCTGAATCTTTTCACATTCTTCATCGTGAAGTTGTGCTTCTTTTACTTTGTCTACTAGAGTAGAACCAGTAGTTACTTGAAACAACATCTCATCCAATTCCTTCGGATACTTCACTTCCAACTCTAATCTAGCCATCTGCTCTATCAACTGATCCTAATCAGTTAACACGTTCAATTTCTCCCGACCCTTTCTGCTCAAAGCGTCAGCGACGACGTTAGCTTTACCCGGATGATAAAGTATCTCGCAATTGTAGTCTTGGATCAGTTCCAACCATCTTCTTTGGCGCATGTTCAAATCCTTCTAGGTAAATATATACTTCAGACTCTTGTGATCTGTGTATATTTCACACTTTTCTCCATATAAGTAGTGCCTCCATATCTTTAGAGCAAACACTACTGCCGCCAATTCTAAGTCATGGGTCGGATACCCCTTCTCATAATCCTTTAGCTAACGTGATGCATAGGCAATGACTTTGCCGCTCTGCATCAACACACAGCCTAATCCTTTATGTGAGGCATCGCTATACACTACGTAATTTCCTGTACTATCCGGCAAAGACAACACAGGCGCAGTACTCAACCTCTTCTTCAGCTCCTGAAAACTTTCCTCACACTTTTCCATCCAAACAAACTTAATAGTGTTACGAGTCAAATTCGTCAACGGAGTTGAGATTCTAGAAAAGTCTTGGATAAATCTTCGGTAATAACCTACCAATCCCAAGAAACTCCTCACTTCAGATGGTGTCTTCGGCTGATCCCAATTCATTACAGCTTCGACCTTTGACGGATCTACCTAAATACCATCCTTGTCGATTACGTGGCCAAGAAATTGCACACGTTCTAACCAGAATTCACATTTCGAGAACTTAACGTAAAGCTTCTTTAGTCTCAGCGATTCTAAGGTTAGTCGTAAGTGTTCAGCATGTTCCTCCTCGGTCTTGAAATAAACCAGGATGTCATCAATGAACACTACCACGAACTTGTCTAGGAATGGCTTAAACACCCTGTTCATTAAGTCTATAAATGCAGCTGGGGCATTCGTGAGACCAAATGACATCACCAAGAACTAGTAATGACCATATAGAGTCCTAAAAGCCGTTTTCAGTATATCTTCTCTTCTCACCTTCAACTGATGATACCCGCTTCTCAAATTAATTTTTGAGAAGTACTTAGCACCCTTCAGTTGATAAAACAAGTCATCGATCCTAGTTAAGGGATACCTATTCTTGATCGTAACTCTATTCAATTCTCTATAATCAATGCAAAGACGCATCGACCCATCCTTCTTCTTAACAAACAAAATTGGCGCTCCCCACGGCGAAACGCTCGGTTGAATATACTTTTTGTCCAGTAATTCTTGTAGTTGAACCATCAGTTCCTTCATCTCAACTAGAGCCATTCGGTACAGAGCCTTTAAAATTGGAGCAGTTCCCGGCGCTAAATTGATCACGAACTCTGTCTCCCTATCTGGTGAAAGTCCTTGCAAATCGCTCGGAAAAACATCCACAAACTCCTTAACTATCGATATCTCCTCTACCTTCGGACTTTCTTTACACGTATCTACTATGTAGGCTAGATATCACACACAGCCTTGCATCAGAAGTTTCTTGGCTTGCATAACCGTCAGACAACTCATTTTTCTAGGCGATTTGCTACCATAGAACACTAACTATGATGGAGTCGTACGGTTCACCGACTTCTTTTGACAGTCGATTACTGTCCCATGGTTGAACAACCAGTCCACACCCAGTATGATATCGAATTCCTCAAGTTTAATTAGAATCAAATCTACTTTAAGCTCCTCTTGATGTCCAATCTACAGTCCTTACAGACACTCCTCACAGAAATAACCTCCCTATTTGCAATCTCTATGTTCAAAGGGTAAACTAACTCCTCTACAGATAAGTCTAGGGTCTTAGCAAAATCATCAGATATGAATGATCAAATAGCACCTGAATCAAATAATACATATGCATTTATACTATTGATCGGAACAATACCTGACACCACGTTTTTTGATTACACATCATCCTGCACCGTCATATTGAATGTACGTGCAGTGGGTCGAACAACTTGTAATGGTGCAGCGATAGTCATGGAACTGCTGCTTCCATTCCCTCCGATCCCTGTAAACCCTGTCGTCAGCCTCTTCGGGCAGTTGCGAGCCATGTGATCCTTGGATCCACATGTAAAGCAAGCTCCCTTCTTTGGGTATAGCAATTAGGCGCAATGTGGCTTTCCTGACCACAGTTGAAGCACACCCGCTTTCCTTTCATACACATGCCAGTGTGATTCTTACTGCATGTAGCACATATTTTAAACTTCCTCTTCTGCTAGCTTCCTTGCTGACTCCTAGCAGAGGTGTTGCAGTCCATTTCCTCTTCTGGTTCATAGCGCTGCTACCACCAGCCTTGGTTTCTATCTCATTTTTCTTCTTCTTATCCTGGTTGAACTTCGTCACCGCTTCGCTTCCTCCCTCAGCAAGTATGGCCTTTTCCAGCACAGCTGCAAATGTTTTCAGCTGGAACATGGAAACCTTGATTTAGAGCCAGGGCTTCAGTCCCCGCTCAAACCTCCTCGCCTTCCTAGCATCAGTACTGACCTGATAAGTAGCAAATCTAGCCAGTTCGTTGAACTTAGTAGCATACTCAGACACCGTCATCCCTCCCTGCTTAAGCTCTAAGAATTGGACCTCCATCTGGTCCTGCGAACTATCTGGGAAGTACATCTCATAGAACATTTCCTTGAAACGTTCCCACGTTATGACTCCCTCTCCCTCTCTGGTCTTATTAGCCTTCCACCAGAAGCTAGCATCCGACTTTAACATGAAAGCCGCAAACGCTGTCTTCTGGTCTTCACCTACTCTGGCTACGTCAAAGACCTTCTCCATTCCCATCACCCACGTCTGAGCCTCGATAGGGTTGGTCGATCCCTTAAATTCAGGCAGTCCTACTGCCTTGGATTCTTTGAATGTTGTACCCTGCACTTGCGGTTGATTCGCTAGAGCTCCTGTCAATAGGTTCACCAACTACTGAACTGAGTTGGGATTCGTCTTGTCGTTATTGTTGTTGTTATTTGTCGAACCCTCGGGGTTTTGACGTGTTGGTCTTCTTCTAGGAGGCATTTTCTATTAAGAAAATATTATTAGATCCTTTATTCAATTATTAAGTATTCAAGTTCATACTTAAATGTTTTAAACAATTCAGTTCACATAGAACACATAGCACATCAATAAACTTCTTTTATTCATTACTCGTAGTTAAAAAACATCAATCAGATAACATTTCTGCTATTTACATCATTCTTCCTGAACTTAAAAAGTTGCAGGATTACATTTGTTAACTCATCCCATTCTTATCTCAAATATGGGATTTACATTATTTAATACAAAAAGCAACACGTAACAAAAGCTCTACTACTGCCTAGGCATATTGATACATCGCACATCCTCTCTGCGTTCCTTTTCCATCACCCGAAACGCCGTTCTTCGGTCCACCACATACCATGGTAAACCTTGGAACTGAGCTGGGTAGTAGAAAACACGATCCTGAGCTCATGGCTTCAGCTTCATCTTCAGCTCGATCGGCTCGTTGAGTAGCCCTCAAGCTTATCTCCTCAGCTCTGGCACGCTTCGTCGACTCCTCCTGGATGTCCTGCTTCAGCTTTGCTAGTTCAGCTCGTGCCTCGTCTCGATCATTCTCTACGTGTATTAAGTTCCACTATGCATCTCCTAAGTTACTCGCCATATCCTCGATAGTCTCGTCACGCTGCTGGATGGTTTCCTTGAGCTCTCCGACTCGTCCATGAAGCTCCACGTTACTGTCGTAGACTGCCTCGTACATCTCAGTACTAGTAGAGTGAGGTGGGAATTCCTCTTTGGGATCCTCTTCCTCTGGAATAGGTGTCAGCTCACGCTCTTGACCAGCTACGGTGATCACTGGAGATAGCTCTCTCCTAACCAGCTGCTCCCAGACAACATGTATGTCACGGGGCTCCTCCTCCCTAGGCACCTGAGGTACATCCTCTCTAGCCTGACTAGGTTCTCCAACGTTCGACATCCTAACAAAAGAATTTTAAAGTTCATTATTACGTGATATCGAATTGTCACTCTTCGAATACAAAAACGTAAACACATAACACATAAGGTAGTTTATTATCTTTACCAAGCACATCTATCTTTTCGATCTTACCATAAGGCTACTACCTAAGGTTTTTCCTCACCTAAGGTTTCATCACCTACAGCTTTGATACCAACCTGTGACACCCCCAAATCTGGGTACTTCGTTTTCACATGATCTGGTGTTCACTTTCTAATATAACATACATCTACCCAATAAAACTTCAAAGTAGAATACAACCTTCATAAAACTTAAATAAAATCTTCCTTAAACAAGGGTTACAACTTTCTCAAATAAATCCCAAGGTTTAATCTAACCTTGACATAAACAATAAAGTGCAAAAATAAAAACATAACATTAAAGTCTATTACAATCCTTTTAAAATAATAAAACAAGTCTTCACTTGTTTTGCTTCCCCTTGCCTTTACTCGTAGACAGGGCATCAACAATATCAACCTTAGCTGCAATGATTATTTAATATGCAAGAGTGAGCAAACAATAGCTCACTAGAATACATTAATAAGAAAGACATGCAAGAATATCTTTAAAAAGGTTTGAATACTTTAATTTCACAATTATAAATAATTGAATAATAATTCTCTATCAACATTAACAATTCGAATATAGAATTCATCTGAGGGTCGTAAGACCTTTGAACGTTTGTCCTAGGTTATAAACATTTCTATTTAAAACCTTTAACAGTCACTATGACTATGGACCTTACCTCGTACTTAGGGGGATCAGCCCTTCGTACCATGTATTGTGCACAAACATCTTAACGTTTCTGCGTAGTAACCTCTCCTAATAAATAAGGTTGTTCAACTCAGTAATTGAATACAAGTCCGCACCAAAGGATGTTTGGTTTGGATAAGCTTACAAGGGAAATTTAGAATTCAACGTTCATCAACTAAGGATTAGTTGAATCGACTTCAAATAATTCATAAATAAAAGAATTATAAATTAACATATGCTTTAGAAGTAAACTTAAAGCATCTGAAAAGAATATACAGACCTTGCTTGAACAATAAGCCAAGGTTACTTTAGTTACATCATGAACTTTCAATAGTTACTTGTACAATAAACGAACAATCTCAAACAATGAATAATTGAATTAAAATAAATAAACGAGTTTAGTGTTTAGAAGACTTGCCTTAAGCGCAAGCTACTTAACACAATCACATGCTTTAACACTTCCTATATATATTCAATCATAACAATCTAAATTAGTTAACACATAACTAATTCACATAAGTGGTTAACCCTCATGGTTAACTCACTCTACTTAAATAAATAATAATCAACCCTCATATAGTTAATCACATCACATAAACATACTCGCATAATTAAATCACTTATGTATTTAGCTAAATTATAATTAAATAATTAAAATTTAAAAACTTAATCTAATTATAATTACTTAAATTATAATTACCTCTTAAATTATAAACAATTATAATTTAAAATCAATTAAACTACTTCATGCATTATAATTACACAAATTATAATTAATCATGTATTTATCAATCTATAATCCATAATTAAATATGCATTTATTAAATTACAATTACATTAATTATAATTAACATCTAATAAATCAATTTCTATACATTATAATTTAACAAAATCATAATTTAAGTTAATCATTTGCTCTTAATTATAATTAATCAAATTATAATTAAGTAATTCATATCACAATTATACAATTATAATTTAGATATTCCATTAGGTTTTCAAAACTCTTTTATTTTCCAAGTATGAAACTATCGAATTAATGCCAACACATGTTATATTAACTGGATACATGCTCATCATCATAAACCATTTAACTAAAGCTAGAATAAAAACTGCACAATCCAATCGAACCAACTCACTGTGTCTACACAGCCAGCGGCGCAGCCACAGACCTTGGCACCGGCGCAGCTGCGCAGGTGTTTAGTCTGTGAAAGGCAGCCGGCGCAGCTGCGTTGCTTCTGGCTGTGTTACCGGCGCAGCTGCGCAGGAACACGGACAGAGGCAGACAGCAAGGGCACCCTGCTTCACCGATTAACCTATACAAGCCAACAATCGATAATTACAAGCTACTGGAACAATGTATAGCACATACTTGAGACAATACACATATATAACATGTTTCCAAACACAAAAACCATCTAAACAACAATAATCAAAAGTTTTAGAAATCAAATTTGATATTTTTCATAAAACTCATATTTCCTCAAAACAATTCTCTGTAATTCAAATTCTTCACCAATTTAAATTACAATACATGCATTATTATCATAACTGAAGATAGCATTACGAAAATATTCCAAATAGGCATATTGACACACAATTGAATCATAAGTTTTACTCTAAAACTCAAACAAATATATAAATTTCATAAGAACACATATCCTCCATTAGAACATGTTTATACAATCAATTTGATTTCTGAAAATTATTGTTTATGGCATACACTTCATACGTAAACCACATGAATCCATTCTATATCAACAATCCATGACTATACAATTCCACGAAAACTTGATTTTAACAGAGACTGAATATGAAACATATAACCTGAGTTCTATAACAATTTAAAGATTATAGATGGTACCTTTTGCTAATAGGTTGACAGAGAAGATGATGTGAGTTTGATTCTAGCAATTCTTCCTCCTCTTTTCTCTTCTTCTCCAACTCCTCTCTGCTCTCTCTTTTCTTCTTAGTTCTTAGACTTAGGCTTAAACTAACGTAGTTTTTCCTTACGTAGTATATAGATATATATAACTGATGTATCAATAATATACGTATTAACTAATACTTAATAACTTAATTAAATTAACAGTTAAAAAAATTGAATTTGAATAGCCATAAGGCTATGTTTGGAAAACCCTTTATTTAAAAAAATAGATTTTTGTAACTAAGACCCCGTTTGGTAGAAATAGGTTTAAACCAAATACTAGGGCCTTGTTTGGCAAAATAATTTAAAATCCTTTTCTTTATTTTAATAAACCATTTTAACACATAATCTTTAATATCATACTTTAATTAATTAAATCCTTTAACATTTTAATTTAATCAATTAAAATATAACATCAATTAATCACATAAAAATTGTCACATAATTATAATTACTCGCTAATTATAATTCATGTAATACTTTATCACATAATTCATCTAATTTAATTTTTTCAATTAAATTAAAACTATACTATAAAATTAATATACATCAATTAAATTAAAATTTAAACATTCATTTAATAATATATAACACTTAATTAAATCAGTTTCACAAATCACATAATTTATTTATTTCACTCAAGTTAAATAAATATTTAAAATCGCAATCGTTACACACATCAATTGCAAAAACCTGACAAATATCACTACGATACCTCATGGCATCATAGATGTTGAATTGGATATTCTCGCCATTAAACTCCATTGTCAAGGTCCTGTTGTGCACATCGATCATAGTCCTCGCTGTTTTTAGGAAGGGTCTTCCTATCAAGATGTGTGATGGGTTCGGGGATGTATCATCTTCCATATCCACTATGTAAAAATCTGCAGGAAAGATTAGTTCATTCACTTGCACCAAGACATCTTCAACTACCCCTCGGGGGTAGGTGTTAGAACGATCAGCCAATTGAATAATAACACCAGTATTTTTCAAAGGTCCAAGATTCAAAGACTTGTAAACAGATAATGGCATCACATTTATTGAAGCACCTAAGTCTAGAATGGCCTTCTCAAATCTAGTGTTTCCTATTTTACATGGGATCGTGAACATGCCTGGATCATTACATTTAGGGGGCATTTTTCTTTGAAGAACTGCTGATACATTCTCCCCAACTGTGACTTTATCATCATTTTCCAATTTACGTTTATTAGTGCACAATTTTAAAAAAAAATATTGCATACCGTGGCACTTATTTAATTGCATCAAGTAGTGGAATGTTCCCTTCTACCTTCCTAAAAGTTTCTAGAATTTCTTTATCTTGTTCATTTTTCTTTGAATTTCTAGAATTTCTATGAGGGAAGAGAAGTGTGATATCCTTAATCTGACAAGGAAGGTTAGGGTTTACCTTGGATTTTTTCGGTTCCTCCTTTGCTTGTTCTTTCTCATACTCAACTGTGGCTTTTGGTGTATCCATATATTTCCCACTTCGCAGGGTTATGGCACTGGCATTCTCCTTTGAGTTCACAACAGTCTGCGATGGAAGCTTCCCTAAACCTTGAGAGTCCAATTGACCTACAGTAGTGGCTAATTGGCTCATTTGACTCTCTAAACTGTGGATGGAAGACTTCCTCTCTTGTTAGAACTGTTATGTCTATTGCATGAACGTATTGAATATGTCCTCCAAGGATGTTCCAGGATTAGCCGACGCTACTAGTCTGGGTTGGTACTGTGGCTGATTTGGCTGAAACTGCAGTTTAACTGGGTAAAACCCTTGTGCCTGCTGCCTAGCACGCCCATAACTGAAGTTAGGATGATCCCTCCATCCTGGATTGTATATGTTGGAAAAAGGGTCATATTTCCTCTACGGCTGAGCCTGGTAGTTTCCCACTGCATTAGCTTGTTGTGTACTATCTTCCTCTTGTAATGTCTGGCATGCATTTGTAGGGTGCTCTGCCATTAAACAGATTTAGCAAGCTTGTGCAACTGGTATGTTACCTGTAGCTAATTGTTTCACCAAAGCAGTTAAGTCAGAAATCTGTTGCTCTCCATTAGTCGTGCTTACCTCACTTACCCTTTGCGCTGGATGATTATTCTGTGTTCCATATTGTTGTGCATTGGCTGCCATGTTTGCAATCAGGTTCCTTGCAGCCTCTGGAGTTATATCCATTAATGCTCCTCCACTAGCAGCGTCGATCATACTGCTTTCCATCGGTAAGAGTC
The DNA here is from genome assembly GCA_020205555.1 of Panax stipuleanatus. Classification (NCBI taxonomy): domain Eukaryota; kingdom Viridiplantae; phylum Streptophyta; class Magnoliopsida; order Apiales; family Araliaceae; genus Panax; species Panax stipuleanatus. The sequence goes on from CM035120.1 coordinate 34,968,663, forward strand.
CCTCATAAAAGTATATGATAAGGTGTTGATTGTCAATCTGGTGGGGTGGACAGCTGGAACAAAGCTTCTTAAATCTCTCCCAGTACTCATACAGTGTTTCACCACTAAATTATCGGACTCTGCAAATTTCCTTCCGTATGTTAGATACTCTTGAAGTAGAAAAGTACTCCAAAAATAGCCTTTTCATGTCGTTCCATGATTGAATTGATCCTGAGGGAAGATAATATAACCAATCCTTTTCTAAATCCCCTAGTGAGAATGGGAAAGCTCTCAGCTTTATCTGCTCCTCCGTAACATTTTGTGGCTTCATGATGGAGCACACAACATGGAATTCCTTCAAATGCTTGTACGGATTTTTACCCGTAAGACCACGAAAAGTAGGCAAAAGATGAATTAGTCTAGATTTTAGTTCAAATGCAGCATTCAAAGTAGGATATTCAATACAAAGAGGTTGTTGAGTAAGATTAGGAGTTGACAACTCCTTTAAAGTCCTGTTATTTGGCACTGCCATCTCCTCTACTGATTTTCTTGAAGAAGATTGGTCCGAAAGTAGTGTGACTGCGATGTTGAGGCCCAATGATGGAGCTTCTTCGGAATCTACAAGTGGACCTTGGGTTTTCTGAGCTTCCTTCCTAAGCTTTCGTGCGGTTCTCTCTAATTATGGATCAAATTTCAAGTCAAGAGAGTGAGAGGATCGAGGCATAAAAAAAATAAAAATAAAAATAATGAAAAAATTGAATAAATAAAAACAATTATCACTCCCTGGCAACGGCGCCAAAATTTGGTAGCTATCGTCTAGCACAACAAAATTTGCCTTACTTCTATTCCACTAACTCAAGAATTAGTATAGTAATAAGCCAGGATCGATCCAACAGAGAGTGAATTGTATTTTAACTATCCGATGATTTCCAATGAATTGGGAGTTTATAGTTTGAACAGATTAATTAAAGAAAGTGAATTAAGAAAATATCAATGATTAAAAAGCTTCAATCCTTCAGTTCAGTATCCTATCTTCTCAATTATGAATTAATCAAGGTATTATACTATTTACCCTTTCAATGAGATTAATAACCCTAGATAATCGCGATCGCAAATTACCCAAAATTCTCCTTATGTGTAGATCTAATGCGACGATCGCCAACAAAAGATTCTTACTAACATATAACCTAGAACTATCAGTCTAGATTTAATATGATAGAAGCATTAAGAATGAGAATTAGATTATTCCAAGCAATAATTACACAATAAGAAATTATTTAACTTGTCTTCTGAAAATCTTAAAAATATTTCAAAGCTTGACCACAATAAAATATCATTATTTGTTACTTAGATTAGACACACTTCGTTTACTTAAAATATGTCTTAATCTAACAGATGATATCAATTCACTAATTTAATCCTGCAGAAACCAAGTTAGTCAATTGAATAACATACATGAAAGTTTATATATATAATCAGAAAAAATCTCAATATGAAAGAATAAATATTATAAACTTAATCAAACCATAAATTGATACTGAGGTTCTACATCCCTTCATAATTAAAATCAAGAACTTAGCCTGACATGCTTGAATCTTCAAAACAAGGGTTTGTAACCTCCAAACAATCCAAGAGAATAAGATAGCCTAAACTTCAGAAAACAACTCCTATTTATAACCTAGACAAACCCTAGTTTAATTAGACAAGTCTCCGCTCCAATTCCTACTCAACTTATGCTTTAAAAATAACCTAAATCCTGTCAGGCCGTCAGAGTCGCACGGTCAGCGCCTGATTCCCTCCTATAGCCACGCGGTCAGCGCTTGACTTGCAGAACCTCCATCTCGCTATTGCACGGTCAGCGCTTGACTTCCTCTTGCAGCTACGCTGGCAGCGCTCCTAATACAGAATGTCTTCCTCCATAAGCGCGGTCCGCGCTCAAATCACCCTTGCCATGGCGCTGTCAGCGCCTGTCTATCAATCTCTTCTGAATTTCATTCTTTTCAGCTTCAAGTCCATTCCAACCCTCATACCTGCATTATAAACCTAAAACACCAAAAGTAATACGAACAATACCTAAAAACTTAAAATATAACAAGCTAAACGAGATCAATTCATAGGTTTTCAACCTACTCATCAATGGCCAACACCGAGGTGATGATAAAGAGCCAAGATGTGGCTATTAAGAACTTGGAGAACCAAATGTGCCAAATGGCCAACATGCTTACTAATAGACCTCAAGGGACTCTACTTAGCAACACGAAAGCTAACCCAAGAAGAGATGGAAAAGAGAAGTGTCAAACCATCACTTTAAGAAGTGGCAAGCAGACTGCAACTCCAGGGCCTAGCGCGGTCGCGCCCCAAAAGCAAGGAAAAACGGCGCGTCCTGCGCCCTTCTACAGAAAATGAATCTAAATATTTTGCTAAGGAAAATGATGGCAAGCAAGGATCTGATGCAAAAAAGAAGGAAATAGTAGAGAAATCATGTGTTCCTCCACCAATAGTGTATCCACCTATCCCTTATCCACAAAGACTCCAAAAGAAGAAATTGGATAAGTAATTTTCCAAGTTCCTTGAGGTATTCAAAAAGCTGCAAATCAATATACGATTAGCAGAGGCTTTAGAAAAAATACAGAGCTACGCAAAATTCATGAAGGGGATTCTGTCTAGAAAGAAAAAATTGGAAGATTTTAAGACAGTGGCCTTAACTGAGGAATGTAGTGTGGTGTTACAAAGGAAGCTACCTCCCAAACTAAAGGATCCCGAAAGTTTTACTATCTTGTGCTCAATTGGAGGCTTGTCGTTTAATAAATGTCTATGTGATTTGGGAGCTAGCATCAACCTCATGCCTTTATCGGTTTATGTGATAACCCAAAAATTTATAAAATCTTGAATGATTAGAATAAAGGTTAAAGAATAAAACCTAGATGAGAATTTGAGAATTTATTTAAAATTTTTAGATTAAAACCTATATGGTTTACTATTTGAATGAGAATAGAGAAAATATGGGTTACAAAATTCCAAACCCTAGAAATAAGTTATATGTATTTGAAGGAATGTTAAGAATGAGGTATTGTGATACCTATAAATTTGATGTGAACTGAATAATATAAGAAATGTTAAATTGATGCATGCGGAAATTTTATTAAGGGAATAAAAATTCACAGGAAGAGATACTATGAGGTTAAACGAAGATGAGTATATGTATATATATATATATATATATATATATATATATATATATATATATATATATATATATACTTAGTAAGGTGCTATATATTTTAGCAAGAGGAATAATGAATTAAGTTAAGGATATGAGAATTAAGATAAAACTATGTCAGTAATTAACATAGTTTGAATGTTGGTCTTGACTGACAAATAAGAAGGGGAATAAGTGGAAAGTTATTAGCTAATATAATTAGCAATAAAAATGGAGTAAGTTAAAACTCAAAATTTGAGTTAAAGATAGAATTTTGAAGTATGGACTGCTCGGTTGCATCCGGAACGTCAAGTTTAGTCAGAAAGGATAATAAACACAAAATGTGTAAAGGTTGATTTTTTGGTCAAAGTCAACTGTGACGCCCCCAGAATAGGTCCATTCAACCCAACCCATTCTGAGTCGCCAAATACATGGTACAGAATTCAAATACAAACTTTATATCATACGGTCGTGCAAAATACGACCACACAACTGTGAGTCTCAATACAAATATGTAGAAAATATTAAGATTCAAACTAAGTCCTCATTACAATTATTATCACACTATTTATCAGAAATAGTGAGGACTACTACTGCTCTAACTCGGACCATCACTCTGTCCCCCGACTAGTCCCCGCAACATTCTCATTTCCTGAAGAGGACAACAGATGAAAAGGGTGAGCTCAACTAGCCCAGTAAAGAATATTATGACTAAGATAATGAAAAATAAATTATCGTTAGCCTTCAACAGTTCAGATAAAATATTATTGATAACATGTTTTAGATCAATATTCGCAGCGGAAATAATCGTTCATCATCAATATTTTATCCCTGTAACATCAATCAATATTCATCTCATCAAATATTCATCTTTGCACTACAGGCCAAAGATATTCATTTGTATCATCAGTGGTCATGTTCATCTCAACACCTGTCATCTTTGCACTACAGGCCAAAGATATTCATCAGGTAATCATTCATCTTTGCTCTACAGGCCAAAGATATTCATCAAGTAATCATTCATCTTTTAGGACTGAGGATGATGAAAAATATTTAAAAAAAAACGAATCCAGTGAGATAAAAGACAAAGACTAAGGATTCGTATTTCAGTATATCCAATTCAAAAATACCTCGTAATAATCAATTATGGAGCAAAATTCAAGAATAGAGCTCAAAACTTGGATACAATCAAAGATAGTAACCTTAACAAGCAATTTGGACAAATAGAAGAAAATTTAATTTTTCCGTGAATAGTGCCGTATACGTGAATAGTGCCGTATACGTGAATAGTAACCCCGACGGAAAAAGTAAGAATTTCAACATAAAATCCATGACAATATTTCGGTATAATGATATTGAAAAGAATAACATCATTTACGAAAGAAATAACATCCCTTACCTCAAAATAATAGTACTTCTGGCTGGAATATCGGATATAATACCGACGAAAGCTTGTACTGAATAGTAACTCTCAAAGTATTGAAATACTCACAAAAATACGCTCGATATTATAGAGAGAGAAAACTTCGAATTCTGGTGTGATTTTCAATTCTAACCTAAGCACCCTATTTATAGGAAAAGCTTAGGATGCCAAAGGAGACTAAATGAATAAAATAATAATTTTCTTTTTCTCCAGCCGCCTCACTCCAGCAGCCTCCAAAAGCCATCAGCCACCACACCAACCAAAAGTGGGTCCCACCCATTAAATAATATATTTATTTTCCAAAACTTCAATAATTCATAATAAATAGCCCCTTCGTCAGAAAAATACAAATTCTATGTCCTTTCATAGGAAATTTAATTCTCTACAACTTTGCAGAAGGAAGTTTTTCCAAATTCCAAACATAAACTATCCGAAATCCATAAACGGATGATTTTTCATACCAAAATACTGATAAAAACACATCAGCACAAATTCCTTCTTTTATATCCACAAAATAAATATTTCCTTATCATATAAATCAATAATTAATTATTCACAAATAATATTATAGAACTACAATATTAACAACCAGGTCGTTCCCAGGACAGAGGGGGCCTTCCGATAAGGACTTCTCCTTATTGGCGCGCAATTAAATAACCCCTCCTAGACAGAACTTCCTTAGACATTGTCAATAATGCTATCTAATAATATTATTCAAATAATATAAATTATTGAGTTAATAACGTGAAATACTGTGCAACAACAATTATTGAATCAATACTACAAAATATCAACTGTAGCCATTATTGAATCAATTATATAAAGTAGCAACGTAGCAATTATTGAGTCAATAAAATATCAATGCAGCAATTATTGAGTCAATAATATAAAATATCAACGTAGCAATTATTGAGTCGATAATATAAAATATTGAACAGTAAATACTGTAACAATAATTGAGTAATGGCTTCTCACGTAAGACTCAATAATTCGAAATACTGTGCAATACCGTGTGCTACTGCGCACCACCGCGTACTGTATTTTAACCACCGGGTATTTCAACAGTACTAACGGTAACAACTACACCGTTATCTTGTAAAAAAAGTTATTTCTGTCGCTTTCTATATCCGACAGTTATTCCGTTGTGGGGGCCCACAAATAGCTGCGCCGTCGTACGAATATTCCCCGACAACAAGAATATTCCACGACCAAACGAATATTCCCCGACAACAAGAATATTTTATAACCACTTGCTCATTTTAAAAATATTTGCACATTTCACCCATAACTTTCATATTTATCAAATCAACACCTTACTATTTCGAAATAATATATAAAGAAAACTAAATCTTTATTCATAAAAGTTGGGGTCTTACATCAACAGTTGACTTCTATGGAGAAAAGTCTAATTGGAATATGTAAATTAATTGATATTATTAATATATGAGAATGTGTTTATATTAATAATAATGTATAAGAGTCCAAATGATAATTTACTTCATGAACTAAGGAGAATAAATAGTTTAAACAAGCCCATTAGTTTAATTAAGCATGAGACTTGTATATAAAGTGATTAAGGGCACTTAAGTTATTAAAATAGCCTAATATATCATGTATGGGACAACTATTACGATGGCTCAATTTAATTATTGGTGGAAGCCCAAGTTCATTTTAACTAGTAAGCAAAATAGAATTAATTTGGAAGCCCAAAAGGTTCAGTGAGTAACCCAAACTAAGCCCAACAAGTGTAGGACTTTTTGGGACATTTGATTAAGTAAAATGGGCATTAAAAATTAAACCAAATGGGCAGGAAGAGCACAAAAAATTCAGCCACTAAGGGGAAAAATGGGGAGAAATTTTTAACTCTGTTAAGCTTGTCCAAAATCTTGGTTATAATCTTTTGAATCTATCACCCAAGCCATGTGTCACTTTCTTAGCATGTCCAACACTTATTTTTAATTGTACAAGCAACCAAGTGAATGATTAAGAAAGAGAATTAGTGGAAGAGAATACTTACACTTCTAATTATACTTACTCCACTCACTTCATTTGAATCCTTACACTTCCAAGCTCCTTAGTTAGAGAAAAAGAAACTATATATATATAGAGAGAGAGGGATACTCGGCCACTTCAAAGCGGAAGAAGAGGGCCTTGATCTTTATGCATGCTAAGTATCTAAGCTACTTTGGAAGAAAAAGAAGGATAGCAAGAAGAACTAGGTATTGATTCTCCACATTTTCAAAGTTTAGATTACTTATTTGTTGGATTTTGATGAAACAAAGAGCGTTAAGTTTAATCTTTAAAAACTCTTCATCTATATGTTTATAAATGTTTTATATGGGGATCAAAACATTTTTGAAGTTAAAAGTTAGATCAAAGGAGAGATTTGTACCAAATGGGTAGAGAAAAGCTCATGCATGCATGCACTAGGTAACTTTATGTTAGATTCTTGTGATGCATGTTGAATATGGTTAATATCATGATTAGAGTATTAGATCTTAAGTTTAACAAGTGAGACCTGTGGATTTATATGAGTTCATGTGATGAGATTTGGAAAAAGGAAGTTAGATGGATTTTTGAAGAAATTTTTATTTAACTAGTGTACTATAACATGTGCATGTTGAAATCTACAAGTGATATTTGAGGTTTTCTTTTATGGTATGCTAGATACATGAGTTAAGGGAAAGGCCCCTTTGGAATCACTCAAATATGTTTAAAAATGAGTAAGTTGTGAATTAAATCCCAAACTACCCAACTGTTGTAAATATGCTACTGATCAGTCACTTTTGGACTATTTTCGGTAACCAAAACAAACTCAAATTTGGTGTTTGATATATGGAAAATGTAGTTCGGAAAATTAAGAATCCAACGATACCAAATGAACCTAAATCCGAGATGTAGATCTCGAGATATAAGTGTTTCCGTAAAGGAACCCAAATCTGGAAAAGAACCAACTGTTATAAACGTCCTTGCTGATCTGTCACTTTAACACTGATATCCAAGAGCTAAACAGAGCAGAATTTGATGTTTGATAAATGGAAATTGGAGCTCAGGAAGATACGAATCCAACGCCTCCAACGGAACCTAAATCCGAGTTGTAGACTTCGTTCTACAAGCGTTTTCGTGAAGGACCTCAAATCTGAAATTTTGGGCGAAAATTAGAACAACAATATGAAGTGAAATGAAAGTGAGTTATTATAATAAATAACTTTAAAGCCAATAATGGGCTAGTAAGTTAATTACATATAAAGTAAAATGTAATTAATTATTTAATTATTATTTAAATAATGTTAAGTAATAATTAAAATGAGTTAGTGTTAATAAAATAACTATTTATTATTTAATTAAGATTAAATAATAATTTGAGTTAATCAATTAATTAATTATTATTTAATTAATATTAAATAATAATTAAAAAGTACTTAAGTAATAATGAAGTAATTACTTACTTACTTTGACATGAAAGTTTATAGAATTAATTATTTATTATTTAAATAATAAATAAGGATGAATGTTAATTAATTATTCTTTTAATAATAATAAGGAATGATTAAAGAAGAATGAAGTGAATAAATCAATTATTATTTATTCAAGGATGAGGGATTTATTAATTATTATAATATTTAATTGTCCATTATTTAATTGACATTAAATAATGAGGAGTTATAATTAGTTGTTTGTAAGTAATAACTAAAGGTAAATAGTTAATTACTATTTAACAAATATTAAATAGTAATCGAAGGAATAGGGAGTTAACAATTAAAGAAAATTAAATAACTCCTTAATTAAACAATTATAATAAATTGTTTAAAGAACTAATATGTGTTTATCACTTAAGGAAAACCTTATTAATTATTACATCATTAACCTAAGATCAATTAAATATCTTATAGGATTAATGATAGTACATTAGATGTATGTACCTTGTGATTGTATTATTGGTTAGATAATAATACGAGTAAGCGTATTAATGAACAATTATACGCAGTACTAATTGATAGATCTACATTATCAATGTTAGGTCATTCAAAGAGTGTTAATTAAAGCTAGTAAGCTGTAGCTCGTCAAACAGGCAAGTTTTCTAACTCAAACTCGAGATATTATTTTTCAAGCATGTTAGTGGATAAATATTGTTGATTTTTCCACATCCTGATGAATTATTGTGAATCGCACTTGTTCAAATTGAATTCCTGTTCTACTATTTATTGAACTGTGAATCGACTAAAGTTCTTTTATTCATGAAATGCTTATGAGATGGATCTATGCTAGTTGTGTCAGCTAGATCCGGCATGTTTAAAATTTGTTAACTCAAATTCGTTTTGAAGACTTAGTGCATGTTGCATATGTTTATCAGGTATGAAAGGCTGATCACCTTCATTACCATAGGGTTCAGTTGAATTTGTTCATATTCATTGTTGGCAATTCATCATTATTGACTCGGTCATTCAGTTATGAAAAATTGATTTATATTCTTTCATAACTATCATATTGTTGAAAGTTTGTCAGCTTACTATTATTTTCAATCATGATATATCTTCATTTGAACTTAAACTTGCTTGGCAAACTTGTTGCTCACCCTTGCTATATCATGATAACCAATTTCAGATTAAGACAAAGGCTTGAAGAAGGACACAATCAAGAGCAAAGTACAATAGTAAAATATTGTTATGCAAGAATAACTATTTAGTTATCTTATGTAAACCTTTTGTAATGTTGAAGGTATGTATTCAGTTAAGGTTAATAAACCTGGAGAAATGTTATAGAATCATGTGAAATAAACAATATATGTTTATATGTTTCGCAGTAGATGATAGAATATGTGTGAAAATGAAGTACCGTAACTTACCAAGTCCGAGGTTCTTGGGACCTGGATTTGGGGGCGTCACAGGTTGGTATCAGAGCTGATAGGTTATAAACCTTAGGTAGGTGTACCTTAGGCTATAACCACAAAGATGGGGATGAGGAATAAACTCAAATAGAGTTTAAGTGATAAGAAATGAATTTAGGAAATTCATTATCAAGTTAAGAAGATGACAAATAAGATTCAAAGAAGAATCTTGAAGAGTTATAAAGATGAGAATTCGGAGTTACCTGACTCTAATAATAAAGATGAAAGTGATAATAAATAGACAACGCCTATAAGATGAAAAGTGTAAAATCATAATATAATATGATTAAGGAAAATAAGATCGTAAAATAGAACGATCATGAGATAGAAAAGAATCGTAATATAACACGATTGTAAGATAAGATCACAACGTGATCCGATGAGGTCCTAGGAGGACAGATAATCGATCTATTGATTGAAGACTTTATAGCAGAAGGGCTATACAAATATGGTACTATGAAATAGTATGAGTTAAACTCAAAAGAGTTGAAAAGGATGATATACGGATTAAATAAAATTCGTATTGAGCAAAGAAGAGAATGTACTATGAGATAGTACTAGATAAACTCACGAGGAGTTATAAATGATGAGATACAAAAAAAAATCTGTATCGAGCATAGAGCGAGAAGTTATGAGCAAGATAGAGTTATGTGAGATTTCAATTGAGGACTCATATTAGCAGTTGAGTTGTATGATTTCTTGTATGGGCGGGGAATTTATGCTTGGTTTTAGAACCACTTAGCTTCCTATATTGATATAGTAATTGAGTTGAAAAATTCCTTGTATGGGCAGGGAGTTGTCCTTGGTCTAACAAACCGCTTAGCTTCCTGTATTGATTAGTGGCTGAGTTGACCAATTCTTTGTATGGGCAGGGGATTGTGTTTGGTTTGACAACCACTTAGCTTCTTATGTTGATAATCATTGAAATGTTAATGTCGCAGTTTTCGCTATATGTATGCTGAGAAGGTGATTCTTTTCTCATGCGTATGACGGATAGGTAGAGAATAGAAGAATAGGTGCGAGTTCTTAGTACTCATACTTATGGTAAGTTCGTGACTTATAATCGTATGGTATGTTTTTGAACCCCTAAGCGTACGGACAGTTCCTGATTGGTTCTTGAACTACGTATTGCTAGGATAAGTTCCTAAACTCATATTATTGTGGAAAATTTCTGAACTCATAACGTGTGGTATGTTTGATGAACTATACTGGGGTATAGAAAAGTGATGGATGAAGAATGAAGAATTGTTAAATTCTAATGGTGATAGAATAGATAGAATGAATAAGCAATTGATCATTAGAGAAATTGAAGTTGATGATGGAAGCATAGGTATTCCAAATCTTCTAGTTGTGCTAGACTTTAATTTTTTGGCATCAAGCTAAATTTGCACTGATGTGCCTTTCGAAATAAAATGAATTTTGTTATCAGCAACACATGGTTACAATTGTGTAGAAGTGAGCATCGTACCACTAACACATCGTTACCTGTTGCGGCATGATAACATCAAAAATGATTTTGCAATGGTTTTGAGCTATTTAAAGAAGAGTCTACGCTAATTATTTTGGCTAGACAAAAATAATTTGAGATGTCAAAATGTATTTTATATATCATCAATGCATTATGGTACCTAATGCAGAATGATAAAAATGATGGAGTTATCAATGCAGAATTACCTAGGGTTGGATGTGATCTAAGAATCGTCAGGCCACTATGGTACGATGTAGTATGAGGAGTCATAAAATGACGAAATCCTCAAACGGACTGTTAATACAGTGCGGTATCATGACATCATAAAATGATTTTTAGAATTTTAAAAGAAAAGTTAAGTGCCAATTAAACTTGGCTAGATATATGTTTCGATTGATGTTCGAATTATTGGTATACGTCTAAGCTAATTGACTCAGCTAGACAAATATTTATGAAGATTCAAGTATCTCTTTAAAAATTTATCCAGAACCAAATTGTGTTGGTACGGACTCTGATGTTAAGACTGAGGTGAACAACCCCGAAAGAAAAAAAATAGGGATATATCGGTTGATGATATATTCCAATCTAAGAACGCATATAGCCGTTCCGAAAACTAAGGTGCAATAGGTTGATCACCTAATGTACCCGACAAGGTAGTTTACCTTCTTCGTGATTGTAAACATACCTAGTAGAGAATGTTTACGGTATGAAGTACGGAGGTGAAGTACCGTTAACCTTTTCAGAGGTAGAATACTTTTTTTGTAATTGAAAAAGGTAGCAGGTAGTAATACCCCTAAACCTCAAAGTTCATGGTCTATATGACCCCTCAGCATGATATGAAAATTTTTACTCTTTAGAGTGATGGGGTGGTAGTATGTGATGATGGGTATGAAATAGTGTAAACTCATTACTTATGGGTAGAATCTGATATGATTGAATAAAGGTTATTATGAAAATCTAGTTTTGATGAATAAATGGGGATATATTGGTTGATGATATATTCCAATCTAAGAACGCATATAGCCGTTCCGAAAACTAAGGTGCGATAGGCTGATAACCGAATGTACCCGATTAGGTAGTTTACCTTCTTCGTAATAGTAAAGGATACCTAATAGAGAATGTTTATGGTATGAAGTACTGTGGTTTAATACCGTTAAACCTGAGAGTTCACCGTCTATATGACCCCTCAGGCAGATATGAAAAGTTTTCACTCCTTAGAGAGAAGTCATAGAAGAATGTGATGATAGAAGAGAAATCCTCAGAGGAGGAAATTGTAAAAGTTAAATAAATAACCTAGTTTTGATACATAGAATGAGCAGTAATTAGTAGACTGTAATTTCGAGGACAAAATTTTTAGAAGAAGGGGTGAATGTGATAACCCGAAAATTTATAAAATCTTGAATGATTAGAATAAAGGTTAAAGAATAAAATCTAGATGAAAATTTGAGAATTTATTAAAAAAATTTAGATTAAAACCTATATGGTTTACTATTTGAATGAGAATAGAGAAAATATGGGTTATAAAATTCCAAACCCTAGAAATGAGTTATATGTATTTGAAGGAATGTTAAGAATGAGGTATTGTGATACCTATAAATTCGATGTGAACTGAATAATGTAAGAAATGTTTTATTGATGCATGTGAAAATTTTATTAAGGAAATAAAAATTCACATGAAGAGATACTATGAGGTTAAACGAAGATGAGTATATGTGTAGAAATATATATATATATATATATATATATATATATATATATATACACTTAGTAAGGTGCTATATATTTTAGCAAGAGGAATGATGAATTAAGTTAAGGATATGAGAATCAAGATAAAACTATGTCAGTAATTAACATAGTTTGAATGTTGGCCTTGACTGACAAATAAGAAGGGGAATAAGTGGAAAGTTATTAGCTAATATAATTAGCAATAAAAATAGAGCAAGTTAAAACTCAAAATTTGAGTTAGAGATAGAATTTTGAAGTACGAACTGCTCGGTTGTATCCTGAACGTCAAGTTTAGTCAGAAAGGACAATAAACACAAAATGTGTAAGGGTTGACTTTTGATCAAAGTCAACAGTTGACTTCTATGGAGAAAAGTCTAATTGGGTAATGTAAGTTAATTGATATTATTAATATATGAGAATGTGTTTATATTAATAATAATGTATAAGAGTCCAACTGATAATTTACTTCATGGAACTAAGGAGAATAAATAGTTTAAACAAGCCCATTAGTTTAATTAAGCATGAGACTTGTAGATAAAGTGATTAAGGGCAATTAAGTTATTAAACTAGCCTAATATATCATGTATGGGACAAGTATTATGATAACCCAATTTAATTATTGGTGGAAGCCCAAGTTCATTTTAACTAGTAAGCAAAATATAATTAATTTGGAAGCCCAAAAGGTTAAGTGAGTAACCCAAACTATGCCCAACAAGTGTAGGACTTTTTGGGACATTTGATTAAGTAAAATGGGCAATAAAAGTTAAACCAAATGGGGAGGAAGAGCCCAAAAAATTCGGCCACTAAGGGGAAAAATGTGGAGAAATTTGCAACTTTGTTAAACTTGTCCAAAATCTTGGTTATAATCTTTTGAATCTATCACCCAAGCCATGTGTCACTTTCTTAGCATGTCCAACACTTATGTTTAATTGTACAAGTAACCAAGTGAATGATTAAGAAAGAGAATTAGTGGAAAAGAATACTTACACTTCTAATTATACTTACTCCACTCACTTCATTTGAATCCTTACACTTCCAAGCTCCTTAGTTAGAGAAAAGGAAACTATATATATAGAGAGAGAGGGATATTCGGCCACTTCAAGGAGGAAGAAGAGGGCCGTGATCTTCATGCATGCTAAGTATCTAAGCTACTTTGAAAGAAAAAGAAGGATAGCAAGAAGAACTAGGTAATGATTCTCCACATTTTCAAAGTTTAAATTACTTATTTGTTGGATTTTGATGAAACAAAAAGCCTTAAGTTTGATCTTTAAAAAACTTTTCATCTATATGTGTATAAATATTTTATATGGGGATCAAAAAAAATTTTAAGTTGAAAGTTAGATGAAAAGAGAGATTTGTACCAAATGGGTAGAGAAAAGCTCATGCATGCATGCACTAGGTAACTTTATGTTAGATTCTTGTGATGCATGTTGAATATGGTTAAAATCATGATTAGAGTGTTAGATATTGAGTTTAACAAATGAGACTTGTGGATTTATATGAGTTCATGTGATGAGATTTGGAAAAAGGAAGTTAGATGGATTTTTGAAGAATTTTTTATTTAACTAGTGTGCTATAACATGTGCATGTTAAAATCTACTAGTGATATTTGAGGTTTTCTTTCTTGGTATGCTAGATACATGAGTTAAGGTAAAAACCACTTTGAAATCACTCAAATATGTTTAAAAATGAGCAAGTTGTGAATTAAATCCCAAACTATCCAACTGTTGTAAATATACTACTGATCAGTCACTTTTGAACTATTTTCGGTAACCAAAACAAACTCAAATTTGATGTTTGATATATGAAAAATATATTTCGGAAAAATGCTAATCCAACGATACCAAATGGACCTAAATTCGAGATGTAGATCTCGAGATATAATTGTTTCCGTAAAGGACCCCAAATCTGAAAAAAAACCAACTGTTGTAAACGTCCTTGCTGATCAGTCACTTTAACACTGATTTCTAGACACTAAACAGAGCAGAATTTGATGTTTAATAAATGGAAATTGGTGCTCAGGAAGATACGAATCCAACGCCTCCGACGGAACCTAAATCCGAGTTGTAGACTTCGTTCAACAAGCGTTTCCGTGAATGACCAAATCTGAAATTTTGGGCGAAAATTAGAATAACAATATGAAGTGAAATGAAAGTGAGTTATTATAATAAATAACTTTAAAGCCACTAATGGGCTAGTAAGTTAATTACATATAAAGTGAAATATAATTAATTATTTAATTAATATTTAAATGATGTTAAGTAATAATTAAAATGAGTTGGTGTTAATAAAATAACTATTTATTATTTTATTAAGATTAAATAATAATTTGAGTTAATCAATTAATTAATTATTATTTAATTAATATTAAATAATGATTAAAGAGTACTTAAGTAAGATTAAGTAATAATGAAGTAATTACTTTCCTACTTTGACATGAAAGTTTATAGAATTAATTATTTATTATTTAAATAATAAATAAGGATGAATGTTAATTAATTATTCTTTTAATAATAATAAGGAATGATTAAAGAGGAATGAAGTGAATAAATTAATTATTATTTATTCAAGGATGAGGAATTTATTAATTATTATAATAATTTAATTATCCATTATTTAATTGACATTAAATAATGAGGAGTTATAATTAGTTGTTAGTAAGTAATAAATAAAGGTAAATAGTTAATTACTATTTAACAAATATTAAATAGTAATCGAAGGAAGAGTGAGTTAACAATTAAAGAAAATTAACTAACTCCTTAATTAAATAATTATAATAAATTGTTTAAAGAACTAATAGGTGTTTATCACTTAAGGAAAGCCTTATTAATTATTAAATCATTAACCTAATATCAATTAAATATCTTATAGGATTAATGATAGTACATTAGATGTATGTACCTTGTGATTGTATTATTGGTTAGATAATAATACGAGTTAGCATATTAATGAACAATTATACGCAGTACTAATTGATAGATCTACATTATCAATGTTAGGTCATTCAAAGAGTGTTAATTAAAGCTAGTAAGCTGTAGCTCGTCAAATAGGCAAGTTTCCTAACTCAAACTCGAGTTATTATTTTTCAAGCATGTTGGTAGATAAATATTGTTGGTTTTTTCACATCCTGATGAATTATTGCGAATCGCACTTGTGCAAATTGAGTTCCTATTTTACTATTTTATTGAACTGTGAATCGACTAAAGTTCTTTTATTCATGAACTGCTTATGAGATGGATCTATGCTAGTTGTGTCAGCTAGATCAAGCATGTTTAAAATTTGTTAACTCAAATTCATTTTAAAGAATTAGTGCATGTTGCGTATGTTTATCAGGTATGAAAGGCTGATCGCCTTCATTACCATAGGGTTCAGTTGAATTTGTTCATATTCATTGTTGGCCATTCATCATTATTGACTCGGTCATTCAGTTATGAAAAATTGATTTATATTCTTTCACAACTATCATATTGTTCAAAGTTTGTCAGCTTACTATTCTTTTCAATCATGATATATCTTTATTTGAACTTAAACTTGCTTGGCAAACTTGTTGCTCACCCTTGCTATATCATGATAACTAATTTCAGATTAAGACAAAGGCTTGAAGAAGGACACAATCAAGATCAAAGTACAATAGTAGAATATTGTTATGCAAGAATAACTATTTAGTTATCTTATGTAAACCTTTTGTAATGTTGAAGGTATGTATTCAGTTAAGGTTAATAAACTTGGGAAAATGTTATAGAATCATGTGAAATAAACAATATATTTTTATATGTTCCGCAGTAGATGATAGAATATGTGTGAAAATGAAGTATCGTAACGTACCAAGCCCGAGGTTCTTGGGACCTGGATTTGGGGGCGTCACAGTTTACACACATTTGGGTTTGCTTGCTCCAAAATCTATTAATATCTCTCTTCAGCTTACTGATAGATCCATTACTTATCCGAGGGGTATTGTGGAAGACATCCTTGTGAAGGTGGACAAGTTCATATTTCCCGTCAACTTCATTATCCTTGATTATAAAGAAGACAAGGACATTCTTATCATTCTGGGGAGACCTTTCTTAGCCACCGGGAGAACTCTCATTGATGTGCAAAAAGGAGAGCTTACTATGAGAGTTCAGGATCAAGAAGTCACTTTCAACGTGTTTAAGGCTATAAAATTTCCTACAGATGAAGAGGAATGCTTCCGAATAGATGTGGTTGACAGGGTTGTAAATAAAGAGCTTTCATATATGATGAAAGTGATCCTTTGGAGAGTGCATTGATAGGGGACTTTGGCATTAATGACCTTGAGGTAGTTGAATATATTCAGATTCTGAATACAGTGCCACAGTTGAGCAAGTTTAAAAGTCTTGTGGAACCTCTAGAGCACACAGGCGAATCATCTGAGCGTTTAAAACCATATCTTGAGATTCCTCCTACACTTGATCTCAAACCTCTGCCTAATCACCTCAGGTATGCATTTTTGGGTGATTCTTCTACTTTGCCTGTTGTAATTGCATCTGCACTAACATCATTTTAGGAAAGTAAGCTGTTAAGGGTGCTAAGAGAATTTAAAACTGCAATTGGGTGGACCATTGCTGATATCAAGGGGATAAGCCCTTTTTTTTATATGCATAAGATATTTCTTGAAGATGATAGCAAGCCTACAGTTGAACAGCATAGAAGACTCAACTCAATCATGAAAGAAGTGGTTAAGAAGGAGATTTTGAAATGGTTGGATGCTGGCATTATATACCCCATCTCAGATAGCTCGTGGGTGAGTCAAGTGCAATGTGTACCCAAGAAAGGAGGAATGACTGTTGTATCTAATGAGAACAACGAGCTGATCCCCACTAGAACGGTCACTGGATGGAGAGTGTGCATGGATTACCGAAAGCTCAACAAGGCGACTAGAAAAGATCACTTCCCTCTACCATTTATTGATCAGATGCTGGATAGGTTGGCCTATCATGAGTATTATTGCCTCCTAGATGGATACTCGGGATATAATCAGATAGTCATTGCTCCTAAAGATCAAGAAAAGACGACCTTCACTTGTCCCTATGAAACATTTACTTTTAGAAGGATGTCTTTTGGTTTATGCAATGCACCGACTACCTTTCAAAGGTGTATGATGGCTATCTTCTCCGACATGGTAGAACAGAATGTGGAGGTCTTTATGGAAGATTTCTCAGATTTTGGGGACTCATTTAATATATGCTTGGAGAACTTGGTCATGGTGTTGAAATGATGTGTAGAGACAAACTTCGTGGTCAACTGGGAGAAGTGCCATTTCATGCTACAAGAAGAAATTATTCTCGGGAACAAGGTTTCAGGCAAGGGATTGGAGGTCGAC
Source organism: Panax stipuleanatus (assembly GCA_020205555.1). Taxonomy (NCBI): domain Eukaryota; kingdom Viridiplantae; phylum Streptophyta; class Magnoliopsida; order Apiales; family Araliaceae; genus Panax; species Panax stipuleanatus. The sequence goes on from CM035120.1 coordinate 34,986,686, forward strand.
ATGGCAAAGTTGGAGACAATAGAGATCTTACCGCCACCGAATTCAGTAAAGGGGGTCCGCACTTTTCTTGGACATGCGGGGTTCTACCGTTAATTTATAAAGGACTTCTCCAAGATTACAAAGCCTTTATTCAGTTTATTGGATAAGGATGTTCCTGTTAAGTTTGACGAAGATTGTTTGTCATCATTTGAGCATTTGAAGAGAAAGTTGACGACAACACCTATCATCACGGCTCCGGATTGGTCATTACCTTTTGAGTTGATGTGTGATGCTAGTGACTTTGTAGTAGGGGTTATTTTGGGGCAGTGCAAGGAAAAGATGTTTCATGTCATTTATTATGCTAGCAAGACCTTGACGGATGCACAACTTAACTACACAACTACTGAGAAGGAGTTATTAGCAGTGGTGTATGCCTTCGACAAGTTTCGTTCATACTTGATTGGCACGAAAGTAGTGGTGTTTACAGATCATGCTGCCATTCGGTATTTGATTGCTAAAAAGGATGCCAAAACCTGATTTATTCAATGGATTCTACTTTTGCAGGAGTTTAACTTGGAGATCAAGGATAGGAAGGGTACCAAGAATCAAGTGGCGGACCACTTGTAACGATTAGAGAATCCGGGAAAAGACGCGGATGATAGAGTTGTGATTAATGAGTCCATCCCGGACGAACAACTGTTTATGGTCCAGGGCTAAGTCCCATAGTTTACTGACTTTGCAAACTACTTGGTTAGCAACATCCTCCCTCCTGAGTTGTCAAGGTCTCAAAAGAAGAAATTTATGCACAATGTCAAATGGTACATGTGGGATAAGCCTTATCTCTTCAAGCAATATGCAGATAGAATGATCAGGCGATGTATCTCTTATAGTGAGACAGAGAGCATACTACATGATTATCATGCATCAGTGTACGGGGGACATTATGGAGGAGAGAGGACAGCGGCTAAGATGCTTCAAGATGGGTTCTATTGGCCAACTCTCTTTAAGGACGCCTACCAATACGTGAAGAAATGTGATAGATGCCAGCGGGTAGGAAACATCTCTAAGAGGAACGAAATGCCCTTGAACATGATTTTAGAAGTTGAGATCTTTTATGTTTGGGGTATTGACTTCTTGGGACCATTCTTCTCATCTTGTGGCAATTTGTACATCCTATTGGTGGTTGATTATGTCTCTAAGTGGGTTGAAGTGGCGGCTTTGCCAACAAACAATGCCAAGGTGGTCTTAAGGTTTCTACAAAAAAGTATTTTCATAAGATTCGGGACACCTAGGCCAATCATTAGTGACGAAGGCAGTCACTTTTGTAACAGACAGTTCACAGCTCTGTTGGCTAAGTACGGGGTGAATCATTGTGTTGCCATAGCCTATCATCCCCAAACTAATGGCCAAGATGAAGTCTTCAATCGGTAAGTAAAGTAAATTTTAGAAAAAATTATCAACCCGAGTAGGAAGGATTGGTCCCTAAAGCTTGATGATACAGTTTGGGCCTACAGAACCGCATATAAGACACCGCTTGGGATGTCACCCTATCAGTTGGTATATGGGAAAACCTGTCATCTTCCTATGGAGCTAGAGCACAAGGAATTTTCGGCAATTAAAAAGCTGAATTTTGACCTCAAAGCTGTAGGGGAGAAGAGACTTCTCCAATTGAATGAACTCAATGAATTCAGACGGCAGGCTTATGAAAATTCAAACCTATATAAGGAAAAGGTGAAAAAATGTCACGATCGAAAAATTATTGATAGGAAGTTTGAGCCGGGGCAAGCCGTGTTATTGTTTAATTCATGTCTTCGTCTATTCCCGAGAAAACTCAAGTCTAGATGGTCGGGGCCATTCACAATGAAAATCGTGTACCCTCACGATGCGGTTGAGATTGTAGGCCAAGACTCGGACAAGCCGTTCAAGGTCAATGGGCAAGGATTGAAGCATTATTGGGGAGGCGAGGTACATCGATAAAATGCCTCCATGACCCTTATCACTCCATGATCATTTCTGAGAGAGTCAAGCTAATTAACTATAAACAAGTGCTAGATGGGAGGTACCCCATCCACTCTATTCTCCCTTTTGTTTAATTCTTGTTACTTATCTATCATTTCCCAACCCCCCCTGTTTAATTCTTGGATACTTTAAGTTTAAGGACATTTTGGATATAGTATAGCAAAGTTCAAATATTACATTTTTGAGAGTAGATACATTTAGTTCAAATAGTTTAATTTTGAGTTAGTGGAATAAGAATATGTCTCATCTTAGATGCCCCTTTTTGCAAGAAATAATTCATGCATACAAGTGAGTTGCTGAGTTGATAAGTGTTGCAGAAGCAGCAGGATCAGGACCAGGGCCAAGCCAAAGGCAGCGCGCCCACACAATAATTTTTTATGTAGTGTGTTACCAATCCAGGCGCGCCCACAACCCATATGACCTAAGACACAGTGCACCCGCTCCAATTCCCAAAAAAATTTCTTTTAAAATCCTCCTGCAGTCGACCCAACCCTTTTATTTTATATTCAGGTTCGACTAAGACTCCTCATATCAAAACATAACACAACTCATACTCCTACTCCACTACTTCAGAATTTCCTAACCTAATCACAACCACTTCCAATCTTTTATCTTCATATACACATTCTCACACAATCTCTCTCCACGTTCTCCTCAAAGACCTAATTCGAAGACATTATCTCCACTCCATCAGAATTCTACTCTCCACTTCATCTCAACTGAAAGTTCTATATAAACCCTAACCACCATCATATACAAACCCATATTCTACTTCATCAAAGTTAGGGTTTACAGAGAGGGATTCATAGGGCAGAGTTTATGATTCTGAATTTGTCAACATAGGGTTGGAATTTTTTGCAGAATTATGGCACCGAAGAGAGCTCGTTCATCATCTTCATCCTCATCCTCCAGCGATAGCCATGGTGAAGGGAGTAGCAAGGATGTTCTAGACGCATCAAAGTTTGTCAACTTGTCTGGCCAACAGCACTATGAGAAGGTTTTGGTACCCAAGACCTTCTTGTTGGAGAGGGGCCTTAAGCTGACCAAGGATGATGGAAAGTTATTGAGTATGATTCGAGACAGGGGATCGATTGACTTGGTGAGCACTCCCGTGGCTGCCCCTATGGTAATTGTGCGGAAATTTTATGCTAATGCAAGGGAGACACAGAATGGGATCTCCTACGTGCATGGAAAATAAGTGAACTATCTTCCTACAGCTATTAATGAGGTGTTCCACTTGTTTCCTCCGTCTGCCGAGACAGTCAAATGGGTAGTAGCCAAGCGATTTGAAACTGAGTTAGTGTGGGATCTCTGTGTGCCAGGCACCAAATGGGCTATCAAGCCAGGCATGGATACGAAGATAAACTTCCCACACACAGCGCTGAACAGATATGCCAAAGCATGGAACATTTTTATATACGCCAATCTGATGCCCACCCACCACCAGCATGAGGTCACTACAGATAGGGCCATTATTTTGTATAGGATCATCACCGACAAGTACATAAACGTGGGGAACGTGATTCATCAGTTCATGCTTCGATACATGCGAGACGGTACCACCGGTGGGATTCCACATACCTCAGTTGTGACTCAGCTGTATATGCAGGTAGGGGTTGACTGGGAGAATGAGCAAGTGCAGATGCCCATGAAGGACATCGACCATGCCATCATCAAGAAGTATTTCGAATGGGACGATGGCAAGGCTCATCCTCGATGCCGTTGATTTATTTTACCTCATGCTCTAGTGCGTGAATAAGAAGCTCCACCGTAGTCATCTCAGGCAGCAGGGCCACCTCCAAGCAATAGAGCTAGTCATGATCGCTAGATGAGGAGATTACAGTCGAGGATGGACGCTCTGCACATCAATTTTTAGACCTATATAGATGGACTGTCTGGTGCACTGGCACAAGCCTTCGCTCAGCAAGGCGTGCTAGTCGAGTTTCCAGTCTTTGGTGCAGCCATGCCATATCCACCACCTGATTCACCACCCGAGCCACAGTCGGGTGGCCACGACGATGCTTAGAGGAGTTTCCTTACCCTTTAGTTCCAATGAGGACATTGTTTCTTTCAAGTTTGGGGGTATTGGGTTTTAGTTACATATAGTAGTAGTTGCATGTTTAGTTTGCATTTTCGTACTTGTTAGTTAGTTTTGCATGTTTTAGTAATTTATCTTTCGTTTATTTGTGTAGTTTTATTTGTTTAGTTTTCATTTCGCATTGCATGATCCTATATTTCAGTTAGTTTGAGTTCCATTTGGCCGATGATGATATTGGAGTTGTCTTGATTATTGAACATTGTTGATAATTTAAGCTCGGTCATATTTTCATTTCATGATGTTAGTCTTTGCCTTTTGATTTTGATGTAACCGAATAGCACGGTTTTGCTATTTTTACTTGTTGGTTTAGATTAGTACATGCTTGTCTTCTGAGGGGAAAAGTTTATTTTTAATGATAGAGTTTTGTAGACAGTGAGAAATGACCATAATGACACGAAAATTCAAGTTTGGGGGAAAACATTGGGTATGCATGCTATATATAAAAAAATGAGAAAAAGAAAAGAAAAATAGAATATTAAATAAACACCTTGGCTAGTCGAGTTATGTGGCCTTTGATATTCGAGCAAGTACGCCCTAGGGGTTGTCTTTACACCCAGCTCCATAGAGCCTTATGGTTTGGGAGTCATTGGTCGAAAGCTCGCTACACGGGTATCATTGAAAAGCCTAAGAGGGCTAGGCATTGCACAGTCGGGTGTAATCACGGGAATGTGCGAATATCTCCCTTGTGAGTGAATAAAAGAATAATAAACCCTTTGTTGGCCCTTAGATTGAATTGATGTGTAATCTTTGTTGGTGCTTCATATGTTTTCAGTTTTGCTTAATTTAAAGAATTACTTCTCACTCTTAGATACATAGTATGTGAAATTTTTACCTATATCAAGCTTAGTGGATTTTAGGGCACACACACTACATCATTGTCAACAGGTTTTGGATTTTCTGATTGTATGTTCTATGGCCATGTCTTGGTTGGATATTTTGTTCATATATCTTTGTGATTTCTCTGAGGCATCTCTTATTGGAATTTATACTTGACTGAAATTGGATATCATTAGCATTTTAGCATAGTTGTATTTTATATAGTTTGCATTTGTGTTAGTTGCTTGAGGGCAAACAATAGTTTAAGTTTGGGGGTATTTGATAAGTAGGTTTTATACCTACTTATTGGCTATCAACTTACCATAACTATAGCTTATTCTCACATGTTTTAGTTACTTTTCATGCTTTTTATCTTTGTTTTGTAGGATGCATGTATGGAAACTATCTCGGTGGCATCATTGGTGGAATAGACAAGAAACCGGCTTAATGGAGAGCAAATGGCATATGGTGGAGTGCAAAGGAGGTTGGCATATGACTTGGTAGGAGAAGGAGTATGGGGCAGCAACAAAAGCCCAGCAGCAGTAGCAGAAAACTAGCAGAGCAGCTGCAGAAATTTGCAGAATTTTATGTAGCGCGGCCGCGCCCCTGTATAGGGAAAATGCAGCGTGCCATCACAAGGAGAAGATTTGGCCAGCAGGCAGCGCGCCTGCGCCCCAATTGTACTGAGGGGCAGCGTGGCCGCGCCTAACTAGTTTGACCAGAATTGACTTTTTACTTAAATTCCTAAATTGAATATTTTACTCTATAAGGGTGTATTTGGAGGTTGAGAATTGATCATTGAGCATTATATTTACTACTTTTAGGGTTTTTGAGAGACACAAAGAGATTGTAGCCTCCTCTTCTATATTTTTGGCTTCTCTCTTGTTTCCTTAGTAGATTTTGATATATTTGCATAGATTAGGGCTAGATTTGGTTTTTTGAAGGATTTGGCTCTACATTGAATGATTAGATTTGAAGTGGAGAAATCAGATTTGTATCTCTTATTCCTTAGCTTCTCTTTACTTTCATAGTTGATTCTAAATGTATGAACAAGTTTTGATGATGGATATTGATTCAATTATGAACTAATCTCTATTGTGGGATTTTAATGGATCTTAGTGCTTAATTTAGATTTTTATGCTTCCTTGTTGAGTTCTAATTGATTATGTATGGATTGTCTAATGTGGTTTGCTATAATTGCCTAATTGCTTGATCACCAATTACTGGAATAACTCATATGAAATTGATTAATGAATTATTGGTTCAGATTTGACCATATTAGCTTATGTTTATGATTCTACATGGTGTTAGACTCCATAATTTGTGCTTCGGTTAGACATATACCGAAGTACCACTTATAGTCATTTGAGAACTTGTGCCTAAACCCATATTAATGTTAAGTCACATAGAAATATAGTGGTTTATATAATTTTGGTGTTCACATTCATTCTATCATTTGTGGATTGTATGTGATATGGACATGGTTTATTGAAAGATGGCTATGTTTTGCTTTCGTGTTCTCGACTAACAATCCGAAGTAATCAATTGAGCTTAACTGGAGGTGTATCAACTTGAGGAATGCAATAAGTGAAGTTATAATCCCATATCTCCCTTATCTAATTTATTTGCGTGTTAGTTAGTTTTATTTAGATAATCTACATTGTTAGATAAATCACACTTTGATCATCTGTTTAAGTAGACCGAAATAGTTACAAAACTGTTGCATGTTAGATTAGAGGCATTCATTATTCTCCGTGGGAGCGATACTTTTCTTGTTCTATATTACTTGTAGACCACGTACACTTGCGTGTGTGTGAGTGTTTTAATCAACACCCAAACAAGCCAACAAGTTTTTGGCGCCCCTACTGGGGACTAGTGATTGTTTATATTAGTTTCATCGTCAGTTTAAATTAAATTGGTCTTAGTTAAACAAACCATATCCTATCTCATTTCTATCTTCATTTTTCTTTTGTTTCAGGTACTCCTGACTAGTGTATGCAAACTCGGTCTAAGAAGTCTACTTTGGTGCCTAGAAAGGACAACATCAACGAAAGAGCTCGGCGATTGAGTAAGGGTATTACTAGTATTCAAGAGGAAACTAAGGCACCGATAGTTATGGTGGCCGAAGAACATAAAGTATTAAGGTATTATGAAATGCCGCGCATTAATGAGTTACAGTTGAGCATCACAAGGCCAGCAATAGCCGCCAATTCCTTTGAAATTAAATCGAGGACAATACAAATGGTGCAAAACACGGTTCAGTTTGGGGGTATAGCTAATAATGACCCGAATGAGCATCTACTGAGTTTCATTGAGATATGTGACACCTTCAAGTTTAATGGTGTGTCGGATGATGCGGTGAGACTTAGACTCTTTCCTTTCACATTGAGAGACAAGGCAAAGAGTTGGCTTCACTCGCTACCACCGAGATCCATTACTACTTGGGAAGACTTAGCACAAAAATTCTTGGCAAAATTCTTTCCACCCGCAAAGACCGCAAAGATGCAAAGTGCTCGTTCTTCATTTGAGCAACAACATGGGGAGTTCTTATATGAAGCTTAGGAGAGATATATGGAAATGATAAGGAAGTGCCCTCATCATGGGATGCCTCAATGGATGGAGATAAACACATTTTACTTAGGCTTGGGAATTCAAACTCGGCCTAGCATTGTTGTCGCTTCGGGAGGAGCATTTATGGCCAAGAGTTATGAAGAAGCTTATGAATTGTTAGAGACTATGGCTGCAAATGATTACCAATGGCCTTCTGCTAGGATGAGTCAACTAAAAGTCGCAGGAGTTTTGGAAGTTGATGCCATCACGGCTTTATCGGCTCAATTAGCGGCTATGTCAAAGAAAATCGATTCCATGGCTGAGTCAAAAGTGTAACAAGTGGCCTATGTTTGTGAGCTTTGTGTGGGGTCACATCCTACAAACCAATGTGCTATCAATCCCGAGTCGGTACAGTTTGTGAGCAACTATTAAAGGCCACCGAACAAATATCAGAACACTTACAACCCCAACAACAGAAATCACCCCAACCTATCATGGACCAACAACCAAACTCATTAACAACACCACCAACCACAACATCAACAACAACAACATGCTCCAAGATCTTCATATCCTCTGGGATTTCAGAACCAACAACATCCACAAGCTCCCACTCCTCAGCCAAAAAAGAAATCAGAAATAGAGGAGATGATGTTGAAGTACATGGTTGGTAGCTATCGTCTAGCACTTCAAAATTTACGTTACTTCTATTCCACTAACTCAAGAATTAGTATAGTAATAAGCAAGGATCGATCCCACAGAGAGTGAATTATATTTTAACTATCCAATGATTTCCAATGAATTGGGAGTTTATAGTTTAAACAGATTAATTAAAGAAAGTGAATTAAGAAAATAACAATGATTAAAAAGCTTCAATCCTTCAGTTCAGTATCCTCTCTTCTCAATTATGAATTAATCAAGGTATTATACTATTTATCCTTTCAATGAGATTAATAATCCTAGATAACTGCGATCGCAAATTATCCAAAATTCTCCTTATGTGTAGATCTAATGCGATGATCGCCAACAAAAGATTCTAACTAACATACAACCTAGAACTATCAGTCTAGATTTAATATGATAGAAGCATTAAGAATGAGAATTAGATTATTCCAAGTAATAATTATACAATCAGAAATTATTTAACTTGTCTTTTGAAAATCTTAACAATATTTCAAATCTTGACCACAGTAAAATATCATTAATTGTTACTTAGGTTAGACACACTTCGTTTGCTTAAAATATGTCTTAATCTAACAGATGATATCAATTCACTAATTTAATCCTGCAGAAGCCAAATTAGTCAATTGAATAATATACATGAAAGTTTATATAGATAATTAGAATAAATCTCAATATGAAAGAATAAATATTATAAACTTAATTAAACCATAAATTGATACTGAAGTTCAACATCCCTTCAGAATTGAAATAAAGAATGCAGCCTAACATGCTTGAATCTTCAAAACAAGGGTTTGTAACCTCCAAACAATCCAAGAGAATAAGATAACCTAAACCTCATAAAACAACTCCTATTTATAGCCTAGATAAACCCTAGTTTAATTAGACAAGTCTCCCCTCCAATTCTTACTCAACTTATGCTTTAAAAATAACCTAAATCTTGTCATACCGTCAGAGTCGCGCGGTCAGCGCCTGATTCCCTCCTATAGCCGCGCTGTCAGTGTTTGACTTGCAGAACCTCCATCTTGCTATCGCGCTGTCAGCAATTTACTTCCTCTTGCAGCTGCGCTGGCAGGGCTCTTAATACAAAATATCTTCCTCCATAAGCGCGATCCGCACTCCAATCACCCTTGCCATGGCGCGGTCAGTGCCTGTCTATTAATCTCGTTCGAATTTTATTCTTTTCAGCTTCAAGTCCATCCCAACCCTCATACCTGCATTATAAACCCAAAACACCAAACGTAATACGAACAATACCTAAAAACTTACAATATAACAAGCTAAACGAGATCAATTCATAGGTTTTCAACCTACTTATTAAATTCCCCCAAACTTGAACTATTTCTTGTCCTCAAGCAAACACAATGCTACTAATACTAATCTACGATGAATGCAACTACCGATATCGAACAATAACCATGGTAATTGGATGAATCATATACCTCAAAAATAAACAACTATTATGCCATCAATATTATATCACACCTTAACCTTACTTTTTCACATCCTCACCTCACAAACATAAGATTTGCATGTTTCTATGCGTGTGTGTCCAACATGACTCCAACAATAACAATGATCAACATAGATAAAGTCATACACATGTAAAACATTCAAAACCTTCAATAACATACACATAGCTATGAGGGAAATCAACATTCTGAACCAAGCTCTTTATATCAAGTGAGTACATTTTAATGCTCCATCTCACTAATTCTTTTTTAAGTCTGACTTGTGCAATGCTCAATTCCCTTAGGCTTTTCAATGCTACCCATGTAACGGACTTTCGGCCAACGACTCCTAAACCCGAAGGCTTTAGGGAGCTAGGTGTTAAGACATCCCCTAGGGTTTACTTGTTCGAGTAACAAAGGCTACGAAATTGAACTAAGTCATCTAAGATTTTATTCTAGAACTATTTTTTTCTTTTTCTTTTCTTTTGAGCCACTGTTTCCCCCAAACTTATGTGTAAGCCACTATTTAATCTTAATACGTGATCGAATGAATATATGCCCATGTTTTATCTTGAATATATTTTGTCATTATTAGTGAAAATCAGCTGGAGTGCTTGATTCTTTAGAAAACACAAAACTTATGTTATGAAGTTACTATGGTCAAAATGAGTCAACACATGATAATCAATTTAGGAATGCAAGTCATAAATCAAATTCCTCATTGGCTTTCATCATAACTAACAAGGTTTATTTGCTCAATCTCTATGCAACTTAACAAATTCCTATATGAATGCAAATATTTTTTTTATGAATATGAATTATCCTAATCTACATGCAACCTAGTATGCAAAAACATAAATGAAATATATAATACCCCTCAACTTAATCCAGGTAATGTCCTCATTACATGTAAATAAAGAGTTTAAGCACGAGGACTTCCCTGCGAGACGAGTTAATGCTCGTCTTGAGATCCTTCATCATCCGAAGGAGGGTAGGCAAGTAGAGTGGTAGGATCTAGAAAATGGACTTGTTCAATTGGATTGATACGGGAGAATGTATCCGCCAATGCCGTGAATGCGCCAATGTTGTAGGCATGCATTTGGTCTTGGCGTTGGGCAAGGCGGAGAATCTGCTTTCGACTCCTTGTTGTAGATGGGCCGGCGTCGGCTGTGGCTGGCGGTGGTGAGGGCGGTGTAAAAGGTGGTACCATTATGTAGCTCTTACCCCGAGGATGTGACAGTCCGCCCTTCCATTCTCTGTCGGTGAGGATAGTCTTGTGATTTATGGCCCCCGTGGGCTGCTGAACAGGCTCTGAAGCATCCCACTGTACTCCTGCCTTTCGGCATAGTTCAGTGATCAGAAATTTGTGTAATAGACCACCTGTTGTGCTGCCTCGCAATGCCCTATCAATGGATTGTTGGATACACATGCCGACATCCACCTGGGAGAATTCCACGACATTTGGCCTTTCATACCAAGAATGTACGATCCCGTAGAAGAGGCGTGCTCTTTCCACCGTGACGTCTGACTGATGGGTTGAAGGCATGAGCTTAGCACATATGAAAGCGTACCATGCTTTTCCATATCTGCTCAACTTTAAATAGGGAAACGTGACCTTTATGTCCGTCCCAGACTTGGTGACCCACTTTATACCGGGTTTGCAAAGGCAAATGATTATCTCGTCCAAGCTTGGGAGGTTGTCTTCATAGCGGTCCCCCATCGGTGTTTCCAACCCAAAGTGCTCATTAATGGTTGTGTGGTAGAATGAAACCAATTTGCCTCTGACTCGCATAATCCGCCCTTCATGCTCTATGGCATTGGCATAAAACTCCTTGACGATGTTGAGCACTGCGGGTCGTGGTTGTTCTACCAACTGAAACCATTGCCTTTTAACGATCATCAACGCCATGTCACCATCCAAGTTAGCATCGGGTGTCAACCCTCGTTCCGGAACAAGAGACTTTTTTGTGAGCACGGCGTTGTAACGAGCCATCGCCGCCTCTCTCACAAACTTGGATGGGTCAAACATTGGCCGAGTTCCAGAGGTCGACGTTCTAGGCCTTTTTGATGTCATGATTTGGAGATTTGCACAAAAATTTTGACTGGGCCAATTTGTCGAACACTTGGCGTGCACCCTTCTTTTTCCCTCAAACCTAGTTTCCTTGGTATCATAATGTAATCCAAAAATTAGTAATAATAGTCTTGGGTCTTCAGTAACCCAAGGTATCCCAATTATAGGTTATAGCAAGAAAAACTAACAAAATCGATTTATGAGATATAATTTACTAAGTAAGAACAAACCAATTTGTTACCTTTCTATGCTTTGAACCTTGCTTGTGATGCTATCCCTTTGTGAAGATGAGAAGGATAGGCAGAAGAGTGTATGGTGATAAGAGATGTTAATGGTGATCGCTAGTATGGTGATTGATGGAAGAGTTGAGATGTTATGCGAGTTTGGTGATATGAATTATGGAGAGGGGTTGTGAGTTTGTGCGAATTTATAAGTGTAGGAATTATATGGGTGTAGTGGGTGTAGGTTATAAGTAGGAAATGAGATGGAGAAATTTGGTGAAAGTAGAATAGGAGAAGGAGATTAGTTTTTTGAAGCTGAAACGGAAAGGGAGAAGGTGGATGTGTGACGCCCCCAAATTCCAGGACCGTCACGGGGTCTCTAGAATTCGGTTCATCACGTGCTCGTGGTAATACATCACAATAATAATAACTAAATATCACACAATCACAACGAAAAATCTATTCTAGAATAATTTATAATGATTTATTATAATTATTCCCCCAAGTCTTGCAACCTACAGTACTTAATGGATTACATAATAATATCAATTAACAACTTATTACATAATCTAACTTAAGCTTAAACATAATCAAATCCAGTCTTACTACATCATCTTAATACAACATTAAAATATTTAAAAACATAAAAGAGACAAGCTAGTTGGTAGCCTTGCCCTTGCCCTTATCAACGCCCGAAGGTTCACCATGCTCTACCTTAATTGAAATGTTTTAGGGAAAGCAAGAATGAGCACAAATTGCCCAGCAAGTAATATACAATAAGGGTGAGTAATAAGATTCTCAATTCTCGAAAGGGTATAACAAGGTTTGATAGTTCAAGGATAACAAGAATATCAACAGTTCTCAATAACAGTCGCTAAGGACAGAATAATATCAATATGATTCAATAATAAGTCAATTCAAGATTTCAAATAACTGAATACTGAACAGTCACTAAGGACCATGAACTTCTACTAGAATTAACAGTAATAAACTGAAAATCCAACAACAACAGGTACAACAGGTGATCAGCCTAAAGTACCATCGTTATGCATAACAATCAATCATACTCAAGTGTGCACGTCGGTTCTCCGACAATTATATATTCCCTTCAAAGAAGGTTGTTCTTCTCAGTCAAATACAAGATCCCGCACCAATCAATTAGTTTGGGTCGCTTTTCAATAACATAAGTCTAGCCGAATCAAATGGCATAGACACTTTCACAATATTCAAGAACAATACTAAGTTCAACATGAATAATAGCTTTAATGAAATAAGAGTTTAAGTATGCTAATTCAATTCAAACGATTGAGTAGGAAACTAGTTCGCAATATACCAAGATAGAATACTTGTACAGTAAAAGAGTGTAAGTTAGGAAACTTGCACAATCATAGATTTTCTTGCATAAAGTAAATGCGTCGGTTAGGATACTTGCCTTTAGCGTAGTTTATCCACGTTAAGTAAATCAACACTTTCGATTCCTATTTATAGTGTATTATAAGTATAGGATATTCATTAGCTAACTCATTCGGTACATAAGCTTGTTACTCAAATATACACACATTGTATTTCCTAATCACACGTCATTACATACTTATACGCATTCGGTATGAAATCAAATTATAAGTTAACATGAATTCAAATAACATTTGTATAGCATTATGTTATTTTTAATCGAGAGGCTTTCTTTAGCTTATGGAATTACTTTTCTTAAGTTAATCATCTTCATACATCATTACTATCATGTGAGACTACCACAAATAGCAAATATATTCAAATTAGCGAGTTATAGCATTACTTATAAGTTAACCATCAAAAATTGGATTCAATCATTAACATGTGATATCACCTTAGCTATCATGTTTACTTTAAACATATGAGGTGATTATATAACTCATTCCAGGCATGCTTATGAGTATTCATGTAACTATCGTAGTTATTAGTTTGAAAACATGTTTCGTTTACGCTAAACTTGGTTTCACGACATGTAACATAGTAGGCAATCATGAATGAGACTTTAACAAGTCTAAAAGTATTATCAAGTATGATCACAACTTTCAGAATACGAATCCTGTAATAACATGTTAAGGTTCACCATCAAAGCTTCTATTTTTATCAGTAAGTCTTAGTAACATGTTCGTGTTACATCATGAAATCTGTATACATAAGTCAATAGTTCTGACACGCATTTCAAGGTTATATAAACATGCTCAGAAAATCAGAACCTAGAATCCTAATATAACATGTTAGAGTCCATGTAAACGCTTGTGTTTTCAAAATCATGGGTTCTCTTTTTATGTTAAGTAAACTATGGAAACATATATTGCATAAGAGGGACTCCATAAATCATGTTACAATTACTTAGTATGAATTATAATTTCACTGCTCTCGGACTGGACAAACAGATAGTCAAGATAGTTATTTTTGGCTTGCCTGCATAGCGGCGCTGCAGCGCGGCAACAACAGCAGCAAGCTGGCGCTGCGGCGCGGCAATACCAGCATCAAGCTGACGTTGCGGCGCTAGTGGCGCTGCGGCGCGGACAATGGCGCTGCGGCGTGGGGACATTTCTGCACACTGCCAAAACCGACCCAAAACCTCCCATTTCATCGATTTCAACATACCCAGATGCTATTAGACTTCTTTAACTTACTAACACACACACACACACATATATATATATATATGTATATATATGCTTATATAACAGCCAATCGCCATTTATCGATTCCCAATTTCATGAACTCCAACTAAATTCAGGAATTGAAACAGAAATCTCAGAACAGAAAACAAAAATAAAGAACGATGAACATGTGAGCTATATTGTAGTTGCAACATGTATATAAGTCCACAATACACTACACAAGCTTTCTACAATTCAATTATGGTTCAATTTCATATGATCGAGAATTTGGATTTTTTGATAGAAATAAGAAATGGAGTTTTTGTCATAGGATGAAAATGATAAGCAAGGAAGAGGGATTATACCTCTGTAAATGAAATCGAACTTGCTAATAAGAACTCTCTCAGCCTCAGAGAATGCTATCACTGATATATGTATATGCTCTCCCTTTTAACACTTAGCAAATCTCAGCAATTGAAAATATGAAAGAGATGGGTTTTATTTATAGAGAAATCCTTACACAGGCAATGTGATTGTCCATTAAATTGAACCAATAGATTGAAGCTTTGTACATCAGCTAAGGAAGAGTTGGTAGAGTGGTTGAAGAACACTGTTGTGCCCACTCCCCATATCATGATTTGCTAGAATGCTGAGTTCGAGAGAAGAGAGTATGCTAGCTTCATGATGCATTTCACGTGTACAAGGTTTGTGTCTATTAATATGGGACAAGGCATAGAAATCTCAGCATTTCCAATTTGTAAACAAACTAGTGTTAATACTTAGGTCATATATACACACATATTTAGACACTTAGGTCTTTAATTGAAATGTCACAATTATTCACATAATGTAGTAAGTGTAAATTGACACATATAATCTATGTACATTTTGTTAATACCGGATATAATCTAATCGGATGTTATCACATTACACTGTCTCCTTTATTAAAACTAATAGTTTACAATATGTTCATGATATATTATATAATGTATACCCACATATTTATTGTCACACAAGCATAAACATGTAACTTATATATTTCAATCAATCTTAATACATGGTCTCTATGTGTAATGTATTCACATTGCACTATATAACATAGTTTATGTATACTTGCATGGTCACACCTAAGTGTTTCTCTACACTATATAATATAGTCGTATTCCATATACTTTATATTTAATTCTTGCACATTTGCACATAACATTTAATATAATCTCATTATATTATTAATTTACTTATTTGTTTCATTATTCATAATGTCAAATAAATAAATTATTAATCGTATTGATTAATTAACAATAATATTAATCCATTCCTCATTAATCAATAAAATTATAATTTCCATAATAATCGATTAACTCTTATATGATTAAATATCACATTAAATGAATATAAATCTTATTATATTTATACACACATTGCATATTATTATTATATTTCTCGCAATAATAATAATCACGTATTATTAATCAATCACAATTAATATTCCATAACCGTCAATTAATATTCTACAATTAACAATTAATATAGATTAATCGTTCACTTAATAATTCATTCGTTAATTAATATAATCATTAATAATCCTCATCACTGTGCCACACAATGCAATCAACGAGTTTATCGCAAACTTCATCAATTTCTCAATTATTATAATTATTCAATTTTTTTATATAATTGAATTAATTCATTCTCATAACATAAAATTATTTATATTCAAATAAATTCTCATTTCCATTAATATATTTATTTAATAATATATGAAAATTCTCGGGTATTACAGGATGGGTGCACGAACCGACCTTTTATTTCCAGCTATTGACGATTTTGCCGTATAGCGCTGTCAGCGCCAGATTAAGCGCGGTCAGCGCTGTCTGTATTGAATTTGCTGGAATTTTTTGCATACCTTATGCGGTCCGCGCCCTTGTAGCGTGCTCAGCGCTGTCCTGAAAATTTTTCTCCTTTTGTTTTCCTTGGCTATCCTAACACAATTAAATTAAATTTTTTAGCACATTATGGATTTTATATTCTAGACCTCTAAGGATGAAATACATATATATATATATATATATATATAGAAATTGAATTAATAAAAACTACTAAGGATTAAGAATTTGGGTTGCCTCCCAATAGCTGCCCTTGTTTAACGTCGTTAGCTCGATTGTAAACCACTTAATTATTCAAAAATCAGATCCATCAATGTCACGACCTCGAGCTCCTCAACTTGACTGCTATCCAGAAATGACTTTAGCCTATGCCCGTTCACTTTGAACACATTTCCTGTCTTCGAATTTTGGATATCGACTGCACCATGAGGAAAGATATTAGTGATTACAAATTGTCCCTCCCAGCGAGAGCGCAACTTTCCTGGAAATAGTTTCAATCGTGAATTAAAAAGTAGAACTCTTTATCCCTCAGTGAAAGTCTTTCTCAAAATTTGCTTATCATGGACAGCTTTTGTCTTCGTCTTGTACAATTTGGAACTCTCATACGCTTCTGTACGTAACTCCTCGAGTTCTTGTAACTGCAACTTCCTATTGACGCCAGCTTGATCCATGTTCATATTGCACTGCTTGATCGGCCAGAAAGCTTTATGTTCTAGCTCCACATGTAGATGTCATGGTTTTCTGAACACTAGCCTATAAGGCGACACACCTATTGGAGTTTTGTATGCCGTTCTATAGGCCCATAGTGCATCGTCTAATCTCAGACTCCAATCCTTTCTATTCTGGTTGACTATTTTTTCCAAAATGGACTTGATCTCTTGGTTGGAGACCTCAGCCTGGCCATTGCTTTGCGGGTGATAGGATGTAGAAACCCTGTGAAGAACATTATATTTCTTCAATAGAGCTGCTAACACCCTATTACAGAAATGAATTCCGCGATCACTTATGATAGCCCGTGGAGCTCCAAATGTGACAAAAATGTTAGTCCTGACAAAATCTGCAACAACTTTTGAATCGTCAGTCCTGGTGGCTTTAACTTCCACCCATTTTGAAACATAGTCAACTGCCAATATGATGTAAATATTTCCAAAAGAACCAGGAAAAGGTCCCATGAAATCAATACCCCAAACATCAAAGATTTCTACAATTAGTATAGTGTTTTGTGGCATTTGATTTTTATGAGATATATTACCAGTTCTTTGACAATTTTCACATAATTTACAGAATAAATACGAGTCTTTGAAAATAGAGGGCCAAAAAAAACCACTCTCTAACACCTTATGTGCTGTTTGCTTGGGTCCAAAATGACCTCCACGAGCATAGGAATGACAGAAAGTTAGAATAGAGTTGATTTCATTATCAGGTACACAACGTCTAACTATCTGATCGGCATAAAATTTCCACAAGTATGGGTCATCCCACACATAATGTTTTGCATCACTCATAAGCTTTTCTTTCTGGGATTTAGAAAATTCACTCGGTAAATATGCACTTACCAAATAATTCACAATATCAGCATACCAGGGAGTTGTGTTGCCAATGGCAAGTAGATGCTCGTTCGGAAACATGTCTGTCATGCAATGGTAGTGCTTCATCCTCCTTTAATTTTCTGCTCAGGTGATCCGCTACCAAGTTGTCCGCACCCTTCTTATCTTATATTTCCAAGTTAAATTCTTGCAGCAGCAAGATCCATCGTATGATTCGAGGTTTGGATTCCTTCTTGGTCAGCAAGTACCTGAGAGCAGCATGGTCAGAATAAACTATTACTTTAGTACCAAGTAAATATGATCTGAATTTTTCTAAAGAAAATAAAATAGATAAGAGTTCTTTTTCTGTTGTTGAATAGTTTATCTGAGACGCATTCAACGTTCTAGAGGTATAGTAGATGGCATGAACAGCTTTGTCAATCTTTTGGCCCAAGACGGCGCCGACAGTAAGTTGCTTGCATCACACATTATCTCGAATGGGAACTTCCAATTGGGTGGTTGAATGATAGGAGCTGGTGTCAACACCTTCTTTAAGGTATCAAAAGCCACCTTGCATTCATCATCAAACTGGAATTCCTCATCTTTCTGAAGCAGCTTGCATAAGGGCAATGCTATTTTGGCGAAGTCTTTGATAAACCTGCGATAAAATCTTTCATGTTCAAGAAAAGAACGTATCTCCCGCACGCTAACCGGGTAAGGCAATGCAGATATAATATTAATCTTAGCTTTATTGACTTCTAAACCATTAACTGACACTACATGTCCAAGTACAATTCCTTGTTTTACCATAAAGTGACATTTTTCCCAATTTAACACAAGGCTTGTTTCTAAGCATCTATCCAATACACGTGTCAGATTATCTAAACAGGCATCTAATGAATCACCTTGAATTGTGAAATCATCCATAAAGACTTCAATACATTCTTCTAAAAGATCTAAAAAGATACTCACCATACATCTCTGAAAAGTACCTGGGGCATTACAGAGTCCAAAGGACATTCGCCGGTAGGCAAAGGTTCTAAAGGGACAAGTGAATGTGGTCTTTTCCTGGTCTTTGGTGGCGATCACAATCTGGTTATAACCTGAAAAACCATCTAGAAAGAAATAATAAGAATGCCCAGCTAAACGTTCCAACATTTGATCAATAAAAGGAAGGGGAAAGTGATCTTTTCTAGTGACGGTATTCAACCTCCTATAATCGATACACACTCTCCAACCTATTTGCATTCGTGTGGGTACTAACTCATTATTGTCATTCTTGACAACCGTGATTCCGAATTTCTTAGGAACTACCAGCACCGAACTTACCCATTGACTTTCGGAGATGAGGTAGATGATTCCTTCATCAAGCAATTTAATTTCCTCTTTCTTTACTACCTCCATCATCAGTGGGTTCAACCATCTTTGTGCATCTCTCGTTGGTTTAGCTCCTTCCTCTAACAAAATTTGATGCATGCACATCGCGGGACTAATACCCTTGATGTCCGCTATAGTCCAACCAAACACTATGATGTGATCCCTAAGGACTCTCAACAATTTTTCTTCCTGCACTTTGGTTAGATTACAAGCAATTATCACATATAAAGTTTTATTAAACCCTAAATATGCATATTTCAAGTGTGCCGGTAATTGTTTCAACTCAAGGGTTGGAGCTTGCTCCACAGATGGTAATAATTTTTGATGAGTTACTGGTAATTGAATTAATTGGACTGCATGCTTATCTGTGAGTTTTGGCAATGACTGTAGTGCAGCCACAATTTCCTTCAATTCCTGACTTTGCTCAAGTTTATATGTCCCATCCATGTCCAGACTGCTGGAAATAGCCACCTCCAAGCTGTCTCTTTGAATTTGCTCAAAAGTTTTCTGTACTAAAGAATCACACACATTGTGACACCCCCAAATCTGAGTACATCGTTTTCACATGATCTGGTGTTCACTTTCTAATATAACATACATCTACCCAATAAAACTTCAAAGTAGAATACAACCTTCATAAAACTTAAATAAAATCTTCCTTAAATAAGGGTTACAACTTTCTCAAATAAATCCCACGGTTTAGTCTAACCTTGACATAAACAATAAAGTGCGAAAATAAAAACATAACATTAAAATCTATTACAATCCTTTTAAAATAATAAAACAAGTCTTTACTTGTTTTGCTTCAACTTGCCTTTACTCGTAGACGGGGCATCAACATTATCAACCTTAGCTGCAATGATTATTTAATATGCAAGAGTGAGCAAACAACAGCTCACTAGAATACATTAATAAGAAAGACATGCAAGAATATCTTTAAAAAGGTTTGAATACTTTACTTTCATAATTATAAAGAATTGAATAATAATTCTCTATCAACATTAACAATTCGAATATAGAATTAATCTGAGGGTCGTAAGACCTTTGAACTTTTGTCCTAGGTTATAAACATTTCTATTTAAAACCTTTAACAGTCACTAAGACTATGGACCTTAACTCGTACTTAGGGGGATCAGCTCTTCATACCATATATTGTGTACAAACATCTTAACGCTTCTGCGTAGTAACCTCCCCTAATAAATAGGATTGTTCAACTCAATAATTGAATACAAGTCCTCACCAAAGGAAGTTTGGTTTGGATTTAGAATTCAACGTTCATCAACTAAGGATTAGTTGAATCGACTTCCAATAATTCATAAATAAAAGAATTATGAGTTAACATATGCTTTAGAAGTAAACTTAAAGCATCTGAAAAGAATATACAGACCTTGCTTGAACAATAAGCCAAGGTTACTTTAGTTACATCATGAACTTTCAATAGTTACTTGTACAATAAACGAACAATCTCAAACAATGAATAATTGAATTAAAATAAATAAACGAGTTTAGGGTTTAGAAGACTTGCCTTAAGCGCAAGCTACTTAACACAATCACGTACTTTAACACTTACTATATACATTCAATCATAACAATCTAAATTAGTTAACACATAACTAATTCACATAAGTGGTTAACCCTCATGGTTAACTCACTCTACTTAAATAAATAATAATCAACCCTCATATAGTTAATCACATCACATAAACATACTCGCATAATTAAATCAATTATGTATTTAGCTAAATTATAATTAAACAATTATAATTTAAACACTTAATCTAATTAAAATTAGTTAAATTATAATTACCTCTTAAATTATAAACAATTATAATTTAAAATTAATTAAACTACTTCATGCATTATAATTACACAAATTATAATTAATCATGTATTTATCAATTTATAATCCATAATTAAACATGCATTTATTAAATTACAATTACATTAATTATAATTAACATCTAATAAATTAATTTTTATACATTATAATTTAACAAAATTATAATTTAAGTTAATCATTTGCTCTTAATTATAATTAATCAAATTATAATTAAGTAATTCATATCACAATTATACAATTATAATTTAGATATTCCATTAGGTTTTCAAAACTCTTTTATTTTCGAAATATGAAACTATCGAATTAATGCCAACACATGTTATATTAACTGGATACATGCTCATCATCATAAACCATTTAACTTAAGCTAGAATAAAAACTGCACAATCCAATCGAACCAACTCACTGTCTATGCACAGCCAGCGGCGCAGTTGCGCAGCCACAAACCTTGGCACAGGCGCAGCTGCGCAGGTGTTAAGTCTGTGAAAGGCAGCCGGCGCAGCTGCGCTGCTTCTGGCTGTGTTACCGGCACAGCTGTGCAGGAACACGGACAGAGGCAGACAGTAACGGCACCCTGCTTCACCGATTAACCCATACAAGCCAACAATCGATAATTACAAGCTACTGGAACAATGTATAGCATATACTTGAGACAATACACACATATAACATGTTTCCAAACTCAAAAACCATTTAAACAACAATAATCAAAAGTTTTAGAAATCAAATTTGATATTTTTCATAAAACTCATATTTCCTCAAAACAATTCTCTGTAATTCAAATTCTTCACCAATTTAAATTACAATACATGCATTATTATCATGACTGAAGATAGCATTACAAAAATATTCCAAATAAGCATATTGACACATAATTGAATCATAACTTTTACTCTAAAACTCAAATAAATATATAAATTTCATAAGAACACATATCCTCCATTAGAACATGTTTATACAATCAATTTTATTTCTGAAAATCATTGTTTATGGCATACACTTCATATATAAACCACATGAATCCATTTTATATCAACAATCCATGATTATACAATTCCACGAAAACTTGATTTTAACAGAGACTGAATATGAAACATATAACCTGAGTTTTATAACAATTTAAAGATTATAGATGGTACCTTTTGCTAATAGGTTGACAGAGAAGATGATATGAGTTTGATTCTAGCAATTCTTCCTCCTCTTTTCTCTTCTTCTCCAACTCCTCTCTGCTCTCTTTTTTCTTCTTAGTTCTTAGACTTAGGCTTAAACTAACGTAGTTTTTCCTTACGTAGTATATAGATATATATAACTGATGTATCAATAATATACGTATTAACTAATACTAAATAACTTAATTAAATTAACAGTTATAAAATTTGAATTTGAATAGCCATAAGGCCATGTTTGGCAAACCCTTTATTTAAAAAAAAATAGATTTTTGTAACTAAGGCCCCGTTTGGTAGAAATAGGTTTAAACCAAATACAAGGGCCTTGTTTGGCAAAATAATTTAAAATTCTTTTATTTATTTTAATAAACCATTTTAACACATACTCTTTAATGTCACACTTTAATTAATTAAATCCTTTAACATTTTAATTTAAGCAATTAAAATCTAACATCAATTAATCACATAAAAATTGCCACATAATTATAATTACTCGCTAATTGTAATTCATGTAATACTTTATCACATAATTCATCTAATTTAATTATCTCAATTAAATTAGAACTATACTATAAAATTAATATACATCAATTAAATTAAATTTAACATTCATTTAATAATATATAACACTTAATTAAATCACTTCCACAAATTACATAATTTATTTATTTCACTCAAGTTAAATAAATATTTAAAATCACAATCGTTACAGTCTTCCCTCCTTAAAAGGATTCTGTCCCCAGAATCACACATAAAAAAAATTCTGTCTATTACATTCTTCCCCCCTTAAAAGGATTATGTCCCCAGAATCGGTACATAAGGAGTTACACAAAAGTTAAGCAAATAATTGCGGATAAAATTTTATCATAACAACTTCGAGTTTCCATGTTGCTTCTTAAGCACTGTGGTTCCTCCAGATTACCTTAACAGGAGGTATGACTTTATTCCTAAGTACTTGTTGTTTTCTATCAACTATTTGAACAAGCACTTCTTCATATATTAAGTCTTTATCAAATTGCAAAGGTTTATATTCTATTACATGTTTATAATCATGCTTGTAAGAACTTAACACAGAAATATGAAAGACATTATGTATATTATCGAGCTTCGGAGGTAATGCAACCTCGTAAGCAACCTCGCCCATCTTTCGCAGTACCTCGAAAGGTCCAATAAATCGGGGACTCAGTTTTCCCTTCTTACCAAATCGAATCTTTCTTTTCCAAGGAGATACTTTTAGGAAAATGAAACTCCCTGGTAAGAATTCTCGGTCCTGTCGATGTAAATCAGCATATTTCTTCTGTCTGTCTTGAGCAGTAACTAATCTAGTTCTGATCAGCTTCACGATTCCGGCTATTTGTTGTGCCAATTTCGGTTCCAATAGTTGACGTTCACCGACTTCATCCCAACACAAGGGAGTTCTGCATTTTCTGCCGTATAACGCTTCGTAAGGCGGCATGCCGATACTCGCATGATGACTATTGTTGTAGGCGAACTTCACCAATGGTAGATGATCATCCCAGCTTCCCTTGAAATCCATTATGCAAGCTCTCAGCATATCCTCAAGCGTCTAATCGTTCTTTCGCTCTGGCCATCAGTTTGAGGATGGTACACTGTACTCATTCGCAATTGCGTTCCCAGACACTCTTGCAAACTCTTTCAAAAATTCGACGTGAAACGTGGATCTATGTCGGACACAATCGACATCGGAACACCATGTCGAGAAATAATTTCCTTCACATACAGCTTTGCTAACCGGTCCAAGTTGTACTTAACCCTAATCGACAAAAAGTGGGCTGACTTCGTCAGTCGATCCACAATGACCCATATCGCATCAAATCCCTTCTGAGTTGCTGGTAGACCCACCACGAAATCCATCGTGATGTGTTCCCACTTCCACTCTGTTAGCAATCCACTTGGTCTCTGATGTTCTGCCTTGACTTTCTGGCACGTCAAGCATTTTGCAACACAATCCGCAACGTCCCTCTTCATATTCGGCCACCAAAAATGATGTCTGAGATCCTGGCACATCTTCGTACTCCCGAGATGAATAGAATATCTAGAACTATGAGCTTCGCTCAGAATCTCTTTCTTGACCTCTGGTACTGGTGGTACCCAGATCCTACCTTCAAACCGTAACAGTCCTTTATTATCGATCTTAAACTTGAACTCTTCGCCATCGGTTATCTTTTTCTGAATCTTTTCACATTCTTCATCGTGAAGTTGTGCTTCTTTTACTTTGTCTACTAGAGTAGAACCAGTAGTTACTTGAAACAACATCTCATCCAATTCCTTCGGATACTTCACTTCCAACTCTAATCTAGCCATCTGCTCTATCAACTGATCCTAATCAGTTAACACGTTCAATTTCTCCCGACCCTTTCTGCTCAAAGCGTCAGCGACGACGTTAGCTTTACCCGGATGATAAAGTATCTCGCAATTGTAGTCTTGGATCAGTTCCAACCATCTTCTTTGGCGCATGTTCAAATCCTTCTAGGTAAATATATACTTCAGACTCTTGTGATCTGTGTATATTTCACACTTTTCTCCATATAAGTAGTGCCTCCATATCTTTAGAGCAAACACTACTGCCGCCAATTCTAAGTCATGGGTCGGATACCCCTTCTCATAATCCTTTAGCTAACGTGATGCATAGGCAATGACTTTGCCGCTCTGCATCAACACACAGCCTAATCCTTTATGTGAGGCATCGCTATACACTACGTAATTTCCTGTACTATCCGGCAAAGACAACACAGGCGCAGTACTCAACCTCTTCTTCAGCTCCTGAAAACTTTCCTCACACTTTTCCATCCAAACAAACTTAATAGTGTTACGAGTCAAATTCGTCAACGGAGTTGAGATTCTAGAAAAGTCTTGGATAAATCTTCGGTAATAACCTACCAATCCCAAGAAACTCCTCACTTCAGATGGTGTCTTCGGCTGATCCCAATTCATTACAGCTTCGACCTTTGACGGATCTACCTAAATACCATCCTTGTCGATTACGTGGCCAAGAAATTGCACACGTTCTAACCAGAATTCACATTTCGAGAACTTAACGTAAAGCTTCTTTAGTCTCAGCGATTCTAAGGTTAGTCGTAAGTGTTTAGCATGTTCCTCCTCGGTCTTGAAATAAACCAGGATGTCATCAATGAACACTACCACGAACTTGTCTAGGAATGGCTTAAACACCCTGTTCATTAAGTCTATAAATGCAGCTGGGGCATTCGTGAGACCAAATGACATCACCAAGAACTAGTAATGACCATATAGAGTCCTAAAAGCCGTTTTCAGTATATCTTCTCTTCTCACCTTCAACTGATGATACCCGCTTCTCAAATTAATTTTTGAGAAGTACTTAGCACCCTTCAGTTGATAAAACAAGTCATCGATCCTAGTTAAGGGATACCTATTCTTGATCGTAACTCTATTCAATTCTCTATAATCAATGCAAAGACGCATCGACCCATCCTTCTTCTTAACAAACAAAATTGGCGCTCCCCACGGCGAAACGCTCGGTTGAATATACTTTTTGTCCAGTAATTCTTGTAGTTGAACCATCAGTTCCTTCATCTCAACTAGAGCCATTCGGTACAGAGCCTTTAAAATTGGAGCAGTTCCCGGCGCTAAATTGATCACGAACTCTGTCTCCCTATCTGGTGAAAGTCCTTGCAAATCGCTCGGAAAAACATCCACAAACTCCTTAACTATCGATATCTCCTCTACCTTCGGACTTTCTTTACACGTATCTACTATGTAGGCTAGATATCACACACAGCCTTGCATCAGAAGTTTCTTGGCTTGCATAACCGTCAGACAACTCATTTTTCTAGGTGATTTGCTACCATAGAACACTAACTATGATGGAGTCGTACGGTTCACCGACTTCTTTTGACAGTCGATTACTGTCCCATGGTTGAACAACCAGTCCACACCCAGTATGATATCGAATTCCTCAAGTTTAATTAGAATCAAATCTACTTTAAGCTCCTCTTGATGTCCAATCTACAGTCCTTACAGACACTCCTCACAGAAATAACCTCCCTATTTGCAATCTCTATGTTCAAAGGGTAACTAACTCCTCTACAGATAAGTCTAGGGTCTTAGCAAAATCATCAGATATGAATGATCAAATAGCACCTGAATCAAATAATACATATGCATTTATACTATTGATCGGAACAATACCTGACACCACGTTTTTTGATTACACATCATCCTGCACCGTCATATTGAATGTACGTGCAGTGGGTCGAACAACTTGTAATGGTGCAGCGATAGTCATGGAACTGCTGCTTCCATTCCCTCCGATCCCTGTAAACCCTGTCGTCAGCCTCTTCGGGCAGTTGCGAGCCATGTGATCCTTGGATCCACATGTAAAGCAAGCTCCCTTATTTGGGTATAGCAATTAGGCGCAATGTGGCTTTCCTGACCACAGTTGAAGCACACCCGCTTTCCTTTCATACACATGCCAGTGTGATTCTTACTGCATGTAGCACATATTTTAAACTTCCTCTTCTGCTAGCTTCCTTGCTGACTCCTAGCAGAGGTGTTGCAGTCCATTTCCTCTTCTGGTTCATAGCGCTGCTACCACCAGCCTTGGTTTCTATCTCATTTTTCTTCTTCTTATCCTGGTTGAACTTCGTCACCGCTTCACTTCCTCCCTCAGCAAGTATGGCCTTTTCCAGCACAGCTGCAAATGTTTTCAGCTGGAACATGGAAACCTTGATTTAGAGCCAGGGCTTCAGTCCCCGCTCAAACCTCCTCGCCTTCCTAGCATCAGTACTGACCTGATAAGTAGCAAATCTAGCCAGTTCGTTGAACTTAGTAGCATACTCAGACACCGTCATCCCTCCCTGCTTAAGCTCTAAGAATTGGACCTCCATCTGGTCCTGCGAACTATCTGGGAAGTACATCTCATAGAACATTTCCTTGAAACGTTCCCACGTTATGACTCCCTCTCCCTCTCTGGTCTTATTAGCCTTCCACCAGAAGCTAGCATCCGACTTTAACATGAAAGCCGCAAACGCTGTCTTCTGGTCTTCACCTACTCTGGCTACGTCAAAGACCTTCTCCATTCCCATCACCCACGTCTGAGCCTCGATAGGGTTGGTCGATCCCTTAAATTCAGGCAGTCCTACTGCCTTGGATTCTTTGAATGTTGTACCCTGCACTTGCGGTTGATTCGCTAGAGCTCCTGTCAATAGGTTCACCAACTACTGAACTGAGTTGGGATTCGTCTTGTCGTTATTGTTGTTGTTATTTGTCGAACCCTCGGGGTTTTGACGTGTTGGTCTTCTTCTAGGAGGCATTTTCTATTAAGAAAATATTATTAGATCCTTTATTCAATTATTAAGTATTCAAGTTCATACTTAAATGTTTTAAACAATTCAGTTCACATAGAACACATAGCACATCAATAAACTTCTTTTATTCATTACTCGTAGTTAAAAAACATCAATCAGATAACATTTCTGCTATTTACATCATTCTTCCTGAACTTAAAAAGTTGCAGGATTACATTTGTTAACTCATCCCATTCTTATCTCAAATATGGGATTTACATTATTTAATACAAAAAGCAACACGTAACAAAAGCTCTACTACTGCCTAGGCATATTGATACATCGCACATCCTCTCTGCGTTCCTTTTCCATCACCCGAAACGCCGTTCTTCGGTCCACCACATACCATGGTAAACCTTGGAACTGAGCTGGGTAGTAGAAAACACGATCCTGAGCTCATGGCTTCAGCTTCATCTTCAGCTCGATCGGCTCGTTGAGTAGCCCTCAAGCTTATCTCCTCAGCTCTGGCACGCTTCGTCGACTCCTCCTGGATGTCCTGCTTCAGCTTTGCTAGTTCAGCTCGTGCCTCGTCTCGATCATTCTCTACGTGTATTAAGTTCCACTATGCATCTCCTAAGTTACTCGCCATATCCTCGATAGTCTCGTCACGCTGCTGGATGGTTTCCTTGAGCTCTCCGACTCGTCCATGAAGCTCCACGTTACTGTCGTAGACTGCCTCGTACATCTCAGTACTAGTAGAGTGAGGTGGGAATTCCTCTTTGGGATCCTCTTCCTCTGGAATAGGTGTCAGCTCACGCTCTTGACCAGCTACGGTGATCACTGGAGATAGCTCTCTCCTAACCAGCTGCTCCCAGACAACATGTATGTCACGGGGCTCCTCCTCCCTAGGCACCTGAGGTACATCCTCTCTAGCCTGACTAGGTTCTCCAACGTTCGACATCCTAACAAAAGAATTTTAAAGTTCATTATTACGTGATATCGAATTGTCACTCTTCGAATACAAAAACGTAAACACATAACACATAAGGTAGTTTATTATCTTTACCAAGCACATCTATCTTTTCGATCTTACCATAAGGCTACTACCTAAGGTTTTTCCTCACCTAAGGTTTCATCACCTACAGCTTTGATACCAACCTGTGACACCCCCAAATCTGGGTACTTCGTTTTCACATGATCTGGTGTTCACTTTCTAATATAACATACATCTACCCAATAAAACTTCAAAGTAGAATACAACCTTCATAAAACTTAAATAAAATCTTCCTTAAACAAGGGTTACAACTTTCTCAAATAAATCCCAAGGTTTAATCTAACCTTGACATAAACAATAAAGTGCAAAAATAAAAACATAACATTAAAGTCTATTACAATCCTTTTAAAATAATAAAACAAGTCTTCACTTGTTTTGCTTCCCCTTGCCTTTACTCGTAGACAGGGCATCAACAATATCAACCTTAGCTGCAATGATTATTTAATATGCAAGAGTGAGCAAACAATAGCTCACTAGAATACATTAATAAGAAAGACATGCAAGAATATCTTTAAAAAGGTTTGAATACTTTAATTTCACAATTATAAATAATTGAATAATAATTCTCTATCAACATTAACAATTCGAATATAGAATTCATCTGAGGGTCGTAAGACCTTTGAACGTTTGTCCTAGGTTATAAACATTTCTATTTAAAACCTTTAACAGTCACTATGACTATGGACCTTACCTCGTACTTAGGGGGATCAGCCCTTCGTACCATGTATTGTGCACAAACATCTTAACGTTTCTGCGTAGTAACCTCTCCTAATAAATAAGGTTGTTCAACTCAGTAATTGAATACAAGTCCGCACCAAAGGATGTTTGGTTTGGATAAGCTTACAAGGGAAATTTAGAATTCAACGTTCATCAACTAAGGATTAGTTGAATCGACTTCAAATAATTCATAATAAAAGAATTATAAATTAACATATGCTTTAGAAGTAAACTTAAAGCATCTGAAAAGAATATACAGACCTTGCTTGAACAATAAGCCAAGGTTACTTTAGTTACATCATGAACTTTCAATAGTTACTTGTACAATAAACGAACAATCTCAAACAATGAATAATTGAATTAAAATAAATAAACGAGTTTAGTGTTTAGAAGACTTGCCTTAAGCGCAAGCTACTTAACACAATCACATGCTTTAACACTTCCTATATATATTCAATCATAACAATCTAAATTAGTTAACACATAACTAATTCACATAAGTGGTTAACCCTCATGGTTAACTCACTCTACTTAAATAAATAATAATCAACCCTCATATAGTTAATCACATCACATAAACATACTCGCATAATTAAATCACTTATGTATTTAGCTAAATTATAATTAAATAATTAAAATTTAAAAACTTAATCTAATTATAATTACTTAAATTATAATTACCTCTTAAATTATAAACAATTATAATTTAAAATCAATTAAACTACTTCATGCATTATAATTACACAAATTATAATTAATCATGTATTTATCAATCTATAATCCATAATTAAATATGCATTTATTAAATTACAATTACATTAATTATAATTAACATCTAATAAATCAATTTCTATACATTATAATTTAACAAAATCATAATTTAAGTTAATCATTTGCTCTTAATTATAATTAATCAAATTATAATTAAGTAATTCATATCACAATTATACAATTATAATTTAGATATTCCATTAGGTTTTCAAAACTCTTTTATTTTCCAAGTATGAAACTATCGAATTAATGCCAACACATGTTATATTAACTGGATACATGCTCATCATCATAAACCATTTAACTAAAGCTAGAATAAAAACTGCACAATCCAATCGAACCAACTCACTGTGTCTACACAGCCAGCGGCGCAGCCACAGACCTTGGCACCGGCGCAGCTGCGCAGGTGTTTAGTCTGTGAAAGGCAGCCGGCGCAGCTGCGTTGCTTCTGGCTGTGTTACCGGCGCAGCTGCGCAGGAACACGGACAGAGGCAGACAGCAAGGGCACCCTGCTTCACCGATTAACCTATACAAGCCAACAATCGATAATTACAAGCTACTGGAACAATGTATAGCACATACTTGAGACAATACACATATATAACATGTTTCCAAACACAAAAACCATCTAAACAACAATAATCAAAAGTTTTAGAAATCAAATTTGATATTTTTCATAAAACTCATATTTCCTCAAAACAATTCTCTGTAATTCAAATTCTTCACCAATTTAAATTACAATACATGCATTATTATCATAACTGAAGATAGCATTACGAAAATATTCCAAATAGGCATATTGACACACAATTGAATCATAAGTTTTACTCTAAAACTCAAACAAATATATAAATTTCATAAGAACACATATCCTCCATTAGAACATGTTTATACAATCAATTTGATTTCTGAAAATTATTGTTTATGGCATACACTTCATACGTAAACCACATGAATCCATTCTATATCAACAATCCATGACTATACAATTCCACGAAAACTTGATTTTAACAGAGACTGAATATGAAACATATAACCTGAGTTCTATAACAATTTAAAGATTATAGATGGTACCTTTTGCTAATAGGTTGACAGAGAAGATGATGTGAGTTTGATTCTAGCAATTCTTCCTCCTCTTTTCTCTTCTTCTCCAACTCCTCTCTGCTCTCTCTTTTCTTCTTAGTTCTTAGACTTAGGCTTAAACTAACGTAGTTTTTCCTTACGTAGTATATAGATATATATAACTGATGTATCAATAATATACGTATTAACTAATACTTAATAACTTAATTAAATTAACAGTTAAAAAAATTGAATTTGAATAGCCATAAGGCTATGTTTGGAAAACCCTTTATTTAAAAAAATAGATTTTTGTAACTAAGACCCCGTTTGGTAGAAATAGGTTTAAACCAAATACTAGGGCCTTGTTTGGCAAAATAATTTAAAATCCTTTTCTTTATTTTAATAAACCATTTTAACACATAATCTTTAATATCATACTTTAATTAATTAAATCCTTTAACATTTTAATTTAATCAATTAAAATATAACATCAATTAATCACATAAAAATTGTCACATAATTATAATTACTCGCTAATTATAATTCATGTAATACTTTATCACATAATTCATCTAATTTAATTTTTTCAATTAAATTAAAACTATACTATAAAATTAATATACATCAATTAAATTAAAATTTAAACATTCATTTAATAATATATAACACTTAATTAAATCAGTTTCACAAATCACATAATTTATTTATTTCACTCAAGTTAAATAAATATTTAAAATCGCAATCGTTACACACATCAATTGCAAAAACCTGACAAATATCACTACGATACCTCATGGCATCATAGATGTTGAATTGGATATTCTCGCCATTAAACTCCATTGTCAAGGTCCTGTTGTGCACATCGATCATAGTCCTCGCTGTTTTTAGGAAGGGTCTTCCTATCAAGATGTGTGATGGGTTCGGGGATGTATCATCTTCCATATCCACTATGTAAAAATCTGCAGGAAAGATTAGTTCATTCACTTGCACCAAGACATCTTCAACTACCCTCGGGGGTAGGTGTTAGAACGATCAGCCAATTGAATAATAACACCAGTATTTTTCAAAGGTCCAAGATTCAAAGACTTGTAAACAGATAATGGCATCACATTTATTGAAGCACCTAAGTCTAGAATGGCCTTCTCAAATCTAGTGTTTCCTATTTTACATGGGATCGTGAACATGCCTGGATCATTACATTTAGGGGGCATTTTTCTTTGAAGAACTGCTGATACATTCTCCCCAACTGTGACTTTATCATCATTTTCCAATTTACGTTTATTAGTGCACAATTTTAAAAAAAAATATTGCATACCGTGGCACTTATTTAATTGCATCAAGTAGTGGAATGTTCCCTTCTACCTTCCTAAAAGTTTCTAGAATTTCTTTATCTTGTTCATTTTTCTTTGAATTTCTAGAATTTCTATGAGGGAAGAGAAGTGTGATATCCTTAATCTGACAAGGAAGGTTAGGGTTTACCTTGGATTTTTTCGGTTCCTCCTTTGCTTGTTCTTTCTCATACTCAACTGTGGCTTTTGGTGTATCCATATATTTCCCACTTCGCAGGGTTATGGCACTGGCATTCTCCTTTGAGTTCACAACAGTCTGCGATGGAAGCTTCCCTAAACCTTGAGAGTCCAATTGACCTACAGTAGTGGCTAATTGGCTCATTTGACTCTCTAAACTGTGGATGGAAGACTTCCTCTCTTGTTAGAACTGTTATGTCTATTGCATGAACGTATTGAATATGTCCTCCAAGGATGTTCCAGGATTAGCCGACGCTACTAGTCTGGGTTGGTACTGTGGCTGATTTGGCTGAAACTGCAGTTTAACTGGGTAAAACCCTTGTGCCTGCTGCCTAGCACGCCCATAACTGAAGTTAGGATGATCCCTCCATCCTGGATTGTATATGTTGGAAAAAGGGTCATATTTCCTCTACGGCTGAGCCTGGTAGTTTCCCACTGCATTAGCTTGTTGTGTACTATCTTCCTCTTGTAATGTCTGGCATGCATTTGTAGGGTGCTCTGCCATTAAACAGATTTAGCAAGCTTGTGCAACTGGTATGTTACCTGTAGCTAATTGTTTCACCAAAGCAGTTAAGTCAGAAATCTGTTGCTCTCCATTAGTCGTGCTTACCTCACTTACCCTTTGCGCTGGATGATTATTCTGTGTTCCATATTGTTGTGCATTGGCTGCCATGTTTGCAATCAGGTTCCTTGCAGCCTCTGGAGTTATATCCATTAATGCTCCTCCACTAGCAGCGTCGATCATACTGCTTTCCATCGGTAAGAGTCCCTCATAAAAGTATATGATAAGGTGTTGATTGTCAATCTGGTGGGGTGGACAGCTGGAACAAAGCTTCTTAAATCTCTCCCAGTACTCATACAGTGTTTCACCACTAAATTATCGGACTCTGCAAATTTCCTTCCGTATGTTAGATACTCTTGAAGTAGAAAAGTACTCCAAAAATAGCCTTTTCATGTCGTTCCATGATTGAATTGATCCTGAGGGAAGATAATATAACCAATCCTTTTCTAAATCCCCTAGTGAGAATGGGAAAGCTCTCAGCTTTATCTGCTCCTCCGTAACATTTTGTGGCTTCATGATGGAGCACACAACATGGAATTCCTTCAAATGCTTGTACGGATTTTTACCCGTAAGACCACGAAAAGTAGGCAAAAGATGAATTAGTCTAGATTTTAGTTCAAATGCAGCATTCAAAGTAGGATATTCAATACAAAGAGGTTGTTGAGTAAGATTAGGAGTTGACAACTCCTTTAAAGTCCTGTTATTTGGCACTGCCATCTCCTCTACTGATTTTCTTGAAGAAGATTGGTCCGAAAGTAGTGTGACTGCGATGTTGAGGCCCAATGATGGAGCTTCTTCGGAATCTACAAGTGGACCTTGGGTTTTCTGAGCTTCCTTCCTAAGCTTTCGTGCGGTTCTCTCTAATTATGGATCAAATTTCAAGTCAAGAGAGTGAGAGGATCGAGGCATAAAAAAAATAAAAATAAAAATAATGAAAAAATTGAATAAATAAAAACAATTATCACTCCCTGGCAACGGCGCCAAAATTTGGTAGCTATCGTCTAGCACAACAAAATTTGCCTTACTTCTATTCCACTAACTCAAGAATTAGTATAGTAATAAGCCAGGATCGATCCAACAGAGAGTGAATTGTATTTTAACTATCCGATGATTTCCAATGAATTGGGAGTTTATAGTTTGAACAGATTAATTAAAGAAAGTGAATTAAGAAAATATCAATGATTAAAAAGCTTCAATCCTTCAGTTCAGTATCCTATCTTCTCAATTATGAATTAATCAAGGTATTATACTATTTACCCTTTCAATGAGATTAATAACCCTAGATAATCGCGATCGCAAATTACCCAAAATTCTCCTTATGTGTAGATCTAATGCGACGATCGCCAACAAAAGATTCTTACTAACATATAACCTAGAACTATCAGTCTAGATTTAATATGATAGAAGCATTAAGAATGAGAATTAGATTATTCCAAGCAATAATTACACAATAAGAAATTATTTAACTTGTCTTCTGAAAATCTTAAAAATATTTCAAAGCTTGACCACAATAAAATATCATTATTTGTTACTTAGATTAGACACACTTCGTTTACTTAAAATATGTCTTAATCTAACAGATGATATCAATTCACTAATTTAATCCTGCAGAAACCAAGTTAGTCAATTGAATAACATACATGAAAGTTTATATATATAATCAGAAAAAATCTCAATATGAAAGAATAAATATTATAAACTTAATCAAACCATAAATTGATACTGAGGTTCTACATCCCTTCATAATTAAAATCAAGAACTTAGCCTGACATGCTTGAATCTTCAAAACAAGGGTTTGTAACCTCCAAACAATCCAAGAGAATAAGATAGCCTAAACTTCAGAAAACAACTCCTATTTATAACCTAGACAAACCCTAGTTTAATTAGACAAGTCTCCGCTCCAATTCCTACTCAACTTATGCTTTAAAAATAACCTAAATCCTGTCAGGCCGTCAGAGTCGCACGGTCAGCGCCTGATTCCCTCCTATAGCCACGCGGTCAGCGCTTGACTTGCAGAACCTCCATCTCGCTATTGCACGGTCAGCGCTTGACTTCCTCTTGCAGCTACGCTGGCAGCGCTCCTAATACAGAATGTCTTCCTCCATAAGCGCGGTCCGCGCTCAAATCACCCTTGCCATGGCGCTGTCAGCGCCTGTCTATCAATCTCTTCTGAATTTCATTCTTTTCAGCTTCAAGTCCATTCCAACCCTCATACCTGCATTATAAACCTAAAACACCAAAAGTAATACGAACAATACCTAAAAACTTAAAATATAACAAGCTAAACGAGATCAATTCATAGGTTTTCAACCTACTCATCAATGGCCAACACCGAGGTGATGATAAAGAGCCAAGATGTGGCTATTAAGAACTTGGAGAACCAAATGTGCCAAATGGCCAACATGCTTACTAATAGACCTCAAGGGACTCTACTTAGCAACACGAAAGCTAACCCAAGAAGAGATGGAAAAGAGAAGTGTCAAACCATCACTTTAAGAAGTGGCAAGCAGACTGCAACTCCAGGGCCTAGCGCGGTCGCGCCCCAAAAGCAAGGAAAAACGGCGCGTCCTGCGCCCTTCTACAGAAAATGAATCTAAATATTTTGCTAAGGAAAATGATGGCAAGCAAGGATCTGATGCAAAAAAGAAGGAAATAGTAGAGAAATCATGTGTTCCTCCACCAATAGTGTATCCACCTATCCCTTATCCACAAAGACTCCAAAAGAAGAAATTGGATAAGTAATTTTCCAAGTTCCTTGAGGTATTCAAAAAGCTGCAAATCAATATACGATTAGCAGAGGCTTTAGAAAAAATACAGAGCTACGCAAAATTCATGAAGGGGATTCTGTCTAGAAAGAAAAAATTGGAAGATTTTAAGACAGTGGCCTTAACTGAGGAATGTAGTGTGGTGTTACAAAGGAAGCTACCTCCCAAACTAAAGGATCCCGAAAGTTTTACTATCTTGTGCTCAATTGGAGGCTTGTCGTTTAATAAATGTCTATGTGATTTGGGAGCTAGCATCAACCTCATGCCTTTATCGGTTTATGTGATAACCCAAAAATTTATAAAATCTTGAATGATTAGAATAAAGGTTAAAGAATAAAACCTAGATGAGAATTTGAGAATTTATTTAAAATTTTTAGATTAAAACCTATATGGTTTACTATTTGAATGAGAATAGAGAAAATATGGGTTACAAAATTCCAAACCCTAGAAATAAGTTATATGTATTTGAAGGAATGTTAAGAATGAGGTATTGTGATACCTATAAATTTGATGTGAACTGAATAATATAAGAAATGTTAAATTGATGCATGCGGAAATTTTATTAAGGGAATAAAAATTCACAGGAAGAGATACTATGAGGTTAAACGAAGATGAGTATATGTATATATATATATATATATATATATATATATATATATATATATATATATATATATATATATATATATACTTAGTAAGGTGCTATATATTTTAGCAAGAGGAATAATGAATTAAGTTAAGGATATGAGAATTAAGATAAAACTATGTCAGTAATTAACATAGTTTGAATGTTGGTCTTGACTGACAAATAAGAAGGGGAATAAGTGGAAAGTTATTAGCTAATATAATTAGCAATAAAAATGGAGTAAGTTAAAACTCAAAATTTGAGTTAAAGATAGAATTTTGAAGTATGGACTGCTCGGTTGCATCCGGAACGTCAAGTTTAGTCAGAAAGGATAATAAACACAAAATGTGTAAAGGTTGATTTTTTGGTCAAAGTCAACTGTGACGCCCCCAGAATAGGTCCATTCAACCCAACCCATTCTGAGTCGCCAAATACATGGTACAGAATTCAAATACAAACTTTATATCATACGGTCGTGCAAAATACGACCACACAACTGTGAGTCTCAATACAAATATGTAGAAAATATTAAGATTCAAACTAAGTCCTCATTACAATTATTATCACACTATTTATCAGAAATAGTGAGGACTACTACTGCTCTAACTCGGACCATCACTCTGTCCCCCGACTAGTCCCCGCAACATTCTCATTTCCTGAAGAGGACAACAGATGAAAAGGGTGAGCTCAACTAGCCCAGTAAAGAATATTATGACTAAGATAATGAAAAATAAATTATCGTTAGCCTTCAACAGTTCAGATAAAATATTATTGATAACATGTTTTAGATCAATATTCGCAGCGGAAATAATCGTTCATCATCAATATTTTATCCCTGTAACATCAATCAATATTCATCTCATCAAATATTCATCTTTGCACTACAGGCCAAAGATATTCATTTGTATCATCAGTGGTCATGTTCATCTCAACACCTGTCATCTTTGCACTACAGGCCAAAGATATTCATCAGGTAATCATTCATCTTTGCTCTACAGGCCAAAGATATTCATCAAGTAATCATTCATCTTTTAGGACTGAGGATGATGAAAAATATTTAAAAAAAAACGAATCCAGTGAGATAAAAGACAAAGACTAAGGATTCGTATTTCAGTATATCCAATTCAAAAATACCTCGTAATAATCAATTATGGAGCAAAATTCAAGAATAGAGCTCAAAACTTGGATACAATCAAAGATAGTAACCTTAACAAGCAATTTGGACAAATAGAAGAAAATTTAATTTTTCCGTGAATAGTGCCGTATACGTGAATAGTGCCGTATACGTGAATAGTAACCCCGACGGAAAAAGTAAGAATTTCAACATAAAATCCATGACAATATTTCGGTATAATGATATTGAAAAGAATAACATCATTTACGAAAGAAATAACATCCCTTACCTCAAAATAATAGTACTTCTGGCTGGAATATCGGATATAATACCGACGAAAGCTTGTACTGAATAGTAACTCTCAAAGTATTGAAATACTCACAAAAATACGCTCGATATTATAGAGAGAGAAAACTTCGAATTCTGGTGTGATTTTCAATTCTAACCTAAGCACCCTATTTATAGGAAAAGCTTAGGATGCCAAAGGAGACTAAATGAATAAAATAATAATTTTCTTTTTCTCCAGCCGCCTCACTCCAGCAGCCTCCAAAAGCCATCAGCCACCACACCAACCAAAAGTGGGTCCCACCCATTAAATAATATATTTATTTTCCAAAACTTCAATAATTCATAATAAATAGCCCCTTCGTCAGAAAAATACAAATTCTATGTCCTTTCATAGGAAATTTAATTCTCTACAACTTTGCAGAAGGAAGTTTTTCCAAATTCCAAACATAAACTATCCGAAATCCATAAACGGATGATTTTTCACACCAAAATACTGATAAAAACACATCAGCACAAATTCCTTCTTTTATATCCACAAAATAAATATTTCCTTATCATATAAATCAATAATTAATTATTCACAAATAATATTATAGAACTACAATATTAACAACCAGGTCGTTCCCAGGACAGAGGGGGCCTTCCGATAAGGACTTCTCCTTATTGGCGCGCAATTAAATAACCCCTCCTAGACAGAACTTCCTTAGACATTGTCAATAATGCTATCTAATAATATTATTCAAATAATATAAATTATTGAGTTAATAACGTGAAATACTGTGCAACAACAATTATTGAATCAATACTACAAAATATCAACTGTAGCCATTATTGAATCAATTATATAAAGTAGCAACGTAGCAATTATTGAGTCAATAAAATATCAATGCAGCAATTATTGAGTCAATAATATAAAATATCAACGTAGCAATTATTGAGTCGATAATATAAAATATTGAACAGTAAATACTGTAACAATAATTGAGTAATGGCTTCTCACGTAAGACTCAATAATTCGAAATACTGTGCAATACCGTGTGCTACTGCGCACCACCGCGTACTGTATTTTAACCACCGGGTATTTCAACAGTACTAACGGTAACAACTACACCGTTATCTTGTAAAAAAAGTTATTTCTGTCGCTTTCTATATCCGACAGTTATTCCGTTGTGGGGGCCCACAAATAGCTGCGCCGTCGTACGAATATTCCCCGACAACAAGAATATTCCACGACCAAACGAATATTCCCCGACAACAAGAATATTTTATAACCACTTGCTCATTTTAAAAATATTTGCACATTTCACCCATAACTTTCATATTTATCAAATCAACACCTTACTATTTCGAAATAATATATAAAGAAAACTAAATCTTTATTCATAAAAGTTGGGGTCTTACATCAACAGTTGACTTCTATGGAGAAAAGTCTAATTGGAATATGTAAATTAATTGATATTATTAATATATGAGAATGTGTTTATATTAATAATAATGTATAAGAGTCCAAATGATAATTTACTTCATGAACTAAGGAGAATAAATAGTTTAAACAAGCCCATTAGTTTAATTAAGCATGAGACTTGTATATAAAGTGATTAAGGGCACTTAAGTTATTAAAATAGCCTAATATATCATGTATGGGACAACTATTACGATGGCTCAATTTAATTATTGGTGGAAGCCCAAGTTCATTTTAACTAGTAAGCAAAATAGAATTAATTTGGAAGCCCAAAAGGTTCAGTGAGTAACCCAAACTAAGCCCAACAAGTGTAGGACTTTTTGGGACATTTGATTAAGTAAAATGGGCATTAAAAATTAAACCAAATGGGCAGGAAGAGCACAAAAAATTCAGCCACTAAGGGGAAAAATGGGGAGAAATTTTTAACTCTGTTAAGCTTGTCCAAAATCTTGGTTATAATCTTTTGAATCTATCACCCAAGCCATGTGTCACTTTCTTAGCATGTCCAACACTTATTTTTAATTGTACAAGCAACCAAGTGAATGATTAAGAAAGAGAATTAGTGGAAGAGAATACTTACACTTCTAATTATACTTACTCCACTCACTTCATTTGAATCCTTACACTTCCAAGCTCCTTAGTTAGAGAAAAAGAAACTATATATATAGAGAGAGAGGGATACTCGGCCACTTCAAAGCGGAAGAAGAGGGCCTTGATCTTTATGCATGCTAAGTATCTAAGCTACTTTGGAAGAAAAAGAAGGATAGCAAGAAGAACTAGGTATTGATTCTCCACATTTTCAAAGTTTAGATTACTTATTTGTTGGATTTTGATGAAACAAAGAGCGTTAAGTTTAATCTTTAAAAACTCTTCATCTATATGTTTATAAATGTTTTATATGGGGATCAAAACATTTTTGAAGTTAAAAGTTAGATCAAAGGAGAGATTTGTACCAAATGGGTAGAGAAAAGCTCATGCATGCATGCACTAGGTAACTTTATGTTAGATTCTTGTGATGCATGTTGAATATGGTTAATATCATGATTAGAGTATTAGATCTTAAGTTTAACAAGTGAGACCTGTGGATTTATATGAGTTCATGTGATGAGATTTGGAAAAAGGAAGTTAGATGGATTTTTGAAGAAATTTTTATTTAACTAGTGTACTATAACATGTGCATGTTGAAATCTACAAGTGATATTTGAGGTTTTCTTTTATGGTATGCTAGATACATGAGTTAAGGGAAAGGCCCCTTTGGAATCACTCAAATATGTTTAAAAATGAGTAAGTTGTGAATTAAATCCCAAACTACCCAACTGTTGTAAATATGCTACTGATCAGTCACTTTTGGACTATTTTCGGTAACCAAAACAAACTCAAATTTGGTGTTTGATATATGGAAAATGTAGTTCGGAAAATTAAGAATCCAACGATACCAAATGAACCTAAATCCGAGATGTAGATCTCGAGATATAAGTGTTTCCGTAAAGGAACCCAAATCTGGAAAAGAACCAACTGTTATAAACGTCCTTGCTGATCTGTCACTTTAACACTGATATCCAAGAGCTAAACAGAGCAGAATTTGATGTTTGATAAATGGAAATTGGAGCTCAGGAAGATACGAATCCAACGCCTCCAACGGAACCTAAATCCGAGTTGTAGACTTCGTTCTACAAGCGTTTTCGTGAAGGACCTCAAATCTGAAATTTTGGGCGAAAATTAGAACAACAATATGAAGTGAAATGAAAGTGAGTTATTATAATAAATAACTTTAAAGCCAATAATGGGCTAGTAAGTTAATTACATATAAAGTAAAATGTAATTAATTATTTAATTATTATTTAAATAATGTTAAGTAATAATTAAAATGAGTTAGTGTTAATAAAATAACTATTTATTATTTAATTAAGATTAAATAATAATTTGAGTTAATCAATTAATTAATTATTATTTAATTAATATTAAATAATAATTAAAAAGTACTTAAGTAATAATGAAGTAATTACTTACTTACTTTGACATGAAAGTTTATAGAATTAATTATTTATTATTTAAATAATAAATAAGGATGAATGTTAATTAATTATTCTTTTAATAATAATAAGGAATGATTAAAGAAGAATGAAGTGAATAAATCAATTATTATTTATTCAAGGATGAGGGATTTATTAATTATTATAATATTTAATTGTCCATTATTTAATTGACATTAAATAATGAGGAGTT
Organism: Panax stipuleanatus; assembly: GCA_020205555.1. Classification (NCBI taxonomy): domain Eukaryota; kingdom Viridiplantae; phylum Streptophyta; class Magnoliopsida; order Apiales; family Araliaceae; genus Panax; species Panax stipuleanatus. The sequence continues at coordinate 35,028,442 of CM035120.1, forward strand.
ATAATTAGTTGTTTGTAAGTAATAACTAAAGGTAAATAGTTAATTACTATTTAACAAATATTAAATAGTAATCGAAGGAATAGGGAGTTAACAATTAAAGAAAATTAAATAACTCCTTAATTAAACAATTATAATAAATTGTTTAAAGAACTAATATGTGTTTATCACTTAAGGAAAACCTTATTAATTATTACATCATTAACCTAAGATCAATTAAATATCTTATAGGATTAATGATAGTACATTAGATGTATGTACCTTGTGATTGTATTATTGGTTAGATAATAATACGAGTAAGCGTATTAATGAACAATTATACGCAGTACTAATTGATAGATCTACATTATCAATGTTAGGTCATTCAAAGAGTGTTAATTAAAGCTAGTAAGCTGTAGCTCGTCAAACAGGCAAGTTTTCTAACTCAAACTCGAGATATTATTTTTCAAGCATGTTAGTGGATAAATATTGTTGATTTTTCCACATCCTGATGAATTATTGTGAATCGCACTTGTTCAAATTGAATTCCTGTTCTACTATTTATTGAACTGTGAATCGACTAAAGTTCTTTTATTCATGAAATGCTTATGAGATGGATCTATGCTAGTTGTGTCAGCTAGATCCGGCATGTTTAAAATTTGTTAACTCAAATTCGTTTTGAAGACTTAGTGCATGTTGCATATGTTTATCAGGTATGAAAGGCTGATCACCTTCATTACCATAGGGTTCAGTTGAATTTGTTCATATTCATTGTTGGCAATTCATCATTATTGACTCGGTCATTCAGTTATGAAAAATTGATTTATATTCTTTCATAACTATCATATTGTTGAAAGTTTGTCAGCTTACTATTATTTTCAATCATGATATATCTTCATTTGAACTTAAACTTGCTTGGCAAACTTGTTGCTCACCCTTGCTATATCATGATAACCAATTTCAGATTAAGACAAAGGCTTGAAGAAGGACACAATCAAGAGCAAAGTACAATAGTAAAATATTGTTATGCAAGAATAACTATTTAGTTATCTTATGTAAACCTTTTGTAATGTTGAAGGTATGTATTCAGTTAAGGTTAATAAACCTGGAGAAATGTTATAGAATCATGTGAAATAAACAATATATGTTTATATGTTTCGCAGTAGATGATAGAATATGTGTGAAAATGAAGTACCGTAACTTACCAAGTCCGAGGTTCTTGGGACCTGGATTTGGGGGCGTCACAGGTTGGTATCAGAGCTGATAGGTTATAAACCTTAGGTAGGTGTACCTTAGGCTATAACCACAAAGATGGGGATGAGGAATAAACTCAAATAGAGTTTAAGTGATAAGAAATGAATTTAGGAAATTCATTATCAAGTTAAGAAGATGACAAATAAGATTCAAAGAAGAATCTTGAAGAGTTATAAAGATGAGAATTCGGAGTTACCTGACTCTAATAATAAAGATGAAAGTGATAATAAATAGACAACGCCTATAAGATGAAAAGTGTAAAATCATAATATAATATGATTAAGGAAAATAAGATCGTAAAATAGAACGATCATGAGATAGAAAAGAATCGTAATATAACACGATTGTAAGATAAGATCACAACGTGATCCGATGAGGTCCTAGGAGGACAGATAATCGATCTATTGATTGAAGACTTTATAGCAGAAGGGCTATACAAATATGGTACTATGAAATAGTATGAGTTAAACTCAAAAGAGTTGAAAAGGATGATATACGGATTAAATAAAATTCGTATTGAGCAAAGAAGAGAATGTACTATGAGATAGTACTAGATAAACTCACGAGGAGTTATAAATGATGAGATACAAAAAAAAATCTGTATCGAGCATAGAGCGAGAAGTTATGAGCAAGATAGAGTTATGTGAGATTTCAATTGAGGACTCATATTAGCAGTTGAGTTGTATGATTTCTTGTATGGGCGGGGAATTTATGCTTGGTTTTAGAACCACTTAGCTTCCTATATTGATATAGTAATTGAGTTGAAAAATTCCTTGTATGGGCAGGGAGTTGTCCTTGGTCTAACAAACCGCTTAGCTTCCTGTATTGATTAGTGGCTGAGTTGACCAATTCTTTGTATGGGCAGGGGATTGTGTTTGGTTTGACAACCACTTAGCTTCTTATGTTGATAATCATTGAAATGTTAATGTCGCAGTTTTCGCTATATGTATGCTGAGAAGGTGATTCTTTTCTCATGCGTATGACGGATAGGTAGAGAATAGAAGAATAGGTGCGAGTTCTTAGTACTCATACTTATGGTAAGTTCGTGACTCATAATCGTATGGTATGTTTTTGAACCCCTAAGCGTACGGACAGTTCCTGATTGGTTCTTGAACTACGTATTGCTAGGATAAGTTCCTAAACTCATATTATTGTGGAAAATTTCTGAACTCATAACGTGTGGTATGTTTGATGAACTATACTGGGGTATAGAAAAGTGATGGATGAAGAATGAAGAATTGTTAAATTCTAATGGTGATAGAATAGATAGAATGAATAAGCAATTGATCATTAGAGAAATTGAAGTTGATGATGGAAGCATAGGTATTCCAAATCTTCTAGTTGTGCTAGACTTTAATTTTTTGGCATCAAGCTAAATTTGCACTGATGTGCCTTTCGAAATAAAATGAATTTTGTTATCAGCAACACATGGTTACAATTGTGTAGAAGTGAGCATCGTACCACTAACACATCGTTACCTGTTGCGGCATGATAACATCAAAAATGATTTTGCAATGGTTTTGAGCTATTTAAAGAAGAGTCTACGCTAATTATTTTGGCTAGACAAAAATAATTTGAGATGTCAAAATGTATTTTATATATCATCAATGCATTATGGTACCTAATGCAGAATGATAAAAATGATGGAGTTATCAATGCAGAATTACCTAGGGTTGGATGTGATCTAAGAATCGTCAGGCCACTATGGTACGATGTAGTATGAGGAGTCATAAAATGACGAAATCCTCAAACGGACTGTTAATACAGTGCGGTATCATGACATCATAAAATGATTTTTAGAATTTTAAAAGAAAAGTTAAGTGCCAATTAAACTTGGCTAGATATATGTTTCGATTGATGTTCGAATTATTGGTATACGTCTAAGCTAATTGACTCAGCTAGACAAATATTTATGAAGATTCAAGTATCTCTTTAAAAATTTATCCAGAACCAAATTGTGTTGGTACGGACTCTGATGTTAAGACTGAGGTGAACAACCCCGAAAGAAAAAAAATAGGGATATATCGGTTGATGATATATTCCAATCTAAGAACGCATATAGCCGTTCCGAAAACTAAGGTGCAATAGGTTGATCACCTAATGTACCCGACAAGGTAGTTTACCTTCTTCGTGATTGTAAACATACCTAGTAGAGAATGTTTACGGTATGAAGTACGGAGGTGAAGTACCGTTAACCTTTTCAGAGGTAGAATACTTTTTTTGTAATTGAAAAAGGTAGCAGGTAGTAATACCCCTAAACCTCAAAGTTCATGGTCTATATGACCCCTCAGCATGATATGAAAATTTTTACTCTTTAGAGTGATGGGGTGGTAGTATGTGATGATGGGTATGAAATAGTGTAAACTCATTACTTATGGGTAGAATCTGATATGATTGAATAAAGGTTATTATGAAAATCTAGTTTTGATGAATAAATGGGGATATATTGGTTGATGATATATTCCAATCTAAGAACGCATATAGCCGTTCCGAAAACTAAGGTGCGATAGGCTGATAACCGAATGTACCCGATTAGGTAGTTTACCTTCTTCGTAATAGTAAAGGATACCTAATAGAGAATGTTTATGGTATGAAGTACTGTGGTTTAATACCGTTAAACCTGAGAGTTCACGGTCTATATGACCCCTCAGGCAGATATGAAAAGTTTTCACTCCTTAGAGAGAAGTCATAGAAGAATGTGATGATAGAAGAGAAATCCTCAGAGGAGGAAATTGTAGAAGTTAAATAAATAACCTAGTTTTGATACATAGAATGAGCAGTAATTAGTAGACTGTAATTTCGAGGACAAAATTTTTAGAAGAAGGGGTGAATGTGATAACCCGAAAATTTATAAAATCTTGAATGATTAGAATAAAGGTTAAAGAATAAAATCTAGATGAAAATTTGAGAATTTATTAAAAAATTTTAGATTAAAACCTATATGGTTTACTATTTGAATGAGAATAGAGAAAATATGGGTTATAAAATTCCAAACCCTAGAAATGAGTTATATGTATTTGAAGGAATGTTAAGAATGAGGTATTGTGATACCTATAAATTTGATGTGAACTGAATAATGTAAGAAATGTTTTATTGATGCATGTGAAAATTTTATTAAGGAAATAAAAATTCATATGAAGAGATACTATGAGGTTAAACGAAGATGAGTATATGTGTAGAAATATATATATATATATATATATATATATATATACACTTAGTAAGGTGCTATATATTTTAGCAAGAGGAATGATGAATTAAGTTAAGGATATGAGAATCAAGATAAAACTATGTCAGTAATTAACATAGTTTGAATGTTGGCCTTGACTGACAAATAAGAAGGGGAATAAGTGGAAAGTTATTAGCTAATATAATTAGCAATAAAAATAGAGCAAGTTAAAACTCAAAATTTGAGTTAGAGATAGAATTTTGAAGTACGAACTGCTCGGTTGTATCCTGAACGTCAAGTTTAGTCAGAAAGGACAATAAACACAAAATGTGTAAGGGTTGACTTTTGATCAAAGTCAACAGTTGACTTCTATGGAGAAAAGTCTAATTGGGTAATGTTAGTTAATTGATATTATTAATATATGAGAATGTGTTTATATTAATAATAATGTATAAGAGTCCAACTGATAATTTACTTCATGGAACTAAGGAGAATAAATAGTTTAAACAAGCCCATTAGTTTAATTAAGCATGAGACTTGTAGATAAAGTGATTAAGGGCAATTAAGTTATTAAACTAGCCTAATATATCATGTATGAGACAAGTATTATGATAACCCAATTTAATTATTGGTGGAAGCCCAAGTTCATTTTAACTAGTAAGCAAAATAGAATTAATTTGGAAGCCCAAAAGGTTAAGTGAGTAACCCAAACTATGCCCAACAAGTGTAGGACTTTTTGGGACATTTGATTAAGTAAAATGGGCAATAAAAGTTAAACCAAATGGGGAGGAAGAGCCCAAAAAATTCGGCCACTAAGGGGAAAAATGTGGAGAAATTTGCAACTTTGTTAAACTTGTCCAAAATCTTGGTTATAATCTTTTGAATCTATCACCCAAGCCATGTGTCACTTTCTTAGCATGTCCAACACTTATGTTTAATTGTACAAGTAACCAAGTGAATGATTAAGAAAGAGAATTAGTGGAAAAGAATACTTACACTTCTAATTATACTTACTCCACTCACTTCATTTGAATCCTTACACTTCCAAGCTCCTTAGTTAGAGAAAAGGAAACTATATATATAGAGAGAGAGAGGGATATTCGGCCACTTCAAGGAGGAAGAAGAGGGCCGTGATCTTCATGCATGCTAAGTATCTAAGCTACTTTGAAAGAAAAAGAAGGATAGCAAGAAGAACTAGGTAATGATTCTCCACATTTTCAAAGTTTAAATTACTTATTTGTTGGATTTTGATGAAACAAAAAGCCTTAAGTTTGATCTTTAAAAAACTTTTCATCTATATGTGTATAAATATTTTATATGGGGATCAAAAAAAATTTTAAGTTGAAAGTTAGATGAAAAGAGAGATTTGTACCAAATGGGTAGAGAAAAGCTCATGCATGCATGCACTAGGTAACTTTATGTTAGATTCTTGTGATGCATGTTGAATATGGTTAAAATCATGATTAGAGTGTTAGATATTGAGTTTAACAAATGAGACTTGTGGATTTATATGAGTTCATGTGATGAGATTTGGAAAAAGGAAGTTAGATGGATTTTTGAAGAATTTTTTATTTAACTAGTGTGCTATAACATGTGCATGTTAAAATCTACTAGTGATATTTGAGGTTTTCTTTCTTGGTATGCTAGATACATGAGTTAAGGTAAAAACCACTTTGAAATCACTCAAATATGTTTAAAAATGAGCAAGTTGTGAATTAAATCCCAAACTATCCAACTGTTGTAAATATACTACTGATCAGTCACTTTTGAACTATTTTCGGTAACCAAAACAAACTCAAATTTGATGTTTGATATATGAAAAATATATTTCGGAAAAATGCTAATCCAACGATACCAAATGGACCTAAATTCGAGATGTAGATCTCGAGATATAATTGTTTCCGTAAATGACCCTAAATCTGAAAAAAAACCAACTGTTGTAAACGTCCTTGCTGATCAGTCACTTTAACACTGATTTCTAGACACTAAACAGAGCAGAATTTGATGTTTAATAAATGGAAATTGGAGCTCAGGAAGATACGAATCCAACGCCTCCGACGGAACCTAAATCCGAGTTGTAGACTTCGTTCAACAAGCGTTTCCGTGAATGACCAAATCTGAAATTTTGGGCGAAAATTAGAATAACAATATGAAGTGAAATGAAAGTGAGTTATTATAATAAATAACTTTAAAGCCACTAATGGGCTAGTAAGTTAATTACATATAAAGTGAAATATAATTAATTATTTAATTAATATTTAAATGATGTTAAGTAATAATTAAAATGAGTTGGTGTTAATAAAATAACTATTTATTATTTTATTAAGATTAAATAATAATTTGAGTTAATCAATTAATTAATTATTATTTAATTAATATTAAATAATGATTAAAGAGTACTTAAGTAAGATTAAGTAATAATGAAGTAATTACTTTCCTACTTTGACATGAAAGTTTATAGAATTAATTATTTATTATTTAAATAATAAATAAGGATGAATGTTAATTAATTATTCTTTTAATAATAATAAGGAATGATTAAAGAGGAATGAAGTGAATAAATTAATTATTATTTATTCAAGGATGAGGAATTTATTAATTATTATAATAATTTAATTATCCATTATTTAATTGACATTAAATAATGAGGAGTTATAATTAGTTGTTAGTAAGTAATAAATAAAGGTAAATAGTTAATTACTATTTAACAAATATTAAATAGTAATCGAAGGAAGAGTGAGTTAACAATTAAAGAAAATTAACTAACTCCTTAATTAAATAATTATAATAAATTGTTTAAAGAACTAATAGGTGTTTATCACTTAAGGAAAGCCTTATTAATTATTAAATCATTAACCTAATATCAATTAAATATCTTATAGGATTAATGATAGTACATTAGATGTATGTACCTTGTGATTGTATTATTGGTTAGATAATAATACGAGTTAGCATATTAATGAACAATTATACGCAGTACTAATTGATAGATCTACATTATCAATGTTAGGTCATTCAAAGAGTGTTAATTAAAGCTAGTAAGCTGTAGCTCGTCAAATAGGCAAGTTTCCTAACTCAAACTCGAGTTATTATTTTTCAAGCATGTTGGTAGATAAATATTGTTGGTTTTTTCACATCCTGATGAATTATTGCGAATCGCACTTGTGCAAATTGAGTTCCTATTTTACTATTTTATTGAACTGTGAATCGACTAAAGTTCTTTTATTCATGAACTGCTTATGAGATGGATCTATGCTAGTTGTGTCAGCTAGATCAAGCATGTTTAAAATTTGTTAACTCAAATTCATTTTAAAGAATTAGTGCATGTTGCGTATGTTTATCAGGTATGAAAGGCTGATCGCCTTCATTACCATAGGGTTCAGTTGAATTTGTTCATATTCATTGTTGGCCATTCATCATTATTGACTCGGTCATTCAGTTATGAAAAATTGATTTATATTCTTTCACAACTATCATATTGTTCAAAGTTTGTCAGCTTACTATTCTTTTCAATCATGATATATCTTTATTTGAACTTAAACTTGCTTGGCAAACTTGTTGCTCACCCTTGCTATATCATGATAACTAATTTCAGATTAAGACAAAGGCTTGAAGAAGGACACAATCAAGATCAAAGTACAATAGTAGAATATTGTTATGCAAGAATAACTATTTAGTTATCTTATGTAAACCTTTTGTAATGTTGAAGGTATGTATTCAGTTAAGGTTAATAAACTTGGGAAAATGTTATAGAATCATGTGAAATAAACAATATATTTTTATATGTTCCGCAGTAGATGATAGAATATGTGTGAAAATGAAGTATCGTAACGTACCAAGCCCGAGGTTCTTGGGACCTGGATTTGGGGGCGTCACAGTTTACACACATTTGGGTTTGCTTGCTCCAAAATCTATTAATATCTCTCTTCAGCTTACTGATAGATCCATTACTTATCCGAGGGGTATTGTGGAAGACATCCTTGTGAAGGTGGACAAGTTCATATTTCCCGTCAACTTCATTATCCTTGATTATAAAGAAGACAAGGACATTCTTATCATTCTGGGGAGACCTTTCTTAGCCACCGGGAGAACTCTCATTGATGTGCAAAAAGGAGAGCTTACTATGAGAGTTCAGGATCAAGAAGTCACTTTCAACGTGTTTAAGGCTATAAAATTTCCTACAGATGAAGAGGAATGCTTCCGAATAGATGTGGTTGACAGGGTTGTAAATAAAGAGCTTTCATATATGATGAAAGTGATCCTTTGGAGAGTGCATTGATAGGGGACTTTGGCATTAATGACCTTGAGGTAGTTGAATATATTCAGATTCTGAATACAGTGCCACAGTTGAGCAAGTTTAAAAGTCTTGTGGAACCTCTAGAGCACACAGGCAAATCATCTGAGCGTTTAAAACCATATCTTGAGATTCCTCCTACACTTGATCTCAAACCTCTGCCTAATCACCTCAGGTATGCATTTTTGGGTGATTCTTCTACTTTGCCTGTTGTAATTGCATCTGCACTAACATCATTTTAGGAAAGTAAGCTGTTAAGGGTGCTAAGAGAATTTAAAACTGCAATTGGGTGGACCATTGCTGATATCAAGGGGATAAGCCCTTTTTTTTATATGCATAAGATATTTCTTGAAGATGATAGCAAGCCTACAGTTGAACAGCATAGAAGACTCAACTCAATCATGAAAGAAGTGGTTAAGAAGGAGATTTTGAAATGGTTGGATGCTGGCATTATATACCCCATCTCAGATAGCTCGTGGGTGAGTCAAGTGCAATGTGTACCCAAGAAAGGAGGAATGACTGTTGTATCTAATGAGAACAACGAGCTGATCCCCACTAGAACGGTCACTGGATGGAGAGTGTGCATGGATTACCGAAAGCTCAACAAGGCGACTAGAAAAGATCACTTCCCTCTACCATTTATTGATCAGATGCTGGATAGGTTGGCCTATCATGAGTATTATTGCCTCCTAGATGGATACTCGGGATATAATCAGATAGTCATTGCTCCTAAAGATCAAGAAAAGACGACCTTCACTTGTCCCTATGAAACATTTACTTTTAGAAGGATGTCTTTTGGTTTATGCAATGCACCGACTACCTTTCAAAGGTGTATGATGGCTATCTTCTCCGACATGGTAGAACAGAATGTGGAGGTCTTTATGGAAGATTTCTCAGATTTTGGGGACTCATTTAATATATGCTTGGAGAACTTGGTCATGGTGTTGAAATGATGTGTAGAGACAAACTTCGTGGTCAACTGGGAGAAGTGCCATTTCATGCTACAAGAAGAAATTATTCTCGGGAACAAGGTTTCAGGCAAGGGATTGGAGGTCGACATGGCAAAGTTGGAGACAATAGAGATCTTACCGCCACCGAATTCAGTAAAGGGGGTCCGCACTTTTCTTGGACATGCGGGGTTCTACCGTTAATTTATAAAGGACTTCTCCAAGATTACAAAGCCTTTATTCAGTTTATTGGATAAGGATGTTCCTGTTAAGTTTGACGAAGATTGTTTGTCATCATTTGAGCATTTGAAGAGAAAGTTGACGACAACACCTATCATCACGGCTCCGGATTGGTCATTACCTTTTGAGTTGATGTGTGATGCTAGTGACTTTGTAGTAGGGGTTATTTTGGGGCAGTGCAAGGAAAAGATGTTTCATGTCATTTATTATGCTAGCAAGACCTTGACGGATGCACAACTTAACTACACAACTACTGAGAAGGAGTTATTAGCAGTGGTGTATGCCTTCGACAAGTTTCGTTCATACTTGATTGGCACGAAAGTAGTGGTGTTTACAGATCATGCTGCCATTCGGTATTTGATTGCTAAAAAGGATGCCAAAACCGGATTTATTCAATGGATTCTACTTTTGCAGGAGTTTAACTTGGAGATCAAGGATAGGAAGGGTACCAAGAATCAAGTGGCGGACCACTTGTAACGATTAGAGAATCCGGGAAAAGACGCGGATGATAGAGTTGTGATTAATGAGTCCATCCCGGACGAACAACTGTTTATGGTCCAGGGCTAAGTCCCATAGTTTACTGACTTTGCAAACTACTTGGTTAGCAACATCCTCCCTCCTGAGTTGTCAAGGTCTCAAAAGAAGAAATTTATGCACAATGTCAAATGGTACATGTGGGATAAGCCTTATCTCTTCAAGCAATATGCAGATAGAATGATCAGGCGATGTATCTCTTATAGTGAGACAGAGAGCATACTACATGATTATCATGCATCAGTGTACGGGGGACATTATGGAGGAGAGAGGACAGCGGCTAAGATGCTTCAAGATGGGTTCTATTGGCCAACTCTCTTTAAGGACGCCTACCAATACGTGAAGAAATGTGATAGATGCCAGCGGGTAGGAAACATCTCTAAGAGGAACGAAATGCCCTTGAACATGATTTTAGAAGTTGAGATCTTTTATGTTTGGGGTATTGACTTCTTGGGACCATTCTTCTCATCTTGTGGCAATTTGTACATCCTATTGGTGGTTGATTATGTCTCTAAGTGGGTTGAAGTGGCGGCTTTGCCAACAAACAATGCCAAGGTGGTCTTAAGGTTTCTACAAAAAAGTATTTTCATAAGATTCGGGACACCTAGGCCAATCATTAGTGACGAAGGCAGTCACTTTTGTAACAGACAGTTCACAGCTCTGTTGGCTAAGTACGGGGTGAATCATTGTGTTGCCATAGCCTATCATCCCCAAACTAATGGCCAAGATGAAGTCTTCAATCGGTAAGTAAAGTAAATTTTAGAAAAAATTATCAACCCGAGTAGGAAGGATTGGTCCCTAAAGCTTGATGATACAGTTTGGGCCTACAGAACCGCATATAAGACACCGCTTGGGATGTGACCCTATCAGTTGGTATATGGGAAAACCTGTCATCTTCCTATGGAGCTAGAGCACAAGGAATTTTCGGCAATTAAAAAGCTGAATTTTGACCTCAAAGCTGTAGGGGAGAAGAGACTTCTCCAATTGAATGAACTCAATGAATTCAGACGGCAGGCTTATGAAAATTCAAACCTATATAAGGAAAAGGTGAAAAAATGTCACGATCGAAAAATTATTGATAGGAAGTTTGAGCCGGGGCAAGCCGTGTTATTGTTTAATTCATGTCTTCGTCTATTCCCGAGAAAACTCAAGTCTAGATGGTCGGGGCCATTCACAATGAAAATCGTGTACCCTCACGATGCGGTTGAGATTGTAGGCCAAGACTCGGACAAGCCGTTCAAGGTCAATGGGCAAGGATTGAAGCATTATTGGGGAGGCGAGGTACATCGATAAAATGCCTCCATGACCCTTATCACTCCATGATCATTTCTGAGAGAGTCAAGCTAATTAACTATAAACAGTGCTAGATGGGAGGTACCCCATCCACTCTATTCTCCCTTTTGTTTAATTCTTGTTACTTATCTATCATTTCCCAACCCCCCCTGTTTAATTCTTGGATACTTTAAGTTTAAGGACATTTTGGATATAGTATAGCAAAGTTCAAATATTACATTTTTGAGAGTAGATACATTTAGTTCAAATAGTTTAATTTTGAGTTAGTGGAATAAGAATATGTCTCATCTTAGATGCCCCTTTTTGCAAGAAATAATTCATGCATACAAGTGAGTTGCTGAGTTGATAAGTGTTGCAGAAGCAGCAGGATCAGGACCAGGGCCAAGCCAAAGGCAGCGCGCCCACACAATAATTTTTTATGTAGTGTGTTACCAATCCAGGCGCTCCCACAACCCATATGACCTAAGACACAGTGCACCCGCTCCAATTCCCAAAAAAATTTCTTTTAAAATCCTCCTGCAGTCGACCCAACCCTTTTATTTTATATTCAGGTTCGACTAAGACTCCTCATATCAAAACATAACACAACTCATACTCCTACTCCACTACTTCAGAATTTCCTAACCTAATCACAACCACTTCCAATCTTTTACCTTCATATACACATTCTCACACAATCTCTCTCCACGTTCTCCTCAAAGACCTAATTCGAAGACATTATCTCCACTCCATCAGAATTCTACTCTCCACTTCATCTCAACTGAAAGTTCTATATAAACCCTAACCACCATCATATACAAACCCATATTCTACTTCATCAAAGTTAGGGTTTACAGAGAGGGATTCATAGGGCAGAGTTTATGATTCTGAATTTGTCAACATAGGGTTGGAATTTTTTGCAGAATTATGGCACCGAAGAGAGCTCGTTCATCATCTTCATCCTCATCCTCCAGCGATAGCCATGGTGAAGGGAGTAGCAAGGATGTTCTAGACGCATCAAAGTTTGTCAACTTGTCTGGCCAACAGCACTATGAGAAGGTTTTGGTACCCAAGACCTTCTTGTTGGAGAGGGGCCTTAAGCTGACCAAGGATGATGGAAAGTTATTGAGTATGATTCGAGACAGGGGATCGATTGACTTGGTGAGCACTCCCGTGGCTGCCCCTATGGTAATTGTGCGGAAATTTTATGCTAATGCAAGGGAGACACAGAATGGGATCTCCTACGTGCATGGAAAATAAGTGAACTATCTTCCTACAACTATTAATGAGGTGTTCCACTTGTTTCCTCCGTCTGCCGAGACAGTCAAATGGGTAGTAGCCAAGCGATTTGAAACTGAGTTAGTGTGGGATCTCTGTGTGCCAGGCACCAAATGGGCTATCAAGCCAGGCATGGATACGAAGATAAACTTCCCACACACAGCGCTGAACAGATATGCCAAAGCATGGAACAATTTTATATACGCCAATCTGATGCCCACCCACCACCAGCATGATGTCACTACAGATAGGGCCATTATTTTGTATAGGATCATCACCGACAAGTACATAAACGTGGGGAACTTGATTCATCAGTTCATGCTTCGATACATGCGAGACGGTACCACCGGTGGGATTCCACATACCTCAGTTGTGACTCAGCTGTATATGCAGGTAGGGGTTGACTGGGAGAATGAGCAAGTGCAGATGCCCATGAAGGACATCGACCATGCCATCATCAAGAAGTATTTCGAATGGGACGATGGCAAGGCTCATCCTCGATGCCGTTGATTTATTTTACCTCATGCTCTAGTGCGTGAATAAGAAGCTCCACCGCAGTCATCTCAGGCAGCAGGGCCACCTCCAAGCAATAGAGCTAGTCATGATCGCTAGATGAGGAGATTACAGTTGAGGATGGACGCTCTGCACATCAATTTTTAGACCTATATAGATGGACTGTCTGGTGCACTGGCACAAGCCTTCGCTCAGCAAGGCGTGCTAGTCGAGTTTCCAGTCTTTGGTGCAGCCATGCCATATCCACCACCTGATTCACCACCCGAGCCACAGTCGGGTGGCCACGACGATGCTTAGAGGAGTTTCCTTACCCTTTAGTTCCAATGAGGACATTGTTTCTTTCAAGTTTGGGGGTATTGGGTTTTAGTTACATATAGTAGTAGTTGCATGTTTAGTTTGCATTTTCGTACTTGTTAGTTAGTTTTGCATGTTTTAGTAATTTATCTTTCGTTTATTTGTGTAGTTTTATTTGTTTAGTTTTCATTTCGCATTGCATGATCCTATATTTCAGTTAGTTTGAGTTCCATTTGGCCGATGATGATATTGGAGTTGTCTTGATTATTGAACATTGTTGATAATTTAAGCTCGGTCATATTTTCATTTCATGATGTTAGTCTTTGCCTTTTGATTTTGATGTAACCGAATAGCACGGTTTTGCTATTTTTACTTGTTGGTTTAGATTAGTACATGCTTGTCTTCTGAGGGGAAAAGTTTATTTTTAATGATAGAGTTTTGTAGACAGTGAGAAATGACCATAATGACACGAAAATTCAAGTTTGGGGGAAAACATTGGGTATGCATGCTATATATAAAAAAATGAGAAAAAGAAAAGAAAAATAGAATATTAAATAAACACCTTGGCTAGTCGAGTTCTGTGGCCTTTGATATTCGAGCAAGTACGCCCTAGGGGTTGTCTTTACACCCAGCTCCATAGAGCCTTATGGTTTGGGAGTCATTGGTCGAAAGCTCGCTACACGGGTATCATTGAAAAGCCTAAGAGGGCTAGGCATTGCACAGTCGGGTGTAATCACGGGAATGTGCGAATATCTCCCTTGTGAGTGAATAAAAGAATAATAAACCCTTTGTTGGCCCTTAGATTGAATTGATGTGTAATCTTTGTTGGTGCTTCATATGTTTTCAGTTTTGCTTAATTTAAAGAATTACTTCTCACTCTTAGATACATAGTATGTGAAATTTTTACCTATATCAAGCTTAGTGGATTTTAGGGCACACACACTACATCATTGTCAACAGGTTTTGGATTTTCTGATTGTATGTTCTATGGCCATGTCTTGGTTGGATATTTTGTTCATATATCTTTGTGATTTCTCTGAGGCATCTCTTATTGGAATTTATACTTGACTGAAATTGGATATCATTAGCATTTTAGCATAGTTGTATTTTATATAGTTTGCATTTGTGTTAGTTGCTTGAGGGCAAACAATAGTTTAAGTTTGGGGGTATTTGATAAGTAGGTTTTATACCTACTTATTGGCTATCAACTTACCATAACTATAGCTTATTCTCACATGTTTTAGTTACTTTTCATGCTTTTTATCTTTGTTTTGTAGGATGCATGTATGGAAACTATCTCGGTGGCATCATTGGTGGAATAGACAAGAAACCGGCTTAATGGAGAGCAAATGGCATATGGTGGAGTGCAAAGGAGGTTGGCATATGACTTGGTAGGAGAAGGAGTATGGGGCAGCAACAAAAGCCCAGCAGCAGTAGCAGAAAACTAGCAGAGCAGCTGCAGAAATTTGCAGAATTTTATGTAGCGCGGCCGCGCCCCTGTATAGGGAAAATGCAGCGTGCCATCACAAGGAGAAGATTTGGCCAGCAGGCAGCGCGCCTGCGCCCCAATTGTACTGAGGGGCAGCGTGGCCGCGCCTAACTAGTTTGACCAGAATTGACTTTTTACTTAAATTCCTAAATTGAATATTTTACTCTATAAGGGTGTATTTGGAGGTTGAGAATTGATCATTGAGCATTATATTTACTACTTTTAGGGTTTTTGAGAGACACAAAGAGATTGTAGCCTCCTCTTCTATATTTTTGGCTTCTCTCTTGTTTCCTTAGTAGATTTTGATATATTTGCATAGATTAGGGCTAGATTTGGTTTTTTGAAGGATTTGGCTCTACATTGAATGATTAGATTTGAAGTGGAGAAATCAGATTTGTATCTCTTATTCCTTAGCTTCTCTTTACTTTCATAGTTGATTCTAAATGTATGAACAAGTTTTGATGATGGATATTGATTCAATTATGAACTAATCTCTATTGTGGGATTTTAATGGATCTTAGTGCTTAATTTAGATTTTTATGCTTCCTTGTTGAGTTCTAATTGATTATGTATGGATTGTCTAATGTGGTTTGCTATAATTGCCTAATTGCTTGATCACCAATTACTGGAATAACTCATATGAAATTGATTAATGAATTATTGGTTCAGATTTGACCATATTAGCTTATGTTTATGATTCTACATGGTGTTAGACTCCATAATTTGTGCTTCGGTTAGACATATACCGAAGTACCACTTATAGTCATTTGAGAACTTGTGCCTAAACCCATATTAATGTTAAGTCACATAGAAATATAGTGGTTTATATAATTTTGGTGTTCACATTCATTCTATCATTTGTGGATTGTATGTGATATGGACATGGTTTATTGAAAGATGGCTATGTTTTGCTTTCGTGTTCTCGACTAACAATCCGAAGTAATCAATTGAGCTTAACTGGAGGTGTATCAACTTGAGGAATGCATTAAGTGAAGTTAGAATCCCATATCTCCCTTATCTGATTTATTTGCGTGTTAGTTAGTTTTATTTAGATAATCTACACTGTTAGATAAATCACACTTTGATCATCTGTTTAAATAGACCGAAATAGTTACAAAACTGTTGCATGTTAGATTAGAGGCATTCATTATTCTCCGTGGGAACTATACTTTTCTCACTCTATATTAGTTGTGGACCACGTACACTTGCGCGTGTGTGAGTGTTTTAATCAACACCCAAACAAGCCAATACTCACAAACTCATTACATAAAACAATCTCGTCAATTGAGTTTAGCCAAAACAAATGACATAACTCATTACATACAACGACCTTGTTAACTGAGTTTAGCCGAACAAATGGCATAAACTCATAACTTAAGCAGTTCATGAATATCATGATCTTCAAGAAATCAATTGCAGTTCAATAAAGAACAGTTCAAGCATACGTATAAATGCGAAACTTGAAATAAGTTAAAGAACTTGCACAATTTAAAAGCCTAGCATAAAATATAAATCTTGCAATATTTAGGAAACTTTCACACAAACTTTAAAAAACTTGAACAATTTAAAGGACTATCAAAGCTAGGGAACTTGCAATAAATCAGAGGACTTGCTTGTCTTGCCTGTTGTAGACATCCGAGACTTTATATTTCTTTCCTTTGCCATAGCAGAATGGCAAAAATGTTATTTAACTTTAATGACAATATATTCGAGCAAGGATCACAAAGATGAGAGCGAGTTTATAAATCTATCACAATGATTCTAGAGCAGCAGACTACTCAAGGCAAGATGGTTGACTTTCCCTCATAATCAGGAAGACGTTTTTCTGCTTCTTGCTTTATCTTCCCAGATCCAGAATTGGCCAAACTTTATTTCATTCAATAGATCTCAGAAAGAGCTTTCCTTAATTGTATGGCACATTTCCCAACTCTTCCCATATTGAAAATTATGAAGGTTTCAACGCGCAGCACGAAAGATCGTCATTGAGGCTGTTAGGTTTGTAAGATTCATGAGCACAATCAAATTGCATTGAAATAGTAGAAGCTTGGTAAATCAAAATTTTAAAATTTTACAAACCATAAACCCGGATCATCCTTTTTGCACAGTTATTAATTTAAACGAAATAGATGAAGAATAAGATTTATACCCTTGTAGAAACTAGCTTCCTCAGGCACGAGTTCACCTCTACATCCTTCGTGCTCTCCTTGAATTTACCGGGTTAGATTCCTTCTTTTGATCAACGTTAGCCACCCAAGTGTTTGACCTCTAGAGGTGATGTAAGACCCCAACTTTTTATGAATAAAATTAAATTTCCTCTATATATTATTTTGGAATAGTAAGGGGTTGATCTGAATGATGTGGTAAGTTAGGGGTAATACTTGCAAATATTTCAAAATAAGCAAGTGGTTATAAAATATTCATTGTTGTCGGGGAATATTCGTACGACGGCTGTAATACCCGAGAATTTTTGAATATTATTAAATGAATATATTAATGGAAATGAATATTTATCTGAATATAAATGATTTTGTGTTATGAGATGAGTTAACTCAATTATATTAAATTGAATATTTATGACAATTGAGAAAGATATGAAGTTTATAATAAACTCGATGAAATGTCTTGTGTGGCACCGTGATGGGAAATAATAATGATTATATTAATCAATGAAGGAATTATTAAGCGAACAATTAATCTATGTTAATTGCTATTTAATTGTTATTATGAAAGATGGAATATGAATGGTGATTAATAATATGTTGATTATTATTATTACAAATAATAGAATAATAATAAGCAACTTGGTTATAAATATTATAAGAGTTACATTTATTAATGTGATAATTAATCCTATAAATATCAATTAATTGCTATGGAGATTAATGATTAAATTGATTGATGCAGGATGGATTAATATTATTAAATATTAATTGATGAGATAAGTAATTTATTAATTCATATGTGCAAGCATGCGATATTAAAAGTATAACGTATAGTAGCTAACTATATATTATACAAAGTGTAAAGTGCAATGTGACTATGTTATATATGTATATAAACTATATAGTACAGTTTATTGAGTTGTAAGAGTTACATGAAATGTGTGTGTGACAATGTGTATATGAGTATACATTAAAATAATAAATCATGGATATATGATAAACAATTGTTGAGTAATAGAATTTAAGTGAATAATACATGAGATAATGTAGTATGAGAATATCCGGTTAGATTATAACAATATGATAAATTGTACATGGATTATTTATGTACAAATGACATTGAAGTATTATTAATGTAAATTTATATTGTGACATTAAGTTATAACCTATGTATGGATAATATGTATATAAAATATAACATAAGAGTAGAAATTATGTATAAGAGTATATCATAAGTATTGTAGAATGTTGAGATTTGCTTTGCTTGTCCCATATTGATAGTCACAATCCTTGCACACGTGAAATACTCAAGCTAGTCTACTCCCTATTTCTTCCTCATACTCAGCATTGTATAGCTCATGATTATGGAGGGAGTGGGATTCATGATGAATCCAACTACCATTTACCTACCACTACATGACCTTCATGTAATTCAAATTGGAGGGTATAAGCATTGTCTGTGTAATGTTTTGCCTATAAATGTAGCTCTCACCTTCTTTATTTCAATTGCTGAAATATTGTTAAGTAAAACTAGTATACTGTGAGTATCTATTGAGTGAGGAAGGATTTCTATAGCAGCAATTTCATATTAACCAAGTAGCAGAGGTATAATATATCTCTCTTGTTCTTCATTTTTGTTCTATGTCAAAATTTCATTTCTTGAAATTCTTAATTCTTGATTATGTTGAATTGGGTTGTAATTGGGATATAGAACACTTGTTTAGTGGTTATATGAAATTATATACATGTTTAGTATGCAATACAGCTTGTCTGGAATCGATTTGGTTATCAAATTTGGGAATTGGCCTAGCTTTTTGCCATTGCTGGCCACTGTCTGGCATGAACCAGTAGTGGCACAGCTGCGCCGGCATCTCTTTCTAATTTTTGATTGCTGCTCGATACTGTTAAGTGATAGCTTGTTTGTATAACTTATACGAACATGAAAACAGGATTTGTACGTATATAAGGGTACTTTTATATAACATAAACATATGCCACTATGTTACATGCATGATTTATGAAAAAGCTTATAGTTTGAAAATAAACTTAAGGTTTTATAATTAAATTTTGACGTATACAAGTTATGTTAACATTATGACCTTACAAGCATATTAATATGATTTAAAGATGTACGAGAAGCATGTTAACTCGCGTATATAGGTTCCATAATGAAATGTGAACCTTACTAGTACACATTCCTAACGAAAGTGTAAGTTTTGAAAACAAACTTTGACATGCTATATCATGTTGATATTTTGATTTGGCGAGTATGTCTATATGGTCTAGAAATGTATGTCGGACATGTTAACATATGTATATATATAACATGAACATGATAGGCCTTATTAGTGAAGCTTTACTAATGAAAATATGAGCTTTGATCGTGAACCTTGACATGTTACATTGAGTTTTGAATTCTGATAATTATGAACATGCTTGATAGTGCTCTTAACCTCATTAATATGTCATACACATATACATGCCATGTTAGATGCCATGAAGATTAGTTGATCACAGGTGAAGCATTATTTAAGCTAAGTAACAATACTAGTTATGTGTATATGAAGTAGAAACTTGCAAGCATGCCTAAATAAAGTTATGTGATCACCTTATATATTTCAAATGACAAGCATGATAACTTAAGAGAACTCATGGCGTTGCATGACCCTAAGTCGTTAGAAACCATGATTTAGAACAACGTGTGTATATCTAACTTTCAAAGCTTGAATAACGAATGTGCTTAGCTAATGAATATCATATATACGTAACTATATTACGTTAGGAATTCGATAGTGTTGATTAACTTTACGTGGATAGACTACGCATAAGGCAAGTTTCCTGACTTTCACTTATTTATTGTGCAAGTTCCCTAGCATACACTATTTTAAAGTGCAAGTATTCTTGTGTTTACTTTATTCAAGGAACTTTGTAAGCAAGTTCCTAACCTTACTCTTTATTGAGCGTTCATTAATCTTGTATTATTATTGTCGTGCAAGTAAACCTTTGAGATTACATGTCATGTATTATAAACTATATACTTCATGTATAAGATAAAAGTCGATTCATACTCTGCGAGCTTTAAATCTTGAGATTTAACTTATAATTGTTGTGATCTATGCCATTTGATTCGACTAGACTTATATTGTTGAAAGGCGACCCAAACTAATTGATTAGTGCGGGATCTTGTGTTTGACTGAGATGAACAACCTTCCTTGAAGGGAAAATTATATTTGTCGGGAGACCGACGCGCGCACTTTAGTACGATTGAACGATATGCATACCGTAGAGTACTTTAGGCTGATCACCTGTTGTACTTGTTTTGTTGGATTTTTAGTATATTACTGTTAATTCTAGTAGAAGTTCATAGTCCTTAGTGATTGCTCAGTATTCAGTTATCTTAAAATCTTAGATTAATTTAGTATTGAATCATATTGATATTATTCTTTCCTTAGCGACTGTTATTGAGAACTGTTGATATTCTTACTATCCTTGAACTATCATACCTTGCTATACCATTTTTGGGATTCGAGAACTATATTACTCACCCTTGTTGTTATATTACTTGCTGAGCAAACTTGTTGCTCATTCTTGCTTTCCCTAAAACATTTTAGTTAAGACAGAGCAGTGCGGACTCGAGTACTAACAAGGGCAAGGGAAAGGCTACTAAGTAGCTTAATATTATGTAGGACTTATGATTGTAATAAGAACTTATTCTTTTATGTACTAGTTAAGGTTATATATGCTTAAGTTATGTCTAAGCTATGTAATCAGTGTTTAAGTTACGACACCTTGGGACGTCAATAAATTATTTTAATTAAAAGTAATCTATTCGGTAATAGTTGTGTATTATTCCGCTGTGCGATGCGATATTTAGTCGTAATATTTATTGTGGTGTTAGATTTTAGAACGTGACAAATCGAATTTGAGTGACCCTATAGTGGTCCGAATTTGGGGGCGTCACAGGTTGGTATCAAAGCTATAGTTATAAACCTTAGGAGCGAGTGTCCTTAGACTAAAACTTAGGAGAACTTAGAAGTTAGAAAGGATAGAACTCATCTAGAGTTTTCCTAGAGAGACTTAGTGTGTTATGAAATGTAACTTCATTCTATACAATGAACTTATGTTTTATTTAACATTCTAATGGAGTTACTGTTTGTTTGTCTTGTGTTTGTGATTGAAGGATGGCAGACACAAGGGTACCTAGTAGAGTGGTAAAGGAGGAGCCCAGGGATATACATGGAGTATACGAGGCACCTCTAGAGGCTATACCAGTGTAGGCTGTTGCATCGTTCGAGTCTGACGACGAGGATAAGATTGAGATAGAGTTCGATCCAGAGGAGGAGCCGATGGAGGATGAGCCAGTGGAGGACTCTGATGGGGCTACTGTAGAGCAGCAGATGTTAGGCGAGTATGAGGAGCGGATCCTAGAGGTGGACTGCAGAGTCCAGGAGCTGGATGCCGAGGCCCAGAAGAGAGAGTCTGAATTCCAGAAACTGAGGGACGAAGACCACCAGAGGAAGTTAGCCATGTAGGAGTTAGAGGTGGAGATTGTCTATCGCAAAGAGGCAGGGATCCAGATGGGAACTTTATTCCACAGGTCAGTATCGAAAAATGTGGATCTGGCAGGAAAGTTGGAAGAGGTAGAACAGAGGGAAATGAGTGAGAAGACTGAGAAAGAGGCACTCCTTACTCAACTAGAGTTGGAGGTGATGGATAGGATACACTTCGAGGAGAAATGGGAAGCGGCTAATGAGAGAACTGACGACCTAGAGGATGAGGTCAGATGCAAAAGAGGAAGATGAATAAGATGGGGTATGTGTTTCGTTCGGCTTTCTAGAGGGTGATTGATGGTGTGTACCGCTACCTATCAGAGCAGGGACAGACCCTACATACTATGAGCCGAGAGTTGGTTGCGTACATAGCGCAGATCGAGTATAAGAGCGCTGTGGAGCGTGGGATGATGGGATGAGACCCTTAGTCAGTCTAGTTGTAGTATTTACTTTATATGATGTATATACTATGTTGTAATCCCAACTTTTTGTGTAAAGTATGGGATAGTGATGTAAACTCCGAGTAAGCATTTGTTAGAGGGGTAGTAGGGTAATGTGTTAGTATTCCCCGTCTTTTGTGATATCAGTGGATATGTGATAACATTTATAGAAATATGCCAAGGTAATCATGTAATGAAATGATTTGGCATATGAATATATATGAAGCTTATTTCAGGAATGTGTTATAAAATTTTATGCCTTTAGTATTGAAAGAAATACTTAAGTAATATAACTGAGTAATAATAAAATAAAAATTTGTGATGCAGATAATGCTGCCCAGACATAGATTGACTGCACCTGAGGAGTCAGTGAACAATGAGAGGGAACAACTAGACCTGATCCAGAAGCTAGTAGATCTGTTAGGAGAGGCCCTTAGGGGAAGGAACTAACCCGTTCGCCCAAATCCTCAAGGAGTACCAGTCATAAACTTTAAGGACTTTAGGAGTGTAGGACCCCCAGAGTTCGAAGGTACTACCGACCCAATCATTGCGCAGACATGGGTTAAGGATATTGAGAATGATAGTAGTGTGCATACAAGCCAATCATGTATGATGATAAAGCACATACTTTGTAAACAATCTTATTTATTTATTAATAAAATATTCATTTAAGGCATTTAATTATCTACATGGTGCTATTTTTTATAATATGTAAATAACCCATAGTTTTAAGCAATGCTTTTAGAATCATGATGAGATCATGCTAATGAGATCTAAATTCTTAGAAAGCTTAAAAACTAAAATAGTTCCTAATCGTGGGATTACTTAAATGGGGATTAGTAAATCCGAATAGATTGGTATATATGTTGCTTGCTCATTGGATGAGGTTGACTGATCTCATGGTCATTTGTGTGGAGACGCTAAAGCAAGTATGTAGGTGCTTATTGGAGAATAAGTTCACTGAACGTGACTCACTATGGAATACCTAATGGAGTTTTACTCGCCTGTCAATAAGAATTCCTAATGTGATAGTAGTACAAGTGATCCTTGGACTTGAGATCATTATAGTATCTTGTATATAACAAATTATACTTTGACTTAATCCGTAAGGCCTTTTAAGGTATATATAGGGTATGTTTGGGTATAATGAGTTACATATAGAGATAATGTATGATCAATAAAGAATTTACCACCTCTAGTAAAAGAGGAGATATGTCCTATGTGATTCGTTAAATGACAACCCAGGAATCCTTGGCTAAGGTGGAATGAATTTAGAAAGAGGTTTTTAATTTGCATTAGTTGGAGTTGTGCGTTTTCTAATCGAAATACATATGATTAAATAAATTAAGACTTGACAGTAAATCCATGTCTTATATTTAATTGGGACATTGTATGGTGGAGGAATTAAATTGTACGGTAACTATTAACTCACAGGTTCTTTTATGATAAATTTTGAAATCTATATTATCTAGAAAGTCGTTGATCTCTAGGGAGGCTTATCCTTATTGTAGAATAAATGTTATTTATTTAAATAGATTATTAGTTTAATTTATTCATTTAAATAAGATTAGAATTGTTTAATTGATTTATTCACAACCGGTTTAATATGGAGAACCTAAAGGGTCACACCATAAAAGGAAGAAGAATTATTTAAGAAGAAAATGGCATGATAGTAATAATGCATTAAGTGTAATTAATTTAATTTATGGTGATAGAATAAATTAAATAGCTTAATATTTATTATTTAATATTTTAGAAAGATTAAATATAAATTAATAAGAGGAGTCTTATTAATATTATTATTATTATTATTATTTTAATTCTAAAGGAGTTTAGGAATTAATATAATATAAATACTTTCTCTCAATCCTAATGAGATTAGGATATAAATTAATTAAAAGTAATTAATTAATTAATTAATTAAATAAAACCCTATTCTAATTGGATTAGGAGGGTTAACCTAATATCTATATAAGAGAGTCTTATATCAGAAATAAGGGATGTGAATTTTTCCAAAGTTGGGAGTATACATATATTTTATAGAGATAGAAACAAGGGTTAAGCCAATAACCCGTCTTCTTGAGTTCTTCATCTTCCTTGGTGGATCACCAATAGAGGCCAAATATTTGGGTGGCTGACATTGATCAAAGGATGGAGCCACAACAGGATATTCAAGGAGATTCAAGGACAGAAAGGAGTAGAACTCATACCTGTGGAAGCTAGAATCTATAAGGGTATCATTCTCATCTCTTTACTTTTCTATAATTGATAATTAAGCACAAAGCATGATCATAGTTATGGGTTTGTATAAATTTTGAAAAACCTATGTTTCGCGCTTCAGCCTTATTTATGTGATTTGATTGCATGATTGCGTTATGTACAAACCCAACAGTGGTATCAGAGCCTAACTTTGTGCTAATTATCAATTTTATGATTCCATGTATGAATTGATGTGAGAATTGGATTGAATTTTCTGGACAAAATGCTTTTTTGAAGTTTCTGTGACGAATGGCGCAGCTGCCCAGTTCATTACTGGCGCAGCTGCGCCGGTCTGCAAAAACTGGCGCTTCAGGCTACCTGCGCAGCTGCGCCGGTTCCTGAACAAACCCTAAAATTTGATTTTCATTAATTAAGTAAACTATTTATTTAATTAATAATGTTTTAAAATAAAGATGTTTATTTTATCTGAAATATGATTTCAGATTGCTAAAATTAAAGGAGTTTAATTTGGATTTATTTTTGATTAAAATAAAAGAGTTTATTTTGTTTCAAAAATAAAATTTAGCATTTTGTCCATTAAATGACATCGATCCATATATGGAATAGCTTTATTATTCATGAGATGAATGGATATTTATTGATGCATATGTTGATGTGTATGATAATAAATGGGGTTGATTATGGACTATGACCAATGTGATTGGATTTTATTTTGGATAAATACTTGAATGTATGGGTTTTAATAAATGGGGTCTGCGTACCTCGCCTTCTATGGTTTTATTTATTCTCGATGTAAATTCTATCTCCCTCCTATGTACTTCCCCTTGACTGTTGATCAAGGCTTCTATTTATTTAAATAGTTTTTGTAATAGAGATAGTTAGAATTATCTTGAATAAATTAGAAGACCAAGGAGCAAGGAACGCGTGCAGACCCATTTGTATGGAGACCGAGTTGAAATGTAATAGTTACGTTTAAATTTAAATTCATCCTATGCTTGACCTTTTGGTTTACTTGGTGGCTCTAGTGAACCAAACTAGAATAAAAGTCCATAATCAATCCTGGTAGAATATAGTATTCTATATTGCATGCTAAATATTATATATATTATATTTTATGCAAACATGCTTCGCATGTTTAATAAAATGACGCATATTTTATATATATGTGTGCATGCGCGCTAAACAAGATGAGACAAATAACAACAAACCCCTCAAAAAAATAATATTAAGTCCGAGGCGTTCAAAGATATTATGAATATCGAACGTCGCCTTCTAGCATGATAAATTAATAGAGTATTAAATATTTAATATGAGCTTGTTGTGCTATCCACAAGGCGAGTATTGAGTATTTAAGATGTTAATTAATCACATTTGATGTTTATCAAGAAAATTGAACGATCTAGTCTTGTTGTGCTATCCACAAGGACAAATATTTTTTTTTGAATTTATAGAAGTGCTAGGTTGGACTTAACTTAAATCATTTTAGTTCGGATGTACACACACTTGACCATTATGATTTAAGAGGCAAAATAAAAGGAGTTACATGGTGATGTAATTAACAAGAGTTGTCTACCTATTTATTTGTATATCGCTTGTTGTGCTATCCACAAGGTTATATACATTTGAAATGGGATCCTTAAACTCACTAACAAATCTTTAATTAGATGTTGCCGAACTATATAAGTGAGGGTAATATAGTTTGATGAAAATAGTGGGAGATACCAATTTAAAATAAAGACCTAAATTTATTTTGGTATGCAAAGTTAATAAAATGAATGTTTGCTAAAATGTTGTCTTTTTCACATGCAGAATTTTAAAAAATGTCTAAATCACTAATCTCACTACGAAGCATACTTGATGCAAATAAGCTTACCGGCCCGAATTATGAGGACTGGCTAAGAAATCTGAGAATTATTCTCACTGCTGAAAAGATTTCTTATGTCCTAAATTCAACTATCCCTAAATCTGTTTCGGAAACAGCCTCTGAGGAAGAGATTGCCACTTTTAATAAGTGGAAAGATGATGCATCTGTGGCGCAATGCATCATGCTCCCATCCATAAATAACGAGCTTCAACGTCAGCACGTAAACATGGATGCTCCTGCTATGCTGCTTCACCTCAAGGAGTTGTATGGTGAACAGAGTACGATTGCTAGATATGAGATATCTAAGGAGCTCTTCCGATCTCGGATGACCGAGGGTACTGCCGTCGAGACTCATGTCCTGAAAGTGATCAATTTGATTGAACGCCTTGGACAACTTGGGTTCATCATGGATGGGGAGTTGAGTCAAGACTTAGTCTTGCAGTCACTCCGTGAGACCTTCTCGCAGTTTGTGGTGAATTTTCACATGAATAAGCTAGATGTTAGCTTGCATGAGCTGCTTAACATGCTGAAAACTACAGAAGGTCACTTCCCATCCAAGAAAAACCATGTCTTGATGGTGGATTCTTCCAATAAAAGGAAGAGACCCAAGGTATCTTCTGAAAAGAAGAAATCCAAGAAGGCTAAGGGAAAAGGGAAAAGAAAAGGAACAAAAGAAACCTGAACCAGCTAAAGGAATGTGCTTTCATTGCAACGAGCAGGGACATTGGAAGAGGAATTGTAAGAAATTTCTAGCAGAGAAGAAGCTTGGAGAAGCTTCGACTTCCAATCAAGGTTTGTTTATGATTGAAATTAATTTTTCTGAAATTCATAATTCTACTTGGGTATTGGATACCGGCTGTGGTTCTCACATATGTAACACTGTACAGGGACTGGTCAAAAGTAGAAAGCTGAACAATGATGAGGTGATCCTACGAGTGGGGAATGGAGCAAAGGTTGTTGCATTAGCTGTAGGAACTTACTGTTTAGCAATGCCCTCGGGCAAGACCATTTATCTTAATAATTGTTATTATGTTCCGAATATTATTAAAAACATTATTTCAATTTCCGTATTGGATATGGAAAGATTTAACGTTGTTATAAAGAACAATGGTTGTTCTATTTATAAAGATGATATTTTGTATGGTATTGAAAATTTGCGAAATGGACTTTATACACTTGACTTAGAAGAAAATATATTTCAAATTGAACAAACTAAGAAAAAGAAAAGAGATGATATTAATTATACCTACATGTGGCACTGTAGACTCAGTTATATAAATGAAACAAGATTATCCAAGTTGCATAAGTATGGGCTCCTAGAGCTATCCGATTATGAATCATATCCAACTTGTGAATCTTATCTCATGGGTAAAATGACTAAATCTCCTTTTAGTGGAAAAGGAGAAAGAGTTACAGAGTTGTTGACATTGATTCACACAGACGTTTGTGGACCTATGACAACAAGTGCACGGGGTGGGTATTCTTATTTTATTACTTTCACTGATGAGCATTCAAGATTTGGATATGTGTATCTAATGAAATACAAATCAGAATCATTTGAAAAGTTCAAAGAGTTCAGAAGTGAAGTAGAGAAACAAACGGGCAAGAGTATTAAGATACTTCGATCAGATCGAGGTGGAGAATACTTAAGCGGTGAGTTTCTCAATTGTCTCAAAGAAAATGGTGTAATCTCATAATGGACTCCTCCAGGTACACCACAGTTAAATGGAGTATCTGAAAGGAGAAATTGAACACTGTTGGACATAGTTCGATCCATGATGAGTTTTACCGACCTTCCAATTTTCTTCTGGGGATATGCCCTAGAAACGGCTGGATACCTACTTAACAAGGTACCTACCAAATCCACCCCAAAGACTCCATATGAGATGTGGAAGGGGAGGAAACCAAATCTTAAGCATGTTAAGACTTGGGGTTGTCCAGCTTATGTCAAAAAGTTTGAAAATGATAAGCTACAGACTAAATCCGATAAGTGTAGATTTGTAGGATACCCTAAAGAAAGTTTAGGGTATTATTTCTATCATCCAACTGATCAAAAGGTGTTTGTTGCGAAACATGCTACCTTCTTGGAAAAGGAGTTCATCCATAAAGGGGTCAGTGGGAGTAAGATATATCTTGAAGAAGTTCAAGAACCACAACTTACCACAGATCTAAGTCAGGTACCTGATCAAGTAGAAGAACATACTGTACCACACCCTATTCGTAAATTTGGAAGAGTACCGAAGATACCTGAGAGGTATGGATTCGTTATAGAGGAAGACGATGAGGTACACATCTTGAATGATGATGATCCATTGAATTACGAACAGACTTTGAGTAATAAAGACTCAGGGAAATGGCTTGAGGCCATGAAATCTGAATGGACTCCATGTATGAAAACAAAGTATGGACTTTGGTTTCACCACCTGAAGGCATTAAGCCTATTGGGTGTAAATGGGTCTTTAAAAGAAAGACTGGAGCAGACGGGAAGGTAGAGACCTATAAAGCCCGACTGGTTGCAAAAGGTTTTAAACAAAGACAAGGAGTTGACTATGATGAAACCTTCTCACCAGTAGCTATGCTCATGTCCATTCGGATTTTGCTTGCGATTGCAGCTTACCATGACTATGAGATCTGGCAAATGGACGTGAAAAAGCCTTCAGCCAGAGGGATTTGTTTCAAAGGTTAGAACAAATCAAGTCTGTAAGCTACAACAATCCATTTATGGGTTGAAGTAAGTTTCTCTTAGATGGAACATTCATTTTGATGAGGCAATCAAAGAGTTTGATTTTATCAAAAACGAGGATGAACCATGTGTGTACAAGAAGGTTAGTGGGAGCGCAGTATCATTCCTTGTATTATATGATGAAGATATATTACTAATAGGGAATGACATTCCTATGTTACAATCGATTAAAATATGGTTATCTAAAAACTTCTCCATGAAGGACTTGGGTGAAGCATCCTATATTTTGGGAAAAAAGATCTATAGAGATAGATCTAAGAGGATGCTCGGCTTATCCCAAGAAACGTACATTGATATGATGCTAAAGAGGTTTAGCATGGAAGATTCCAAAAGAGGTCTCATGCCGATGAGCCATGAAATACATCTCTCCAAGAAACATGCCCCAAAGACACCTGAGGAGAGAGACCGTATGAGTAAGATCCCTTATGCTTCTGTAATAGGATCTATCATGTACGGTATGATATGTACTAGACCGGATGTTGCTCACGCACTTAGTGTAATGAGCAGATACCAGTCGAATCTAGGAGAAGAGCACTGGAAGGCAGTGAAGAATATCCTAAAGTACTTGAGAAGGACTAAAGATATTTTTCTTGTCTAAGGTGGGTCTGAATTAAAACTCGAGGGATTCACGGACTCAAGTTTTCAAACAGACCAAGATAACAGTAAATCTGTTTCAGGGTATGTGTTTACCTTGAACGGAGGCGCAGTGAGTTGGAAGAGTTCCAAGTAGCAAACAGTTACTGATTTAGTGACAGAGGCAGAATATATAGCTGCAAGTGAAGCTGCAAAGGAAGCTATTTGGATAAAGAAGTTCATACTGAACTTGGTGTGGTTCCTAGCATTGGAGAAGCAGTTCTCGTATACTGTGACAACACCGGAGCTGTTGCATAGGCTAAGGAACTCAGGTCTCATCAGAAATCCAAACACGTGTTGCGGCGATTTCACTTGATCAGGGAGATCATTAAAAGAGGAGACGTCACCTTAGAGCGTGTGGGCTCTCAAGACAACGTTGCAGATCTATTTACTAAAGCTCTAACAAAATAGCAGTTTGATCGTCACTTAGAGAAGATGGGTATGAGATACCATGGCAATTGTCTTTAGTGTAAGTGGGAGATTGATAGTAGTATGTATACAAGCCAATCATGTATGATGATAAAGCACATACTTTGTAAACAATCTTATTTATTTATTAATAAAATATTCATTTAAGGCATTTAATTATCTATATGGTGCTATTTTTTATAATATGTAAATAACCCATAGTTTTAAGCAATGCTTTTAGAATCATGATGAGATCATGCTAATGAGATCTAAATTCTTAAAAAGCTTAAAAACTAAAATAGTTCCCAATCGTGAGATTACTAAAATGGGGATTTGTGAATCCGGATAGATTAGCACATATGTTGCTTGCTCATTGGATGAGGATGACTGATCTCATGGTCATTTGTGTGGAGACACTAAAGCAAGTATGTAGGTGCTTATTGGAGAATAAGTTCACTGAACGTGACTCACTATGGAATACCTAATGGAGTTTTACTCGCCTATCAATAGAATTCCTAATGTTATAGTAGTACATGTGATCTTTGAACTTAAGATCATCATAGTATCTTGTATGTAACAAATTATACTTTGACTTATTCCTTAAGGCCTTTTATGGTATATATAGGGTATGCTTGGGTATAATGAGTTACATATGGAGATAATGTTTGATCAATAAAGAATCTACCACCTCTAGTAAAAGAGGAGATATGTCCTATGTGATTCGTTAAATGACAACCCTGGAATCCTTGGCCAATGTGGAATGAAATTAGAAAGAGGTTTCTAATTTGCATTATTTGGAGTTGTGCGTTTTCTAATCGAAATACATATGATTAAATAAATTAAGACTTGACAGTAAATCCATGTCTTATATTTAATTGGGACATTGTATGGTGGAGGAATTAAATTGTACGGTAACTATTAACTCACAGGTTCTTTTATGATAAATTTTGAAATCTATATTATCTAGAAAGTCGTTGATCTCTAGGGAGGCTTATCCTTATTGTAGAATAAATGTTATTTATTTAAATAGATTATTAGTTTAATTTATTCATTTAAATAAGATTAGAATTGTTTAATTGATTTATTCACAACCGGTTTAATATGGAGAACCTAAAGGGTCACACCATAAAAGGAAGAAGAATTATTTAAGAAGAAAATGACATGATAGTAATAATACATTAAGTGTAATTAATTTAATCTACGGTGATAGAATAAATTAAATAGCTTAATGTTTATTATTTAATATTTTAGAAATATTAAATATAAATTAATAAGAGGAGTCTTATTAATATTATTATTATTATTGTTATTTTAATTTTAAAGGAGTTTAGGAATTAATATAATATAAATACTCTCTCTCAATCCTAATGAGATTAGGATATAAATTAATTAAAAGTGTTTAATTAATTAATTAAATAAAACCCTATTCTAATTGGATTAGGAGGGTTAACCTAATATCTATATAAGAGAGTCTTATATCAGAAATAAGGGACGTGAATTTTTCCAAAGGTTGGGAGAACACATATTCTATAGAGATTGAAACAAGGGTTAAGCCAATAACCCATCTTCCTGAGTTCTTCATCTTCCTTGGTGGATCACCATTAGAGGCCAAACATTTGGGTGGCTGACATTGATCAAAGGAAGGAGCCACAAGAGAATATTCAAGGAGATTCATGGAGAGGAAGGAGTATAACTCGTACATGTGGAAGCTAGAATTTATAAGGGTATCATTCTCATCTCTTTACTTTTCTATAATTGATAATTGAGCACAAAGCATGATCATGGTTATGAGTTTGTATAAATTTTGAAAAACCTATGTTTCGCGCTTTCGCCTTATTTATGTGATTTGATTGCACAATTGCGTTACGTACAAACCCAATAGAGAAGTCCTTCACTATCGCTCGTGCGGGTGAAGACCAAAAGACTGTATTCGCTACATATATGATGAAAGGCGAAGCCAACTATTGGTGGGAGGCTAATCAGCACAGAGCTGGAGAAGGGACGATAACGTGGGATAAGTTTAAGACATTTTTCGAGAACTACTTCCCGAAAAGCATGAAGAATAGAATGGAGGTAAAGTTCTTAGAACTGAAACAAGGTGATATGACGTTGGCGAAGTATGCAGCTAAGTTTAACGAACTAGCGCAATTTACGAAACACCAAGTAGGAGATGAAGAGAGGAAGGTGAGACGATTCGAACAAGGGCTGAAGCCTTGGCTGTTTAACAAGGTATCAGTGCTTCAAATTGATTCTTTTGCGACATTGCTGGAGAAGGCGATCATTGCGAAAGATGGCAGTGAGGCCTTAAGTCTGTACAGCAAGGAGAATAAAGGAAAGAATACTGGAGGAGAGAACCGTACTGGAGGAAGCAGTAGTGGAGGAAGCAACTTGGGAAAAAGAAAGTGGGAGAACAATAACAACAACAACAATCAATCAATCGGGGAATTTTCGTGGAGGTTTTAAGAAGAGGGCTGAAGGATGCCTGAAATGTGGGAAGAACCATCAAGGTGAGTGCTGGAAGGGACGTGACACTTGCAACAACTGCGGACAGGAGGGACACATTTTGCCTAACTTCCCAAAATCGATAAAGATACAAAGATGTTTTGCATGTGGCTCGACGGAGCACTGAATTAAGGACTGCCCGAAAAAGGGAAGTGGCGGAGGTAGCAGCCAACAAGGAGGAAACAAACTGATGATCGGCGGACCGGCACAATCCAAACGCCCAACCGCCAGAACCTTTAACATGACCGTCCAGGACGCAGTGGCTGCGAAGGACGTGGTGTCAGGTATAATCCCAATCAATGATATAAATGCTTATGTATTATTTGATTTGGGTGCCACCTATTCTTTTGTATCTGAAGAATTTGTTAGTAGACTTAATTCACCCCGAGAACGATTAGAAAATCCCTTAAACATAGAAGTTGCGAATAAGGAAGTAATCCCTGTAGAATATGTTTATCAAAATTATCGCGCAAACATTAGAGAACATGAGCTGAGTGTAGACTTGATTCCTATTAGATTGGGAGAATTTGATGTAATACTGGGAATGGATTGGTTGTATAACCATGCTACAATAATTGACTGTCAGAATAAATGTGTGAACCTTCAGACACTGAGTAAGTCTAAGGTGGTGTTTTATGGTAGCTCATCGCTTAAGCAATCGTGTTGCGTTACGATGATGTAGGCCAAGAAATTATTAAGGAAAGGATGTGTAAGTTACTTAGCTTACATTGTTGATACTCGGAAAAAGGGAGTAGAAATTAAGGATATATTCGTAGTGAACGAATTCCAAGATGTATTTCCAGACGATCTGCCTGGTCTTCTACCAGACAGAGAAATCAAATTCGTAATAGACTTAGCACTGGGAACGACACCGATTTCGAAAGCTCCATATCGTATGGGGCCAGTAGAGATGAAGGAATTGATGATACAACTGCAAGAATTATTAGATAAGGGTTACATACAGCCGAGTGTGTCTCCTTGGGGAGCACAAGTGTTATTCGTGAAGAAAAAGGATGGATCGATGAGGCTCTGTATCGATTATCAAGAATTGAATAGAGTAACGATCAAGAACAGATATCCGCTACCAAGGATAGACGACCTATTTGATCAACTGAAGGGAATGAAGTGTTTCTCAAATATATACCTACGAACAGGTTATCACCAACGGAAAGTACGGGAAGAAGACATACCAAAGACTGCGTTTCGAAACCGTTATGGACATTACGAGTTTTTGGTAATGTCATTTGGATTGACTAATGCTCCGGCAGCATTCATGGACTTGATGAACCGAGTTTTCAAGCCATACTTGGATAAATTCGTGGTAGTTTTTATCAACGACATCTTGATCTACTCAAAGACAGAAGAAGTGCACGCCGAACATCTAAAGATTATTTTGGAAGCGCTAAGGAAGGAGAAGATGTATGCGAAATTTTCTAAGTGTGAATTTTGGATGGAGAAGGTTCAATTCTTAGGTCACGTGGTGGATAAGAATGGAATCTCAGTAGACCCTGCAAAGGTCGAGGCAGTAAGTAATTAGGAGCAGCCAAGAACACCGATGGAGGTAAGAAGTTTCTTAGGGTTAGCTGGGTACTATCAAAGATTCATCCAGGATTTTTCTAAGATAGCAACTCCGTTGACCAATCTGACGAGGAAGACGGTGAAATTTGCATGGACAGACAAATGCGAAGAGAGTTTTTAGGAGTTGAAGAAGAGATTAAGCGAAGCGCCTGTGTTATCACTACTAGATGATGCGGGAAATTTTGTGGAGTATAGTGATGCATCGCACAAGGGACTTGGTTGTTTGCTCATGCAATACGGCAAAGTCATTGCGTATGCATCACGACAATTAAAGGATTACAAAAAATGATACCCTACTCACGACTTAGAGTTAGCGGCAGTAGTTTTTGCGTTAAAGATTTGGAGGCATTATTTGTACGGAGAGAAATGTGAGATATACACGGACCACAAAAGTCTGAAATATATCTTCACACAGAAGGAGTTGAATATGCGTCAGAGAAGGTGGTTAGAATTGATCAAAGACTATGACTGCGATATTCTTTATCACCCGGGTAAGGCAAACGTAGTTGCCGAGGCTCTGAGCAGGAAAGGAAGGGAGAAATTATTTCACTTGACGACTCAAGAGGAGTTGATAAGAGAGATGGAGAAATTGGAAATAGAGGTAAAAGGACCGGAGAGGTCTGAAGAGAAGTTGTTCGTGATGGAAGCTTGTCCAACATTGTTGGATAGAGTAAAGGAAGCACAGGAGAAATATGAAGAGTGCGAGAAAATCAGAAAGAGGATCTCAAAAAATGAAGAAGAGAAATTCAGAATGGATAAAGACGGTATCTTGAGATTTAAAGGGAGAGTGTGGGTACCAGCGGTAACCGAGTTAAGGAAAGAAATTTTGCACGAGGTACACAATACGACGTATTCCGTTCATCTGGGAGGCACTAAGATGTATCGAGATTTGAGGCAACACTTTTGGTGGCCCAATCTGAAACGGGAAGTCGCAGAGTTCGTTAGTAGATGTCTGACCTGCCAACGCGTTAAAGCAGAGCACCAGCGACCGAGTGGTTTACTACAACCATTGGAAATACCGGAGTGGAAATGGAAGCACATTACAATGGATTTCATCATAGGACTTCCAGTTATGCAGAAAGGTTATGATGCCATTTGGGTTATCGTGGATCGACTAACGAAGATCGCACATTTTCTACTGATCAAGATCTGCTATAGTTTGAATCAGTTAGCGAACCTTTACATAAAGGAGATTGTTTTGCGACATGGAGTGCCGGTGTCAATTATCTCTGATCGAGATCCGTGCTTCACGTTAAAATTTTGGAAAAGCTTGCAAGAGAGAATGGGAACACAGTTGAGGTCGAGTACCACTTATTATCCTTAGACAGATGGACAGAGTAAGCGACCAATAAAAACGCTGGAGGACATGCTTAGGACTTGCGTGATGGACTTCAAGGGAAATTGGGACGACCACCTACCCTTAGTCGAATTTGCGTATAATAATAGTTACCATGCGAGTATCGGCATGCCACCGTACGAAGCTGTTTACGGAAGAAAGTGCAGAACGCCATTATATTGGGACAAAGTCAGGAGAACGACGAATACTCGGACCAGAGTTAGTTCAACAAACTGCAGACGTGGTGACAGTAATAAGAGCCAAACTAGTAGCAGCTCAAGACCGCCAGAAAAAGTACGCAGACTTGCATCGGCAGGACCGAGACTTTAAAGTCGGCAGTTTTGTATTCTTGAAGGTATCTCCATGGAAGGGAAAGATTCGTTTCGGCAAGAAAGGAAAATTGAGTCCAAGATTTATAGGACCGTTCGAGATACTGAAGCGAGTGGGCGAAGCGGCATACAAAGTTGCATTACCACCTGAGTTGGAGCATATCCACAGCGTATTCCACATTTTCGTGTTGCGACTGTACAAGGCCGACTACAAGCATGTGATTTCTTATGAGCCCATTCAAGTGGAGAAGAACCTAGCGTATGAAAAAATTCCTGTCCAGATATTAGATAGGAAAGAGCAAACCTTAAGAAATAAAATTATTTCATCTGTAAAAATACTTTGGCGTAACCACGATGTCAAGGAGGCTACGTGGGAGTTAGAAGATATGATGATGAGGGATTATCCAAATCTATTTGTGTAACCCTGTAGCAATTCCGAGGATGGAATTTTTATAAGGGGGGAGGATGTAATACCCGAGAATTTTCGAATATTATTAAATGAATATATTAATGGAAATGAATATTTATCTGAATATAAATGATTTTGTGTTATGAGATGAGTTAACTCAATTATATTAAATTGAATATTTATGACAATTGAGAAAGATATGGAGTTTATAATAAACTCGATGAAATGTCTTGTGTGGCACCGTGATGGGAAATAATAATGATTATATTAATCAATGAAGGAATTATTAAGCGAACAATTAATCTATGTTAATTGTTATTATGAAAGATGGAATATGAATGGTGATTAATAATATGTTGATTATTATTATTACAAATAATAGAATAATAATAAGCAACTTGGTTATAAATATTATAAGAGTTACATTTATTAATGTGATAATTAATCCTATAAATATCAATTAATTGTTATGGAGATTAATGATTAAATTGATTGATGAAGGATGGATTAATATTATTAAATATTAATTGATGAGATAAGTAATTTATTAATTCATATGTGCAAGCATGCGATATTAAAAGTATAACGTATAGTAGCTAACTATATATTATACAAAGTGTAAAGTGCAATGAGACTATGTTATATATGTATATAAACTATATAGTAAAGTTTATTGAGTTGTAAGAGTTACATGAAGTGTGTGTGTGACAATGTGTATATGAGTATAAATTAAAATAATACATCATTGATATATGATAAATAATTGTTGATTAATAGAATTTAATTGAATAATACATGAGATAATGTAAAATGAGAATATCCGGTTAGTTATACCAATATGATAAATTGTACATGGATTATATATGTACAAATTACATTGAAGTATTATTTATGTAAATTTATATTGTGACATTAAGTTATAACCTATGTATGGATAATATGTATATAAAATATAACATAAGAGTAGAAATTATGTATAAGTGTATAGCATAAGTATTGTAGAATGCTGAGATTTGCTTTGCTTTTCCCAAATTGATAGTCACAATTCTTGCACACGTGAAATACTCAAGCTAGTCTACTCCCTATTTCTTCCTCAAACTCAGCATTGCATAGCTTATGATTATGGAGGGAGTGGGATTCATGATGAATCCAACTACCATTTACCTACCATTCCATGACCTTCATGTAATTCACTAATCTGATGGTTTGAATTGGAGGGTATAAGCATTGTCTGTGTAATGTTTTGCCTATAAATGTAGCTCTCACCTTCTTCATTTCAATTGCTAAAATATTGTTAAGTAAAACTAGTATAATGTGAGTATCTATTGAGTAAGGAAGGATTTCTATAGCAGCAATTTCATATTAACCAAGTAGCAGAGGTATAATATATCTCTCTTGTTCTTCATTTTTGTTCTCTGTCAAAATTTCATTTCTTGAAATTCTTAATTCTTGATTATGTTGAATTGGGTTGTAATTGGGATATAGAACACTTGTTTAGTGGTTATATGAAATTATATACATGTTTAGTATGCAATACAGCTTGTCTGGAATCGATTTGGTTATCAAATTTGGGAATTGGCCTAGCTTTTTGCCGTTGCTGGCCACTATCTGGCACGAACCAGAAGTGGCGCAGCTGCGCCAGTTTATAAGTGGCCTCTGCGTCCAGTTTTTGATTGCTGCTCGATACTGTTAAGTGATAGCTTGTTTGTATAACTTAGACGAACATGAAAACAGGATTTGCACGTATATACGGGTACTTTGATATAACATAAACATATGTCACTATGTTGCATGCATGATTTATGAAAAATCTTATAGTTCGAAAATAAACTTAAGGTTTTATAATCAAATTTTGATGTATATAAGTCATGTTAACATTCTGGCCTTACAAGCATATTAATATGATTTAAAGATGTATGAGAAGCATGTTAACTCGCGTATATAGGCTCCATAATGAAATGTGAACCTTACTAGTACACATTCCTAACGAAAGTGTAAGTTTTGAAAACAAACTTTGACATGCTATATCATGTTGATATTCTGATTTGGCGAGCATGTCTATATGGTCTAGAAATGCATGTCGGACATGTTAACATATGATATATATAAAATGAACATGATAGGCCTTATTAGTGAAGCTTTACTAATGAAAATATGAGCTTTGATCGTGAACCTTGACATGTTACATTGAGTTTTGAATTCTGATAATTATGAACATGCTTGATAGTTCTCTTAACCTCATTAATATGTCATACACGTATACATGCCATGTTAGATGCCATGAAGATTAGTTGAGCATAAGTGAAGCATGATTTAAGCTAAGTAACAATACTAGTTATGTGTATATGAAGTAAAAACTTACAAGCATGCCTAAATCAAGTTATGTGATCACCTTATATATTTCAAATGACAAGCATGATAACTTACGAGAACTCATGGCGTTGCATGACCCTAAGTCGTTAGAAACCATAATTTAGAACAATGTGTGTATATCTAACTTTCAAAGCTTGAATAATGAATGTTCTTAGCTAATGAATATCATATATACGTAACTATATTACAATAGAAATTCGAAAGTGTTGATTAACTTTACGTGGATAGACTACGCATAAGGCAAGTTTCCTGACTTTCACTCATTTATTATGCAAGTTCGCTAGCTTACACTATTTTAAAGTGCAAGTATTCTTGTGTTTACTTTATTCAAGGAACTTTGTAAGCAAGTTCCTAACCTTACTCTTTATTGAGCGTTCATTAATCTTGTACTATTATTGTCGTGCAAGTAAACCTTTGAGATTACATGTCATGTATTATAAACTATATACTTCATGTATAAGATAAAAGTCGATTCATATTCTTTGAGCTTTAAATCTTGAGATTTAACTTATAATTGTTGTGATCTATGCCATTTGATTCGGCTAGACTTATATTGTTGAAATGAGACCCAAACTAATTGATTAGTGCGAGATCTTGTGTTTGACTGAGATGAACAACCTTCCTTGAAGGGAAAATTATATTTGTCAGGAGACCGACGTGCGCACTTTAGTACGATTGAACAATATGCATACCGTAGAGTACTTTAGGCTGATCACCTGTTGTACTTGTTTTGTTGGATTTTCAGTATATTACTATTAATTCTAGTAGAAGTTCATAGTCCTTAGTGACTGCTCAGTATTCAGTTATCTTGAAATATTAAATTAATTTAGTATTGAATCATATTGATATTATTCTAGTCCTTAGCGACTGTTATTGAGAACTGTTGATATTCTTGCTATCCTTGAACTATCATACCTTGCTATACCCTTTTTGGGATTCGAGAACTATATTACTCACCCTTGTTGTTATATTACTTGCTGAGCAAACTTGTTGCTCATTCTTGCTTTCCCTAAAATATTTCAGTTAAGACAAAGTAGTGCGGACCCTCAAGTACTGACAAGGGCAAGGGAAAGGCTACTGAGTAGCTTAATATTATGTAGGACTTATTATTGCAATAAGAACTTATTCGGTTATGTACTAGTTAAGGTTATGTATGCTTAAGTCATGTCTAAGCTATGTAATCAGTGTTTAAGTTACGAGACCTTGGGACGTGAATAAATTATATTAATTAAATATAATTTATTCGGTAATAGTTGTGTATTATTCCGCTGTGCGATGAGACATTTAGTCATAATATTTATTGTGGTGTTAGATTTTAGAACGTGACAAACCTAATTCGAGTGACCCTGTGGCGGTTCGAATTTGGGGGCGTCACAACAGCGCAGCCATTTGTGGGTCCCATAACAGAAAATTGTCGGATGAAAAAAACGACACGACTGTGTTTTCTAATAATAACGACGTAAAGGTTATTGTTAAAACTGTTAGAATATCCGGTGGGTAAAGTAAAGTAATACGTGGTGTTGCACAGTAGCACACGGTATTGCACTGTATTTTATATTATTGTTAATTCAATAATTGTTACTACACAGTATTTCACATTATCAGATCAATAATTCATATTATTTGAATAATATTATTAAATAGCATTATTGGCTTGGCAATGTCTAAGGAAGTTCTGTCTATGAGGGGTTATTTAATTGCGCGCCAGTAAGGAAAAATCCTTATCGGAAGTCCCCTCTTTCCTGGGAACGACCATGGCTGTCAATATTGTAGTTCTGTAATATAATTTGTAAATAATTAATTAATAATTTATATGATAAGGAAATATTTATTCAATATGGATATAAATGAAGGAATTAGTACTGATGTTTTTATCAGTATTTTATCGGAATGAAGGTGTGGAAAATCAGCCGTATGTAAATTTCGGTTATTTTTTGTTCTAAATTTGAAAAAAAATTCTTCCACGAAGTTGTAGAGAATTAAATTTCCTATGGAATAGACATAAGATTCGTATTTTTCTGATAAAAGGCCTATTTTTTATGAATTATAGAAGTTCCGAAATATTGGGTCTAAATTAATTTTTGGGATTATAAATATTTTTTAAAAGAAAAACATTTTTTAAATGTTGGTGGCCCCCACTGGTGTGCTGATGAATTTGGTCAAGGGGTGGGCGTGAAATGTTTTTTATAAAATATTATTTTATTAAATTTTCTGCTTTGGCGTTCTAAGCATTTTTCTATAAATAGGATGCTTAGTTTAGAATTGAAAATCACTCCAAAATCAGAAGTTTGTTTCTCTATAATATCGAGCGTATTTTTGTAAGTATTTCGATACTTTGAGTGTTGCTATATAGTACAAGTTTCCTTCAGCATTATATCTGATATTCAAGTCAGAAGTACTGTTCTTTTGAGGTAAGGGATGTTATTTTTTTTCGTAAATGATGTTATTTCTTTCAATATCATTACACCGAAATATTGGTATTAATTTTATTATGAAATTTTTATCTTTTCATATCGAGGTTACTATTCATGTATACGACACTATTCACGTATACGGCACTATTCACGAATACAGTACTATTCACGAGTACTATTCATGAAGTATGATTTTTCTTATGAAATTTCTACCTTTTTCATTCGGAGTTACTATTCACGTATACGATACTATTCACGTATACGAAACTATTCACGAATACGTTACTATTCACAGAAAAAATAAATTTTCTTTTCTTTGTCCAAGTTGTCTGTTATGGTTCCTATCTTTGATTGGATCCATATTTTGAACTTCATTCTTGAATTTTACTCCACAATTGATTATTATGGAGTATTCTTGAACTTGGATAAACTAAATTACGAATCCCTAATCTTTGTCTTTTATCTCACTGGATTTGTTGTTTATATTATTTTTCATCATTCTTAGTCCTAAATGATGATATAACTGAATATCTTTGGCCTGTAGTGCAAAGATGAATTATTACTTGATGAATATTTTTGGCCTATAGTACAAAGATGAATGATTACTTGATGAATATCGTTGGCCTGTAGTGCAAAGATGAATGATTACCTAATGAATATCTTTGGCCTCTAATGCAAAGATGGACAGGTGTTAAGATGAACATGACCAACTGGTGATACAAATGAATATCTTTGGCCCGTAGTTCAAAGATAAATATTTAATTTGAGATATATATTGATTGACAGTGATAAAATATTGATAATGGACTTTTAAATCATAGAATATAGTAAACATCATTTTCTACTTAATTATTCTGATAAATTATTATTTTCGCAGCAGTTGTTGATCTAAAACTGGTTGTCCATCATATTTTATCTGATTTGTTGAAGACTAACGATAATTTATCTTCCATTATCTTAGTTATAATATTCTTTATTGGGCTAGTTGAGCTCACCCTTTACTTCTGTTGTCCTCTTCAGGAAATGAGAATGTGGCAGGGACTAGTCGGGGGACAAAGTGATGGTTCGAGTTAGAGCAGTAGAAGTCCTCACTATTTTTTATAAAATAGTTTGATAATAACTATAATGAGGACTCAGTTTGAGTGTTTATATTTTCTACATTTGTATTGACACCCACAGCTTGTATAGTTGTTCTGCTCACGACCTTTTGATATAAAATTTGTATTTGGATTATGTACCATGTGTTTGGCGACTCAGAATGGGTTAGGTTGATTGGACCTATTCTGGGGGCATCACAGTTGGTATCAGAATTTAGGGATATGGTCTCTGGCGGAGATCGGGGAATAGAACTAGGAGGGGAGAGACGAGTAAATCCTTCACTAGTATGTCCTACCTAAGCTTATCTGGTATTTAATTGTTCAGTCGGAGCATAGGGTTAATATGTGATATGTTAATTTATTTAATTAACCCTTGTTTTGTGGCAGTATTTGAGAATGACAACTGAAAATGTTAATAATGGAGTGAATGAAACCGTTGAGACACCTTTAATCACCAAGCTGGAGAACGTGCAACAGGAAGGCAATGTTCCTCTTGAAAACAACACCACTGGTCAGACGATGAATGATGGGATGTTTAGAAGCTTTTTGCAATTCATGCAAAACCAAACGAGGGAGACTCGTGTGCAAAATATAGGTGAAAATAATAACAACACGCGGATTGTCACTGCCAAGCAGTTCAAAGAGTTGGGACCACCAGAGTTTCAGGGAAAGCCAGATCCAATCAAGGCAGAGACGTGGGTTAATCAAATTTCCAAGATATTTGATGTCTTGGGATGCACGGAGGAACAGAAGGTTCCATTCGCCACCTTTATGTTCCGTGGAGAGGCAGATTACTGGTGGGAATCTGTGAAGCGTACCCAGCATGCCTCACTTAAGATGTCTTGGGAAGTGTTCCAGAAACTGTTCAATGACAAATACTTTCCTGAAAGTATTCTTCATATGAAGGAGGTAGAGTTTATCAGACTGGAACAGAACAACATGACTGTGTCCTAGTACGAGGCTAAGTTCACGGAGTTATCCAGGTTTGCACCTCATTTGGTAGAGATTGAGGAACGTATGACACGGATGTTTTTGAGAGGTTTGAAACCCGAAATTTGTCAATACCTCATTTCTCACAAATTTTCTCTATATTCAGATGTTGTGAACATGGCTCAATTATTAGAGCGAGATAATGAGTCTGTTCAACCAAGGGACCACAACCAGGGTCATACCAGTGGCAGCAGTCATCGGAGCAATGACAACCAGCGGGGAGGAAAGTATCATGACAAAGCGGTAACCACTCCGGTGGTAATCGTGGCTATGATAATAGAAGAAATGAGTCAGGGGGAGATTTCAAAAAGAGAAGGTACAACAATGACAATGTGACGCCCCCAAATCCACGTTCCTTCGAAACCTCGGATTCGGTGCAGTCACGATACTACTAACGCCAAACTATTATATCTTTTATTCATTACTAAAAGAATACATCTTTACTTATTACAATTTAGAATATAAATTCTATTTATATCCAAGATCTCAGCTTTACATCATGTTCGATGTTACTAAAATGCGGAATAATTTAAACTTTTCAATATCCTTTGAATAAATTCTTTTATTGATTCCATAACTTGAATCAATTACAACCCTTGAATCAATTATAAAATATGATTCCTTCTTATCTGAGTTATCGTATAAACATTAACAACTCAACTCGATATCCTCTATGTATTATCTAATACATTCTTACAATACAACAAGTATTAAACAGTGTAAGCAACTATCGAGTACATCATCTAGAATCTAAACATGGTCCAGACAATAATCTAAGTAATATTCTTCAATGCGATACTATCTATCTTTATCAATCAAGAAGCACGAAATCTTTACCGTGAATCCTTAACCTGCAAAAGTGGTTATTTGCAAGAGTGAGCTCGACAGCTCAGCAATTCTAACAGTCCTCATGCATCACATAGCATATAACATCATACTCAGTTCATGCATTTATAAACAGTTTATATTTACTACGCATGTTACTTTTCACATAACAAGTATATCATCAAAGATCAACTTTCAATCTCATTTATACTCATATACAGTTCATATATAAGTTCACATTATCACAGCATAATATAATTCAACTAACAGTTATTGAATTCATATATCAAATAGGAACTGAAAGACTTGCCTGATTCGTAGTTTAACAACTACGACTTAACTGCTTAAAGCTATCTGCACTTCGTGTATTCCTACACAGTTAT
Organism: Panax stipuleanatus; assembly: GCA_020205555.1. Lineage (NCBI taxonomy): Eukaryota > Viridiplantae > Streptophyta > Magnoliopsida > Apiales > Araliaceae > Panax > Panax stipuleanatus. Next base: position 35,072,958 of record CM035120.1, read on the forward strand.
ATAATCATGGATTTACATCCATCAGTCATACATTTCATATGCTCCTAATAGAATAACAATTCGTATATCGTTTTCTAATCTTGATTTCGTTTCACTCTATCTTAGGATAACCACGATGTTACAACATCATACCTTCATACTTATTCTATAGAAACCATTCTATTTCGGTCCTTAGGGTCCTTAAGGAAAATAACTTAGGACCAGACAGTTAACAAACTGTTCTTGGCAGCTCTGCAACACGCCGCGGCCGCGCGGCAATTTAGCTTGGGAGTGGCGCGGCCGCGCGACTCCCTGCCAGAACCAGAACTTAGATTTCATAAACTTAGTTTGGTCCTAACATATCATGCATTCTGATATATATTATACACACACATTAAGTAGGCATGCTCGTGCTTATACTACACATGTATACTTAATCACATAGTCTATGCTTTTGAAATTCATTTTCTCGAATATGCGTGCATAGGTGAAATCCATGTTTCATCACATGATGCTTATGTCAACATGTCTATAGGCATAATGAATCCTAATATACATTCTCGTGTGATCATAATGTAACTCACTCCGTGTTTGATGCTATCATCTTACACATTCTAAACATTTCATAAAAATCGCTTTAAGTCAACAAAGGTAACTAAGTATATGCAAAGTACCTTGTAGTCATGATTCTCATGTATTAGAACACATATATAAGTCATCTATACATGCTCAATGATCAGAACGTGGACATCCTATATATATGTCCAAAAACTCTAAGTTTGTCTTTTGAAATCATTTTAAATTTAAACAATGTGTTCTAGTGTATGCTCAATACCTTCGACTCACATATCATGCATATCTAAACCATATAATCATGCTTAAAAAGTCAGAATATAAACATGACTTATATACGCCAAAATTTATTTATAAAACCTTAAGTTTTCATTAAAAACTCCACTACAACAAGGTATAATTGTTTACCATTAGCCAAGGTAATTAATCAACAACTACCTTCATACCCATTGATACACATAACCAAGACACTTACACATGTCTCAAAAGTTCGACTCAAAGAACACAAAATTCGTCAAGTCTCATTTTCAAAACTTTACGTTTTCTTTTAGGAAATTATGTTAAACCAACTAATACAACTCACTATGTGCATGACAACCTTAGTACACATGTCAGACCCCTTTCTGAAATTATTAGAGTCTAACTAGTATGCTTAACCAACCTAGAAAACACAAAATCATCAAAAGTTTCTGCAGAGGGCTCGGCCGCGCCCCATTTGTACTAGGGAGACGCGCGGCCGCGCGTCCCCGTTTCCAGACCAGAAACTTTTCTGCTAAAATTGAGCTTCAGCTAATCCTTTTCTTACTTCATGTAACAAGCTTGAAAGCCATCATATTGTATCTATAACATATATTTAGACTCTACTTAACATGTTAACATCATCTTACATATCAATTGTTCACTAATTCATGAAACCTCTACTAATTTATCAAATTCAAGACTAAAAATTCAAAGTTAGAGTTATACCTCTTGGAGCCTTGAATTACTAAGCTTGCTTCCCAAATCAGTTTTCTCACATAACTCTCATCACCATATTCTCTATATCAACTTAGCAATAAATTCAAGTAACTAGAATTGTGAAGGGAAGGGTCTCTATTTTTAGAAAAACTCTTACCCAATTCATAGCTTTGCCCAACAATTTAAACCAAAGGAAAGAAGGAGAAGATGATGGGCAAAAAGGAGTTGGTGAAGCATACTATTTGAGCCACTCCCCCCACCATTATTGAAATCATTGCCTAGCCATCATCACCATCCTAGAGTTTGGGCAATTGAAGACATAGCCTAGACCATTGGCCTATTCACGTGTATGAAGAAATGGACAATGATTTTGGGACAAGCTACAAACTCAGCATTAGTATATTTGCATGCTAGCATACTTATGTTATATCTCATTTTTGGCTTACTAAATCAATTTCAATGACTTAATGTTACTATATTACATTAAGCTATAGGTATACATATATATATATATATATATATACATATGTACACCCACATATTACAAGCATACCAATATATATAATAATGTACCTCATGTACATTGGTTTAACCCATTAATATCTTAATTGAACTAGATATAAAATAGTTGAGTATTCTCATACCATAATTTTCCATAAAATTATTATCATAAACATACTCAAATATTATAATGATAATTAATATCAACCATTCATTTTCTTCTAATACTTCCAATTAAATCCCCTTGATTTAGCTTCATTATTTATGCCACACAAGGCATAATTATATGAACTTAGTACTTAATAGTCCACAAGTTTATAATAATATAATCTCCTAAGATAATATTATACTCAATGTTACATCTTATAATATGTTCATAAAGTAATACCATTACATTACTAATTTACATGTTCTCTATTATAATCAATCTATTACCCTCCTATGGGTAATACCCAATGGTCAAAGAGGAGTTGGTGGCTAACTCCACCAACTACTACTATTCATGGTCCTTCCTCATCATTACACCTTATAACATGCTCATGGTGTAATTACATTTCTTATTATATGCTTTCTTAGCAACAATGTAGTAATTGAATTAACAAACTCTACACACCAATGTATTGCATCTATTCATTATCAAGCTATTATTCTCCTATGGTTATTACCCAAAGGGCAAAAGAGAAGTTGGTGGCTAACTCCCACCAACTACCACTATTCATGTACCCTAACCACTTAATTGACCATTATTGCTCTCACATGGACTAACTTGCAAGCTTATATCTAATAACTTAATGTTATTACCATATGATATGATAGGGTCACACATACACCCAATCATATAATCCATGTACATTTGACAATACCGAATATATTTTAATTGAGTAGTGTCACACCCCATTATTGTAACTTTATTATTACACTTAATCATATAGTTTCCTATATTATATAGTTTTCTTGAAGTGTCACACTTCATTCCATATTATATAGATGTATCTACTATATAACTTATAATCACACATCATTGCACATAGGAATTTATTCACATAATAATAATAATTAATTCCATTAATTATTCATTCATTAATTTATTTAATGAATGTTTATTCCACCACTTTGCCACACTAGGCATATCTCACAAGCTTACCTTAAGCTTATTATCACTCCCATCACACTTTAATATTCTTTTAATATAAGGTTTGTGTGACACATGCACTTTAATGCTAAATTATTTAGCTACCTTGAACAATTATATGTATAACCTTTACACTAGAATAATTAATATTTACTCTATTAATTATTATAAAATCTACGATAAAATAATAACTTAAGTTATTTAATATATTGAAATAACTTAGTTTTATTTCATTAATAAACTTTCTTGAAAATACATTAGGAATTATGTATTTTGCCATAACATAAAATATTATGTTTTCTCCAAATAAAGATATTCATTGTTAGAAAATAATTTACTTATTGTCTCAAGATATTATTCTTAATATAATATCTACTAAAATAATTACATGTATGGCACATGTACATACATTATATATAGAAAATAGGTAATAAGTTTATTTTCTATTATAATAATTTATTTCCATCAATTTATTTATATATAGCAAATATATTTTAATTTATTTACCATATTAATTAATCACACTTATTACATCATACCAAAAACATATAGGGTAATATTATTATTCAAAAATAATATTTCCTCCTTTATTAAAATAATTCAATATTAGAATTTATTTTAATATCCTTTATAATAATTATTTCTCTTTCTTTTCTATAAATTGTTCCCAAAACAATTTCTTCAAATATTTATTTAAAGATATAATGATTCCCATTTCTCTTTAATAACGTATATATATCTATTAACGTTATTTGTACATTAGACTTTCACATATATTACCATTCTAAGTAATATATATAAAAGTATCAACTATAGTTACATATTCAACACACTTATTAATTCACTCATTTACTTAAGTAAATTAAACCTTGTACCATATTACCTTAGTTAATTAAGGTTCAATATTCACATTATATTATTCCATAATATAACTCTCAACTTAAATTAACCAATATTTATTCTTATTAGTTAATTCCTTAACTAACTCATGCTTCACTATCCAAACCTATTCACGGATAGCTTAAGTGCTATTAATAACCTATATTATAAACATACGAGTTATTAGTACACATACACAAGAATATGGTGATTATACATTAAGGATATTTAATGTCACCAACTTACTATGATAAAATAATTCTATAAATTATTTAATATCGATAGGAATTTATCCACTTCCTTTACCTCAATTGAATCGTCTCTAAAATAAATAACAAATATATATTAATAATATATTCATTAATCACAAAAACGCATATTACATAGTCCATATATATCTTTTTATTCGAACCCATCTCACGGTTTAAAAATTTTATTTATTAAATCCTTATTTAATAATATCTGAAAATTCGGGTTCTTACAGACAACGTGAAGACGTTAGCACCAGTATCAACTGTTTCTAGGGGAGGAGAACGACCACCGGTCGTATGTTATAAATGCGGGAAAGAGGGACACATCAGTCCAAACTGCCCACAACAATTCACGTGTGCTATAACTGTGGAAAGGAAGGTCATATAGCTCGAGAGTTTCCTGTAGCGAAACCAAGTCCAGCGGGGATGGTGCCTCCAAAGGCTATCCCAGACAAGTCAAAGTCGATGGTTCCTGGAAGAGCGTTTGTCGTGACTGTCCAAAATGCGAGGAACCCGAACGAGGTGATCACAGGTAAGCTAATCATAAACTCTTACGAAGTTTACACCTTGTTAGATACCAGTGCTACCCATTCTTTTATTTCACCTGCTTGTGCTCAACATTTGAACTTGACTTCTGAGAAATTAGACTTTGACTTATCTGTTGAAACTCCGTTGGGTGAAACCTTCGTTACATCTACAGTTTATAAATCATGCTTGATTCAAATTGGTACCCTCACCCTACCTGTTGATCTTATATCTTTGAAAATACTTGCATTTGATGTGATTTTAGGAATTGACTGGTTAACCAATTATCATGTCAAAATTGATTATTTTCGTAGGGTTGTTAGTTTTCATATTCCTAACCAACCTGTTGTGCGAATTCAAACAACCAAACCACTAAAATCAATTAATGTCATTTCAAGTCATAAAGCTATTTGTTTATTGAAAAATGGATGTCAAGCTTTCTTAGCCCATGTCACTGATCTAAACTAGAATACGTCAGATTTGAATAATATTTCTGTTGTTAACGAGTTTCCTAATGTATTTCCCGAATAACTTTCCGGTCTACCCCTAGAACGTGAAGTTGAATTCTTTATTAACCTTGAGCCCGATACAAAACCCATTTCTAAAACCCCATATCGAATGGCTCCTATTGAACTTCAGGAGTTAAAGGTCCAACTACAGGAGTTGCTAGACATTGATTTTATACGTCCTAGTACGTCTCCTTGGGGTGCTCCTGTTTTATTCGTAAAGAAGAAAGACGGGAGTATGCCACTTTGTATTGACTATCAGGAATTAAACCATGTCACCATCAAGAATAGGTATCCACTACCTCGCATTGATGACCTGTTCGACCAGTTGCAAGGAGCACAATTCTTTTCAAAGATCGATCTTCATTTTGGATATTATCAGCTTAAGATTAAAACTGAGGATATTCCGAAGACTGCCTTCAGAACTCGGTACGGGCATTATGAATTCTTAGTCATGTCTTTTGGATTGACCAATGTCTATACTGCGTTCATGGACATGATGAATCGAATATTTGAGAAATATTTGGATTATTTCATGGTTGTCATTATTGATGACATCCTAATATTTTTTTTACTTAGAACGAACTCAACACGCGGCAACGACGTTGGCTTGAGCTATTGAAAGATTACGATCATACCATCCTATACCATCCTGGAAAAGCGAACGTGGTAGCTGACGTGTTAAGTAGAAGATCATATACAGGAACGAGTGCGATATTGTAAACGTGAAGCGCCATTTTGTATGACATACAAAGGATGGAGATAGAGTTAAAGACTCTAGGGACCCACATGATAATATACACGTAGAACCAAATTTAATTGATAAAGTTAAAGCTGCTCAATCTACAGACCTAGAGCTGACGAATATGTAGAAGAAGGTGCACGAAGATGCTATTCCAGAAGCAAGAATCGATGAAGAAGGAATACTTCAAGTCAACTCCAAACTTTGTGTTCCTAACGACTCTGAATTGAAGTATAGAATCATGTTGGAGGCACACAACACACCGTTTGCAATCCATCCTAGAAGTACCAAAATGTATTGTGATCTTCGACATACATTCTGGTGGAGCAACATGAAGAGAGAAATCGCGGAGTTTATCTCGACGTGTTTAACGTGTAAACGTGTCAAGGCGGAGCATCAAGAGCCATAACGTGTGAAGAACCCCGAGCCTCTCGCTGGTGACTTCCTGTGTGGGATGCACCGAAGGTAGACTCTCCGTAGGGGACACCGTTTTATGTGGTGGCAAACTGATAGGTACCATTGTGAAGTGCTATGGTTGAAGCACCATGAGAGTCACTAGTTGGAATCGAGAAAATGACCTGGGAGTTAGAATTGGATATGAAAGCGAGGTATCCTCACTTTTTCGACATACCAGGTACGCTCGTTAATTTCGAAGACGAAATTTATTAAGGAGGGGAGGTTGTAAGACTCCAACTTTTTATGAATAAAATTGAATTTCCTCTATATATTATTTTTGAATAATAAGGGGTTGATTTGAATGATGTGGTAAGTTAGGGGTAATACTTGCAAATATTTTAAAATAAGCAAGTGGTTATAAAATATATTCATTGTTGTCGGGAAATATTCGTACGACGGCGCAGCCATTTGTGGGCCCCATAACGAAAAATTATCGGATGAAAAAAATAACACGAATGTGTTTTCTAATAATAACAGTATAACGGTTATCGTTAAAACTATTGGAATACCCGGTGGGTAAAGTAAAGTAATACAGCGTTGTTGCACAATAGCACACGGTATTGCACAGTATTATATATTATTGTTAATTCAATAATTGTTACTGCACAGTACTTCACATTATCAGATCAATAATTCATATTATTTGAATAATATTATTAGATAGCATTATTGGCAATGTCTAAGGAAGTTATGTCTAGGAGGGGTTATTTAATTGCGCGCCAGTAAGGAGAAATCCTTATTGAAAAGCCCCCTCTTTTCTGGGAACGACCTAGTTGTCAATATTGTAGTTCTGTAATATTATTTGTAAATAATTAATTGTATTTATATGATAAGGAAATATTTATTCAACGTGGATATAAATGAAGGAATTAGTGCTGATGTTTTTATCAGTATTTTGGCGGAATGGAGGTGTGGAAAATCAGCCGTATGTAAATTTTGGTCAGTTTTTGTTCGGAATTTGGAAAAATTTTCTTCTACAAAGTTGTAGAGAATTAAATTTCCTGTGGAATGGACATAAGATTCATATTTTTCTGATAAAAGGGCTATATTTTATGAATTATAGAATTTCCGAAATATTGGGTCTAAATTGATTTTTGGGGTTATAAATATTTTTTAAAAGAAAAACATTTTTTAGATGTTGGTGTGCCCCACTGGTGTGCTGATAATTTGGTCAAGGGGTGGGGGTGATTTTTTTTATATAAAATATTATTTTATTAAATTTTCTGCTTTGGCGTTCTAAGTATTTTCCTACAAATAGGGTGTTAGGTTAGAATTGAAAATCACACCAGAATCATAAGTTTCTTTCTCTATAATATCGAGCGTATTATTGTGAATATTTCGATACTTTAAGTGTTGCTATACAGTACAAGTTTTCTTCAGCATTATATCTGATATTCTAGTCAGAAGTACTGTTCTTTTGAGGTAAGGGATGTTATTTTTTTCGTAAATGATGTTATTTCTTTCAATATCATTACACTGAAATATTGGTATGAATTTTATTATGAAATTTTTACCTTTTCATGTCGAGGTTACTATTCACGTATACGACACTATTCACGAATACGGTACTATTTACGAGTACTATTCATGAAGTATGATTTTTCGTACGAAATTTCTACCTTTTTCATGTCGGGGTTACTATTCATGTATACGACACTATTCACGAATACATTACTATTCACAAAAAAATTAAATTTTCTTTTCTTTATCCAAGTTGTCTGTTATGGTTCCTATCTTTGATTGGATCCAAGTTTTGAACTTCATTCTTGAATTTTGCTCCACAATTGATTATTATGGAGTATTCTTGAACTTAGATAAACTAAATTATGAATTCCTAATCTTTGTCTGTTATCTCACTGGATTCGTTATTTATATTATTTTTTATCATCCTCAGTCTTAAATGATGATATAACTGAATATCTTTGGCATGTAGTGCAAAGATAAATTATTACTTGATGAATATCTTTGGCCTGTAGTGCAAAGATGACTGATTGCTTGATGAATATCTTTGACCTGTAGTGCAAAGATGAATGATTTCCTGATGAATATCTTTGGCCCGTGGTGCAAAGATGGACAGGTGTTGAGAGGAACATGACCAACTGGTGATACAATTGAATATCTTTGGCCCGTAGTGCAAAGATAAATATTTGATTTGAGATATATATTGATTGACAGGGATAAAATATTGACGATGGACTTTTAAATCATAGAATATAGTAGACATCATTTTCTACTTAATTCTTCTGATAAATTGTTGTTTACGCTGTAGTTGTTGATCTAAAACTGGTTGTCCATCATAATTTATTTGATTTGTTGAAGACTAACGATAATTTATCTTCCATTATCTTAGTCATAATATTCTTTACTGGGCTAGTTGAGCTCACCCTTTACTTCTATTGTCCTCTTCAGGAAATAAGAATGTGGCGGGATTAGTCGGGGGACAGAGTGATGGTTCGAGTTAGAGTAGTAGAAGTCCTCACTATTTTTGTAAAATAGTGTGATAATAACTATAATGAGGACTCAGTTTGAGTGTTTATATTTTCTACATTTGTATTGACACTCACAGCTTGTATGGTCGTTCTGCTCATGGCCTGTTGATATAACATTTGTATTTGGATTATGTACCATGTAGTTTGGCGACTCAGAATGGGTTGAGTTGATTGGACTTATTCTGGGGGCGTCACAGGTGATCCACCAAGAAAGAACAATAATTCAAGAAGAAGGGTGTTTGGCAAAATCCTAATTTCTATCTCTATAGAAAATGTGTATTCTCCCAACTTTTAGAATAAAGTGTGTAACCATGTTCCATAATAAGACTTTCTTATTTATAGATGTAGGCAGCCCACCTAGGATTAGGATTTTATATTAATTAATTTAACACTTTTAATTTATTAGGCTTTCCAATCTTATTGTGAATAATTAAACTATTTTAATTAATTAGCCTCCTAATCTTATTAGAAATATATATATATATATATATATATATATATATATATATATATATATATATATATGAGAGTATCTTATTAATTAATACACAAACTCCTTTAGGAATTAAATAATAATAATAGTAATAATAATAAGACTCCTCTTATTAATTTATATTTAATATTTCTAAAATATTAAATAATAAATATTAAGCTATTTAATTTATTCTATCACCATAGATTAAATTAAGTATGCTTAACTTATTATTACGATTATGTCATTACATTCTTTAATAAATATTCTTTATTTTATCGTGTGACCCTTTACGTTTTCCATATTAAACCGGTTGTGAATAAATCAATTAGAAAAATTCTAATCTTATTTAAATAAATAAATTAAACTAATAATTTATTTAAATAAATAACATTTATTCTACAGTAAGAGGTAAGTCCCCTTAGCGATCAATGACTTTCTAGATAATATAGATTTCAACATTAATCATAAAAGAACCTTTGAGTAATAGTTACCGTACAATTCAATCCTTCCACCACACAATGTCCTAGTTAAATATAAGATATGGAATTACTGTAAAGTCTTATTTTATTTAATTATATGTATTTCGATTCTTAAATGCACAACTCCAAATAATGCAAATTAGAAACTCATTTCTAATTTTATTCCACCTTGGCCAAATATTCCTGGGTTATCATTTATCGAATCACATAGGACATTTCTCTTTTTTTACTAGAAGCGATAGATTCTTTATTGATCATTCATTACCCTTAGGGTCTTAAAGGACATGTCAAAGTATAACTTATCATACATAAGATACTATGATAATCTCAAATCTAAGGATCACTTGTACTGCTATCACTACAGGAATTCCTGTTGACAGGCAAGTAAAACTCCATTAGATATTCCTTAGCAAACCACGTTCAGTGAACTTATTCTCCAATAAGCACATACATACTTGCTTTAGTGTCTCCACAGAAATGATCATGAGATCAATCATCCTCATCTAATGAGCAAGCAACGTATGTACCAATATATCCGGATTCGCTAATCCCTTTTTTAGTAATCCAACGATTAGGAACTATTTTAGTTTTAAGCTATCTAAGAATTTAGATCTCATTAGCATGATAATCATCATGATTCTAAAAGCATTGCTTAAAACTATGGGTTTATCACATATTAATATAACAGCACCATATAGATAAATTAAAAGCCTTTATAAATTACCTTTTGTTAATAATAAATTAATAAGATTGTTACAAAGTATATGCTTTATCATCAAACATGATTGGCTTGTGTGCGTACTACTTTCAATCTCCCACTTGAACAAAAGCCAATCGCCACGGTATCTATACCCTTCTTTTCTAATGTGACGATCATCCTACTGTTGGATAAGCTTCACTAAATGGATATGCAATGTTGTTTTTAAGAGTCCACTATCTATATAGTGACTTCTCCTTTTTTTGTGATTCCTCTAATCAAGTGAAAGTGACGCAACACATATTTGGATCCAAGATAAGTTTTAGGAACTATTCCCAGTTCAATAATGAACTTTTCATCCAAACATCAACTTGCAACTTCATTTACAGCTATATATTGTGTCTTTGTCACTAAACCAGTAACTCTTTGCTGTTTGGAACCTTTCCAATTCACTGCACCACCGTTCAAGGTAACGCTTTATCCTAAAGTGAATTTGTTGTCATCCTAGTCAGTCTAAAAAAACTTGAGTCTATTTAGTCCTCTAGTTTTAATTCAGACCCACCATGAATATTGATCACATCTTTAGTGTCGGTTAAGTACTTTAAGATATTTTTCACTGTCTTACAGTGATCTTCTCCAAAATATAATCGATCAACATCAGGTCATGTATATTTTATTGCATACATGATAGTAACTCATTCGATCTCTCTTTTATTGAGGATAATTTAGAGATATACACTCTATGGCTCATCTATATGAGACATCTCTTGGAGTTTGTCATGCTAAACGCCTTTAGCATCGAATGAATATATGTTCCTTGGGTCAAGCTGAGCATCCTTTTAAATATATCAATATAGATCTTTATCCCCAAAATATATGATATTCTACCCAAATCATTCATTGAGGAATGTTTAGATAACTTTATCTTTACTGATTGTAACACTATGATGTCATTCCTTATTCGTAATTTATCAACATATAATTCTAGGAATGTCACAGCGCTCTCAATGACCCTTTTGTACACACTATGTTCGTTCTCATTGTAGACACTCAAAATTTCATTTTCCTGTTACTAACTATGTATGAGGGTAAAAGAGTCTTTTTCACACTCTAAAGATAACCCTGGAGGACCACAACATCAAATCCATACCCAGAGACAATCTCGGGATATCAAATCAACCCTTAGAAATGACCCTGAGGAAGAACAAAGTCAACATCAGTCAAACCTCAGAGATAACCCTGAGAGAAGACCGCTACACCTGCGTCAAGCCTGGAACCAAACCAGAAGTGCAAAAGAGTGATTTTTCCAACTCAACATCAAATCAAATCAAATTACCATGAAAAAGATTATATAGAACCAGCACAACAAATCCCAAGTGAAAACTGCGCCAGACAGATCAACGGATTGATTGTGAAAACTTGAAGTCAGGTTATGGACCAATCTTCACAGATTGAAAAAAAGTTAAGTCACATGTCATTGCATAGCTCTCGGAAAGAGCTTTCCTGAATGATATGGCACGTCTCCATAGGACTCCCAGATCAAAAGTTATGAAGGTTCAAGCAGACTACGCGTTGGTCGGAGTGTACGTACTTCGAGATAGCGGGGCCCACCGGGCGGGACCCACCAAAAATAATGTAGGTAGACCCACGGCTGATCGGGTCTATAAATAAGACCCCCAATCAACCAAAAAAGAAGAGAAAAAAAGATAAAAATAGAGGAAATTCCGCACATTTCAGCTCTTAAACCTACCTATAATGCTCCAAACTTCAATTTTACTCTTCCAAAACACTTTTATACATATATATACTAACATATCAAGTTTTAACTAGTGGAAACAGAGTTTTCAAGCCTACCAAGTGGTTTAAAGCCTCTAGCACTAAACACTTTAATATTTCTGGTGCTCTGAAGCTTTTTACTACTTTAACACACACACACACACACACACACATATATATATATATATAAGCATATATATGTATTTATAGCTTCTGGTTTCGCCTGAATTTCAAATCTGTGGCCTTTCTGGCTTCAATCTATGTATATATAAGTTTATATATACATTTATAAGTGTTATTTTGGCCTGGATTGCAAATCTGTGACTTTTATCACTTTAATATATATATATATATATATATATATATTTATAAGTGTTATTTAGCCTGGATTATTAATCTATGGCATTTTCGGCTTTAATATATATATAACTATATAAATATATATTTACATTAACTCAGTCATGCCTGGAATATGAATATGTGGCTTTTTCTGCTTTAATATATATATATATATATATATATATAGGATAAGGCTCTGAAACGAACTATTCATAAACGAACATATGTAGGACCCAGTGTTGAAGGTTGTTGATTGGCCCAATTATGTACCATCATATATTCTAAATTAGTGTTAAATATTCTCATCCAATTAACAACCTTCAACACTGGGTCCTAAATATATTCGTTTACAAACAGTTCGTTTCAGAGCCTTATCCTATATATATATATATACTTATACTAACTCGTTTGGTCTGGATTGCTAATCCGTGGCCTTTTTAGCTTCAATATATATAAGCATATATATATATATATATATATATTTACATTGATCAGTCACGCCTAGATTGTAAATCTGTGGCTCTTTCCAGCTTTAATATATATATATATATAAGTATTTATATATTATTTATTTAATGTGATTAAATATTTGTTTTAATTGTTCATTGATGTAAATTTGTTATAATGTAAAGTTTATTAACTAGATTTATCTAAATCTAGCCATATCTAACTTTCAATTGGTTCAAAAGCTGTAAAATTGGAACAGTTAAGCTAGAATGACTAAGATTTCTTTAAGTCTAGTTTTCTTTCTAATTTTGTAAATATTAAAGCAACTACGCGACCCTAGATCTGTATCTAGAGGGAACGAAAAGCTTAGGCTACGCGCATGCAAGGTTTTAACCGATGAATCCTTTGTATTGCGACGTCTAGATTTTAATTTGCATCTTATTTCAATATCTCTGCTTTGCAAGCTTTTTGATAATATTATGTGAGCCTAGAAATCACGGGATTTACTGATTAACCACATAAATCTAGATCTGATTCCCACGATGGACAAATTTAAACTGTAAATACGGCTTGCCTGTCTTTTTGTAAATATAAATCAGAGGGACCTTAAAACGGTTATCCGGATTTAAGGTCTCAGCATCGTAAATTTTGATTTGTAGTGCTCGGGTAACTTCGATGGATTTCATGCCCATAAGGAGCCCGACACTTATGTATATATTATTTGGTCGAGAATGCTTCGCATCTCGATAATAAAATCAAAATCAGCTGAATGCAGAATAAAATGGGAGTATGAAAAGGCTTCAATTCCTTTATTAGCGAAAGCGTTTGAAAATCATCTTTCAAAACATCATTTTCATATCTTATCTAAAAATGGACTTTTCCAATAAATCAAACCCTTCGTATATAGGTTCAACGAAGCACAACACTACTTCCAAATAAAGCACCTAGGCCCAATTACTATAAGCACACACATTGCAAATAAATTAGGGAAATTGAAAGACGCGATAACCGTGTTTCACGGAAGTTGGGGGGTGTCTAACACCTTCCCCCCGCTTTATCAAGCCCTTGAACTCTAAGAATCTCGTTTTCCAAGGCCATAGGAAACAAAGTTCAATAATTGGGCCTACTTGCAAAAGTTTTCAAATAAAACTCGGTGTAGATAGTACAACCATTTAAAACATACCAACTGGCGACTCTGTAAAATCAAACTTTTCAAATCAGTCGACATTATATGTCAGCCTTTTCCTAAAAATTTACCCTTCAGATCAAGCAAATCAAATACAAAACAACAAGGGTAGAAACACATAGGAAAAGAGATCCCCAAAAATTTTTCTCGACGTCGACAGGTGGCGACTCTGCTGAGGACAGTAGAGGGATTTAGCCGCATTTCAATATTTTCAAAATTCCTTTTTTATCTGCATATGTGGATGATGTGTTTACATTGAATGGATGTAAATAAATGTTTTGCTGCTTTAAAATATTAGTGCTTCGCACAAATGTCATCATTACATACGGTAAGGCACGTTGTATGTGAATGTATGTTGTGTGATTCCTCCACCAGGAGGCGAACCCATCGGCGTTTGATTACTAGACTCAAAGAAGACTAATCATGCGAGGCTTAGGAAAGGCGCCACTCAGATCCACTCCAATTGAAAGATCGAAATAACTTCCCATCTAGTAAATTACGATGATCTGGGGACCTTCATGCCGAAAAGCCGCAAGAGTAGCCTAAGATAGGTCAGCCTCTGATAAACCAAACGCAAAGGGAAGTCCCTACATGCCTTTCCCTTTCAAATTCCATGTAAATTCGAATGTAAATTTCAATTCCATGTAAATATCAAAATATACATTTCATTCCCCGTCAATTTTATTTTTGCACAGATATCAAATCTTGTCATACTATACTATCAGCAAAACAACTAACAACTATTTTGTAGAAAAACATTAAAAAAAACCTACAAACTAACACATTGTATAACATGCATATTGTTAGTGTTTATCAAGGCTAAACTACTTACTCGTCTTGTAGGTAAGATTGGTTCCATTACCAGATCAAAATCTAAAAACGCACAAAGCCTATCCACCGACATGGCTGAAAGTGCCTAGCAAGAATCAGGTTCCGTATCTCGAAAGGAGTTTGAGGGACTTAAGAATCAAATAGCAGAGTTGGCTATCCTCCTAAAGGAACAAAGTAAAAGCACTTAGGGCCATACAACGCTCAATCAAACAGATTCCTCCTCACAGGGTGGCAATCAAAGTGCTGACAAAAAGGGGAAATGCAGATACATGAACCTCGATCCAGTGAAAGAACCAACAAAACCCTTGAAATCACAAATCTCAGGGAAGATCGGGAAACTGGCGATATTCGAAGGAAAGTCCAACAAATGGATGAAACCATCCGTTCAATAAAAGAAACTGGAACCTATGGAAGTGTCAATTACTCAGATCTCTGTATTTTTCCAGAGGCTCGTTATCCAGACAAGTTCCAAGTCCCAGATTTTAAAAAATACAACCGGATGGGAGATCCTTATACCCACCTGAAGGTATATATTGGAGAACTCGGATCCTATGCAGAAGATAAAAAGCTGAGAATGCGGTTATTTTAAAAATATCTAAATGGAGAAGACAGAGCCTAGTACGCTCGACTCGACAATGCCAAAATTCACAGCTGGGAAGAGTTAACCCACACCTTCCTAAATCAGTACAGCATGCAGTCACAAATGACACTGGATCGATACCAAGTAACTAAAGTCAAAAAGCAGAGACCTGAGTCTTTCCGTGAATATGCCCAAAGATGGAGGCGTATGGCAGCACATGTCAGCTCACCAATGATAGAAACTGAAATGGTGATAACTTTCATAAACATCCAAGAGACACCTTACTATGAGAGGATCCTAGCTGAAATAGGAAAGCCATTCTCAAAGATGATCAAACACGACGAAATGGCAGAGATAGGCCTAAAAGCAAGCAAGATTAAAGATCTCACTGCCTTAGAAGCAGTCACCGAGCATATACAGTCTGGCAACTATGCGAACGCTCCTATGAGGGTACCCAAGAAAGGCGATGAAGAAGTATCCCTCGTTTTATAGGGGAAAGCTAGGAGACCCAACCATAGTCCCCCCATTTGGAAGAGGGAAGACAATATGTAATTACAACAACAAACTCCATTCAACCAATGTCAGGACAAAAAGATAAAATTTGAAAGAATAAAAAATCGGGTGTTCACTCCACTAAGCGATTTCATGAAAAATGTATTGGAGTTATTAATCAAACAAAAGAAAATTATCGAATTGGTTCCACCTCTGGATCCAAAAAGTAAAAGATATAATCCAAGACTGAGATGTGCTTACCATTCAGGGTCTCCGGGACACGATACACAAGATTGTTGGTCATTAAAGCATAAAATCCAAAATCTGATCGAAAGCGACGAACTTGTGGCCCAACAACCTGACCATCCAAATGTCAACACCAACTTTATGTTAAAACATAATACGGAGGAAGTGAACATGATCGAGTCAGGAAGCGTCGAAATGTGTCCAAATCGTAAATTCATACGAAGGATGGATGAATACCCCCAAATGAACAAAACAAATGTCCTAGAGTTGGAAAATTCAGAGGAGGGTATGACATTGATGCAAAAATTGGATACGATCCAGCATCAAGTAACTCTGTTGGCTAATATGATAGTGCGCCAACATCAGGATACAAGGCAGCTTTTCACTCAACTATCAGAAAGCTAAGAGAAAAAGGAGGTTATTCAAAATGTAAGTCTATCTCCCTCTAAGATCAACCAGCTAAATGAAGAAGATCAAAGCATGTTGAATGGACGAGAAATGTGGAATGATAAAATTACTAGAAGATCTTGCCAAAGGAAATATCGTCCAGAGGAATGCGAATTCCCAAATAAAAAATATCAAGCAACATTCCAAACACTGGCAAACCCTCAAAATACTACTGATAGTAGTGTGCATACAAGCCAATCATGTATGATGATAAAGCACATACTTTATAAACAATCTTATTTATTTATTAATAAAAGAATTCAATTATTAAAGGCAATTAATTATTTACATGATGCTATTTTTATAATATGTAAATAACCTATAGTTTTAAGCAATGCTTTTAGAAGCATGATGTTGATTATGCTAATGAGATCTAAATTTTTAGAAAACTTAAAACTAAAATAGTTCTCAATCGTTGGATTACTAAAAACGGGATTAGTAAATCCAGATAGATTGGTACATATGTTTCTTGCTCATTAGATGAGGATGATTGATCTCATGATCATTTATGTGGAGACACTAAAGCAAGTATGTAAGTGCTTATTGGAGAATAAGTTCACTGAACATGACTCGCTATGGAATACCTAATGGAGTTTTACTTGCCTGTCAATCCTAATGTGATAGTAGTACAAGTGATCCTTGGACTTGAGATCATCATAGTATCTTGTATGTAATGAATTATACTTTGACTTATTCTTTAAGACCCTTAGGGTATATCAAAGGGTATGCTTGTGTATAATGAGTTACATATAGATAATGAATGATAAATAAAGAATCTACCACATCTAGTAAAAGAAGAGATATGTCCTATGTGATTCGTTAAATGACAACTCAGTAGTCATTGGCCAAGACAGAATGAAATTAGAAAGGAGTTTCTAATTTGCATTATTTGGAGTTGTGCATTTTCCAATCGAAATACATATGATTAAATAAAATAAGACTTGACAGTAATTTCATATCTTATATTTAATTGGGACATTGTATGGTGGAATGATTGAATTGTACGTTAACTATTTACTCACATGTTCTTTTATGATTAATGTTAAAATTTATATTATTTGGAAAGTCGTTGATCGCTAAGGAGGCTTATCCCTATTGTAGAATAAATATTATTTATTTAAATAAATTATTAGTTTAATTTATTTATTTAAATAAGATTAGAATTATTCTAATTGATTTATTCACAACCAGTTTAATATGGAGAATTTAAAGGGTCACACCATAAAATGAAGAATAATTATTTAAGAAGGTAATGGCATAATCGTAATAATGCATTAAGTGTAATTAATTTAATCTATGGTGATAGAATAGATTAAATAGCTTAATATTTATTATTTAATATTTTAAAAATATTAAATATAAATTACTAAGAGGAGTCTTATTAATATAATTATAATTATAATTATTTTAATTTCTAAAGAAGTTTAGGAATTAATTTAATATTAGTACTCTCATTTATTCCTAATAAGATTAGGAGGCAAATTAATTAAAGGAGTTTAATTAATTAATCCCAATATGTTTGGAAGCCTAATTAATTAAAATAATTTAATTAATTAAATAAAATCCTATGTCTAATAGGATTAGATGGGTTGACCAATATCTATTTAGAAGGAGTATTATGTTAGATATCAGTTGATGAAATTCTAATTATTTGAGAGTACTCTTTTTCTATAGAGGATAGAAAATTAGGGTTTTGTCAACCACCCTCCTTCTTGATAATTCTTATTCTTTGGTGGATCACCTCTAGAGGCCAAACACTTGGGTGGCTAACGTTGATCAAAGAAAGGAATTTATCCTGGATATTCAAGGAGATCGCGACGAACAAGGAGTTAAACTTGTACATGTGGAAGTTTTGTTTTACAAGGGTATGATTCCATAACTTGTTATTTATCGTTTTAAATTAATAATTTGCATAAATGATGATCCGGGTAATGGTTTTGTAGAAATTTTTAAACTTTGATATACCATGCTTCCGCTATTTTTTGCAATTTGATTGCGCCCATAATTTTGTACAAACCCAACAGTGGCATCAGAGCCAAACCTTTATGTAATTATTAATTGTTTTGATTTTATATATATATGGGTATGTATTTACAATAATTTCTTGGGCATAATTTTATTGTACAAAATTATTTTTTATGAAAAAAAAACGGAAACCAATTGGGATCCTGTTATTAAAAAAAGGGGGGATGTTAGTCACGTTTTCCTTCTCCCTTTTTTTTTTCTCTCGCTGGGCTTTAATTCTTTTAGAAAAGGAATACTAGCAGGTAATATATACATATATATATTTTAAAATGGAATACGTTTTCCTTCGTTGGGCTTTGGTTCTTTGATTGATTTTAAAAAGGTGGTAACATATATATATATATATATATATATAATATTTTAATTATTTTATAATTAAAATAAAGAGTTTATTTTAATCTTGAAATTAGATTTCATGCAATTTAAAATTGCCTATTAAATGATACTCATATATATATGGAATGTTTTAATTCATGAGATGAATATTTATTTATTGATGCATATGGTGATATGTATGATAATAAATGGGGTTGATTATGAACTATTGACCAATGTGATTGGAATTTATTTTAGTTGAATATTTGAATGAATATGTTTTATTAAATGGGGTTTGCGTACCTCGTCTTCTCTGGTTTTTTCTTGATGTAAAATTCTATCTCCCTCCTATATACTTCCCCTTGACTGTTGATCAAGGTTTCTATATAGTTTATGTAATAGAAATAGTTAGAATTATCTTAAAGAAATTGGAGACCAAGGAGCAAAGAGCGCATGAAGACCCGTTTGTATGGAGCCCGGGTTTAAATGTAATAGTTACGTTTAAATTTAAATTCTTGCACTCCTATGTTTGACCTTTTCGTTCACTTGGTGGCTCTAGGGAACCAAACTAGAATAAAAGTCTATAATCAATCCGGGTAGAATATAGTATTTCATATGTGCATGCTATTATTATATATATTATATTTTATGCAAACATGCTTCGCATGTTTTAATAAAATGAAGCGTATTTTATATATATATATATATATATATATATATATATATATATATATATATATATATATATATGTGCATGCGCGCTAAACAAGATGAGACAAATAATAACAAACCCCTAAAAGAAATTATATTAAGTCTAAAGCGTTCAGAGATATTTGGAATATCGAGCGTCGCCTTCTAGCATGATAAATTAATAGAGTATTAAATATTTAATACAAGTTTGTTGTGCTATCCACAAGGCAAGTATTGCGTATTTAAGATATTAATTTAATCACATTTGATGCTTATCAAGAAAATTGAACAATATTATTTTGTTGTGCTATCCACAAGGATAATTTTTTTTTAATTTATGAAAGTGCTAGGTTGGACTTAACTTAAATTATTTTAGTTCGGATGTGCACACACTTGATCATTATGATTTAAGGGGCAAAATAAAAAAGAGTTACATGTTGATGTAATTGACAAAGAGTTGTCTACCTATTTATTTATATATCGTTTGTTGTGCTATCCACAAGGCTATATACATTTGAAATGGGATTCTTATTCTCATTAGCAAATCTTTAATTAGATGTTACCGAACTATATAAGTGAGGGCAATATAGTTTCAAGAAAATAGTGGGAGATACCAACTTAAAATAAGACCTAATTTATTTTGGTATATAAAATTAATTAAATGAATGTTTGCTAAAATATTGTCTTTTCACATACAGAAATTTAAAAATGTCAAAATCACTAATTTCACTACGTAGCATACTTGATGCTAACAAACTGACTGAACTGAATTACAAGGACTGGTTAAGGAATCTGAGAATAGTTCTCACTGCTGAAAAGATTTCTTATGTCCTAAATTCACCTGTCCCTAGAACTGTTCCAGAAACAGCCTCTGAGAAAGAGATTGCCACCATTGTAAAGTGCCAAAATGATACATCTTGGGCTCATTGCATCATGCTCGCATCCATGAATAACGAGCTTCAGCGTCAGCATGAAAACAAGGATGCTTCTACTATATTGCTTTACCTCAAGGAGTTGTATGGTGAACAAAGTAGGACTGCTAGATATGAGATATCTAAGGAGCTCTTCCGATCTCGGATGACCGAGGGCTCTGCCGTTGAGACTCATGTCCTAAGGGTGATTAATCTGATTGAACACCTTGGACAACTTGGGTTCGCCATGGATGGGGAGTTTAGTCAAGACTTGGTCTTCCAGTCACTCCCTGAGACCTTCTCGCAGTTCGTTGTTAATTTCCACATGAAAAAGTTAGATGTCAGCTTGCCTGAATTACTTAACATGTTGAAAACTGCAGAAGGTCACTTTCCATCCAAGAAGAATCATATCTTAATGGTGGATTCTTCCAAGAAAAGGAAGAGGCCCAAGGTATCTTCTGAAAAGAAGAAATCTAAGAAGGCTAAGGGCAAGGTGAACATGAAAGAACAAAAGAAACCTGATCTAGCTAGCAAAGGAATGTGCTTTCATTGCAACGAGCCGGGTCATTGGAAGAGGAACTGTAAGAAGTTTCTGGCAGAGAAGAAGCTTGGAGAAGCTTCGACTTCCAATCAAGGTTTGTTCATAATTGAAATTAGTTTTTCTGAAAGTTAAAATTCTACTTGGGTATTGGGTACCGGATGTGGTTCTCACATATGTAATACTGTGCAGGGACTGGTCAGAAGTAGAAAGCTGAACAAGGATGAGGTTATCCTACGAGTGGGAAATGGAGCAAAGGTTGCAGCATTAGCTGTAGGCACTTATTGTCTAGCACTACCTACAGGCAAGTCTATTTATTTAAATAATTGTTATTTTATTCCGAATATCATTAGAAATAATATTTCAAATTTTGTATTAGATATGGATGGATTTGAAATTATAATAAAGAACAACAATTGTTCTATTTATAAAAAAAATATTTTATATGGTGTTGGTAATTTGCGAAATAGACTTTACATACTTGACTTGCATGAAAATATATTTCAAATAGAACAAACTAAGAAAAGGAAAAGAGATGATGTTAATTATACCTATATGTGGCACTGTAGACTCAGTCATATTAATGAAACAAGATTATCCAAGTTGCATAAGGATGGGCTCGTGGAGCTATCCGATTATGAATCATACCCTCCTTGTGAATCTTGTCTCATAAGTAAAATGACTAAATCTCCTTTTAGTGGAAAAGGAGAAAGGGTTACAAAGTTGTTAGCGTTGGTTCACACAGACGTTTGGGGACCTATGACAACGAATGCACGGGGAAGGTATTCTTATTTATTACTTTCACTGATGATCACTCAAGATTTGGATATGTGTATTTAATGAAATACAAATCTGAATCATTTGAAAAGTTCAAAGTGTTCAGAAGTGAAGTAGAGAAACAAACGGGCAAGAGTATTAAGATTCTTCGATCAGATCGAGATGGAGAATACTTAAGCAGTGAGTTTCTCAATTGTCTCAAAGATAATGGTATAATCTCACAATGGACTCCACCAGGTACATCACATGCTAAATGGGGTATCTGAAAGGAGAAATCGAATATTGTTGGACATAGTTAGTTCCATGATGAGTTTTATCAATCTTTTAATTTCATTCTAGGGTCATGCCCTAGAAACGGCTACATATCTACTAAATAAGGTCCCCTCGAAATCCATCCCCAAGACTGCATATGAGATGTGAACAGGGAAGAAACCTAGTCTTAAGCATGTTAAGATTTGGGGATGTCCAGCTTATGTGAAAAAGGTTTCAGAATAATAAGCTTGGGACAAGATCTGGTAAGTGCACGTTTGTAGGATATCCTAAAAAGAGTTTGGGATACTATTTCTACAATCCTACTAAGCAAAAGGTGTTTGTTGCGAAACACGCTGCCTTCTTGGAAAAGGAGTTTATCCTTGAAGGGGCTAGTGGGAGAAAAATAGATTTTAAAGAAATTCAAGAACCACAAACCATTATAGATCAATTGGATGAACTTGTCCAAGTAGAGACACCTTCTGTACAACACCCTATTCGTAAAATCTGGAAGAGTGCCGAAGATACCTGAGAGGTATGGATTCGTCATAGAGGATGACGATGAGGTACACATCATGAATGATGATGATCCATTGAATTACGAACATGCTATGAGTAATAAAGACTCAAGAAAATAGTAGATGACCATAAAATCTAAAATAGATCTTTGAAGCAATGCTCAAGTCAATTTGAATTTTACTTGCGAGCGCAGCTTATTATTACTAGATCTGGCAAAATGGACGTGGAGACGCCTTTCCTCAAATATACATTATTAGAGGAGAATGTATGTATGATACAGCCAGATGGATTTGTTTCAATGGTTGAAGAAAATCATGTATATGAGCTACAACAATCCATTAATGGGTTGTAGCAAGCTTCTCAAAGATAGAACATTCATTTTGATGAGACAATCAAAAAGAGTTTGATTTTATCAAAAATGAGGATGAACCATGTGTGTACAAGAAGGTTAGTGGGAGCGCTGTTTCATTCCTTGTATTATATGTTGAAGATATATTACTGATAGGGAATGACATTCATATGCCACAATCAATCAAAATAAAGTTGTCTAAACATTCCTTCATGAATGATTTGGGTAGAACATTCTATATTGGGGATATAAATCTGTACAGATAGATTTAAAAGGATGTTCGGCTTAACCCAAGGAACGTATATTCATTAGATGCAAAAGGCGTTTAGCATGGAAAACTCCAAAAGGTGTCTCATGATGATGAGTCATTGAGTGTATCTCTCTAAAATTGTCCTCAATAAAAGAGAGATCGTATGAGTTAATATCATGCATGCAATGAAATATATGAGACTTGATGTTGATCAACCATATTTTGGAGAAGATCACTGCAAGATAGTGATAAACATCTTAAAGTACTTAACTGACACTAAGGATGTCATCATGTCACATAATGAGTTTAAATTAAACTAGAGGGCTAAACAGACTCAATTTTTCAGATTGACCAAGGCGACAACAAATCCACTTTAGGGTAAATCGTTACCTTGAAAGGTGGTGCAGTAAATTAGAAATGTTCCAAACAGCAAAAGGTGGTTGGTTTAATGACAAAGACAAAGTATATAACTATAAGTGACGCTGCAAGTTGATGTTTTGAATGAAAAGTTCATTACAAAACTAGGAATAGTTCCTAAGTCTCATCTTGAATCCAAACATGTGTTGCGACACTTTGATTAAAGAAATCATTGAAAGAAGAAAAGTCACAGAAGAGATAGTAAACTCTCAAGACAACATTGTAGATCTATTTACTAAAAGTTTAACATAACAGCAGTTTGATCATCACTTAGAGAAGATGGGTATGAGATACCATGGCAATTGGCTTTAGTGCAAGTGGGAGATTGATAGTAGTGTGCATACAAGCCAATCATGTATGATAATAAAGTACATACTTTGTAAACAAACTTATTTATTTATTAATAAAAGAATTCAATTATTAAAGGTATTTAATTATCTACATGATGCTATTTTTATAATATATAAATAACCCATATTTATAAACAATGCTTTTAGAATCATGATGTTGATCATATTAATGAGATCTAAATTCTTAAAAAGCTTAAAACTAAAATAGTTCCCAATCGTTGGATTACTAAAAGGGGATTAGTAAATCTAGATAGATTGGTACATATGTTGCTTACTCATTGGATGAGGATGATTGATCTCATGATCATTTGTGTGGAGACCCTAAAGCAAGTATGTAGGTGCTTATTGGAGAATAAGTTCACTGAACGCGACTCGCTATGGAATACCTAATGGAGTTTTACTTGCATGTCAATAGGAATTCCTAATGTGATAGTAGTACAAGTGGTTCTTGGACTTGAGATCATCATAGTATCTTGTATGTAATGAATTATAGTTTAACTTATTCCTTAAGACCCTTAGGGTATATCAAAGGGTATGCTTGGGTATAATGAGTTGCATATGGAGATAATGAATGATCAATAAAGAATCTACCACTTCTAGTAAAAGAAGAGATGTCCTTTGTGATTCGTTAAATGACAACCCAGTAGTCCTTGCCCAAGGCAGAATAAAATTAGAAAGAATTTTTTAATTTGCATTATTTGGAGTTGTGTATTTTTCAATCGAAATACATATGATTAAATAAAGTAAGACTTGACAGTAATTCCATGTCTTATATTTAATTGGGACATTGTATGGTGGAAGGATTGAATTGTACGGTAACTATTTACTCACAAGTTCTTTTATGATTAATGTCGAAATCTATATTATCTGAAAAGTCGTTAATCGCAAGGGAGGCTTATTCCTATTATAGAATAAATGTTATTTATTTAAATAAATTATTAGTTTAATTTATTTATTTAAATAAGATTAGAATTGTTCTAATTGATTTATTCACAATCGGTTTAATATAGAGAACCTAAAAGGTCACACCAGAAAATGAAGAATAATTATTTAAGAAGGTAATGGCATAATCGTAGTAATGCATTAAGTGTAATTAATTTAATCTATGATGATAGAATAAATTAAATAGCTTAATGTTTATTATTTAATATTTTGAAAATATTAAATATAAATTAATAAGAGGAGTCTTATTAATATTATTACAATTATTATTATTTTTTAATTTCTAAAGGTGTTTAGGAATTAATTTAATTTTAGTACTCTCATTTATTCCTAATAAGATTAGGAGGCAAATTAATTAAAGGAGTTTAATTAATTAATCTCAATATGTTGAGAAGCCTAATTAATTAAAGGAATTTAATTAATTAAATAAAACCCTATGTTTAATAGGATTAGATGGGCTGACCAATATCTATTTAAGAGGAGTCTTATATTAGATATCAGTTGATGAAATTTCAATTGTTGGAGAGTACTCCTTTTCTATAGAGGATAGAAAACTAGGGTTTAGCCAACCACCCTTCTTCTTGATAATTCTTATTCCTTGGTGAATCACCTCTAGAGGCCAAACACTTGGTAGCTAATGCTACCCCAGATATTCAAGGAGATCGCGAGGAACAAGGAGTTGAACTTGTACATGTGGAAGCTTCGTTCTACAAGGGTATGATTCCATAACTTCTTATTTATCGTTTTAAATTAATAATTTGCATAAAGGATGATCCGGGTAATGGTTTTGTAGAAAATTTTAAACTTTGATATACCATGCTTCCGCTATTTTTTGCAATTTGATTGCGCCCATGATTTCGTACAAACCCAACACCTACGGCACCGAGAGTCGGGAAGAGTAGGCGAAGAAGGGTATTCACGCCTTTGGGGGACTCGTTGAAAAATGTGTTAGCATTGTTGGTTACGCAGAAAAAGATTACTAAGTTGCTACATCCGGCAAATCACGAGATGAAAAGTTATGATTCCACCAAGATATGTCTATACTATTCAAACTCACCTGGATATGCAACTGAGGAATGCTGGTCTCTAAAGCATAAAATTCATGATCTTATTGAAAATAGAGAACTGAATATTGAAGTCCCCATGACTAGAAAGGGCGAAAGGGAAATAAAAAGCTTAAGATGTCCACTCGAGACAGGCAGTTCAAAGGGGGTGATGGCTGTGAGCACCAATCCTGGCAGAACACAAGGTGGACTGATCTTAATACTGGGAGTGACAGAGGAGACAAGAGAGTCCTCTAAGGAAATTCATCCACTACCATCAAATATCTTGTTGCCCAAAGTCAGCAACCACATTCCTGATTTTACCCTCCTGGATAATGAGGAGGAAATACTGATCCTTCCCAGTGTGGAAAAAGCCAAAAAGGAAAGTTGCTTACGAGAAATACAAAAACCGGTCAAGAGGGATCTCATAGTAAAATAATATCAAGATCATGAAAAAGATGAAGGAAAAAATGAAGAAAAGGGTGTTGAGGTTGTCGGGGAAGCCAACCCATAGAGGAATCTAGAGTTCATCCATTTTTGTGACGAGTCTAGTTTGAGTCTCCTTAAGGAAATGCTGATTCAGGAGACGTTCAAGTTATGACCATGATTGAAGATATTCAGAACCAGGAAGTGACCTCTATCACAAGCCTCGAAGACAACATAACCACTAACAACTGGACCATCAAGCCTCAGCTAGCCAAGAAGACGTAGATCTAGAGGAAAATTATGAGTTCCAGGAGATGTGGGGATGTTATCACTTTCTAAGCGTTCTGCCTTTTATTTTCCATGCATGTAAATGTTGAAAAATAAATCAAAAAAGAAAAAAATCAAAAAAAAATCAAACAATTCAAGCCAAGCCTGAACTACGAATGACTTGATCTCCCTTAACCAGGAAGTACGTAGGCAGCCATTTACGGTGCGATCAAACCAAACAAAAAATCCAAAAACCCCTCAAACCAAGCTCAAACCCAAATAAATAATTTTCAACCATTCAGGTCAAGCCTAAACTACAAAAGATCTGATCTCCCATCAGCCACGGGAGTACGTAGGCAACCATTTTTGGTGCGGTCAAACCAAACAAAAAACCCAAAAAACTCACTAAAATTAAACAAAAACAAAAACCAATAAAACCACTTCTCAAACCATTCATGCTAAGCCTGAACTACGAATGACCTGATCTCCATCAATGGGAGTACGTAGACAGCCATCTATGGTGCGGTCTAACCCTTAAAATAAAAAATCAAATCAAAGAAAAACCAGTCCCAAGATACCAAAGTCCACACCCAAGAAAAACCATCAGAGTCAGCGACCCATGTTGAGAAGACCCAACGGCACCTTGATGTCATTCCATCAAATCTGGCACAAGTCCGAAAAAATAAAAGATAATGATACATCAAGACAGACAGTTGTAGGGATGGAATAATATTCATCCTAAGATGCCAACCTTCAGCAACTTATCACTCCTGAAGTGTGAGAAGATTTGATCTCCTTTGACCCACAAAAGTATAGGGGCGACCGTCATAGAAAAGTCTATCGCAAACCTAACAACTTTTTTCTTGAGAAAAAGGCCACAAGTCAAACCTTGCAGATCAAATCAAACCCGGCTGAAGCCATCACATCACAAACCAAGCTGAGCTTTTAGACACCCTTGGTCATAAATTTGCATAAATTAAAAGAAAAATCATCAAAGCCAACTACAAATCAAAAATAATGACTGGGGAATCCAAGAATTAAAGATAAAATCCATTACATGTTCACCATGGGGCTCATACGGTAAAAGACTCTTGCAATCTCGGCACCTTATCAGCCCATCTGTCAAATATACAGCAAAGCAATTACCCATACGACAAGCAAGGCTGGGGCAATTTCAGAATCAATGACAACCCGATATTGGGACCCTTACAACAAGACTTGGGTAATTTTGAAAACAACAATAACTTAACACTAGGGCATTTATCGGCCATCCTAAAAAGGAGAATGTGCCAGTCAGCACCATCAACATTGTCCGTCATCATCAGGGCTTCCCTCATGACATTGCCATGGCGATCTGGTAAGATTAGTGGGTCTCTTTTCCAATTGTATTTTTCTCAAAATACAGCGACCCATATGTGAGGTATAACTCTTTCGTCACTCTATGTGCTTTTAGTCTCCATTTATATGCATTAGCGATAATTTACGTGTTAAGCATTCTTAGAAAAAGGTTTTAAAAGAGAAGGCTTTTGCATAATTGGTTATAAATTTGATTAATTCTAATAAGCGTCCGTGGACCAAGAATCACGGGAACGATTAGAGAATTAAGACTATTCAACCTTTTGATTATGCATGGCATCCTAGTTCAAAGCGCTTTTTGGAGCAGACTTGACCTCATATACATGTCTGCACTTTGTGATTGACCTGACTCTTAGCTATGACAGTAGCAATGACAATTAATGAAAAGATTAAAGATAAGTATCCAGCCTAATATCTCGAATCGTGGCATGGGTTACTCGATTTATTAAGCATGAGAGGTGTCTTTACACCTGGTGCCCTAAAGCCATCTGATTTGGGAGTCACCGGCCCAACGCTCGCTACATAGGTAACTTAGCGCCTAAGAAAATGAGCATTATAAGAAGAAGGCAAAACCTGAGCAGATTTGAATCTTAGCCTAGGTTACTCGAGTAATTAAGCCCGATGGGTGTCTCTACACCTGGTGCCCTAAAGTCGTCTGGTTTGGGAGTCACCGGCCCAATAATTGCTACACGAGTAATTTAGAGCCTAAGAAAATGAATCATGTACAAGCTCAGGCGAGGATCAAATAGAGTAGACCGCCTGACTTGTCACGAAGTGTGGCCATTGTTATACGAGCCAGTAAACCCGAAGGGGTGTCTTAACACCTAGTGCCTAAAAGCCGTCTGGTTCAGGAGTCATTGGTCCAAAATTCATTACATGGGTAACCCTGAATAGCCTATGAAAATGAAACAAAGTTAAGCGAGGAAAGCAGAAAAATATTTGCAAGATAAAATGAGATCATCTAAAGTCATAGAAGAAAAACCCCTGCTAAGGGTTGCGTCGCTCATAGTGCACATGTCATATAATGTTAATTTTGTGAAGAGCGGTGTCTAGAGCTAAGATGAAGTATCTCTAATGAAGGGAGATAAGTCTTTTGAATCTGATCCTACCCATGAGCAATGACCATGGATGCTTAAAAGTTTTCTTGCTATATCATAACTTGTCAAATGAAAATTTTATTTCCTTAAGAAAAATTCATTTTCATACTCAATTTCAAGATCTTTAGCGATAAGATAAAAGCTCAGTAAATATAGGCATTCAATTTCATAAACTTTAAATGCATCATTCACAAGATTATACTAACCCTGATGGCCCAAGCCGTCAAGCTTATATGCATTCTGTTATTCGTTTGGCGTGCAGGATACTGCTCACTCTCGACTTGGTCAACAAAGAGAGTTTCTTATATGAATCCCAGGTAACAACGTACGCAATAGTTGGGGCATTTTCCAATTCTAAGAAATGAAAGGGATCTAAGGCGGGATTAAGCATCTCATCAAAAGCAAAGGGAGAATTCCTAAAATAAATCACGGCAACATAAGCTTGCCCCGACAAAAGAAAGGAAAAAAATCTCAAGAGAGTCCTTAACTCAAAAAAATAGATGCCAAATGACAAAAAGGCTGGCAAATGAAATCTACATCATCAAATATGTCAACCTGCGCCAAGTCCTCAAGTCGAGGCCTCTAAACCGAAGTTCAAATCTGAGAAGTGAAAGACCGAGCCACATCCTCTAGGACGTCACAGCACCTGGATCATTAGTCAAGCCAGTATCTAATCCAGTATTGTCGTAAGTAAAGAGCTCGCCCCTTTTCATAATCAATGATCAAACAGTTGGCATCAATCCAGCGTAGCATCTGGGAAGGATCTGGTGATGTAAGTCGTTGAACACTATTTCAGCGAAGATATCAAGATATCCCCCAGTAAAGCCAACAGTGTCTGAACTGCCAGATGGACCAACACCAGATCTAGATCTAGAAGGAAAAAGTAGCAGCTTCAGCAGGATCCCCACCCAGATGGTGTATGAAAAGGGAACATCCGAATCTGCCTTGCGAATGCCAAAAATAGCCATATGGGAGCTGGAGCTTCTAAGCCTATCAAAATCTAAGCTTAAAAAGAAACTCCAAATCGCCTCAGAAAGGGTGAGGTATGTTTCTATATCTAGCATGTGCATCAACCTAAGAAAATATACTCCTAAGAATAAATTTAGATCATCACATCAAGCATGGTCTGCACATGTGCAACCGCGCTATATAAGCGCACATCTCCATAAATTTTTTTTAGTATCTATCCCCAAGTAAAGTTAAATATGTATGCGCATTAAATGTCCAGACTCGAGAAAATTTCTACGTTGTCAACTATCAGCAAGGGTAGGCACCATTGTCAACTACTAACAGGGTAGGCACCGTTGTCAAGTACCAGCGGGGTAAGCACCGTTGTTAACTACCAGCGGGGTAGGCACCGTTGTCAACTACCAGCAGGGTAGGCACCGTTGTCAACTACCAATATAGACATTGGGAAGGTCCGGTGATTTCATAACATCATCCCCAGTAGAGATGTAAAAATGTCTCAGTTTATCTTCATCAAACAAGCATCAGCAACACCAATAAAAAGCAAACCATTGGAGTCAACACCAGCATAGACATTAGCAGCACTGATGAAAGTCAACCGTTGGAATCAGCCCCTAGCATATGCATCAGCAATAACCTGATAAAGGTAAAGCAATTTACGATGCAATGTATGATTTACGAAATGTGAAGCATAATTTACGATGTGATGTGCGATTTGCGATGTGTGAAGTGTGATGTGCGAAGTGCGAAATGCGATTTGCGAAGCGTGATTTACGAAGTTCGATTTGTAAAAACATTTTAACATTCATTGCATTGCGATTTACATCATTAAGTATATCTTATCATATTTCAAGTGTCTAGTAATCTTTGTCATGTTTATGTCATTGCATTACATAAACATGACACAGAGGGGAATCTGTAGACACTCAAAATTTCATTTTCCTGTTAAAAAACTATGCAAAAGGGTAAAAACATCTTTTTCACACTCTAGAGATAACCCTGGAGGACCAGAACATCAAATCCATCCCTAGAGACAATCCCGAGATATCAAATCAACCCTCAAAAATGACCCTGAGGAAGAACAGAATCAACATCAGTCAAACCTCGGAGATAACCCTAAGAGAAGACAGCTACAGCTATGTCAAGCCCGAAACCAAATCGAAAGGGAAAAAGAGTAATTTTGCCAACTCAACATCAAATCAGAATAAATTACCATGTAAAAGGTCATACAAAACCAGCACAACAAATCCCGAGTGAAAACTACGCCAGACAGCTCAACTGACTAACTGCAAAGACTTAAAGATCTTGTCATAGACTAATCTTCCAGAATTTAAAAAAGATCAAGTTTTATGTCATTGCGTAGCTCTCGGAAAGAGCTTTCGGAATGATATGGCACGTCTCCATAGGACTCCCGGATCAAAAGTTATGAAGGTTCAAGCAGACTGCGTGTTGGTCAGAGTGAACGTACTTCGAGTCAACGAGGGCCCACCAGGCGGGACGCACCAGAAACAGCTGCAGGTAGACCCGCGGCTAACGTAGGTAGACCCACGGCTGATCGGGTCTATAAATAAGACCCCTCATCAGCCTAAAAAGAAGAGAAAAATAGAGGAAATTTCGCCCATTTCAGCTCTTAACCCTACCTACAGTGCTCCAAACTTCAATTTTACTCTTCCAAAACACTTGTATACATATATATACTAACATATTAAGTTTTAACCGGTGAAAATGGAGTTTTCAAGCCTACCAAGTGGTTTAAAGCCTCCAGCGCTATACACTGTAAGATTTCTGGTGATCTGAAGCTTTTTACTACTTTAATATATATATATATATATATATATATATATATATGAACATATATAAGTATTTATAACTTCTGGTTTCGCCTAGATTTCAAATTCGTGGCCTTTCTGGCTTTAATCTATGTATATATAAGTATATATATACATTTATAAGTGCTATTTCGGCCTGAATTACAAATCTGTGGCTTTTATCGCTTTAATATATATATATATATACTTATAAGTGTTATTTAGCCTGGATTGTTAATTTGTGGCATTTTAGGCTTTAATATATATATATATGATTAACTCAGTCATGCTTGGATTATGAATCTATGGCTTTTTTTGCTTTAATATATATATATATATATATATATTTCTATTAACCCCGTTAGCCTGGATTGCTAATCCGTGGCTTTTTCTCGCTTTAATATATATACACTTATACTAACTCGTTTGGCCTGGATTGCTAATCCGTGACCGTTGCATCTTCAATATATATATATATATAAGCATATATATATTTACATTAATCAGTCACGCCTGGATTGTAAATCCCAGCTTTAATATATATATATATATATATATATACGATAAGGATCTTAGGCTCACCCAACTAAAAGCTCACCCAAACTCACCCCCCTTTTAGCGACGGACCGGGCGACGGTTCGTCCGTCGTTATATATACAATCGTCATCTATATGTTGTCCGTCGCTAAAAGCTAAGACGACAGTTGTATATATAGCGACGGACCAAACCATCGCCCGGTCCGTCGCTAAAGGGGTAAGTTGGGTGAGATTTTAGTTGGGTGAGCTTAAGATCAGGACCGTATATATATATATTATTTATTTGATGTGATTAAATATATGTTTTAATTGTTCATTTCATGTAAATTTGTTCTAATGTAAAGTTTATTGACTAGATTTATCTAAATCTAGCCATATCTAACTTTCAATTGGTTCAAAAGCTGTAAAGTTGGAACCGTTAAGCTAGAATGGCTAAGATATTCTTTAAATCTAGTTTTTTTTCTAGTTTGTAAATATTAAAGCAACTACGCGACTCTAGATCCGTATCTAGAGGGAACGAAAAGCATAGGCTACTCGCATGCAAGGATTTAACTGGTGAATCCTTTGTCTTGCGGTGTCTAGATTTTAATTTGCATCTTATTTCAATATCCCTACTTTGCAAGCTTTTTGATAATATTCTGTGAGCCTAGGAATCACGGGATCTATGATTAACCACATGGATCTAGATCCTGTGACGCCCCCAAATTCGGATACTTGAAACGCTCAGCCTCAACCCAATTAACTCGACCAGTCGGGATTGAAGGAAAATTGTAGACTTCACGGATCGCCAACGGACTGTAATCGACTTGGAAGCCCCGGATGAAAGAAATGCCATTCTGAGTCTCCCTGGAGTTAGCATAAAGTTCTCTCACTATAGCCATCAGTGCAGGCACAGGGTTCCCACCACTCGAAACCAGGCCCTCTCTCTGATCATCTCTAGTAACTGGCTATCTTCTTTGGTCGGCTTTAGACCCGTTCCTTCACAAAGGACTTAGCCGTAATCCTGTAGTAGTGCGTTTGTGCCGAGAGATTGACGAACTTGTTCAAGTCCACAGCGTCCTTGCCCTGGCTTCTCTGAGCGGGTGATTCAGGAGTAACCGAACGTGCTCTTTTTAGGCCCATGAGAATTTCAAAAATTATCCTCGAAAACCCTAATTGATGACTACTGAAGAACTACCCCCAAACTGATCCCCTGTAAACTGTATAGCAACCCTAGTTTGGGATTTCAAAGACTCTCCCAAACTTTCCTCTGAATTTTGATTGCACGAACCCTAATTAATGGTTGAAGTATAAAGATATGGTAGTGGGTTTGGCTAGGGTTAGATTTAATGGAGCAAACTCATGAGAATGGTGGAGTAGAATTGAAATCTATAAGGCTAGGGTTTGTGAGAGAGAGTTGAAATAAGGATATAAGGAGTGTTTGAAAGTTATTATCTGAGAGAGAGAGCTTGTGTTTTGAGAGGCTGGATCGATCAAGTGGTTATAACATAAGGTTTGTGCCGAGAGTTTTAAAACTTTTAAAACTGGCAGTTCTCGCGGGTTTGTACTATGAGTGGGGCGCAGCCGCCCTGTTACCTAGACAACTCTCTGGACCTCTACATATTGGCGCGGCCGCGCAGCTTTTTGCCTTGAGGTTGACGCGGCCGCCCTGCCTTGAGCCCAGCCAAAAAATTTCTTTTCCTGCAACAATGATGAAGATAAAACAGTAACTGAATTGCATTTAAATTCCTGCACACATAACATTAAAAACTGAGATATAATTGATTCCAATCATCAAAATTAGACTATACAAGATGTATGTATGTTGTATTCTTAAAAAATTGCTATATGTGCGAATCATATCTACTTGAATCCTCAAAAATGTTGTATGTGTGTATATGCATTATGCTCATAACTTCAAAAATATATGAAATAACTCCTAAGTCCAAAAATATATGCAATAAGCTCCTGACTCCAAAACTGTTCAGAATTTTTCAAACTTTTCACAATACTTAGAATTAAACAGGGGGGGAGAGAAATATAGAGACATGTATCAGAATTAAATAAGAGGGAGAAATAGAAATATATAACAAGAATTATATATATGAGGGAGAAGAGAGATGATGGGGTGCCTCTCATCAAGCGCTTGTTTACAGTACATTAGCTTGACTCTGTCTGAAATGGTCATGTAGTGGAAAGAATCGAGGCGACTTCTCTCGATTGACTTTGCCTCCATAATAGTGCTTCAACCTCTGTCCATTCACTTTAAAAGGCTTGTCTTGGTATTGGTCAAAAATCTCCACTGCACCATGTGGAAACATAATTTTCACCGTGAAAGGGCCCGACCACCGCGATTTGAGCTTTTCAGGAAAAAGTCTAAGGCGACAGTTATACAAAAACACCGCTTGCCCCGACTCAAATTTCCTATCCATGATCTGCTGGTCGTGCCACCTTTTTACCTTTTCTTTATACAGCTTGGAGTTTTCGTAGGCTTGCAGTCTGAATTCGTCTAACTCATTTAGTTGGAGAAGCCTCTTCTCCTCTGCAGCCTTTAAATCAAAATTTAGCTTTTTTATAGCCCAGTAGGCCTTGTGTTCAAGTTCCATGGGAAGGTGGCAGGCCTTCCCATACACTAGTTGATACGGTGACATACCCAGTGGTGTCTTATAAGCAGTCCTGTATGCCCACACTGCATCGTCAAGCTTAAGGGACCAATCCTTCCTCGTGGGATTTACAATTTTCTCTAATATCCCTTTCACCTCATGATTTAACACCTTAGCTTGGCCATTTGTTTAGGGATGCTACGCCATAGCAACACGGTGATTCACCCCATACTTGGCCAAAAGTGCAGTAAACTATCGATTGCAGAAATGGGTGCCTTCATCACTTATGATAGCTCGAGGAGTCCGAATCTTGTGAATATATTCTTTTGAAGAAATCTCAAGACCACTCTAGCATCATTAGTTGGTAAGGCTGATACTTCCACCCACTAGGACACGTAATCCACTGCCAACAAGATATATAGATTTCCACATGATGAAACAAAAGACCCCATGAAGTCTATCCCCCAGACGTCAAAGATCTCGACCTCTAGGATCATATCCAAAGGCATCTCGTTCCATTTGGATATATTGCCCACTCGCTGACATCGATCACCTTTTTGGATGAAGTTGTAAGCATCTTTAAACAATGTTGGCCAATAAAAGCTTGCCTAAAGTACCTTGGCAGTTGTCCTCTCGCCCCCGTATTGTCCTCCATATAGTTATGAATGGCAATCCTGAAGTATGCTATCCGTCTCACTTTTTGGGATTTACCGTCTGATCATCCTATCTGCACACTGCTTACACAGATAAGGCTCATCCCACATATACCATCTAACATCATGTAGAAACTTCTTCTTCTGAGGTCTTGTCAAATCAGCAGGGATAATGTTGCTCACTAGGAAGTTCGCAAAGTCCGCAAACAATGGCATTTCACCTTGCATCACAAATAACTGTTCTTCCAGGAAGGACTCATTAATCATCACTTTATCAGTCAAATCCTTTCCCGGGTTCTCCAATCGGGATAAGTGGTCAGCCACTTGGTTTTCGGTTCCCTTCCTGTCTTTGATTTCAAAATTAAATTCATGTAGAAGAAGTATCCAACGAATGAGATGGGGCTTAGCATCTTTCTTTAATATCAGGTATCGGGTTAAAAAATAATCAGTGTATACGACAACTCTTGTGCCAATCAGATAAGACCTGAATTTATCAAATATGTATACCACCGCTAGAAGCTCCTTCTCTGTGGTGGTGTAGTTCAGTTGGGCATCCGTCAGGGTCTTGCTGGCATAGTAAATGATATGAAAAACTTTATCCATGCGTTACCGCAAGACAACTCCCACAGCGAAGTCACTCGGATCACACATCAATTCAAATGGAAGAGACCATTCAGGAGCTGTAATAATGGGTGCCGTAGTCAATTTCTTCTTTAAGTGCTCAAAGGCCGCTAAGCATTTGTAGTTAAATCTAAATGGGACATCCTTCTCAAGCAAACTGCATAGAGGCTTAGTGATCTTTGAGAAGTCTTTTATGAAGCGACGATAGAATCCTGCGTGCCCAAGGAAACTACGGACCCCTTTCACAGACGTTGGTGGAGGTAAGCTCTCGATAGTCTCCAGCTTCGCTCTGTCCACCTCTAATCCTTTCCCTGAGACTTTGTGCCCCAAAATAATGCCTTCCTTTACCATGAAATGGCACTTTTCCCAATTAAGCACTAAATTGGTCTCAACACATCTCTTTAATACTAGAACCAGATTCTCCAAGTATATATCGAAAGAGTCTCCAAAGACTGAGAAGTCGTCCATGAAAACTTTTACATTTTGCTCGAACCATATCAGAGAATATTGCCATCATACATCTCTAGAAAGTGGCTGGAGCGTTGCATAATCCGAAAGACATCCTCCTGAATGCAAAAGTACCGTATGGGCACGTGAAGGTAGTCTTATCTTGGTCTTCTGGGGCTATAACAATCTGGTTATACCCCGAATAACCATCCAAGAGGCAATAGTAGTCATGACCCGCTAACCTATCCAACATCTGGTCAATGAACGGTAGAGGGAAATGGTCTTTTCTTATAGCTTTATTCAATCTGCGATAGTCCATGCAGACCCTCCACCCTGTGACTATTCTGGTAGGTATAAGTTCATTCTTCTCATTTGACACGACTGTCATGCCTCCCTTCTTCGGAATGCATTGCACCGGGCTCACCCAAGAGCTGTCTGAGATCGGATAAATGATTCTAGCATCTAACCACTTTAGGATCTCCTTTTTGACGACCTCTTTCATAATCAGATTCAATCTCCTCTATTTCTCTACCATCGGCTTACTGTCATCCTCCAAGAGTATCTTGTGCATGCAGTATGAGGGGCTGATCCCCTTGATGTCAACTATAGTCCACCCAATAGCTGATTTGTACTCTCGTAGAACCCGCAGCAACTTGCTTTCCTGATAGGATGATAGAGCAAAAGCAATAATAATCGGTAACGTGAAAGATTCCCCCAAATATATATATATCTCAAATGATCAAGAAGAGGTTTCAGGTCAAGGGTGGGAGGAATCTCAAGAGAAGGCTTTAGTCGCTCTGATGTCTCCCCGGTATGTCTGAGTGGTTCAATGGGAAGCTTAAACTTTCTCATATGTGGCACTGTGTTCAGAATTTGTATATTCTCCACAACATCTGTGTCGTCCATGTCAAAGTCTCCCAGTATAGCACTCTCTAATAGATCCATGCTCATAACATGCTTTGCCTCTTCATGCACTACCCTATTGACAACATCAACTCTGAAGCATTCTTCTTCATCTGTGGAGAACTTCATAGCTTTGAAGAAATTAAATGTGACCTCTTGGTCTTGAACTCTCATAGTCAGTTCTCCCTTCTGTACGTGTATGAGTGTTCACCCAGTAGCTAGAAACGGTCTCCCAAGAATGATTGGTATGTTCTTATCCTCTTCGAAATCCAGAATGATAGAGTCGGCAGGGAAGATAAACTTGTCCACTTTCACCAACACATCTTCTACGATACCTCTTCAGTATGTGATGGATATATCGGCAAGCTGCAATGATATGCTTGTCGGCTTAGGAGCCGGCAATCCCAACTGTGTGAATACCGATAGAGGCATCAAATTTATAATTGCCCCCAAATCGTATAAGCACTTTTGAAGGATAATTTCCCAATAGAGCATGGTATCATAAAACTTCCTGGATCTTTGAGCTTTGGAGGTAGTTTTCTTTGCAATACTGTGCTGCATTCCACTGTCAAGGCAACTGTTTCATAGTCCTCTAGCTTCTTCTTCCTTGATAAAATACCTTTCATAAACTTCGCGTAGCTTGGCATTTATTCCAAAGCTCCGGCGAAGGGTATGTTGATCTGCAGTTTCTTAAACATCTCCTAGAAACTTCGCGAACTGTTTGTCTAATCTCTGTTTCTGAATCCTCTGAGAGTATGGTGCAGGAGGGTAGATCACTTGTGATGTAGCATTGATTTTGTCATCTTTTTCATGCTTCTCTGACTCCACTACATGTTCCCCATCCTTTCCATCATTCAACTCTACATCAGCATTTTCTACACATGGGCGCGCCTGCGCCAGGTTTTGTTCTTCATGGGCCGCGACCGCGCCAATCTCCAGATTTACAGTTTGCTTCCCAGACCTTAGTGTAATGGCTTGACATTGCTCCTTCCCATCCCGTCTTCCTGGATTTGCTTCAGTATTGCTTGGTAGAGTCCCTTGATGTCTATTAATTAGTGGATTAGCAATCTGGCCTATTTGAGTCTCCAATCTTTTGATAGACACCGCTTGGCTCTTAACCATCAACTTGAGTTCTTCTATTTCAGTTTTCTCCTCTGATTGTGGACTAGGAGCTGGATGTTGTTGATGAAACCAGGGAGGATGTGATGGTCTAGGGGCATATTATTGTTGAGACTGTTGTGGTTGAGATTTTTATTGTTGGTATGGTTGTTGAGGTTGGTATTGAGACTGTTGAGCACTTTGGTATGGTTGTTGTTGAGGTTGGTATTGAGACTGTTGAGCACTTTGGTTATTAGTCCAACTGAAATTTGGATGGTTTCTATTGTTTGGATGGTAGGAGTTCAAGAATTGATTTTGAGACTTTTGATAGTTGCTGACGAATTGAACCGACTATGTAGTGATGGCACATTCTGTCGAATGTGATCCCGTACATAACTCACAGACGAAGGCAACTTGTTGAACTCTATTTTCAGCCATAGAGTCAATTTTCTTCGACATTGCTGCCATTTGAGTTGAAAGTGCTGTGACGGCATCCACATCCAATACCCCGACCACTTTTGGTTGCGGCATTCTGGATGTCGGATTCTGGTATTCATTCGCCGCCATACTCTCTATTAAATCATAAGCTGTCTCATAGATCATTGGCCCATAAAGCTCCTCCTGATGCGGCATCAATGATCGGCCTTGATTGCCATCCCAAACCATTATAGAACGAGCTGATCACCATCCAGTCTGGCATTCCGTGATGAGGACATTTCCTTAGCATCTCCTTATATCGCTCCCATGCCTCATATAAAGATTCCCCTTGTTGTTGTGCAAACTGAGATAGAGCACTCCTCATCTAAGCAGTTTTAGCCATGGGAAAGAATTTGGCTAGAAACTTCTGTGCTAAATCCTCCCACGTAGTAATTAAGCCTGATGATAGTGAATGCAACCAACTCTTTGCTTTATCCTTCAAGGTGAATGGAAATAGCCGAAGCTTCACAGCATCATCCGACACATTGTTGTACTTGAATATGTCATAAATTTTGATAAAACTCAAGAAATGCTCATTAGGATCTTCTGTAGCTGCACCCCCAAACTAGACTGTGTTCTGAACCATCTGAATTGTCCCTGGTTTGATCTCAAAAGTGTTTACAGCAATCGCTGGCCTGACTATACTAGATTGTAGATCATTGATTTTTGGCATTGAGTAATCCCTTAACGCTCTCTGTTCCTCGGCTGCCATTTGTACTGGCTGTTCAGTGTCCTCTTGTGCGTTAGTAGTACGTGTGTTCGCTCTCCAAGCTCTACAGTTGATGTTTTCTTGTAGAGGCACCAACGCAGAATTTGTAGATCGAGTGTGCATCTACTAACCACAAGTACCTGAAACACAAATAAAAATAAAATAGAAATGAGATAAGATGTGAGTTGTTCAAGTCAGATAAATTTAACTTAAATTGATGTTAATAGTACTAAAAATAATAACTTATCCCTGGCAACGGCGCCAAAAACTTATTGCTCCGTTTCGGTGTTAACAAAATAGACACAAACGCGTGCAAGTATACACGGTCAACAAGTAATATATGAAAAGTAAAGATCGTTCCCACGGAGAAAAGCAATTATGTTTAAACTATCATGCAACAACTTTATAGCTGTTTTTGGCTGCTCAAACGAGTAAACAAAGGATGAATTAATGACTAAAATGATTATAAACTAAAATTAACTAATAACCAGACGATTGATTCAAATTGGAAAGATATGGGATCCTAATATCACTTAATGCGTCATCCAGATTACACACCTCTTGTTAAGCCTAATTAATTTTGGATTGCTAGTCGAGAGCACGAAGGTGAGAAATGGCTATCTTTCAATATACCAAGTCCATATCACATAAAATCCACAAAAGAGATATAATTCATATGAACACCAATATTACCTAAATCACTATATGTCTATGTGACTTACAAGCAATATTAATTCAAGTGCAAGCTCTCAATTGACTATATATGGTAAGCCGGTATATGTCTATCCGGATTACGAATCACAAAATTCATCACATGCAAATTTCATGAACATATGCTAGCATGGCCAAATATGAGTTTATACTTCTTCTTTTAATTCCATACAAACTATTAAGGTAGATGGTGATCAAGCATCTAATCAATAAACACAACCATGCTAGGCAATCCATACATACTCAATAACACATAACAAAGAGGCATATATAGATCTTAATTAAACATTAAGCTTCATTAGAATCCCATAATAGTGGTTAGTTCATCTTTGAACCAATAACCATTATGGGATTTGATCTAAACATTGAAAGTATGAAATGAAAGCAAAAGGATAAAGAGATGACGAGAATGCAAATCTGATATTCCTCTGTCCAAAATAAGCTTCCAAGCCCAGTTCCAGCTCACAATCAATCCAAATTTAAACCCTAAGAATGGAAATCTACTAGGAACTAGAAGAGAGAAGCCACAAGAATGAAGAGTAGCTCCAAACCCTCTCTAGCTTTCTAAACCCTAGAATATAAAATAAAACTGTAGAATCAATAGTGAATATCGTCTCAAACCAACAAATACACCTTAATATGGAAAATACGCTTCAGCAAAAAGTTTAAGTGAAAAGTTAATTTTTTTCTCAGTCTTGACTGGCGCGGCCCCGTAGTTCATTTGAGACGCGGGCGCGCTGATGTTCAGAAATTTGATTTTGGTTTCCCCCTGGCGCGGGCTCGCCAGGATTACTCTTCAAAGTGGCGCGACTGCGCGGCTAGCTTATTCTGCAAATTTCTGCTGGTGCATTTACTGGTTCACTTTGTTGCTGCCTTAGTCTTGCTTTCTTCTTTCTCATTTGCTGCTTTGCTCAAATGCCATATCCCTTTGCCGTCAGCCATCTTCAACAAGCCATTTCACCACTTGCTCAGCATCTTGCCATGTCCATGTCATTCCATGTCATTTGAGTTTCCTTAACAAAACCTATAAAATAAAGATAAAACACATCAGAAGACACTAAAATACTTAAGACTAAGCCATAATCCTAGCAAGTTGATAGACAATAAGTAGGTATAAAACCTACTTATCATATACCTAGTCAAACTATGTCAATTTGGTTTGAGTTCAATATCGCTTCGTCATCCCGATTGCATCATCGAATAATTAACGAATTTATTACCAATAAAACTTTGTTCAATAACTTAAATATTATATTAGATAATTTAATTATCATTTATAATATTTTTTTTCCAAACATTAAAATTATTTATAATGATTTTTCAAACACTTATATCAATTTTAATGATTTAATTGCTAAATAATTTCATTATCATTAATATTTAAATAATTTAAAATATTAATGAAATTCATGTCAATACATTAAAAGTTATATATATTATAACCTAAAAATATTTTTAAAACCTTAATATTACCTTTAAATAATTTTTCAGATATTAAAATCATTTTTAAATAATTACCAATAATATTTAAATATTAATGTTATTCATATCAAAATATTAAAAGTTATTTACTATAACTTAAAATATTTTTAAAATATTTATTTCACCTTTAAATGATTTATAAAACATTAAAATTATTTTTAAATAATTTATTTAATATAATTATTAAATAAATTTATTATCATTAATATTAAAATATTAATAAAATTTTTATCAAAATATTAAAAGTTATTTATTATAACTTAAAATACTTTTTAAAACTTTAATATCATTTTTAAATGATTTTTAAAATATTAAAACTATTTTTAACTAATTTATTTAATATAATTATTAAATAAATTAAATATCATTAATATTTTAATAAATTAAAATATTAATAAAATTTATGTCAAAATTTTAAAAGTTAATTTTTATAACTTAAAATAATTTTTAAAATAATTTTATGAATTTTTAATAATTTATTTTTATTTATTTTAATTATTTTTAATTTTTCCATCCGTCGCTATAAGTGTTCTTGGTTGGTCCAAGAACACACCGGTCAACGCGCAGGGGCTTTGTTTGACTAGCTCCTGATTCCAATCTGTTTGGTTTATGGGCAAGCAAGTGTGATGAACTTGTAGTGTAAGTGGAATACTACACCCTTCTGGTCATTTCAGTACATAAAAACATCTATACAGGATTCCATGGCCGGTCAAACCAACCGACCAAGGGTTGCTCTTCATTTCTAGGCTGCCCATAAATTGAAGTCAATGCCGGTCAACGCTTATGAAAGCCTTATATCGTGCAGCCTGTTTGTATTTTAGTTATTCTAGTGGCTGGATCCTGTAAACTAACTAACAGAGTACTTTAAGGTAGCACTTATAGGGTCTAACAACATTACAGGAGAAAGATCTGGGCATTCAAAGAACCTGTCAGACCTGTTCTTGAGTTTCTGGGTTACCAAGAAACTCAACAGTGGTGAGGGTCCATTTTGGAGCCTTAATAACTTGGATTCTAGGCTATGTTTGTGTGTTAAAGTGCTACACTTGTGTAGTATGTATGTCAAGGTACAAAAGTAATACACTTATGTAGCTTAACAACATCACAGAAGCAAGATCTGTCTTGGTCAAAGTACCTGCCGGAACTTGTTCTTGAAGATTTCTGGAATTTTCAAAAATCCGTCTAGCCATTTGGTCAACCCAGTTTTGACCATTAATAACATTGATTCTGATTATGATTTAGGTGTTATAGTGTCATGGTTCTATAGTTCACATGTCAGAGTCTATCAATGATGCACTTAGACAAGCTAACAACATGTCAGATGCAAGATCTAAGCATAACAAAAAGCTGTTAGACCACTATTTGGATTTTTTCTGGGTTTTCCAGAAAAAATTTCGTGACTGGTCAACGGGTTTTAATCGTGAATAAATTTAGATCTATACA
Source organism: Panax stipuleanatus (assembly GCA_020205555.1). NCBI lineage: Eukaryota > Viridiplantae > Streptophyta > Magnoliopsida > Apiales > Araliaceae > Panax > Panax stipuleanatus. Next base: position 35,116,897 of record CM035120.1, read on the forward strand.
TGCTATGGTCGTGATTCCACTTTCAGTTTACTAAAAACATAACATACTACACATATGAAGCTTTAAACACAACAAATCATTAACAGGGTGAGATTTATAGGCCCCGTCTTTGGGCTGTAAGACACAATTTTAGGGTTCTTGACAGTTTTCTTAAATTTTTAATTTCGTGCATCTAGATGTTATAAATCCATAATATAACAACCCAGATCACTTAGTAACATAACATACAACATATTTAAACACAAAAACATAAATTTTACCTAAGCATGCAAGATCTAGCTTAGGGTTAGGGTTTGTACCTTTCTTGAACAAATTTTGTTTTCTCTCTCTATGATCTGATCCTTGAATGTTTGTGGGGTGTTCCTGGTTGATATTGGGACTAAGTTTGAGAGAGAATTTCGTAGCCTAGAGAGAGAGTAAGAGTCTTGGCTTGGTTAGAAAAATAAGTGAAGTTTTCTTTTCTTTTTCTTTCTTTAATTGCTATCCTTTTGATTCAATGAATCAAGGCTTGCTGCCTGTCGATTTTTGGCTGATTAGTGAAGATTTGAGCATGTGGGAATATCATGAACTTGATGAGTCATAGATTTTGTATAGATTTGCAAGCTTTCCAATTAAAATAACACAAAAATGTTATTTTAGTAAACTAACAAATAAATTTAAGGGTATTCTTGTCATCTCACACATTTCTAGGGTTTAACCCTTAGGTTTTAACCCTTAGGGTGTGTCAAATAATTCTAGGGTTTTAAAAAATTAAGTTTAAGGTTTAATAAAAAATTTATTAGAATGTCCTAATTTAAAATTAGGGTTTTCAAATAATAGTTAGGGTTATTCTATTTGAAAATTAGGGTTTTCTAATTACATTACATTGATCATAGATCACATAATGTTCATACATACATTCAAATATAAATATAATCAATACTTATATTTAATATTCGAATTTCCTTAAGAAAATAAATTCTTATTATCCATAACATAAATATACATTTCTTTTAAATACAATTATTCAATAATTGTATTAATCATGAAATTCCATAACATAGATCAAAATTTAGGGTTTTGATTTATAATCACACTTTACATCATATACCATTCTTAGTTAAGTTCAATTAATTAACTTAACTAATCTTGATAAATTCATATAATAAAATAATAATTATTACAATAATTCTAAAAATCTTTTCATATATTATTTAAATAATACATTAATCATATCTTCATGGAAAATAAATAATATAATATTTTTACTACAAAATTAATTTATTATAAGAATATAATTTATAATAATCAATAATTTCTTTTTTCAAAAAATTTATTTGAAATCATTCGTGCAATAAATATATATTTATCACATATACACATATGCTTTACCTGGCACATATTCTCACATTTATTTTAATAGAAATAATATTAAATAAAAAAAATTATACGCAAAATTTCTTATTTAATTATATAAAAAATCTTAGGTTATTACATTCACCCTCCCTTATAAGGATTCTGTCCCCGGAATCACCGTTTCAAACTTATATACACAAGGGTAAATAACATACACATTCATTGCAAGTAGATCTCGATCAGATTCGATCGAAATGATCTTTAACTTATTCAGCATAAAGCTTGTCTATCTAATTAAACGGAATCTGGTTTCTAATAGAACTCAAATTCCTCCTTCAAAACTACTTAATAAAATGATTTATTATTTATAAGAAAACCATATATAAGAAAATAAAGTTTATTCAAATAATACTTGGAATTCCATCCCCGGCTGCTACCGTATCTTGAACCGTCATATTGAAGGTCCTCGCAGTTGGCTTGCTTGTCGGAGTTGGATAAGTGATTGCCAGTTTTCCACTACTTTTTCCAGCATTCACATTTCCCCCCATCGGCGTTTCTTTTCGGACAATCCTTTGTCATATGTTCAGTTGATCCGCAGATAAAACAACCACTATTCTTTCTTGGATTGGGGTAATTTGAAGAGATGTGTCCCTCCGGCCCGCACTTGTAGCACACAAACTTTCCTTTAAGACACTCACCTGAGTGATTCTTTCCATAATTTCCACACGGTTCAACATTTTTCCTTATTTCTCCTTGACTATTACCAGTACTTCCAGAATTTGTCCACTTACTTTTCCCACTTGCACTTCCACTGTTTCCTTCAACCTTTACTTTTCCTTCGACCTTACCTTTATTCTTCTTTTCCTTATTATAGAGGCTCATGGCCTCACTTCCTCCTTCGGCAATGATAGCCTTTTCCAATAATGATCCAAATGAATTAATCTGCAACACCACCACCTTATTGTAGATCCAGGGTTTTAGGCTATGTTCAAACCTTCTTGCCTTCCTTGCCTCCGTATCCACTTGTTGTGGAGCGAATCTAGCTAATTCGTTAAATTTTACGGCGTATTCTGAGACGGTCATACTTTCCTGTTTCAATTCTAGAAATCTAACCTCCATCCTTGCCTGCATACTGGATGAGAAGTAATTCTCGAAGAATAGTTCCTTAAACCTTGTCCATGTCACCACTCCTGCTCCGGCTCGAGTTTGATTAGCCTCCCACCAGAAGTTCGCTTCCCCTTTCATCATATAGGTAGAAAAAGTTATCTTTTGCTCCTCCGCTACCCTAGCAATAACAAACGCTTTTTCTATTTTCTTTACCTAAGTTTGGGCTTCTATAGGGTCAGTCGTTCCTTTGAATTCAGGCGGTCCTACTGCCTTAAAGTCTTTGAAGTTCGCCAATTGATTATCTGGCCGATTTCTGGCTACTGGTGCTCTAGTCTGCATTGCTTGTGCCAACATATTAGCAAAATTCTGCATTGGGTCTACATTACTTCCTCCATCATTAACAGGTTCTTCTACCCTTTGGTTTTGTTTCATCTTCTTGGCGGCATTATCTGATTAAACAAAATCTTAAAGTTATTAGCTTAGCATTCATATACCATTATTAATGGTATCATAAAAGATAGAATATAAAATTCTAAATTTAGACCAATTCATTTTGCTGGATCCCCAAATTCAGCTTGTCGAATTAATAAATTGTTATTTAATCAACATACTATCTTGACATATAATCATATCATCACATTTATAGTCATATTCTTTTAACGGTACAAAGTACTTTTCATTACACAGCACAGGCTGCCATAGTCACTTACTATCCCTTAGTGGTAACAAAAGTCGGGATTCATCATGATACTTATGCAAAAATAAAATATTTCACACCTATACATACCATATCACATTCCATACATAATCCTATTTTACTTATCCTATTCATTTCCTACGCCCTCCCTAGATCCTGGACAAGCCTTTACCTGATGACCTATCAACCCACATACAAAACATACGCATTGCTTCGCATCAGGGCAATGAGATGATGTAAGACCCCAACTTTTATGAATAAAGATTTAATTTTCTTTATATATTATTTCGAAACAGTAAGGTGTTGTTTTGATAAATATGAAAGTTATGGGTGAAATGTGCAAATATTTTAAAATGAGCAAGTGGTTATAAAATATTCTTGTTGTCGGGGAATATTCGTTTGGTCGTGGAATATTCTTGTTGTCGGGGAATATTCGTACGACGGCGCAGCTATTTGTGGACCCCACAACGGAATAACTGTCGGATATAGAAAGCGACAGAAATAACTTTTTTACAAAATAACGGCGTAGTTGTTACCGTTAGTACTGTTGAAATACCTGGTGGTTAAAATACAGTGATATGCGGTGTTGCACAGTAGCACACGGTATTGCACAGTATTTTGAATTATTGAGTCTTACGTGAGAAGGAACTTATTCAATTATTGTTACAGTAATTACTATTCAATATTTTATATTATTGACTCAATAATTGCTACGTTGATATTTTATATTATTGACTCAATAATTGTTACATTGATATTTTATTGACTCAATAATTGCTACGTTGCCATTTTATATGATTGATTCAATAATGGCTACAGTTGATATTTTGGTATTATTGATTCAATAATTGTCACTGCACAGTATTTCACATTATCAACTCAATAATTCCTATTATTTGAATAATATTATTAGATAGCATTATTGACAATGTCTAAGGAAGTTCTGTCTAGGAGGGGTTATTTAATTGCGCGCCAGTAAGGAGAAGTCCTTATCGGAAGGCCCCCTCTTTCTTGGGAACGACTTGGTTGTCAATATTGTAATTCTGTGATATTATCTGTGAATAATTAATTATTGATTTATATGATAAGAAAATATTTATTTTGTGGATATTAAAGAAGGAATTGGCGCTGATGAGTTTTTATCAATATTTTGGTGTGAGAAATCATTTGTTTATGGATTTCGGATAATTTATGTTTGAAATTTGGAAAAACTTCCTTCTACAAAGTTGTAGAGAATTAAATTTCCTATGAAAAGACATAGAATTTGTATTTTTCTGACAAAGGGGCTATTTATTATGAATTATTGAAGTTTCAGAAAATAAATATTTTTTAATAAAAAGGTGGGCCCCACTTTTGTTGGTTTGTTGAAAATCCTGATTTCTTTGGAGCAGCCGGCGGCTGGAGAATTTTTTTTGAAAATAATATTATTTTATTATTTTAGTCTCCTTTGGCATCCTAAGTTTTTCCTATAAATAGGGTGCTTAGGTTAGAATTGAAAATCACACCAGAATCAGAAGTTTTCTCTCTCTATAATATCGAGCGTATTTTTGTGAGTATTTCTATACTTTGAGTATTAGTATTCAGCGCAAGTTTCCTTCGGTATTATATCTGATATTCCAGTCAGAGGTACTATCTTTTGGAGGTAAGGGATGTTATTTTCTTTCGTAAATGATGTTATTCTTTTCAATATCATTATACAGAAATATTGTCATGGATTTTATGTTGAAATTCTTACTTTTTCCGTCGGGGTTACTATTCAGGTATACGGCACTATTCACGTATACGGCACTATTCACGAAAAAATTAAATTTTCTTCTATTTGTCCAAATTGCTTGTTAAGGTTACTATCTTTGATTGTATCCAAGTTTTGAGCTTTATTCTTAAATTTTGCTCCATAATTGATTATTACGAGCTATTTTGAATTGGATATACTAAAATACGAATCCTTAGTCTTTGTCTTTTATCTCACTGGATTCGTTTATTTTAAATGTTTTTCATCATTCTCAGTCCTAAAAGGTGATGTAACTGAATATCTTTGGCCTGTAGAGCAAAGATGAATGATTACTTGATGAATATCTTTGGCCTGTAGAGCAAAGATGAATGATTACCTGATGAATATCTTTGGCCGTAGTGCAAAGATGACAGGTGTTGAGATGAACATGACCACTGATGATACAAATGAATATCTTTGGCCTGTAGTGCAAAGATGAATATTGATTCGAGATGTATATTGATTGATGTTACAAGGATAAAATATTGATGATGGACTTTTAAATCATAGAAGATAGTAGACTTCATTCTCTGCTTAACTCTTCTAATGAATTGTTATTTCCGCTGCGAATATTGATCTAAAGTTGGTTGTCCATTATATTTTATCTGATTTGTTGAAGACTAACGATAATTTATTTTCCATTATCTTAGTCATAATATTCTTTACTGAGCTAGTTGAGCTCACCCTTTTCATCTGTTGTCCTCTTCAGAAAATGAGAATGTTGCGGGAACTAGTCGGGGGACAGAGTGATGGTCCGAGTTAGAGCAGTAGTAGTCCTCACTATTTCTGATAAATAGTGTGATAATAATTGTAATGAGGACTTAGTTTGAATCTTAATATTTTCTACATATTTGTATTGACACTCCAGTTGTGTGGTCGTATTTTGCACGACCGTATGATATAAAGTTTGTATTTGAATTCTGTACCATGTATTTGGCGACTCAGAATGGGTTGGGTTGAATGGACCTATTCTGGGGGCGTCACAGATGAGATATGTCCTTCACGTCCACAATTATAGCATACATTCTGTCCTTTCATACATACGCCTTCATGTTTCCAATTACAGTTCGCACACGTTCCTACTTTCTTGAAGTTCCCTTGATTAAAATCAGAATTCCCTAAATCACGGTCATTCATTTTTCTTGTCCCTTTCTGGCTTGGAGCTGCACACGATTTGCTGCATTTGGCTCCCATCTGTTCAATTTGGACCTTCAAATTATCTTGTTCTTCCATTATTTCAATTAACGCATTTTGTAACTGGCTATTTAATAGCCTTTCCATTTTCAACAACCTTTCCAAACATAATAACTTATTCTTTAGATTCTGTACTTTCGTTGATGCTTGGCCAGCTCCAACTTCAGTGTCCGGATCACTATCTGTCAATAACACCGTTTCTGGTTCTGGTTCTATGTTTTCATAAATGATTACCTCATCTTGGTTGCTTTCAGGAGGAGTGATTTGCTCCTTCTTTATGACACGAGAGTCTTCTAATCCTTTCCTTTCTGACATCTATACCCAAATAACCTTGATTAGTACAAAATACATATTATATACACACAACAAATAATAGTTTTATATAAGTTACTTTTATTTCCTTTTATGATGAATTTCCTTAATTCATCTCCTTAAAACTCTATTTGAGTTATTTGTTTTTCAATGCTTCTATCTAGCCTAAGGCTATAGCCTAAGGTATCCCCCACCTAAGGTTTCTAACCTAAAGCTCTGATACCAACTTGTGACATCCCCAAATTCGGGTACTTGAAACCCGTACTTGGTGCTACACGATACCATTTCTTTGAGCGGAATAATATAATTTATAAATTTAATATTCATATCAGAGTTGTCTAATCCCAAGTACACGACCTTTAAAGTATTTCATTACATGATAGATAATAAATATTATCGTCTTAATAAAGTCTAACTATTACACAAGATACCATAAAACTTATTCATTCAGCTTTTCTTTCCCTTTGTTTTTGCCAGAGCCTTCTGGTTGATCACGCTTAGCTGAAAACATTTAATTTAAAGCAAGAATGAGCATTCAATTGCTCAGCAAGTAGTAGCAGTTAATAAACATTAGTTGAAAGAAGTAAATGTTTTCTTTGAGGACTACTTCTACAACGAATCAACAGTGGTGAATTCATTTGAAACAATTCTTAATAACATATCAAATCGTTTAAAATTTTAAAACGACGTAGTGACTATAAATACAGAGCGGTCAATAGCCCATGAACTTTTATTTTTCATTTTCGAAAAGGTTTAAACAGAAATTCATCTGCAAACCGCGTTGGTCTTACGGTCATGTAGGGTGATCAGCCCCGTTATGTCCTGTATTGATCAATACTATCTGTTTGAACGATAATTTGTTCACTCTATTCGCCTTGGGCACATAAACAATTTCCCCATTATAGGTTGTTCATACTCAGTCGGGAGTCCTAACTAAACAATTTAGTTGGACGACTTTATCATAAACAATAATATTCAACAGTACAATTCAAACTATGTCTAGCCGAGTCAAATAGCTTAAACAATTTTTAAACTATAAATACATACCGAAGTTTAATAATATGTAACAGGATTTGTCATATCAAAGAATTTTAAGTTCAAGAGTTCTTGCATGAATACAATAGTTTATACAAGTGGGGACACTTGTATAATAAAAGACAATATAAGAATAATTTCATAAACGAATCATGGATATCATTACGAATATGAATAATTGACAACAATTATTCATGAACATGCTTTGTATTTGATAATTTATATTGATTTGGAAACTAGCATAATATATACCTGTCTGCACGAAATAAAAAAAGTGCTTAAGGTTTAGATACTTGCCTTGATCGCTGTTTACTGCTACGTAGTATAGTTTACTCTTTTATCTTTAATACGAAGTCCTATCATCAATAGAATTATTCTTTTAATTAGAATAATACAACTTAACATATAATATTGCTTATTTGCAGTCATTATACAGCTTAAACATGTTGTCACATATTCATATCAGTCATTAAAACACATAAGAACATATACCTAGTCAAACTATGTCAATTTGGTTTGAGTTCGGTATCGCTTCGTCATCCCGATTGCATCATCGGATAATTAACGAATTTATTACCAATAAAACTTTGTTCAAGAACTTAAATATTATATTAGATAATTTAATTATCATTTATAATATTTTTTTCTAAATATTAAAATCATTTAAAATAATTTTTCAAACACTTATATCATTTTTAATGATTTAATTGCTAAATAATTTTATTATCATTAATATTTAAATAATTTAAAATATTAATAAAATTCATGTCAAGACATTAAAAGTTATTTATTATAACCTAAAAATATTTTTAAAACCTTAATATTACCTTTAAATAAATTTTAAGATATTAATATCATTTTTAAATAATTACCATTAATATTTAAATATTAATGTTATTCATATCAAAATATTAAAAGTTATTTACTATAACTTAAAATATTTTTAAAATATTTATTTCACCTTTAAATGATTTATAAAGTTTTAAAATTATTTTTAAATAATTTATTTAATATAATTATTAAAGAAATTTATTATAATTAATATTAAAATATTAATAAAATTCTTATCAAAATATTAAAAGTTATTTATTATAACTTAAAATACTTTTTAAAACTTTAATACCATTTTTAAATGATATTTAAAATATTAAACCCATTTTTACTTAATTTATTTAATATAATTATTAAATAAATTAAATATCATTAGTATTTAAATAAATTAAAATATTAATAAAATTTATGTCAAAATATTAAAATTTAAACTGTAAATACAGCTTGCATGTCTTTTTGTAAATGTAAATTAGAGAGACCTTAAAACGGTTATCCAAATTTAAGGTCTCAGCATAGTAACTTATGGTTTGTAGTGCTCGGGTCACTTTGATGGCTTTCATGCCCATAAGGAGCCCGACACTGATGTATAATTTATTTGGTTGAGAATGCTTCGCATCCCAACAATAAAATCAAAATCAGCCGAATGGAAAATAAAATGTAAGTATCAAAAGGAATTCTTATGTTAGCGAAAGGGTTTGAAAACCATCTTTCAAAATATCATTTTCATATCTTATCTAAAAATGGACTTATCCAATAAATCAAACCCTTCGTATATGTTGGTTTTGTACAAAAGTGTGACACAATCAAATTGCACAAAATAGCAAAAGCATGGTATATCAGAGTTTTAAAATTTCTACAAAACCATTACCCGGATAATCCTTTATGTGTAGTTATTAATTAAAACGAAATCTAAGAAGTTTAGATTCATACCCTTGTAGAACGAAGCTTCCACAGGTATGAGTTCAACTCCTTGTTCTTCGTGATCTCCTTGAATACCCGGGATTTATTCCTTACTTTGATTAACGTTAGTCATCCAAGTGTTTGGTCTCTAGAGGTGATCCACCAAGGAAGATGAATTCTTCAAGAAAGAGGGTGGTTGGCTAAACCCTAGTTTTCTATTCTCTGTAGAAAAGGAGTATTCTCCAACAATTGAAATTGCATCAACTGATATCTAACATAAGACTCCTCTTATATAGATATTGGTCAATCCTTCTAATCCTATTAGACATAGGGTTTCATTTAATTAATTAAACTCCTTTAATTAAATAGGCTTCCCAACACATTGGGATTAATTAATTAAACTCCTTTAATTAATTTGTCTCCTAATCTTATTAGGAATAAATGAGATTACTAATATTAAATTAATTCCTAAACTCCTTTAGAAATTAAAATAATAATAATTATAAGAATATTAATAAAACTCCTCTTATTAATTTATATTTAATATTTTTGAAATATTAAGTTATAAACATTAAGCTATTTAATTTATTCTATCATCATAGATTAAATTAATTACACTTAATGCATTATTACGATTATGCCATTACCTTCTTAAATAATTATTCTTCCTTTTATGGTGTGACCCTTTAGGTTCTCCATATTAAACCGGTTATGAATAAATCAATTAGAATAATTCTAATCTTATTTAAATAAATAAATTAAACTAATAATTTATTTAAATAAGTAATATTTATTCTACAATAGGGATAAGTCTCCCTAAAAATCAATGACTTTCCAGATAATATAGATTTCAACATTAATCATAAAAGAACATGTGAGTAAATAGTTACCGTACAATTCAATCCTTCCACCATACAATGTCCCAATTAAATATAAGACATGGAATTATTGTCAAGTATTATATTATTTAATTATATGTGCTTCGATTAGAAAATGCACAACTCCAAATAATGCATATTAGAAACTCCTTTCTAATTTCATTCTGCCTTGGCCAAGGACTACTGGGTTGTCATTTAACGAATCACATAGGACATATCTCTTCTTTTACTAGAAATGATAGATTCTTTATTGATCATTCATTATCTCCACATGTAACTTATTATACCCAAGCATACCCTTTGATATACTCTAAGGGTCTTAAGGAATAAGTCAAAGTATAATTCATTACACACAAAATATTATGATGATCTCAAGTCCAAGGATCACTTGTACTACTATCACATTAAGAATTCCTATTGACAGGCAAGTAAAACACCATTAGGTATTCCATAGTGAGTCATGTTCAGTGAACTTATTCTCCAATAAGCACCTACATACTTGCTTTAGTGTCTCCACACAAATGATCATGAGATCAATCATCCTCATCCAATGAGCAAGCAACATATGTACCAATCTATCCGGATTTACTAATCCCTTTTTTAGTAATCCAACGATTGGAAACTATTTTAGTTTTAAGCTTTCTTAGAATTTAGATCTCATTAACATGATCAACATCATGATTCTAAAAACATTGCTTAAAACTACGGGTTATTTACATATTATAAAAATAGCATCATGTAGATAATTAAATGTCTTTAATAAATGAATACTTTTAATAATAAATAAATAAGATCGTTTACAAAGTATATGCTTTATCATCATATATGATTGGCTTGTATGCATACTACTTTCAATCTCCCACTTGCACTAAAGCCAATCGATATGGTATCTCATACACATCTTCTCTAAGTGACGATCAAACTACTGTTGTGTTAAATCTTTAGTAAATGGATCTGCAATGTTGTCTTGAGAGTCTACACGCTCCAAGGTGACGTCTCCTCTTTCAATGATCTCCCTGATCAAGTGAAATCGCCGCAACACGTGTTTAGATTTCTGATGAGACCTTGGTTCTTTAGCCTATGCAACAGCTCCGGTGTTGTCATAGTACAAAGGGACCGCTCCTTCAATGTTAGGAACCACACCAAGTTCAGTTATGAACTTCTTCATCCAAATAGCTTCCTTTGCATCTTCACTTGCAGCTATGTACTCTGCCTCTGTCACTGAATCAACAATTATTTGCTGTTTGGAACTCTTCCAACTCACTGCGCCACCATTTAAGGTAAACACATACCCCGAAATGGATTTACTGTCATCTTGGTCCATTTGAAAATTTGAGTTTGTGTAGCCCTTGAGTTTTAATTCAGACCCACCGTAGATAAGAACTACATCTTTAGTCTTTCGTAGGTACTTTAGGATATTTTTCACTGCCTTCCAGTGCTCTTCTCCTGGATTTGACTGATATATGCTCGTAACACTAAGTACGTGAGCTACATCCGGTCTAGTACATATCATACCGTACATGATAGATTATATTGCTGAAGCATAAGGAATCTTACTAATACGGTCTCTCTCCCCAAGTGTCTTTGGGGCCTGTTTCTTGGAGAGATGTATTTCATGACTCATCGGCATGAGACCTCTTTTGGAATCTTCCATGCTAAATCTCTTTAGCTTCGTATCAATATACATTCCTTGGGATAAGCCAAGCATCCTTTTAGATCTATCTCTATAGATCTTTATCCCCAAAATATAGGATGCTTGTCCCAAGTCCTTCATGGAGAAGTGTTTAGATAACCAGATTTTAATCGATTATAGCTTAGGAATGTCATTCCTTATCAGTAATATATCATCAACATATAATACAAGAAATGAAATAGCGCTCCCACTAACCTTCTTGTACACACATGGTTCATCCTCGTTTTTGATAAAATCAAACTCTTTGATTGTCTCATCAAAACGGATGTTCCATCTACGAGAAGCTTGCTTCAATCAATAAAAATGGATTGTTGCAGCTTAAAAACTTGATTTGTTCCAACCTTTGAAACAAATCCCTCTGGTTGTGCTATATACACATCCTCCTCAAGTTTTCCATTGAGGAAGGTCGTTTTCACGTCCATCTGCCAGATCTTATAGTCATAATAAGCTGCAATCGCAAGCAAAATTCAAATGGACTTGAGCATTGCTACTAGTGAGAAGGTTTCATCATAGTCAACTCATTGTCTTTGTTTGAAACCTTTTGCAACCAGTCGAGCCTTATAGATCTCTACCTTCCCGTCCGCTCCAGTCTTTCTTTTAAAAACCCATTTACACCCAATAGGCATAATGCCTTCAGGTGGTGAAACCAAAGTCCATACTTGGTTTTCATCCATGGAGTCCATCTCGGATTTCATGGCTTCAAGCCATTTCTCTGAGTCTTTATTACTCATAGCATGTTCGTAATTCAATGGATCATCATCAATCATGATGTGTACCTCATTGTCATCCTCTATGACAAATCCATACCTATCAGGTATTTTCGGTACTCTTCCAAATTTACAAATAGGGTGTGATACAGTAGGTTCATCCACTTGGTGAGATACCTGACTTTGATCCGTAGTAATTTGTGGTTCTTGAACTTCTTCAAGATATATCTTACTCCCACTGACCCCTTCATGGATAAACTCCTTTTTCAAGAAGGCAGCATATTTCGTAACAAACACCTATTGATCAGTTGGATGATAGAAATAATACCCTAAAGTTTCTTTAGGGTATCCCACAAATCTACATTTGTCGGATTTATCATGTAGCTTATCATTTTAAAACTTTTTGGACATAAGCTGGACAACCCCAAGTCTTAACATGCTTAAGATTTGGTTTCCTCCCTTTCCACATCTCATATGGAGTCTTTGGGGCGGATTTGGTAGACACCTTGTTAAGTAGGTATGTAGCCATTTCTAGGGCATAACCCCAGAATGAAATTGAAAGATCGATAAAACTCATTATGGTACGAATCATGTCCAACAATGTTCGATTTCTCCTTTCAGATACTCCATTTAACTGTGGTGTACATGGTGGAGTCCATTGTGAGATTATACCATTATCTTTGAGACAATTGAGAAACTCACCGCTTAAGTATTGTCCACCTCGATCTGATCGAAGAATCTTAATAATCTTGCCTTTTTGTTTCTCTACTTCACTTCTGAACTATTTGAACTTTTCAAATGATTTAGATTTGTATTTCATTAAATACACATATCCAAATCTTGAGTGATCATCAGTGAAAGTAATAAAATAAGAATACCATCCTCGTGCATTCGTTGTCATAGGTCCACAAACGTCTGTGTGAACCAACGCTAGCAGCTCTGTAACTCTTTCTCCTTTTCCACTAAAAGGAGATTTAGTCATTTTACCCATGAGACACGATTCACAAGTTGGATATAATTCATAATCGGATAGCTCTAAGGCCCATCCTTGTGCAACTTGGATAATCTTGTTTCATTGATATGACCGAGTCTACAGTACCATATATAGGTATAATTAACATCATCACTTTTTCTTTTCTTAGTTTATTCTATTTGAAATATATTTTCATGCAAGTCAAGTATGTAAAGTCCATTTCGCAAATTACCAACACCATATAAAATATTATTTTTATAAATAGAACAACTGTTGTTTTTTTATTATAATGTCAAATCCATCCATATCTAATACGGAAATAGAATTAATGTTTCTAATGATATTCGGAACAAAATAACAATTATTTGAATAAATGGACTTGCCCGTAGGTAGTGCTAAACAATAAGGGTCTACAACTATTATAGCAACCTTTGCTCCATTTCCCACTCGTAGGACAACATCATTCTAGTTCAGCTTTCTACTTCTGACCAGTCCCTGCACAGTATTACATATGTGAGAACCACAACAGGTATCCAATACCCAAGTAGAATTTTGACTTTCAAAAAAATTAATTTCAATCATGAACAAACCTTGATTGGAAGCCGAAGCTTCTCCAAGCTTCTTCTCTTCCAAAAACTTCTTGCAGTTCCTCTTCCAATGACCCGGCTCGTTGCAATGAAAGCACATTCCTTTGCTAGCTGAATCGGGTTTTTTTTAATCCTTCACTTTCTCCTTGCCCTTAGCCTTCTTGACTCAACTCCCCATCCATGACGAACCCAAGTTGTCCAAGGAGTTCAATCAGATTGATTACCCTTAGGACATGAGTCTCAACGACAGTGCCCTCGGACATCCGAGATCGGAAGAGCCCCTTAGATATCTCATATCTAGCAGTCCTACTTTGTTTAGCATACAACTCCTCGAGGTGAAGCAACATAGTAGGAGCATCCATGTTTTCATGCTGACATTGAAGCTCATTATTCATGGTTGCGAGCATGATGCATTGAGCCACAGATGCATCATCTTGCCACTTTATAATAGTGGCAATCTCTTCCTCAGAGACTGTTTCTAGAACAGTTTCAGGGACAGGTGAATTTAGTGCATAAAAAATCTTTTCAGAAATGAGAACTATTATCAGATTCCTTAACCAATCCGTGTAATTCAGTTCGGTCAGTTTGTTACGCAGTAAAATTAGTTATTTCCACATTTTTAAATTTCTGCATGTGAAAAGACAAAATTTTAGCAAACATTCTTTTAATTAATTTTATATACCAAAATAAATTAAGTCTTATTTTAAATTGGTATCTCCCACTATTTTCTTCAAACTATATTACTCTCACTTATATAGTTCGACAACATTTAATTAAAAATTTGCTAGTGAAAATAAGGATCCTATTTCAAATGTATATAGCCTTGTGGATAGCACAATAAACCACATATAAATAAATAGGTAGACAACTCTTTGTCAATTACATCAACATGTAACTCCTTTTATTTGGCCTCTTAGATCATAATGGTCAAGTGTGTGCACATCCGAACTAAAATAATTTAAGTTAAGTCCAACCTAGCACTTCCATATATTCAAAAAAGAAAAATATTGTCCTTATGGATAGCACAACAAAATAATATTGTTCAATTTTTTTTATAAGCATCAAATGTGATTAAATTAACATCTTAAATACTTAATACTTTCTTTGTGGATAGCATAACAAACTCATATTAACTATTTAATACTCTATTCATTTATCATGCTAGAAGACGACGTTCGATATTCCAAATATCTTTGAACGCTTTAGACTTAATATAATTACTTTGAGGGGTTTGTTATTATTAGTCTCATCTTATTTAGCGCGTATGCACATATATATAAAATACGCGTCATTTTATTAAAACATGTGAAACATATTTGTATAAAATATAATATATATAATACTTACCATGCACATATAGAATACTATATTCTACCCGGATTGATTATGGACTTTTATTCTAGTTTGATTCTGTAATACCCATGAATTTTATAAAATAATGTTAATATTGGTATTAATATACCGTGTGAATATTTATAATGTTTATGTGGCATGAGATGAGTAAATCAATTAAATTAAATTAAAATTATGATAATTGAGAAATGTGGAGAAAATAAGATAAGCTTATGAATTGCCTAGTGTGGCATAATGATAGACTAATATTTAATATTATTAAGTAGTTGCTATGTGCAATGAAATTTAATGTATAGCCATATACAATATAGTTCCCTCATTCACCTAATATAAAGTATGGTGTAGCATTAAGATGAATCCATATTATATATAAAACTATATATTATATGGAATCCTACTAAATCTTATAAAGGAACTTGTGAGACATCATATTGTGTGCGAGACAACTAATTGTATATTTAAATATATATGAGGAAATAAATAAATATTTATCTATTTTAATATTTTTGTGGAGTTGAAATAATAAAGTTTTGTGGAAATAATGGGTTGCTAATGTCCAACTGGATTCTATTCAGACCAATTATAAATGTTATTAAGATTAACCCAATGTACATGAATTATATAACTATGTGTATATATACCCATAAATTACCACAAGGTAATAATAATAACTCATCAAAATTACATTGTAAGCCAAAAAGGGAATAAAACCCAAGTATGTTGGTAATTCATTTACATTGCAGAGCCTTGTCCCATAATTTTAGTCCCATCTTCTCCTCCAATACACGTGCACAGACCAAAGGCCTATGCTACCTCTGTAATGTCAAATTCAGTAAATCAAATGATGAAATGGGTAATGGCCTTCACAGTAAATTTCAACTGTGCTACCAAACCATTATTGTCCAGCAACTTCTTCCTCTTCCTGCTAGTATAAACTCTAAGGCAAAAGCTTGGTATAGATATTGGATTTCCTATAAATTAAGCACTCCCTCTTCTTAATTCAAATTGTTGAGTTTTCAGCTAAGTTGATATAGAGTGTGAGTATATTGAATTAGAGAGAAATTTGAGAATTTGAAGGAACTTTGTTTCAAGCTTTAGCAGAGGTATAAATCTTCAACTGTGTTCATGATTTTTTTTAATTCAAAGAGTTCTAGAAATTTCTTGCATACTTGATAATTGATTTAGAAATGGAATGTCATTGTGAGATATGAGGTTATATGCATCTATTATAATAGTATAGCTAATTTTTGGATAGATTTCGTAAAAGATTTTTGAATTGGTTTTGGAGTTCTGCTGAAGCAGAAGCCAAGTCTGAGTTTGTACTGGGGTGGCGTGGTCGCACCACTTCCCAGCACAAACCCAGCGCGGGCGCACCGTTTGGCAGACCTGCAGCCCATGTTTTGTGTTTTCTGATAGGAAGAGCATGCTAGTTAACATGAATTCAGATATGCTAACGTAAGTAGCTTATGACAGTATGTGAATGTGTATAACATGTGAACCAAAGTTTTGCATGATATGAGTTAAGTGAACTTGACTTATAAAAGAAACATAACGTTAGGAAATGAAACTTGACGGACTTGGTATACCTTGAGTTCTAACCTTGAGCATGCTTATGTTCTTTAGTTATGTGTGTACATGAGTATGATATATAGAATGTAAAGTTTCTTTGCATGCTTAATTAGTTTAACATGAGATTTTCAAGAAAAACTTAAGAGTTTGAAAACTAACTTTGTTAAGAAATACCTTGTGTTACCTTCTGAAATTTATTACTATCGTAATAGGATATGTTATGCATCTAGACATAATTGACATATACTCCTATCTAGCTATGAATGTGCGAACTAGTTAAGCATAGTTCAAAAGAGTTTTAAAGAAGCAAAATTATGCTACCTTGAAACATATGACTAAGATAATTTGAACATGTATGTGAAGCTTTATTAACCTCATTATGAAGTATAAATGCTAAACATGAGAAACCTTTTGAATTGAACTCATTAAGCCTCTATAAATGAGAAGTTGATATAAAACTATGTTGGAGGTAAACCTAAAGTAAGACGGGAACCGAACCTAATCATAAACCTTATAACATGTATGTTCTTCATGTATTATCATCTAAGTATGCTAGTAGGCAAGCTAGGATTCTGCAGGGTCAAAGTCAGTACTATTTTAAACTGGGAGCAGCGCGGCCTCGCCACTCCCTAGTCCAAATCTAACGCGGCCGCGCCACCCTGCAGTGCAGTCTGATCATGATAATTGCATTCTGAAAATTGATGCATACTATTACTAATATCCTAAACTGCAATACATGATTAGTAAAAGGTTCAAGTGGTAATGTATGTGATGACTATAGTAGATCATGGATTGATAAGCGTTTTTAAAACTTTCAAAATGCTAAGTCATCAACAATTATAAACTATGATGATTAAGTACATAGTAACGT
Organism: Panax stipuleanatus; assembly: GCA_020205555.1. Lineage (NCBI taxonomy): Eukaryota > Viridiplantae > Streptophyta > Magnoliopsida > Apiales > Araliaceae > Panax > Panax stipuleanatus. The sequence continues at coordinate 35,134,710 of CM035120.1, forward strand.
ATAAACTTTTTTTTTGTACTATGTGTATGTAAGGTATGTAATGGCGTAAGTGTAGGATTGTACGACTAAGTTAGGATCTAATATATGTGTTTAACTTGCATATCAAGTATATTTATTCAACTTATGTAACTAATAAATATCCCTATAAACGTAACTATGTTACAATAGGATTTCAAAGTGTTGATAAGCTATAAATTGTCAAACTACGCTTAAGGCAAGTTCTCTAACTCTTTTAACTTTACATATGGTGTAAATTCGAATTGTTGATATATCGACCATATCTACGTTAATTAAATTTTGTTATTATTCAAAAATCGACTTTATATCTTGACATTGTTGCAAGCATTGGACTTATCATTCCTCAATGCATTTACCAGAGTGTCTAAGATAGTTGATTCGGCTAGACTAATATCGTATGCTAGAAAGCTATCCAAACCAATTGATTTGGTGCGGACTCTTATAAATCTACTGAGATGAACAACCCTCATGGAAGGGGAAATTATATACAACTATCGGGGAACCGACGTGCACACATAAGTATGATTAAATGTTATGCATAACGTAGGTTACTTTAGGCTGATCACCTGGTGTACTTGTTTTTATTGGATTTTCAGCATAATACTGTTAATTCTAGTAGGAGTTCATAGCCCTTAGCAACTGCTCAGTGTTCATTATTCTTGAAATGGTTAAACCTTGAATCTTATTGATATCTTTCTGTCCATAGCGACATCTATTGAGAATTATTGATACTTCTTGTTATTCTTGAAATATCATTTGCTGTTATACCCTTGAGATTCAAAAATTTATATTATTCACCCTTATTGCTATATTACTTGCTGAGCAAACTTGTTGCTCATTCTTATTTTTCCCTAAAACATTTCAGTTAAGGCAGAGCAGTGTGGACCCTCTGGCACAGACAAGGGCAAGGGCAAGGGCAAGGCTACGACGTAGCTTTGTTCTCTTTAGATTATTATGATGATTGTAATAAGACTTATTTTATATTATGTATTAGTTATGTTTAAGATCTGTTTAAGTTGCGAGACCGTGGGATACGAATAATTATATTAAATCAATGTAAATTATTCTATTATTCTGTTGCATTAGATGTTAGTATGTTATTAGAATATAGATCGTTATGCACCGAATTTGAGATGCGAGTGGTCTGAATTTAGGGGCGTCATAGGTGGGTATCAAAGCGTTAGTTATAAACCTTAGAAGCGAGAGTCCTTAGATTATAACCTTAGAAGAACTTAGAAGATAGAAGGAGATAAAACTCATGTAGAGTTTTCCTAGAGACTTAGTGTGTTATGAAATATAGTTTCATTCTATATAATGAACTTATGTTTTATTTAACATTCTAATGGAGTTGTTGTTTATTTGTCTTGTGTTTGTGGTTGTAGGATGACAGACTTAGGAGGACCTAGTAGAGTGGCAGAGGAAGAGCCATGGGATATACACGTAGTATATAAGGCTCCTTTGGTAGCCGAGCCTATGTAGGCAGTAGCACCATCCGAGTTTGACGACGAGGATGAGATAGAGGTAAGTCGGACCCAGAGAAGGAACCCATGGAGGATGAGCCTATGGAGGACTCTGACGAGGCTACGATCGAGGAGAGGATGTTAGGAGAGTACGAGGAACGTATCTTAGAGTTAGACTGTCGAGTTCAGGAGCTAGAGGCTGAGGCTCAAGAGAGAGAAACCGAGTTCTAAAAATTGAGGGACGAAGACCACCAGAGGAAGTTGGTGATGCAAGATATGGAGGTGGAGATTGCTTACCGTATGGAGGCAGGAATTTAAATGGAAACTCTTTTCCACCATTCAATATCTAGGAATGTGGACTTGGAGGGAAAACTGGAGGAGGTTGAATAGAGGGAGTTGAAGTGAGAAGGCTAAGAAGGAGGCTTTTTGCACTCAGCTCGAGCTAGAAGTGATGGAGAGGATCTACTTCGAGGAGAAGTGAAAAGGAGCTAATGATAGGGTAGAAGATTTAGAGGATTAGGTAAGATGTAAGAAGAAGATGATGAACAATATGGGCTATGTTTTTTACACGGCCATAGAGAGAGTGATTGATGGTATATATCACTACTCGACGGAGTAGGGACAGACCCGTCACACTATGAGCAGGGACTTGATGGCACACATATCACAGGTGGAGTACCAGAGCGCCGTGGAGCGCGAGATGTTAGGATGAGACCCATTAGTCTAGTAGTAGTAGTAGTAGTAGTAGTAGTTGTAGTAGTAGTAGTAGTAGTAGTAGTAGTAGTAGTAGTAGTAGTAGTAGTTGTAGTAGTAGTAGTAGTTACTTTTACGTGAAGTATACATTGTGATTTAATTCTAATCTTTTGTATAAGATATGGGATAGATATGTAAACCCCGAGTAAGCTTATGTTAGAGGGTAAGTTTGATAGTGTATTCCCCGTCCTTTGTGATATTAGGGGATATATGTTGACATTTATAGAAGTATGCTAGGGATGATCATTTTGATGTAATGATTTGGTATATGAATATAAATATTCTTATTTTGAAAACGTGTTATAAAATTTTATTCCTTTTGCATTTAAGAAATACTTGAATAATATAAGTAGATAATAAAATTAAAATTTTGTGATGTAGATAATGGCACCCAGACGTAGACTAGCTGCACCAGAGGAGTCGATTAATGATGAGAGGTAGCAAGTAGACCCGATATAAAAACTAGTCGACCTGTTAGGAGAAGCTCTTCGGGGAAGGAATAATGAACCCGTTCACCCCAATCCCCAAGCGGTTCCAGTTACGAACTTTAAAGTCTTTAAGAGCGTAGGACCTCTAGAATTTGAGGGTACTACCGATCCTATCATGGCGCAAACATGGATCAAGGAGATAAAGAAAGCCTTCACCATTGCTCGTGTGGGTGAAGATCAAAAGACCGTGTTCGCTACGTATATGATGAGGGGTGAAGCAAACTACTGGTGGGAGGCAAATCAACAGAGAGTGAGAGAAGGGATTATAACCTAGGATAGGTTTAAGACTCCGTTCTTCGAGAATTATTTCCCAAAAAATATAAAGAATATGATGGAGGTAAAGTTCCTAGAACTTAAGCAAGGGGAGATGACGGTGTCGCAATATGCGGCTAAGTTCAACGAACTAGCCCGGTTTGTAGAACACCAGGTAGGGGATGAAGAAAGAAAAGCCAGACATTTTGAACAAGGACTGAAACCTTGGTTGTTCAACAAGGTGTCAGTTCTCTAGATCGACTCATTTGCCACTCTGTTGGAAAAAGGCTATCATTGCAGAGGTAGGTAGTGAGGCCTTAAGTTAGTATAACAAAGAGAAGCATAGTAAGAACACCGGAGGAGAAAGCCATGGAGGGAGCAGCAGTGGAGGAAGTAATCTAGGGAAGAGGAAGTGGGATAATAACAACGACAAAAATAGAAACAACAACCAAGCGGGAAGTTACCAAGGATGGTTTAAGAAGCGAGCGGAGGGATGATCGAAGTGTGGGAAGAACCACCATGGAGAATGCTGGAAGGGGCGCAGTACCTGTTACAACTGTGGCCAAGAGGGACATATTTCACCCAACTGCCCAAAGCCAAAGAAGATCAAGGGATGTTTTGCTTGTGGCTCAACCGAGCATCAAATCAAAGATTGTCTAAAGAAGGGGAACAGCAGAGGAAGTGGCCAATAAGGGGGAGGCAGCAAACTGATGATCGACGGACCGACGCAATCCAACCGACCAACTGCCAGAACCTTTAACATGACTGTCCAAGACGCAGTGGCTGTGAAGGACGTGGTGTCAGGTAGTATCCCAATCAATAATATAAATGCCTATGTATTATTTGATTCGAGTGCTACCTATTCATTTGTGTCTGAAGAATTTGCTTGGCGATTAAACTTACCCCAAGAAGGATTAGGAAATCCTTTGAACATAGAAGTTGCGAATAAGGAAGTAATCCCTATAGAGTTCATATACCGAAATTATCACGTAAATATTAGAGATCACGAACTAAGTGTAGACTTGATTCTGATTAGATTGGGAGAATTTGATGTGATAATGGGAATGGATTGGTTTTATAACCATGCAGTAATAATTGATTGTCAGAACAAAAGTGTAAACCTTCAGACTCCAAATCGGTCTAAGGTGGTGTTTTATGGTAGCTCATCGCTTAATCAATTATGTTGTCTTACGATGATGCAGACCAAGAAATTGTTAAGAAAAGGATGTGTAGGTTACTTAGCTTACATTATAAATACACAGAAAAAGGGAGTAGAAATGAAGGATATATCTGTAGTGAGAGAATTCCAAGATGTATTTTCGAACGATCTGCCTGGCCTTCCGCCAGACAGAGAAATTGAAGTCGTAATAGAGTTAACACTGGGAACTGCACCGATTTTGAAAGCTCCATATCGTATAGGCGCCGGTAGAAATGAAAGAATTGATGATACAATTGCAAGAATTGCTAGATAAGGGTTATATACGGCCGAGTGTGTCTCCTTGGGGAGCACCCATATTATTTGTTAAGAAGAAGGACGGATCAATGAGGCTCTGTATCGATTATCGAGAATTGAACAAAGTGACAGCAAGAATATTTATCCATTACCGAGGATAGACGACCTTTTCGATCAAGTGAAGGGAACGAAATGTTTCTCAACGATAGACGTACGAACGGGTTATCACCAGTTGAAAGTACGGGAGGAAGACATACGAAAAACGGCGTTTCGAACCCGTTATGGGCACTACGAGGTTTTGGTAATGTCATTCGGATTGACTAATGCTCCGGCAACATTCATAGACTTGATGAACAGAGTTTTCAAGCCATACTTGGATAAATTCATAGTAGTTTTCATCGAAGACATCTTGATTTACTCAAAGACCAACGAAGAGCACGCCGAACATCTGAAGATGGTTTTGGAAGCGTTAAGGAAAGAGAAGATGTATGCAAAATTTTCAAAATGTGAATTTTGGATGGAGAATGTTCAATTCTTAGGACACGTGGTAGACAAGGATGGAATTTCAGTGGACCCTGCAAAGGTGAAGGCAGTGAGTAATTGGGAACAACCGAAGAAGCCAATGGAGGTAATAAGTTTCTTAGAGTTAGCTGGGTACTATCGAAGATTTATCCAAGATTTTTCTAAGATAGCACCCCCGTTGACCAATCTCACAAGGAAAACGGTGAAATTTGTATGGACGAAAAAATGCGAGGAAAAGTTTTCAGGTGAAGAAGAGATTAAGTGAAGCACCTGTATTATCATTACTGGACGATGCGGGAGGTTTCGTGGTGTATAGTGATGCATCATACAAAGGACTTGGCTTTGTGTTAATGCAACATAGCAAGGTCATTGCATATGCATCATGACAATTGAAGGATTACGAAAAACGATACCCTACTAGTGACTTAGAGTTAGTGACAGTAGTTTTTGAGTTAAATATTTGGAGACACTATTTGTACGGAGAGAAATGTGAGATATACACAGACCACAAGAGTCTGAAATATATCTTCACACAGAAGGAGTTGAACATGCGACAGAGAAGATGGTTGGAATTAATCAAGGATTATGAATGCGAAATTCTTTATCATCCGGGAAAGGCGAACATAGTTACCTGACGCGCTAAGCAGGAAAAGGAAGAGAGAAAATTTTCCAATTAACAATTCAGGAGGAGTTAATAAGGGAGATAGAGATATTGGAAATAGAAGTGAAGGGACTTGGAAGGTTTGAAGAAAAATTATTTGTAAGAGAAGCTTGTCCAACATTATTGGATAGAGTAAAGAAATCACAAGAGAAAGATGAGGAATGCGAGAAGATAAGAAAAAGGATAGTAGAAAATAAAGAAGAGAAGTTCAAGATGGATAAAGACGGTATCTTAAGATTCGAAGGAAGAGTATGGGTGCCAGCTGTAACTGAACTGAGAGAAGAAATCTTGCACGAAGCACACAATACGATGTATTTTGTTCATCCGGGAGGTACAAAAATGTATCGAGATCTTCGACAACACTTTTGGTGGCTCAATCTAAAACGAGAAGTCGCAGAGTACGTCAGTAGATGTGATAACTGAAAAATTTATAAGATCTTAAACGATTAAATTAAAGGTTAAAGAATAAAACCTAGATTGGAATTAGAGGATTAATTAAAAATTTTAAAAAACCTATATGGTTTGATTTAAAATTTTAAGTAATGTAAAGAAATTAAATGAGAATGATATAAATTACAAGAAGGAATGAAAGATTTGTGAGACATGTCTCAACATATTAAATTATTTAGTGACATATATAGAATGAATATGTGAAGTAAATGAATATGAATATTATGCGAATATATATATTTGTTTATTATATAATAAACAAATAAAAGAAAGCTATTGTAACCTAATTTTTATATATTAGGTATAAGAATTAATTAACTTAAGGGTTATAATGATTTGAGATTGCTAGTATTTAAATTATGTACTAGTAATTGAACTTAGGAGATTTATTTTTATTATCTCAATTAATTAGTTATATTAACCTAATTAAAGAAAACCCAATTGGGTTATATAATTAAATTTATGTAAGTAATTATTTAAAATCCAAAATGAGTGAATTAGGAACCCTAATTAAATAAATAGGATAAGATAAAATTAAGACATTGGACCATAGTAATTTTTCATGACCCAAGCAATTAAAATAGAGAGCCCAATCAATTAAAGGGATGGCCAAACTTTAGCCCAAAACTTGGTGGAATTTCTAGATGACAAGCTAAGAAAATTGGGCAAGTAAAATAAATCAAAAAGGAGGCCAAATTCAAGGTGCATGCACCGGGTAAAGGAGAGAGTAATAATAAGAGCATGTGTTATTTTTTTTTCAATGTTGAGATTCACACTTAAGCCATGTGTCCAAGCATAAATAGTTTGCTAGATATTACAAGAACCAAGAGAGAGAAAGATGAGATATGGGAGATATGTTGGAAGATTATATTTAGTTATAGAAGACATATGTATATATTTTTGCCAAATATATATATCCTCTCTTACATTTGCTATTAGAGGTTTATTACATTCTCTTCCTTAAAGTCCTAAAAAAGAGAAAGAAAATATTAAGGGAGAGAGATAGTGAGGGGCTGCTACAGCCGTGAGGTTTGAGGGGAGAGGAGGAGTTTTCTCCATACTTCATCAACCTATGGTAGAAGAAGAAGAACAAGCCATAAGAAAAAAAAGGTATAAACCCTAAATACTTAGTTTATGTATGTTATTTTAATGATTTTGATGAAATATCAAGTTGTGTTCTTGAACATAAATACCTTAGATCTACATGTTTTATAGTGCATTATGTATGGATCTAATCATGTTGGATGTTAACAAGCTTGATCAAGAGAAAGAAAAGTAAAACAGTTTTATAAACTTAAAAAACCTAGTGGACAGCTGCCCCTAAACAGAAAATTCGGGAATAGCTAGAGTGCTCTAAATATTATGGGCTTTTGGTATGTTGTAGTAAACTGAATAAGCTTTCCATAGACTTCAAAACGGACTAATTCTGACTTCGTAGCAAAAGGTTATGACATTTCAAAGTAGTAGAGTCGAATCTGTCCAAAAAATTCGGGGAAGTCCCCTTTCAAGAAATTTTTGGAATTTTGTGCTTGGAATTTGAAGATGGTCCAAGAACAAAAGTTTTAGTCCCGGAAGTTAGCTTATCGTGGGCTCAAGAATCGCTCAAAAATGTTTTAAAACGACTAAGTTATGATTGTTTTAGTACAAGTTGGTCAAGTTGGAAAACTAAAACTGACCAGCCACTTCTGGGTTGTTTTCCGTGATCAAGACAGAACTAAATTTGGTGTTTGATAAACGGAAACTATATTTCAAGAAAATACGAATCCAACGCCTTTGATGAAACTCGAATCGGAGTTGTAGATCTCCATTTATAAATGTTTCCGTAAAAGATCTCAAAACAGAAAATTTTTCAAAACCTTGTATGGACAGTCGGTAGTGGCCTGTTTTACCATTCCTATACTTGTCCAAAGTGGCTGTTTCTTAAGCCAAAAGTGTAGTTCGAGAAGTCAGCTTTCCAACGATATCAAGTGGGCCCACACCGAACTTGTAGATTTCCGTCTACGAGCGTTTCCGTGAAGGACCTCAACTTTGAAACGTATAATGAAAAGTTAAGAAAATTAACTAAAGTTTTCAATAATTAATTATTATTGAACATATAATAATTAAAGAATGCTTAATTAAAGTTAAGTACTAAAATGTGATTATTTAATTACATTAGCATTATAAAATAATTATTTATTAGTTAATTAATATTAAATAATAAATTAGTATAAATGACCACTAATTGACTATGCTTTAAAGAAAAATTAAAGGTTATAAAAATATTTTAAGTTATAAAACATAACTTTTAATATTTTGTCATGAATTACATTAATATTTTAATATTAATGGCAGTTATTTAATAATAGTTTTAAATATTTTAAATTCATTTAAAGGCGATATTAAGGTATTAAAAATACTTTGAAATATTATAAATAAATTATATTATTATGTCATGTATTTCATTAATATTTAAAATTAAATAAATATTAATGATAATAGAATTATTTTGTATTTAAATTATTTAAAAATAATATTAATGATTGAAAAATCATTATAACTGATAATAATTATTTAAAATTATTATGAGCTATTGAAAAATATTTTGATTAAGTAATAAAATATTTAAGATAATACTAAAGCGTTTAAGTAGAGTCTTATTGATAATAGGCTCGATAAAAATTCGATTAGGCAATCGGGATGTCGAAATAATACCGAACTCAACTCAGACTGAAATAGTTTGATTTGATACCGAGTCTTGTGTGTTTTATTGATTATTAGGAATATATGAAAATGTGTTTAGGTTATTTTATAACTGTAATTAACAAAAATTAATGTGATGATATTATTCTAATTGAGAGATCAATATTATTAATAATAGGTCTTTCAACTGAAGCTAAATTAGATTGCGTAGCAGTAATCAACGGTACAGGCAAGTTTCCTAACTCGAACTCGAGTTGTTATTGTAAAGCATGTTCGTGATTAATTATTTTTGATTATATCACATCTATGATTTATTGATTCGCACGTTATGCATATTGTATATGTTCATCAAGTATGAAAGGCTGATCACCTTCATTACCATATTGTTCAGTTGAATTTATTCATGCTCATTGTTGACTATTCAGCATTATTGATTCATGTTCTTTCACAATTCGTATATTATTGAAAGTTTGTCAGCTTATTATTCATTATTTCAATCATGATATATCTTTGTTGTATTTAAAATTTGCTGGGCAAACTTGTTGCTCACCCTTGCTATATCATGATAAACATTTCAGATTAAAGCAAAACTTCAGACACAGACAAAGGCAAAGGTATGTTCCAGGATAGAATTATTATACGGTTAAAATAGTAACAATATTGAAGGCATATGACATTGTATGTTGTATAGGATATTGAATACATGTATTAAGTTAAAGTTACAAACCTTAGAATTATGTTGTAAAAGTTATTGTATAAATAATTTATGTTTATATCTTTCGCAATAGTTATAGAAATGATGTATCGTAACGTACCAGGTCCGAGGTTTTGAGGACCCGGATTTGTGGGCGCTACAGTTGGTGTCAAAGCTATAGGTTATAAACCTTAGGTAGGGTTACCTTAGGCTATAACCGCAGTGATGAGGATAAGGAATAAACTCAAATAGAGTTTGAAATTTAAGCGATGAATTTGGCCAAGGTTTTGTTAAGTTAATAAGATTCAAAGAAGAATCCTGACAAGTAATAAAGATCTAGAGTTACCTAACTCTGATAATAAAGATGAACAGTAGTAATGAATAGATAGAGTCTAAAAGACTAAAAGTATAAAGTGAAAGAAGATCGTAAAACAAAACGATCATAACATAGGAAAAGAATCGTAATGTAATACGATTATAATATAAGATCACAACGTGATCTGATGAGGTCATAGGAAGACAGATGATCAATCGTTTGATTAAAAACTTTATAGCAGAATTGCTATACGAATATGGTACTATAAAATAGTACGAGTTAAACTTAGGAAAGAGTTGTGAATTGTAAATACGGATTAAATGAAATTCAGTACCTAGTAAATAAAGAACTAGGAATAGGTGGGATTTCAATTGAGGACTCATGTTAGCAGCTATGTTGTATGATTCCTTGTATGGGTGGGGAATTTATGCTTGGTTTAGGATCGCTTAGCTTCCTTTTTGATTAGTAGTTGAGTTGACCAATTCTTTGTATGGGCAGGGGATTGTGTTTAGTTCGACAACCACTTAGCATGTTATATTGATAATCATTGAAATGTTGGTGTCGCGCTTTTCGCTATATGTATGTTGAGAAGGTGATTCTTTTCTCATGTGTATAACGGATAGGAAGAAAATATAAGATTAGGTGCGAGTTCTTTTAACTCACACTTATGGTAAGTTCGTGACTCATAATCGTATGATGGAACCCCTCAGCGAATGGACGACTTTGGTCTGACTAGGATAAGTTCCTAAACCCATATGATTATGAAAAGTTCCTGAACTCATAACGTGTGGCATGTTTGATGAACTGTACTGGGATATAGAATTGTGTGAACGTCGAATTGAGGATCATAGGAATAGATAGAATTATTAAGCAGTCGATCATTAGGAAGTGAAGTTGTTGGTGGAAGCATAGGTATTTCAAATCTTCTAGCTATGCTAGACTTTGAAATTTTTGACATCAAGCTAAATTCGCACTGATGTGCCTTTTTTGAAAGAAAATGAATTTTTGTTATCAGCAACACATGGTTACAATTGTGTAGAAGTGGGCTTCATACCACTAACACATCGTTACCTGTTGTGGCATGATAACACCAAAAATGAAATTTTGTTATCCTCAAAACATGGTGACAAGTGTGTATGTGTGAACTTCGAGACCCTGACACATCATTACCTGTTGAGGTATAATAAAACTGATTTTCAAAGATTTTTGATGGTTTAAAAGAAAAGTCTATGCTAATTATTTCGGCTAAACAAAAATTACGTGAAATATAAAAAAGTAGTTTTATTCATCATCAATGCATCATGAAACCTGGTGCAAAGATGATAAAAACGATGGAGTTATTAATACAGTCTTACCTAGTATTGGATGTGATCTAAAGATAGTCAGCCCACTATGGTATATTATTTTATGACAAAGTTGCAAAAATGACGAAATCTTTAACGGACTGTAAATACAGTGCGGTATAATGACGTCATAAAATAATTTTTAGAATTTTAAAGAATATTCAAGTGTCAATTAAATTTGACCAGACACATGTTTTGATTGATATTGGAATTATTGGTATATGTCTAAAGCTATTTGATTCAGCTAGATAATGTTTATAAAAATTCAAGTATCTCTTTGAGAACTTATTCCGAACCATATTGTTTTGATTTGGACTTCAGGCTGAGTATGAACATCCCTAAATTGGGAAATATTTTGCGCCAAAGGCGGTGATGATGAACGCGAATGTTGTTCCAGCATGTAGCATCTGATCAATGCAGGGCATACGGGCTGATCACCCAATGTGTCCATAAGTCCAGAGCGGTTTGCAGATGAATTCTGTTTAAACCTTTTCGAAATTGAAAAATAAAAGTTCATGGCCACTCAGCATTATTTGAAATTTTTTTAACTCCTTAAAGAGAAGTCTGGGTATAATTTGATGATAGAATAGTTTCTAATAGAAGGAAGCCGTATGTACTCATTAAATGAGAATGAAATCAGATAAAGGTTAAACTGAAAATCTAGTTTTTATGAATAAAAGGAGTAAGGATTAGTAGACTGTAATTTCGAGGACGAAATTCTTAAAAGAAGGGGTGAATGTCACAACCCAAAAAATTATAAGATCTTAAACGATTAAATTAAAGGTTAAAGAATAAAACCTATATTGGAATTAGAGGATTAATTAAAAAATTTAAAGAACCTATATGGTTTGATTTAAAGTTTTAAGTAATGTAAAGAAATTAAATGAGAATGATAGAAATTACAAGAAGGAATGAAAGATTTATGAGACATGTCTCAACATATTAAATTATTTAGTGACATATATAGAATGAATATGTGAAGTAAATGAATATGAATATTATGCGAATATATATATTTGTTTATTATATAATAAACAAATAAAAGAAAGCTATTGTAACCTAATTTTTATATATTAGGTATAAGAATTAATTAACCTAAGGGTTATAATTATTTGAAATTGCTAGTATTTAAATTATGTATTAGTAAATGAACTTAAGAGATTTATTTTTATTATCTCAATTAATTAGTTATATTAACCTAATTAAAGAAAACTTAATTGGGTTATATAATTAAATTTATGTACGTAATTATTTAAAATCCAAAATGAGTGGATTAGGAACCCTAATTAAATAAATAGGATAAGATGAAATTAAGACATTGGACCATAGTAATTTTTCATGACCCAAGCAATTAAAATAGAGAGCCCAATCAATTAAAGGGATGACCAAACTTTAGCCTAAAACTTGGTGGAATGTCTAGATGACAAACTAAGCAAATTGGGCAAGTAAAATAAATTAAAAAGGAGGCCAAATTCAAGGTGCATGCACCGGGTAAAGGAGAGAGTAATAATAAGAGCATGTGTTATTTATTTTTTTCAAAGTTGAGATTCACACTCAAGCCATGTGTCCAAGCCTAAATATTTTGCTAGATATTACAAGATCCAAGAAAGAGAAAGATGAGATATGGGAGATATGTTGGAAGATTATATTTAGTTATAGAAGATATATGTATATATTTTTGCCAAATATACATATCCTCTCTTACATTTGCTATTAGAGGTTTATTACATTCTCTTCCTTAAAGTCCTAAAAAAAGAGAAAGAAAATATTAAGGGAGAGAGATAGTGAGGGCCTGCTACAACCATGAGTTTTGAGGGGAGAGGAAAAGGAGTTTTCTCCATGCTTCATCAACCTATGGTAGAAGAAGAAGAATAAGCTATAAGAAAAAAAAGGTATAAACCCTAAATACTTAGTTTATGTATGTTATTTTAATGGTTTTGATAAAATATCAAGTTGTGTTCTTGAACATAAATACATTAGATCTACATGTTTTATAGTGCATTATGTATGAATCTAATCATGTTGGATGTTAACAAGCTTGATCAAGAGAAAGAAAAGCAAAATAATTTTTAAAACTTAGAAAATCTAGTGGACAGCTGCCCCTAAACAGAAAATTCGAGATTAGCTAGAGTGCTCTAAAAATTCTGGACTTTTGGTATGTTGTATTACACTGAATACGTTTTTCATAGATTCTAAAACGGAATAATTCCGACTTCGTAGCAAAAAGTTATGATATTTCAAAGTAGTAGAGTAGAATCTGTCCAGAAAATTCGGGACAGTCCCCTTCCACGAAATTTTTGAAATTTTGTGCTTGAAATTTGAAGATAGTCGAAGAACAAAAGTTGTAGTCCCGAAAGTTGGCTTCTCGTGGGCTCAAGAATCTCTCAAAAATGTTTTAAAATGACTAAGTTATGATTGTTTTAGTACAAGAGGGTCAAGCTGGAAAACTAAAACTGACCAACTACTTCTGGGCTGTTTTTCGTGACCAAAATAGAATCCAAATTTGGTATTTGATAAATCAAAACTGTATTTCAAGAAAATATGAATCCAACGCCTTTGACGGAACTCAAATCGGAGTTGTAGATCTCCGTTTATAAATGTTTCTGTAAAAGATCTCAAAACAGAAAATATTTTCAAAATCCTTGTATGGACAGTCGGTAGTGGCCTGTTTTACATTGCCTATACTTGTCCAAAGTGGTTGTTTCTTAAGCCAAAAGTGTAGTTCGGGAAGTCAGCTTTCCAACGATACCAAGTGGGCTCACACCGAACTTGTAGATTTTCGTTTACGAGCGTTTCCGTGAAGGACCTCAACTTTGGAATGTATAATGAAAAGTTAAGAAAATTAACTAATGTTTTCAATAATTAATTATTATTGAACATATAATAATTAAAGAATGCTTAATTAAGGTGAAGTACTAAAATGTTATTATTTAATTGCATTAGTATTATAAAATAATTACTTATTATTTAATTAATATTAAATAATAAATGAGTATAAATGACCACTAATTGACTATGCTTTAAAGAAAAATTAAATGTTATAAAAAATATTTTAAGTTATAAAACATAACTTTTAATATTTTGTCATGAATTACATTAATATTTTAATATTAATGGCAGTTATTTAATAATAATTTTAAACTGTTTTAAATTCATTTAAAGGCGATATTAAGATATTAAAAATACTTTGAAATATTATACATAACTTATAATATTATGTAGTGTATTTCATTAATATTTGAAATTAAATAAATATTGATGATAATAGAATTATTTGGTATTTAAATCATTTAAAAATAATATTAATGATTGAAAAATCATTATACTGATAATAATTATTTAAAATTATTATGAGCTATTGAAAAATATTTTGATTAAGTAATAAAATATTTAAGATAATACCAAAGCATTTAAGTAAAGTCTTATTGATAATGGGCTCGATAAAAATTCGATTAGGACAATCGGAATGTCGAAATAGTACTGAACTCAACTCAGACTAAAATAGTTTGATTTGATACCGAGTCTTATGTGTTTTATTGATTATTAGAAATATATGATAATGTGTTTAGGTTGTTTTATAACTATAATTAACAAAAGTTAATGTGATGATATTATTCTAATTGAGAGATCAATATTATCAATAATAGGTCTTTCAACTGAAGCTAAATTAGATTGCGTAGCAGTAATCAATGGTACAGGCAAGTTTTCTAACTCGAACTCGAGTTATTATTGTAAAGCATGTTCGTGATTAATCATTGTTGATTATATCACATCTATAATTTATTAATTCGCACGTTGTGCATATTGTATATGTTCATCAGGTATGAAAGGCTGATCACCTTCATTACCATATTGTTCAGTTGAATTTATTCATGCTCATTGTTGACTATTCAGCATTATTGATTCATGTTCTTTCACAATTCTTATATTATTGAAAGTTTGTCAGCTTATTATTCATTCTTTCAATCATGATATATCTTTGTTGTATTTAAAATTTGCTGGGCAAACTTGTTGCTCACCCTTGCTATACCATGATAAATATTTCAGATTAAAGCAAAACTTCAGACACAAACAAAGGCAAAGGTAAGTTCCAGGATGGAATTATTATACGATTAAAATAGTAACAATATTGAAGGCATATGACATTGTGTGTTGTATAGGATATTGAATACATGTATTAAGTTAAGGTTACAGACCTTGGGATTATGTTGTAAAAGTTATTGTATAAATAATTTATGTTTATATCTTTCACAATAGTTATAAAAATGATGTATCGTAACGTACCAGGTCCGAGGTTCTGAGGACCCGGATTTAGGGGCGCTACAGTAGTTGTCTCACTTGTCAAGGAGTCAAAGCAGAGCACCAAAGGCCTAGTGGTCTACTTCAACCATTGGAGATACCAGAATGGAAATGGGAGCACATTACGATGGACTTCGTGGTGGGACTTTTAGTCACGTAGAAAGGATATAATGTCATTTGGGTTATCGTGGATCGACTAACGAAGACATCTCATTTCCTACCCATCATGATCCGATATAATCTAAATCAATTAGCGAGTCTGTATGTAAAGAAAATTATTTCACGACATAGAGTGTCGATCTCAATTGTCTCGGATCGAGATCCGCGCTTCACGTCAAATTTTTGAAAAAGCTTGCAAGTGAGGATGGGAACACAATTAAGATTGAGTACTGCTTATCATCCTCACACAGACGGACAGAGTGAGCGAACAATACAAACGTTAGAGGGCATGCTTAGAACTTGTGTGATGGACTTCAGAGGGAATTGGGACGATCACCTACCCTTAGTAGAATTTGCTTACAACAATAGTTATCATGCGTGTATCGGCATGCCATTGTGATAACCAGGATTTTCAAAAATTATTATAATAAGAATTTAATAAATAAAATTCTTATTACGAGATGTTTTGAGTTTGGATATGTGTTATATGTGGTGAAGTATATGATGTAGTGTGAATATAGAAGATATATATATATATATATATATATATTCATATGATGGAGGAATGAGGTTTAGTAGTTAATTTATTTTAACTATTAAAGAAGGGAAATGAAATTGTTTGAAAAGAGAATTAAGTTAATTTAATTAAGTTGGAAGTTATATTATTGAATAATATAATTTGATTATATGCCTTGTGGCAATGAATTTATTATGAAATAAATTTCATAAATAGTGAGAGTAATTCACTTAATTAAAATAGTGAATTAATGTAAATATAATTATTTTAATAAAATATGAAGGGAAGATATTACATGTAAGAGTAATACGTTTATGTAATAGCTTAATATATTATATTTAGCCAAATGTATGTAAATGAGTATGAGAATGAGAAGAACCAATATAATTATAAATAAATATTGGTGTTAGATGAATTAAATAAATATTTTAGTTGAAATACTTATGGAATAAGATAAATATTCGATGAAAATTATTATGGAATAATTTATTCAAGTATGATAATATAGAATAAAATTATGGGGAATGATTTTATAATCGGTGCGTATTTTATTACGCTAATGGAATGATAATTAAATTAGAGGAAGAATGATTTATTAAATAAATTTATTATATTGATAAGGAGTGATTTGATAAATTAAGTGATTAATAAACCCAATGTAACTTTATATGAAATTATAAGATTGGTTTGGTTATGTGTGAAAAATGTACCATATAATAGAGGAATGTTAAAATAAATTAAAAAGGGATTTTGGGTTCTAGCCAAACATGGCCTAGAGACCCTTTGTATTTTCTAACTGTTGAGACTCTTGGTTTTTGTAACTGAGGGCTAAGTTATTATACGTAACTTATTTTTTGAAGGTTAAGAACACAGAAGAGAGGAATAGAGAAATTGAGAGAATTCACTGTAAATTGAGAAAAAAATTATGAGAATCAAAGAAAAGGAAGAAAATTAATCAAGCTTCTCTAATCATCTAGCTAATTAAAGGTAAACAATATAGTTTAAAGTTTCAAGTTCTTAGTTTTGTTTTTTAAGTTCTCTGTAATTGAAGTTCTATGGTTAATTTGTTGAGAAATTAGTTTTATGTGTATTGGGATTACATAATCTGTTATATGTTGTCTATAGATGATTTTTGAAGTATCAAATTCATGAAAGCATGTTTGAAAGTGAAGAATTTGAGTTATGGTTTTTATATATATTACATGGTCTGTTTTGAAGTTAAAATTGATTTTGAATTCATACTCTAAACTGTAATTGATGATGTATTATGATAGTACTCAAAAAAACGAAAACAACCCAAGTTGAACGAGTCAAAACGGATGTAAAACGAATTTGTAGTGAATGAATTCGCTAAATATGTGTAAAATATAAAAAAGTAGCATGAACACTAAATTAGAACCCTTATAATGAATTTTTAATGTTTTTGAAATGTTATAATGATCATGTAGATGTGTAGTTCTATGAATTACGAATCCATAGAGTCAAAAACGGACTCAATCGGATGTGCGTATGAAGATTAGAAGGAGGAAAGGGTCAGAAATTCGCAAAGAACCAAGCCTGGAACCTCCCTCTGCCCCTTGTGGCGCAGCTACGCAGCCCCCAAGGCCATTTGGGGCGCAGCTGCGCTGGTCATGGTCAGAAAAAAAACAAACAAATACTATTTTGACCTGCTGTGGTAGAACAGCCATAACTGTTTCATATGAACTCCGATTGAGGAGATTCAAGATGATTCGGAACGAGCACGGGTACACCTACAACTTTTGTTTTTTAAGTTTTTCAATTTGAGGTCAGTATCAAGGGTCAAAATGGTCATTATTAGGACTAATATGTTTTTAGAGGCAATCGGGGGGTGTCGGGCATGCACGTATGCACATGTAATGCTCTCGACCATGTAAAATGATGTTCTAACTTCCATAACATGACTATTATGTATTATAATGATACTTAGCATTAACCTTGAGTATTAGACAAGCCGTATGGGCGTGCTAAGTGTGCGCAAATGCGTGTCGTTTGGGCGTTCGAATAGGCAAGTTTGACGTACGGACGTGCAAGCGTCGCAGCGCCGTAACGAGTGTGTATGACCTTGTTTAATATTATGTTTTCAATAAGAATGAAACATTATAGAGGAATGTAACTCAATATAGGAGCATGCAAAGCACATACAAAAGAGGCGAGTTAGGCGTGTGACGTATAAACTTCGAAACGCCGTGTAATGTGGTAATACACTTAAATAGTATTTTGATTCTAATGTAACGAACATTATTATATATGAAATGTGGTTAATATAAAACCAATAGGTAGTCCTAGCAGGACTTAAACACTTGAATGAATTTTGAATATTACGAAAAAAATAATATAGTGAAATATAAGTCGAAAGTTAACACAATCAAATTGAACGTTGTGTATTGATTGTGACGCCCCCAAATTCCAGGACCGCCACTTGGTCTCTCGAATTCGGTTCATCACTGTGCTAATGGTAATACATCACAATAATAATAACTAAATAACACACATCACAGCGGAAAATCTATTCTAGAATAATTTACAATGATTTATTATAATTATTCCCCCAAGTCTCGCAACCTACAGTACTTAATAGATTACATAATAATATCAATTAACGACTTATTACATAACCTAACTTAAGCTTAAACATAATCAAAACCAGTCTTACTACATCATCTTAATACAATAATAAAATATTTAAAAATATAAAAGAGACAAGCTAGTTGGTAGCCTTGCCCTTGCCCTTATCAACGCCCGAAGGTTCGCCCTGCTTTGCCTTAACTGAAATATTTTAGGAAAAGCAAGAATGAGCACAAATTGCCCAGCAAGTAATATACAATAAGGGTAAGTGATATAATCCTTAATTTTCGAAAGGGTATAACAAAGTTTGATAGTTCAAAGATAACAAGAATATCAATAGTTTTCAATAATAGTCGCCAAGGACAGAATAATATCAATGTGATTCAATAACAAATTAATTCAAGATTTCAAGATAACTGAATACTGAGCAGTCGCTAAGGACTATGAACTTCTACTAGAATTAACAGTAATAAACTGAAAATCCAACAAAAATAGGTACAACAGGTGATCAGCCTAAAGCACCATCGTTATACATAACAATCAATCATACTCAAGTGTGCACGTCGGTTCTCCGACAATTATATATTCCCTTCAAAGAAGGTTGCTCTTCTCAGTCAAATACAAGATCCCGCACCAATTAATTAGTTTGGGTCGCTTTTCAATAATATAAGTCTAGCCGAATCAAATGGCATAGGCACTTTCACAATATTCAAGAATAATACTAAGTTCAACATGAATAATAGCTTTAATGAAATAAGAGTTCAAGTATGCTAATTCAATTCAAACGATTAAGTAGAAAACTAGTTCGCAATATACAAAGATAGAATACTTGTATCCAAAGAGATAAGGTTTAGATACTCGCTTACGATATCCGTTGAATAAAATAATGCAAGGGTTTAGGATACTTGCCTTATGCGTAGTTTACTCACGTAAAGCTAGCCAACACTTTCGAATTCCTATCGTAATACAATTACGTATATATATGTTATTCATTAGTCATATAATTTAACTTCACATTATATCTTCGAATATACGATCAACACACAAGCTAAGTTTTACCCTAGCTACACAATTATTTAGTATCTAATTTATGTTCTTAACTTTCTCTTTTCTCAAGTTGATCATATTCATACATCGTTACTATCATGTGAGACTACCACAATTAGCAAACATATTCGCATCTTATTAATATCACATAAGACTACAATCAATACTAAATATATTTCATTTTAGCAAGTTATGGCATTCTCATAAGTTAACCGTCAAAATCGGGTTCAAGTGACATCATATAATATCACGTAGCATGTATACATGTTTAAAGGATACTTTTATGTTTGTATACAACCTTTCCTCTTTCCAAACATACATGCAATAAATTCTAAGTCAACACTTTCAATAATTTAAAGCCATTCAAGGTCATAATGTTACAACATCTAGCATGCTCTCCTTGTAAGCACTTAAGGTATTTATATTAAGCATACTTATGAGTATTCGCATTCCATACATGTGACTATCATAGTTATTAGTTGAAAACATGCTTCGTTTATGCTAAACTTGAATCACGGCAACTAATCATGGTATATATACATGCATGATACGTGAGTGAGTCTAAGAATACTATCACATGTGTCCATAAATATTTGAATATGAAACTTACAATAACATGTTAAGATTTACGTTTCAAACTTATACTTTCACTTAGTAAAGTTCGTAAACGAAGTCCACATGCTCATGTCATGCTATGAAACATATCTAAACAAGTCAACATGCCTTTCGTGCATTCTTAACCATATCAACATGCGTGTATGGTCAGAATATCAACATGGATATAATTTATCAAAGTTTGTTTTCAAACTCTACGCTTTTGTTAGAAATGTGCACTAGTTAGGTTCACATGTTCATAATGTATCACGGAACCCATATACATAAGTTAGCATGCATTCCATGTGTTTCTAAGTCATACTAACATGTCTCAAAAGTCAGAATACTATTATGGTATTTATATATCCAAGTTCCCCTTTTCATAACTTTAAGTTTTCTTTGAAATATTCACCTAAACAACGAGCATGGATTGCTATAACCTAGTAACCTTATTCCATATGTTAATGTGAGTTATAAGCATACCCTACTAGTACAACATGTTTAATACATCAGAAGATATAAAAGAAATCATCAACAATTTCTGCAGTTGTACTAGGGAGACGCACGGCCGCGAGGCTCCCGTTCCAGTCCAGAGAGTCTTCTGCTAAAGCAGAACTTCAGGCCAAACCCAATACACTACATGAAACATGCTTGCTAGTTATCACATTGTGCATATAACACCTCTATATACTGTCCTAGCATGTTAATCATCATTTCATATCGCCAATTCCAACTAAACATGCTAATTCTATGAATTGAATTTTAAATGGGTTTAGAGATTATACCTTGAATTAGCTAAGCTTGCTTCCCAAAATCAGATTACTCTCACTTCACTCTTTCTATAATACTTAGCAATTAGTCTAGCAAAAATGAAATGAGAAGGGGAGCACTCAATTTATAGGGAAATGAATAACCATGCCAAGCCATTGTCCATGAAATCAAACCATTGGAGAAGGAGAAGAGATGGTGGGCAACAAGCATTAGGTGAAATAGTTGCCAACCACCCCCATCACCCACATCCTTCTTCATCATGAGCATTATTGGCTAGCTAGGAAGTTGATATGAGGGAGTAGCTTAGGCCTTTGGCCTTACACGTGAATGAGAGGAAGGAGGAATGGACAAGCCATATATCTCAGCATTCATACATCATTAAGGTACACAACACTTAGTTTATACATATGTTATATATATATTTAGGCATACAAGTATACTTAAGTTATCATATATAAATATATACATACTATATATATTTAGATTACAATTAAATTTATAATGTAATCCCAATAATAATATTACCATGTTATACTCATAATGTAGTAAGTATAATCCACACGCATATAATCCATGAACATATTTATCTTACGGGTATAATTTTCTTGGATATAATCACATCACTTTATTTCCTTTATTATTAAATTATATTAATCAACCCTTGTTTACAACACTTTCAAGATGTATTAATTTAATGTATACTTACATACATATTGTCACATTAGCATAAACATGTAGCTTATATATTTCAATCAATCCTAATACATGGTCTCTATGTAATATATTCACATTGCATTATATATCATAGTTTATATATGCAAGCATGGTCACACTTAAGTGTCTCTCTATACTATAATATAGTTGTATTTCATATACTTTATATATTCAAGTATTGCACATTTGCACATAGAATTACTCATCTTATAAATTAAATATTAATTAATAATATACACATATCCTTCATCAATCAATATAATTGTTAACCTCCATAACAATTTAATTAACCCTTATATGATTAATTATCACTTTAATATAAATCTTATTATATTTATAAACACGTTGCTCATTACTATTATTATATTTCTTGCAATAATAATAATCACATATTATTAATCAATCACCATTAATATTTTATAATCATTAATTAATATTCTACGATAATTAATATAAATTAATGGTTCGCTTAACTTAATATAATTATTCTTATATTACGTCACTGTGCCACACAAGGCTTCCACGAGTTTATCGCAAACTCCACATATTCTCAATTATTATAATTATTCAATTTAATATTTAATTGAATTAATTATTCTCATAACACAAAATCATTTATATTCAAATAAATTCTCATTTTCATTGATATATTTATTTAATAATATTAGGAAAATTCTCGGGTATTACATTGATAATAGGAAGGGTTATGAGATGTAGAGTAAAGTTTACATTACAACTAATATGCATTGCTATGTGACTAATAGTTGATGTGCATGATTATATAATTGTGTATGGCACGTGAAGTGCAGATATCCGTAAGCTGTTAAACTGTTATTTGTAAACAACGATCAAGGCAAGTCTTTCAGTTCCTATTTTCTACATGAACTTGATGATGAACTGTTTGAAATTGTTTTACAAAGAGCATGATATGTTGTATATAGGTTGTAAGCATGAAATGTTAAAGTTAATTTATGACTACATTGATTGATTAAAGAATGTTGATTGAGTAAGGAACTCAATCTTTATATTTGTTATGTGAAGTAAAGCATGTATGCCATATTACTTTAATTATTATGAGATGTATGTTGAGCATGTACTTATGTGCTATGTTATGCATGAAAGCTATTAGATCTTGCTGAGCTGTCGAGGTCATTCTTGCAAATAATCACTTTTGCATGTTAAGGATTTAAGGTAACGTTATGTGCTACTTGAAAGAAATGAATCAGATGTAATGCATGAATATTTATATACTTTGGCTGAATTGTTATTATTTTGGACCCTGTTTAAGGTTTCAGATAATGTATTTGATAATGTATGATGGTTAACAGATGTTGAGTTGTAAAGTTTAAATTTTACCCGATTTATAAGGGTTATTGAATGTGGTTGTAAGTTTTAGTTTATAATAACTCTGACGAAGCGATTCATGAAATAAAGTTGAATCAAAGTTATGTAATGATGAAGGTTGAGATTCAGGGATAATAAAGAAGGAATAATATAAAAGTTTTAAATATTCCGTATTTTTAGTGATTGTATCATTGATTAATGATGTAAAGTCTGAATAAGGATGTATTATTAACGACCGATGTCGAGAGTTATATTGCATGAATTTTGGGGTCGTTACAGCCACCGTATGAAGCTCTTTACTGGAGAAAATGCAGAACGCCGTTATGTTGGGACGAGGTCAGAGAACGACGAATTTTGGGACCGGAATTAGTGCAGCAAACAACAGATGTGGTGACAACAATAAGAGTCAGATTGGTAGCAGCTCAAGATCGCCAGAAAAAGTACGCAGATTTGCATCGTCAAGACCGGAACTTTAAAGTCTGTAGTTTCACATTTTTGAAAGTATCTCCCTGGAAAGGAAAAATACGATTCGGTAAAAAGGAAAAATTGAGTCCGAGGTTCATAGGACCAGTTGAAGTATTAAAGCGAGTGGGCGAAGTGGCTTACAAAGTAGCCTTACCACCTGAGCTGGAACACATCCACAACGTATTTCATATTTTTGTGTTACGTCCGTACAAGCCTGACTATAAGCACGTGATTTCCTACGAGCCCATTCAAGTAGAGAAGAATCTGGCGTATGAAGAAATTCCTGTCTAGATACTAGATAGAAAAGAATAAACATTAAGAAATAAAGTTATATCTTTTGTAAAAGTAATTTGGCGAAACCACGATGCCGAAGAGGCCACGTGGGAATTAGAAGATAAGATGAGGAGAGACTATCCCCATCTCTTTGTGTAACCTTGTACCAATTCTAAGGACAGAATTTTTATAAGGGGGGAGGATGTAATACCCGTGAATTTTATAAAATAATATTAATATTGATATTAATATAACGTGTGAATATTTATAATGTTTATGTGGCATGAGATGAGAAACTCAATTAAATTAAATTGAAAATATAATAATTGAGAAATGTGGAGAAATTAAAATAAGCTTATGAATTGCCGAGTGTGGCATAATGATAGACTAATATTTATTATTATTAAGTAGTTGCTATGTGCAATGAAATTTAATATATAGCCATATACAATATAGTTCCCTCATTCACCTAATATAAAGTATGGTGTAGCATTAAGATGAATCCATATTATATTTAAAGCCATATAATATATGGAATCCTGCTAAATCTTATAAAGGAACTTATGAGACATCATGTTGTGTGGTGAGACAACTAAATGTATATTTAAATATATATGAGGAAATAAATAAATATTTATCTATTTTAATATTTATGTGGAGTTGAAATAATAAAGTTTTGTGGAAATAATGGGTTGCTAATGTCCAACTGGATTCTATTCAGACCAATTATAAATGTTATTAAGACTAACCCAATGTACATGAATTATATAACTATGTGTATATATACCCATAAATTACCACAAGGTAATAATAATAACTCATCAAAATTACATTGTAAGCCAAAAAGGGAATAAACCCCAAGTATGTTGGTAATTCATTTACATTGCAGAGCCTTGTCCCATAATTTTAGTACCATCTTCTCCTCCAATACATGTGCACAGACCAATGGCCTATGCTACCTCTGCAATGTCAAATTCAGCAAATCAAATGATGAAATGGGGAGTGGCCTTCACAGTAAATTTTAACTGTACTACCAAACCATTATTGTCCAGCAACTTCTTCCTCTTCCTGCTAGTTTAAACTCTAAGGTAAAAGCTTGGTATGGATATTGGATTTCCTATAAATTAAGCACTCCCTCTTCTTAATTCAAATTGTTGAGTTTTCTGCTAAGTTGATATAGAGTGTGAGTATATTGAATTAGAGAGCAATTTGAGAATTTGAAGGAACTTCGTTTCAAGCTTTAGCAGAGGTATAAATCTTCAATTGTGTTCATGATTTTTTTTTAATTCAAAGAGTTCTAGAAATTTCTTGCATAGTTGATAATTGATTTAGAAATGGAATGTCATTGTGAGATATGAGGTTATATGCATCTATTATAACATTGTAGCTAATTTTTGGATAGATTTCGTAAAAGATTTCTTAATTGGTTTTGGAGTTCTGCTGAAGCAGAAGCCAAGTTTGAGTTTGTACCTGGGTGGCGCAGCCGCGCCACTTACCAGTACAAACCCAGCGCGGGCGCGCTGTTTGGCAGACCTGCAGCCCATGTTTTGTGTTTTCTGATAGGACGAGCATGCTAGTTAACATGAATTCAGATATGCTAACGTAAGTAGCTTATGATAGTATGTGAATGTGTATAAAATGTGAACCAAAGATTTGCATGATATGAGTTAAGTGAACTTGACTTATAAAAGAAACATAATGTTAGGAAATGAAACTTGACGGACTTGGTATACCTTGAGTTATAACCTTGAGCATGCTTATGTGCTTTAGTTATGTGTGTACATGAGTATGATATATAGAATGTAAAGTTTCTTTGCATTCTTGGTTGGTTTAACATGAGATTTTCAAGGAAAACATAAGAGTTTGAAAACTAACTTTGTTAAGAACTACCTTGTGTTACCTTCTGAAATTTATGACTATCATAATAGGATATGTTATGCATCTAGACATAATTGACATATACACCTATGTAGCTATGAATGTACGAACTAGTCAAGCATAGTTCAAAAGAGTTTTAAAGAAGTAAAATTATGCTACCTTGAAACACATGACTAGGATAATTTGAACATATATGTGAAGGTTTCTTAACCTCATTATGAAGTATAAATGCTAAACATGAGAAACCTTTTGAATTGAACTCATTAAGCCTCGATAAATGAGAAGTTGATATAAAACTATGTTGGCGGTAAACCTAAAGTAAGACGAGAACTGAACCTAATCAGAAACCTTATAACATGTATGTTCTGCATGTATCATCATCTAAGTTTGCTAGTAGGCAAGCTAGGTTTCTGCAGGGTCAAAATCAGTACTAGTTTGAACTGGGAGCAGCGCGGCCGCGCCACTCCCTATTCCAAATTCAGTGCGGTCGCGCCAACCTGCAGTGCAGTCTGATCATGATAATTGCATTCTGAAAATTGATGCATATTAGTACTAATATCCTAAACTGCAATACATAATTAGTAGAAGGATCAAGTGGTAATGTATGTGATGACTATAGGAGATCATGGATTGATAAGCGTTTCTAAAACTTTTAAAACACTAAGTCAACGACACTTATAAACTATGATGATTGAGTACATAGTAACGTATAAACTTATTTTTGTACTATGTGTATGTAAGGTACGAAATGGCGTAACTGTAGGATTGTACGACTAAGTTAGGATCTAATATATGTGTTTAACTTGCAAATCAAGTATATGTTGTGACACCCCCAAATCCGGGTACTTCGTTTTCACATGATTTGGTGTTCACTTTCTAATATAACATACATCTACCCAATGAATAATGCAAAGTAACTACAACTTAAATTAAAATAACTAAATCTCCCTTACAACAAGGGTTACAACCTTTGTAAAATAAATCCCGTGTTACTCTAACCCTGACATGAATATAATAAAGTGCAAAAATAAAAACATAACATTCAAGTCTTATTACAACCATTCTCAATTAAATAAAACAAGTCTTCACTTGCTTTGCTTTCCCTTGCCCTTACTCATAGACGGAGCATCAGCGTTATCAACCTTAACTGAAATTGTTATTTAATGCAAGTGTGAGCAAACCACAGCTCACTGGAGTTTAACAATAATATAGACATGAAAGGATATCTTTTAAAAAGAATCTGAACAACTTAGCTTGCTTCAATAATAAAGAATTGAATAATAATTCTCTATTAACATTAAAATTCGAATATAGATTTTATCTGAGGGTCATAAGACCTTTAAACTCTTGTCCTAGGTTATAAATATTTCTATTTAAACCTTTAACAATCAAAAAAAGACTATGAACCTTAACTCGTACTTAGGGGGATCAACCCTTTGTACCATGTATTGTGCACAAACATCTTAACGCTATGCGTAGTAACCTCCCCTAATAAATAGGGTTGTTCAACTCAGTAATTTGAATTCAATTCCGCACCAAAGAAAGTTTGGTTTGGATAAGCTTACAAGGGTTATTTAGAATTCACATTCATCAACTAAGGATTAGTTGAATCGACTTTCAAAAATTCATAAATAACATACTTATGAACTAACATATGCTTTAGAATCAACGTAAAGCATTTAAAATAATAATTAGATCTTACTTGAACTATAAGTTAAAATCATTTCAATTAAATAAATAATTGTCCAATACAGAAATGGAAAGGACATTCTCAACAATGAACATATGAATTCAAGAATTTATATATAATTAACAAGTTTAAGGTTAAAAGACTTGCATAAAAATTAATACAAGATCAGGGTTTAGAAAACTTGCATAGAATTAACGAGTTTAGGGTTTAGAAAACTTGCCTTAAGCGCAAGCTACTTAACTCAACCACGTACTTAAACACTTCCTATACACATTCAATTAGAATAATCTAAATTAGTTAATACATAACTAATTCATATAAGTGGTTAACACTCATGGTTAACTCACTCTAATTAAATAAATAATAATAATTAACTATCACATAGTTAATTACATCACTTACATATTCACATAATTAAATTAATTATGTATTTAACTAAATTATAATTCAAGCACTTAATCAAATTATAATTACCATTTAAATTATAAATAATTATAATTTAAAATCAATTAAACTACATCATGCATTTATAATTACACAATTTATAATTAATCATGTATTTATTAATTATAACCAATAATTAATTAAACTATAACATGTATTATAATTACATAATTTATAATTAATCATGTAATTATCAATTTAAAATCCACAATTAAACATGCATTTATTAAATTATAATTACTTAAATTATAATTTAAATTTACATCTAATTGATTAAAATAAATCAACTTCTATACATTATAATTTCACAGAATTATAATTTAAATTAAATATTTACTCTTAATTATAATTAATCAAATTATAATTAAGTAACTTATTTTACAGTTAAACAATTATAGTTTATAATTTAAATACTATATTAGGTTTCCTTTTTCTCAACTATGAATTTATCACAATCATATAATAACATGTTATATCATTTAAATATATGTTTACTATCAATGAATAATTAAACTAAGGCTCAAAAATAATCTGCACAAATAAACTAAAACCACTGCCCAAGCACTGTGCACGGCGCAGCTGCGCAGCCAGCAGCCTGGGCACCGGCGCAGCTGCGTAGGGGTCGAATCAGAGATGGGCAAGCGGTGCAGCTGCGCTGCTTCTGGCCTTACTGCCGGCGCAGCTGCGCAACAACTCGGCCAGACGCAGACAGCCACAGCTCTCTCTTTACCGAACAACCCATACAATCCAACAATCGGCAATACCAAGCAATACAAACAATATAGGACACATACATGCAACAATACATATGTACAACATGTACTTAAACACAAAAATCACCTAAGTAACAAGAATCAGTGTTTTAAAAACTCAATTTTTGATATTTTCATATAAACTCATACTTTAACAAAATAAGTCACTGTAAATCCAATTCTCAATCAATTTCAACTTATAACACATGTATTCTTTTCATGATTGAGGATATAACATCCTAACAATTCCAATAGGCATATTAAAAATAATTAAATCATAACTTTTACTCTAAAACTCAACCAAGTACATGAACTACATATGAACACTATTTTCACACATAAAACTTGTTTTTACAGTAATCATTAATAGCATACATGTAATGGATTACAACATCCCTCAATTCATATAACATGTAATAACAAATTTATCAAATACATTCCCAATTATTTACCAAAAACTCAAGAATACAAAAACTAAAAACAAGAGGTGACTTGTTACCTTAATTCTTGATTAAGCTTTGATAGAGGGTAAGAATAGCTCTGATAATCCTACTTTGATTATCAGAATTCCAACTTTTCTCCACCTTCTTTGTTAAAAAAATTCATAGT
This sequence comes from Panax stipuleanatus, assembly GCA_020205555.1. Classification (NCBI taxonomy): domain Eukaryota; kingdom Viridiplantae; phylum Streptophyta; class Magnoliopsida; order Apiales; family Araliaceae; genus Panax; species Panax stipuleanatus. Next base: position 35,163,944 of record CM035120.1, read on the forward strand.
GTTTCCTCTCTTTTCCTCTCTGTCTTCTCTTCTTCTCTTCTTCTCTTTTCTTAGTTTAGACTTAGGAAAAACTAACGTAGTTTAGGAAAATATAACTGTTACATGATAATATACGTATATAATAGACATAATAACATGCAACGTAACTGACAAATATATAATGTCTAAATTAAATAATTAGCAGTTATAATTTATGTTGAATTTTAAAAGCCATAAGGTCATGTTTGGCAAACCTTTTATTTAAAAATAGATTTTAGTCACTAAGGCCATGTTTGGTAGAAATAGGTTTAAAACAAATACAAGGGCCTTGTTTGGCAAAACAAATTTAAAAATCATTTTCTTTATTTTAACAAATTATTTAACACATACTTTAATGTCACATTTTAATTAATTAAATATTAATCATCTAATTTAATCAATTAAAAATCTAACATCAATTAATCACATAACATTGCCACATAATTATAATTACTCGCTACTTATAATTCATGTAACACTTCATCACATATCTCATCTAATTTAATTATCTCAATTAAATTAGAACTATAATATAAAATTAATATACATTAATTAAATATTACATATTCATTTAATTAATATATAACACTTAATTAAATCACTCCATAAATCACATAATTTATTTATTTAACTCAATAAATAAATTACATAAAATATTTATTTAACTCAATAAATATTTAAAATTAAATATAAAATCTGAATCGTTACAATCTTCCCTCCTTAAAAGGATTCTGTCCCCAGAATCACACATAAATTTTTATTCGTCTATTACATTCTTCCTTCCTTAAAAGGATTCTGTCCCCAGAATCAGTATATAAGGGGTTACACACAACTAAGCAAATAAATGCGGATAAGATTTCATCATAACATCTTCGAGTTCCCACGTAGCTTCTTCAGCACTGTGGTTTCTCCAGATTACCTTAACAGAAGGTATCACTTTATTCCTAAGTACTTGTTCCTTTCTATCAACTATTTGAACAGGCACTTCTTCATACGTTAAGTCTTTATCAAATAGCAAAGGTGCATAATCTATTACATGTTTATAATCGTGCTTGTAAGGTCTTAACACAAAAATATAGAAGACATTATGTATATTCTCGAGCTCCGGAGGTAATGCAATCTCATAAGCAACCTCGCCCACCTTTCGTAGTACCTCAAAAGGTCCAATAAATCGGGGACTCAGCTTCCCCTTTCCCTTTCCAAGGAGATACCCTCAGGAAAACGAAACTTCCTGGTAAGAATTCTCGGTTCTGTCGATGTAAATCGGCATACTTCTTTTGTCTGTCTTGAGCAGCAACTAATCTTGTTCTGATCAGCTTCACAATTTCGGCGGTTTGTTGTACCAATTCTGGTCCCAACAATTGACGTTCACCGACTTCATCCCAACACAAAGGAGTTCTGCATTTTCTGCCGTATAATGCTTCGTAAGGCGGCATGCCAATACTCGCACGATGACTATTGTTGTAGGCGAAATCCACCAACGGTAGATGATCCTCCCAGCTTCCTTTGAAGTCCATCACACAAGCTCTTAGCATATCCTCAAGCGCCTGAATCGTTCTCTCGCTCTGTCCATCAGTCTGAGGATGATACACTGTACTCATTCGCAATTGTGTTCCCAGACATTCTTGCAAACACTTCCAAAAATTCGACGTAAAATGCAGATCTCTATCAGACACAATCGACACTGGAACACCGTGTCTAGAAATAATTTCCTTGACGTATAACTTTGCTAACTTATCCAGGTTGTACTTAACCCTGATCGGCAGAAAGTGGGCTGACTTCGTCAGTCGATCCACTATAACCCATATCGCATCAAATCCCTTCTGAGTCGCTGGAAGACCCACACGAAGTCCATCGTGATGTGCTCCCACTTCCACTCTGGTATTTCTAACGGTTGCAGCAGTCCACTTGGTCTCTGGTGTTCTACTTTGACTTTCTGGCACGTTAAGCACTTCGCAACGCATTCAGCAACGTCCCTCTTCATATTCAGCCACCAAAAATGATTCCTGATATCCTGGTACATCTTTGTACTCTCAGGGTGAATAGAATATCTAGAAGTATGAGCTTCGTTCAGAATCTCCTCTTTGACCTCTGGTACTGGCGGTACCCAGATTCTACCTTCAAATCGTAACAGATCTTCATTATCGATCTTGAACTTGAACTCTTCGCCATCGATTATCCTGTTCCAAATCTTTTCACATTCTTCATCATAAAGTTGTGCTTCTTTCACCTTGTCTACTAGAGTAGAACTAGTGGTTACTTGAAACAACATCTCATCCGATTCCTTCAGAAACTTCACTTCCAACTCCAATCTAGCCATCTGTTCTATTAACTGATCTTGATCAGTTAACACATTCAGTTTCTCCCGACCTTTCCTGCTTAAAGTGTCGACAACAACGTTAGCTTTACCCGGATGGTAAAGTATCTCGCAATCGTAGTCTTTAATAAGTTCCAACCATCTTCTTTGGCGCATGTTCAAATCCTTCTTGGTAAATATATACTTCAGACTCTTGTGATCTGTGTATATTTCACACTTCTCTCCATATAAGTAGTGCCTCCAAATCTTTAGTGCAAACACTACTGCCGCCAATTCTAGATCATGGGTCGGATACCCCTTCTCGTAATCCTTCAGCTGACGTGACGCATAGGCAATGACTTTGCCACTCTGCATCAACACACAGCCTAATCCTTTATGTGAGGCATCGCTATATACTACGAAATTCCCCGAACTATCCGGTAAAGACAATACAGACGCAGTTACTCAGCCTCTTCTTCAACTCCTGAAAACTCTCCTCACACTTCTCCGTCCAAACAAACTTAACTATTTTACGAGTCAAATTCGTCAACGGAGTTGCGATTCTAAAAAAGTCTTGGATAAATCTTTGATAATAACCAGCCAATCCCAAGAAACTCCTCACTTCAGACGACGTCTTCGGCTGATCCCAACTCATTACGACCTCAACCTTAGACGGATCCACCGAAATACCATCCTTGTCGATCACGTGGCCAAAAAATTGCCCACGTTCCAACCAGAATTCGCATTTTGAGAATTTAGCGTAAAGCTTCTCTCGTCTCAGCGCTTCTAAGGTTAGTCGTAAGTGTTCAGCATGCTCCTCCTCGGTCTTGGAATAAACCAGGATGTCATCTATGAACACTACCACGAACTTGTCCAGAAATGGCTTGAACACCCTGTTCATTAGGTCCATAAATGCAGCCAGGGCATTCGTGAGACCAAATGACATTACCAAGAACTCGTAATGACCATATCGAGTTCTAAAAGCCATTTTTGGTATATCTTCCTTCCTCACCTTCAACTGATGATACCCGCTTCTCAAATTGATTTTCGAGAAGTACCCCTTCAATTGATCAAACAAGTCATCGATCCTAGGTAAAGGATACCTATTCTTGATCGTAACTTTATTCAACTCCCTATAATCAATGCAGAGACGCATCGATCCATCCTTCTTCTTCACGAATAAAATAGGCGCTCCCCACGGCGAAACGCTCAGTTGAATATACTTCTTGTCCAGTAATTCTTGTAGTTGAACCATCAGTTCCTTCATCTCAACTGGAGCCATTCGGTACGGAGCCTTCAAAATTAGAGCAGTTCCCGGCGCTAAATCGATCACGAACTCTGTCTCCCTATCTGACGGAAGTCCTGGCAAATTGCTCGAAAAAATGTCTACAAACTCCTTAACTACCGATATCTCCTCCACCTTCGGGCTTTCCTTACGCGTATCCACTATGTAGGCTAGGTATCCTACACAACCATGCGTCAGAAGTTTTTTAGCTTGCATAACCGTTAAACAACTCGCTTGTCTAGGCGATTTGCTACCATAGAACACCAACTTCGACGGAGTCATAAGGTTTACTGACTTCTTCTGACAGTCGATTACCGCCCCATGGTTGAACAACCAATCCATACCTAGTATGACGTCGAATTCCCCCAGTTTAATCGGAATCAAATCTACTCTAAGCTCCCGACCCTTAATGTCCAGTCTACAGTTCTTATAAACGCTCTTAACAGGAATAACCTCCCTATTCGTAATCTCTATGTTCAAAGGGTAAACTAACTCCTCTACAGGTAAGTTTAAGGTTTTAGCAAAATCATCAAATATGAATGAACAAGTAGCACCCGAATCAAATAATACATATGCATTTATACTATTGACCGGAATAATGCCTGACACCACGTCTTTTGATTGCACAGCATCCTGCACCGTCATATTGAATGTCCGTGCAGTGGGTCGAACAGTTTGCCATGGTGCAGCAATGGTCAAGGAACTGCCGCTTCCATTCCCTCCACTCCCTGTTGACCCTGCCGTCAGCTTCTTCGGGCAGTTGCGAGCCACGTGATCTTTGGATCCACATGTAACGCAAGCTCCCTTCTTCAGGTTTGGGCAATTAGGTGCAATGTGGCCTTCCTGACCACAGTTGAAGCACACCCGCTTCCCCTTCATGCACACGCCAGTGTGATTCTTACCGCATGTAGCACATGCTTCAAACTTCCTCTTCTGCTGGCTTCCCAGCTGACTCCCAGCAAAGGTACTATCAGACCACTTCCTCTTCTGGTTCACAGTGCTGCTACCCCCAGTCTTGGTTTCTACCTCATTCTTCTTCTTCTTATCTTGGTTGAACTTCGTCACCGCTTCGCTTCCTCCCTCAGCAAGTATGGCTTTTTCCCAGCACCGCTGTAAAAGTATTCAGCTGGAACATGGAAACCTTGCTGTAGAGCCAGGGCTTCAGTCCCCGCTCAAACCTCCTCGCTTTCCTAGCGTCAGTGCTGACCTGGTAAGTAGCGAACCTGGCCAATTCGTTAAACTTAGCGGCATACTCGGACACCGTCATTCCTCCCTGCTTAAGCTCTAGGAACTGGACCTCCATCTGGTCCTGCGAACTCACTGGAAAGTACATCTCGTAGAACATTTCCTTGAAACATGCCCACGTGATGACTCCCTCTCCCTCTCGGGTCTTGTTAGCCTGCCACCAAAAGCTAGCATCCGACTTCAACATGAAAGCCGCGAACGCTGTCTTCTGGTTTTCCCCTACCCTAGCCACGTCAAATACCTTCTCTATTTCCATAACCCATGTCTGAGCTTCGATAGGGTTAGTCGATCCTTTGAACTCAGGCGGTCCTACTGCCTTGAATTCCTTGAACGTTGTTCCCTGCACCTGCGGCTGATTCGCAAGAGCTCCGGTCAACAGGTTCACCAACTGCTGAACCGAATTGGGATTCGTCCCATCATTATTGTTGTTTTTCAGCGAACCCTCGGGGTTTTGACGTGTTATTCTTCTTCTAGGAGGCATTTTCTGTTAAGGAAATATTATTATTAGATCCTTTACTCAATTTTTAAATATTTAAGTTCATACTTAAACGTTGAAATGGCTCAGTTCACATATAACACATAGCACGTCCATAAACTTCTTTTATTCATTACTCGTAGTAAAAAAAACATCAAAAAGATAGCATTTCTGCCATTTACATCATCCTTTCCTGAACTAGAAAAGTTGCAAGATTACATTATTAACTCATCCCATTCGTATCTCAAATTATGGGATTTACATTACTTATTACAAAAACAATACATAAACAAAACTTCTACTACTGCTACTACTGCTACTACTACTACTGCTACTACTGCTACTACCTAGGCATATTAATACGTCGCACAGCCTCTCTGCGTTCCTCTTCCATTACCCGAAACGCCGTTCTTCGGTCCACCACATACCACGGTAAACCTGGGAACTGAGCTGGGTAGTAGAAAATACGGTCCTGAGCTCTCTCTATTGCTGTATAAAAAGCATATTCCATTTCCCTCAGCTTGGCCTTCTTGGCTTCAGCTTCATCTTCAGCTTGATCAGCTCGTTGATTAGCCCTCAAACTTGACTCTTCAGCTCTGGTACGCTTCCTCGACTTCCTCCTGGATGTCTTGCTTCAGTTTTACCAGTCCAAATCGAGCAGCATCTCTATCAACCTCCATATGTATCAGGTTCCACTGTGCATCTCCTAGGTCACTTGCCATTTCCTTGATCGTCTCGTCTCGCTGCTTGATAGTCTCCTCGAGATCTCCTACTCGTCCATGAAGCTCCACATTGCTATCGTAGACTGCCTCGTACATCTCAGCACTAGTAGAGTGAGGTGGGAATTCCTCTTCGGGATCCTCTTCCTCCTTTTCCTCCTCTTCAGACTCGTCCTCGTCCTCATCCTCTGGAATAGGTGTCAGCTCATGCTCCCGACCAGCTACGGTGATCACTGGAGATGGCTCTCTCCTAACCAGCTGCTCCCAGACAACATGTATGTCACGGGGCTCCTCATCTCTAGGCACCTGAGGTACATCCTTCCTAGCCTAACTAGGTTCTCCAACGTTCGACTTCCTGACAAAAGAATTTTAAAGTTCATTATTACGTGATATCGAGTCGTCACTCTTCGAATACTATAATGTAAACACATAACACATAAGGTAGTTTATTATCTTTTACCTATCACATCTATCTTTCCGATCTTACCTATAAGGCTACTACCTAAGGTTTCCCCACCTAAGGTTTCATAACCTATAGCTTTGATACCAACCAGTGACACCCCCAAATTTGGGTACTTCGTTTTCACATGATTTGGTGTTCACTTTCTAATATAACATACATCTACCCAATGAATAATGCAAAGCAACTACAACTTAAATTAAAATAACTAAATCTCCCTTACAACAAGGGTTACAACCTTTGTAAAATAAATCCCGGGTTACTCTAACCCTGACATGAATATAATAAAGTGCGGAAAAAAAAATATAACATCCAAATCTTATTACAATCATTCTCAATTAAATAAAACAAGTCTTCACTTGCTTTGCTTTCCCTTTCCCTTACTCGTAGACGGAACATCAGCGTTATCAACCTTAACTGAAATTATTATTTAATGCAAGAGTGAGCAAACCATAGCTCACTGGAGTTTAACAATAATATAGACATGAAAGGATATCTTTTAAAAAGAATCTGAACAACTTAGCTTGCTTCAATAATAAAGAATTGAATAATAATTCCCTATTAACATTAAAATTCGAATATAGAATTTATCTCAGGGTCATAAGACCTTTGAACTCTTGTCCTAGGTTATAAATATTTCTATTTAAACCTTTAACAGTCAATAAGACTATGAACCTTAACTCGTACTTAGGGGGATCAGCCCTTTGTACCATGTATTGTGCACAAACATCTTAACGCTATGCGTAGTAACCTCCCCTAATAAACAGGATTGTTCAACTCAGTAATTTGAATTCAAGTCCGCACCAAAGAAAGTTTGGTTTGGATAAGCTTACAAGGGTAATTTAGAATTCACATTCATCAACTAAGGATTAGTTGAATCGACTTTCAATAATTCATAAATAACATAATTATAAACTAACATATACTTTAGAATCAACGTAAAGCATTTAAAATAATAATTGGATCTTACTTGAACGATAAGTTAAGATCATTTCAATTAAATAAACAATTGTCCAATACAAAATGGAAAGGACATTCTCAACAATGAATATATGAATTCAAGAATTTATATATAATTAACAAGTTTAAGGGTAGAAGACTTGCATAAACATTGATACAAGATCAGGGTTTAGAAAACTTGCATAGAATTAACGAGTTTAGGGTTTAAAAAACTTGCCTTAAACGCAAGCTACTTAACTCAACCACGTACTTAAACACTTCCTATACACATTCAATTATAATAATCTAAATTAGTTAATACATAACTAATTCACATAAGTGGTTAACCCTCATGGTTAACTCACTCTAATTAAATAAATAATAATAATTAACTATCACATAGTTAATTACATCACTTACATATTCACATAATTAAATTAATTATGTATTTAACTAAATTATAATTAAACAATTATAATTCAAACACTTAATCAAATTATAATTACTTAAATTATAATTACCATTTAAATTATAAATAATTATAATAAAATCAATTAAATTACATCATGCATTTATAATTACACAATTTATAATTAATCATGTATTTATCAATTATAACCAATAATTAATTAAACTATAACATGTATTATAATTACACAATTTTATAATTAATCATGTAATTATCAATTTAAAATCCATAATTAAACATGCATTTATTAAATTATAATTACTTGAATTATAATTTAAATTAACATCTAATTGATTAAAATAAATCAACTTCTATACATTATAATTTCACAGAATTATAATTTAAATTAAACATTTACTCTTAATTATAATTAATCAAATTATAATTAAGTAACTTATTTTACAGTTAAACAATTATAGTTTATAATTTAAATACTATATTAAGTTTCCTTTTTCTCAAATATGAATTTATCACAATCATATAACAACATGTTATATCATTTAAATATATGTTTACTATCAATGAATAATTAAACTAAGGCTCAAAAATAATCTGCACAAATAAACTAAAACCACTGCCCAAGCACTGTGCACGGCGCAGCTGCGCAGCCAGCAGCCTAGGCACCGGTGCAGCTGCGCAGGGGTCAGATCAGATATGGGCAAGCGGCGCAGCTGCGCTTCTTCTGGCCTTGCTGCCTGCGCAGCAACTCGGCCAGACGCAGACAAGTCACGGCTCTTTGCTTTACCGAACAACCCATACAATCCAACAACCAGCAATACCAAGCGATACAAACAACATAGGACACATACATGCAACAATACATATGTACAACATGTACTTAAACACAAAAATCACCTAAGTAACAAGAATTAGTGTTTTAAAAATTCAAATTTTGATATTTTCATATAAACTCATACTTTAACAAAATAAGTCATTGTAAATCCAATTCTCAATCAATTTCAACTTATAACACATGTATTCTTTTTATGATTGAGGATATAACATCTTAACAATTCCAATAGGCATATTAAAAATAATTAAATCATAACTTTTACTCTAAAACTCAACCAAATACATGAACTACATATGAACACTATTTTCACACATAAAACTTGTTTTTACAGTACTTTTGTTTTGAAAACAATCATTAATAGCATACATGTAATGGATTACAACATCCCTCAATTCATATAACATGTAATAACAAATTTATCAATTACAATCCCAATTATTTACCAAAAACTCAAGAATACAAAAACTAAAAACAAGAGGTGACTTGTTACCTTAATTCTTGATTAAGCTTTGATAGAGGGTAAGAATAGCTCTGATAATCCTACTTTGATTCTCAGAATTCCAACTCTTCTCCACCTTCTTTGTTAAAAAAATTCATAGTGTTTCCTCTCTTTTCCTCTCTGTCTTCTCTTCTTCTCTTTTCTTAGTTTAGACTTAGGAAAAACTAACGTAGTTTAGGAAAATATAACTGTTACATGATAATATACGTATATAATAGACATAATAATATGCAACGTAACTGACAAATATATAATGTCTAAATTAAATAATTAGCAGTTATAATTTGTTTTGAATTTTAAAAGCCATAAGGTCATGTTTGACAAACCTTTTATTTAAAAATAGATTTTAGTCACTAAGGCCATGTTTGGTAGAAATAGGTATAAAACAAATACAAGGGCCTTGTTTGGCAAAACAAATTTAAAAATCCTTTTCTTTATTTTAACAAATTATTTAACACATACTTTAATGTCACATTTTAATTAATTAAATATTAATCATCTAATTTAATCAATTAAAATCTAACATTAATTAATAACATAACATTGTCACATAATTATAATTACTCGCTACTTATAATCCATGTAACACTTCATCACATATCTCATCTAATTTAATTATCTCAATTAAATTAGAACTATAATATAAAATTAATATACATTAATTAAATATTACACATTATAACATACTAAAATCTATTTTTAAATAAAAGGTTTGCCAAACATGACCTTATGGCTTTTAAAATTTAAAACAAATTATAACTGCTAATTATTTAATTTAGACATTATATATTTGTCAGTTACGTTGCATGTTATTATGTCCATTATATACGTATATTATCATGTAACAGTAATATTTTCCTAAACTACGTTAGTTTTTCCTAAGTCTAAACTAAGAAAAGAGAAGAAGAGAAGACAGAGAGGAAAAGAGAGGAAACACTGTGAATTTTTTTAACAAAGAAGGTGGAGAAGAGTTGAAATTCTAAGAATCAAATTAAGATTATCAGAGCTATTCTTACCCTCTATCAAAGCATCATCAAGAATTAAGGTAACAAGTCACCTCTTGTTTTTAGTTTTTGTATTCTTGTGTTTTTGGTAAATAATTGGGATTGTAATTGATAAATTTGTTATTAAATATTATATGAATTGAGGGATGTTGTAATCCATTACATGTATGCTATTAATGATTACTATAAAAATAAGTTTTATGTGTGAAAATAGTGTTCATATGTAGTTCATGTATTTGGTTGAGTTTTTGAGTAAAAGTTTTGATTTAATTGTTTTTAATATGCCTATTGGAATTGTTAGGATGTTATATCCTCAATCATGAAAAGAATACATGTGTTATAAGTTGAAATTGATTGAGAATTGGATTTATAGTGACTTATTTTGTTAAAGTATGAGTTTATATGAAAATATCAAAAATTGAGTTTTTAAAACACTGATTCTTGTTACTTAGGTGATTTTTGTGTTTAAGTACATGTTGTACATATGTATTGTTGCATGTATGTGTCCTATGTTGTTTGTATTGCTTGGTATTGCCGGTTGTTGGATTGTATGGGTTGTTTAGTAAAGCAGAAAGCCGTGGCTGTCTGCGTCTGGCCGAGTTGCTGTGCAACTGTGCCGGCAGCAAGGCCAGAAGAAGCGCAGCTGCGCCGCTTGTCCATCTCTGATCTGACCCATGCGCAGCTGCGCCGGTGCCCAGGCTGCTGGCTGCGCAGCTACACCGTGCACAGTGCTTGGGCAGTGGTTTTAGTTTATTTGTGCAGATTATTTTTGAGCCTTAGTTTAATTATTCATTGATAGTGGACATATATTTAAATGATATAACATGTTGTTATATGATTGTGATAAATTCATATTTGAGAAAAAGGAAACCTAATATAGTATTTAAATTATAAACTATAATTGTTTAACTGTAAAATAAGTTACTTAATTATAATTTGATTAACTATAATTAAGAGTAAATGTTTAATTTAAATTATAATTCTGTGAAATTATAATGTATAGAAGTTGATTTATTTTAATCAATTAGATGTTAATTTAAATTATAATTCAAGTAATTATAATTTAATAAATGCATGTTTAATTGTGGATTTTAAATTGATAATTACATGATTAATTATAAATTGTGTAATTATAATATATGTTATAGTTTAATTAATTATTGGTTATAATTGATAAATACATGATTAATTATAAATTGTGTAATTATAAATGCATGATGTAGTTTAATTGATTTTAAATTATAATTATTTATAATTTAAATGGTAATTATAATTTAAGTAATTATAATTTGATTAAGTGTTTGAATTATAATTGTTTAATTATAATTTAGTTAAATATATAATTAATTTAATTATGTGAATATGTAAGTGATGTAATTAACTATGTGATAGTTAATAATTATTATTTATTTAATTAGAGTGAGTTAACCATGAGGGTTAACCACTTATGTGAATTAGTTATGTATTAACTAATTTAGATTATTATAATTGAATGTGTATAGGAAGTGTTTAAGTCTGTGGTTGAGTTAAGTAACTTGCGCTTAAGGCAAGTTTTCTAAACCATGATCTTGTATTATTATTTTTTATGCAAGTTTTCTAAACCCTGATCTTGTATTATTTTTTTTAAGTCTTCTAACCCTAAACTTGTTAATTTTATACAATATCTTGAGTTCATATATTCATTGTTGAGAATGTCCTTTCCATTTCGGTATTGGACAATTATTTATTTAATTAAAATGATCTTAACTTATTGTTCAAGTAAGATATAGTTCATAATTCTTTTATTAATGAATTATTGAAAGTCGATTCAACTAATCCTTAGTTGATGAACGTGAATTCTAAATTTCCTTGTAAGCTTATTCAAACCAAACTTTCTTTGGTGCGGACTTGAATTCAAATTACTGAGTTGAACAACCCTATTTACTAGGGGAGGTTACTACGCATAGCGTTAAGATGTTTGTGCACAATACATGGTACAAAGGGCTGATCCCCCTAAGTACGAGTTAAGGTCTATAGTCTTATTGACTGTTAAAGGTTTAAATAGAAATATTTATAACTTAGGACAAGAGTTCAAAGGTCTTATGACCCTTAGATAAATTCTATATTCGAATTTTAATGTTAATAGAGAATTATTATTCAATTCTTTATTATTGAAGCAAGCTAAGTTGTTCAGATTCTTTTTAAAAGATATCCTTTCATGTCTATATTATTGGTAAACTCCAGTGAGCTGTGGTTTGCTCACTTTTGCATTAAATAACAATTTCAGTTAAGGTTGATAACGCTGATGCTCCGTCTACGAGTAAGGGCAAGGGAAAGCAAAGCAAGTGAAGACTTGTTTTATTTAATTGAGAATGGTTGTAATAAGACTTGAATGTTATATTTTTATTTTTGCACTTTATGATATTCATGTTAGGGTTAGAGTAACCCGGGATTTATTTTACAAAGGTTGTAACTCTTGTTGTAAAGGAGATTTAGTTATTTTAATTTAAGTTGTAGTTACTTTGCATTATTCATTGGGTAGATGTATGTTATATTAGAAAGTGAACAAGTCATATTACAACCATTCTTAATTAAATAAAACAAGTCTTCACTTGCTTTGCTTTTCCTTGCCCTTACTCGTAGACGGAGCATCAGCGTTATCAGTCTGAACTGAAATTGTTACAACCATTCTCAATTACAACCATAAAGTGCGGAAATAAAAACATAACATTCAAGTCTTATTACAACCATTCTCAATTAAATAAAACAAGTCTTCACTTGCTTTGCTTTCCCTTGCCCTTACTCGTAGACGGAGCATCAGCGTTATCAACTTTAACTGAAATTGTTATTTAATGCAAGAGTGAGCAAACCACAGCTCACTGGAGTTTAACAATAATATAGATATGAAAGGATATCTATTAAAAAGAATCTGAACAACTTAGCTTGCTTCAATAATAAGGATTGAATAATAATTCTCTATTAATATTAAAATTTGAATATAGAATTTATCTGAGGGTCATAAGACCTTTGAACTCTTGTCCTATGTTATAAATATTTCTATTTAAACCTTTAACAGTCAATAAGACTATGGATCTTAACTCGTACTAAGGGGGATCAGCCCTTTGTACCATGTATTGTGCACAAACATCTTAACGCTATGCGTAGTAACCTCCCCTAATAAATAGGGTTGTTCAACTCAGTAATTTGAATTCAAGTCCGCACCAAAGAAAGTTTGGTTTGGATAAGCTTACAAGGGTAATTTAGAATTCACATTCATCAACTAAGGATTAGTTGAATCGACTTTCAATAATTCATAAATAACAGAATTATGAACTAACATATGCGTTAGAATCAACGTAAAGCATTTAAAATAATAATTGGATCTTACTAGAACGATAAGTTAAGATCATTTTAATTAAATAAACAATTGTCCAATACAAAAATGGAAAGTACATTCTCAACAATGAATATATGAATTCAAGAATTTATATATAATTAATAAGTTTAAGGTTAGAAGACTTGCATAAACATTGATACAAGATCAGGGTTTAGAAAACTTGCATAGAAGTAACGAGTTTAGGGTTTAGAAAACTTGCCTTAAGCGCAAGCTACTTAACTCAACCACGTACTTAAACACTTCCTATACACATTCAATTATAATAATCTAAATTAGTTAATACATAACTAATTCACATAAGTGGTTAACCCTCATGGTTAACTCACTCTAATTAAATAAATAATATTAATTAACTATCACATAGTTAATTACATCACTTACATATTCACATAATTAAATTAATTATGTATTTAACTAAATTATAATTAAATAATTATAATTCAAACACTTAATCAAATTATAATTACCATTTAAATTATAAAAATCAATTAAACTACATCATGCATTTATAATTACACAATTTATAATTAATCATGAATTTATCAATTATAACCAATAATTAATTAAACTATAACATGTATTATAATTACATAATTTATAATTAATCATGTAATTATCAATTTAATATCCACAATTAAACATGCATTTATTAAATTATAATTACTTGAATTATAATTTAAATTAACATCTAATTGATTAAAATAAATCAACTTCTATACATTATAATTTCATAAAATTATAATTTAAATTAAACATTTACTATTAATTATAATTAATCAAATTATAATTAAGTAACTTATTTTACAGTTAAACAATTATAGTTTATAATTTAAATACTATATTAGGTTTCCTTTTTCTCAAATATGAATTTATCGCAATCATATAACAACATGTTATATCATTTAAATATATGTCCACTATCAATGAATAATTAAACTAAGGCTCAAAAATAATCTGCACAAATAAACTAAAACCACTGCCCAAGCACTGTGCACGGCGCAGCTGCGCAGCCAGCAGCCTGGGCACTGGCACAGTTGCGCATGGGTCGGATTAGAGATGGGCATGCGGCGCAGCTGCGCTGCTTCTGACCTTGCTGCCGGCGCAGCAACTCGGCCAGACGCAGACAGCCACGGCTCTTTGTTTTACCGAACAACCCATACAATCCAACAACCGGCAATACCAAGCAATACAAACAACATAGGACACATACATGCAACAATACATATGTACAACATGTACTTAAACACAAAAATCACCTAAGTAACAAGAATCAGTGTTTTAAAAACTCAATTTTTGATATTTTCATATAAACTCATACTTTAACAAAATAAGTCACTGTAAATCCAATTCTCAATCAATTTCAACTTATAACACTTGTATTCTTTTCATGATTGAGGATATAACATCCTAACAATTCCAATAGGCATATTAAAAATAATTAAATCATAACTTTTACTCTAAAACTCAACCAAATACATGAACTACATATGAACACTATTTTCACACATAAAACTTGTTTTTACAGTAATCATTAATATCATACATGTAATGGATTACAACATCTCTCAATTCATATAACATGTAATAACAAATTAATCAATTACAATCCCAATTATTTACCAAAAACTCAAGAATACAAAAACTAAAAACAAGAGGTGACTTGTTACCTTAATTATTGATTAAGCTTTGATAGAGGGTAAGAATAGCTCTGACACCTATTCCAGAGGATGAGGACGAGGACGAGTTTGAAGAGGAGGAAGAGGAGGAAGAGGATCCCGAAGAGGAATTCCCACCTCACTCTACTAGTGCTGAGATGTACGAGGCAGTCTACGATAGCAATGTGGAGCTTCATGTACGAGTAAGAGATCTCGAGGAGACTATCCAACAGCGAGACGTGATGATCGAGGAAATGGCAAGTGACCTAGGAGATGCACAGTGGAACCTGATACATATGGAGGTTGATAGAGATGTTGCTCGATTTGAACTGGCAAAACTGAAGCAAGACATCCAGGAGGAGTCGAGGAAGCGTGCCAGAGCTGAAGAGTCAAGTTTGAGGGCTAATCAATGAGCTGATCAAGCTAAAGATGAAGCTGAAGCCAAGAGGGCCAAGCTGAGGGAAACGGAATATGCTTTTTATACAGCGATAGAGAGAGCTCAGGACCGTATTTTCTACTACCCAACTCAGTTCCAAGGTTTACCGTGGTATGTGGTGGACTGAAGAACGGCGTTTCGGGTAATGGAAGAGTAACGCAGAGAGGCTGTGCGACGTATTAATATGCCTAGGTATTAGCAGTAGTAGCGGCAGTAGCAGTAGTAGCAGTAGTAGAAGTTTTGTTTATGTATTATTTTTGTAATAAGTAATGTAAATCCCATAATTTGAAATAAGAATGGGATGAGTTAATAATGTAATCCTGCAACTTTTCTAGTTCAGGAAAGGATGATGTAAATGGCAGAAATGCTATCTTTTTGATGTTTTTTGTACTACGAGTAATGAATAAAAGAAGTTTATGGACGTGCTATGTGTTATATGTGAACTGAGCCATTTAAACGTTTAAGTATGAACTTGAATATTTAAAAATTGAGTAAAGGATCTAATAATAATATTTTCTTAACAGAAAATGCCTCTTAGAAGAATAATAACACGTCAAAACCCCGAGGGTTTGGCGAACAACAACAATAACGATGGGACAAATCCCAATTCGGTTCAGCAGTTGGTGAACCTGTTGACCAGAGCTCTTGCGAATCAACCGCAGGTGCAGGGAACAACGTTCAAGGAATTCAAGGCAGTAGGACCGCCTGAGTTCAAAGGATCGACTAACCCTATCGAAGTTCAGATATGGGTTATCGAAATAGAGAAGGTATTTAACGTGGCTAGGGTAGGGGAAGACCAGAAGACAGCGTTCGCGGCTTTCATGTTGAAGTCGGATGCTAGCTTTTGGTGGCAGGCTAACAAGACCCGAGAGGGAGAAGGAGTCATCACGTGGGAACGTTTCAAGGAAATGTTCTACAAGATGTACTTTCCAGCGAGTTCGCAGGACCAGATGGAGGTCCAGTTCCTAGAGCTTAAGCAGGGAGGAATGACGGTGTCCGAGTATACCGCTAAGTTTAAAGAATTGGCCAGGTTCGCTACTTACTAGGTCAGCACTGACGCTAGGAAAACGAGGAGGTTTGAGCGGGGACTGAAGCCCTGGCTCTACAGCAAGGTTTCCATGTTCCAGCTGAATACTTTTGAAGTGGTGCTGGAAAAAGCCATACTTGCTGAGGGAGGAAGCGAAGCGGTGACAAAGTTCAACCAAGATAAGAAGAAGAAGAATGAGGTAGAAACCAAGACTGGGGGTAGCAGCGCTGTGAACCAGAAGAGGAAGTGGTCTGATAATACCTTTGCTGGGAGTCAGCAGGGAAGCCAGCAGAAGAGAAAGTTTGAAGCATGTGCTACATGTGGTAAGAATCACACTGGCGTGTGCATGAAGAGGAAGCGGGTGTGCTTCAACTGTGGTCAGGAAGGCCACATTGCACCTAATTGCCCAAACCCGAAGAAGGGAGCTTGCTTTACATGTGGATCCAAAGATCACATGGCTCGCAACTGCCCGAAGAAGCTGACGGCAGGGTCAACAAGGAGTGGAGGAAATGGAAGCGGCAGTTCCTTGACCATTGCTGCACCATGGCAAACTGTTCGACCCACTGCACGGACATTCAATATGATGGTGCAGGATGCTGTGCAATCAAAAGACGTGGTGTCAGGTATTATTCCGGTCAATAGTATAAATGCATATGTATTATTTAATTCGGGTGCTACTTGTTCATTCATATCTGATGATTTTGCTAAAACCTTAAACTTACCTGTAGAGGAGTAAGTTTACCCTTTGAACATAGAGATTGTGAATAGGGAGGTTATTCTTGTTAGGAGCGTTTATAAGAACTGTAGACTGGACATTAAGGGTCGGGAGCTTAGAGTAGATTTGATTCCGATTAAACTTGGGAAATTCGACGTCATACTAGGTATGGATTGGTTGTTCAACCATGAGGCGGTAATCGACTGTCAGAAGAAGTCTGTAAACCTTACGACTCCGTCGAAGTTAGTGTTCTATGGTAGCAAATCGCCTAGACAAGCGAGTTGTCTAACGGTTATGCAAGCCAAGAAACTTCTGACGCATGGTTTTGTAGGATACCTAGCCTACATAGTGGATACGCGTAAGGAAAGCCCGAAGGTGGAGGAGATATCGGTAGTTAAGGAGTTTGTGGACATTTTTTTGAGCGATTTGCCAGGACTTTCGCCAGATAGGAAGATAGAGTTCATGATCGATTTAGCGCCAGAAACTGCTCCAATTTTGAAGGCTCCGTACCGAATGGCTCCAGTCGAGATGAAGGAACTGATGGTTCAACTACAAGAATTACTGGACAGAAGTATATTTAACCGAGCGTTTTGCCGAGGGGAGCGCCTGTTTTATTCGTGAAGAAAAAGGATGGATTGATGCGTCTCTTCATTAATTATAGGGAGTTGAATAAAGTTACGATCAAGAATAGGTATCCTTTACCTAGGATCGATGACTTGTTTGATCAACTGAAGGGTGCAAGGTACTTCTCGAAAATCGATTTGAGAAGATGGTATCATCAGTTAAAGGTGAGGAAGGAAGATATATCGAAAACGGCTTTTAGAACTCGATATGGTCATTACGTGTTCTTGGTAATGTCATTTGGTCTCACGAATGCCCCAGCTGCATTTATGGACCTAATGAACAGGGTGTTCAAGCCATTTCTGGACAAGTTCGTGGTAGTGTTCATAGATGACATCCTGGTTTATTCCAAGACCGAGGAGGAGCATGCTGAACACTTATAACTAACCTTAGAAGCACTGAAACGAGAGAAGCTTTACGCTAAATTCTCGAAATGCAAATTTTGGTTGGAACGTGTGCAATTTCTTGGCCACGTGATCGACAAGGATAGTATTTCGATGGATCCGTCAAAGGTTGAGGCCGTAATGAGTTGGGATCAGCCGAAGACGCCGTCTGAAGTGAGGAGTTTCTTGGGATTGGCTGGTTATTACCGAAGATTTATCCAAGACTTTTCTAGAATCGCAACTCCATTAACGAATTTGACTCGTAAAATAGTTAAGTTTGTTTGGACGGAGAAGTGTGAGGAGAGTTTTCAGGAGTTGAAGAAGAGGCTGAGTACTGCGCCTGTATTTTCTTTACCGAATAGGTCGGGGAATTTCGTAGTATATAGCGATGCCTCACATAAAGGATTAGGCTGTGTGTTGATGCAGAGTGGTAAAGTCATTGCCTATGTGTCACGTCAGCTGAAAGATTATGAGAAGGGGTATCCGACCCATTATCTAGAATTGGCGGCAGTAGTGTTTGCACTAAAGATTTGGAGACACTACTTATATGGAGAGAAGTGTGAAATATACACAGATCACAAGAGTCTGAAGTATATATTTACCAAGAAGGATTTGAACATGCGCCAAAGAAGATGGTTGGAACTGATTAAAGACTACAATTGCGAGATACTTTACCATCCGGGTAAAGCTAACGTTGTTGTCGACGCTTTAAGCAGGAAAGGTCGGGAGAAACTGAACGTGTTAACTGATCAATATCGGTTAATAGAACAGATGGCTAGATTGGAGTTGGAAGTGAAGTTTCCTAAGGAATCGGATGAGATGTTGTTTCAAGTAACCACTAGTTCTACTCTAGTAGACAAGGTGAAAGAAGCACAACTTTATGATGAAGAATGTGAAAAGATTCGGAAGAGGATAATCAATGGCGAAGAGTTCAAGTTTAAGATCGGTAATGAAGATCTGATACGATTTGAAGGTAGAATCTGGGTACCGCCAATACCAGAGGTCAAAGAGGAGATTCTGAGTAAAGCTCATAGTTCTAGATATTCTATTCACCCTGGGAGTACGAAGATGTACCAGGATCTCAGGCATCATTTCTGGTGGCCGAATATGAAGAGGGACGTTGCTGAATGCGTTGCGAAGTGCTTAACGTGCCAGAAAGTCAAAGCAGAACACCAGAGACCAAGTGGACTGCTGCAACCGTTAGAAATACCAGAGTGGAAGTGGGAGCACATCACGATGGACTTCGTGGTGGGTCTTCCAGCGACTCAGAAGGGATTTGATGCGATATGGGTTATAGTGGATCGACTGACGAAGTCAGCCCACTTTCTTCCGATCAGGGTTAAGTACAACCTGGATAAGCTAGCAAAGTTATACGTCAAGTAAATTATTTCTACACACGGTGTTCCAGTGTCGATTGTGTTTGATAGAGATCTGCGTTTTACGTCGAATTTTTGGA
Organism: Panax stipuleanatus; assembly: GCA_020205555.1. Lineage (NCBI taxonomy): Eukaryota > Viridiplantae > Streptophyta > Magnoliopsida > Apiales > Araliaceae > Panax > Panax stipuleanatus. The sequence continues at coordinate 35,183,815 of CM035120.1, forward strand.
AGCGTTTGCAAGAATGTCTGGGAACGCAATTGCGAATGAGTACAGCGTATCATCCTCAGACTGATGGACAGAGCGAGAGAACGATTCAGACGCTTGAGGATATGCTGAGAGCTTGTGTGATGGACTTCAAAGGAAGCTAGGAGGATCATTTACCGTTGGTGGAGTTCGCCTACAACAATAGTCATCATGTGAGCATTGGCATGCCGCCTTACGAAGCATTATACGGCAGAAAATGCAGAACTCCTTTGTGCTGGGATGAAGTCGGTGAACGTCAATTGTTGGGACCAGAATTGGTACAACAAACCGCCGAAATTGTGAAGCTGATCAGAACAAGATTAGTTGCTGCTCAAGACAGACAAAAGAAGTATGCCGATTTACATCGACAGAACCGAGAATTCTTACCAGGAAGTTTCGTTTTCCTGAGGGTATATCTTTGGAATGGAAAAATTCGATTCAATAAGAAGGGGAAGCTGAGTCCCCGATTTTTTGAACCTTTTGAGGTACTACGAAAGGTGGGCGAGGTTGCTTACGAGATTGCATTACCTCCGGAGCTCGAGAATATACATAATGTCTTCTATATTTCTGTGTTAAGACCTTACAAGCACGATTATAAACATGTAATAGAATATGAACCTTCGCTATTTGATAAAGACTTAACATATGAAGAAGTGCCTGTTCAAATAGTTGATAGAAAGGAACAAGTACTTAGGAATAAAGTGATACCTTCTGTTAAGGTAATCTGGAGGAACCACAGTGCTGAAGAAGCTACGTGGGAACTCGAAGATGTTATGATGAAACCCTTATATATTGATTCTGGGGACAAAATCCTTTTAAGGAGGGAAGAATGTAATAGACGAAAATTTTATGTGTGATTCTGGGGACAGAATCCTTTTAAGGAGGGAAGATTGTAACGATTGAGATTTTATATTTAATTTTAAATATTTATTGAGTTAAATAAATATTTTATGTGATTTATTTATTGAGTTAAATAAATAAATTATGTGATTTATGGAGTGATTTAATTAAGTGTTATATATTAATTAAATGAATGTGTAATATTTAATTAATGTATACTAATTTTATATTATAGTTCTAATTTAATTGAGATAATTAAATTAGATGAGATATGTGATGAAGTGTTACATGGATTATAAGTAGCGAGTAATTATAATTATGTGGCAATGTTATGTGATTAATTGATGTTAGATTTTAATTGATTAAATTAGATGATTAATATTTAATTAATTAAAATGTGACATTAAAGTATGTGTTAAATAATTTGTTAAAATAAAGAAAATGATTTTTAAATTTATTTTGCCAAACAAGGCCCTTGTATTTGTTTTAAACCTATTTCTACCAAACATGACCTTAGTAACTAAAATCTATTTTTAAATAAAAGGTTTGCCAAACATGACCTTATGGCTTTTAAACTTCAAAACAAATTATAACTGCTAATTATTTAATTTAGACATTATATATTTGTCACTTACGTTGTATGTTTTTATGTCTATTATATACGTATATTATCATGTAACAGTTATATTTTCCTAAACTACGTTAGTTTTTCCTAAGTCTAAACTAAGAAAAGATAAGAAGAGAAGACAGAGAGGAAAAGAGAGGAAACACTGTGAATTTTTTTAACAAAGAAGGTGGAGAAGAGTTGGAATTCTGAGAATCAAAGTAGGATTATCAGAGTTATTCTTACCCTCTATCAAAGCTTAATCAAGAGTTAAGGTAACAAGTCACCTCTTGTTTTTAGTTTTTGTATTCTTGAGTTTTTGGTAAATAATTGGTATTGTAATTGATAAATTTGTTATTACATGTTATATGAATTGAGGGATATTGTAATCCATTACATGTATGCTATTAATGATTGTTTTCAAAATCAAAGTACTGTAAAAACAAGTTTTATGTGTGAAAATAGTGTTCATATGTAGTTCATGTATTTGGTCGAATTTTAGAGTAAAAGTTATGATTTAATTATTTTTAATATGCCTATTGGAATTGTTAGGATGTTATATCCTCAATCATGAAAAGAATACATGTGTTATAAGTTGAAATTGATTGAGAATTGGATTTATAGTGACTTATTTTGTTAAAGTATGAGTTTATATGAAAATATCAAAAATTGAGTTTTTAAAACACTGATTCTTGTTACATAGGTGATTTTTGTGTTCAAGTACATGTTGTACATATATATTGTTGCATGTATGTGTCCTATGTTGTTTGTATTACTTGGTATTGCCGGTTGTTGGATTGTATGGGTTGTTCGGTAAAGCAGAGAGCCGTGGCTGTCTGCGTCTGGCCGAGTTGCTGCGCAGCTACGCCGACAGCAAGGCCAGAAACAGCGCAGCTGCGCCGCTTGCCCATCTCTGATCCGACCCCTGCGCAGCTGCGCCGGTACCCAGGCTGCGCAGCTGCGCCGTGCACAGTACTTGGGCAGTGGTTTTAGTTTATTTGTGCAGATTATTTTTGAGCCTTAGTTTAATTATTTATTGATAGTGGACATATATTTAAATGATATAACATGTTGTTATATGATTGTGATAAATTCATATTTGAGAAAAAGGAAACCTAATATAGTATTTAAATTATAAACTATAATTGTTTAATTGTAAAATAAGTTACTTAATTATAATTTGATTAATTATAATTAAGAGTAAATGTTTCATTTAAATTATAATTCTGTGAAATTATAATGTATAGAAGTTGATTTATTTTAATCAATTAGATGTTAATTTAAATTATAATTTAAGTAATTATAATTTAATAAATGCATGTTTAATTGTGGATTTTAAATTGATAATTACATGATTAATTATAAATTGCGTAATTATAATAGATGTTATAGTTTAATTAATTATTGGTTATAATTGATAAATACATGATTAATTATAAATTGTGTAATTATAAATGCATGATGTAGTTTAATTGATTTTAAATTATAATTATTTATAATTTAAATTGTAATTATAATTTAAATAATTATAATTTGATTAAGTGTTTGAATTATAATTGTTTAATTATAATTTAGTTAAATACATAATTAATTTAATTATGTGAATATGTAAGTGATGTAATTAACTATATGATAGTTAATTATTATTATTTATTTAATTAGAGTGAGTTAATCATGAGGGTTAACCACTTATGTGAATTAGTTATGTATTAACTAATTTAGATTATTATAATTGAATGTGTATAGGAAGTGTTTAAGTACGTGGTTGAGTTAAGTAGCTTGCGCTTAAGGCAAGTTTTCTAAACCCTAAACTCGTTAATTCTATGCAAGTTTTCTAAACCCTGATTTTGTATTAATTTTTATGCAAGTCTTCTAACCTTAAACTTGTTAATTACATATAAATTCTTGAATTCATATATTCATTGTTGAGAATGTCCTTTCCATTTCTGTATTGGATAATTGTTTATTTAATTGAAATGATCTTAACTTATCATTCAAGTAAGATCCAATTATTATTTTAAATGCTTTACGTTGATTCTAAAGCATATGTTAGTTCATAATTCTGTTATTTATGAATTATTGAAAGTCGATTCAACTAATCCTTAGTTGATGAATGTGAATTCTAAATTACCCTTGTAAGATTATCCAAACCAAACTTTCTTTGGTGCGGACTTGAATTTAAATTACTGAGTTGAACAACCCTATTTATTAGGAGAGGTTACTACGCATAGTGTTAAGATGTTTGTGCACAATACATAGTACAAAGGGCTGATCCCCCTAAGTACGAGTTAAGGTCTATAGTCTTATTGACTGTTAAAGGTTTAAATAGAAATATTTATAACATAGGACAAGAGTTCAAAGGTCTTATGACCCTCAAATAAATTCTATATTCGAATTTTAATGTTAATATAGAATTATTATTCAATTCTTTATTATTGAAGCAAGCTAAGTTGTTCAGATTCTTTTTAAAAGATATCATTTCATGTCTATATTATTGTTAAACTCCAGTGAGCTGTGGTTTGCTCACTCTTGCATTAAATAACAATTTCAGTTAAGGTTGATAACGCTGATGCTCCGTCTACTAGTAAGGGCAAGGGAAAGCAAAGCAAGTGAAGACTTATTTTATTTATTTGGGAATGGTTGTAATAAGACTTGAATGTTATGTTTTTATTTCCGCACTTTATTATATTCATGTTAGGGTTAGAGTAACCCGGGATTTATTTTTCAAAGGTTGTAACCCTTGTTGTAAGGGAGCTTTAGTTATTTTAATTTAAGTTGTAGTCACTTTGCATTATTCATTGGGTAGATGTATCTTATATTAGAAAGTGAACACCAAATCATGTGAAAATAAAGTACCCGGATTTGGGGGTGTCACTTTTTAATATAACATACATCTACCCAATAAATAATGTAAAGTAACTAAACTTAAATTAAAATAAATAAATCTCCCTTACAACAAGGGTTACAACCTTTGTAAAATAAATTCCGGGTTACTCTAACCTTGACATGAATATAATAAAGTGCGGAAATAAAAATATAACATCCAAGTCTTATTACAATCATTCTCAATTAAATAAAACAAATCTTCACTTGCTTTGCTTTTCCTTGCCCTTACTCGTAGACGGAGCATCAGCGTTATCAATCTTAACTGAAATTGTTATTTAATGCAAGAGTGAGCAAACCACAGTTCACTGGTGTTTAACAATAATATAGACATGAAAGGATATCTTTTAAAAAGAATCTGAACAACTTAGCTTGCTTCAATAATAAAGAATTGAATAATAATTTTCTATTAACATTAAAATTCGAATATAGAATTTATCTGAGGGTCATAAAACCTTTGAACTCTTGTCCTAGATTACAAATATTTTTATTTAAACCTTTCACAGTCAATAAGACTATGGACCTTAACTCGTACTTAGGGGGATCAACCCTTTGTACCATGTATTGTGCATAAACATCTTAACGCTATCGTAGTAACCTTCCCTAATAAATAGGGTTGTTCAACTCAGTAATTTGAATTCAAGTCTGCACTAAAGAAAATTTGGTTTGGATAAACTTATAAGGGTAATTTAGAATTCACATTCATCAATTAAGGATTAGTTGAATCGACTTTCAATAATTCATAAATAACAGAATTATGAACTAACATATGCTTTAGAATCAACGTAAAGCATTTAAAATAATAATTGGATCTTACTTGAACGATAAGTTAAGATCATTTAAATTAAATAAACAATTGTCCAATACAGAAATGGAAAGGACATTCTCAACAATGAATATATGAATTCAAGAATTTATATATAATTAACAAGTTTAAGGTTAGAAGACTTGCATAAAAATTAATACAAAATCAGGGTTTAGAAAACTTGCATAGAATTAACGAGTTTAGGGTTTCTAAAACTTGCCTTAAGCTCAAGCTACTTAACTCAACCACGTACTTAAACACTTCCTATACACATTCAATTATAATAATCTAAATTAGTTAATACATAACTAATTCACATAAGTGGTTAACCCTCATGGTTAACTCACTCTAATTAAATAAATAATAATAATTAACTATCACATAGTTAATTACATCACTTACATATTCACATAATTAAATTAATTATGTATTTAACTAAATTATAATTAAACAATTATAATTCAAACACATAATAAAATTATAATTACTTAAATTATAATTACTATTTAAATTATAAATAATTATAATTTAAAATCAATTAAACTACATCATGCATTTATAATTACACAATTTATAATTAATCATGTATTTATCAATTATAACCAATAATTAATTAAACTATAACATGTTTTATAATTACACAATTTATAATTAATCATATAATTATCAATTTAAAATCCACAATTAAACATGCATTTATTAAATTATAATTAGTTGAATTATAATTTAATTTATTATCTAATTGATTAAAATAAATCAACTTCTACACATTATAATTTCACAGAATTATAATTTAAATTAAACATTTACTCTTAATTATAATTAATCAAATTATAATTAAGTAACTTATTTTATAGTTAAACAATTATAGTTTATAATTTAAATACTATATTAGGTTTCCTTTTTCTCAAATATGAATTTATCACAATCATATAACAATATGTTATATCATTTATATATATGTCCACTATCAATGAATAATTAAACTAAGGCTCAAAAATAATCTGCACAAATAAACTAAAACCACTGCCCAAGCACTGTGCACGGCGCAGCTGCGCAGCTAACAGCCTGGGCACCGGCGCAGCTGCGCAGGGGTCGGATCAGAGATGGGCAAGCGGCGCAGCTGCGCTGCTTCTGGCCTTGCTGCCGGCGCAGCTGCGCAGCAACTCGGCCAGACGCAGACAGCCACGGCTCTCTGCTTTACCGAACTACCCAAACAATCCAACAACCGGCAATACCAAGCAATACAAACAACATAGGACACATACATGCAACAATACATATGTACAACATGTACTTAAACACAAAAATCACCTAAGTAACAAGAATCAGTGTTTTAAAAACTTAAATTTTGATATTTTCATATAAACTCATACTTTAACAAAATAAGTCACTGTAAATCCAATTCTCAATCAATTTCAACTTATAACACATGTATTCTTTTCATGATTGAGGATATAACATCCTAACAATTTCAATAGGCATATTAAAAACAATTAAATCATAACTTTTACTCTAAAATTCAACCAAATACATGAACTACACATGAACACTATTTTCACACATAAAACTTGTTTTTACAGTACTTTGATTTTGAAAACAATCATTAATAGCATACATGTAATGGATTACAACATCCCTCAATTCATATAACATGTAATAACAAATTTATCAATTACAATCCCAATTATTTACCTAAAACTCAAGAATACAAAAACTCAAAACAAGAGGTGACTTGTTACCTTAATTCTTGATTAAGCTTTGATAGAGGGTAAGAATTGCTCTGATAATCCTACTTTGATTCTCAGAATTCCAACTCTTCTCCACCTTCTTTGTTAAAAAAATTCACAGTGTTTCCTCTCTTTTCCTCTCTGTCTTCTCTTCTTATCTTTTCTTAGTTTAGACTTAGGAAAAACTAACGTAGTTTAGGAAAATATAACTGTTACATGATAATATACGTATATAATATACATAATAACATGCAACATAACTGACAAATATATAATGTCTAAATTAAATAATTAGCAGTTATAATTTGTTTTGAATTTTAAAAGCCATAAGGTCATGTTTGACAAACCTTTTATTTAAAAACAGATTAAAGTCACTAAGGCCATGTTTGGTAGAAATAGGTTTAAAACAAATACAAGGGCCTTGTTTGGCAAAACAAATTTAAAAATCCTTTTCTTTATTTTAACAAATTATTTAACACATACTTTAATGTCACATTTTAATTAATTAAATATTAATCATCTAATTCAATCAATTAAAATCTAACATCAATTAATCACATAACATTGCCACATAATTATAATTACTCACTACTTATATTCCATGTAACACTTCATCACATATCTCATCTAATTTAATTATCTCAATTAAATTAGAACTATAATATAAAATTAATATACATTAATTAAATATTACACATTCATTTAATTAATATATAACACTTAATTAAATCACTCCATAAATCACATAATTTATTTATTTAACTCAATAAAATTTAAAATTAAATATAAAATCTCAATCGTTACATATGTATTCAACTTATGTAACTAATAAATATCCCTATATACGTAACTATGTTACAATAGGATTTCAAAGTGTTGATAAGCTATAAATTGGCAAACTACGCTTAAGGCAAGTTCTCTAACTATCTTAACTTTACATATGGTGTAAATTCGAATTGTTGATATATCGACCATATCTACGTCAAGTAAATTTTGTTCTTATTCAGAAATCGACTTTATATCTTGACGTTGTTGCAAGCATTGGACTTATCATTCCTAAACGAATTACCAGAGTGTCTAAGACAGTTGATTCGGCTAGACTAATATCGTATGCTAGAAAGCAATCCAAACCAATTGATTTGGTGCGGACTCTTATAAATCTACTGAGATGAACAACCCTCATGGAAGGAAAAATTATATACAACTGTCAGGGAACCGACGTGCACACATAAGTATAATTAATTGTTATGCATAACGTAGGGTACTTTAGGCTGATCACCTGGTGTACTTGTTTTTATTATATTTTCAGCATAATACTGTTAATTGTAGTAGGAGTTCATAGTCCTTAGCGACTACTCAGTGTTCATTATTCTTGAACCTTGAAATGGTTAAACCTTGAATCCTGTTGATATCTTTCTGTCTATAGCGACATCTATTGAGAATTATTGATACTTTTTGTTATTCTTGAACTATCATTTACTGTTATACCTTTGAGATTCGAAAATTTATATTATTCACCCTTATTGCTATATTACTTGCTGAGCAAACTTGTTGCTCATTCTTGCTTTTCCCTAAAATATTTTAGTTAAGGCAGAGCAGTGTGGACCCTCTGGCACAGACAAGGGCAAGGGCAAGAGCAAGGATACGGCATAGCTTTGTTCTCTTTAGATTATTATGATGATTGTAATAAGACTTATTTCATATTATGTATTAGTTATGTTTAAGATCTGTTTAAGTTTAAGTTGCGAGACCGTGGGACACGAATAATTATATTAAATCAATGTAAATTATTCTATTATTCTGTTTCATGAGATGTTAGTATGTTATTAGAATATAGATCGTGATGCACCGAATTCAAGACGCGAGTGGTCTGAATTTGGGGGCGTCATAGGTTCACTAGAGCTACCAAGTGAACCAAAATGTCAAACCTAGAAGTGCAAGAATTAAATTTAAACATAACTTATTATATTTAAATCCGGGCTCCATACAAACGGGTCTTCACGCGCTCCTTGCACCTTGCTCTCCAATTTCTTCAAGATAATTCTAAATAATTCTATTACATAAACTATTTAATTTAAATAGAAACCTTGATCAGCAGTCAAGGGAAAGTACATATGAGGGAGAAAGAATTTTACATTAAGAAAAAATCAAAGAAGACGAGGTACGCATACCCCATTTAATAAAACTCATTCATTCAAGCATTCAACTAAAATAAAATCCAATCACATTGGTAAATAGTCCATAATCAACCCCATTTATTTTTATACATATCACCATATGCATCAATAAATAAATATTTAATATACACTGATATTAATTTAATGGGCAAACTTAGTTAATTTCAGAAACCAATTTCAATATTAATTAGTTATCATGGAATCCAATTCCAACTCTAATGAACTGCAGCTGGTGCGGCATCGCTGTGCCATGTCATCAAGGCTCTGTAGACCGGTCTCGGCGCTGCAACGCAGTAGTTAACACACATAACTGGTGCTGCGGTGCCGTAATACGTAACTAGATGCTGCTGTGGTGCTGGAGCGCTCTGTGTACTCATAAAACAGGCGTTGCGGCGCCACGACACAGTGGGACGGTGATAGCTTCGCGAAAATCACAGGAAAAGCCAATTTAGCTTATTAACTTTGCTCAAATAACAAATCTTACCGATATAATTTAGATAAAACATTACAAAAACGTAAACTAATGTTTTAACATGCTTTTACACATATAAACAACAGAACAACCTATTTAAAACTTTTAAATTCAATGTTTTTGAAGAAAACTCCATTGTTAAGCGATCTTGATAAAAATAAACACTGTGGCTTCATTTTTAAACCACATCACTTCATTCAAATCATGTTATTTTCGTTTCTTAACATATTATCACAATCTATAATCAATTTACATAAAATAGCATGAATTAGACATTAATTTTTATATCAAAGAAGCCATTTTTCCAAAATATTTCACTGTAAATTGCTATGAACATGATTTCTTCATGTTCATCATATTTACATGAATTAAACAACTTAAATACTCATATAAATCATATATAACAGTTTATATATACAATTTAACATATAAAAATCATATTCTCACAAATTGTTATGAAAACTCAAACACAGAGAAGTAAAATATCTTTTTATGAAGAACAATGAAAACTATAAATCTTAAAGTTAGATTATTATCTTTGATTTCTTGTTAGCTTTAGAAAAAGATGATGATTTCCTCTTCTTGTTTCCACATAGAATTCTTTCTTTCTTCTTCCTTCTCTCTTTTTCTCTCTGATATTCTCTCTATTATTTCTCTACTTCTAACTTACGTGATATAAAATATAACAACTATAGATATAATACATATAAAAACTGAAAAATATATTATCTCTTATTAAACACATGTCAGTTAATTTATTTTTGAATATCAAAAGCCACTAAGGCTTGTTTGGCAAAACTGAATTAAAATGAAATTTTAAAAGTCTTAAAACTTGTTTGGTAAAACTAAATTAAATTCCTTTTAATTTATTTTAATAGCTCCTTTACTACATAGTTTAAATGTCACACTTTATTCAATTAAATTCCAATAATCCAATTAAATTAAATTAAATTTATATCAACTCATTAAATAAAATTGCCACACAATTATAATTTATTTATTTAATCATAATTTCATGTAACAAATTAGTAAATCTCTAATTTAATAATTAAATTAAATAAGACATCACTATAATTATTTAATAAATCATTACTACCAAATTACCACATAATAATTCATCTAATTATCTCAATTAAATTAAAACTTCAACCACAAAATTATTAAACATCAATTTAATATCAAACATCAATTTAATTAATATATTACACTTAATTAAATTACTCCACCACATAATCACATCAATTATTTATTCAACTCAATAAATAAATTAACTAAAATATTTATTTGATTCAATAAATATTTAAAATAAAATACAAAAATCTTGTTTGTTACAATAGGCCTATCTACAGGTTCCTCCTTTTGACTAATAGTGTTTTGTGGTTCTTGAACTCCTTCAAGATCTATTATCCTCTCACTAGCTCTTCAATGATAAACACATTTATCTTAGAAGGCAGCGTGTTTCGCAACAAATACCTTTTGCTAAGTAGGATTATAGAATATATACCCTAAATTTACTTTAGGATATCCCACAAATCTGTACTTGTCAAATCTTGTCTTAAGCTTATCCTTTTGAAACTTTTTTCACATAAGTTGGGCAACCCTTTATCTTAACATACTTAAGATTAGGAATCATCCATGTCCATAACTCTTATGAAGTCTTGGGGACGGATTTTAAGGTTACCTTATTTTGTAGATATTCAGTCGTTTCCAAGGCATTACCGTAGAAGGATACTGGAATGTCGGTAAAATTATTATGGACCGCCCCATGTCCAATAAGGTATGATTTTTACTTTTAGATACACCAATCAATTATTGTGTATCAGGAAACGTCCATTATGAGAAAATCATTTAAGATGATCTTAAAACTTATTGCACAAATATTTAATCCTCGATCCGATCGAAGAGTCTTAATACTTTGCCAATTAGTTTCAATTCTGAATTCTTTGAACCTTTCAAATGATTCAGACTTGTATTTCGGTAAATATAATATTCAACTCTTTGAATGATCATCTCCTTTTCTTATACTATTTGTTCAATATGCAAAATTATTTTTCATGTAAGTCAAGTATACAACGTCCATTAAGTAATCTTCCAGTTCTATACAAATAGAACAAAAATTATTCTTAAATATAATACCAAATATTTCGTTGTCCAACAACAAAAATGGAAATAATATTTCTAACAAGAACTAGAATACAATAATAACTTATTGACTTAATAGACTTGCCCGTAGGCAATGTTAAACTATAAGTTCCTATGGCTAATGCAACAACATTTACTTCATTTCCCACTCATAGGATTTCTTATCTCTTATTTAGCTTTCTACTTTTGCTTAGTCCCTTCATAAATCAATATTTATGAGAACCACAGTCGGTATCCAATACCCAAGTAGAAACTTTACTTAATGAAAGATTTATTTCAATCATGAACAAACATGTATATGTAACCGAAGCTTTAATAAGCTTCTTCTGGTTAACCTCTGTAAGATACTTCTCGCAGTTTATATTCCAGTGTCCAGGCTTATTGCAATGGAAGCAAACTCCTTTGCTATCCTTTGGCCCCTACTAGTAAGACTTGGTCTTTTTTGGTCGGAAAGTGACTCTCAACAGTTTTCAATATGTTTAAGCAAATCAGCGAGGCTGACATCTTATACATCTGAAAATTTATAATAATTGTGCGAAGGAGTCCGGGAGTGAGTGCAAGATCAAATCTTGCCTCAATTCTCCATCCATGAAAAAACCATGTTGTCCTAATTGTTTAATCAAATTGATCATTTTTGGACATGTGTATGTATTGTAGTGGCATCGATTATTCTAGATCGGAAGAGCTCCTTAGATATCTAATATCTATTAGTCCTATTTTCCTCACAATTCAACTACTTGAAGTGCTGGAGTATAGTTGGAGCATCTATAGTTTCATGTTGACGTTAAAGCTTGTTACTGTGACACCCACAAATTCGGGTACTTCAATTTCCACGGGATTTGGTGTTCACTGTACAAATATCATACGTCTATCTACCCATAATAAATGAAAACCATAAAATAGAAAGAAATAAATCCTCCCCTTATGGGGTTACAACATCTGAATATAAATACATCAATCCTAGGTCATACTAACCTTAAATCTCAAATATAGAAACGTAAACAAATAATAAGTCTTACACAACTCTAACATAAGTCTTAAACATAAACATATTAAATAAACAACAAGTCTTCATCACTTGTTGGCCTTGCCCTTGCCTTTGCTAGTAGAAGGCTCGTCAGACTTTTCGTTCTTAACTGCAATGTTATTATTACACAAGAGTCTGCAATGTTATTATTGCGCAAGAGTGAGCACGATTGCCCATAAGTATAACAATATAACAACAATATAATAACATGCGAGTGAATCAAAGACTTCTGAATAAAGAAAACTCGGCTTTTGCATCAAGAATGAATAACAAAAATTAAAAGAACATCTGAGGGTCATAAGACCTTGAACCATGTCCTAGGTTGTCAAGTATGTTTATCTTTACACCTTTAACAGGCATAGGCTATAGACTTTACTTCTCGTACTTAGGGGGATCAGCCCTTAGTACCAATACTGTGCACAATATCTCAACGTTAAAGCATCATCAATCCCCTATTAAAAGGGTTGTTCATCACAGTTTGACATTAGAGTCCGCACCAAAGAAAGTTTGGTTTAGATAAACTCAATAACAGTTCTAGAATTTAGGATGCTCGTCAACTATGGACTAGTCGAATCAATAAGGGTTCGCTTGTCTTACAAGGTTCAACAATTAAACGATATTCAAATTGAATAATAACTTCTCAAGAGTATACAATCGAATAAGTATTGTATAACTGGAATCGAATAAGTATTGTATTATAATATCTCATATGGAATCTCGACTTGATTAACAAGTATAAGAACTTGCATCATGATAGTATTTCAAAAATAGAAAACTTGCTTAATAAAAGTAAACTTTGAATTTAGTAACCTGCTTGACATAAGAATAAGGAATAGAACGCTTATTCAAATTAAAGAGTTTAGATAAGGAACTTGCTTAACGATAATAAGTTAGGGATAGAATACTTGCCTCGTGCGCAAGCTACAAATATAGTTACAATTCAATTCCTCAACATCCTACACATTACATTATGCATACGATGTCGATTAGTTTCATAACTTCTATGTTCAACTGTTGAACTTTTCATTTAAGTTCAACTTACAACTTGGTTCCAAGTGATAACTTATTAACTAATCACATAACATAAGTATGAATTCGTAATATGCGTATCACATATGTATAATCCTTTAAACAATCATAATCAAGTTTTACAATCACAATATTCAAGTTCGCACTTAGTTTGTTAACTTGAACCTTCACATTATCTTATACATGTCAATAACTTAGTTTATTAACATGAACTTCAAATCATATAATATTCATATTTTATAACTTAGAACAACATATTTTATCGTCAAGAGCACTACACTTGCATACATGCATGTCCGACGCCCTCCGATTGCCTCTAAATACGCATCAGTCACAAAGATGACCAATTTTACCCCTGTTAACGACTTCAAATCGAAAAACTTAAAAATTAAAAGTGTAGATCTACTCATTATCTTTTCGAATCATTTTGAATCGCCTTAATCAGAGTTCGTATGAAGAAGTTATGCTTATTTTACGATAGGAGGTCAAAACAGTCTCAGAAACCAAGCAAAGTTCTCAGACAGCACCCACCCCCGCTGGGGCGGGGCTTTTTTCCTATGAGGACCCGCTGGGGCGGGGGCCCCCGCTGGTGAGTTTTTTGGTTCGCGATTTTGACAGTTCGTTGGCCCAATTAATCCAATTAAATGCAAATTAAACTAGTACCGTGATTTCTATGAAGTATAAACTTCGTAGAAACATCATACATTGTTACTAGCATGTTCTTAACATCTTAAAACATGCAATTACTCGAATTCAATCACGTAATTTCACTGTTCTTGGTGTTCTTGAAGGTTTTGAAAAAAAATATGAAATTTGACGTCACGGATTCGTTATAACTCTGAATCCGTCCGTTCAAAGTTTGTTTTCTTTGTTTTAACATGTATTATCATAATCTACTATCAAATTTAAGTTAAACAAACAATTAATGACATAAAAGTGTTCGTAAGGGCCATAAGGCCATATATACAACTTTTATACTCTGTAACTTCAAAAAAAATCCAATTACTACATATTTATATGAAATTTATGGTTTAAAAACATACATAGATGGTTGAAAACGTGTTATGATTATATATTATCATGTATATACACATAAATCATCAATTCATGCATTGATCATATAATTGTTGTTTTACAGAGAACTCAAAACACCCGTTAATGGAAAACTTTAATTATAGCATGTTTATATAAAATTGGTTACTCTAACACATGAATACATGATATAAATCATATTGTAAACATATACTAACATATATATCATCATATACTCATCAATTAACAATCTCTTCAATCATAGAGGACTTTGAAATAGTTTTTCATGAAAATATAAGACCGTAAATTAAAGTTTGGGTTGAAGAGATTACCCTGCTAGATTGTGATGATGATAATATAAAACTATTCTTTTCCTTTGATTCAACAATCTCTCTCAATTAACTCTCAATCTCTCTCAAACTTTTCTATATTTTTCTCTCTGAAGTTCTGATGAAGGATATACAATATACTGACATATAACATAAATATAATTAATACATATAATATTACATGCATTATATCTGGCAAGTAAATGGTCGGTTAATCCCGTAATGGGTTAAATGGCCCAACCTCTCTTAGGGCCATGTTTGGCTAGCTTAAAGAGTCACTTTCTCATTTATTTTAATTAAACTCTTATTATATAGTTTAATAATGTTACACCCAATTAATCATATAATCTTATTTAAATCAATTAAATAAAATAGAATAATTTCACATTAAATCACATAGTCACATAATTAAAATTCTCATTTATTAATTATGTCAAATCATTAAATCTCTACTTAATTATTAAATTAATTAGAATAACATTATGCTTATTAAATAATTCTTTTAATCAAATAAGCTCAATTAAATTCATACCTTGAATAATAAAATTCTCCACATTAATTTAATCAATGTAACACATATAATTAAATTAATCTACCACAATTTTATCAATTAATTATTTGACTCAATAATTAAATCATCGAAAAATATTTATTTTAATTCAATAAATATTTCAATAAATTACAAAATCTCGTTCTTCACATCTTTTCCCCCTTAAAAGGATTCTGTCCCCAGAATCACGGTTCAATTAAAAATTTCGTCCCGTTACGGTTACTCATGGATGCGAGCATGATGCATTAAGCCAACTGTGCATCATCTTGTTACTTTCTAAAAGTAGCAATCTCTTCCTCATTGGTATAGTCTGCAACCATTGCAGGCATAGGCGTATTAAGGACATAAGATTGCTTTTCAGCCTTGAGAACTATTCTTAAATTCCTTAATCAATCCGTTTAATTCGGTCCGATTAATTAGCATCTAATATGCTACGCCATGATTGTAATTTAGACATTGTAAAATTCTGTAAATGAATTTGTAATTAACAATATTTTAGTATACATTCTTTTATTTATTACCAAAATAAATTACGTCTTGTTTTAAATTGGTATCTCCCACTATTTTCTTCAAACTATATTATCATCACTTATATAGTTCAGCAATATCTAATTAAAGATCTGCTAATGAGAATAAGGATCACATTTCAAATGTATATAGCCTTGTGGTGACACAACAAACTATATATAAATAAATAAGTAGACAACTCTTGTCAATTACATCATCATGTAACTCCTTTTGCCTCTTAGATTATTTTGATCAAGTGGTGGCACATCTGAATCCAAATTATCTAAGTTAAGTCCAACCTAGCACTTTCATATAGTCAAATAGAAAAATATTGTCCTTGTGGTGACACAACAAAACAGTATCATTTAATTTCTTTATAAGCATCAAATGTGATAAATCAACATCTTAAATATTTAATACTTGCCTTGTGGTGACACAACAAACTCATATTAAATATTTAATACTCTATTCATGCTAGAAGGTGACGTTCGATATTCCAAATATCTTTGAATGCTTAGGACTTAATATAAATTCTTTGAGGGGTTTGTTATTATTTGTCTCATCTTGTTTAGCGCGCATACATATATATATAAAATACGTGTCATAATAATTAATATGCGAAGCATGTTGTATAATATATAAAATATATATAGTAAGCGTGCACATATAGAATACTATATTCTACCCGAATTGATTATGAAATTTATTCTAGTTTGGTTCACTAGAGCCATCAAGTGAACTTAAAAGATCAAACCTAGGGTGCAAGAATTAAATTTAAATATAACTATTACATTTAAATCTCGGACTCCATTACAAACGGATCTTCATGCGCTTTTTGCTCATTGATCTCCAATTCTTCAAGTAATTCTAACTAATCCTATTACATAAACTATTTACAATAAATAGAAACCTTGATCAGCAGTCAAGGGGAAGTACATAGAAGGGAGATATAATTTACATCAAGAAAAATTAGAGAAGACGAAGTACGCAAACCCCATTTATAAAACCTATACATTCATGCATCCAACTAAAATAAAATTAAATCACGTTGGTCAATAGTCCATATTCAACACATGTATTATCATACACATCAACATATGCTTCAATAAATAATAAACATTCATCTCATAAATAATAAACATTCAATATATATATTGATATCGATTTAATGGACAATTTGAATTAGCATAAAATTTAATTCTGAATCAAAATAAACTCCTTTATTTTAATCCAAATTAAATCAAAATAAACTTTTTATTTTAATTATCCAATTTTGAATAAAAATAAACTCCTTTATTTTAATTAAATTCTTTAATCATAATAAACTTCTTTATTTTAATTAACATGGAATTCAATTCCTTATCAAAATAAACTTCTTTATTTTGATTAATATGAAATCCTATTTCATATCTAAATAAACTCCTTTATTTAAGGAAACATGGAATCCTTTTTCCTAATTCACGAATAAACTCCTTTATTTTTTAGAAAACTTGGAATTCAATTCTAATTAGTTATTATGGAATCCAATTAAATCTCTAATTAGTCAACATAAAATTAAATTCTAATTAAAATAAACATCTTTATTTTAATCCAATTCCAAATAAAAATAAACTACTTTATTTAAATTTAGAATTACTGAAAAAACATGGAATCTAATTTTAAATTAAAATAAACCTTTTATCTTAATTAGAAATTAAATAAATAAAAAAATTAAAATTAATTTTCTTTTCCTGGTGACCGGCGCTGCGGCACCGCTAATGAACTAGCAAGGGGCACTGCAGCGTCGGGTCACCATTTTTAGAAATCAGAATCGGCGCTGCGGCGCCTCCTGGTTTCCAATGACTCGGATCCGGTGCTGCAGCGCTGCTTATAAGCCTTAAGCAAGCGCTGCGGCGCCAATGGGCAAAATGCATTTTCTAGTTTTGCGAATTATATAATTTTTCTCCAAAAACCAAATTTTATACCAACAATTATGCCCAATTCAATTGTTCTAAACACATATCAACATACATATCAAATCAAAACAATTAATAACTCGCATAAAAATTTGGCTCTGATGCCACCGTTAGGTTTGTAAGATTCATGAACACAATCAAATTGCAATAAAATAGCGGAAGCATGGTAAATCAGAGTTCTAAAACTTTACAAACCATATACTCATATCATCCTTTATGCACATTTATTAATTTAAACGAAAGATATTAGGAATAATATTCATGCCCTTGTAGAAATTGGCTTCCTCAAGTACGAGTTCACCTCCAAATCCTTCGTGTTCTCCTTGAATTTACCAGGTTAGATTTGTAAGACCCCGAATTTTATAAAATAAAAGTATACAATTTTTTGTATAATTATTATTCTATTCAGTAAATGGTTAAATTGATGAATAAAAGGTGTTAATTAAAGATAAGTATGACATACAGATGTCTGTTCAATTATTTTCTTTTTACGAAAGTAAGTTTGGCAGGATTTGCCGACAGTTTACTTTTCCTAAAGTAGTATGGACCACGACTCTAGTATTGAATAAATTTTTTTAAAACGTGTACAAGTTGGTTTAATTTCCTCTGTAGAGACCACAAATTCCACTACCATGATTTTATATAACTCATTTGATTATTTTGTCAAAGCGTGTGTGCTAATTGTTTTCTCAATTTTAGTATAAATAGGTTTCTCAGTTGAGCAACTAAACACACACCATGACTACACCAAAAATATAAAATTCTTTCACTAATATTTTGAGCATAATATTGTGAGTATTTCTTTTGAGTGTAAGGTTACTCCAAGTGTTGATAAGGAGTACAAGCATTGTTCAAGTTGATCAATTTCATAGAAAACAGAATCTAGTCACGTGCTAAGGTAAGAGGTATCTCTTTTTCATAATATGGTAAAAGGGATATCATTTTCTTTCATGCTTCATATTATTTTAAGAGATTATTATTCGTTCTTCAGCTTATCATTAAATGGTGAAAAGTCCTGAAATGATTAGAATATCCTTAATAGTTTGTGCTTCATCTAATATCTTGACCTGAATCTTTCTATTCAGTTTTATGTTAATATATATGATCCGATAACTTTATATTTACTTGAACTTTATATTCTATCAAGAATTCTAATCGATTTTTTGGATATCGTGTTAGTAATTTGGACTCTGGATAATTAAGTTGAAAATCACTCAAATCTATTTTATCTTATTATTCTGATTATTTCTATCCATTCATTATATATATCATTGTTATAATCATTATGGTGAAATTTCTCTTTGGCCCGTAGTGCAAAGATGAAATATTGATTGGTATGATCATGACCATTGGTTTTAGAGTTGTATGTCTTTGGCCCGTAGTGCAAAGATGGACAGTTGATTGGCATGACCATTGGTTTTACAATTGTATATATTTGGCTCGTAGTGCAAAGATGGACTGTTGATTTACACGACCATTGGTTTTACAGTTGTATGTCTTTGGCCCGTAGTGCAAAGATGGACTGTTGATTGGCATGACCATTGGTTTTACAATTGTATGAGTATACGTGATCAACAAGTAATAAAGTGAAAGTAAAGTATCGTTCCCACGAGAAATTATTTAATAAGAATCACCAAGTACTAACCCGTAACCAACTCAATCTTATTTAAACGAATAAATTAACAATATATAATTAACCTAATTCTAATTACCACTAGTGAAATTAAGATTACGGAGATTTAAGATCACAATTTCACTTATTGCTTCACTTAAGTTAACACACTTCTCATCAATTATTCTCACTATTCTGAATTGTTAATCAAGAACACTAAAGCAGATATAACCACCTCTCGATGCATCATACCCATACTCACTCGCATCCACAGATGATAGAATTAAGAAAGACATCCTAATTAACTAATCCACTATAGCTCTATGTGAATTACAATTAAAAAGGATTTCAAACACAAGTTCTCTATCAGATTACATATGGCGTAAAGGTATATCTCTATCCTAAAAATGAATCATGAATTCCATCTCCGTAGAAATCACAAACACATGCTACTATGATTAGATCTAAATCTATACTCCTCTCTCGATTTCATATAGATTATCACGGTAATTGATAATTAGGCAATTAAATAGTTAAGTCCAAATCACAATAGACAATTCACAATGATAGATCAGACTAATTGATAAAGAAGCATATTAAAATAAACTACACAATAAGATCCATTGTAATCTCAAACAAAGAATTAGTTCATTGTCATTGTCCACAATTGAATAAACATTAAAAGATAAGAAAAAAATAGAGAAGAGAATAAATCTGTGATCTACTAATATATTAATTGAATAATATCTAATATATATCCTAATAAAACTCAACTGCTCCGTGCTCCCTTTTATAATCTCATGTATTCAAAGCCCATCTCCACTTGTTCCAATAATTGAGATCCACTTCCTGATGGTTGTCCTCTATTCAAGTCCCCTTTTTAATATCATTATGTAGTAGCCCAATCCCAATAGGAAAAGGCTCCAACTGCTTGTGTCTTTTAAATATATCATGCAATACTCGTGGCCCCCACATATCTCCAATTACTGGCCCATCCGTGTGAGAAAAGGAAAAGTGATAAGTGGTTTTAGGACCACTTATTCAGATACTTTCCAACTCATTCGGTTGCTTAAACTTAAGCAATCTTGTGAGTTTCATGTGTTTTTCCCTTGTTTTATGTTTTTCAGGTTAAGGAACTCTCTTAGCAGTACTTGCCCGTTAAAAGAGCAAAAGATCGCTTAAATGGGGCAAGGAGCTGAAATGAGCTTAAAGCAATGGAATGGCATGAGGCTAGAGGTAACAAGCAAGGCTAATAAGAGGCAAATGCAAGAGGGGCAGGAGAAAGCAACTCAAGAACACACGAGGCAAACCTGCACCAGCAAGCAGCTGCAGATTCCAGCTTTTTGGTGCCGTACGGCCGCGCCTGGAATTGGCTTGGGGCGCGCGCGGCCGCGCATGTCCCCAGCAGAAAATTATTTGACTTTTTGCTTGACTAATCGGGAGAAGCTTTAAAGGGGGCTCGTGTGCAGCATTCAAGGCAGTCTGAAAAAAGGCCTTCAGCCCTAGTTTTCCCTTCTTCTTTCCTTTCCAATTCTTGTTTACATTAGGATAGGTTAGGAGTAGATTAGTGTAAAAATTAGTTGTTAGTAGATAGTTATCTAGGGTTAGATTAGACTTGATGGTTGAAACAATTGGAGGACATCAAAGATCCAAGCTTTGAGAAGGGACACATAGTTGCACTCTCTTACTTTACTCTCCTTGTTATTCATTTGTATCCGGATGATGTGTATTCCTTTTGTGGGTGATATATTTGAGTCATTTATGACTTAGACCTTATTTTGAGATTCCAATGGAACCTTTTGAGTAATCGATATTGATTTGCTTCCGTGTTGGTTATTGTTAATTGTTATGTGATTGTCTATTGCAATTCATCCCTTCATTGCTTAATTGTTTAGCTAACAATTTCTGTAATAACCTATGTGGATTTGAAAGATGAAATGTAGGTTTAGATCAAATTGTAATAGCGGGCGATTTTGTGTTTACATGGCGTTAGACATATGATTTGTGCTTAGGATAGACATATTTCGAAGCACCGCTCGTAGTCAATAGAGAACTTGACCTTAATCCCTAATTATTTGTAAACACCATAGACATATAGGGGTTTAGATAATGTGGGTGTCCACGTGCGTTCTACCATCTGTGGATTGCACGTGGTATGGAGTAGGTGCATCGAAAGATGGCCTTCTCTCACTTTCGTGTTCTCGGCTAACAACCATGACGGTTAACTTGACCTAATTGGGAGTTTATTGATTTAGATGAATCATTAGGAGAAATTGGGATCTCATGCCTTCATTGTCTGATTTTACTCTAGGAATTAATTAGTTTAAATTAAATTCCTTCACTAGTTTAACTTAGTTTTAATTCCAACTCTTTATCTCTCGTTTAAATAAGACTGAGGCGATTATGTGCTAGTGGTTTGGCGACCTTTTATTTATTAATTCTCTGTGGGAACGATCTTTACTTATCTTATATTACTTGTTGACCGCGTATACTTGCACGTTAATTGTCGTTACATAAATCGAACAACAAGTTTTTGGCGCCGTTGCTGGGGAATTAATTGGATAACTGTTTGCCAACATTAGTTTAAATCAAATTAGTCTTAATTTAAACTTTTTATTTTTGTTTAATTCTCTTCTCATATTCTCTTTTCAGGTACAATGGACTTAAATTTCTATTCATGGAACTGTACAAGACAAGAGCAACCAAGGGAAGCAAGCACTGATGGACTCGACCCAATTGCCACACTCTCAGCACAGTTAGAGGAGCTCTCGAGAAAGCTGGATATTGTTTCAGTCCAACAGAGTCGAGAGCCAGTGACTTCATATGACTATGGTGCTGGAGCTTATATGAGCCATCAGGAGCCTATCATTTATGGACAGGAGCAGTATGGGGGTGGTTATTCCTACACTGAACCTTATCCCGACTATCAGCAAGAGTGGGGGTATCACCCAGACCCTTCAGTAAACTACTATCAAGACCAACACTGGGATCCAAATCCGGCATACGCCCCAGAATGCACCTTCCAGACTCCAGTTTACGAGCCTCAACACAATTTTGAGGGTGACACAGAAAATGCAAGCTTAGAGGAAGAAGGTGACATATCATTGAAGGACATCTTGATTGATCCAGAACTGGGCAGAGCAAATTAGTAGGGCCTTGATGGTAGAGGAGGAGCAAGGGCAGACCCATACTGTGAGCTATCAAGAACAATGCGAGCCAAGTCTAAATTTTACACCAGAACCCACTTATCAATCCTCGTGTTTACAAGGAGAACAGTCAACAATGGACTTCATGTATAGAGCCTTAGCGAACCAAGAGGAGATGATTAGGAGCCAAGAGCTATCGAACCAGAATTTTCAGAATCAGATGGCCCTAATCAACAATACTCCAACAAATGAGACTCATTACATGGAGCCCGTGGCTGAAACAGAAAAGGAAGGATTGGAAATTATGTGGGGGAATTCCATAGCATCAACACAGGAGACCTTGGTTGAGAAATAACAATCAATTGAGGATCTTCAGATTTGGGTGGAGCAAATTAGCACAGCTTTAAGGAATGAGGAGGTGATTGAGGAAGGAACCGCTCAAGATCTTCAAAGTCCAATACCTCAGATGACTGAAGCCGTAAGTAATGATCCCCAGGATACTTGTTGCTATGACATGGGTGTAGAAACTGATAGAAAATCCGAAGTGCAATTGCAACTGGGTGAGCCGAAAGCAATGGAAATAGAGGAGCCAATTGGGGATGTGGAGTATGAACCAACAGTGATAATACCACAAGAGCCTCCCCCGCTGAAGTTTGAGACTCCAGTCAAGTTTGCACACCCTTGCCCCCTTGGTGGCTACATCACAGAGACGGGTCTCGATGACACGAGAGATTCCGCAGTCTTGACACCATGGTGGTCAGAAGAAAAGAGAAGAAAAGAAGAGTCCGTTGTGTGTTCTATGCCCCCATGCCCCGATCATTTTGCATACACAACGGAACCATTGCCTAGCTCCCCTACCTTCCGTACGGGGAATTCTTGTTCATATCATGTGCTAGGTAGTTTAAATCTGCATCCTCTCCTATTGGGAAGCCGCCAAAGTCACACAGCTATTCTGATGGATGGAGGGGTTCTCCAATACCGTCGGGGAGTTGGATAGCAGTGGTCAGACACAATCCAGCTAGAGGACTATAAATCAAGTGCTCGATGGGAGGCACCCCATCATTTCTCTTTCTCCCTCCTTGTTTAATTCTCCATTTCCTGCTTTCTATCATACTTCCCTCCCCCTTGTTTAATTCTTATTAGTTTAGTATTTAGTTTAAAAATTTTGCATACTGTAGGAATTAGGAGTTCATTGCCTACATTTTTGAACTTAGGCATGAATGCGTATAATTTTTTGGGATTAAAAAGCTTATAGCATATTTTTGATGCACTTGCATTGTTTATACGCACTTAGAGAATTTTTGGACTTTGAATGCGTATATCTTTCTATGTTTAATTCTCTTGATGTAAATAGATAATATATTTTTGATAGCGTAGAGGGCATAATAAGTCGCGTACCCATTTCAGGTGCCATAGTTGCTGCATGAAGCCAAGTTATTGCCCCATTAGCTCCCTAAAGCAAAAAGCTGCAGAATTTGAAAACAGCAGGGCGCGCGGCCGCGAGACGGACAGAAAGTGCCAGACTTAAGTAGTTTGCGGCAGATTTTAAGCCATTTCAGGTCATTCCAAACTAGCCGAACTTCAAGCCATCCCTTTCTCTCTTAAATTTGAAAATTCCTAACCCTTCAACCTTTGAATACTTCAATCTACAATCCTCCTATCCTGATCTCCATCACAACCCTCACCTTATCCAAGCCCTAGTTCTAAGTCAGAATCAAAACTCGCCTACCTTCACAGTTTCTCCAACAAAACCCAACCCTGCCATCATCTCAACTTGCTAAATTGGGATAGTGAATTGGGGTCTGAGGGCATATTGATTGATTAGTGGAGAGAAGTATTGCATTTTGGTCATCAAATGGCATCCAAACGCAGCAGGAGGGAGTCTACATCAAGGGGCAGTGATTCCGAGCAAGAGGGCGGTGGTATCCACTATGATGACCGCAAATTCATCAGTCTAAAAGCCCAGAGATTCTATTATAGTATATTGGTGGGCAGGACTTTTGTGCCCGAGCGGGGGTTAGAGCCTGATGAGAACCTGGACGGGCGTATGGATTCTATGATCCGAGGGCGGGGATGGAATGCATTCTGTGATGAGCCTTTGGCTGCCCCAATCTCGGTGGTGCAAGAATTTTATGCCAACGCAAAACACACGACGTCCAATAAAGTATTTGTGTGAGGCTGTGAGGTGTCCTATGCGAAGGAGCACATCAATGAGTTGTTTGACTTACCCAACATTGCATTGGACGGGCGCGATTCTTTGTATGCTAGGGAGTGGGGTTCCGAGATGGATGCTATCAGTGATTACCTTTGCAAGCCGGGCACCGTTTGGAAGCTAAAACAGGGAACTGATCAGAAGCTGCATTTTCCCCAGTCCGCTTTGAGTAGGTATGGGAAGGCGTGGTACAGCTTTATCTGTGTGAATCTGATGCCTACACAGCATCAGAACGAGGTCACTAAGGACCGAGCTGTGTTGCTTTACGGGATTGTCAAAGGCATGCGAATCGACTTGGGATACGTGATTAGTAGTTCTATCCGCAGATTTCTGAGAAGCGGAAACTCAGCAAGTATCCCCCACGCAGCAGTGATCACTAGGCTATGCATAGCCAATGGAGTGACGTGGTCAGATGCTGAGCCGATGTAGATGCCGATGAATACTCTTGACCACCCAGCCATTGAATCCTTCAAAGTGTGGAAAGGGGGAAGCTCTCATTCCTTAGGAGCAGGGTTTATTCTACCTGATCAGACAGAGGTTGAGGAGACTGCAGAGAGAGTACCGCCACCAGAGCAGTCTGAGTCCTCTCACTCAGTGCATGAGCGGATAGACAGGATGGAGAGGAGACTACAGCGCAGGATAGACGCAATGAGCACCAACTTCCAGGCTTTCACTATAGAATTCAGCGGGGCACTGTCCTACGCATTCGGCCAGATGGGAGTTGAGGTGCAGTTTCCTATATATGGGTCCGCCGCTGTTTATCCACCTCCAGACATGATAGTAGTGTGCATACAAGCCAATCATGTATGATGATAAAGCACGTACTTTGTAAACAATCTTATTTATTTATTAATGAAATATTCATTTATTACAGGCATTTAATTATCTACATGTTGCTGTTTTTATAATATGTAAATAACCCATAGTTTTAAGCAATGCTTTTAGAATCATGATGATGATCATGCTAATGAGATCTAAATTCTTAGAAAGTTTTAAAACTTAAATAGTTCCCAATCGTGGGATTACTAAAAAGGGGATTAGTAAATCCGGATAGATTGGTACATATGTTGCTTGCTCATTGGATGAGGATGATTGATCTCATGATCATTTGTGTGGAGACACTAAAGCAAGTGTGTAGGTGCTTATTGAAGAATAAGTTCACTGAACGTGATTCGCTATGGAATACCTAATGGAGTTTTACTCGCATGTCAATAGGAATTCCTAATGTGATAGTAGTACAAGTGATCCTTGGACTTGAGATCATCATAGTATCTTGTATGTAACAAATTATACTTTGACTTATTCCTTAAGACCTTTTAAGGCATATATAGGGTATGCTTGGGTATAATGAGTTACATATGGAGATAATGAATGATCAATAAAGAATCTACCACCTCTAGTAAAAGAGGAGATATGTCCCATGTGATTCGTTAAATGACAACCCAGGAATCCTTGGCCAATGTGAAATGAAATTAGAAAGGAGTTTTTAATTTGCATTATTTGGAGTTGTGCATTTTCTAATCGAAATATATATAATTAAATAAAATAAGACTTGACAGTAAATCCATGTCTTATATTTAATTGGGACATTGTATGGTGGAAGGATTGAATTGTATGGTAACTATTAACTCACAGGTTCTTTTATGATTAATGTTGAAATCTATATTATCTGGAAAGTCGTTGATCGCTAGGGAGGCTTATCCCTATTGTAGAATAAATATTATTTATTTAAATAAATTATTAGTTTAATTTATTTATTTAAATAAGATTAAAATTGTTTTAATTGATTTATTCACAACCGGTTTAATATGGAGAACCTAAAGGGTCACACCATAAAAGGAAGAATAATTATTTAAGAAGGTAATGGCATAATCGTAATAATGCATTAAGTATAATTAATTTAATCTATGGTGATAGAATAAATTAAATAGCTTAATATTTATTATTTAATATTTTGGAAATATTAAATATAAATTAATAAGAGGAGTCTTATTAATATTATTACAATTATTATTATTTTAATTTCTAAAGGAGTTTAGTAATTAATTTAATATTTAGTACTCTCATTTATTCCTAATAAGATTAGGAGACAAATTAATTAAATGAATTTAATTAATTATTCCCATGTGGTGGGAAGCCTAAATTAATTAAAGGAGTTTAATTAATTAAAAGAAATCCCATGTCTAATAGGATTAGAAGGGTTGACCAATGTCTATATAAGAGAAGTCTTATAATAGATATTAGATGATGCAATTCCAATTGTTGGAGAGTACTCCTTTTCTATAGAGGATAGAAAACTAAGGTTAAGCCAAACACCCTCCTTCTTGATAATTCCTCTTCCTTGGTGGATCACCTGTAGAGGCCAAACACTTGGGTGGCTAACGTTGATCAAAGGAAAGAATCTAACCCGAAAATTCAAGGAGATCACGAAGAACAAGGAGTTGAACTAGTACCTGTGGAAGCTTCGTTCTACAAGGGTATGATTCCATAACTTCTTATTTATCGTTTTAAATTAATAATTTGCATAAAGGATGATCCGGGTAATGGTTTTGTAGAAATTTTTTAAACTCTGATATACCATGCTTCCGCTACTTTTTACAATTTGATTGCGTCACGATTTCGTACAAACCCAACAGTGGCATCAGAGCCAAATCTTTATGCAATTATTAATTTATTTTTGATTTCATATACATATGGGTATGTATTTAAAATAATTTATTGGGCATAATTTTATTGTATAAAATTATATTTTTTAAGGAAAAAAAAAAAGACTTTTTTTGGGACGAATCACAATATTTTTTTTTGGTGCTAATCTTGAATTCTGCAAAGAAAAGGTGTTGTCTCTTTCTTACTCCAAAAAGAAGGTGACCCATCAGGAAATGACTTTTTTAATAAACCTGCAGGATTCTTTTAATAAAAGAAGGTGACTTCTTTTTAAAAAATAAATATGATATATTTATATATTATATTCTAAATAATTTTATAATTAAAATAAAGAGTTTATTTTAATCTTGAAATTGGATTTCATGCAATTTAAAATTGCCCATTAAATGATACTCATATATATATGGAATGTTTTAATTCATGAGATGAATATTTATTTATTGATATATATGGTGATATGTATAAAAATAAATGGGGATTGATTATGGACTATTTGACCAATGTGATTGGATTTTATTTTAGTTGAATGCTTGAATGAATGGGTTTTATTAAATGGGGTCTGCGTACCTCGTCTTCTCTAATTTTTTTTTCTTGATGTAAAATTCTATCTCCCTCCTATGTACTTCCCCTTGACTGTTGATCAAGGTTTCTATTTAAATTAAATAGTTTAATGTAATAGAAATAGTTAGAATTATCTTTAAAAATTGGAGACCAAGGAGCAAGGAGCGCGTGAAGACCCGTTTGTATGGAGCCCGAGTTTAAATGTAATAGTTATATTTAAATTTAAATTCTTGCACTCCTAGGTTTGACCTTTTGGTTCACTTGGTGGCTCTAGTGAACCAAACTAGAATAAAAGTCCATAATCAATCCGGGTAGAATATAATATTCTATATTGCATGCTAAATATTATATATATTATATTTTATGCAAACATGCTTCGCATGTTTAATAAAATGACGCGTATTTTATATATATATGTGCATGCGCGCTAAACAAGATGAGACAAATAATAACAAACCCCTCAAAGAAATAATATTAAGTCCGAAGCGTTCAAATGATATTTGAAATATCGAACGTCGCCTTCTAGCATGATAAATTAATAGAGTATTAAATATTTAATATGAGCTTGTTGTGCTATCCACAAGGCGAGTATTGCGTATTTAAGATGTTAATTAATCACATTTGATGCTTATCAAGAAAATTGAACGATCTAGTCTTGTTGTGCTATCCACAAGGACGAACATTTTTCTTTTTTGAATTTATGGAAGTGCTAGGCTGGACTTAACTTAAATCATTTTAGTTCGGATGTGCACACACTTGACCATTATGATTTAAGAGGCAAAATAAAAGGAGTTATATAGTGTTGTAATTGACAAGAGTTGTCTACCTATTTATTTGTATATCGCTTGTTGTGCTATCCACAAGGTTATATACATTTGAAATGGGATCCTTATTCTCACTAGCAAATCTTTAATTAGATGTTGCCGAACTATATAAGTGAGGGTAATATAGTTTGATGAAAATAGTGGGAGATACCAATTTAAAATAAAGACCTAAATTTATTTTGGTATGCAAAATTAATAAAATGAATGTTTGCTAAAATGTTATTTTTCACATGCAGAATTTTAAAAATGTCTAAATCACTAATCTCACTACGAAGCATACTTGATGCAAACAAGCTTACCGGGCCGAATTATGAGGACTGGCTAAGAAATCTGAGAATTGTTCTCACTGCTGAAAAGATTTCTTATGTCCTAAATTCAACTGTTCCTGAATCTGTTTCAGAAACAGCCTCTGAGGAAGAGATTGTCACTTTCAATAAGTGGCAAGATGATGCATCTGTGGCTCAATGCATCATGCTCGCATCCATGAATAACGAGCTTCAGCGTCAGCACAAAAAAATGGATGCTCCTGCTATGCTGCTTCACCTCAAGGAGTTGTATGGTGAACAGAGTAGGACTGCTAGATATGAGATATCTAAGGAGCTCTTCCGATCTCGGATGACCGAGGGTACTGCTATCGAGACTCATGTCCTGAAAGTGATCAATTTGATTGAACGCCTTGGACAGCTTGGGTTCGTCATGGATGGGGAGTTGAGTCAAGACTTGGTCTTGCAGTCACTCCCTGAGACCTTCTCGCAGTTTGTGGTTAATTTTCACATGAATAAGCTAGATGTCAGCTTGCCTGAGCTGCTTAACATGCTGAAAACTGCAGAAGGTCACTTCCCATCCAAGAAGAACCATATCTTGATGGTGGATTCTTCCAATAAAAGGAAGAGACCTAAGGTATCTTCTGAAAAGAAGAAATCCAAGAAGGCTAAGGGAAAGGGGAAAGAAAAGGAACAAAAGAAACCTGAACCAGCTAAAGGAATGTGCTTTCATTGCA
This sequence comes from Panax stipuleanatus, assembly GCA_020205555.1. NCBI lineage: Eukaryota > Viridiplantae > Streptophyta > Magnoliopsida > Apiales > Araliaceae > Panax > Panax stipuleanatus. The sequence goes on from CM035120.1 coordinate 35,213,931, forward strand.
ACAAGCCGGGACATTGGAAAAGGAACTGCAAGAAGTATCTAGCAGAGAAGAAGCTTGGAGAAGCTTCGACTTCCAATCAAGGTTTGTTTATGATTGAAATTAATTTTTCTGAAAGTCATAATTCTACTTGGGTATTGGATACCGGCTGTGGTTCTCACATATGTAATACTGTGCAGGGACTGGTCAGAAGTAGAAAGCTGAACAATGATGAGGTGATCCTACGAGTGGGGAATGGAGCAAAGGTTGCTGCATTAGCTGTAGGAACTTATTATTTAGCAATGCCTTCGGGCAAGTCCATTTATCTTAATAATTGTTATTATGTTCCGAATATTATTAAAAACATTATTTCAATTTCTGTATTGGATATGGAAGGATTTAACGTTGTTATAAAGAACAATAGTTGTTCTATTTATAAAGACGATGTTTTATATGGTATTGGAAATTTGCGAAATGGACTTTATACACTTGACTTACAAGAAAATATATTTCAAATTGAACAAAATAAGAAAAGGAAAAGAGATGATATTAATTATACCTACATGTGGCACTATAGACTCGGTCATATCAATGAAACAAGATTATCCAAGTTGCATAAAGATGGGCTCCTCGAGCTATCCGATTATGAATCATATCCAACTTGTGAATCTTGTCTCATGGGTAAAATGACTAAATCTCCTTTTAGTGGAAGAGGAGAAAGAATTACAGAGTTGTTGACATTGATTCACACAGACGTTTGTGGGCCTATGACAACAAGTGCACGGGGTGGGTATTCTTATTTTATTACTTTCACTGATGATCACTCAAGATTTGGATATGTGTATTTAATGAAATACAAGTCAGAATCATTTGAAAAGTTCAAAGAGTTCAGAAGTGAAGTAGAGAAACAAACGGGCAAGAGTATAAAGATACTTCGATCAGATCGAGGCGGAGAATACTTAAGCGATGAGTTTCTCAATTGTCTCAAAGAAAATGGTATAATCTCACAATGGACTCCTCCAGGTACACCACAGTTAAATGGAGTATCTGAAAGGAGAAATCGAACACTGTTAGACATGGTTCGATCCATAATGAGTTTTACCGACCTTCCAATTTCCTTCTGGGGATATGCCCTAGAAACGGCTGCATACCTACTTAACAAGGTACCTACCAAATCCGCCCCAAAGACTCCATATGAGATGTGGAAGGGGAGGAAACCAAATCTTAAGCATGTTAAGACTTGGGGTTGTCCAGCTTATGTTAAAAAGTTTGAACATGATAAGCTACAGACTAAATCCGAAAAGTGTAGATTTGTGGGATACCCTAAAGAAACTGTAGGGTATTATTTCTATCATCTAACTGATTTAAATGTGTTTGTTGCGAAACATGCTGCCTTCTTGGAAAAGGAGTTTATCCATGAAGGGGTCAGTGGGAGTAAGATATATCTTGAAGAAGTTCAAGAACCACAAATTACCACGGATCAAAGTCAGGTACCTGACCAAGTAGAAGAACCTACTATACCACACCCTGTTCGTAAATCTTGGAGAGTACCGAAGATACCTGAGAGGTATGGATTCGTTATAGAGGATGACGATGAGGTACACATCATGAATGATGATGATCCATTGAATTACGAACAGGCCATGAGTAATAAAGACTCAGGGAAATGGCTTGAAGCCATGAAATCCGAAATGGACTCCATGTATGAAAATAAAGTATGGACTTTGGTTTCACCACCTGAAGGCATTAAGCCTATTGGGTGTAAATGGGTCTTTAAAAGAAAGACTGGAGCGGACGGCAAGGTGGAGACCTATAAGGCCCGACTGGTTGCAAAAGGTTTTAAACAATGATAAGGAGTTGATTATGATGAAACCTTTTCACCAGTAGCTATGCTCAAGTCCATTCGGATTTTGCTTGCGATTGCAGCTTATAACGACTATGAGATCTGGCAGATGGACGTGAAAACGGCCTTCCTCAATGGGAAACTTGAGGAGGATGTGTATATGACACAGCCAGAGGAATTTGTTTCAAAGGTTGGAATAAATCAAGTCTGTAAGCTGCAACGATCCATTTATGGATTGAAGCAAGCTTCTCGTAGATGGAACATTCGTTTTGATGAGACAATCAAAGAGTTTGATTTTATCAAAAATGACGATGAACCATGTGTGTACAAGAAGGTTAGTGGGAGCGCAATTTCATTCCTTGTATTATATGTTGATGATATATTACTGATAGGGAATGACATTCCTATGCTACAATCGATTAAAATCTGGTTATCTAAACACTTCTCCATGAAGGACTTAGGAGAAGCATCCTATATTTTGGGGATAAAGATCTATAGAGATAGATCTAAAAGGATGCTTGGTTTATCCCAAGGAACGTACATTGATGCAATGCTAAAGAGATTTAGCATGGAAGATTCCAAAAGAGGTCTCATGCCGATGAGCCATGGAATACATCTCTCCAAGAAACAGGCCCCGAAGACACCTGAGGAGAGAGACCGTATGAGTAAGATCCCTTATGCTTCTGCAATAGGATCTATCATGTACGGTATGATATGTACTAGACCGGATGTTGCTCATTCACTTAGTGTAATGAGCAGATACCAGTCGAATCCAGGAGAAGAGCACTGGAAGGCAGTGAAGAATATCCTAAAATACTTGAGAAGGACTAAGGATATTTTTCTTGTCTACGGTGGGTTTGAATTAAAACTCGAGGGCTTCACAGACTCAAGTTTTCAAACGGACCAAGATGACAGTAAATCTGTTTCGGGGTATGTTTTTACCTTGAACGGAGGCGCAGTGAGTTGGAAGAGTTCCAAGCAGCAAACAGTTGCTGATTCAGTGACAGAGGCAGAGTATATAGCTGCAAGTGAAGCTGCAAAGGAAGCTGCTTGGATGAAGAAGTTCATAACTGAACTTGGTGTGGTTCCTAGCATTGGAGAAGCAGTTCCCATTTACTGTGACAACACAGGAGCAGTTGCACAGGCTAAGGAACCGAGGTCTCATCAGAAATCTAAACACGTGTTGCGGCGATTTCATTTGATCAGGGAGATCATTGAAAGAGGAGACGTCACCTTGGAGCGTGTAGACTCTCAAGACAACATTGCAGATCCATTTACTAAAGCTTTAACACAACAGCAGTTTGATCGTCACTTAGAGAAGATGGGTATGAGATACCTATGGCGATTGGCTTTAGTGCAAGTGGGAGATTGATAGTAGTGTGCATACAAGCCAATCATGTATGATGATAAAGCACGTACTTTGTAAACAATCTTATTTATTTATTAATGAAATATTCATTTATTACAGGCATTTAATTATCTACATGTTGCTATTTTTTATAATATGTAAATAACCCATAGTTTTAAGCAATGCTTTTAGAATCATGATGATGATCATGCTAATGAGATCTAAATTCTTAGAAACTTTTAAAACTTAAATAGTTCCCAATCGTGGGATTACTAAAAAGGGGATTAGTAAATCCGGATAGATTGGTACATATGTTGCTTGCTCATTGGATGAGGATGATTGATCTCATGATCATTTGTGTGGAGACACTAAAGCAAGTATGTAGGTGCTTATTGAAGAATAAGTTCACTGAACGTGATTCGCTATGGAATACCTAATGGAGTTTTACTCGCATGTCAATAGGAATTCCTAATGTGATAGTAGTACAAGTGATCCTTGGACTTGAGATCATCATAGTATCTTGTATGTAACAAATTATACTTTGACTTATTCCTTAAGACCTTTTAAGGCATATATAGGGTATGCTTGGGTATAATGAGTTACATATGGAGATAATGAATGATCAATAAAGAATCTACCACCTCTAGTAAAAGAGGAGATATGTCCCATGTGATTCGTTAAATGACAACCCAGGAATCCTTGGCCAAGGTGAAATGAAATTAGAAAGGAGTTTTTAATTTGCATTATTTGGAGTTGTGCATTTTCTAATCGAAATACATATAATTAAATAAAATAAGACTTGACAGTAAATCCATGTCTTATATTTAATTGGGACATTGTATGGTGGAAGGATTGAATTGTATGATAACTATTAACTCACAGGTTCTTTTATGATTAATGTTGAAATCTATATTATCTGGAAAGTCGTTGATCGCTAGGGAGGCTTATCCCTATTGTAGAATAAATATTATTTATTTAAATAAATTATTAGTTTAATTTATTTATTTAAATAAGATTAAAATTGTTTTAATTGATTTATTCACAACCGGTTTAATATGGAGAACCTAAAGGGTCACACCATAAAAGGAAGAATAATTATTTAAGAAGGTAATGGCATAATCGTAATAATGCATTAAGTATAATTAATTTAATCTATGGTGATAGAATAAATTAAATAGCTTAATGTTTATTATTTAATATTTTGGAAATATTAAATATAAATTAATAAGAGGAGTCTTATTAATATTATTACAATTATTATTATTTTAATTTCTAAAGGAGTTTAGTAATTAATTTAATATTTAGTACTCTCATTTATTCCTAATAAGATTAGGAGACAAATTAATTAAATGAATTTAATTAATTATTCCCATGTGGTGGGAAGCCTAAATTAATTAAAGGAGTTTAATTAATTAAAAGAAATCCCATGTCTAATAGGATTAGAAGGGTTGACCAATGTCTATATAAGAGAAGTCTTATAATAGATATTAGATGATGCAATTCCAATTGTTGGAGAGTACTCCTTTTCTATAGAGGATAGAAAACTAAGGTTAAGCCAAACACCCTCCTTCTTGATAATTCCTCTTCCTTGGTGGATCACCTGTAGAGGCCAAACACTTGGGTGGCTAACGTTGATCAAAGGAAAGAATCTAACCCGAAAATTCAAGGAGATCACGAAGAACAAGGAGTTGAACTAGTACCTGTGGAAGCTTCGTTCTACAAGGGTATGATTCCATAACTTCTTATTTATCGTTTTAAATTAATAATTTGCATAAAGGATGATCCGGGTAATGGTTTTGTAGAAATTTTTTAAACTCTGATATACCATGCTTCCGCTAATTTTTACAATTTGATTGCGTCACGATTTCGTACAAACCCAACAAGACACACCACTTCCTGAGGAGGATGATGAGGAGGAGGACGACGAGTCCGAGTAGGGGATTTCCCTTTTACCCTTTTACCTTCAATGCGGACATTGAACACTTTAAGTTTGGGGGTATTAGGGGGTTTATTTGCATATAGTTTAATTCATATCATATTGCATTTTTTTAGTTCATTTAGTGCATATAGTTCGTATTCGTATTTTGTTAAAAATTGTCTAATTTTTTAAAATTTTTGTTTTGTTTTAGTTAACTGTGTTAGGACATGTTGCATGACATACTGCATAAATCCAGGTTGAAGTTGGTTTGTGAGTTAGTGGCCTATGATGAAAACTAAAATTTCTTAATTTTCGAACTAAGTTGAGACTTAAGCTTGATGTCATTGTTATATATGTAAATCCTTATCTGTCAGATACTGTGTAACCAATGAGCACGATAGAGTAACCATCATGTCATGCTAAGTTTAAATTTTCACATACTTGTCTTCTGGTGGGAAAGCTATGTTTTAATAAAAGAATTTCAGTTCGCATATAATAATAGCTAGACTGTTAAAAGCTTAAGTTTGGGGGAAACAGGGGGCTTGCATGGTTTATGCGGGGAGATGGAGCGTAAGACGCACTCCCTTGCATAAAAAGAAAAAAAAGAAAAAGAATAAACACTTTGGCTATGTCGAGTTCTGTGGCCTTTGATATTCGAGCAAGTAAACCCTCGGGGTGTCTCTACACCCAGCGCCCTAAGATCGTCTGGTCTGGGAGTCGTTGGTGGAAAGCTCGCTACACGGGTATCATTGAAAAGCCTAAGAGGACTAGGCACTGCATAGTCAATTGTGTACACGGGAAAGTGCGATTACGCCCTCGTGAGTTAATAAAAGCTTAATGAAACCCCCCTGTTGACTCTTAACTTTAGTAATGCATGGTCTTGGTTAGAACTTATATGATTTACTGCTTTTCTTAAGTTAAAACTTGTTTTTCCCCAAAGAAGCATAGTAGGTGAGTTATTTATCTGAATGCATGTTTAATGGTTGCTAGGCACACAACGCACAATACATCAGTGCTGGCAGTTTTGGATTTGCAAGAATATGCCTTATGGTCTTGCCTTGGGTAGCTTTTCGGTTTGACTATCTTGTGGTTTTTCTGAGGCATTGCTTTGAAGTTCAATGCTGATTGGAACTTGGATTTGCATTCATAATAGCGTAGGTTGCATACATTGTAAATAGTGCATTGCATATGCCGTTTAGCTTTGTTTTGGTTGCTTGAGGGCAAGCAATGTTTAAGTTTGGGGGTATTTGATAAGTGGTTTTAGGACCACTTATTCACTCATTCGGTTGCTTAAACTTAAGCAATGTTGTGAGTTTCATGTGTTTTTCCCTTGTTTTATGTTTTTCAGGTTAAGGAACTCTCTTAGCAGTACTTGCCCGTTAAAAGAGCAAAAGATCGCCTAAATGGGGCACGGAGCTGAAATGAGCTTAAAGCAATGGAATGGCATGAGGCTAGAGGTAACAAGCAAGGCTAATAAGAGGCAAATGCAAGAGGGGCAGGAGAAAGCAACTCAAGAACACACGAGGCAAACCTGCACCAGCAAGCAGCTGCAGATTCTAGCTTTTTGGTGCCGCGCGGCCGCGCCTGGAATTGGCTTGGGGCGCTCGCGGCCGCGCATGTCCCCAGCAGAAAATTGTTTGAATTTTTGCTTGACTAATCGGGAGAAGCTTTAAAGGGGGCTCGTGTGCAGCATTCAAGGCAGTTTGAAAAAAGGCCTTCAGCCCTAGTTTTCCCTTCTTCTTTTATTTCCAATTCTTGTTTACATTAGGATAGCTTAGGAGTATATTAGTGTAAAAATTAGTTGTTAGTAGATAGTTATCTAGGGTTAGATTAGACTTGATGGTTGAAACAATTGGAGGACATCAAAGATCCAAGCTTTGAGAAGGGACACATAGTTGCACTCTCTTACTTTACTCTCCTTGTTATTCATTTGTATCCGGATGATGTGTATTCCATTTGTGGATGATATATTTGAGTCATTTATGACTTAGACCTTATTTTGAGATTCCAATGGAACCTTTTGAGTAATCGATATTGATTTGCTTCCGTGTTGGTTATTGTTAATTGTTATGTGATTGTCTATTGCAATTCATCCCTTCATTGCTTAATTGTTTAGCTAACAATTTCTGTAATAACCTATGTGGATTTGAAAGATGAAATGTAGGTTTAGATCAAATTGTAATAGCGGGCGATTTTGTGTTTACATGGCGTTAGACATATGATTTGTGCTTAGGATAGACATATTCCGAAGCACCGCTCGTAGTCAATAGAGAACTTGACCTTAATCCCTAATTATTTGTAAACACCATAGACATATAGGGGTTTAGATAATGTGGGTGTCCACGTGCGTTCTACCATCTGTGGATTGCACGTGGTATGGAGTAGGTGCATCGAAAGATGGCCTTCTCTCACTTTCGTGTTCTCGGCTAACAACCATGACGGTTAACTTGACCTAATTGGGAGTTTATTGATTTAGATGAATCATTAGGGGAAATTGGGATCTCATGCCTTCATTGTCTGATTTTACTCTAGGAATTAATTAGTTTAAATTAAATTCCTTCACTAATTTAACTTAGTTTTAATTCCAACTCTTTATCTCTCGTTTAAATAAGACTGAGGCGATTATGTGCTAGTGGTTTGGCGACCTTTTATTTATTAATTCTCCGTGGGAACAATCTTTACTTATCTTATATTACTTGTTGACCGCGTATACTTGCACGTTAATTGTCGTTACATAAATCGAACAACAAAAAGCAGCCGGCCCACTTGTATCTCTCATTCCACTAGATCGCAGGCCCACAAATCATGCTCCTCTAGTAACAGCCGAAGTCCAAAGCGAAATAGTAAAGAGAAGATCAGTCGCCAGTTGGCGCCTCTTGTAGCATCCGTGTCCCTTAAATATATCATGAAGTGCAGCCCTCATCTCCACTTGCACCCAATCCGAATCAGCAAATGAAAAGGAATCAGCATGGTAGTTGCCGCCTCCCCGCCCTAGCGGGGGAATTGCCTATGACGGCCTCGCCCCAGCGAGAGAAGCTGCTGTTCGACTTGATGAAAATTTTCAAGGTGCTGCTCCAGCTGGTGAAGTACTCTATGGGACCCACCCCAGCGGGTGAACATCTTTTGTATGCTGAAATTGAAACCCTTTTACGCTCCTTTTGCCTCCATTTCATTCATGCACATGATCATATAAATTCGAGATAACATAATAGCAAAAACACTTGAACACAACAAAAATCAAGCTCTAAAGAATACCAATTCGTAGGTATAAAACCAACTCATCAAATACTCCCAAACTTGAGACTTTGTTTGTCCTCAAGCAAACACACAAATTAGACAGATTCATTCTTTAGTAATGATCCACTCAAGCAATGAATGGATTTCAACAATGGCCTCAAAGGTTACACAAATGATAACTCAACAAAAATTTCAAAATAATGTTATGTTTAAAATTTAACAACTTTCATCAGTACCAAAATCAGAAGTTTTCTCTCTCTATAATATCGAGCGTATTTTTGTGAGTATTTTGATACTTTGAGTGTTAGTATTCAGTGCAAGTTTCTTTCGGTATTATATCCGATATTCCAGCCAGAGGTACTATTCTTTTGAGGTAAGGGATGTTATTTTCTTTCGTAAATGATGTTATTCTTTTCAATATCATTATACCAAAATATTGTCATGGATTTTATTATATTCTTACTTTTTTCGTCGGGGTTACTATTCACGTATACGGCACTATTCACGTATACAGCACTATTCACGGAAAAACTAAATTTTCTTTTATTTGTCCAAATTGTCTTTTATGGTTACTATCTTTGATTGGATCTAAGTTTTGAGCTTTATTCTTGAATTTTGCTCCACAAAGTGTTATTATGGAGTATTCTTGAACTTGGATAAATTAGATTGCGAATTCTTAATCTTATCCTTTATTTCACTGGATTTGTTATTTATATGGTTTTTCATCATCCTCAGTCCTAAAAGGTGATATAACTGAATATCTTTGGCCTGTAGAGCAAAGATGAATGATTACCTGATGAATATCTTTGGCCGTAGTGCAAAGATGACAGGTGTTGAGATGAACATGACCACTGATGATACAAATGAATATCTTTGGCCTGTAGTGTAAAGATGAATATTTGATTTGAGATGTATATTGATTGATGTTACAGGGATAAAATATTGATGATGAACGGTTATTTCCGCTGCGAATATTGATCTAAAATTGGTTGTCCATTATATTTTATCTGATTTATTGAAGGCTAACGATAATTTATTTTTCATTATCTTAGTCATAATATTCTTTACTAGGCTAGTTGAGCTCACCCTTTTCATCTGTTGTCCTCTTCAGGAAATGAGAATGTTGCGGGAACTAGTCGGGGGACAGAGTTATGGTCCGAGTTAGAGCAGTAGTAGTCCTCACTATTTTTAATAAATAGTGTGATAATAATTGTAATGACGACTTAGTTTGAATATTAATATTTTCTACATATTTGTATTGACACTCACAGTTGTGTGGTCATATTTTGCACGACCGTGTGATATAAAAGTTTGTATTTGAATTCTGTACCATGTATTTGGCGACTCAGAATGGGTTGGGTTGACTGGACCTATTCTGAGGGCGTCACATAGAGTATTGTGAGTCGATTCCACTACTCCTTAGTTGATGATAGTTGAAACTCCAAAGTTCCTTTATCTATCCAAAGCAAACTTTCTTTGGTACAGACTTGTATTCAAATACTGAGAATGAACAACCCTATTTATTAGGGGACATTTATGCGAAAGCGTTAAGATGGTTGTGCACAATACATGGTACGAAGGGCTGATCCCCCTAAGTACGAGTTAAAGGTCCATAGTCTCAATGAATGTTAAAGGTTTTAAATAGAAATATTTATAACCTAGGACATAGTTCAAGGTCGTATGACCCTTAGATAAATTCTATATTCAAATTTTGAAAATGATGAAAGAATTATTATTCAATTCTTTATTTTGATGAAAGTAAAGTCATTCAAACCTTTCGAAGTTATTCAATTATGTCATATCATTGTTGTATTTCAAGTGAGCTTTTGTTTGCTCACTCTTGCATATTTTACAACCCCTTGCAGTTGAAGCCAAGAATGTTGACGTCAACAAGTAAAGGAAAAGGATAGATGAGCAAGTGAAGACTTGTTGTCTTCAATATTTGATTGTAATAAGACTTAGTTAATGATGTTTTATTTACGCACTTATTTGATTGATGTCAAGGTTTAGATAACTCTGGGATTTTATTTTGGACAAGTTGTAATCCTTTTTTCAAGGAAGATTTTATTTAAGTATTTATGAAGGTTGTAATTTACTTTTCAATTCTTTATTATTGGGTAGATGTATGTTTTAGTTAGAAAGTGAACACCAAATCATGTGGAAACGAAGTACCCAGATTTGGGGGTGTCACAGGTTGGTATCAAAGTAGTAGGTTATGAACCTTAGGTGGGGGGGAAAACCTTAGGTAGTAGCCTTATAGGAAGATCGAAAAGATAGAGATGATAGGTAAAGATAATAAACTACCTTATGTGCTATGTGTTTACGTTATAGTATTCGAAGAGTGACGGTTCGATATCATGTAATAATTAAACTTTAAAATTCTTTTGTCAGGATAACGAACATTGGAGAGTCCAGTCATACTAGAGAGGATATACCTCAGGTTCCTAGAGAGGAGGACCCTCGAGATATACAGGTTGTCTGGGAGCAGCTGGTTAGGAGAGAGCCATCTCCAGTGATCACCGTAGCTGGTCGGGAGCGTGAGCTGACACCTATTCTAGAGGAAGAGGACGAGGAAGAGTCTGAAGACGAGGAAGAGGATCCCAAAGAGGAATTCCCACCTCACTCTATTAGTGCTGAGATGTACGAGGAGGTTCACGACAACAACGTGGAGCTTCAAGAGTGTTCGACGAGAGTCGGACTACTATACAACAGCGGGATGAAACTATTAAAGGACATGGTTAGTGAGCTAGGCAACACACAGTAAAAGCTAGTCTACGTACAGAATGATAGGGATGAGGCACGAGCCGAGATAGCGAAGATGAAGCAAGACATCCAAGAGGAGTCGACAAAGCGTACAAGAGCTGAGGAGACAAGCTTGAGGGCTACTCAACGAGCCGATCGAGCTGGAGACGAGGCTGAAGCCAAGAGGTCCAAGCTGAGGGAAATAGAATATGCTTTCCATAAGGCCATAGATAGGGCCCCGGATCGTGTCTTTTATTACCCAGCTCAGTTTCAAGGTTTACCATGGTACGTGGTGGATCGAAGGATAGTGTTTCAGGTGATGGAGGAAGAACGCAGAGAAGCTGTGCCACGTCTTAACATGCCTAGACAGTATAGCTCTTAATTAGGTGTTTCTTTGTGTAATAAATAAATATAAATCCCATAATTTGAGATAATAATTGGATGAGATAATAATGTAGTCCTGTAACTTTTTCCAGTTCAGGAAAGATGATGTAATAACAGAGATGCTATCTATTCTATGTTCTTCAAAACTACGAGTAATGAATAAAAGAAGTTATTGATGTGCTATATGTTCATATACAAACTTAGTTATTTAACTGTTTAAGTACAAACTTGAATACTTAAGAATTTAGTAGAGGAGCTAATAATAATATTTTTTAACAGAAAATGCCTCCTAGAAGATCTACACGTCAAAACCCCGAGGGTTCGACGAACAACAACAATAACGACGGAACGAATCCCAACTCGGTTCGACAGTTGGTGAACCTACTAACAGGAGCACTTGCGAATCAGTCGCAAGTGCAGGGCACAACGTTTAAAGAGTTTAAGGCAGTAGAACCGCCTGAATTCAAGGGATCGACTAACCCTATAGATGTCCAGACGTGGGTAATGGAAATGGAGAATGTCTTTGACGTTGCTAGAGTCAAAAAAGAATAGAAGACGACATTCGCTACTTTCATGTTGAAGTCGGATGCTAGTTTTTGGTGGCAAGCCAACAAGACCAGAGAGGGTGAAGGAATGATACCGTGGGAGCGTTTCAAAGAGATGTTCTTTGAAATATACTTTCCCGTTAGCTCGCAGGACCAGATGGAGGTCCAATTTCTAGAGCTTAAGCAGGGAGGGATGGCGGTGCTGAAATACGCCGCAAAGTTTAACGAGTTGGCCAGGTTCGCTACTTACCAGGTCAGCACTGACACTAGGAAGGCGAGGAGGTTTGAGCGGGGACTAAAATCCTGGCTCTACAGCAAGGTCTCCATGTTCCACCTGAACATATTTGCAGCTGTGCTGGAAAAAGCCATTCTCGCTGAAGGAGGGAGTGACGCCGTGACTAATTTCAACCAAGACAAGAAGAAGAAGAACGAGATGGAAAACAAGGCTGGTGGTAATGGGGTTATCAAACAGAAAAGGAAATGGAACGACAACACCTCTGCTGGGAGTCAGCAGGGAAGCCAGCAGAAGAGGAAGTTCAAAGTATGTGCTATATGCGGGAAGAATCACACTGGAGTGTGCATAAAGGGAAAGCGGGTGCGCTACAACTGTGGTCAGGAAGGCCACATTGCACAAAATTGCCTGAACCCGAAGAAGGGAGCTTGCTACACGTGGATCCAAGGATCGCATGGCTCGTAATTTCCCAAAGAAGCTAGCGGCAGGGTTAACAGAGAATGGAGGAAATGGTAGCGGCAGCACTCTGACTATCGCTGGACCATCGCCACTATAAGCCATTTGACCCACTGCCCGCACATTCAACATGACGGTACAGGACGCTGTGCAGTCAAAAGATGTGGTGGCAGGTATTATTCTGGTCAATAGTATAAATGCAAATGTATAATTTGATTCGGTTACTACTTGTTCATTCATATATGATGATTTTGCTAAGACCCTAGACTTACCTACATAGGAATTAGTTTATCCCTTAAACATAGAAATTACAAATAGGGAGGTTATTCCAGTTAGGTTTGTTTACAAGAACTGGAGCTTGAACATTAAGGATCAGGAACTGAGGGTAGATTTGATTCTGATAAAACTTGGGAAATTCGATGTCATACTGGGTATGGACTGGTTGTTCAACCATGGGGCGGTAATTGACTGTCAAAAGAAGTCGGTAAATCTTATGAATCCGTCGAAGGTAGCGTTCTATGGTAGTAAATCGCCTAGATAAATGAGTTGTCTGACGGTTATGCAAGCCAAGAAACTTTTGACTCAAGGCTGTGTGGGATTTCTAGCCTACATAGTAGATACGCATAAGCAGAGCCCAAAGTTAGAAGAGATATCAGTGGTAAGGGAGTTTGTGGACATATTTTTGGACGATTTACCTGGACTTCCACCAGATAGGGAGATAGAGTTTGTGATCGAATTAGCGCCGGGGCTACTCCGATTTCAAAAGCTCCGTACCGAATGGCTCCGATTGAGATGAAAGAACTGATGGTTCAACTACAAGAATTGCTGGACAAGAAGTATATTCAACCGCGCGTTTCGCCGTAGGGAGCGCCAGTGTTATTCGTAAAAAAGAAGGATGGATCGATGCGACTTTGCATTAATTATAGGGAGTTAAAAAAGTTACGATCAAGAATAGGTATCCTTTACCTAGGATTGATGACTTGTTCGACCAACTGAAGGGTGCGAGATACTTCTCAAAAATCGATTTAAGAAGTGGATATCATCAACTGAAGGTAAGGAGAGAAGATATACCAAAAACGGCTTTTAGAACTCGATATGAACATTACGAGTTCTTGGTGATGTCATTTGGTTTAACGAATGCCCCAGCTTCATTTATAGACTTAATAAACAGAGTGTTTAAGCCATTCCTAGATAAGTTCATAGTAGTGTTCATAGACGACATCCTAGTTTATTCGAAGACTGAGGAAGAACACACCGAACATTTGAGACTAACGTTGGAATCGCTGAGGCGAGAGAAGCTTTATGCAAAATTCTTAAAATGCAAATTATTGTTGGAACGTGTGCAATTTCTTGGCCACGTGATCGACAAGGATGGTTTTTCGGTAGATCCGTCAAAGGTTGAAGTGATAATGAATTAGGATCAGCCGAAAATGCCATCGAAAGTGAGGAGTTTCTTGGGATTGGCAGGTTATTACCGGAGATTTATCCAAGACTTTTCCAAGATTGCAACCCCGTTGACGAATTTGACTCGTAAAACAGTTAAGTTTGTTCGGACGAAAAAGTGTGAGGAAAGTTTTTAGGAACTAAAGAAGAGGTGGAGTACTGCGCCTATGTTGTCCTTGCCGGATAGTACGGGAAATTTCGTAGTCTATAATGATGCCTCACATAAGGTTTTAGGCTGCGTGCTGATGTAGAATGGCAAGGTCATTGCCTACGCATCACGTCAGCTAAAGGATTATGAGAATGGGTATCCGACCCATGACTTGGAGTTGGCGGCAGTAGTGTTTGCTCTAAAGATTTGCAGACACTACTTTTATGGAGAAATGTGTGAGATATATACGGATCATAAGAATTTGAAGTATATCTTTACCCAGAAGGATTTGAACATGCGCTAAAGAAGATGGTTGGAACTGATCAAGGACTACGACTGCGAAATACTTTGCCATCCTGGTAAAGCTAACGTTGTAGCCGACGCTTTGAGCAGAAAAGGTCGGGAGAAGCTGAACATGTTAACTGATCAGGATCAGGTTGATAGAACAGATGGCTAGATTAGACCTAGAAGTGAAGTTTCTGAAGGAATCGGATGAGAAGTTGTTTCAAGTAACTACTGGTTCTACTCTGGTAGACAAAGTGACAGAAGCACAACTTCACGACGAAGAGTGTGAAAAGATCCGAAAAAGAATAGCCGATGGCGAAGAGTTCAAGTTCCAGATCGATATTGAAGGTTTGCTACGATTTGAAGGAAGAATCTGGGTACCGCCAGTACCATAAGTCAAAGAAGAGATCTTGAGCGAATCTCATAGTTCAAGATATTCGATTCACCCTAGAAGTATGAAGATGTACCAGGATCTCAGGCACCATTACTGGTGGCCGAATATGAAGAGGGACGTTGCGAAATGTCTAACTTGCCAGAAAGTCAAAGCAGAACACCAGAGACCTAGCGGGTTATTACAACCATTAGAAATTCCAAAGTGAAAGTGGGAGCACATCACGATGGATTTCGTGGTTGGTCTTCCAGCGACTCAGAAGGGATTTGATGCGATATGGGTAATACAGGATCGACTGACGAAGTCAGCCCACTTTCTACCGATCAGGATTAAGTACAACTTAGAACAATTGGCGAAGCTTCACATCAAGGAGGTTATTTCTCGACATGGTGTTCCGGTGTCAATTGTGTCTGACAGAGATCCACGTTTCACGTCTAATTTTGGGAACCGTTTGCAAGAGTGTCTGGGAACGTAGTTACGAATGAATACGACGTACCATCCTCAGACTGATGGCCAGAGCGAAAGAGCGATTCAGACGCTTGAGGATATGATGAGAGCTTGCGTAATGGACTTCAAGGGAAGCTGGGATGATCATCTACCGTTGGTGGAGTTCTTCTATAACAATAGTTATCACGCGAGTATTGGAATGCCGCCTTACGAAGCGTTGTACGGCAAAAAATGCAAAACTCCCTTGTGCTGGGATGAAGTCTGTGAACGTTAGTTGTTGGGACCGGAATTGATACAATAAACTGCTGAGATCGTGAAGCTGATTAGAGCAAGATTGGTTGCTGCTCAAGACAGACAAAAGAAATATGCCAATCAACATCGATAGAATCGAGAATTCTTACCAGGAAGCTTCGTTTTTCTAAAGGTATCTCCCTGGAAGGGGAAAATTTGATTTGGCAAGAAGGGGAAGCTGAGTCCCCGATTTATTGGACCTTTCGAGGTACTAAGAAAGGTGGGTGAGGTAGCTTACGAGATGGCGTTACCTCCGGAGCTAGAGAATATACACAACGTATTCCATATTTCTGTGTTATGACCTTACAAACACGATTATAAGCATGTAATAGAATACGAGCCTTTAAAGTTTGATAAAGACTTAAATTATGAAGAGGTTCCTATTCAAATAGTTGATAGGAAGGAACAAGTACTTAGGAATAAAGTGATAACTTCTGTTAAGGTAATCTGTAAGAACCACAGTGCTGAAGAAGCCATGTGAGAACTCGAAGATGTAATGAGGAAATCGTATCCTCAATTATTTGCTTAATTGTCTGTGTAACCCCTTATATATCGATTCTGGGGACAAAATCCTTTTAAGGGGGGAAGAATGTAATAGATAAGATTTATTTTATGTTGTGATTCTGGGGACAGAATCCTTTTAAGGAGGGAAGATTGTAACGAATGAGAATTTTTTATATTAATCGTAAATATTTGTTGAATTAAATAAATATTTTTATTGAATTTATTTATTGATCTAAATAAATAAATTATGTAATTTGTAAAGTGTGTGATTGTTGTGGATAATTTAATTAAGTGCAATAGAATTTATTAAATTGATAAGAAAGACATGATGTTGCATAATTCTAATTTAAATAAGAATAATTAAATTAGAATACTATTATGTGCTAAGTGTGTATAGGAAATTACTAATTGTTACATGAATTATGTTTAATAAGAGAATTGCAAGTGTGACAATTGAGTATTATGTGCATTTTTAATTAATTAATGAATGTTAGTTTATATTTAATTAAATTAGAAGGTTGCAATTTAATTAAATAAGTGTAGCATTTAATCTATGGATTAAAGAATTTATTAAAAGAATTGAAATTTTTTTTTAACTTGTTTTACCAAACATGGCCTTAGTTAATAAAAGAATTTATTTTTAAAAATAATGTGGTTTGCCAAACATGGCCTTAGACTGTTCAAATTCAAGGATTTGTAACTTATATAATTAGTAGTAGTTAATATAGTAATTAATGTTTATACTTATTAGCTATATTAATAATATAAGTTACATATATATATATATTATATATGTATATGTATATTATATAGTATACGTTAGATAAAAGTTACGTTAGTTTTATAAAACAAAAGAAAGAAATAAAGAAAAAAAACAGAGAAAGTTAGAGAGTATACTCAAAGGAAGAAGAGAGAAGAAGAAGAAGCTTTGAGAAAGCAAGAGAAGAACAATACACCATCATCATCTCCATCTCTTCACCTATCCAAGTTAGAAAATGGTATAATCTTTATGCTTAAATCTTCTCTATTTTGTGTTTTACATATTCCATGTTTCTTCATAATATCTGTAAAAGCCTTTTGTGTAAATTATGTAATCATGATGTATATATGTGATGTGTATATATATATATATATTGATGTTATTATATGAGTTATATGGTTGTTTTAACAATTCAATCCATGTAATTTCAATAAATATGAAGAAATTATGTTCATAATGATTTACTATAAACTAATTTTGAAAGAATAGCCTTTAAAACTATCAAATTGGTATTTGATTATGGATTATTGTTTAAATTGATCATGGGTTATGTTAATATGTTAAGAATTAGAGTTATTGCAATTTGAATTACATGAATTGATTGAAAAACGAATTCGTAATAGAACGCTTGATATTGTAGTTTTCTTCAAAAATCATGAAAACTTGGTTTTGATTATGTGTTGTAAGGATTTTATATGTTATAATCATGTTAAAGAGTCCAAAATTTTGTTGTTATCAAGTTTCATGTTCATCATGTTGAGAAAAATCGGACTTTGGTGTGGAGAAATATGCCAAATTGGCTTATTTCTCTGCCGTTTGCGAGCTGGGGGTTCCAACAGCAGTGGGCCTCGCCCCAGTGGGGCTTTTACCCTTAGACCACCCGCCCCAGTGGGGCACCATGCTGCCTAGGAATTTTGTTTTCCCTTCGTTGAGTTTACATGCTTCGTTTGTTTAACTAACTTATTTTTATGACTTGTTAAGTGTAATAGGTAATAAAATAACATACTTTTGATTTGTTTAAGATAGATTGAAGTCTTATGTTGTTATATTATATGTGTGCTTCGATATTATTACCGTAAGATGCAATATGATCGTAAAAGTGCTATACGTGTATGAGGTGCTTGATTGTGAGTTTAGCCTCACGTATGTGTATTAGTATCGATGTACGTCGTAACCATGTTGTTAGGTTGGACTTGAGTATGAAGTTTAACGGTTTAAACGTTATAGTTGTGACAACCCGAGAATTTAGATAATTTATTAAAATCTTAAATGATTAAATAAAGGTTAAATAATAAGACCTAGACTAGAAATAGAGTATGGATTTAAAATTTTTGCGAAAGACTTATATGATTTTGTGATTATATGTGTGTACAGTATGTGGTTAAGGGTTGAGTATGAATCAGGTAAAGGGTAACATGGGAAAACCCTAATTTTAATTCAGTTGATGAAAACCCTAACCCTAATTAGAAATAGCGATTTGATAGTTAATACAGTTATTATAATTGTATCTATGATTGTGTGTGTGTATAGTAAGGGATTAATGATCAAATGTTGATCAGATAAGGTTAGTAAATCCTAATGCTAGAAATCCTAATCTGCAGTTAGGAAACCCTAATTTCTTATTCGGGAATCCTAAACCCTAATTTGTAAAGCTTAATGGTAATTAGCAAACCCTAATGTTATTTATCAAACCCTAAGAGTTAAATTTTAAGGAAAACATAGGAAATGACCGAACTACCCTTAAAATTATGTGAAAAATTATTAGAATGCCCTTTGGAGGTGAAATGATCGAACTACCCTTAAAATTGTGTGGAAAATTATTAGAATACCCTTTTGGAGGCGAAATGACCAAATTACCTTTAAAATTATCTGGGAAATGATCAAAATACCCTCCAATCCATGTGAACATAAATCAACCAATCAGAGAAGAGATGATGCAAGCATGACATCATCCTTAAAGAAACACAGATGATGCAAGCATGACATCAGCATTAAAGAAACATAAAAAGGTGATGTCATCATGATGTCACCCAGGGACTAAAGTGCAATTAATGAGGTACTAAAGTCTAATTAACCAGGGTACCAAATTGTAATAAGCCGGGGGCAAACTGTAAAAAGTCGAGCCCCTAACGTGCAATTATTGAAACTATGTTTTTCTATAAATAGGAGCCATTTCTCTTCATTTTTTTCAAAACCAAAAATATGGTTAGAGAGAGAGAGAGGAGAATTTTGGCTAAAAAGAGAAAGAGAGATGAAAGTTTTTGAGTTTCAAGATTTCAAAGGATTAGTTAAAGCTTGCAACTCCAAGAGGTATTTACTCTTGTAGTTATTATGTTCACTATTCTTTATATATTTAGTAAAAATATACTTTTATAAGCAGTTATAATGCCCAAATTATTTTAAGTAAATAGTACAAAAGTCTTATTTACAAGCAGTTATAATGTCCGATTTATTTCTCTTATAAAGTAAAAAATATACTTTTATAAGAAGAAACTTCTGACACAATTAAAAACAAAGACAAGTTCCAGGATGGAATTATTATACGGTTAAATGGTAATAGTATAGGATACAAATGAGATTGTATGTCGTGTAGAAAGTTGAATGCAGGTATTAAGTTAAGGTTACAGACCTTGGAAATTATATTGTAAAAGTTATTGTATAAACAATTTATGTTTATATCTTTCGCAATAGTTATAGAAATGATGTATCGTAACGTACCAGGTTTGAGATTCTGGGGACCCGGATTTCGGGGCACTACAATAGTTAAGCACTAATAGACATTTTAAACGTAATGTAATGTGTAGGGTAATTGTGGAAGTGATTGTAATTATTAAAGTGTAGCTTGCGCTTAAGGCAAGTTTTTTAATCCTTATTCTTTTATGTTAAGCAAGTTTCCTATCTCTAAACTTGTTATTTATATTGTGCAAGCTTTCTAAACCATTCATGTACGCTATGCAAGCTTTATCATTGTATCTTTTCATTGTGCAAGTTCTCTTACCATTGCTCAAAATATCATGAAAGTTCATTTCCATTTCTTAACTTGTTATGTATTGTACAAGTTATACTGTATTCAAGTATTTGTAAAGCATAAGTATTGAAGTATTATTTAAGTAATGTGATCTTGACTTAGTTGTTCAAGCAAGATTTACTTGATCTATCGAATGCTTTAAGTTATTTCCAAAGCATGCCTAGTTATCATGAAACCTATTGTTATTTCTTACATTTGGTTCATAATTCTTATATTATCGCACTGTTAGAGTATTGTGAGTCGATTCAACTACTCCTTAGTTGATGATAGTTGAAACTCCAAAGTTCCTTTATCTATCAAAACCAAACTTTCTTTGGTACGGACTTGTATTCAAATATTGAGAATGAACAACCCTATTTATTAGGGGACATTTATGCGACAGCGTTAAGATGGTTGTGCACAATACATGGTACGAAGGGTTGATCCCCCTAAGTACGAGTTAAAGGTCCATAGTCTCAATGACTGTTAAAGGTTTTAAATAGAAATATTTATAACCTAGGACATAGTTCAAAGTAGTATGACCCTCAGATAAATTCTATATTTGAACTTTGAAAATGATGAAAGAATTATTATTCAATTCTTTATTTTGATGAAAGTAAAGTTATTCAAACCTTTCGAAGTTATTTAGTTATGTCATATCATTGTTGTATTTCAAGTGAGCTTTTGTTTGCTCACTCTTGCATATTATACAACCCCTTGCAGTTGAAGCCAAGAATGTTGACGTACCGTCAAAAAGTAAAGGAAAAGGAAAGATGAGCAAGTGAAGACTTGTTGTCTTGAATATCTGATTATAATAAGACTTAGTTAATGATGTTTTATTTACGCACTTATTTGATTGATGTCAAGGTTTAGATAACCCTGGGATTTTATTTTGGACAAGTTGTAATCCTTTTTTCAAGGAAGATTTTATTTAAATATTTATGAAGGTTGTAATTTACTTTTTAATTCTTTATTATTGGGTAGATGTATGTTTTAGTTAGAAAGTGAACACCAAATCATGTGGAAACGAAGTACCCGGATTTGGAGGTGTCACAGTTGTACTATCCACAAGGCGAGTATTGCGTATTTAAGATGTTAATTAATCACATTTGATGTTTATCAAGAAAATTGAACAATATAGTCTTGTTGTGGTATCCACAAGGACAAATATATATTTTTTTGAATTTATGGAAGTGCTAGGCTAGACTTAACTTAAATCATTTTAGTTCGGATGTGCACACACTTGACCATTATGATTTAAGAGGCAAAATATAAGGAGTTACATGTTGATGTAATTGACAAGAGTTGTTTACCTATTTCTTTGTATATCGTTTGTTGTGCTATCCACAAGATTATATATATTTGAAATGGGATCTTTATTCTCACTAGCAAATCTTTAATTAGATATTGCCGAACTACATAAAGAGGGTAATATAGTTTGATAAAAATAGTAGGAGATACCAATTTAAAATAAAGACCTAAATTTATTTTGGTATAAAAATTAATTAAATGAATGTTTGCTAAAAATGTTGTCTTTTTATTTGCAGAATTTTAAAAATGTCAAAATCACTAATCTTATTGAGAAGCATACTTGATGTTAATAAGTTTACCGGGCCGAATTATACAGGCTGGCTAAGAAATCTGAGAATAGTTCTCACGGCTGAAAAGATTTCTTATGTCCTAAATTCACCTGTCCCTAAAACTATTTTAGAAACAGCCTCTGCGGAAAAGATTGCCACATTTACAAAGTGGCAAGATGATGCAATTGTGGATCAATGCGTCATGCTCGCGTCCATGAATAACGAGCTTCAGCGTCAGCACGAAATCATGGATGCTCCTACTATATTGCTTCACCTCAAGGAGTTGTATGGTGAACAAAGTAGGACTGCTAAATATGAGAAATCTAAGGAGCTCTTTCAATCTCGGATGACCGAGGGCACAACCGTTGAGACTTATGTCCTGAGGGTGATCAATTTGATTGAACGCCTTGGACAGCTTGGGTTCGTCATGGATGGGGAGTTGAGTCAAGATTTGGTCTTGCAGTCACTCCCTGAGACCTTATCGCAGTTTGTGGTAAATTTTCACATGAATAAGCTAGATGTCAGCTTACCTGAGCTGCTTAACATGTTGAAAACTGCAGAAGGTCACTTCCCATGTCTTGATGGTGGATTCCTCCAATAAGAGGAAGAGGCCCAAGGTATCTTCTGAAAAGAAGAAATCCAAGAATGCTAAGGGAAAGGGGGAAAGAAAAGGAGCAAAAGAAACCTGATCCAGCTGGCAAAGGAATGTGCTTCCATTACAACAAGTCGGGACATTGGAAAAGGAACTGCAAGAAGTTTCTAGCAGGGAAGAAGCTTGGAGAAGCTTCGACTTCTAATCAAGGTTTATTTATGATTGAAATTAATTTTTCTTAAAGTCATAATTCTACTTGGGTATTGGATACCGGCTGTGGTTGTGACACCCCCAAATTCGGCATCTTAATTTCCACAGGATTTGGTGTTCACTGTTCAAATATCATCAAACTATCTATCCATAATAATAGAAATTCATTAAATAGATAAATAATCGATCATCTCCCTATAATAGGGTTAGAACATCTAAAATAGCAAATACATAAGAAATCCCAGGTTATACTTAACCTTAAATCTCTGTTGCGGAAACGTAAACAATAAGTCTTAAATCATTACACATAAGTCTTAAACTTTAACATATCAATAACACTACAAGTCTTCAACACTTGTTCGCTTTTCCTTTGCCCTTGCTACTAAAAGGCTCATCACATCTTTCATTCTTAGCTGCAATGTTATTATGCAAGAGAGAGCACGAATGCCCGCAAGTATAAAAATATGATAATAATAACATGCGAGTGAATCAAAGAAATCTGAATAATAGAAAGCTCAACTTTTGAATTAGGAATAATAATCGAGAACCAAATTACATCTGAGGGTCATAAGACCTTGAACTATGTCCTAGGTTGTGAAGTATATTAACCTTTAAACCTTTAACAGTCATAAGACTATGGACTTTACTTCTCGTACTTAGGGAGATCAGCCCTTCGTACCGATACTGTGCACAATACCTCAACGCTTAAAGTATCATCAATTCCCCTTTAATAGGGTTGTTCATCTCAGTTCGACATCAGAGTCCGCACCAAATAAAGTTTAGTTTGGATAACTCAATAGTAGTTCTGGAATTTAGAACGCTCATCAACTATGGACTAGTCGAATCATTAAGGGTTTGCTAGTCTTAAAGGTTTCAACAATAAATGATATTCAAATTTGAATAATAACTTCTCAAGGGTATACAATCGAAATAAGTGTTGTATACTGAAATGATACTTTTAAAAGAATCATAACATCTCATATGAAATTCTGAACTTGAGTAATTAAGAATAAGAACTTTGCTTAATATAGAATTTAAGTCTATGACTTGCTCAATATAAAAGTAAGGTTTAGAAACTTGCTCAACAATAATAATTTAGGGATAGAATACTTGCTACAAATCTAGTTACAATTCAATTCTTCAACGTCCAACACATTACATTATGCATACGATGTCGATTAGTTTCATAACTTCTATGTTCAACTGTTGACTTTTTATTAAAGTCAACTAACAACTGGGTTCCTAGTGTTAACTTATTAACTAAGCACATAGCATGAGTATGAATTCACAATATGCGTCTCTTATAGGTATAATCCTTCAAACAATCAAAATCAAGTTTTACAATCACAATATTCAAGTTCACACTTAGTTTGTTAACTTGAACCTTCACATTATCTTATACATGTCAATAACTTAGTTTATTAACATGAACTTCAAATCATATAATATTCATGTTTTATAACTTAAAAAAACATCTTTTATTGTCGAGAGCACTACACTTGCGTACGTGCATGTTCGACGCCCTCCGATTGCCTTCGAATACACATCAGTCACAAAGATGCCCAATTTGACACCTCTTAACGACTTCAAATTGAAAAACTTAAAGAATAAAAGTTGTAGATCTACTCGTTATCTTTCCGAATCATTCTGAATCGCCTTAATCGGAGTTCGTATGAAGACGTTATGCTTATTTTACTACAGGAGGTCAAAAAAGTCTCGAAAACCAAAAAAAAAACCCCGGAAAACACCCACCCCCGCTGGGGCGGGGCTTTATGGCTATGGGGACCCTCTGGGGCGGAGCATACAGCTGTTACGTTTTTTGGTTCGCGATTTTGACACTTTATTGGCCCAATAATCCTAATAAAATGCAAATCAAACTAGTACCGTGATTTCTATGAAGTACAAACTTAATAGAAACATCATACAATATTATTAACATGTTTTTAATATCTTAAATCATGCAATTACTCGAATCAAATCATGAAATTTCACCGTTCTTGGTGTTCTTGATATTTTTGAAGAAAAACACTAAATTCATCAGCACGGATTCGTTATAACTCCGAATCCGTCTGTTCAAAGTTCGTTTTCTTTGTTTTAACATGTATAATCATAATCCATTATCAATTTTAAGTTAAACATACTATGAAAACATTTAATTTACCCATATAGGTTTTTTATATGATATTCAAACTCTATATTTTATGAAACCCAATTATTAACAAAATCCCATGGTGTGATCACTGTAATTCATGAATATATGGCATAGAATATATCATGGACATATGTTAATATATATATATCCATGAAATCAATAATTATCAATTTTTCTCCATTCATAGAGAACTTTATAATACGTAAACGAAAACTCTGTTCTTCACAAAATTCCAATTAAGGCATATTCATATGAAGTTGATTACTTTAAAACATGATTATATGTTAGAAAAACATGTTATGACTACTTAGTAACATTTATATCATCATTGTATGAAAAATCACAAACTATGTTTTTCTCAGAAAACTCAAAGATACGTTTAATTGAAAACATAAGAATTTTGAAAAAAAAAACTTAAATAAAGGAATTAATTACCCTTTGTTAGATGATGAAGATGATCAAAAACAAAACAATGATTTCTCAATCTCTCCTTTAATTAATTCTCTCTTACTTCCTCTCTTTTTCTCTGATATTTCTCTCTCAAGTTTCTCTAACTTTTTCTCTGAAGTATGGATATGAATCCTAAGTCTAACGTAACAATATCTTTATACGTATATATTATATCCGTTGCATTGCTAACTGCTAACTCCTACAAGGGCCTTGTTTGGCTAACACACTAATCCTTTTTTTATTTATTTTAATACTTCCTTATTATATAGTTAATTGTCACATTACAAATTAACTAATTAATTTTATTTAAATCAATTAAATAAAATAAGATAATTCACATTAAATCACATTATCACATAATTAATATTCTTATTTATTAATTATGTCAATTCACTAATTCTGTAATTAATTATTAAATTAATTAAAGTACATTATGCTTATTTAATTAATTCATTTAATCAAATAAACTCAATTAAATATATACTTTGAACTATAAAATTACTACACATTAATTTAATTGATGTAACACATATAATTAAATTAATCTACCACAAATTCATGAATTAATTATTTAACTCAATAATTAAATCATCAAAAATATTTATTTATTTCAATAAATATTCAAATAACTTTACAAAATTCTCGTTCGTCACAGTGGTTCTCACATATGTACTACTGTGCAAGGACTGGTCAGAAGTAGAAAGCTGAGCAATGATGAGGTCATCCTACGAGTGGGGAATGGAGCAAAGGTTGTTGCATTAGCTGTAGGAACTTATTATTTAGCGACGTCTTCGGGTAAGTCCATTTATCTAAATAATTGTTATTTTGTTCCGAATATTATTAGAAATATTATTTCTATTTCTGTATTGGATATGAAAGGATATGACGTTATTATAAAGAACAACAGTTGTTCGATTTATAAAAAAAAATATTTTATATGGTATTGGAAATTTGCGAAATGGACTTTATACACTTGGCTTGCATGAAAATATACTTCAAATTGAACAAACTAAGAAAAGGAAAATAGATGATGTTAATTATACCTATATGTGGCACTGTAGACTCGGTCATATCAATGAAACGAGATTATTCAAGTTGCATAAGGATGAGCTCTTAGAGCTATCTGATTATGAATCATATCCAACTTGTGAATCTTGTCTCATGGGTAAAATGACTAAATCTCCTTTTAGTGGAAAAGGAGAAAGAGTTACAGAGTTGTTAGCGTTGATTCACATAGACGTTTGTGGACCTATGACAACAAATGCACGGGGTGGGTATTCTTATTTTATTACTTTCACTGATGATCACTCAAGATTTGGATATGTGTATTTAATGAAATACAAATCAGAATCATTTGAAAAAGTTCAAAGAGTTCAGAAGTGAAGTAGAGAAACAAACGGACAAGAGTATTAAGATTATTCGATCAGATTGAGGTGGAGAATACTTAAGCGGTGAGTTTCTCAATTGTCCCAAAGAAAATGGTATAATTTCACAATGGACTCCTCCAGGTACACCCTAGTTGAATGGAGTATCTGAAAGGAGAAATCGAACACTGTTGGACATGGTTCGATCCATGATGAGTTTTACCGACCTTCCAATTTCCTTCTGGTGGTTATGCCCTAGAAACAGCTGCATACCTACTTAACAAGGTACCTACCAAATCCACCACAAAGACTCCATATGAGATGTGGAAGGGGAGGAAACCAAATCTTAAGCATGTTAAGACTTGGGGTTGTCCAGCTTATGTCAAAAAGTTTGAAAATGATAAGCTACAGACTAAATCCGAAAGTGTAGATTCGTGGGATATCCTAAAGAAATCATAGGGTATTATTTCTATCATCCAACTGATCAAAAGGTGTTTGTTGCAAAACATACTGCCTTCTTGGAAAAGGAGTTTATCCATGAAGGGGTTAGTGGGAGTAAGATATATCTTGAAGAAGTTCAAAAACCACAAATTACTGCGGATCAGAGTCAGGTACCTGACCAAGTGGAAGAACCTACTGTATCACACCCTATTCGTAAATTTGGAAGAGTACCAAAGATACCTGAGAGGTATGGATTCGTCATAGAGGATGACGATGAGGTACACATCATGAAAGATGATGATCCATTAAAATATGAACAGGCTATGAGTAATAAAGACTCAGGGAGATGGCTTGAAGCCATGAATCCGAAATGGACTCCATGAAAGTAAACCAAGTATGGACTTTGGTTTCACCACTTGAAGTAATTAAACCTATTAGGTGTAAATGGGTCTTTAAAAGAAAGACTTGAGCGGACGGCAAGGTAGAGACCAATAAAGCCCGACTTGTTACAAAAGGTTTCAAACAAAGATAAGGAGTTGACTATGATGAAACCTTCTCACCAGTAGCTATGCTCAAGTCCATTCGGATTTTGCTTGCGATTGCAACTTATAATGACTATGAGATCTGGCAAATGGACGTGAAAACGGCCTTCCTCAATGGGAAACTTGAGGAGGATGTGTATATGACACAGCCAGAGGGATTTGTTTCAAAGGTTGGAACAAATCAAGTCTGTAAGATGCAACGATCCATTTATGGATTGAAGCAAGCTTCTCATAGATGGAACATTCATTTTGATGAGACAATCAAAGAGTTTGATTTTATCAAAAATGAGGATGAACCATGTGTGTACAAGAAGGTTAGTGGGAGTGTAATATCATTCCTGGTATTATATGTTGATGATATATTACTGATAGGGAATGACATTCCTATGCTACAATAGATTAAAATCTGGTTATCTAAACACTTCTCCATGAAGGACTTGGGAGAAACATCCTATATTTTGGGGATAAAGATCTATAGAGATAGATCTAAAAGGATGCTTGGCTTATCCCAAGGAACGTACATTGACACGATGCTAAAGAGGTTTAACATGGAAGATTCCAAAAGAGGTGTCATGCTGATGAGCCATAGAATACATCTCTCCAAGAAACAGGCCCCAAAGACACCTGAGAGAGACCGTATGAGTAAGATCCCTAATACTTCTGCAATAGGATCTATTATGTACGGTATGATATGTACTAGACCGGATGTTACTCATGCACTTAGTGTAACAAGAAGATACCAGTCGTATCCATGAGAAGAGCACTGGAAGGCAGTGAAGAATATCCTAAATTACATGAGAAGGATTAAGGATATATTTCTTCTCTATTGTGGGTCTGAAGTAAAACTCGAGGGCTTCACGGACTCAAGTTTTCAAACAGACCAAGATGATAGTTGCAAACAGTTGCTGATATATTTCGGGGTATGTATTTACTTTGAACGGAGGTGCAGTGAGTTGGAAGAGTTCCAAGAAGCAAACAGTTACTGATTCAGTGACAGAGGCAGAGTACATAGCTGCAAGTTAAGCTGCAAAGGAAGCAGTTTGGATGATGAAGTTCATAACAGAACTTGGTGTGGTTCCTAGCATTGGAGAAGTAGTTCCTGTATACTGTGACAACACCGAAGCGGTTGCACAGGCAAAGGAACCCAGGTCTAATCAGAAATCCAAACACGTGTTGCGGTAATTTCACTTAATCAGGGAGATCATTGAAATAGGAGACGTCACCTTGGAGCGTGTGGACTCTCAAGACAACATTGCAGATCCATTTACTAAAGCTTTCACACAACAGCAGTTTGATCATCACTTAGAGAAAATGGGTATGAGAAACCATTGCGATTAGCTTTAGTGCAAATGGGAGATTGATAGTAGTGTGTGTTGGGTTTGTACGAAATCGTGACGCAATCAAATTGCAAAAATTAGCGGAAGCATGGTATATCAGAGTTTAAAAATTTCTACAAAACCATTACCCGGATCATCCTTTATGCAAATTATTAATTTAAAACGATAAATAAGAAGTTATGGAATCATACCCTTGTAGAACGAAGCTTCCACAGGTACTAGTTCAACTCCTTGTTCTTCGTGATCTCCTTGAATTTCCGGGTTAGATTCCTTTCTTTGATCAACGTTAGCCACCCAAGTGTTTGGCCTCTAGAGGTGATCCACCAAGGAAGATGAATTATCAAGAAGGAGGGTGTTTGGCTTAACCTTAGTTTTTTATCCTCTATAGAAAAGGAGTACTCTCCAACAATTGGAATTGCATCAATCTAATATCTATTATAAGACTTCTCTTATATAGACATTGGTCAACCCTTCTAATCCTATTAGACATGGGATTTCTTTTAATTAATTAAACTCCTTTAATTAATTTAGGCTTCCCACCACATGGGAATAATTAATTAAATTCATTTAATTAATTTGTTTCCTAATCTTATTAGGAATAAATGAGAGTACTAAATATTAAATTAATTACTAAACTCCTTTAGAAATTAAAATAATAATAATTGTAATAATATTAATAAGACTCCTCTTATTAATTTATATTTAATATTTCCAAAATATTAAATAATAAACATTAAGCTATTTAATTTATTCTATCACCATAGATTAAATTAATTATACTTAATGCATTATTACGATTATGCCATTACCTTCTTAAATAATTATTCTTCCTTTTATGGTGTGACCCTTTAGGTTCTCCATATTAAACCGGTTGTGAATAAATCAATTAAAACAATTTTAATCTTATTTAAATAAATAAATTAAACTAATAATTTATTTAAATAAATAATATTTATTCTACAATAGGGATAAGCCTCCCTAGCGATCAACGACTTTCCAGATAATATAGATTTCAACATTAATCATAAAAGAACCTGTGAGTTAATAGTTACCATACAATTCAATCCTTCCACCATACAATGTCCCAATTAAATATAAGACATGGATTTACTGTCAAGTCTTATTTTATTTAATTATATGTATTTCGATTAGAAAATGCACAACTCCAAATAATGCAAATTAAAAACTCCTTTCTAATTTCATTTCACCTTGGCCAAGGATTCCTGGGTTGTCATTTAACGAATCACATGGGACATATCTCCTCTTTTACTAGAGGTGGTAGATTCTTTATTGATCATTCATTATCTCCATATGTAACTCATTATACCCAAGCATACCCTATATATGCCTTAAAAGGTCTTAAGGAATAAGTCAAAGTATAATTTGTTACATACAAGATACTATGATGATCTCAAGTCCAAGGATCACTTGTACTACTATCACATTAGGAATTCCTATTGACATGCGAGTAAAACTCCATTAGGTATTCCATAGCGAATCACGTTCAGTGAACTTATTCTTCAATAAGCACCTACATACTTGCTTTAGTGTCTCCACACAAATGATCATGAGATCAATCATCCTCATCCAATGAGCAAGCAACATATGTACCAATCTATCCGGATTTACTAATCCCCTTTTTAGTAATCCCACGATTGGGAACTATTTAAGTTTTAAAACTTTCTAAGAATTTAGATCTCATTAGCATGATCATCATCATGATTCTAAAAGCATTGCTTAAAACTATGGGTTATTTACATATTATAAAAACAGCAACATGTAGATAATTAAATGCCTGTAATAAATGAATATTTCATTAATAAATAAATAAAATTGTTTACAAAGTACGTGCTTTATCATCATACATGATTGGCTTGTATGCACACTACTATCAATCTCCCACTTGCACTAAAGCCAATCGCCATGGTATCTCATACCCATCTTCTCTAAGTGACGATCAAACTGCTGTTGTGTTAAAGCTTTAGTAAATGGATCTGCAATGTTGTCTTGAGAGTCTACACGCTCCAAGGTGACGTCTCCTCTTTTAATGATCTCCCTGATCAAATGAAATCGCCGCAACACGTGTTTAGATTTCTGATGAGACCTCGGTTCCTTAGCCTGTGCAACTGCTCCTGTGTTGTCACAGTAAATGGGAACTGCTTCTCCAATGCTAGGAACCACACCAAGTTCAGTTATGAACTTCTTCATCCAAACAGCTTCCTTTGCAGCTTCACTTGCAGCTATATACTCTGCCTCTGTCACTGAATCAGCAACTGTTTGCTGCTTGGAACTCTTCCAACTCACTGCGCCTCCGTTCAAGGTAAAAACATACCCCGAAACAGATTTACTGTCATCTTGGTCCGTTTGAAAACTTGAGTCTGTGAAGCCCTCGAGTTTTAATTCAGACCCACCGTAGACAAGAAAAATATCCTTAGTCCTTCTCAAGTATTTTAGGATATTCTTCATTGCCTTCCAGTGCTCTTCTCCTGGATTCGACTGGTATCTGCTCATTACACTAAGTGAATGAGCAACATCCGGTCTAGTACATATCATACCGTACATGATAGATCCTATTGCAGAAACATAAGGGATCTTACTCATTCGGTCTCTCTCCTCAGGTGTCCTTGGGGCCTATTTCTTGGAGAGATGTATTCCATGGCTCATCGGCATGAGTCCTCTTTTGGAATCTTCCATGCTAAATCTCTTTAGCATTGTATCAATGTACGTTCCTTGGGATAAACCAAGCATCCTTTTAGATCTATCTCTATAGATCTTTATCCCCAAAATATAGGATGCTTCTCCCAAGTCCTTCATGGAGAAGTGTTTAGATAACCAGATTTTAATCGATTGTAGCATAGGAATGTCATTCCCTATCAGTAATATATCATCAACATATAATACAAGGAATGAAACTGCGCTCCCACTAACCTTCTTGTTCACACATGGTTCATCGTCGTTTTTGACAAAATCAAACTCTTTGATTGTCTCATCAAAACGAATGTTCCATCTACGAGAAGCTTGCTTCAATCCATAAATGGATCGTTGAAGCTTACAGACTTGATTTGTTCCAACCTTTGAAACAAATCCCTCTGGCTGTGTCATATACACATCCTCCTCAAGTTTCCCATTGAGGAAGGCCGTTTTCACGTCCATCTGCCAGATCTCATAGTCGTTATAAGCTACAATCGCAAGCAAAATCCGAATGGACTTGAGCATAGCTACTGGTGAGAAGGTTTCATCATAGTCAACTCCTTGTCTTTGTTTGAAACCTTTTGCAACCAGTCGGGCCTTATAGGTCTCTACCTTGCCGTCCGCTCCAGTCTTTCTTTTAAAGACCCATTTACACCCAATAGGCTTAATGCCTTCAGGTGGTGAAACCAAAGTCCATACTTTGTTTTCATACATGGAGTCCATTTCGGATTTCATGGCTTCTAGCCATTTTCCTGAGTCTTTATTACTCATAGCCTGTTCGTAATTCAATGGATCATCATCATTCATGATGTGTACCTCATCGTCATCCTCTATAACGAATCCATACCTCTCAGGTATCTTCGGTACTCTCCCAGATTTACGAACAGGGTGTGGTATAGTAGGTTCTTCTACTTGGTCAGGTACCTGACTTTGATCCGTGGTAATTTGTGGTTCTTGAACTTCTTCAAGATATATCTTACTCCCACTGACCCCTTCATGGATAAACTCCTTTTCCAAGAAGGCAGCATGTTTCGCAACAAACACCTTTTGATCAGTTGGATGATAGAAATAATACCCTACAGTTTCTTTAGGGTATCCCACAAATCTACACTTTTCGAATTTAGTCTGTAGCTTATCATGTTCAAACTTTTTGACATAAGCTGGACAACCCCAAGTCTTAACATGCTTAAGATTTGGTTTCCTCCCCTTCCACATCTCATATGGAGTCTTTGGGGCGGATTTGGTAGGTACCTTGTTAAGTAGGTATACAGCCGTTTCTAGGGCATATCCCCAGAAGGAAATTAGAAGGTCGGTAAAACTCATCATGGATCGAACCATGTCTAACAGTGTTCGATTTCTCCTTTCAGATACTCCATTTAACTGTGGTGTACCTGGAGGAGTCCATTGTGAGATTATACCATTTTCATTGAGACAATAGAGAAACTCACCGCTTAAGTATTCTCCACCTCGATCTGATCGAAGTATCTTTATACTCTTGCCCGTTTGTTTCTCTACTTCACTTCTGAACTCTTTGAACTTTTCAAATGATTCTGACTTGTATTTCATTAAATACACATATCCAAATCTTGAGTGATCATCAGTGAAAGTAATAAAATAAGAATACCCACCCCGTGCACTTGTTGTCATAGGTCCTCAAACGTCTGTGTGAATCAATGCCAACAACTCTGTAACTCTTTCTCCTTTTCCACTAAAAGGAGATTTAGTCATTTTACCCATGAAATAAGATTCACAAGTTGGATATGATTCATAATCAGATAACTCAAGGAGCCCATCTTTATGCAACTTGGATAATCTTGTTTCATTGATATAACCGAGTCTACAGTGCCACATATAAGTATAATTAATATCATCTCTTTTCCTTTTCTTAGTTTGTTCAATTTGAAAAATATTTTCTTGTAAGTCAAGTGTATAAAGTCCATTTCGCAAATTTCCAATACCATATAAAACATCGTCTTTATAAATAGAACAACTATTGTTCTTTATAACAACGTTAAATCCTTCCATATCCAATACAGAAATTGAAATAATGTTTTTAATAATATTCGGAACATAATAACAATTATTAAGATAAATGAACTTGCCCGAAGGCATTGCTAAATAATAAGTTCCTACAGCTAATGCAGCAACCTTTGCTCCATTCCCCACTCGTAGAATCACCTCATCATTGTTCAGCTTTCTACTTCTGACCAGTCCCTTCACATTATTACATATGTGAGAACCACAGCCGGTATCTAATACCCAAGTAGAATTTTGACTTTCTGAAAAATTAATTTCAATCATGAACAAACCTTGATTGGAAGTCGAAGCTTCTCCAAGCTTCTTCTTTGCCAGAAACTTCTTGCAGTTCCTCTTCCAATGACCCGGCTCGTTGCAATGGAAGCACATTCCTTTGCTAGCTGGATCAGATTTCTTTTGTTCCTTTATGTTCACTTTGCCCTTGGTCATCCGAGATCGGAAGAGCTTCTTAGATATCTCATATCTAGCAGTCCTACTTTGCTCACCATACAACTCCTTGAGGTGAATCAACATAGTAGGAGCATCCATATTTTCGTGCTGACGCTGAAGCTCGTTATTCATGGATGCGAGCATGATGCATTGAGCCACAGATGCATCATCTTGCCACTTTACAATGGTGGCAATCTCTTCCTCAGAGACTATTTCTGGAACAGTTCCAGGGACAGGTGAGTTTAGGACATAAGAAATCTTTTCAGCAGTGAGAACTATTCTCAGATTTCTTAGCCAGTCCGTATAATTCGGCCCGGTAAGCTTATTAGCATCAAGTATGCTTCGCAGTGAAATTAGTGATTTTGACATTTTTAAAATTCTGCATGTGAAAAACAACATTTTAGCAAACATTCATTTTATTAATTTTGCATACCAAAATAAATTTAGGTCTTTATTTTAAATTGGTATCTCCCACTATTTTTATCAAACTATATTACCCTCACTTATATTGTTCGGCAACATCTAATTAAAGATTTGCTAGTGAGAATAAGGATCCCATTTCAAATGTATATAACCTTGTGGATAGCACAACAAGCGATATACAAATAAATAGGTAGACAACTCTTGTCAATTACATCACTATATAACTCCTTTTATTTTGCCTCTTAAATCATAATGGTCAAGTGTGTGCACATCCGAACTAAAATAATTTAAGTTAAGTCCAACCTAGCACTTCCATAAATTCAAAAAAGAAAAATGTTCGTCCTTGTGGATAGCACAACAAGACTAGATCGTTCAATTTTCTTGATAAGCATCAAATGTGATTAATTAACATCTTAAATACGCAATACTCGCCTTGTGGATAGCACAACAAACTCATATTAAATATTTAATACTCTATTAATTAACCATGCTAGAAGGCGACGTTCGATATTCTAAATATCATTTGAACGCTTCGGACTTAATATTATTTCTTTGAGGGGTTTGTTATTATTTGTCTCATCTTGTTTAGCGTGCATGCACATATATATATAAAATACGCGTCATTTTATTAAACATGCGAAGCATGTTTACATAAAATATAATATATATAATATTTAGCATGCAATATAGAATATTATATTCTACCCGGATTGATTATGGACTTTTATTCTAGTTTGGTTCACTAGAGCCACCAAGTGAACCAAAAGGTCAAACCTAGGAGTGCAAGAAATTAAATTTAAATATAACTATTACATTTAAACCCGGGCTCCATACAAACGGGTCTTCACGCGCTCCTTGCTCCTTGGTCTCCAATTTCTTCAAGATAATTCTAACTATTCTTATTACATTAAACTATTTAATTTAAATAGAAACCTTGATCAACAGTCAAGGGGAAGTACATAGGAGGGAGATAGAATTTTACATCAAGAAAAAAAAAATAGAGAAGACGAGGTACGCAGACCCCATCTAATAAAACCCATTCATTCAAGCATTCAACTAAAATAAAATCCAATCACATTGGTCAAATAGTCCATAATCAATCCCCATTTATTTTCATACATATCACCATATATATCAATAAATAAATATTCATCTCATGAATTAAAACATTCCATATATATATGAGTATCATTTAATGGGCAATTTTAAATTGCATGAAATCCAATTTCAAGATTAAAATAAACTCTTTATTTTAATTATAAAATTATTTAGAATATAATATATAAATATATCATATTTATTTTTTAAAAAGAAGTCACCTTCTTTTATTAAAAGAGTCCTGCAGGTTTATTAAAAAAGTCCTTTCCTGATGGGTCACCTTCTTTTTGGAGTAAGAAAGAGATAACACCTTTTTTTTTGCAGAATTCAAGATTAGCACCAAAAAAAAAATTGTGATTCGTCCCAAAAAAAGTCTTTTCTTTTTTCTTTTCTTTTTTTTTTAAAAAATAAATAAATATAATTTTATACAATAAAATTATGCCCAATAAATTATTTTAAATACATACCCATATGTATATGAAATCAAAAATAAATTAATAATTGCATAAAGATTTGGCTCTGATACCACTGTTGGGTTTGTACGAAATCGTGACGCAATCAAATTGCAAAAATTAGCGGAAGCATGGTATATCAGAGTTTAAAAATTTCTACAAAACCATTACCCGGATCATCCTTTATGCAAATTATTAATTTAAAACGATAAATAAGAAGTTATGGAATCATACCCTTGTAGAACGAAGCTTCCACAGGTACTAGTTCAACTCCTTGTTCTTCGTGATCTCCTTGAATTTCCGGGTTAGATTCCTTTCTTTGATCAACGTTAGCCACCCAAGTGTTTGGCCTCTAGAGGTGATCCACCAAGGAAGATGAATTATCAAGAAGGAGGGTGTTTGGCTTAACCTTAGTTTTTTATCCTCTATAGAAAAGGAGTACTCTCCAACAATTGGAATTGCATCAATCTAATATCTATTATAAGACTTCTCTTATATAGACATTGGTCAACCCTTCTAATCCTATTAGACATGGGATTTCTTTTAATTAATTAAACTCCTTTAATTAATTTAGGCTTCCCACCACATGGGAATAATTAATTAAATTCATTTAATTAATTTGTTTCCTAATCTTATTAGGAATAAATGAGAGTACTAAATATTAAATTAATTACTAAACTCCTTTAGAAATTAAAATAATAATAATTGTAATAATATTAATAAGACTCCTCTTATTAATTTATATTTAATATTTCCAAAATATTAAATAATAAACATTAAGCTATTTAATTTATTCTATCACCATAGATTAAATTAATTATACTTAATGCATTATTACGATTATGCCATTACCTTCTTAAATAATTATTCTTCCTTTTATGGTGTGACCCTTTAGGTTCTCCATATTAAACCGGTTGTGAATAAATCAATTAAAACAATTTTAATCTTATTTAAATAAATAAATTAAACTAATAATTTATTTAAATAAATAATATTTATTCTACAATAGGGATAAGCCTCCCTAGCGATCAACGACTTTCTAGATAATATAGATTTCAACATTAATCATAAAAGAACCTGTGAGTTAATAGTTACCATACAATTCAATCCTTCCACCATACAATGTCCCAATTAAATATAAGACATGGATTTACTGTCAAGTCTTATTTTATTTAATTATATGTATTTCGATTAGAAAATGCACAACTCCAAATAATGCAAATTAAAAACTCCTTTCTAATTTCATTTCACCTTGGCCAAGGATTCCTGGGTTGTCATTTAACGAATCACATGGGACATATCTCCTCTTTTACTAGAGGTGGTAGATTCTTTATTGATCATTCATTATCTCCATATGTAACTCATTATACCCAAGCATACCCTATATATGCCTTAAAAGGTCTTAAGGAATAAGTCAAAGTATAATTTGTTACATACAAGATACTATGTTGATCTCAAGTCCAAGGATCACTTGTACTACTATCACATTAGGAATTCCTATTAACATGCGAGTAAAACTCCATTAGGTATTCCATAGCGAATCACGTTCAGTGAACTTATTCTTCAATAAGCACCTACATACTTGCTTTAGTGTCTCCACACAAATGATCATGAGATCAATCATCCTCATCCAATGAGCAAGCAACATATGTACCAATCTATCCGGATTTACTAATCCCCTTTTTAGTAATCCCACGATTGGGAACTATTTAAGTTTTAAAACTTTCTAAGAATTTAGATCTCATTAGCATGATCATCATCATGATTCTAAAAGCATTGCTTAAAACTATGGGTTATTTACATATTATAAAAACAGCAACATGTAGATAATTAAATGCCTGTAATAAATGAATATTTCATTAATAAATAAATAAGATTGTTTACAAAGTACGTGCTTTATCATCATACATGATTGGCTTGTATGCACACTACTATCAGTGTGCATACAAGCCAATCATGTATGATGATAAAGCACATACTTTGTAAACAATCTTATTTATTTATTAATAAATTATTCATTTATTAAAGGCATTTAATTAACTACATGGTGCTGTTTTTATAATATATAAATAACCTATAGTTTTAAGAAATGCTTTTAGAATCATGATGATGATCATGCTAATGAGATTAAAATTCTAAGAAAGCTTAAAAACTAAAATAGTTCCCAATCGTGGGATTACTAAAAAGGGGATTAGTAAATCCGGATAGATTGGTACATATGTTACTTGCTTATTGGATGAGGATGACTGATCTCATGGTCATTTGTGTGGAAACACTAAAGCAATTATGTAAGTGCTTATTGGAGAATAAGTTCACTGAACGTGACTCGCTATGGAATACCTAATGAAGTTTTACTCGCCTGTCAATAGGAATTCCTAATGTGATAGTAGTACAAGTGATCCTTAGACTTGAGATCATCATAGTATCTTGTATGTAATGATATATACTTTGACTTATTCCTTATGGCCCTTCATGGTATATAAAAGGGTATGCTTGGGTATAATGAGTTACATATGGAGATAGTAAATGATCAATAAAGAATCTACCATCTCTAGTAAAAGAGGAGATATGTCCTATGTGATTCGTTAAATGACAACCCAGGAATCCTTAGCCAAAGTGGAATGGAATTAGAAAGGAGTTTCTAATTTGCATTAATTGGAGTTGTGCATTTTCTAATCGAAATATATATAATTAAATAAAATAAGACTTGACAGTAAATCAATGTCGTATATTTAATTGGGACATTGTATGGTGAAATGATTGAATTGCACGGTAACTATTAACTCACAAGTTCTTTTATGATTAATGTTGCAATCTATATTATCTAGAAAGTCGTTGATCGCTAGGTAGGCTTATCACTATTGTAGAATAAAAGTTATTTATTTAATTAGATTATTAGTTTAATTTATTTTTTTAAATAAGATTAGAATTGTTCTAATTGATTTATTCACAACCAGTTTAATATGGAGAACCTAAAGGGTCACACCTTTAAAGGAAGAAGAATTATTTAAGAAGATAATGGCATGATAGTAATAATGCATTAAGTGTAATTAATTTAAACTATTGTGGTAGAATAAATTCAATAGCTTAATATTTATTATTTAATATTTTAGAAATATTAAATATAAATTAATAAGAGGAGTCTTATTAATATTATTATTATTATTTTAATTCTAAAGAGTTTAGGAATTAATTTAATATTAGTACTCCCACTCAATCCTAATGAGATTAGGAGGCAAATTAATTAAAGAGTTTAATTAATTAATCCCAATATATTGGAAAGCCAAATTAATTAAAAGTGTTTAATTAATTAATTAAATAAAACCCTATTCTAATTAGATTAGTAGGGTTAACCTAATATCTATATAAGAGTCTTATATCAGATACAAGGTACGTGAGTTTTTCCAAGAGTTGGGAGTTCACATATTTTCTACAAAGAGTAGGAAAGGGTTAAGCCAACTATCCATCTTCCTGAGTTCTTCATCTTCCTTGGTGGATCACCTCTAGAGGGCAAATAATTGGGTGGCTGACATTGATCAAAGGAAGGAGCCACTGCAGAGAATTCAAGGAGATCAAAGGAGAGCAATGAGCAGAACTCGTACTTGAGGAAGCTAGGTTCTTCAAGGGTATGATTCTTAATCATCCTTACTTTTCTGTTATTGATAATTGAGCACAAAGCATGATCATGACATGGGTTTGTATGAAAATTTTAAAACCTTAATTATCACGCTTCCGCCCTTATTTATGTGATTTGATTGCATGTTTGCGTAACGTACAAACCCAACAGTTGATAGTTGCTGGTCCATAGCCCCATCAAAGTGGTGAATGTCGTGAAACTGGTTGAACTATCCCATGACAGCCAGTGGATGATATGTGGTTGCCCTTCTCAGACCAGCCAGGGGTAGATAATCCATGCCAACTGTATGAGTAATGAAGCTATAAAGAGAACTGAGTCATGAACATGACAAGATGGCAAAGGGATCCTCGATCGCCATCAAGAAATCTAACCAAGATGCTGCATTTGTACACTCAGTCGACTGAAAGGAATAAGACATGGCTATCTCATTAGTAAAACAGTACCCATGATGTCTAAAAATGCCGATCGGTCTCAAGTGTGTCATGAACCACACGTACAATAAAACGACACTCCCCGTGAAGAACCCCACAAAATGGGTATGGAAAAATATGGCTGACCTCAAGGTCTCCACCAATATCATGGGCAAGATGGTACAACCCTATCTAAGAGCACGAACCACTATAATCAGGTTAAAGTCCAAATTATCCATATACAACGGCATATATAGGTAAGCTGTGACGCACATCAACAGAACATTGACACGGGCAATCTGCCACTCCTCTGCAGTAATAGTAAAATATCCTGAATATCGTGCATAGTTGTCGAGCCGGCCAAATCGATTAATCAGGAAATTCAGGGACACCACATGCCCTGAGGTAATCTCATCAGCTACGACTCTGCGCCTCAAGCCAGTCAAGGTCATAAATAGCCGTCTTATATCACTGATGGCTATCCTAGCACAAGGTCGATCTAATGACAAATCAATAATGCGCTCATACTCCTACAACGTAGGAGTCAGCTCGTAGATCCCAAATTTGAAAACCTGTCGCTCAGGTATCCTGCAAGATAACATGTTGTCTACGAAGCCCAGTGGTACTTGGAAAGCTAAGATGGCCATAGAATGCCCCAACATCTGATAAAATGTCACCCTATCTGTGGGAGGCAAACTGTCATACCATGTTCTCAGAGAAGAGGCTATCGATGTGGGTGGAGTGTGCTCAATCCGGCTGACGGTAGATGAAGACATCTGTAAAACCATATCATGAGACCATCCAGGGGTTAATGCTAAACTCGACTATGTGAATTCTTATCAATGACATAATGCATGCATGATAATGATAAATGGCAATAGGATGCAATAGATAAGAAATATTATACATTTTTAAATACGCTGTCTAATAAAAGCATCATCTCTATCTGTGACATCCCAGATTTTTAAAATTTAATAAATAAAATTCTTATTATCTGATGTTTTGAGTTTAAGTATGTGAATACGTGTCATATATGGTGAAATATGTGAAGATAATTTAAATATTAATGTTAATATTTATTGGAGTAAATAAATATTTTAATTGAATTATTTATTGAGTTAAATAAATAATTATGTGATTATTATGGAGTAATGTAATTAAGTGTAGTATATTAATTAAATGAATATTTAGTATTTAATTTAATTGATATAATGATTTTATGTTATAGTTCTAATTTAATGGAGATAATTAAATTAGATGAGTAATGTGATGAGTGTTACATGCAATTATAATTAGCAATTAATTGTAATTATGTGACAATTTTATGTGCTTAATTGATGTTAGACTTTTAATTAATTAAATTAGAATGTTAAGATTTAATTAATTAAAGGG
Organism: Panax stipuleanatus; assembly: GCA_020205555.1. Lineage (NCBI taxonomy): Eukaryota > Viridiplantae > Streptophyta > Magnoliopsida > Apiales > Araliaceae > Panax > Panax stipuleanatus. The sequence continues at coordinate 35,255,125 of CM035120.1, forward strand.
TAACATTAAAGTATGTGTTAAAAGAATTTATTTAAAATAAAGAAAAGAGGTTTTAAATGATTTTTTCCAAACAAGGCCCTTACTTTTGTTTTAAAATTGTTTTACCCAAACATGACCTTAACTACTAAAAATCTGTTTTTAAAATAACTTGTTTTGCCAAACAAGCCTTAGGGCTTTTTAAATTTCAAATGTTGTAACTTATATATATTAAATGCAATTATGGTATTAAAGGATGATTTAATTGGGAGTTAAATATATATTATATAGTTATACATATAATATATATGATATCAGTTTACGTTTTGTAAAAACTACGTTAATTCTTAACCTAAGTCTAAAACAAAGAAAAAGGTTAGTCTGTGTTAGAGAGAAAACACAAAGAAAGATGGAGTGAAAAGAGAAGAAGAAGAAAGAAAAAGAAGAGGAAAGGAGGAAAGCCTTGAGAGAGTCATTGCTAAACCTCACCATCTTCTTACTCACTAAGCATCAAGGGTATGATTTTAACCCTTGTATTTTAAAGATTTTGTTTTATATTTTTCATTGTTAGTTCTATGATAATTGAACTTCTATGAAAATTGGTATATACATAATTATATATACATAACGTGTTCATGAGTTTTAATGAATGAATTGATAGATGTTGTAATCCCTTATATGTATACTATAAACGATTTTTCAGAAATTAAAGTATTGTAAAAATAAATTTTTGTAATGGAGAACTTATGTTCTTATGGGTTTATGTGTTGTGGTTGAATTTTAGAATGAAAATTTGGGAATTTATATGTGTTATTATGCCTAATTAGAATTGGTTATGATGTTATGTTCAATTACGAAGAGATTGTACGTGTGGTAACTTGATTTGGTTGAGAATTGAAATTACAGTAAATGTTTTTTTTTTGGAAAAATATAAGTTTTTGTAAAAATGTTAAATTTGAGTTTTTCAAAACCTTTGATTTTCATAATTTGGACAAATTCAGTGATTGGTAGTATATATAGCATGTGTATCATTACATATGTATGATTTACAATGAATATGTTGCTTGTAATTTCCATTTGTTGGCATGTTGGGTTTAATCGATGAAACAGGGAGGCTGCACTGCCTGCTTCTGTCTGCGTACCTGCGCAGCTGCGCCGGTAGCACAGCCAGAAGCAGCGCAGCTGCGCCACTGGGTTTTCTCAGGCTGGTCACCTGCGCAGCTGCGCTGGTGCCAAGGCTTGAGGCTGCGCAGCTGCGCTGTGTCCTGGGCAGAGGCAGTGAGTTTTATTTAAGTGTGCAGTTTATTTTTATGACTACGTTACATTGTTGCTAGAATAATGATCATATATTTAAGTTGCAATAGCATGTTGATAACATGAATTTGACAATTTGGTAATTGTAAAAGAAAAGAGGTTTTGAAAACCTTAAAGTATTAATTGAATTATTGTTTAATGGTGAATTGGTTAATTATAATTTGTATAATTATAATCAAGAGTAAATGTTTAAATTAAATTATAATTTTTGTTAAATTCTAATGAATATTAGTTGATTTATTTTAATCAATTAGATGTTAATTTAAATTATAATTTATGTAATTATAATTTAATAAATGCATGTTTAATTATGGATTATAAATTGATAATTGCATGATTAATTATAATTTGTGTAATTATAATGCATGATATAGTTTAATTGATTATAAGTTATAATTTGTTTAATTATAACTTAATATGTGATTATAATTTGGAATAATATAATCAAGGTAAAAGTGTAATTTAAATTATAATTTATATAATTATAATTTAATGAGGGCATGAATAGAAATTGAGTATTTATAATCTAAGTAATTTGTTAAGTTAAGTATGCTTAAATTATGATTTAATGCATGATGTAGTTGATTCATTATAAATTATGATTGTTTAATTGTAGTTTGATTAAAGTGGATGTTTAAATCATAATTTGTTTAATTATAATATAAAGAGTATGTAATTATTAGTTGATTAATCATGAGAAATATAATATGATTATGTGATGTGATTAATTATGTGGTAATTAATTATTAACTTATTAGTTAAAGAGGAATGAGTTAACCTAAAGTGGATAACTAAATATTAGGATTAGCTATGTGATAATTAACTGATATTGTTAATTATACATAAGGTTTGACAGCGAGTGTCAAACGAGTAAATAGAAGAGAATTAGAAAGTATAAAGTATTATTTACTTAGACATTTGATAAGCATTGCTAGGTGACTATTAAATTGATGCGTATGGTAATACGTTATGTAGGATCATGAAGCAGATTATATTAAGCTGTTTTTCGGTAATTGGTAATCTACGAGTCAGGCAAGTCTTTCGGTTCCTATTTTCTATGTGAACTTGATGATATTATGAACTGTTTTAAATTGTATTGCAAAGAGTATGCTATGTTGTATATGTTGCAAGCATGAAATGTTAAAGTCAATTTATGACTACATTGATTGATTTAATAATGTTGATTGAGTAAGGAACTCAATCTTTATATTTGTTATGTGATTAAAGCATGCATCCCATGTTACTTTAATGTTGAGCATGTTAATTATGTGCTATGTGATGCATGAAAACTGTTAAATCTTGCTGAGCTGTCGAGCTCACTCTTGCAAATAACCATTTTTGCAGGTCAAGGATGCAAGGTAAACATACGTGTTAAGTGATTTATAGAGATCAATGTTCAAGAATATTAATTTTGTTAAATTTCAAATTGTAGTTGATGTTTTCATTGTAACTTAATTGTTAAGTTGTAAGTTGAGCTATCCAACGTATAATGGATATTGCTTAGTGATGTAAGACTTTGTATAGTCCTTTCGTTGTATTGATTCATGTAATAGAATTAAATCAAATATTTGTAATGTTAAGGTTGCGATTCAGGGCAATATAGAAAGGAAGTTTATAAAAGTTTAAAATATTCCGCATTTTTAGTGATTTTAATATCGAATAATGATGTAGAGATAGATTAAAGATGTATTGCTAACGATCGAGGATGAGAATTATATTGTATGAATTTTGGAGTCGTTACAGTTGGTATCAAAGCTGATAGGTTATACACCTTAGGTAAGAGTACCTTAGGCTATGACCTTAGAGAATGAGAAGTTAAGTTATGTATAACGAAAAGGTGATTCCTTTCACATACGTAGAAGTGTAGGATGTGTGAAGTCCTAGTAATGTTATAAGAAGAAAGTGAGGATAATTAGGAATGAAATTCGAATAAAATATTGAGCTATATGAATGGAATTAAAAATTTTTAAAATAAGAGTTAATAAATAAACAAGATTCAAAGAAGAATCTTGAAGAGATATGAAGATGAGAATCAGGAGTTACCTAACTCCAATAATAAAGATGACGAATAACAATGAATAGACGAAGTCTATAAGTTTAAAAGAATAATACAATTATGATATAACATGATGAAAGGAAAAGATAAGAAGTTTTCAAATAAAACGATAATGAGATAAGGAATAATCATAAGGAAGATGATTATATAATAAGATCACGACGTAATATCTTTTAAATTGTAAAGGACAGATGGTCTATAATGATTGAATGGTTATAGTTGAGACTATAACGAGAATGTACTATGATATAGTACGCGATTAACTCACGAGGAGTTATAAATGATGGGATACAGGAAGTATGTATCGAGTATAGAACGAGATATTATAAGTAAGATAGAGTTAAGTGGAATTTCAATTAAGGACTCATGTGGTGGCGGAGTTGTACAAACTTCTGTATGGGCAGGATTTTGTGCTTACACTTGGTTTATCATACTGATAATCGTTGGAAGGTTGGTGTCGCGCTATCGATATATATATGACGAGAAGGTGATTCTTTTCTCATATTACATTTGATAGTTAGAGTCAATAGAGATTAGATTAGATGATATTAACATTACGTTAGATGATCTTAAGGTTAGGCGAGTTCTTAAAACTCATACTATGGTAAGATCGTGACCCATAATCGTATATATGTTTTGAACCCCTAAGTATATGGACAGTCTCTGATCAGTTCTTTGACTACGTATTGCTAGGACAAGTTCTTAAACTCATATTATTGTGGCAAGTTCCTGAACTTCCAAAGTGTGGTAAGTTCGATGAACTATACTGGGTATAGAAAGTTTATAATATATAAAGCATTGATGTTGTTTAAGGTTGATAGAATGATTACGTAATGATGGAGTAAAGATTTATATTGATGGAGAAAGTTTTTATATTCTAAATCTCTTCGCTTTGCTAGTTTTTCAAAATTTATTGACTTCGTGCTGATGTTGCACTTCTGTTTTCTTGAAAAACATTGGATCAATGATGGAACCAATGAATTTTTAAAATAGTGCTATTATTACATGTCTATGCTAATTGCTTCAGCTAGACAAAATGATTTTAAATCTTCAAAATGTATTTCATATGCATCATTTGATATGGTGTAAAAACAATCGAGAAAGTTATCAATGCAGTTAAACCTAGTGTTGGATGTGATCGTATGATCGTCAGCCCACTATGGTATGATGTAGTATGACGACGTCATGTAATGACGAAATCCTCAACGTATCATTACTACGGTACGGTATCAGGATATTATGAAAAGATTTACTTATTATTTTACTTTCCTTAAAAAAAAGAAAGATTTATTTACTTTTAGTTTCCTTAAACGAAAAAAAATATATATATATTATTTTATTGAGTTGGTTAAAAATATAAATATAAATATATATATATATATTTCGATTGATGTCTTGCTTGAAGTCTATGCTACTTGATTTAGCTAGACGAATGTTGAAAGATGTTTATGAAATTCGAGCGTTCTTGGTCAAACTATGCCAAACCAAATTATTTTGGTGCGGATTCAGATGTTAAGAAGCTGAGTTGAACAACCCTATAAAAGGGGGACATGTTATCGGAGACAATAGTTTTGAGTGTAACGCATATAGTCGTTACGATGTACTACGTTTGGGCCCGACGTAGGGGTGCGATAGGCTGGCCACCTAGAGTACCGATGCGGTTTTATAGTGTGAAGTACCGGGGGTGAAGCACTAATAAACCTAGAAAGAAGTTCAAGGTCTGGTGACCACTCAGCATGAATTGGAATCTTTTAAATTCCTGTTATTTATATTGCTTCCCAATTATTGAACAATTGTGGAAGATTCTTATTATTCTGAAGGTGAAGGTGGCAAGAATGATATTCCCAAGAAAGAAATAGTTGTGAAACACAATAAGTGAGTGAATAAGATCAACGTAAAATCTACTTTGATAGATTGAATGAATGAAGATTAATAAAAATTTCGAGGACGAAATTCTTAGAAGAATGGGTGAATGTGATAACCTGAATAATTATAGATGGTGAATTATGTAGTATATTAATTCGACGAGTAAAGTATGTAGTAATGAACGAGTTAGAGAATATATAATATTTGAAACATAATTGTGTTTAATTTAGGGTTACGAAACAAAACCTAGAATTTGTTGAAGAACTGAATGTAGTAGAATATATATGTATAACCTATATTAATGTAATGTGTTGAAGTTATTCAACGATAAATGTTTTTAAAAAAATTGGATGAAAACCTGAGTAAGGTAGGGTTTTGGTGATTCCGAGGACGGAATCCTTATAAGGAGGGAAGAATGTGACATCCCAGATTTTTAAAATTTAATAAATAAAATTCTTATTATCTAATGTTTTGAGTTTAAGTATGTGAATACGTGTCATATATGGTGAAATATGTGAATCTATGTGAAGATAATTTAAATATTAATGTTAATATTTATTGGAGTAAATAAATATTTTAATTGAATTATTTATTGAGTTAAATAAATAATTATGTGATTATTATGGAGTAATGTAATTAAGTGTAGTATATTAATTAAATGAATATTTAGTATTTAATTTAATTGATATAATGATTTTATGTTATAGTTCTAATTTAATTGAGATAATTAAATTAGATGAGTAATGTGATGAGTGTTACATGCAATTATAATTAGCAATTAATTGTAATTATGTGACAATTTTATGTGCTTAATTGATGTTAGACTTTTAATTAATTAAATTAGAATGTTAAGATTTAATTAATTAAAGGGTAACATTAAAGTATGTGTTAAAAGAATTTATTTAAAATAAAGAAAAGAGATTTTAAATGATTTTTTTTAAACAAGGCTCTTACTTTTGTTTTAAAACTGTTTTACCCAAACATGACCTTAACTACTAAAAATCTGTTTTTAAAATAACTTGTTTTGTCAAACAAGCCTTAGGGCTTTTTAAATTTCAAATGTTGTAACTTATATATATTAAATGCAATTATGGTATTAAAGGATGATTTAATTGGGAGTTAAATATATATTATATAGTTATACATATAATATATATGATATCAGTTTACGTTTTGTAAAAACTACGTTAATTCTTAACCTAAGTCTAAAACAAAGAAAAAGGTTAGTCTGTGTTAGAGAGAAAACACAGAGAAAGATGGAGTGAAAAGAGAAGAAGAAGAAAGAAAAAGAAGAGGAAAGCAGGAAAGCCTTGAGAGAGTCATTGCTAAACCTCACCATCTTCTTACTCACTAAGCATCAAGGGTATGATTTGAACCCTTGTATTTTAAAGATTTTGTTTTATATTTTTCATTGTTAGTTCTATGATAATTGAACTTCTATGAAAATTGGTATATACATAATTATATATACATAACGTGTTCATGAGTTTTAATGAATGAATTGATAGATGTTGTAATCCCTTATATGTATACTATAAACGATTTTTCAAAAATTAAAGTATTGTAAAAATAAAATTTTTAATGGAGAACTTATGTTCTTATGGGTTTATGTGTTATGGTTGAATTTTAGAATGAAAATTTGGGAATTTATATGTGTTATTATGCCTAATTAGAATTGGTTATGATGTTATGTTCAATTACGAAGAGATTGTATGTGTGGTAACTTGAATTGGTTGAGAATTGAAATTACAGTAAATGTTTTTTTTTTTGGAAAAATATAAGTTTTTGTAAAAATGTTAAAATTGAGTTTTTCAAAACCTTTGATTTTCATAATTTGGACAAATTCAGTGATTGGTAGTATATATAGCATGTGTATCATTACATATGTATGATTTACAATGAATATGTTGCTTGTAATTTCCATTTGTTGGCATGTTGGGTTTAATCGATGAAACAGGGAGGCTGCACTGCCTGCTTCTGTCTGCGTACCTGCGCAGCTGCGCCGGTAGCACAGCCAGAAGCAGCGCAGCTGCGCCACTGGGTTTTCTCAGGCTGGTCACCTGCGCAGCTGCGCTGGTGCCAAGGCTTGAGGCTGCGCAGCTGCGCTGTGTCCTGGGCAGAGGCAGTGAGTTTTATTTAAATGTGCAGTTTATTTTTATGACTACGTTACATTGTTGCTAGAATAATGATCATATATTTAAGTTGCAATAGCATGTTGATAACATGAATTTGACAATTTGGTAATTGTAAAAGAAAAGAGGTTTTGAAAACCTTAAAGTATTAATTGAATTATTGTTTAATGGTGAATTGGTTAATTATAATTTGTATAATTATAATCAAGAGTAAATGTTTAAATTAAATTATAATTTTTGTTAAATTCTAATGAATATTAGTTGATTTATTTTAATCAATTAGATGTTAATTTAAATTATAATTTATGTAATTATAATTTAATAAATGCATGTTTAATTATGGATTATAAATTGATAATTGCATGATTAATTATAATTTGTGTAATTATAATGCATGATATAGTTTAATTGATTATAAGTTATAATTTGTTTAATTATAACTTAATATGTGATTATAATTTGGAATAATTATAATCAAGGTAAAAGTATAATTTAAATTATAATTTATATAATTATAATTTAATGAGGGCATGAATAGAAATTGAGTATTTATAATCTAAGTAATGTGTTAAGTTAAGTATGCTTAAATTATGATTTAATGCATGATGTAGTTGATTCATTATAAATTATGATTGTTTAATTGTAGTTTGATTAAAGTGGATGTTCAAATCATAATTTGTTTAATTATAATTTAAAATGAGTATGTAATTATTAGTTGATTAATCATGAGAAATATAATATGATTATGTGATGTGATTAATTATGTGGTAATTAATTATTAACTTATTAGTTAAAGAGGAATGAGTTAACCTAAAGTGGATAACTAAATATTAGGATTAGCTATGTGATAATTAACTGATATTGTTAATTATACATAAGGTTTGACAGCGAGTGTCAAACGAGTAAATAGAAGAGAATTAGAAAGTATAAAGTATTATTTACTTAGACATTTGATAAGCATTGCTAGGTGACTATTAAATTGATGCGTATGGTAATACGTTATGTAGGATCATGAAGCAGATTATATTAAGCTGTTTTTCGGTAATTTGTAATCTACGAGCCAGGCAAGTCTTTCGGTTCCTATTTTCTATGTGAACTTGATGATATTATGAACTGTTTTAAATTGTATTGCAAAAAGTATGCTATGTTGTATATGTTGCAAGCATGAAATGTTAAAGTCAATTTATGACTACATTGATTGATTTAATAATGTTGATTGAGTAAGGAACTCAATCTTTATATTTGTTATGTGATTAAAGCATGCATCCCATGTTACTTTAATGTTGAGCATGTTAATTATGTGCTATGTGATGCATGAAAACTGTTAAATCTTGCTTAGCTGTCGAGCTCACTCTTGCAAATAACCATTTTTGCAGGTCAAGGATGCAAGGTAAACATACGTGTTAAGTGATTTATAGAGATCAATGTTCAAGAATATTAATTTTGTTAAATTTCAAATTGTAGTTGATGTTTTCATTGTAACTTAATTGTTAAGTTGTAAGTTGAGCTATCCGACGTATAATGGATATTGCTTAGTGATGTAAGACTTTGTATAGTCCTTTCGTTGTATTGATTCATGTAATAGAATTAAATCAAATATTTGTAATGTTAAGGTTGCGATTCAGGGCAATATAGAAAGGAAGTTTATAAAAGTTTAAAATATTCCGCATTTTTAGTGATTTTAATATCGAATAATGATGTAAAGATAGATTAAAGATGTATTGCTAACGATCGAGGATGAGAATTATATTGTATGAATTTTGGAGTCGTTACAGTTGGTATCAAAGCTGATAGGTTATACACCTTAGGTAAGAGTACCTTAGGCTATGACCTTAGAGAATGAGAAGTTAAGTTATGTATAACGAAAAGGTGATTCCTTTCACATACGTAGAAGTGTAGGATGTGTGAAGTCCTAGTAATGTTATAAGAAGAAAGTGAGGATAACTAGGAATGAAATTCGAATAAAATATTGAGCTATATGAATGGAATTAAAAAATTTTAAAAGAAGAGTTAATAAATAAACAAGATTCAAAGAAGAATCTTGAAGAGATATGAAGATGAGAATCAGGAGTTACCTAACTCCAATAATAAAGATGACGAATAACAATGAATAGACGAAGTCTATAAGTTTAAAAGAATAATACAATTATGATATAACATGATGAAAGGAAAAGATAAGAAGTTTTCAAATAAAACGATAATGAGATAAGGAATAATCATAAGGAAGATGATTATAGAATAAGATCACGACGTAATATCTTTTAAATTGTAAAGGACAGATGGTCTATAATGATTGAATGGTTATAGTTGAGACTATAACGAGAATGTACTATGATATAGTACGCGATTAACTCACGAGGAGTTATAAATGATGGGATACAGGAAGTATGTATCGAGTATAGAACGAGATGTTATAAGTAAGATAGAGTTAAGTGGAATTTCAATTGAGGACTCATGTGGTGGCGGAGTTGTACAAACTTCTGTATGGGCAGGATTTTGTGCTTACACTTGGTTTATCATACTGATAATCGTTGGAAGGTTGGTGTCGCGCTATCGATATATATATGACGAGAAGGTGATTCTTTTCTCATATTACATTTGATAGTTAGAGTCAATAGAGATTAGATTAGATGATATTAACATTACATTAGATGATCTTAAGGTTAGGCGAGTTCTTAAAACTCATACTATGGTAAGATCGTGACCCATAATCGTATATATGTTTTGAACCCCTAAGTATATGGACAGTCTCTGATCAGTTCTTTGACTACGTATTGCTAGGACAAGTTCTTAAACTCATATTATTGTGGCAAGTTCCTGAACTTCCAAAGTGTGGTAAGTTCGATGAACTATACTGGGTATAGAAAGTTTATAATATATAAAGCATTGATGTTGTTTAAGGTTGATAGAATGATTACGTAATGATGGAGTAAAGATTTATATTGATGGAGAAAGTTTTTATATTCTAAATCTCTTCGCTTTGCTAGTTTTTCAAAATTTATTGACTTCGTGCTGATGTTGCACTTCTGTTTTCTTGAAAAACATTGGATCAATGATGGAACCAATGAATTTTTAAAATAGTGCTATTATTACATGTCTATGCTAATTGCTTCAGCTAGACAAAATGATTTTAAATCTTCAAAATGTATTTCATATGCATCATTTGATATGGTGTAAAAACAATCGAGAAAGTTATCAATGCAGTTAAACCTAGTGTTGGATGTGATCGTATGATCGTCAGCCCACTATGGTATGATGTAGTATGACGACGTCATGTAATGACGAAATCCTCAACGTATCATTACTACGGTACGGTATCAGGATATTATGAAAAGATTTACTTATTATTTTACTTTCCTTAAAAAAAAAGAAAGATTTATTTACTTTTAGTTTCCTTAAACGAAAAAAAATATATATATATTATTTTATTGAGTTGGTTAAAAATATAAATATAAATATATATATATATATATTTCGATTGATGTCTTGCTTGAAGTCTATGCTACTTGATTTAGCTAGACGAATGTTGAAAGATGTTTATGAAATTCGAGCGTTCTTGGTCAAACTATGCCAAACCAAATTATTTTGGTGCGGATTCAGATGTTAAGAAGCTGAGTTGAACAACCCTATAAAAGGGGGACATGTTATCGGAGACAATAGTTTTGAGTGTAACGCATATAGTCGTTACGATGTACTACGTTTGGGCCCGACGTAGGGGTGCGATAGGCTGGCCACCTAGAGTACCGATGCGGTTTTATAGTGTGAAGTACCGGGGGTGAAGCACTAATAAACCTAGAAAGAAGTTCAAGGTCTGGTGACCACTCAGCATGAATTGGAATCTTTTAAATTCCTGTTATTCATATTGCTTCCCAATTATTGAACAATTGTGGAAGATTCTTATTATTCTGAAGGTGAAGGTGGCAAGAATGATATTCCCAAGAAAGAAATAGTTGTGAAACACAATAAGTGAGTGAATAAGATCAACGTAAAATCTACTTTGATAGATTGAATGAATGAAGATTAATAAAAATTTCGAGGACGAAATTCTTAGAAGAATGGGTGAATGTGATAACCTGAATAATTATAGATGGTGAATTATGTAGTATATTAATTCGACGAGTAAAGTATGTAGTAATGAACGAGTTAGAGAATATATAATATTTGAAACATAATTGTGTTTAATTTAGGGTTACGAAACAAAACCTAGAATTTGTTGAAGAACTGAATGTAGTAGAATATATATGTATAACCTATATTAATGTAATGTGTTGAAGTTATTCAACGATAAATGTTTTTAAAAAAATTGGATGAAAACCTGAGTAAGGTAGGGTTTTGGTGATTCCGAGGACGGAATCCTTATAAGGAGGGAAGAATGTGACATCCCAGATTTTTAAAATTTAATAAATAAAATTCTTATTATCTAATGTTTTGAGTTTAAGTATGTGAATACGTGTCATATATGGTGAAATATGTGAATCTATGTGAAGATAATTTAAATATTAATGTTAATATTTATTGGAGTAAATAAATATTTTAATTGAATTATTTATTGAGTTAAATAAATAATTATGTGATTATTATGGAGTAATGTAATTAAGTGTAGTATATTAATTAAATGAATATTTAGTATTTAATTTAATTGATATAATGATTTTATGTTATAGTTCTAATTTAATTGAGATAATTAAATTAGATGAGTAATGTGATGAGTGTTACATGCAATTATAATTAGCAATTAATTGTAATTATGTGACAATTTTATGTGCTTAATTGATGTTAGACTTTTAATTAATTAAATTAGAATGTTAAGATTTAATTAATTAAAGGGTAACATTAAAGTATGTGTTAAAAGAATTTATTTAAAATAAAGAAAAGAGATTTTAAATGATTTTTTTTAAACAAGGCTCTTACTTTTGTTTTAAAACTGTTTTACCCAAACATGACCTTAACTACTAAAAATCTGTTTTTAAAATAACTTGTTTTGTCAAACAAGCCTTAGGGCTTTTTAAATTTCAAATGTTGTAACTTATATATATTAAATGCAATTATGGTATTAAAGGATGATTTAATTGGGAGTTAAATATATATTATATAGTTATACATATAATATATATGATATCAGTTTACGTTTTTGTAAAAACTACGTTAATTCTTAACCTAAGTCTAAAACAAAGAAAAAGGTTAGTCTGTGTTAGAGAGAAAACACAGAGAAAGATGGAGTGAAAAGAGAAGAAGAAGAAAGAAAAAGAAGAGGAAAGCAGGAAAGCCTTGAGAGAGTCATTGCTAAACCTCACCATCTTCTTACTCACTAAGCATCAAGGGTATGATTTGAACCCTTGTATTTTAAAGATTTTGTTTTATATTTTTCATTGTTAGTTCTATGATAATTGAACTTCTATGAAAATTGGTATATACATAATTATATATACATAACGTGTTCATGAGTTTTAATGAATGAATTGATAGATGTTGTAATCCCTTATATGTATACTATAAACGATTTTTCAGAAATTAAAGTATTGTAAAAATAAAAATTTTTAATGGAGAACTTATGTTCTTATGGGTTTATGTGTTATGGTTGAATTTTAGAATGAAAATTTGGGAATTTATATGTGTTATTATGCCTAATTAGAATTGGTTATGATGTTATGTTCAATTACGAAGAGATTGTATGTGTGGTAACTTGAATTGGTTGAGAATTGAAATTACAGTAAATGTTTTTTTTTTTGGAAAAATATAAGTTTTTGTAAAAATGTTAAAATTGAGTTTTTCAAAACCTTTGATTTTCATAATTTGGACAAATTCAGTGATTGGTAGTATATATAGCATGTGTATCATTACATATGTATGATTTACAATGAATATGTTGCTTGTAATTTCCATTTGTTGGCATGTTGGGTTTAATCGATGAAACAGGGAGGCTGCACTGCCTGCTTCTGTCTGCGTACCTGCGCAGCTGCGCCGGTAGCACAGCCAGAAGCAGCGCAGCTGCGCCACTGGGTTTTCTCAGGCTGGTCACCTGCGCAGCTGCGCCGGTGCCAAGGCTTGAGGCTGCGCAGCTGCGCCGTGTCCTGGGTAGAGGCAGTGAGTTTTATTTAAGTGTGCAGTTTATTTTTATGACTACGTTACATTGTTGCTAGAATAATGATCTTATATTTAAGTTGCAATATCATGTTGATAACATGAATTTGAAAATTTGGTAATTGTAAAAGAAAAGAGGTTTTGAAAACCTTAAAGTATTAATTGAATTATTGTTTAATAGTGAATTGGTTAATTATAATTTGTATAATTATAATCAAGAGTAAATGTTTAAATTAAATTATAATTTTTGTTAAATTCTAATGAATATTAGTTGATTTATTTTAATCAATTAGATGTTAATTTAAATTATAATTTATGTAATTATAATTTAATAAATGCATGTTTAATTATGGATTATAAATTGATAATTGCATGATTAATTATAATTTGTGTAATTATAATGCATGATATAGTTTAATTGATTATAAGTTATAATTTGTTTAATTATAACTTAATATGTGATTATAATTTGGAATAATTATAATCAAGGTAAAAGTATAATTTAAATTATAATTTATATAATTATAATTTAATGAGGGCATGAATAGAAATTGAGTATTTATAATCTAAGTAATGTGTTAAGTTAAGTATGCTTAAATTATGATTTAATGCATGATGTAGTTGATTCATTATAAATTATGATTGTTTAATTGTAGTTTGATTAAAGTGGATGTTCAAATCATAATTTGTTTAATTATAATTTAAAATGAGTATGCAATTATTAGTTGATTAATCATGAGAAATATAATATGATTATGTGATGTGATTAATTATGTGGTAATTAATTATTAACTTATTAGTTAAAGAGGAATGAGTTAACCTAAAGTGGATAACTAAATATTAGGATTAGCTATGTGATAATTAACTGATATTGTTAATTATACATAAGGTTTGACAGCGAGTGTCAAACGAGTAAATAGAAGAGAATTAGAAAGTATAAAGTATTATTTACTTAGACATTTGATAAGCATTGCTAGGTGACTATTAAATTGATGCGTATGGTAATACGTTATGTAGGATCATGAAGCAGATTATATTAAGCTGTTTTTCGGTAATTGGTAATCTACGAGCCAGGCAAGTCTTTCGGTTCCTATTTTCTATGTGAACTTGATGATATTATGAACTGTTTTAAATTGTATTGCAAAGAGTATGCTATGTTGTATATGTTGCAAGCATGAAATGTTAAAGTCAATTTATGACTACATTGATTGATTTAATAATGTTGATTGAGTAAGGAACTCAATCTTTATATTTGTTATGTGATTAAAGCATGCATCCCATGTTACTTTAATGTTGAGTATGTTAATTATGTGCTATGTGATGCATGAAAACTGTTAAATCTTGCTGAGCTGTATAGCTCACTCTTGCAAATAACCATTTTTGCAGGTCAAGGATGCAAGGTAAACATACGTGTTAAGTGATTTATAGAGATCAATGTTCAAGAATATTAATTTTGTTAAATTTCAAATTGTAGTTGATGTTTTCATTGTAACTTAATTGTTAAGTTGTAAGTTGAGCTATCTGACGTATAATGGATATTGCTTAGTGATGTAAGACTTTGTATAGTCCTTTCGTTGTATCGATTCATGTAATATAATTAAATCAAATATTTGTAATGTTAAGGTTGCGATTCAGGGCAATATAGAAAGGAAGTTTATAAAAGTTTAAAATATTCCGCATTTTTAGTGATTTTAATATCGAATAATGATGTAAAGATAGATTAAAGATGTATTGCTAACGATCGAGGATGAGAATTATATTGTATGAATTTTGGGGTCGTTACACTATCTGCCACTAAAATACAAATATAAAAAGTATAGGGAAATGTGGCACAACCGCCCAACAACTAACAGAGGCCTATCAAAAGATATAGAGAAAAATATATCAGAAGAAATCTATGATATCTATATCACCCTGTCGATCAACTTGCTGTAACTCCTCCCGAGTCACTAAATCTCTGCCAGAGGGGATGTTGGGCCGATAGAGAGGAGGATCTGCACCAGTGTAACTGCCAGAATATAGACCACCTGATGGACAAATGTGCCCGATCCAATCATTGGGTTAAACTGGTAATCTGGTCTAAGTGAGTAGGCTCTCGAATGCAGGCTATCCAGTCTGTCATCATAACAGACCCAGGAACCATGTCTGCCATGAACTGAGTGGCGCGGGTCTGAACCCCAATAGTGCGAGAACTCCACCAGCGATAAAATGCCTCTTGGGTGTGAGGACCCTCTGATCGGGTGAAGCCATCCAAGTCCATCATGGGAATGTCTGCGACTGGCTGAGATAGGGACTAATATTGCCTAGCAGGAGGAAGGAGTGGAATACAAATCTCTCTTGTGATGCTCCTTATAGCCCGCTCTCCCAAGTAGAGCTCCCAGCCTCCATCAGTCAAAAGGGGAATCCGATGAGTGGAAAATGTAAAATCTACCCCGGCTGGGAATCCATCCTCAAAATCGGCTGTCAGATAATTAGGGGTGTAAGGAACCCACATGATAATAGCAACGGTCAATAGCTCCAACTGTAAGCGGGAATGAGTACACCCCTCTTCTACAAGGACCTCTGTAAAGGTGGAATAATGCCACCGCCGTCCTCGTGGATAGGTCTCCAGACCTAGAGTAGTAGACGACCGTAGGCAATGGAGCCTCTCATATGCCCAAAACTGAAAGTGCAAAGATTAAATGTCCTTAGTGATAATGATTGGCAATCTAAATGAGAGAAATTGAATGGTGAAAGAAAAATTACTCACCAGCAGAAAGGTGTAAAAACCCAGCCAAGCCTCCGTCATGCCCTCAGAGCGTAGGCGCATCCCACAAAGAAAATATGTGAAGGTGAAGGAGCCCCAATCAAAATCCCTGATGCGCTCCACATCCCGAGTGGCGCTAACTAGAGCAAAACAGACCGTCAAGGAGTTTTCCGCTATGAATCAACCCCTGATGATGACCAGGAACAATCACCAAAGAATGCGATCTCTAAGCCTCTAATCATCAGGAAGAGGCTCAGTCAAAGCTCCACTCTGGGCATCCACACTCAAGGACCCAGAATGGACAGTCCGACCCTTAATGGCCATCCTAAGACTCCCAGGAGGGATCGAAGGACAGAAGGTGAAATATCAGCCACCAAAGGCCCTGGCTCACCTGTAAACTCCAATCCTGTGATGAATCGCCAATCCATCGGTGTCATCATAATCTCATAGTCCAATAAGTGAAGAGACTAGGTCTGGTGGAAACAGCGCTAAGATAAAGCACGCAAATAGCCCCAAGGACAATGACGGGGAGGAATAGAGAAGAAGGCCTCGAAACCCCAAGAGTTTACTATAGCCTGGTACTCCGGATAGAGAGTCTGATACAAGGAATGAACGCTAAACCAGTTTCCCCTAGGCTGAGTAAAGTCGGGAACCTACATCAAATTACAAATCAAGATTATGCCCTTTGTCCCAGAAGTGGCAAAAGGAAGAAAATTCTAGAATAAAAACTTCTGTTACCTCATTGGCGTAGAGATAGATCGAAGAATGATGCCTCAAATAATCCAAAAGCTCCGAAATTGTCACAATAATTGTTGCAAGCTCCCTACGCGGAGCAGTAGTAGGTGCGGGGTCCACAACAGGGACATCCTCCTCGTTG
The DNA here is from genome assembly GCA_020205555.1 of Panax stipuleanatus. Classification (NCBI taxonomy): domain Eukaryota; kingdom Viridiplantae; phylum Streptophyta; class Magnoliopsida; order Apiales; family Araliaceae; genus Panax; species Panax stipuleanatus. The sequence continues at coordinate 35,272,173 of CM035120.1, forward strand.
TCCACATCATCCGGCCTATCAACCTGGATAGGACGAATCACTAACTCAGCCAACCAGCGAGGTTGCCGGGCTGGACGAGGCTGAGGGACATCAGAAGCTCTCCTCCTCCTCACACCTGTAGAGACTCTGCGAGAGCTGCTTGGTATATCTGAATCCATAACCTGAACAGAATCTCCAAATCACCTCAGAAAGGGTGAGGTAAGTTTCAAACTTACAGCTTATTAAAATTAAATCATTGTTTCATGCATAGTCTAAGTCCTAAAGCATGCATGAGTTTAACATACATCCAAGTAGAGTTAAAATTGCATGTTCATTCAATGTTGTGGCTCGTGAAAAAATTTCGCCAGAGTTTCCTTTGTAAAATGGACTAACCGGATGCACGTAGGCATAACTAGGTGGCCATTCAGTAGCACACCAACCCAAAATCATGAGCATTTCATATATATGAAAAACATAAAAATTAAACTCCCCATGGAAGCTAAATTACCATGTGTATTTTTATTTGAAAATCTTTGCTCAGTTGTCGTCAAATAGGATGAATAAACTGGTGAAAAAGGGCGTCAAATAACTGTCTCATAAATTAGTTTTTTTCACGTCAATACGTTCAGTATTGTAAAATATAAGCATTTACTAAGTCTGAAATTTTATCAAGTCATATGAGCATGCATATTCGCTATATTGTGTTTAGAAGCATTCTGTATGAAATCTAATGTTCTAATGGTCAAAACTTAAAAAGAAAGGATGTAAATGTTACCGGAATTGTGCAGAACGATTGTACAGTGATAGATTTTGCAACAAGCAGCCCGAACTCAGTAGATATGAAGAGAAACTTTTGGATTTTCTATATAGTTCAACTTGAAAATGACTTGTGAAAGCCACGGGGGGACTAAAATAGACCCGCGGGGAGCCGCAGATCTACCTGCGGTTGCCACAAGTAAACCCGCGGTCACCCAAGGTGGGCTCCACCCTCTACAATTTGGTCCAAATAAAGTTGAAGAGGAGTTCCCAGAAGCTGAAAAGTCAAATCAGGGAAAAAAGTGTTACGTGATTGAATAGAAAAGGCCTGAAATCCTGAATCTGGGTGTCAAATTCCTGATGAAATAAAATCTTCATGTAAGCCATTGGTATGATCCCTGATATATTACTTGGAATGCCAAGGATGGAAATTACTGAAAATTGCCTCTGTCAAAGCATCAGGAAGGTACGGCGTTGTGAACAGTTAATTTTGAATGCGTCAAATTATCAAGACTTTACCAAGGGTATGACTTATCAAAAAGATACCCCCAACATCGATATCAGGTATGTACGACATTGCAAACTGTTGGCAACAACTCAAGCGTGGCATCGAGAAAGATCCAGTGATGAAAGCCGTTGAGAACTGCTTCAACGAAGATCAGAGTATCTGATATTATAAACTGTTGGCGACAAATCCAGCATGGCATAGGGAAAGATCATGTGATGAAAACCATTGAGAACTGCTTCAATGAAGATCAAAGTATCTGATATGGTAAACAGTTGGCGACAACACCAGCATAGCATTAGTAAAGATCCGATGATGAAAATTATGGGAAAATCTCTTCCTCGAGGAGGACCGATGATGGGATCTGTAATATAAATCCCCAGCTGAGGAATCAAATTCAAGTAAGTTCAATCGACCTTTGTAAACTACCGTTCGAGTAGGTATCGAGGAGGTTCGATGATGGCCAAACCCTGCAAACTATCGTTCGAGTAGGCTTCAAGTCAGTTCAACCGACCGTTGTAAACTACCATTCGAGTCGGCATCGAGGAGGTTCGATGATGGTCAAACCCTGCAAACTACAGTTCGAGAAGGCTTCAAGTCAGTTCAACCGACAGTTGTAAACTACCGTTTGAGTAGGCATCGAGGAGGTTCGATGATGGTCAAACCCTGCAAACTACCGTTCGAGTAAACTTTAATTCAATTCAACCGACCATTGTAAACTACCATTCGAGAAGGCATCAAGGAGGTTCAAAAAATGGTCAACCCTGCAAACTACCGTTCGAGTAGGTTTAAAATCAAATCAGTTCAGTTGATCGTTGAAAACTACTGTTCGGGTAGGTATCGAGGAGGTTCGATGATGGTCAAATTGTTGTCAAGTACTATTCGAATAGATAGTAAGAATTTTATCCCTGATAGAAACGTCGACATCAAGCGGAAAGTAATTCAAACCTTTGGCGACAACCCTAACGTAAGATCCGATGATGTAAACCGGTGCAAACTATCATCGGAATAAGACTCCCCAGCAGCCAAAAAAAAAGAAAAAAAATAAAAAGAGAGGAAATTCCTCCCGTTTCAGCTCTTAACCCTACCTACAGTGTTCCAAACTTCAATATTCTTCTTTCTAAGCACTTGTATACGTATATATACAAACATATCAAGTTTTAATTATTGCAAAACAGAGTTTTCAAGCCTCAAAAGCTATTTAAAGCCTTTCTCGCTGTACACTGTGAGATTTCTTCAAATCTGAAGCTTTTTACTACCTTCATATATATATATATATATATATATATATATATATTTATAGCTTTTAGTTTCGTCTGGATTGCAAATCTGTGGCTTTTCTGGCTTTAATATTTTTATATATAAGTATATATATACATTTATAAGTGCTATTTCAGCCTAGATTTCAAATCTATGGCTTTTCTTGTTCTAATATATATATATATATATATATATATATATATATATATATATATATATATATTTCTATTGATCAGTCACGCCTGAATTATAAATCTATGGCTCTTTCCAGCTTTAATATATATATATATTTCTATTGATCAGTCACGCCTGAATTGTAAATCTGTGGCTCTTTCCAACTTTAATATATATAATTAATATATATATATATATATATATATTATTTATTTAATGTGATTAAATATCAATTTTAACTATTCATTTGATGTAAACTTGTTCTAATGTAAAGGTTGTGGACTAGATTTATCTAAATCTAGTCATATCTAACATTTAACCGGTTCAAAAGTTGTAAAACTAGAACCTTTGAGCTAGAATGACTAAGATTTATTTAAATCTAGTTTTCTTTCTAGTTTTATAAATATTAAGCAACTACGCGACCCTATATCTATATCTTGAGGGAACAGGAAGCTTGGCTAGGCGCATACAAGGATTTAACTGATGAATCCTTTGTTTTGCGACGTCTGGATATTCATTTGCATCTTATTTCTATATATCTGTCATGCAAGCTTTTTGATGAAATTGTGTGAGCCTAGGAATCACGGAATCTACGATCAATCACAAGGATCTAGATCCGATTCCCACGACGGGCAAATTTGAACTGTAAATACAGCTTGTAGGCCTTTTGTAAATGTAAATAAGAGGCACCTTAAAACGGCTATCCAGATTTAAGGTCTGAACATAGTAAATTGTGGTTTGCGGAGCTCAATAACTTTCATGCCCATAAGAGGTCCGACACTTTTGTAGATATTTATTTTTGCTTTGCATATCCAATAAAATCAAAATCAAGCCGAATACTGAATAAAATGGAAGTATCAAAAGGCTTCAATTCCTATGTTAGCGAAATGGTTTGAAAACCATCTTTCAAAACATCACTTTCATATCTTGTCTAAAAAAGAATTTTTATTAAATCAAACCCTTCGTATATAGGTCCAACGAAGCACATCACTACTTTCAAATAAAGCACTTAAGACCAATTACTACAAGACACACACACACACACACACACACATATAATCAAGGAAATTGAAAAGACGCGATAACAGTGTTTCACAGAAGTCGGGGGGTTCCTATTACTTTCTCCTGCTTAATCAAGCCCCTGAACTCTATGAAATCACAGTTTCCAAGACCAAGCAAACATAGTCCAGAAATTGGGCCATATTGCAAAACTTTCAAAACTCGGTTGAGTTGGTACAACCATTTTAACTCATACCAATTGGCGACTCTGTAAAATCAAACCTTTCAAATTGTCGACATTATATGTGTGACAAAGGAGAATTTTGTAAATTATTTTAAATATTTATTGAATTAAATAAATATTTTTAATGATTTATTTATTGAGTTAAATAATTATTTGATAGAATTGTGGTAGATTAATTTAATTATGTGTGCTACATCGATTAAATTAATGTGGAGATTTTTTATATTTCAAGTATATATTTAATTGAGTTTATGTAAATAAATGAATTATTTAATAAGCATAATGTTATTCTAATTAATTTAATAATTAATTAGAGATTCAATTATTTGACATAATTAATAAATGAGAATTTTAATTATGTGATGATGTGATTTAATGTGTAATATCATACTTTATTTAATTAATTTAAATAAGATTATTTGATTAACTAGGGTGTAACAAATAAACTATATAATAACACTTTAATTAAATTAATGGGAAAGAAGGAATAAAAGAGAATAGCCCAACAGGCCCTTAAGGGAATGGGTGTCAGTTAATTTGATTTAACTACTCCCCACTACCCCTGACAGTTATATATATATTATACGTATATGTATTAGACTTATATTATATATATCTGTTAAGTTCAGACTTCATTATATCATATACTTTAGAGAAAACAAAGAGAGAAATTGAGAGAGAATTGTGACTTGAAGAGAGAAAAGTGAAGAATTCAAAGTTGTTATCATCATTAAACAGAGTTAGCAAGGGTAATCCCTTCATCCCAATTTTATATTTCACGTATAATATTTTCTCCAACAAACCCAATTTTAAATTCTCTATAACTAAATTGTATTGATGATTGTTGTATATATGATGATATATGTATTAATATATGTTCATACTTTTAATTAAGTTTTGTAACTTTACTTGTATTTAGCAAGTATTCTAAACTCAAATCAGTTATTGAACAAACTTTTTATTCTCGAACTATTATCATGATGCAAGTTCTTATTCTTGTTTATTCAGGTCAAGATTCATATGATATATTATAGTTCTCTTAAAGTATTACTTCAGTTATTACAATACTTATTCGATTGTATACTCTTGAGATTTATTATTCGATTTGAATATCGTTTATTGTCGAACCTTGTACGACTAGCGAACTCTTATTGATTTGACTAGTTCATAGTTGATGAACGTTCTAAATTCTAGAACTAGTATTGGGCTTATCCAAACCAAACTTCATTTGGTGCGGACTCTGATGTCAAACTGAGATGAGCAACCCTTTTATAGGGGATTATTTACGCGTTAGTGTTGAGATGATGTGCACATTATAGTACTTAGGGCTGATCCCCCTAAGTACGAGTAGTAGAGTCCATATAGTCTTATGACTGTTAAAGGTTTAAAGTAGAGATACTTGACAACCTAGGACATAGTTCATGGTCTTATGACCCTCAGATGTACTTTTGATTCTTGTTATTCATTCTTGATTCAAAAGCCGAGCTTTCTTTATTTAGAATTCCTTGATTCACTCGCATGTTATTATCATTGTTATATTATTATACTTGTGGGCAATCGTGCTCACTCTTGCATAATAACATTGCAACTAAGATTGAAAGGACAGACGAGCCTTCATCTAGCAAGGGCAGGGGAAAGGTTAACAAGTGATGAAGACTTGTTATTTCATTTGAGATTATTATGTTTAAAGACTATGATGTTGTTAAGACTTATGTATTTATTTACGTTTTCGCACATGATGTTTAAGGTTAGTTCAACCTGGGATTTATTTATTATTCAGATATTGTAACCATAAAGGGAGATGTTTTTATCTATTTCATGTGATGCATTGATTATGGGTAAATAAATATGTGATATTTGTACAGTGAACACCAAATCCCGTGGAAATTGAAGTACTCGAATTTGGGGGTGTAACGCCCGAGAAAATCGATCGTTTATGTAAATGAATTTTTATTTGATTTATTGAATAAAATTTGGATTATTTGCTTACTAAACTGAGTAAGCTAATTGTAGGTCATTTTATGACCTAGAGAATGAAGAAATGAGTAGGATTCTGGCTACGTGCTTGGAATAAATGATATGAATTTATAAGACGAAAATAAAAGGTTTCCGAGAATAAAAAATATTTTGGGAAAAGACGAAATAGACACTATTTAACCCTAAGGATTAGGGTTTGATCCTATGCCATTCCGACAGTTCGAAATGTCAGAATGACGTTTTATCGAAAGATTTGACGGTAATATACCGTGAAAAGTTAAGTTAGCCGAGAAAAGTTTTCTCGGGAGGAAAAGTACGGGAATCACTATTCGTCCGTTTCTGCTCGGGAATTTATTTTGAAATTCTGAGAAATGCGTAATGATAAGATTTCGATACGAGATGGAATATGTAATAATATTTCATTTATGACTCACGAAGTTTTCGCGTAAGGACTAAAAATCCTAACGGTTAAGGAAAGTGATCTAATGAAATAATTATTTACGTATAATAATAAATGATTACGGTACGGAAAGAATACGTGTATAATATGAGGTATTATACAAGAATAATACGGAGAGAATACGAGAAATATACAACGTACAATACAGATTTTTATACGGAGTAAATACGTTAAAACTAATTGAATTGGAACTAAAAGTTGATAAGTTTGACCCGTGGGTCGAACCATTGGGTAAACGGGTGGTTTTAACCCATGGTTCAACCCACAACCCATGTTGGACATGGGGAAACAAGGCCACATGGGAGCATGTGGGAGCACAAGGGGGGGACATGGTTGGGCATGTGCTAGCACATGGGCCTTAACTTAGTGGGAAAGAAAGGAGAGGAGGTGGGAATAGTAGAGGAGGTTGGGCCTAAATTACCATCCTACCCTAACTCTTGCCAACTTCTATAAATATAGAGCTTGCACTTCATTATTTTATTGTTTGATAATTCTTCCAACAAAGAGATAGAGAGAGAAAGAAGAAGAAGAAGCTAGATTGAGCTTTGCCTAGTTAACTCATCAATCAAGAAGGAAGAAGACCATTGAGTCTCCATACTCACTCCACAAAGAACACAAAAGGTATAACCATAAGAAAGTATATAAACATCATCTTTTCTTTCAATATTAATGTTGATAGAGAAGTGTTAAAGAAAGCTTGAACCCTAAGATGTTATAAGGAGGGCTTAATAGTGAACTAAGAACCTTAACAAGCCATGCATGATGGAAGACTAAGAATTGATTAGGTACTAATAATGGACTTAATGAATTCATAGGAAATGGACTAATGAACATGTGAAACCATGAAAAACATAAATGTTTTGAATGATTAGAATTAGTAATAATCAACCATGGGATTGATTCCAAGTGGTTTGGAGTAATAATAATGAAGAACGAAGATTCAACGAAAGTTACGTGATTAGACGATAATCGTCGAAAACGTAAATTTCTCGGATTAGAAGTCAAAACTCGCTGTGAGCATCAAAAATGATGGTTTTCAATTGCAACACATGAATTTAGGTAAAGAAGACTTGCGAGGGAAAGAACGGATTGATTCCGACTTAAAACGAAGATTTGAGCGTCGAATGTTCACGAACGTTTAACGAAAATGTAAAAAAATAGACTAATCGGTGAATTTCTCGCTGACGAATTCGAAAATGAATTTCAACTTGATAGGATGGTAGAGCATGTCGTTTATGAACTTTTGGCTTTGGAACGAACCAATTCCGAGTTATAACGATCAAGTTACGGACTCCGGAATTTCAGAATTTTCAAAGACTTAAAAAAAAAATTGAGTTGTAGAGCTAGCGCCGCAGCGCCAGCCAATAGGCTTAAGCCGGCGCCGCAGCACCACACCCGAGAGAAAGCTCTGGAGAGTAGCGCTGCAGCGCCACTCCAAGGGCAATATCTGGCGCCGCAGCGCCAGCATGGGAGAAAAGTTGTCATTGTTAATAATTACTTAACCTTTTGCATATCATTAAGGGGCTAGTAAATGATGTAATGTAAACCTTAAACAACATGTTTAAGTAAGAGTTTATGAAAATTAAATGTTAAATAAACGTAATTAAACTTAAGTTTTGAACGTTAACCAAAACTAAGTTAAGGAACAAGTTAAATACTCGTTTAATCATCATGCCTAGTGATGATTAAGAAGAGCTGGTTTATAACATAGGATGTTAATAAACCGTAATGGACATTAAATAACTTAAATGAATGTTATTAATTTAACATTTTGATTAAGTTATACAAGAAGGAGAAGTTAGGCTATACTTGGTATATCGATGATGAATTCTCATAGGTATGCTTTGTGTTATGCTTTGTAGACGTTGTAAAGACTGAATAGACTACATGTAAAGGTTAAAAAGACGCAAAGGCAAGTTTTCTAACTTCGTTCATATTTTACTATGAATGCAAGTTTTCTAAACCCTTGTCTATACATTATGGTTGGACAAGAGGTCATTGTGCATAATTGCTTATGCATAAACTGTTCTTGAATAGTCGATGCCATTTGATTAGGCTAGACTGAGATTTAGCATATTTTGGTGGGTTTTTCCACAAAGCTTTCCAAAATATATATAATGTTGTGATCCTATGCCAATTGCTTGGTACAGATTCTCAGGTAAACCTGAGTATGAATAAAATAATGGTTTTAAACGTCGTTAATTCGACAGGCACGTGACGTTGCCACCAATTAAACGTAAACACGTTTAATGTATGAGTGTTGATCAGCATAGAGTACTACAAGATGATCACCTGGATGTGCTCGTAAGCTATGTCGAACTTACAACCTTCGTGCCGGGTTGTTCCTTTCATGAATGAGAACTAAAATATGGTTTATGGTCGTTGACCAAGATGGATTCCGAAGAGGCTATAAAGTCCTTGGGAATGGCTTTAAAGGAATAAAAATGATATTTTGATTATTCTTAAGTACTTCATAACTATTGTACAGTTATTGAAGACCAAGGAATATGATTATTGATTTTGTGGTTTCAAGACATACTCTTTAACTTGCTGAGTTGTTTATGGTCATTCTTGCTTAAAACTAAATGATTTCAGCGCAGAACGAACGGACTGAAGGATCCGGTAAAGACAAAGGCAAGTCCAAGCTGGACCTGTAGTGACCTTTGTAATAGTATAGTATTAGTATTGTATTTACTGATATTATGACACAGAATAATATATTTTTTACGAATACTTGGGAAGGGATTTAATAGAATGTAATAATTAGTAAACTTATACATTGATATTGAGGTCCTCAATTGAATGTATGAGTAGATTGTAGCACCGTATAGCACCATGTCCTGGGTTTAAAGGTACCCGAATTTGGGGGGCGTCACAGGGGGTGTCATAAGTTGGTATCAAAGCCGTAGGTTATGAACCTTAGGTGGGGGAAAAACCTTAAGGTAGTAGCCTTTTAAGAGATCGATAACATAGTGGTGATAACTCTTATCGAGTTCTAAGAAAGATAATAAATTACCTTATGTGTTATGTGTTTATATTTATGTACTCGCGCGAGTATCGATTAGCATCACGTAATAACTAAGACTTAAAATTTTGTTTGTCAAAATGTCGGATGTTGGAGGATCCAGTTGGCCTAGGGAGGTTGTACCCCGAGTGGCTATTGAGGAGGAGCCCCGAGATATTTATAAAGTCTGGGAGCAGTTGGTTCAGAGAGAGACATCTCCTTTGATCACAATTATTGGTCGGGAGCATGAGCCAGTGTTTGACTCAGAGGAGGACTCTGAGGAGAATTAGGTTGATGCTGATGCAGCTGAGGAGGAGGATGAAGACCCTGATGAGTTCCCACCGAACTCTATCAGTGTTGAGATGTACAACAAGCTGTATGACCGTAACGTAGAGTTACAAGATACTATTCGGGAGCTGAAGGAGGAGACAGTTACTCAGCGGACTACCATCGAGCATAAGGATGGTGAGATCGAGACTCTAGCTACACGTCTTGGAGAAGTGGAGTGGGGGTTGGTTCATGAGAAGGGATAAAGTGAGCAGAAGTTAGAGGAGATAGAAAAGCTTAAGAATGATTTGCGTGAGGAATCAGCGAAACATACCATAGCAGAGGATGCTTGAATGAGGGCTTCACGACATGCAGATCTTGTCGAGGATAACGATTTGGTAAAAAAGGCTAAGATCGAGGAGACAGACTATTCATTCCATACTGCGATTGATAAGTACCAGGATTGGGTTATGTGCTATCTAGTGTAGTTCAAAGATCTACCTTGGTATATGCTGGATCGCAGGACAATGTTCTGCATTATGGAGGAAGAGCGCAACAAAGCTGTTCGACGCCTTAGTAGGCCATGATAGGAACAGTATAGTTATGTGAATATTTTATGTTAGTTAAATAGTGTAAATTTCGATGTGATTATAAACAATGGAATATTTTGATGATTTAAATCCTGAAGATTCTTTATCTCGAGATAGTTAATGTAAATAGTAGTGATGTTATCTTTCGTATGTTTAAAACTTTTGATTGAATAAAATATCATAGTTTATTTGAGATGTTATGTGTTAAGTGTTATCTTAAAGTATTTAAGTTAAGCCTTATATATTTAGGAATTGAATAAAGATCTAATAAATGTATATCATAAATAGAAATATGACGTCGAGAAGACGCCCAAATCATCAACTAGCCCAGGAAGGGTCAACAAATAACCATGACGCTAATGCCAACGCCAACCCCGTTCAGCAATTGGTGAATTTACTGACATGAGCCCTTAACAATCAGTCGCAAGCTCCACCGAACACTTCGTTTAAAGACTTCAAGGTTGTGGGACCGCAAAAATTTAAGGGATATATGAACCCGATCGAAGTACAGTCTTGGGTCATTGATATGGAGAATGTTTTTGACGACGCTACGGTCAGTGAGGATTAGAAGACCGCGTATGCGACATTCATGCTGAAGGCAGAGACCAGTTGTTGGTGGCAAGCAAACAAGGTCCGGGGAGGACAAGATGTGATCACCTGGGAGAGGTTCAAAGAAATGTTTTTTCGAGATATACTTCCCGACAAGATCACAAAACCAAATAGAGGTTCAATTTTTAGAGTAAAAGCAAGGCAACATGTCTGTGCCAGACTATGCGGTGAGATTTAATGAGGTGGCTAGGTTTGCCACATACCAAGTGCACATTGATGAGAGGAAGGCCATGAGGTTTAAACAAGGACTAAAGCCCTGGTTGTATAGCGAAGTGTCAATGTTCCAGTTGAACACTTTTACTGGAATATTGGAGAAAGCAATCATCGCTGAAGGTGGGAGCGATGCTATGACCAAGTACAACCAGGAGCTGAAGAAGAATAAGAGTGAATGTGAAGAAAATAAGGCTAGTGGCAGCAACACTGGGGGGAAAAATAGTCAGAAGAGAAGGTACAAGCATGTCTGACATGCGGGAAGAGCCACCTGGGGGTTTGTATGAAGGAAAAACGAGTCTGATACAATTGTGGTCAGGAAGGCCACATAGCACCTAACTGCCTTAACCCTAAGAAGGGCGCCTGCTTCACATGTAGGTCGAAAGACCATCTTGCGAGGGATTTCCCCAAGAAGGTATCTGGAGGGGCAAGAGCAGGTGGAAACAGGCGAAGCAGCTGTGGCAACGCTCTGACAATTACGGGGCCGACATCAACCAACCAACTTATTGCCAGGACATTCAACATGATAGTGCAGGATGTTGTGTAGTCTCACGAGGTGGTGTCAGGTATCATTTAGATCAATAAAGTTAATGCTTATGTATTATTTGATTCGGGTGCTACTTGCTCATTTATATCTGATGACTTTTCTAAGAACTTAGAATTGCCTAAGGACGAGTTAGAATACCCTATGAACATAAAGATTGCGAATAGAGAAGTGATTCTTGTTAAGTATGTACACAAGAACTGTAGGGTGGATATTAAGGGTAATGTGATGAACGTAGATCTTATTCTGCTTAGCCCTGGGGAATTCGACGTTATCTTGGGAATAGATTGGCTATTCAATTATGGGACGATAATTGATTACCAGAGGAAATATATTAACCTTATGACTCCGTTGTCGATGTCGGAAAAAAAAATTTGCGGGTCGGGTCATAACCCGGATCTTTCTCTCTTCCTAAGTTATCTCTACCCTTACTCTTTTTATTGTGAAAAATATTTTGAAGGGTTTTTCAGGAAAATGCCAACATGTATCATGTCGACGATTGAACATTTTACAGAGTCGCCAGTTGGTAGATTTGAAATGGTTGTACCAACTCAACTGAGTTTTTTTTGAAAGAGGCCCAATTGCTGGACACTGTCGAAACTTGATTTTTGAAAATAAAGTTTGAGTTCGGGGGCTTGGTTAAGTGTGGGGAAGGTGTTAGGCACCCCACAACTCCCGTGTAAACATGGTACCGCATCTTTTTAATATTTTCTTAAAAATTGAAATGTGTGTGTGAATGCTATTTGGAAAATTGGGCCTATGTTTGATTGAAAACATGTCTATGCATCGTTGAACCTATATACGAAGGATTTGACTTGATTTGCAAAAATCTTTGATTTGATTTGAAAAAGTGTTTGATTTGATTTGTAAAAGCTTCTTTTTTCGAAAAGATTTAAAATGATGTGTTGAAAGAAGGTTTTCAAACCCTTACGCTGACATAGGGATTGAAGCATATTGATACTTTAATTTTATCTTTTCCAGCCTTAAGGCATAATTTGAATGGTGATTGTCGGGCTGCGAAGCATCCTCGATCACAACATATATACAAGTGTAGGTCTCCTCATGGGCATGATAGCCATCGGAGGTCTCTGACACGATAACCCATTATTCTCATTATGTTGAGACCTTAAATCCGGATCACCATTTTAAGGTCTTTTTGTATGTACATTTTTACAAAAACACCGGCAGGGTACATTTGTAAAGTGGAGTTTGTCCATCGTGGGAATCAGATTTTGATCAGTTTGATCACGAATCCCACTATTCCTAGGCTCACATATGAGTAGCCAATAAACCTGCACAACTCAAATATATATACAGAAAAAAGAGATATGTCCCAAATGTCCCCAGAACCGAGGATTCATTCAGTAAATCTTGGTTCGCACATGGCCGAAGTATTTTGTTCCCACTCGATAGAGATCTAAGGACCGCGAGGTTGCTTTTATAACTGAAACTAGAAAAAATGTTAGATTTAAATAAATCTCCGCCATTCTAGCTTCCCGGTTCCGTCTGTACCTATTTTGAACCTTTTGAAAGCTAGAGTTAGCGAGATTTAAATAAATCTAGTTCGCCCGCAGATACGTCAGTGCCGATTCATATAAAATGAATATTTAAAGCAACAATTTAATAAAAATAAGTAAAACAATATATGTATATACAATTATATATACGAAAGCTGTAAAGGGCGATGGGTTTTCACACCGATGCCCGGACAAGAATTGAAATATATATATATATATATATATATATATATATAAAAGTTGTATAAAAGCCACGGAATGATCCAGGTTGGACAGAATTGAAATATATATAGAAAAACAGTAGAAACGGCGATAGGTTTTCACGTTTGTGCCCGGACTGAAATATCAATATATATAGAAACGTAGTCAACCATGACTAGGAAGATAACCCAGTATGGTGAATGGTTAAAAAGTAATAAAATAGCATAGAATGATCTAGGCCAAACTGAAATGTAAATATATATAGAAAAGTAGTCAACCAGGACTTGGAAGATAACCCAGTGATGGTGAATGGTGCAAAAATAGTATAAAGGCCACAAAATGATCTAGGCCGGACTGAAAAATATAAATATATAGATATATAGATAGAAACGTAGTTAACCAAGGACTGGGAAGATAACCCAGTGGTGGTGAAAGTTGCTTATATATGCATAAATATATATACAAGCAGTAAACTACCGAGGATTTGACATCCGGGCTTGACAGAATTGAAAAGTTATATATACAGTTAAATATATACAAAAAAGGCCAAACCCGAACTGAGAAGATAACCCAGTCCAGCGAAGTTGCTCAATATGAAGATGCAAGTATATAAAAGCTACTAGAAGCGACGGATCGTCAATCCGAGTTGTAGAAAGGCCAGAAATTGCGTTTAGGTACTAAAATGTACCAAAAGTTAACAAAAACGACCACGGAATTAAGTTTCGGGCATTTTTAGAAAACAAAACTTGATATGTAAGTGTTTAAAAGTGCAAAGAAGTAAGAATAACTTGCTGATCATAAAAATACTCACAATGGTAGTATGTGCGTATATCTACGTGTTAGAGTGAAAAAATTTGGGTTTGGAAGATTAGAAAATAGATAGAAAACCAAAAAGGCAATGGTTCAGAGCATTTTTGAATTTTTGAAATGAGAGGGGGGTGCACCTCTATATATAGGCCAGGGAGCCTCCACCCTACCTATTGCTGCCGCAGGTAGAGGTGCGGCTCCACGTGGCGGGTCCTGTCATCTCGAAGTACGTGCACTCTGAGTAACGCGAGGTTTGATTCAAAACTTTCTAACTTTTGACCGGAGCGTCCGTTTGAGGTGTGCGATACCTTTCTGGAAAGCCCTCGCCTAGAGTGTCACAATGACATTGGTTAAAACATTTTTTGAAGTTCAAGAAAATGGGTTCATAACCAAGTCTTTGATTCCTTACAGTTTATACGTTGAGCTGTCTTGCGCTATTTGCACTCAGGATCGTCGTTATGGTTCGTTCTGACCTTGGTGGCTTGAATTTGACTGAATTGGCATAGATTTGGTAAAATAACCATTTTAACCCTCTCAGGGTTGCCTTCAATATCAGTATGGCCTTTGGCTGACTTCCTGGGGTCGTTTCCAAGGTTTGGATCCCAGTTAATTCTGTTTGTCCTCAGGGTTGTCTCTAAGGCAGAATTGGTCACTCCAGGTTTTCCTCCGGAGATGTTGCGATGCTTTAGGTTTGTTCCTGAAGTTGACCTGACTTCCCGGGTTGAGATCGGGGCTGACCTGCACCTCCCGGGTTGAGATCGGGGCTAATCTATACCTCTAGGGTTGAGACCGAGGCTGACCTGTACCACCCGGGTTAAGACTGAGGCTGACCTGTACCTCCCGAGTTAAGATCGGGGCTGACCTGATGGCCCTGTATTGAGACCGGGGCTGACCTGTACCTCCCGGATTGAGACCGGGGCTGACCTGTACCTCCCGGGTTGAGATCGGGGCTGACCTAATGGCCTAATATTGAGACCGGGGTTGATTTGATGGCCCAGTATTGAGACCGGGGTTGAACTTATAACCTAATATTGAGATGGGGGTTAAACTGATGGTCCGATATTGAGACTGGGGTTTATTCGATGGCACGATATTGAGACCGGGGTTGAACTTATGACTTGGTATTGAGACCGGGGTTGAACTGATGGCCCGGTATTGAGATTGGGGTAGGATTCAATGGCCCGATAATGAGACCAGGGTTGAAATAATGGCCCAATATTGAGATCGGGGTTGATTTGACGGACCTGGTATTGAGACCGATGTTGATTTGATGGGACAGTTTTGCCCTCCTACAGTGTTAGTAACAGGGAAAGAAAATTTCGAGTGTCTATAGATGCCCCTCTTTATCGTGTTCATGCAACGCAGTGAAATGGACAGGATAAAGATTAGTAGACACTAGAAATGCAAATGCAAAGTGGATGCAATGCATGATATGGTATGCTAGGAGTGTCAGATACCTTTGAGGAGGTGGGGTTATCACCGATGGATTACGTTAGTTTTTGCTGGGGATAACGTTATCCGTGATAACCTTTGTTGCAGTATTATTATGCGATTGCTGGTAAGATATCAAATTTAAGCTATCACAAAATGTTCTGGTCACTTTCTGCTGTGGATGGTGTTAATAGTCTACCGCAAACTATTTTTCGTCATTTTTTGGTGGGGATGACGTCATTCATGATAGCCTAGGGATGACACGGCTGTCGTCGAGTTATGCCAATGAGCATTCCCGATGCTTATCTTGACGATAATTTACACCGGTAATTAACAACAGGGGGATTGAATCACCAATCCTTCTTGGTGCTCTTTTTGAGGATGTGTATAACAGATTCCATCATTGATGATGGATTACTGTATTACTTCCGCCATCAGATCCCTTCCGACGCCTCGTTGGAATTGAGCCAACGGCTGATCTATCACTGATCCATACTCGACGCTTTGTTGGGTTGTGCCAACGACTGAACTATCTCGGTCTGTACCCGAAGCTTCGCAGGGGTTGAGCCAACGGCTGAATTGTCTCGGTCTGTACCCGACGCTTCACTACGGTTGTGCCAACGGCTGAACTATCTCGGTTTGTACCTGACACTTCACTGGGGTTGAGCCAACAGCTGAACTGTCTCATTTGGTACCCGACGCTTCGCTGGGGTTGTGCCAACGGATGAACTATCTCGGTCTATACCCGACGCTTTGCTTGGGGTTAAGCCAACGACTGAACTGTCTTGGTCTGTTCCCGATGCTTCGCTGGGGTTGTGCCAACGGCTGAACTGTCTCAGTCTGTACCCAACTCTTTGATGGGGTTGAGCCAACGTCTGAACTGCCTCAGTCTGTACCCGACGCTTCGCTGGGGTTGTGCCAACGGCTGAATTATCTCGGTCTGTACCCGACACTTTGCTGGGGTTGTGCCAATAACTGAACTGTCTCAGTCTGTACCCGACGTTTCGCTAGGGTTGTGCCAACTGCTAAACTGTCTCTGTCTGTACCCGACACTTCGCTGGGGTTGTGCCAATGGCTGAACTGTCACCGGTCTGTACCCGATGCTTCGCTGGAGTTTTGCCAACGGCTGAACTTTCTCGGTTTGTACACGACGCTTTGAAAGTGTTAGTTTTCGGCAGTTTTACGCAGTTTTTCTGCAGTTTATATCATTGATTCCCGGATATGTCTTCGGGATGAATACCAAGAGTATTCAGAGAGTTCCCTTTTCTGTCAGGAATACGCTGCTTAAACGCAGGATTTCAGGACAAATCGCTTAATCGCACAGCGATTTTTCTTCATATTTGACTTGGTAGCTCATATAAATTTCATTTCAACTTGAACCGAACAGAGCCCAGAGGAGTGGGACCCACCCTAGGGAGCCACAGGTGGAGGTGCGGCTGCCGCAGGTGGGCCCGCTTCCACCTGTAGCTTTATATTGGGCAGCGGGATTCATTATTTTCAAGTTTTCATTTCGAGTTTTAAACGAAATCTGATCTTCTTTTTCAGATCTACTGAGCTCGGTTAGCCTTTTTCTGATTTCGTCAGTTTTTACGCTTTTAGCGCATCGTAGATAATGTTTTACATCCTTTTTTTCGCAAGTTTTGACCGTTAAAAGCATGTAAACCACGTAGGGTGCTTTTAGACACAATGTATGAAAAATGTTTACTTTGATGACCTGCTAAATTTTTTTTTACTACATATGTATGCATATCTTATTGTAATGCACGTTTGGATGTAAGAAAATTCAGATTCTGAGATAGTCATATTTTGCTCTTTTTGATCAGTTTACTCATCTTTTTTTAGGTCTAGTGAAACTGGATTTTTAATTAAAAATGTCAATGGTAATTTGGATACCATATGAGGTTCACTTTTGATTTTATTTCATAAATATGAACTGTTCCTATTTTTGGGAAGGTGTGCTACTGAATGGCCCCCTGGACATGCCTGTGTGCATGCGCACAGTCCATTTTACAAAGGAGACTCTGGCAAAAAAAATTTCAAAAGCCCGAGCATTTAAAAACATGCAGTTTTGACTCTACTGGGGATTGCATTTTTAGGATTTATCTTCTGAAAAACATATAATTTTGACTTTTTTGGGTATTTTTGACTGACCCATGCATGTTTTAGGACTTAGAGATGCATAGATTACTGCTTTAAATTAATAAGCCATAGGTTTTAGGCTTACCACACCCTTTCTGAGGTGATTTGGAGACTTTGTCCAGGGGATAGACCGAGATAGTCCCAGGCAGTGCCGGCAGAGTTATTTCAGGCGTTAGATGTAAGAGGGCTTCTGATGTTCCTCAGCCACGTCCAGCTCGACCGCCTAGCAGATTGGCAGAGTTGGTGATTCATCCAGCCCAGGATGAGCAGCCGATAGATATTGATGATGAGCAGAATTTTTTTGCTGCTCCTGCCCCGGCACAGGTAATAGTAGTGTGCAAACAAGCCAATCATTATGATGATAAAGCACATACTTTATAATAATCTTATTTATTTATTAATAAAATATTCATTTAAGGCATATAATTATCTACATGGTGCTGTTTTTATAATTTATAAATAACCCATAGTTTTAAGCAATGCTTTTAGAATCATGATGAGTTCATGATAATGAGATCTAAATTCTTAGAAAGCTTAAAAACTAAAATAGTTCCCAATTGTGAGATTACTAAAATGGGGATTAGTAAATTCGGATAGATTGGTACATATGTTGCTTGCTCATTGGATGAGGATGACTGTTCTCATGGTCATTTGTGTGGAGACACTAAAGCAAGTATGTAGGTGCTTATTGGAGAATAAGTTCACTGAACGTGACTCGCTATGGAATATCTAATGGAGTTTTACTCGCCTGTCAATAGGAATTCCTAATGTGATAGTAGTACAAGTGATCCTTGGACTTGAGATCATCATAGTATCTTGTATGTAACAAATTATACTTTGACTAATTCCTTAAGGCCTTTTAAGGCATATATAGGGTATGCTTGGGTATAATGAGTTACATATGGAGATAATGAATGATCAAAAAAGAATCTACCACCTCTAGTAAAAGAGGAGATATGTCCTATGTGATTCGTTAAATGAAAACCCAGGAATCCTTGGCCAAGGTAGAATGAAATTAGAAAGAGGTTTCTAATTTACATTATTTGGAGTTGTGCATTTTCTAATCGAAATATATATGATTAAATAAATTAAGGCTTGACAGTAAATCCATATCTTATATTTAATTGGGACATTGTATGGTGGAAGGATTGAATTGTACGGTAACTATTAACTCACAGGTTCTTTTATGATTAATGTTGAAATCTATATTATCTGGAAAGTCGTTGATCGCTAGGGAGGCTTATCCCTATTATAGAATAAATGTTATTTATTTAAATAGATTATTAGTTTAATTTATTTATTTAAATAAGATTAGAATTGTTCTAATTGATTTATTCATAACCGGTTTAATATGGAGAACCTAAAGGGTCACACCATAAAAGGAAGAAGAATTATTTAAGAAAAAAATGGCATGATAGTAATAATGCATTAAGTATAATTAATTTAATCTATGGTGATAGAATAAATTAAATAGCTTAATATTTATTATTTAATATTTTAGAAATATTAAATATAAATTAATAAGAGGAGTCTTATTAATATTATTATTATTATTATTATTTTAATTCTAAAGGAGTTTATGAATTAATATAATATCAATACTCTCTCTCAATCCTAATAAAGATTAGGATATAAATTAATTAAAAGTATTTAATTAATTAAATAAAACCCTATTCTAATTGGATTAGGAGGGTTAACCTAATATCTATATAAGAGAGTCTTATATCAGAAATAAGGTACGTGAATTTTTTCAAGAGTTGGGAGTACACATATTCTATAGAGATAGAAACAAGGGTTAAGCCAATAACCCATCTTCTTGAGTTCTTCATCTTCCTTGGTGGATCACCGTTAGAGGCCAAACAATTGGGTGGCTGACATTGATCAAGGGAAGGAGCCACTACAGAGGAATCAAAAGAATCAAAGGGGTAGAACTTGTACCTGAGGAAGCTTGGATCTTCGAAGGTATAATTCCATGTTCTCTCTTTTCTGTTATTGATAACTAGCACAAAGCATGATCATGGTTATGGGTTTGTATAAATTTTTAAAAACCTAGTTTTTGCGCTTCTGTCCTATTTATGTTATTTGATTGCATGATTACATTATGTACAAACCCAACAGTGGTATCAGAGCCTAACTTTGTGCTAATTATCAATTTTATAATTCTATGTATGAATTGATGTGAGAATTGGATCATTTTTCTGGACAAAAATCGTTTTCTGCAAGTTTTTGCGACGAACGGCGCAGCTGCGCAGCTGCCCAGTTCATTATTGGCGCAGCTGCGCCGGTCTGCAAAAACTGCTGCTTCAGGCTACCTGCGTAGCTGCCCAGTTCATTACTGGCGCAGCTGCGCCGGTACCTAGACAGACCCTGAAAATTGATTTTAATTAATTAAGTAAACTATTTATTTAATTGATAAAGTTTTAAAATAAAGAAGTTTATTTTATCTAAAATATGATTTCAGAATGCTAAAATTAAAGGAGTTTAATTTGGATTTATTTTTGATTAAAATAAAAGAGTTTATTTTGTTTCAAAAATAAAATTTAGCAAAACTTTTGTCCATTAAATAACATCGATCCATATATGGAATAGCATTATTATTCATGAGATGAATGGATATTTATTGATGCATATGTTGATGTGTATGATAATAAATGGGGTTGATTATGGACTATGACCAATGTGATTGTTTTTTATTTTGGATGAATGCTTGAATGTATGGGTTTTATAAAATGGGGTCTGCGTACCTCGTCTTCTCTGATTTTATTCTCGGTGTAAAATTCTATCTCCCTCTTATGTACTTCCCCTTGACTGCTGATCAAGGTTTCTATTTAATTAAAAATAGTTTATGTAATAGAGATAGTTAGAATTATCTTAAAGAAACTGGAGACCAAGGAGCAAGGAACGCGTAAAGACCCATTTGTATGGAGCCAGGGTTTAAATGTAATAGTTATATTTAAATTTAAATTCTTGCACTCCTAGGTTTGACCTTTTGGTTCACTTGGTGGCTCTAGTGAACCAATCTAGAATAAAAGTCCATAATCAATCCGGGTAGAATATAGTATTCTATATTGCATGCTAAATATTATATATATTATATTTTATGCAAACATGCTTCGCATATTTAATAAAATGACGCGTATTTTATATATATATATATATATATATATATATATATATAGTAGTAGTGTGCATGCGCGCTTAACAAGATGAGACAAATAATAACAAACCCCTCAAAGAAATATTATTAAGTCTGAAGCGTTCAAATGATATTTGGAATATCGAACGTCGCCTTCTAGCATGATTAATTAATAGAGTATTAAATATTTAATATGAGTTTGTTGTGCTATCCACAAGGCGAGTATTGAATATTTAAGATGTTAATTAATTACATTTGATGCTTATCAAGAAAATTGAACGATCTAGTCTTGTTGTGCTATCCACAAGGACGAAAATTTTTCTTTTTGAATTTATGGAAGTGCTAGGCTGGACTTAACTTAAATTATTTTAGTTCGGATGTGCACACACATAACCATTATGATTTAATAGGCAAAATAAAAGGAGTTACATGGTGATGTAATTGACAAGAGTTGTCTACCTATTTATTTGTATATCGCTTGTTGTGCTATCCACAAGGTTATATACATTTGAAATGGGATACTTAATCTCACTAGAAAATCTTTAATTAGATGTTGTCGAACTATATAAGTGAGGGTAATATAGTTTGATGAAAATAGTGGGATATACCAATTTAAAATAAAGACCTAAATTTATTTTGGTATGCAAAGTTAATAAAATGAATGTTTGCTAAAATGTTGTCTTTTCACATGCAGAATTTTAAAAATGTCAAAATCACTAATCTCACTACGAAGCATACTTGATGCAAATAAGCTTACCGGCCCGAATTATGAGGACTGGCTAAGAAATCTGAGAATTGTTCTCACTGCTGAAAAGATTTCTTATGTCCTAAATTCCACTATCCCTGAATCTGTTTCAGAAACAGCCTCTGAGGAAGAGATTGCCACTTTCAATAAGTGGCAAGCTGATGCATCTGTGGCTCAATGCATCATGCTTGCATCCATGAACAACGAGCTTCAGCGTCAGCACGAAAAAATGGATGCTCCTGCTATGCTGCTTCACCTTAAGGAGTTGTATGGTGAACAGAGTTGGACTGCTAGATATGAGATATCTAAGGAGCTCTTCCGATCTCGGATGACCGAGGGCACTTGCCGTCGAGACTCATGTTCTGAAGGTAATCAATTTGATTGAACTCCTTGGACAGCTTGGGTTCGTCATGGATGGGGAGTTGAGTCAAGACTTGGTTTTGCAGTCACTCCCTGAGACCTTCTCGCAGTTTGTGGTTAATTTTCACATGAATAAGCTAGATGTCAGCTTGCCTGAGCTACTTAACATGCTGAAAACTGCAGAAGGTCACTTCTCATCCAAGAAGAACCATGTCTTGATGGTGGATTCTTCCAATAAAAGGAAGAGGCCCAAGGTGTCTTCTGAAAAGAAGAAATCTAAGAAGGCTAAGAGAAAAGGGAAAGAAAAGGAGAAAAAGAAACCTGAACCAGCTAAAGGAATGTGCTTTCATTGCAATTGGTCGGGACATTGGAAGAGGAACTGCAAGAAGTTTCTAGCAGAGAAGAAGCTTGGAGAAGCTTCGACTTCCAATCAAGGTTTGTTTATGATTGAAATTAATTTTCTGAAAGTCATAATTCTACTTGGGTATTGGATACCGGCTGTGGTTCTCACATATGTAATACTGTGCAGGGACTGGTCAGAAGTAGAAAGCTGAACAAAGATGAGGTGATCCTATGAATGGTAAATGGAGCAAAAGTTATTGCATTAGCTGTAGGAACTTATTGTTTAGCAATGCCTTCGGGCAAATCCATTTATCTTAATAACTGTTATTATGTTCCGAATATTATTACAAACATTATTTCAATTTCTGTATTGGATATGGAAGGTTTTGACGTTATTATAAAGAACAATGGTTGTTCTATTTATAAAGACGATGTTTTATATGGTATTGGAAATTTGCGAAATGGACTTTATACACTTGACTTACAAGAAAATATATTTCAAATTGAACAAATTAAGAAAAGAAAAAGAGATGATATTAATTATACCTATATGTGGCACTGTAGACTCAGGTCATATCAATGAAACAAGATTATCCAAGTTGCATAAAGATAGGCTCCTCGAGCTATCTGATTATGAATCATATCCAACTTGTGAATCTTGTCTCATGGGTAAAATGACTAAATCTCCTTTTAGTGGAAAAGGAGAGAGAGTTACAGAGTTGTTGGCATTGATTCACACAGACGTTTGTGGACCTATGACAACAAGTGCACGGGGTGGGTATTCTTATTTTATTACTTTCACTGATGATCACTCAAGATTTGGATATGTGTATTTAATGAAATACAAATCAGAATCATTTGAAAAGTTCAAAGAGTTCAGAAGTGAAGTAGAGAAACAAACGGGCAAGACTATTAAAATACTTCGATCAGATCGAGGTGGAGAATACTTAAGCAGTGAGTTTCTCAATTGTCTCAGAGAAAATGGTATAATCTCACAATGGACTCCTCCAGGTACACCACAGTTAAATGGAGTATCTGAAAGGAGAAATCGAACACTGTTGGACATGGTTCGATCCACGATGAGTTTTACCGACCTTCCAATTTCCTTCTGGGGATATGCCCTAGAAACGGCTGCATACCTACTTAACAAGGTACCTACCAAATCCGCCCCAAAGACTCCATATGAGATGTGGAAAGGGAGGAAACCAAATCTTAAGCATGTTAAGACTTGGGGTTGTCCAGCTTATGTCAAAAAGTTTGAAAATGATAAGCTACAGACTAAATCCGATAAGTGTAGATTTGTGGGATACCCTAAAGAAACCGTAGGGTATTATTTCTATCATCCAACTGATCAAAAGGTGTTTGTTGCGAAACATGCTACCTTCTTGGAGAAAGAGTTTATCCATGAAGGGGTAAGATATATCTTGAAGAAGTTCAAGAACCACAAGTTACCACGGACCAAAGTCAAGTACCTAACCAAGTAGAAGAACCTACTGTACCACACCCTGTTCGTAAATCTGGAAGAGTACCGCAGATACCTGAGAGGTATGGATTCGTTATAGAGAATGACGATGAGGTACACATCATGAATGATGATCTATTGAATTACGAACAGGCTATGAGTAATAAAGACTCAGGAAAATGGCTTGAAGCCATGAAATCCGAAATGGACTCCATGTATGAAAATAAAGTATGGACTTTGGTTTCACCACCTGAAGGTATTAAACCTATTGGGTGTAAATGGGTTTTTAAGAAAAAGACTGGAGCAGACGGAAAGGTGTAGACCTATAAGGCCCGACTGGTTGCAAAAGGTTTCAAACAAAGACAAGGAGTTGACTATGATGAAACCTTCTCACCAGTAGCCATGCTCAAGTCCATTCGGATTTTGCTTGCGATTGCAGCTTACAACGACTATGAGATCTGGCAGATGGACGTGAAAACGGCCTTCCTCAATGGGAAACTTGAGGAGGATGTGTATGTGACACATCCAGAGGGATTTATCTCAAAAGTTGGAACAAATCAAGTCTGTAAGCTACAACGATCTATTTATGGGTTGAAGCAAGCTTCTCGTAGATGGAACATTCATTTTGATGAGACAATCAAAGAGTTTGATTTTATTAAAAACGAGGATGAACCTTGTGTATACAAGAAGGTTAGTGGGAGCGCAGTATCATTCCTTGTATTATATGTTGATGATATATTACTGATAGGGAATGACATTCCTTACATTAAAATCTGGTTATCTAAAAACTTCTCCATGAAGGACTTGGGTGAAGCATCCTATATTTTGGGGATAAAGATCTATAGAGATAGATCTAAAAGGATGCTCGGCTTATCCCAAGGAACGTACATTGATACGATGCTAAAGAGGTTTAGCATGGAAGATTCCAAAAGAGGTCTCATGCCGATGAGCCATGGAATAAATCTCTCCAAGAAACAGGCCCCAAAGACACCTGAGGAGAGAGACCGTATGAGTAAGATCCCTTATGCTTCTGCAATAGGATCTATCATGTACGGTATGATATGTACTAGACCGGATGTTGCTCACGCACTTAGTATAACAAGCAGATACCAGTCGAATCCAGGAGAAGAGCACTGGAAGGCAGTGAAAAATATCCTAAAGTACTTGAGAAGGACTAAAGATATTTTTCTTGTCTACGGTGGGTCTGAATTAAAACTCGAGGGATTTACGGACTCAAGTTTTCAAATAGACCACGATGATAGTAAATCTGTTTCAGGGTATGTGTTTACCTTGAACGGAGGTGCAGTGAGTTGGAAGAGTTCCAAATAGCAAACAGTTGCTGATTCAGTGACAGAGGCAGAGTATATAGCTGCAAGTGAAGCTGCAAAGGAAGCTGTTTGGATGAAGAAGTTCATAACTGAACTTGGTGTGGTTCCTAGCATCGGAGAAGCAATTCCCGTATACTGTGACAACACCGGAGCGGTTGCACAGGCTAAGGAACCCAGGTCTCATCAGAAATCTAAACACGTGTTGCGGTGATTTCACTTGATCAGGGAGATCATTGAAAGAGGAGACGTCACCTTGGAGCGTGTGGACTCTCAAGACAACATTGCAGATCCATTTACTAAAGCTCTAACACAATAGTAGTTTGATCGTCACTTAGAGAAGATGGGTATGAGATACCATGGCGATTGGCTTTAGTGCAAGTGAGAGATTGATAGTAGTGTGCATACAAGCCAATCATGTATGATGATAAAGCACATACTTTGTAAACAATCTTATTTATTTATTAATAAAATATTCATTTAAGGCATATAATTATCTACATGGTGCTATTTTTATAATATGTAAATAACCCATAGTTTTAAGCAATGCTTTTAGAATCATGATGAGATCATTATAATGAGATCTAAATTCTTAGAAAGCATAAAAACTAAAATAGTTCCCAATTGTGGGATTACTAAAATGGGGATTAGTAAATCCGGATAGATTGGTACATATGTTGCTTGCTCATTGGATGAGGATGACTGTTCTCATGATTATTTGTGTGGAGACACTAAAGCAAGTATGTAGGTGCTTATTGGAGAATAAGTTCACTGAACGTGACTCGCTATGGAATACCTAATGGAGTTTTACTCGCCTGTCAATAGGAATTCCTAATGTGATAGTAGTACATGTGATCCTTGGACTTGAGATCATCATAGTATCTTGTATGTAACAAATTATACTTTGACTAATTCCTTAAGGCCTTTTAAGGCATATATAGGGTATGCTTGTAAGAACCCGGATTTTTCAGAAATTATTAAATAAGGATTTAATAAATAAATTTCTTAAACTGTGAGATAGGTTCGAATAATATATATATATATATATATATATATATGTGTGTGATATGAGGTATGTGGTATTATATTACATAGGATAATATGGACTGTGTAAAATGTGTTTTTGTGATTTATAAATATATTATTAATATATATTTGTTACTTATCGTAGAGACGATCCAGTTGAGATAAAGGAGGTGGATAAATTCCTATCGATATTAAATAATTTATAGAATTATTTTATCATAGTAAGTTGGTGACATTAAATATCCTTAATGTATAATCACCATATTCTTGTGTATGTGTATTAATAACTAGTATGCTTATAATATAGGTTATTGATAAATCTTAAGCTATCCGTGAATAGGTTTGGATAGTGAAGGTTGAGTTAGTTAAGGAATTAACTAATAAGAATAAATATTAGTTAATTTAAGTTGGGAGTTATATTATGGAATAATATAATGAGAGTATTGAACCTTAATTAACTATGATGATATAGTACAGTGTTTAATTTACTTAAGCAAATGAGTGAATTAATATGTGTGTTGAATATGTAATTATAGTTTGTACTTTTATATATATTACTTAGAATAGTAATATGTGAGAAAGTCTAATGTACGAATAACGTTAAATATATATATATATACGTTATTAAAGGGAGATGAAAATCATTATATCTTTAAATGAATATTTGAAGAAATTGTTTTGGGAACAATTTATAGAAAAGAAAGAGATATGATTTTTCTAATAAGGGATATTAAAATAGTTTCTAATGTTGAATTATTTTAATAAAAGAGGGAATGTTATTTTTGAATAATAATATTACCTTATATATTTTTTGTATGAGGTAATAGGTATGATTAATTAATATGGTAAATATATTAAAACGTATTTGCTATATATAATTAAATTGATGAAAATAATTTATTATAATAGAAAATAAATTTATTATCTATTTTCTATATATAATATATGTACATGTGTCGTACATATAGTTATTTGATATTATATTAAAAATAATATCATGAGACCATAAGTAAATTATTTTCTAATAACGAATGTGCTTATTTGGAGAAAACATTATATTTTATGATATGGCTAAATACATAATTTTAAATGTATTTTCAGGGGAGTTTAATTAATGAAAGGAAACTAAGTTATTTTAATATATTAAATAACTTAAGTTATTATTTGATCGTGAATATTATTATTGGAATAATTAATAGAGTATATATTAATTATTATAAGCGTAAAGGTTATACTTATTATAAGTATAATTAATTGAAGTAATTTAACATTTTAATAGCTTGAGTTATTATATTTCCGTAAAGGTTATATATAATATTTGAATATTCGATTTGTAAAATATTTATATGTGGACCTTGGATTTAATAGTTCTAATTTAATTGAACAGGTTATAAGTAGTAATGTGGTGAGAAATGAGTAAGTGATGAGAATAATGATAAGCTTAAGATTGAGCTTGTGAGAGATGCCTTGTGTGGCACAATAATAGATTCGGTAATAAATTGACTAATTTAATGATGGAGGAATTATTAATTAAACAATTAATCTAAATTAATTGTTAATTGTTATTATGATAGTATGTAAATTGTTATGGCTAGTGATAGTATAATAATAAGGAAATCGATTATAAGTATAATCGGATTTGTGATGAGATAAATTGTCTTATAATATTAATTATTGTTATGAACAATATACTATTATCAAGTAATTATTTGATAATATGATGATTAATGAGTAAATGATTTATAAATATAAAAAGATTTATATTTATTTAAAGTGATAATAAATCATATAAAGTGTTAATCAATTAGCGTGGGAATTATAATTCCATGGATTAATGAGAAATGGATTAATTAATATTATTATTAATTAATTGATAAGATAAGTAATTTATTAATTTCTATGTGCAACCATGCGATATTAAAGTATAACGTATGATAGTTAACTATATGTTATGCGAAGTATAAAGTGCAATGCGACTATGTTATAAATGAATATAAACTATATAGTAAAGTTATTGAGTTGTAATAGGTACATGAAATGTGGGTGTGACAATGTGTATATTAAGTATACAATAAATAAATATATCATGGATATATTGTAAACAATTATTGAATTAATAAAATTTAATAATAAAGGAGATAATACACCGTGATGGTACCCGAAAGAATTATATCCGGTAGGATGAAATGTACATGAATTTATATATGTGCAAGTTAAAATTTACTACATGATAGTATTATTGGGACTACATTATGACACATTAATTATAACTTAAGTTATATGAAATGGAATGCGTATAACTTAAATGTATATGTAATGTATATATATAACCCAAGTATGGTATACACTATATATAACAATAGTAGTCAATCTATTGTTGTTGAAGGATCCTTTAATGCATTATGTTAGGTATCAAGAAAATCAATTCTCGCATTTTGCAAGTTGCTGAGTTATATTTACTGTGTCCCAATTTGAGTACCCATTCTCCACTTCTCTTCACGTGAAGCCTAGCCTACACTACTCTCCTCTCCTCTCAAATTCATTAATCCTAGCTAATGATTGTGAGGGGAGTGGGATTGATGATGGATTACACCAACTCCTCACCAACTATTTGTTAACCATTAGATTCTTGCTATTTCCGTTAGTTTGATTTGGCAAGCAAAGCTATGAACTGAGTATTGGTTTGCCTATAAATTAGCTCTTCTCCTTCTATATTACACTTGTTGAGAATTTTATTGCTAAGAAATTTATAGAGAGTAAGTATACTATTAGTGTGAAGGAGATTAAGAAATTGCTTTAGCAGCTCAAGTGTTTTGCAGAGGTATAACATATACATTCATTCTCTGTAAATTTTCTATATTCTTGATTCTTTGATTAACCATGAATTGGACGTTAAGTTAATTAAAGAATGTTATTAGTTGCTATGATAGCTTTTAAATGTGTTAGAACTATTACGTAGCATGTTTAAATTCGAATTGTTGAAGAAATTCTGAGTTGGGTTCATTAAGCTGCCGATCAGGAAGCAGTCACTGGCTTGGCCGGACACCGGCGCAGCTGCGCCGGGTTTATACATGGTGCCTGCGCAGCTGCGCAGGGTCCTGGAACTTGTTTTTTTTATTTTGTTGCAGATTCTGTTATGTGCTATCATGAGATATCTCTTAAAGCAAACAAGTGAACTAGATTGACATGCATATATGACTATCTTAACGTAGCATGATGCATGTATGGCCGTGTTAGTTTGTGATATGGAAGGAAAACATGGTTTTAAAATAAACTTATAGTTTTAATATGAACTTTGACATGTGTGTGTCATGTGTGCATTCTGATTTTTGTGAACACAATCGTATGGTTTATATTGACATGAAATACATAATTTAAGTGTTAATCGTACACTAGCTTACATGAGTGAAGGATTCAAGAGGTTTTCAAGAAAAACTTAAAGACTTTTTGAAATAAACTTGACCAAGACTTACGTCTTTTAGATTCTGACCATGTGAGAACATTTATGTGGTTTAGATATGTGTTTCGAGTGCACATGAGTTATATGTTGAGATGCCTTGCATGTACTAAGATTAGTGTACTTTTCAAAGAAAGATTTGAATGTGAAAACTAATATCATCAAGTACTAAGTGAACTTACGTTATGAACATGCAAGCATGTATATTAGGATTTCATTGTGCCTATAGACATGTTGACATAAGCATCATGTGATGAAACATGGATTTCACCTATGCACGCATATTCATAGAAAATGAATTTCTAAAGCATAAACTATGTGATTAACATATACATGTGTGATATACGCACGAGCATGCATACTTAGTATTGTTTAGCCTCGTGGTGTGTTGATATGACTTTAGTAATGGACCATTAATAACATGGGCTTGATTTGTTTAAAGTTTATCGGCATATGGCCTTAATTGGATTAGGATGAGCATGCTAGGTTTCGAACTTGAAATTATAACCATAGAGCATACGTATTGATTAATATCAGTAACTTGAATGTTATTGATTGAACTCGGGTGGTCCAGCAGAACAAAATTTCATTCCTGGTTTGATCAGTGAGTGGCGCAGCTGCACCACTCTTAAGGCCAATACCTGCGCAGCTGCGCTAGCCTGTTTTCAAGATTTGTGCAGTCTGTTTGTTCTTGGTTTTAGTGGTAGACGGGCATGTGTATGTAGAGAATGGTAGTAAGTACGTATGGTTAAAGTATACTTATACGTACATAGTTATTCTAAGAATATGATAAGAAAGTAAGACGAAGGTTCTAAGAACCAAGTTAGACAACAATGTAATACTAATTATTATATTGAGAATGTATGGAAGTGTATAACTGATAAGTGTGATCTCTATGATTAATATAACTGTGTAGGATTACACGAAGTGCAGATATTCTTAAGTAGTTAAGTCGTAGTTGTTAAACTACGAATCAGGCAAGTCTTTCAGTTCCTATTTGATATATGAATTCAATAACTGTTAGTTGAATTATATTATGCTGTGATAATGTGAACTTATATATGAACTGTATATGAGATATAAATGAGATTGAAAGTTGATCTTTGATGATATACTTGTTATGTGAAAAGTAACATGCGTAGTAAATATAAACTGTTTATAAATGCATGAACTGAGTATGATGTTATATGCTATGTGATGCATGAGGACTGTTAGAATTGCTGAGCTGTCGAGCTCACTCTTGCAAATAACCACTTTTGCAGGTTAAGGAGTCACGGTAAAGATTTTGTGCTTCTTGATTGATAAAGATAGATAGTATCGCATTGAAGAATATTACTTAGAATATTGTCTGGACCATGTTTAGATTCTAGATGATGTACTCGATAGTTGCTTACACTGTTTAATATTTGTTGTATTGTAAGAATGTATTAATTAATACATAGAGGATATCGAGTTAAGTTATAAATGTTTATACGATAACTCAGATAAGAATGAATCATATTATATAGTTGATTCAAGATTTGTAATCGGTATCAAAGTTATGGAATCAATAAAAAGATTTTTATTCTAAGGATATTGAAAAGTTTAAATTATTCCGTATTTTAGTAATATCGAATATGATCTAAAGATGAGATCTTGGATATAAATAGAATTTATATTCTAAATTGTAATAAAACAAGTTATATTCTTTTAGTAATGTATAAAAGATGTAATAATTTGGCGATAATAGTATCGTGACTGCACCGAATCCGAGGTTTCGAAGGAACGTGGATTTGGGGGCGTCACAATGCTTGGGTATAATGAGTTACATATGAAAATAATGAATGATCAATAAAGAATCTACCACCTCTAGTAAAAGAGGAGATATGTCCTATGTGATTCGTTAAATGACAACCCAGGAATCCTTGGCCAAGGTCGAATGAAATTAGAAAGAGGTTTCTAATTTGCATTATTTGGAGTTGTGCATTTTCTAATCGAAATACATATGATTAAATAAATTAAGACTTGACAGTAAATCCATGTCTTATATTTAATTGGGACATTGTATGGTGGAAGGATTGAATTGTACGGTAACTATTAACTCACAGGTTCTTTTATGATTAATGTTGAAATCTATATTATCTGGAAAGTCGTTGATCGCTAGGGAGGCTTATCCCTATTATAGAATAAATGTTATTTATTTAAATAGATTATTAGTTTAATTTATTTATTTAAATAAGATTAGAATTGTTCTAATTGATTTATTCATAACCGGTTTAATATGGAGAACCTAAAGGGTCACACCATAAAAGGAAGAAGAATTATTTAAGAAGAAAATGACATGATAGTAATAATGCATTAAGTATAATTAATTTAATCTATGGTGATAGAATAAATTAAATAGCTTAATGTTTATTATTTAATATTTTAGAAATATTAAATATAAATTAATAAGAGGAGTCTTATTAATATTATTATTATTATTATTATTTTAATTCTAAAGGAGTTTAGGAATTAATATAATATCAATACTCTCTCTCAATCCTAATAAAGATTATGAAATAAATTAATTAAAAGTATTTAATTAATTAAATAAAACCCTATTCTAATTGGATTAGGAGGGTTAACCTAATATCTATATAAGAGAGTCTTATATCAGAAATAAGGTACGTAAATTTTTCCAAGAGTTGGGAGTACACATATTCTATAGAGATAGAAACAAGGGTTAAGCCAATAACCCATCTTCTTGAGTTCTTCATCTTCCTTGGTGGATCACCGTTAGAGGCCAAACAATTGGGTGGCTGACATTGATCAAGGGAAGGAGCCACTACAGAGGAATCAAAAGAATCAAAGGGGTAGAACTTGTACCTGAGGAAGCTTGGATCTTCAAAGGTATAATTCCATGTTCTCTCTTTTTTGTTTTTGATAACTAGCACAAAGCATGATCATAGTTATGGGTTTGTATAAATTTTTGAAAACCTAGTTTTTGTGCTTCTGCCCTATTTATGTGATTTGATTGCATGATTGCGTTACGTACAAACCCAACAACAGGCCCCATGTGCGGAGGTTCCGGGTATTATTGTGCCAACCCAGGAGCTGTTGGGCGACTTGAGTCGTCATCCATCGAGGTTTCTCCACGCCAACGAGGTGACTTAAAGTTTTATTTTCTCTGTAATTTCTTTCTTTCTTTTGCCATTCTCGGGGCACAGGTTTTTGACATTGGTTGGTTTTTGATGCATGTTCCCGTCTTTACGTAGCCACGAGGGAACTTGTTCAACATGCATTCCCTATATCATACTTTGCACCAGGATTACAGGGATATCGTTGATGGCTGGGGATTTCAGGCCTTCTTCTCTATTCTTCCCCGCCGTTACCCCTGGGGGTATACGAGAGCTTTGTCTGAGCGCTGGTTCTACCAGGCTCAGTCTCTTCATTTATTGGACTATGAGGTGATGATGACCCATATGGACTGGAGGTTCATCACTGGCATTGAGTTCGAGGGTGAGCCAGTTCTTGTCGTGGCTGACATCATGCCTACTGCCGTTCAGTCCCTGCTGAGAGTTCCTGCGATGGCAATCAAGGGTCGGACGGTCCGATCTGGTCCCTTGAGTATAGATGCCCATAGTGGGGCTTTACTTGAGCCTCTGCCTGATGATCAGAGGGTTAGGGATCGCATCTTGAGGCGATTGTTTCTGGTGATCATCATAGCTTATTTTGTAGCGGACAACTCATCAACTGTGCCCTTCTCCCTGGTCAGTGCTACCCGACATGTAGAGCACCTCAGTTACTTTGATTGGGGTTCCTACACCTTTGCCTATTTTCTTCGAGGCATGCACATACTTTCGGAGGATTTGACGGAGGCTTGGTTAGGGTTCTACCCGTTTCTGCTGGTGAGTACATCTTTCTTGTACCTTTTTTATTTTTGCATTTATATTTGTCAGTCTTGGTCACTTAGGACTTTTTGATATTTATATAGCTAGTTCTGGGCATATGAGAGGCTTCCTTGCCTACGGCCCGCCATTGCTTTAGGTCTGGAGACCTATCCTCGAGGACGGCATTGGCATCACTCCTCTCTAACGGGGGTCCCTGTTGCTCAGGGATTTACCCATTCCAGCCGACAGTTGGAGCTTTTGACTACTGGATCGATCTTTTGGATGTCGTATCCCTCTGAATTTTTGATATATGGATTTGAGGGAGGCTTCCCCATTGGTCGAGAGTTTGCATTGTCGACCCACAGAGTCCCAATTTTGACAGAGGGAGGCTGAGAGCCCTATTTGGTATAGCATGTTATCAGGAGTATTACGGGGCAGATCCATATTCCCATGATTTCTCCTGCTTGGCATTATTGGCTATTGGTCCTGCCACTTACAGCCAGGAGGCATTCAGCAGCTAGTGGAGTCCTCGCACTATTGGAGCTCAGACTCGGGCTACCCAGTTTATGGCAGACATGGTGCATGGGTCTGTGATGATGATATACTGGATAGCTTGCCTCAGGGAGCCGACTCATTTGGACCAGATCACAAGGCTGACCCAGCAGTTAGAGAGATCTCATTTATTCCTCAGACATCTTGGCAGAGATCAGTCAGAGGCATCTGTCTTTGACCCTTCCAGCTCAGGAGCGGGCCCCTTGTACCGCCCAGACATGCCTGATGACCATGGCTTTGTGTCTACGGATGAGATGGAGCAGGTTAACCACCTGAGCATAGATATTTTAGATCTTTTTGGATAGCTATTGTAGCTATATCTTTTGGTCGGCCAGTATTTTGGCTATTGGGCGGCTGTGCCCCATTTTGATAGACAACTATTAGTAGTTGGGTGGTGGTGCCCCATTATCCTGTACTTTTTATTTTATTTTATATTTATCAGACAAAGATGATGCTTGTAGTAGATAGTTTATTGCATGATATTTCCTATCTATCGCATAATATTTATCATTGTCATTATGTATGTATTATGTCATGTGTATGCATTTAGACAGATGAGTTCAGATTTGACCCCTAGATAGTCTTGTGATACGGTGATACAAATGGCATCCTCTACCGTTAGCCGTATCGAGCATTTACCATCGTCTAAGGTGGTAACGTCATTGAGATCATGGTATAACAGTCTACCCCTCTCAGCTAGAGGGACAGTTGATCAGATGTTGGGGAATTCATTGGCCCTCGCATACTTTCAGGTTCCATATGGATTTGTTGTGACACCCCCAAATTCCAGGACCGTCACGGGGTTCGCTCAAATTCGGTTCGTCACGTGCTCATGGTAATACATCACAATAATAATACAACTAAATGTCGCATCGCACAGTAGAATAATACACAACTAATACCGAATAAATTATATTTAAATAATATAATTATTCACGTCCCAAGGTCTCGTAACTTAAATAGTGATTACATAGCTTAGACATATCTTAAGCATAAATAACCTTAACTAGTACATAATATCATAAGTTCTTTATTACAATCATAAGTCCTACATAATTTAAGCTACTCAGTAGCCTTTCCCTTGCCCTTATCTGTGCCCGAAGGTCCGCACTGCTCTGCCTTAACTGAAATATTTTAGGAAAAGCAAGAATGAGCACAAATTACCCAGCAAGCAATATAAAATAAGGGTGAGTAATACAATTCTCAATTCTCGAAAGGGTATAGCAATGTTTGATAGTTCAAGGATAACAAGAATATAAACAGTTCTCAATAACAGTTGCTAAAGACAGAATAATATCAATGTGATTTAATAATAAATCAATTCAAGATTTCAAGATAACTGAATACTGAGCAGTCACTAAGGACTATGAACTTCTACTAGAATTAACAGTATTAAACTGATAACCCAAATCAAAAACAGGTACAATAGGGGATCAGCCTAAAGTACCCTACGTTATGCATAACAATCAATCATACTCAAGTGCGCACGTCGGTTCTCCAACAATTATATTTTCCCTTCAAAGAAGGTTGTTCTTCTCAGTCAAATTAGAGATCACGCACCAATCAATTGGTTTGGGTAGCTTTTCAATAATATAAGTCTAGCCGAATCAAATGGCATAGACACTTTCACAATATTCAAGAACAATACCAAGTTTAACATGAATAATAGCTTTAATGAAATAAGAGTTCAAGTATGCTAATTCAATTCAAACGAGTAAGTAAAGAAACTAGCTCGCAATATACAAGGATAGAATACTTGCACCGTAAAAGAGAGTAAGTTAGGAAACTTGCCTTAAGCATAGTTTATCCCCGTA
The DNA here is from genome assembly GCA_020205555.1 of Panax stipuleanatus. NCBI lineage: Eukaryota > Viridiplantae > Streptophyta > Magnoliopsida > Apiales > Araliaceae > Panax > Panax stipuleanatus. The sequence goes on from CM035120.1 coordinate 35,307,916, forward strand.
AATTAATCAACACTTTTCGAATCCTATCGTAATATAGTTATGTATATATGATATTCATTAGTCATATAGTTCAACAACATATCTTATTTTAGATATACAATCCACACATAAGTTAAGTCTTTAACTTCACTATACAGTCATACCACATATAGTATCATATTTGATTCACAAGTCTCGACTAATATACTTTTATCCTTAACGTTCCTCTTTTTCAGTTAAACACACACTCATATCATTATTATCACACAAGACCACAATTAATACTAAATATATGTTATTTCAGTGAGTAATGGTATTTCAATAAGTCAACCATCAAAAATTAGATTCAAGTATCAACATATGATATCTCATAACATATATGCATATTAAAGGATGCCTTTATGCTTCTCAAGTCCATCTAAGTTCTCTCTTTCATGATATGGCTCTAAGTTAACACTTTTGACAACTTACGGTAATTCAAGGTCATGAAAATCACAAAGTCTAACATGCTTGCTTCTTAAACATATAAGGTAGTCATATAACTCATATTAGACATGCTTTTCAGTATTCATATCATATATGTGCAATTAGCATCGTTTTGGTTTGAAATATGCTTTGTTTATGCTTTACTTGAGTTATGACACCTAAGCATGGCACATATACATTTATGATACATAAGTGAGTCCAAGAGTATCATCAAACATGTTCACAAATATCAGATTCTAACTCTCAAAGTAGCATGTTAACATTTACGTTCAAAGTTTGTATTTTCATTAGTAAGGCTCACTAACATGTCCAACATGTTCATGCTTCCTTACGAAGTCCATACACGTAAGTGTTAATATGTCCGACATGCATTCCTAGGCCACATAGACATGCTTACAAAATCAGAATGTATGTATGATATTTACGTGCCAAGGTTCACCTTCGAAATTCTATGTTTCCATTAGAATGCTATTAAAACTATTTAAGTATGCAAGGTAAGTTCATATACTCTATGTCATGCTTCTACACTTTCTTGTGCATGTATATATGTAATTCAGATCGTGATATCAAGTTCGGAATCCAAGTTCACATAGCTTATTGTACACATAGCAAGTATAGCCTTTTACTTGGAAACTTATTTCAATTCATGTTTGGATAGTCTAATAATATAACTATCAGATTATCACATGTCAAGGCATATCGAAATGTGATTCATTTACACATAAGGTTGGTTTACGTATTACATCATGTTTATCAAACTAGTTTACCAATCCTTAAGCTTTCTTCAAAATTCTCAAGTTAAACAACTAATATGGCTTACTATATACATAATAGCCTTATTGTACATGTCATGGTGATTTGCATGCATAACCTACTTAGTATAACATGCTCAAAACATCAGAATACTTAACAAAATCATCAACAATTTATGTAGAACAGCGCGGCCGCGCGACAGTTGTAATAGGGAGAGGCGCGACCGCGCGGCTCCCGTTCCAGACCAGAAGATGTACTGTTATTGCAGAGCTTCAGAATTTCTCATAATGTACTTAGCTAGCATGCTTGCCTACCATCACTTTACATTCCTGACACATAGATATACTTAACAACTTATGCTAGCACCTTATCACACACTAATTTCAACAATATCAGGCAATCTCTATAAATTGAAATTCAAATGGGTTTAGAGGTTATACCTCTTGAGCTCAAACTTGCACACAACTTGCTCTCAAATTCAGATTATGAACTCACATTAATCTCTCTATATCACTTAGCAATTAATTAATCAACATATAAAATGAAGAGGGATGCTCAATTTATAGAAAAATCAAAACCCATGCCAAGCCTTTGTCCATGAAAATAAACCAAGAGATGAAGGAAGAAGATGTTGGACATTAGATGGTTGGTGAGTGTTTGGTAATATGCATCATGAATCCCACTCCCCCTACAATGATGAGCTAGAATGATCTTGGGAGAAGAAGAAGGAGTAGCTCCTTAGCCTTTTTGTTCTTCACGTGAATGAGAGAAAGGAGGGGAACTGGACACTTATTGTGGGACTAGCAAAACATATCATCAGCCATAGCAAATTAGGGATAAAAGACCATATATTATATACTTAGTACATATATGTATACCTTAGCTTATACTCACTTAGGGGCATACATGGACTAAAATACCATAACAACTTCACTTGGTAGCACATTGGGGTACATATATATATATATATATATATACATCATATAATCCATGTACACTTTAACAATGTCACATTTATGAGTTAATTGAATTATCCCAACTCTTATTATTATTAATATTTCAAGTATGTTACTTATGGAGATGATTAGGAATATCAATTATTTACATACTTTAACCTAATATTCCATATAGTATACATTAAAGTACTATACCTACCATATGGTCACGTAGGCATTATTTATGTAACTTATATGAGATAATTTTCATATTGCATAGCCTTACTAAAGTGTCACACTACACTTTATAGTATAGTTTATATGTATTACATAGTTGCTTGTATTATCACAATGCACTTCATATTATATATTACGTAGTTATGCCAAAATGTCACATTATACATCATATAATATAGTTTATATATATGGACATAGTTACTATGCAACGTGTGACTACATAACTTTACATTAAGCAATTAATTGAATAACATTAATATCAACGTTAATTAACCATTTATTCATTAATATGTTATTACTCGTAAAAATTATTAATTAATAACATATTATTAATTAATCATCCACTCATAAATTCTTACTTTTATGAATTAACTTATATACTTTTCGTCGCTATGCCACACAAGGCATTCGTTGAGCTTATTGTAAACTCCACATTTTCTCAATTATCATAAGTATTCAATTTAGTATAATTGAGTTAACTCATCTCATAACACAAAATTATTTATATTCAAATAAATATTCATTTCCATTCATATATTCGTTTGTTATTATTCAAAAATTCTCGGGTATTACATCCTCCCCCTCTTATAAAAAGTCCGTCCTGGAATTGTTATAAAGTTACACAAATTGACGGGGATAGTCCCTCATCATCCTATCTTCTAACTCCCACGTTACCTCCTCGACATCGTTGTTATGCCAAAGTACTTTTACAAGATATATAATTTTATTTCTCAAAGTTTGTTCTTTCCTATCTAATATCTAGACAGGAATTTCTTCATACGCCAAGTTCTTCTCCACTTGAATGGACTCCTAAGAAATCATATGCTTGTAGTCGGCCTTGTATGGTCGCAACACAGAAATGTGAAACACGTTGTGGATGTGCTCCAACTCGGGTGGTAACGCAACTTTGTATGCCACTTCGCCCACTCGCTTCAGTATCTCGAACGGTGCTATAAATCTTGGACTCAATTTTCCCTTCTTGCCGAAACGGACCTTTCCCTTCCATGGAGATACCTTCAAGAATACGAAACTGCCGACTTTGAAGTCTCGATCCTGCCGATGCAAATCTGCATACTTTTTCTGGCGGTCTTGAGCTGCTACTAATCTGGCTCTTATCATTGTCACCACGTCTGCAGTTTGTTGAACTAACTCTGGTCCGAGTATTCATCGCTCTCCGACTTCGTCCCAACATAATGGCGTTCTGCACTTTCTTCCTTAAAGAGCTTCGTACGATGTCATGCCGATACTCGCATGGTAACTATTATTGTATGCGAATTCTACTAAGGGTAGGTGGTCGTCCCAATTTCCCTTGAAATCCATCACGCAAGTTCTAAGCATGTCCTCCAGCATTTGTATTGTTCACTCACTCTGTCCGTCTGTCTGAGGATGATAAGCGGTACTCAACCTCAACTGCGTTCCCATTCTTTCTTGCAAACTCTTCCAAAAATTGGACGTGAAGCGCGGATCTCGATCAAAGACAATTGACACTGGTACTCCATGTCGTGAAACAATCTCCTTTACGTACAGACTCGCTAACTGATTCAAACTGTAGCGGATCTTGATTGGTAGAAAATGTACGGTCTTCGTTAGTCGATCCACGATAACCCAAATAGCATCATAACCTTTCTGTGTAACTGGAAGTCCTACCACGAAGTCTAGTAATATGCTCCCAATTCCACTCTGGTATTTCTAATGGTTGTAGTAACCCACTCGGCCGTTGATGCTCTACTTTAACGCGTTGACAAGTCAAACATCAACTGACGCACTTTGCGACTTCCCGTTTCAAATTGGGCCATAAAAAATGTTGCCTTAGATCTCGGTACATCTTCGTGCCTCCCAGATGAACGAAATATGTTGTATTGTGTGCCTCGTGCAAAATCTCTTCCCTTAACTCGGTTACCGCTGGTACCATACTATTTCTTCAAATCTCAAAATACCGTCTTTATCCATTCAAAATTTCTCTCCTCCTTTTCTGTGATCCACTTTCGGATTTTCTCACACTCTTCGTCTTTCTCTTGTGCTTCTTTTGCTTTATCCAATAATGTCGGATGAGCTTCCATTACAATTAACTTCTCACCAGACTTTCTTAGTCCTTTCACTTCTATCTCCAATTTCTCCATCTCTCTTATCAATTCTTCCCGAGTCGTTAAATTAAATAACTTTTCCCTTCCTTTTCTGCTCAGAGCGTCGGCAACCACGTTTGCCTTTCCCGGGTGATAAAGAATATCGCAGTCATAGTCTTTTATTAATTCTAACCATTTTCTCTGTCGCATATTCAACTCCTTCTATGTGAAGATATATTTTAGACTTTTGTGGTCTGTGTATATCTCACATTTCTCTCCGTACAAATAATGACTCCATATTTTTAACGCAAAAACTACTGCCGCTAACTCTAAGTCGTGAGTAGGGTATCATTTTTTGTAATCCTTCAATTGTCGTGATGCATATGCAATGACTTTGTCGTGCTGCATAAGCACACAGCCAAGTCCCTTGTGCGATGCATCACTATACACCACAAAATTTCCCGCATCATCTGGTAATGATAACATAGGTGCTTCGCTCAATCTCCTTTTCAGTTCTTGAAAACTTTCTTCGCATTTGTCGGTCCATACAAATTTCACCGTCTTTCTAATCAAATTGGTCAACGAGGTTGCTATCTTAGAAAAATCTTGGATGAATCTTCGATAGTACCCAGCTAACCCTAAAAAACTTCTTACCTCTGTTGGCGTTCTCGGCTGTTCCCAATTACTTACTGCTTCTACCTTTGCAGGGTCTACAGAGATTCCATTCTTATCCACCACGTGGCCTAAGAATTGAACATTCTCCATCCAAAATTCGCACTTTAAAAATTTTGCATACATCTTCTTCTTCCTTAGTGCCTCCAAAACAATCTTCAGATGTTCGGCGTGTTCTTCCTCTGTCTTCGAGTAGATCAAAATGTCGTCGATAAAAACCACTACAAATTTATCCAAGTATGGCATGAAAACTCGGTTCATCAAGTCCATAAATGCTTCCGGAGTATTAGTCAATCCAAATGACATTACCAAAAACTCGTAGTGTCCATAACGGGTTCGAAACGCAGTCTTTGGTATGTCCTTATCCCTCACTTTTAGTTGATGATATCCTATTCGTAGGTCAATTTTTAAGAAACACTTTGCTCCCTTCAGTTGATCAAACAGGTCGTCTATCCTCGTTAGAGGATATCAGTTCTTGATCGTTACACTGTTCAATTCTCGATAATCGATACAGAGCCTCATCGACCCGTCCTTCTTCTTAACGAATAACACTGGTGCTCCCCAAGGAGACACACTCGGTCGAATGTAACCCTTATCCAGCAACTCTTGCAATTGTATCATCAATTCCTTCATTTCTACTGGCGCCATACGATATTGAGCATTCGAAATCAGTGCCGTTCCCGGTGCTAAGTCTATTACGAATTCGATTTCTCTGTCTGGCAGAAGACTAGGCAGATCGTCCGAAAACACATCTTGAAATTCATTAACTACAGATATATCCTTAATTTCTACTCCTTTTTTCGAGTATCAACGATGTAAGCTAAATAACCTACACATCCTTTCCTTAATAATTTCTTGGCTTGCATCATCGTAACACAACACGATTCTTTAAGCGATGAGCTACCATAAAACACTACCTTAGACTTACTCAGAGTCTGAAGGTTCACACATTTATTCTGATAATTAATTATCGTTGCATGGTTATACAACCAATCCATTCCCAGTATCACATCAAATTCTCCCAATCTAATAGGAATCAAGTCTACGCTCAGTTCATGTTCTCTAATGTTTACGCGACAATTGCGATAAACGTATTCTACAGGGATCACTTCCTTATTAGCAACTTCTATGATCAAAGGATTTTCTAATAGTTCTCGGGGTGTACTAAGTTTACTAGCAAATTCTTCAGATATAAAAAAACAGGTGGCACCCGAATCAAATAATACATAAGTATTTATATCATTGATTGGGATTATACCTGACACCACGTCCTTCGCAGCCACGGCGTCCTGGACGGTCATGTTAAAAGTTCTGGCGGTTGGGCTGTTGGATTGTGCCGGCCCGCTGATCATAAGCTTGTTTCCTCCCCCTTGTTGGCTACCACTTCCGCAACTTCCCTTCTTCGGGTAATCCTTAATACGGTGCTCAGTTGAGCAGCAAGTAAAACACCGTTGGATCTTCTTTGGCTTCGGACAGTTTGGCGATATATGCCCCTCTTGGCCGTAGTTATAACACGTGCCCTTTCCTTTCCAGCACTCCCCTTGGTGTCTTTTCCCACACTTATTACAAGCTCCACTCCTTTTCTTAAAATTTCCTTGGTGACTCCCACCTTGATTATTGTTTCTGCTGTTGTTATTCTCCCACTTTCTCTTTCCCAAACTACTTCCTCCACTGCTGCTTCCTCCAGTACGATTCTCTCCTCCAGCATTCTTTCCTTTCTTCTCTTTGTTGTACAAGCTCAAAGCTTCACCTCCTCCCTCGACAATAATAGCCTTTTCCAGCAGTGTTGCAAAAGAATCGACTGAAGAACTGACACCTTATTGAATAGCCAAGACTTCAGTCCTATTCGAATTGTCTAGCCTTCCTCTCTTCATCTCCTACCTGGTGCTCCGCAAATCGGGCTAGTTCGTTAAATCTAGCCGCGTATTGTGCCACCATCATTTCCCCTTGTTTAAACTCTAGGAATTTCACCTCCATCCTATTCTTTATGCTTTTCGGGAAGTAATACTCGAAAAACAGCGTCTTAAACTTATCCCAAGCTATTATCCCTTCTCCAGCTCTTTGTTGATTAGCCTCCCACCAGTAGTTCGCTTCTCCCCTCATCATGTACGTGGTAAACACCGTCTTCTGATCTTCGCTTATGCAAGCTATAGTGAAAGCTTTTTCGATCTCCTTGATCCACGTTTGTGTGACGATTGGGTCGGTAGTTCCCTCGAACTCCGGGGGTTCTACACTCTTAAAGTCTTTAAAGGTTGTTACTGGCACAGCTTGAGGGTTTGGGCGGGTTCATTGTTCCTTCCCCTTAATGCCTCTCCTAATAGGTCTACCAGTTTCTGGATCGGGTCTAGTTGTTCCCTCTCATTGTTCACTGACTCCTCAGGTGCAGTCAATCTACGTCTGGGCGGCATTATCTGCATCATAAATTTTCATTTTATTATTATTCATGTATATTACTTAAGTATTTCTTTTAATATTATAAGAATAAATTTATAACACATTTCTGAAATAAGCTTCATTTATATTCATATGCCAACCGTTTCATTACATGATTTCCCTAGCATACTGCTATAAATGTTATCTTATATATCCCCTAATATCACAAAAGACGGGGAATATACCAACCTACTACCACCCTACCCCTCTAACAAAAGCTAATTCGGGGTTTACATCACTATCCCACATCTTACACAAAAGATTGAGACTACAACATAGTATATACAACACATAAAGGACACAACTAGTACTACCACTAGGCTGACTAAGGGAATCTCATCCCATCATCCCGCGCTCCACTGCGCTCTTGTACTTCATCTGTGCTATGTACGCAACCAAATCTCGACACATGGTATGTAGAGTCTGTCCCTGCTCTGCCGGGTAGTGGTACACACCATCAAGCACCCTCTCAACTGCCGAACGGAACACGTACCCCATCTTGTTCATTTTCCTCTTCTTACATTTAACCTCATCTTCCAGGTCATCTGCTCTCTCATGGGCAGCCTCCCACTTCTCCTTGAAGTGTATCCTATCCATCACCTCTAATTCCAACTGAGTGCGAAGTGCTTCCTTCTTAGTCTTCTCGCTTAGTTCCCTCTGTTCAACCTCTTCCAGCTTCCCTGCCAAATCTACATTTCTCGCCACCGACCTATGGAATAAGGTTCCCATCTGGATCCCTGCCTCCCTACGATATGCAATCTCTACCTCTAACTCCTACATGGCCAGCTTCCTCTGATGGTCTTCATCATTCAGCTTCTGGAACTCAGACTCTCTCTCATGGGCCTCAGCCTCCAGCACTTGTACTCGGCAGTCTAACTCTAGGATACGCTCCTCGTACTCTCCTAGCATCTGTTCCTCTATAGTAGCCTCATCAGAGTCCTCCGCTGGCTCATCCCCCATCGGTTCATCTTCCATCGGCTCCTCCTCCATTGGCTCCTCCTCTAGATCAGACTCTATCTCAATCTCGTCCTCGTCATCAAACTCGAACGGTGCAATAGCCTGCACTGGTGTAACCTCTAGAGGTGCCTCATATACTACATGTATATCGCTGGGCTCCTCCTCTGCCACTCTACTAGGTACACCTATGTCTGTCATCCTACAATAACAAACACAAGATAAACAAACAGCAACTCCATTAGAATGTTAAATAAAACATAAGTTCATTGTATAGAATGAAGTTACATTTCATAACACGCTCAGTTTCTCAAGGAAAACTCTACATGAGTTTTATCTCCTTCCTAACTTCTAAGTTCGCCTAAGTTATAGTATAAGGACACTCGTTCCTAAGGTTTAAAACTACAGCTCTGATACCAACCTATGACACCCCTAAATTCCAGGACCGTCATGGGGTCGCTCGAATTCGGTTCGTCACGTGCTCATGGTAATACATCACAATAATAATACGACTAAATGTCGCATCGCACAGCGGAATAATACACAACTAATACCGAATAAATTACATTTAAATAATATAATTATTCACGTCCCAAGGTCTCATAACTTAAACAGTGATTACATAGCTTAGACATATCTTAAGCATAAATAACCTTAACTAGTACATAATATCATAAGTTCTTTATTACAATCATAAGTCCTACATAATTTAAGCTACTTAGTAGCCTTTCACTTGCCCTTATCTGTGCCCGAAGATCCGCACTGCTCTGCCTTAACTGAAATATTTTAGGGAAAGCAAGACTGAGCACAAATTGCCCAGCAAGTAATATACAATAAGGGTGAGTAATAAAATTCTCAATTCTCGAAAAGGTATAGCAAGGTTTGATAGTTCAAGGATAACAAGAATATCAAAAGTTCTCAATAACAGTCGCTAAGGACAGAATAATATAAATGTGATTCAATAATAAATCAATTCAAGATTTCAAGATAACTGAATACTGAGCAGTCACTAAGGACTATGAACTTCTACTAGAATTAACAGTATTAAACAGATAACCCAAATCAAAAATAGGTACAACAGGTGATCAGCCTAAAGTACCCTACGTTATGCATAACAATCAATCATACTCAAGAGCGCACGTCGGTTTTCCAAAAATTATATTTTCCCTTCAAAGAAGGTTGTTCTTCTCAGTCAAATACGAGATCCCGCACCAATCAATTGGTTTGGGTAAATTTTCAATAATATAAGTCTAGCCGAATCAAATGGCATAGACACTTTCATAATATTCAATAACAATACCAAGTTCAACATGAATAATAGCTTTAATGAAATAAGAGTTCAAGTATGCTAATTTAATTCAAACGAGTAAGTAAAGAAACTAGCTCGCAATATCAAAGGATAGAATACTTGCACCGTAAAAGAGTGTAAGTTAGGAAACTTGCCTTAAGCGTAGTTTATTCCCGTAAATTAATCAACACTTTTCGAATCCTATCGTAATATAGTTATGTATATATGATATTCATTAGTCATATAGTTCAACAACATATCTTACTTTAGATATACAATCCACACATAAGTTAAGTCTTTAACTTCACTATATACAGTCATACCACATATAGTACCATATTTGATTCACAAGTCTCGACGAATATACTTTTATCCTTAACGTTCCTCTTTTTGAGTTAAACACACTCTCATATCATTATTATCACACAAGACCACAATCAATACTAAATATATGTTATTTCAGTGAGTTATGGTATTTCAATAAGTCAATCGTCAAAAATCGGATTCAAGTATCAACATATGATATCTCATAACATATATGCATATTAAAGGATGCCTTTATGCTTCTCAAGTCCATCTAAGTTCTCTCTTTCATGATATGGCTCTAAGTTAACACTTTTGACAACTTACGGTCATTCAAGGTCATGAAAATCACAAAGTCTAACATGCTTTCTTCTTAAACATATAAGGTAGTCATATAACTCATATTAGACATGCTTGTGAGTATTCATATCGTATATGTGCAATTAGCATCGTTTTGGTTTGAAATATGCTTCGTTTATGCTTTACTTGAGTTATGACACCTAAGCATGGCACATATACATTTATGATACATGAGTGAGTCCAAGAGTATCATCAAACATGTTCACAAATATCAGATTCTAACTCTCAAAGTAGCATGTTAACATTTACGTTCAAAGTTTGTATTTTCATTAGTAAGGCTCACTAATAAGTCCAACATGTTCATGCTTCCTTACGAAGTCCATACACGTAAGTTAATATGTACGACATGCATTCCTAGGCCACATAGACATGCTTACAAAATCAGAATGTATGTTTGATAATTACATGCCAAGGTTCACCTTCAAAATTCTATGTTTCCATTAGAATGCTATTAAAACTATTTAAGTATGCAAGGTAAGTTCATATACTCTATGTCATGCTTCTACACTTTCTTGTGCATGTATATATGTAATTCAGATCGTGATATCAAGTTCGGAATCCAAGTTCACATAGCTTATTGTACACATAGCAAGTATAGCCTTTTACTTGGAAACTTATTTCAATTCATATTTGGATAGTTTAATAATATAACTATCACATTATCACATGTCAAGGCATATCGGAATGTGATTCATTTACACATAAGGTCGGTTTACGTATTACATCATGTTTATCAAACAAGTTTACCAATCCTTAAGCTTTCTTCAAAATTCTCATGTTAAATAACTAATATGGCTTACTATATACATAACAGCCTTATTGTACATGTCATGGTGATTTGCATGCATAACCTACTTAGTATAACATGCTCAAAACATCAGAATACTTAACAAAATCATCAACAATTTCTGCAGAACAGCGCGGCCGTGCACCAGTTGTATTAGGGAGAGGCGCGGCCGCGCGGCTCCCGTTCCAGACCAGAAGATGTTCTGTTATTGCAGAGCTTTAGAATTTCTCATAATGTACTTAGCTAGAATACTTGCCTACCATCACTTTACATTCCTGACACATAGATATACTTAACAACTTATGCTAGCACCTTATCACACACTAATTTCAACAATATCATGCAATCTCTATGAATTGAAATTCAAATGGGTTTAGAGGTTATACCTCTTGAGCTCAAACTTGCACACAACTTTCTCTCAAATTCAGATTATGAACTCACAATAATCTCTCTATATCACTTAGCAATTAATTAATCAACATAGAAAATGAAGAGGGATGCTCAATTTATAGAAAAATCAAAACCCATGCCAAGCCTTTGTCCATGAAAATAAACCAAGAGATGAAGGAAGAAGATGTTGGACATTAGACGGTTGGTGAGTGGTTGGTAATATGCATCATGAATCCCACTCCCCTTACAATGATGAGCTAGAATGATCTTGGGAGAAGAAGAAGGAGTAGCTCCTTAGCCTTTTTGTTCTTCACATGAGTGAGAGAAAGGAGGGGAACTGGACACTGAATGTGGGACTAGCTAAACATATCATTAGTCATAGCAAATTGGGGATAAAAGACCATATATTATATACTTAGTACATATATGTATACCTTAGCTTATACTCACTTTGGGGCATACATGGACTAAAATACCATAACAACTTTACATGGTAGCACATTGGGGTACATATATATATATACATCATATAATCCATGTACACTTTAACAATATCACATTTATGAGTTAATTGAATTATCCCAACTCTTATTATTATTAATATTTCAAGTATGTTACTTATGGAGATGATTAGGAATATTAATTATTTACTTACTTTAACCTAATATTCCATATAGTATACATTAAAGTACTATACCTACCATATGGTCACATAGGCATTATTTATGTAACTTATATGAGATAATTTCTATATTGCATAGCCTTACTAAAGTGTCACACTACACTTTATAGTATAGTTTATATGTTTTACATAGTTGCTTGTATTATCACAATGCACTTCATATTATATATTACGTAGTTATGCCAAAATGTCACATTATACATCACATAATATAGTTTATATATATGGACATAGTTACTATACAACGTGTGACGACATAACTTTACATTAAGCAATTAATTGAACAACATTAATCTCAACGTTAATGAACCATTTATTCATTAATATGTTATTACTCGTAAAAATCATTAATTAATAACATATTATTAATTAATCATCCACTCATAAATTCTTACTTTTATGAATTAAATTATATACTTTCCGTCGCTATGCCACGCAAGGCATTCATTGAGCTTATTGTAAACTCCACATTTTCTCAATTATCATAATTATTCAATTTAGTATAATTGAGTTAACTCATCTCATAACACAAAATTATTTATATTCAAATAAATATTCATTTCCATTAATATATTCGTTTATTAATATTCAAAAATTCTCGGGTATTACATTTGTGGATGGCATTTTACCCTTCTGGATACCTGAGAGACAGGTCTTCCGTTTAGGACAGCATGAGCTAACGCCGACTCTCGAGGAGTACAAGTGGTTTACTGGTTTAGCCTTAGAGTTGCCCTGCGCTCGGATGTGACACCCCCGAATTCGGGTCCTCTGACCCCGGTCCGGTCACCACGAAACAATACTAACATCCACCTTTAAGTAACATACGATAACTAAAATGCGGAATATAATAAACGTACGTCGTTCATTCAAAAGGTGTTACTAGTCCCAAGATTCGATAACCTTAATACATCAATACAAATATATCCTAGAATAAATATTAGGGTTCATATTATATTAACAGTAATTAAACAAATCATAAAGACAAAGTCTGCTCCTTGCAAACCATCCTAAATCTTTCCTTTACCCATGTCATTCCTTGAGGGCTCGGGCTCAACTGCAATATAAGTCATGATATAGCAAGAATGAGCAACAAGTTTGCTCAGCAAGTTTAAATACAACAATAAAGGATATATCATGATGAATGGAAAAATATCTGACAATGATTTCAACAAAATGAATATCTTAAAGATCCAACAATATGAATATTAGAACGATTCAATAATATGAATATCTGAACGATTCAATAATATGAATATCTGAACGATTCAATAATATGAATATCTGAACGATTCAACAATATGAATATTAGAACGATTCAATAATATGAATATCTAAACGATTCAATAATATGAATATTAGGACGATTCAATAATATGAATATCTGATAGATTCAACGATATGAACATCTGAACAATTCAACAATATGAATATTAAAAGCAAAGATAATAATTGCCTTTAGAATGACTGATAGTCGAGTAGACTCTGAGCTATAACTTTCCAATAGGTTCAATAGCTAATTGACCCTTTTTAGAATTACTGGCTTCTGGCTATAGAAAATAAGTACCTCGAGGAGATCAGCCTCAGGCACAACGTGAATATGCATAACACTTAAATCTGCTTACTCGTATCATATATATTAGATACCTGGGCACACTCCTACATATGAGGGGTGTTCTGTTCCGTCTAAGAATCCTTACCATCAATTGGTTTGGATAGCTTTAAAGAAAACTTCATACACTAGTCTAACCGAGCAAAGGTTCAGACTCTTACTGGCATAGTTTAAGAAATTTAGAACCTTGAATAATGTACAAGTCCAAGACTGTACGAGCTCAAATGCACTAGGTGCGGACATCAATAATATCAATGTGGAATAATTGATAAGTAATTAAACCACTAAATAACATGCTTGGAAATAAAGTTCAAGAAATTAAGTAAACAACTTTTGATTCAACAATAACCTACTCAATACAATATGAGAAAGATAGAGAACTTGCCCAAAGTGAAGTTTAGAATTTGCACAATATAGGAATTTGTGTAAGTTTGGGGAACTTGCACAATACTCAACGTGTGAAGTTCTAGGAACTTGCACAATACTCAACGTGTGAAGTTCGGGGAACTTGCATGATAATAGATTCCTTGTATAAAATAAATGCATGGGCTTAGACACTTACAACATCAAAGAGTGAAATTCGGGGAATTTTACCATAATAGATCCCTTGCATAAAGTAAATGCATAGGGTAGGACATTTGCTTACAACGTTCTTTGAGTAAAGTAAACACAAAGATAAGATACTTGCACAATATACTAGTTTGTATAAGTTTAGAGAACTTGCATAATAAAGAAATAAAGTTCGGAAATTTGCAAAATAATCAAAGTGTGAAGTTCGGGGAACTTTCACAATACTAAAAATGTAAAGTTCGAGGAACTTTCACAATACTAAAAATGTGAAGTTCGGGGAATTTTCACAATAACCAAAATGTAAAGTTCGGGGAACTTTCACAATACAATAATAACCTGCTCAATACAATATGAGAATGATAGGAAACTTTCACCAAAAACAAGTGAAGTTTAATAAAACTCGCTGACATGATTCATTGAATAAAGTAGTGCAAGAATTTAGGATACTTGCATTCAATATAACAATCAACTGAAGTTAGGAAACTTGCAATATAATAATACCCTGCTCAATATAAATTTTAGTAAGATAGGGAACTTGCACAAATAATAAGTGTAAGTCAGGGAACTTGCCTGTTTGCTCAGCTACAAATAAATTCTAGCTTTAATAAAATTGTGTTGGAACGACCTAGCATTAACAAGTCGGCCTCTCTAATTAGTATATATAAACTAATATAAGTTCACACATACAAGACTCTAGTCATTATATAATTCTATCACATAGTTCACGTAAGTCAATCTAATCCTGTCTTAGATTTAATAATTTTAGATTGTCTAGTTCATAAGCATCAACATAGGCTTGAACATATAGCACTTCCAGTTACTGATATGAATCAACACATATGTTTATCAGGTTTATCTAACTCAAGTTCAAAAGCTAATATGTTCATTCTATGTCCACTTCAAGACCACATGTTTGTATATCGGATATTCACATACTTTAAACAATATAACTTTATGCTTCAAGATTGGCTATTAAAGTCATATTATCAAATAACAAGGTTAAACAATGTTTAAGTAGTCATGCTTGTGCGTATACTACACGTGTATACTTTAATCATATAGTCCATACTTGAGATTCATTTTCTATGAATACGTGCATATGTGAAATCCATGCTTTAACCGAAGGATGCTCATAATGACATGCTTGCATGATCATAATATAATTCACATGGAAAGCAATGCTATTTCACATTCTAAGTTTCTATTACAAGGTACACCAAGTCAAAAAGATAATATGGTATATGTAAAGTATCTCGTAACCATTACTCACAGGTATTAGAATGTATACAATAAGTTATATGTATTTAAGTGGTCACAATCTAAAAGACACAAGTCTTGGTTAAGTTCACTTTGAAAGTCTTAAGTTTCACTTTTGAAAACGTCTTAACTTACGGTCAAGTATACTAGTATGTCCTATCACATTAGTCTTAGTTCTCATGTTTATATAGAACACATGATCATCATCATGAAATCAAAATTCATACATACTACGTATACGTCAAAGTTCATATTCAAAGCTTATGTTGATGTTAGTAACGTTCAATATTAAGGTCCACATGTTCAAGTTATATTATGATACCTATATACACAAGGTAATACATCTCTCATGCATCTCTACATTATAATATCATGTTTGAAAAATCAGAATGTCGACATGTCAAAGTTTGTTTTCAAAACTTTTATTTTTGTTAGGAATGTGTACTAGTTAGGTTCGTACGTTCTCTTTACAACATAAAATATATATACATCAATTAACATGCATTTCATGCCTTCCTAGGTCATACTAACACGTCTCAAAAGTCAGAATATATCTGTGACATTTCTATACCAAAGTCCCCTTTAAAACTCAGCATTCATTTCGAAAACCATGAGTTGTTTTGTCAAAATGTATACCATCTTAGCTTGAACATGTTTATGTTAGGTTTATGTACCCATATATACGTATTACCCATGTTAACATGTTTGTTTAAATCAATGCAAGAAAACTATCACACAATAGCACTGATGCAGAAAATAAAAATCTGAATTGCAGGGCCTGTGCAGCTGCGCTGCAACCAGGAATAAACCCGGCGCAACTGCGCCGGCTCCTGATCTAACCCAGACTGAACTGCTTCGGCAGTTCTTGAAAATCCCAACTCAGAAACTCTTACGAATTCGTTCCAAACCAGTCACAGTATATAACTAACATGCTTACTAACTTACAAGCATACTTCATAGCTCAATTAACATCTAACTTGCAAAAATCAAGAACTGTGCTAATGAAGAACAAGAATGGAAATTTTACAGAAATTGAAAAGATGGAGTTATACCTCTGTTATTAGGGACTTGCTGCTATCTCTCACTCTCTCAATTCACAGACTCTCACTAGCAACTCTACTAATTCTATACTTGTATGGAAATCTCAGCAATTATAACAGAGAAGGAAGAAAGTTAATTTATAGGAAATTTCAATATCCGGTTCTAGACATTGTTCCTCAAATTAAACTAATGGGAGATGCAATTAGCTAATGGTTATCAAATAGTGGGTGAGGAGTTGGTATAATTCATCATAATCTCCACTCCCCCATGATCATTGCTATAGTTGTGAGGAAATTGAGAAGAGATAGAGTAGGCTAGCTTCTTGCTTTCACGTGAAGAGAGAAATTGGGCTCATATTATGGGACAAAGTAATCCCAGCAATCTAGCAAGTGGGTGTATAGTGTATGCTAACACTTGGTTATTAAATTTGTATACACAATTCATTTCATATAACATAGGTCACAATAATTTAAAGGGCATACAATATAATTCCTAATTACAAGGTATCAAGTAGTGCACATACATATAATCCATGTACATTATTTTAACACCGAGTATAAAGCAGTTTGGTATTATTATTATCACCATGGTTATCATTATAATTTAATAACATCATTATAAATAACAATAGTTTATTGATATTAATACAACGTAATAGGGTATACATATTAATGTCTACCACTCCTCTCATGCTATATAAATCATATTATAATGTAACTTACATAATGTCACTAATCATACTATATAGTCTATATATATAATATAGAGACATATTAATGTGTCACCTTGCACCTTATACAATATGAAGGTATCCACCATATATTACAAGGTTTAATATATCGCATGCTTGTATAAAACAATTAATCAAGTAAATATAATATTATTATATTTATTAGTTCTCTTACTCATTAATTATTATTTATTCATAATAATTATAAATCAACAACAATAATAATTTAATACGTTATCAATTAATTACTCAAATATAAATAATTAATCCCGATTAAATCTCTACACCGTATTCAAGAAATTTGAATATATAATTTACTAACACTTTTATCAATATTCTGATATAAAAGTCTCAGGGTTAATCTACTAATTTAAATAACCATTAGTGATTCCCTTTAAAAAAATCCTATTATTTATTAGCATAGGTTAAATTCACATAATCACATAACCACATAAGGTTTAAATAAGTTTGAAAAATTAACTCCTAAAAATTTTAAATCACATATAAAATTAATAAAAAGCTTAAAATTATTGGTCGTTACATCGGACATTGATCAGCAATATGAAGAGACCGTTCATACGGATGTCAGATCTTTGCCAGAGCGTGGTGAGGGATGAGATCATCTCTGGACGAGTGATCTCTATTGACTTTTTGATCGATCGCTTCGGTGAGCTCGACTAGCTATGATCGAAATACCGAGGATTTTATTGTATCGACAGAGGCGTGGCATCTGGCCAGGATAGACATTTTGTTGATGTGAATCGTGTCCTACGTCCATATGCTGCTGCGCTTAGACCATTTGGATGTGAGATTGATAGTTGTGGTTCAGGCCCTTAGGTAGGGCAGCACTATCATACCAATGATATTGGCTGAGACGCTGATGTCAGCCACTCACTATTTTACCCACCCAGAGGGGTTCTTCAAAGGCAGTTCGGTCTTGTTGTATATATGGCTCATATCCCATATTCGACCGATTAGATTTTTCAGGCATCAGGGGTATTATTTTTCCCATGATATAGCTATGTCCTACTCCTTCCAGGCGGCGGAGTGTATCGATGCAAAGATATGGTCAGCATTTCTAGCTGATATTGCGCATCCATTTTCTATTCTGCCATGCGCAGGGCTAGTCTCCACCTATAGCTTCATCACCCATGCATCTGGCATAGGATTATTTTCCCCTAGCGGGATTGAGGGGAGTGACTACTTATCATCCTCTGGCTGTTATGGACCAGCTCGATCAGTTTTAGAGCCTGGATCCATTTATGGGGGCTGTTGATCAGAGGATGTCAGCTTCGTCTATGTTATCTGCTGATTTGATCAGAGTGTATGAGTGTTGGACTCACAAAGAGAGGGTTGATTTCTCTAGTAGCTATCCAAATCGTTCTCCAGAGTACTCAGTATGGTTAGAGGAAAATATAGCATCGATCACACTCATCCAGTCAGCTCCTATTGTAGATTCAGACGAGGAGCCTATGGAGGATCCTGAGTCTCCTACCGAGGATGAGTTGTTCATGGGTTTGACAGCCGCACTAGTTAGTGATCCGCCGATCATTCTTGTAGGGACAGATCCTGCTTTGATGGACGCACTGACTAGGATGACCTTTGAGAGGGATCAGGCTAGAGAACTGATGGTGACCACCTTGTCTGGCAGAGATATAGCTTTGGCTGAGAGAGACGTGGCTCGAGCCGCTCAGAATGCAGGATTGATTGAGAGAGAGGAGATCCGATTTGCCAGAGACACAGCTTTTGTTGAGATCAAGGAGGCTTTGATGGCTAGAGATGCAACTTTTGTGAAGAGGGACGAGGCCATAGCTTCCCGAGATTTCTATATTGCCGATAGTCCAGCTCTTCAGTCTTATACTCATGATCTGGTACACTGCAGATGACTGTGGAGGTTTTGAGCTGTATAGAGGCTGAGGGTATTGCACTTGTAGCTGCTCCTCCATCTTCGAAGAGGGATGCTATAGTGGCATTGCTGGCCCGCTTATCCTTGGGTCCATAGACTAGCTTTGTTTTTCCTGCACATACTAGATTAACCATTTTTGTCATGTACAGGACACTATGTATATATCAAACAGTGTTATATATCAGAGAAATATATTTTTGATTCACTTCCCTGTTTGGATATGTATTGTCATTGCTGAGTGATTACCACTTCTTTCATAACTCATTGTTGTTGATGTAGTTTGAGCTTCTCCTTGATGGACTGACAGTGAGATGTCAGGGAGTATCTCAGATGGGCCTGTTGACCAGGGTAGCTTGATAGGACTTAGCTTTTACATGGTTTTGGTGTCTTGGGACTGGGATTTTTTTATTTGGTTTTTGTTTTTCTTGAAAGTCAAACCGTAGCGTAAATGGCTGCCTACGTACTCCCGGGTGGAGGGAGATCAGGTCATTCGTTGTTCAGTTTTTTTTTTGTGTGAGAGAGGTTTGGAAAGTATTTATCTTTGATTTTGAGTTTGGTTTGATGAGTTTTTGAATTTTTTTTTGTTTGGTTTGACCGCATTAGGAATGGCTGCCTACGTACTCCTAGGTGTAGGGAGATCAGGTCATTCGTAGTTCCGGCTGTAGCCCTCTTTTCATCTATCAGGGACAGTTGGTGGTACCGGTCTTGCAACCACTGATCTTCGTCCATCTGAGCGTCGATTAACACTCGCAAGGACTCCATCTCTACTTCTATAGGGAGGACTGCTTTAATGCCATATACTAATGAATAGGGGGTAGCCCCAGTAGAAGTCCACATTGATGTCTTGTATGCTAACAAGGTTAAAGGCAGTAGGTCAAGCCATTTTTTGTGATTGGCGGACATTTTCTGCGTAATCTTCTTGATGTTCTTGTTGGCCGCTTCAACAGCACCATTCATCTTGGGCCGATAGATGACGGAGTTAAGATGCTTAATGTGGAATTTTCTACATAGCTCTTTCATCATTTGATTGTTCTGGTTCTTGGCATTGTCTGATACGATCATCTCTCGTTGCCCATATCGACATACGACATTGTTCCTGATGAAACTAATGATGACCTCTTCGGTGACTTTGGGAAAAGAGGCTGCTTCAACCCATTTGGTGAAATAATCGATCATGATGAAGATAAATCGATGACCATTGCTGGCTTTTGGATCTACTAGGACCGATCACATCCATTCCACACATGGAGAAAGGCTATGGTGAACTAATGATGTGTAGCTCATTTGGAGGAGCATGTATGGCATTTCCATGTACTTGGCATTGAAAGCATCTCCTGACGTGATCATCACAGTTCATTTTGAGCGAGATCCAGTAATGTCTTATTCTTAATATCTTCTTGGCCAGCAAATGATCCGCTCATGTGTGGACCACAGACTCCACCGTGGATTTCATCCATAAGTGTCTGGGCTTGCTCTTTATCAAGGCATCTTAACAGGCCTATTCTAGCATCTCTTTTATAGAGTGCATCTCCGCTCAGATAGAATTTCATAGCCATTTTGTGAATCCACTTTCGTTTGGATTGGCTTGCCCCAGCGGGTGTAGATCTATCTCGGAGATATTCCTTTATGTATTGATACCTAGGTTGTTTGATAGGAGGTATTTCATCTGACACTTCTCCAATGTAATTCCCGTATGTCGGGGCTTTCTAAATTGTGAATTTGATGCAGGGAATCCCACTCCTATCGAAAATGCGAATTAATGAAGCCAACATTGCCAATGCATCAGCAAAGTCATTCCTACCCCGAGGAATATGGCTGAAGGTTAAGTCTTCAAACTCTAAGGATATTTTGACAACCTGCCAATGATAAGGCAGCAAATGCAGTTCTTTGGTGTGATATGTCCCGGTGATTTGTCTGATGACCAACTCAGAGTCTCCAAAGACCAGTAGGTGTTTGATACCCATGTATTAGGCTAGTTTCAACTTCATACTCGGCTGTGTTGTTGGTGTTGCTAAATTGAAGTTTGGTAGCTACAGGATATTGTTCTCCTGTACCAGAGATAAGGACTGCCCCAGCTCCGGCACCATCCATGTTTACTACTCTATCGAAATACCTTTTCTATGGTTGGGCTGTATTCTCTTGCTGGAGTTATTGAATTGTCATGATCCCATTATCCGAGAAATAAGTCTCCAAGGGCTCGAACCCTCCTGAAGGCGCTTCAGCTAATTGATCTGCAATGTCTTAACCCTTGATTCACTTCTGAGTCACGTAGATAATGTCAAACTGTTGTAGTATCAACTGCCATTTGGACAGTCAATAATTCAATATTAGCTTGTTGAATACGTACTTGAGTGGATCCATGCGGGATATGAGGTAGGTCGTGTGCCCGTACAAATAGTGTTGCAACCTCATGGCGGCCCATGCTAATGCACAACATGTCTTCTCGATCAGGGTGTACTTCTGTTCACCACTGCTAAATCTTTTACTGATGTAGTAGATGGCTCTTTCCTTGCTACTATAATCTTTTTCGGGAATGGAGGGGTTGAAGGCTGTGCAGGAGTTTGAAAAGGGGTATAGTTCCTCCTTTAAATGTGCATACTGTTTGACTCGCCTCTTTGATTCTGTCCTTGTAATACTAAGGACACTTCTTCATCTTTCTTTTTGTGTACCCTCCGGGGATTAATCCCGTAATTTTCGGACTGGATATGTTCAGCAACATCTTCGAGGGTGGTCAGATCCTTTATCTTCCCGGACATAATCGCCATTTCTGCCATCTCACCGTATTTGATCATCTTAGAGAATGGTTTTCCTATGCCTGCTAGGACCCTCTCCTAATATGGAGCTTCTTGGATGTCAATGAAGGTCATGACTATCTCAGTCTCATTCATAGGTGGAATAACTTGTGCTGCAGCTCGTCTCCATCGTTGAGCATATTCTCTAAATGATTCAATGTTCTTTTTCTTGATTTTGGTTATTTGGTATCTGTCTAGAGCCAGCTGAGATTGGAAGTTGTATTGACTGAGGAAGGCATGGGCTAACTCTTTCCAACTGTGAATCTTAGAGTTGTCCAGACGGGCATACCATGCTCTTGCCTCTCTAGTTAAACTTTTCTGGAATAACTGCATTCGAAGTTTCTCGTCCTCTGCATAGGATCCGAGTTCTCCAATGAATACCTTTAGGTGAGTATAAGGGTCTCCCAATCCATCGCATTTCTCAAAATCAGGAGTTCTAAAATTTTTGAGATAACGAGCCCCATAGAATATACAGAGGTCAGAGTAATTAACACTGCCGAATACCCCAAACCCTTTGATAGATCGGAGAGTTTATCCCATTTGATGTACTTTCTTCATAATGTCACCAGCTTCCTGCTCTTTGTTGAGGATGGTAACTTCAGGGGTTTTGTTGGTTAGGTCCTTGTTTTGTGGTCCAAGAATCTGAGTCTCAGCTTTTTCGGTCTCTTGACTGCCACCATTACCACTAGGTGTTCCTGGTTCTGTGTGAGTTTGGGCTTATTTTCCTTTAAGGACCTTGCTTTGCTGTCTCAGGAAATTAGCCAATTCAGCTATCTGATTCTTCAGTACTGTGACAACCCAAAAATTTATAAGATTTTAAATGATTAAAATAAAGGTTAAAAGAATAAAACCTAAATGGGATTTTGAGGATTTAGTTAAAAAATTTAAAGAACCTATATGGTTTGATTTGAATTCTTAAAATGTGTATATGTATATATATATATATATATATATATATATATGTATATATATTTTGTGATGTGCTATTAATACTTTAGCAAGAGGATTGATAAGGATAAATATAGTGTGAGATTTGTGGGACATGTCTCAACGTATTAAATTATTTGGTATGTGTATGAATATTATTTGATTGCTTATATTTTTTTATTATATAATAAGAAAATAAAAGAAACTAATGTAGCCTAATATATAAATTAGGTATAGGAATTTAATAACCTAAGGGTTATAATATATAAGGATGTTAGTATTTAAAATTTTAACTAACCTAAGAGATTAATTTTATTATCTCCATTTGATAATTTTATAACCTAATTAAAGCAAGTCTAATTGGGTTAAGTAATTAAATATATTTGATTAAGGATTGGATTTACAAATTGAGTGAATAGAAACCCTAATTAAATGATTAGGGTATGATAGAATTAAAATAAGTGGACTATATTAATTTACGTAGCCCAAGTATTTTATTAGCAAGCCCAAAAGAATTAAATTCAAAGCCCAATTCTTAGCCCATTAGTTAAGAGCTATTTTGGACATTTAATAAAGTAAGATGGAGCATTGGAAATTAAAACAAGTATGGAAGGAAAAAGGAACCAAGATTTTGTTCAAACAAGGACTTAAGAAAGAAAGATAAGCCCAACAAGGAAATTAATTTATGGCCCAACTTAAGCACACTTGAGCAAGGATTATATAGTCATTAAGTAAATCTAGATATTGAAATAAAAACAAAACAAAATTTTTGAGAAGAAGTGGAAATTTCGGCCAAGCAAACAAGGAATGAGAGGTTCATGTATGCAATTATTTGATTTACCTAACCTTACCAACTCCTCACCAACTCTCACATGTGTCATCTCTTGGATTAAGCCAACACTTATCACCAAGCTTGCAAGCAACCTCCTAATAATGAGTGAGAGGGAGATAGCAAGGAGTGTGGGGGAAATGGATATGGCTATACAAAATATATCTCTTCTTACACACAATCTATTTTTTTTCTCTCTCTTTCCTCTCACATTCTATTTTGCTAGTAAAAGAAAACTAAAGAGAGAAAGAGAGAGGAGAGCCATTTCGGCTAGAGCAAGGAAGATAAGGGAGGGGGTTTTGATCTTCCTTCTACCCTAGATTATCATCTACTTTGAAAGATTACGAAAGGCTAGCAAGAAATCAAGGTATAAAACCACCTTTTATTTAAATTATTTTTAGTTGTTTGAATCAAAACATGGATCTATGGTTCAAAACTCCAAAACCATGGACCTATATGTATATAAGTGTTATATGTTTAGATCTAGCACTTTCAAGTGTTAAAAGTTAGATCAAAAGCAAGAAAAATAAAAATATGCTTTAAAAGTTAGAAAATTTTGATTTTCCTTGCCTAAAGTATGTTTTGTTGTATTTGGTATAAGTTTGATGCAATAGATCATGGATCATGGTAGATCCATCATCTTAAGGTGTATTAGTATGTATTATAATAATTTATGATGTTTAATGTTTGGTTAATCAAGAGATCTAGGAAGATTTCTTAGAAAATACAAAGATTAGAAAAATTATTTTTGGGGAAAACGTAACCTGATATTTAAAAGACCATATCTCTCATTGTGTTTAAATTTTTGAGTGTGGTTAATTTCTGGACTTAGATCTAGAAGTCTTATAATAGATCCAAGTGAAATCACTGAGAAATTTCATATAGATTTCCGTCTGGACAGTTTTTAGAAAAGGACGCGAAAACTGAAAATGACAAAAAGCTTGCTGTCTAGAAATTTTAGGGACTATTTCGTCCACTTATTTTGTGAAATAAAATCCAATATTTTGGGACATTAAAATGTATGTTATAAAGTAGCTTATGTCCAAAAATGAGCTCATTCCGACTAAAAATGAACAAATTATGACTATTTCAATATTTACGTTTTTTCGACGAAAATCGCTATAACCGGAGTTCTGTAACTCCGATGGCCACAAACTTTAAACTGGAGGCTCACGTTAACATGTGTAAGATCCTGCCAAGAGTTGGGAAATATTGGAGTTAAGTGTGAGATAGCTAATTTCTTAAGGAATTTGCTAGAAATGGATTTGTGAAAAATACTAAAGAAAATTGAAAAATTTCAGAAAAATTATTTTTGTGTATAGAATACTTGTATTTATGTATAGACAAAAGATAAAAAAAATAATAAGATAATTTGGATTAAAAAGGGAGAATCCAGCTTGCTGGATTGCAATCTGGTTTGCTGGATTGGCCATCAGGATGCTTGATTGGTAAGTTTGGATAATCCAGGACGCTGGATTGAAGGATAAGTGAATCCAGGCCTGCTGGATTGGATGTCAGTTTGAATCCAGGCTTGCTGGATTAGAGGTCAGTTGAATCCAGTCTGCTGGATTAGAAAATAGTTTACTAAATTGAAATTCAGTTTGAATCCAGGTTGCTGGATTAGGAATTCGACTTACATAATTTATAAATGGACTTATAAAATGAAAGACTAAGTATTAATTCATAAGTTATATGACAAAATAGTGTTAAGTCTAAGGTAGTACAGTCGTACTCTTTAATAGTTGATGTATAGTAGCTGGGCTAAACTACTCCTTCATATGGGGAAGGGATCTACGAATTAGTAACCAATCTAACTCACTGTGAAAATAGTGTAGACTAGACGGAAACTAATTTGTTAGTTGTTTGTGTGAAACCACTTAGTATACTATATTGAATATTATTAAAGACTCGATGTGTGCTAGGTTTAGACTTGTGTATGTATAGTGTTAAGGTTATCTAATATTTGACTATGTATTTAAATGTTAGATAGTTTACTTATAAGGTATGTTATGCTAATTAAAAGATCAATCTTATAACTGATAGGTTTTTACAATAAAGCGATTAAATTATATTGCGTAGCAATAATCGACGGTTCAGGCAAGTTCATAAACTATACTTTTATTGAGCAAGTTTCCTAACTCGAACTCGAGTTGTTATTGTAAAGCATGTTCGTGATTAATCATTATTTATTATATCACATCTATTATTTATTGATTCGCACGTTGTGCATATTGTATATGTTCATCCGGTATGAAAGACTGATCACCTTCATTACCATATTGTTCAGTTAAATTATTCATGTTCATTGTTGGCTATTAAGCATTATTGATTCTTGTTCTTTAACAATTCTTATATTGTTGAAAGTTTGTCAGCTTATTATTCTTTTCAATCATGATATATCTTCATTTGAACTTAAACATGCTGGGCAAATTTGTTGCTTACCCTTGCTATATCATGAGAAATATTTCAGATTAAGACGAAACTTCGGATACAGGCAAATGCAAAGATAAATTCCAGGATGAAATTATTATACGGTTAAAATGATAATAGTATTGAATGCAAATGACATTGTATGTCGTATAGGATATTGAAGGCAGGTATTAAGTTAAGGTTACAAACCTTGGGAATTATGTTGTAAAAGTTATTGTATAAACAATTTATGTTTATATCTTCCGCAATAGTTATAGAAATGATGTATCATAACGTACCAGGTCCGAGGTTCTGAGGACCCGGATTTGGGGGCGCTACAGTTGGTATCAGAGCTATAGGTTATAAACCTTAGGTAAGGTTACCTTAGGCTATTAACTGCAATGAGATAAGGATAAGAACTAACTCAACTAGAGTTAGTATGTTGATAAGATTCAAAGACAAATCTCGATAAATTATAAAAAAATCCAGAGTTACCTAACTCTGATAATAAAGATGAACCGTAGTAATGACTAGATAGAGTCTAAAAGACTAAAAGTATAAAGGAAAAGAAGATCGTAAAACAAAACGATCAGAACATATAAAAGAATCGTAATATAATACGATGAGATCACCCCATGATCTGATAAGATTATAGCAGGGAGGAGTATTAATCAAGTGATTGAAAATTTTGCGGCAAAATTGCTATGAGTCTATTGTACTATAAGTTAGGATGATGCCAACTCAGAAAAATGGTTGGGGTTGATGCAATACCGATTGAATAAAATTCGTATGGAGAAAGTATGGAGCTAGGATTAAGTGGGATTTCAATTGAGAACTCATGTCAGCAGCTGAGTTGTATGATTCCTTGTATGGGCGGAGAATTTGTACTTGGTTTTAGAACCACTTAGCTTCCTATTCGATATAGTGGTTAAGTTGAACAATTCTTTGTATGGGCGGGGAATTATCCTTGGTGTAACAACCGCTTAGCTTCCTATATTGATTAGTGGCTGGGTTGACCAATTCTTTGTATGAGCAGGGGATTGTGTTTGGTTTGACGACCATTTAGCTTCTGGTACAGATTGTAAGAACCGTGAATTTCATGAATAAATTTTTTATTTTATTTATTGATATAATAAGAAAATAAATACTTATTGTAATATAAATGTTTATGAGTTATGAGAGAAGTAATTCGATTATATTAAATTAAATATATTATAATTGAGGAAAAATGGAGAATTGTAATAAACTCGTAAAATGCCTTGCGTGGCATAAGAATAGAAATGGTGATGATTTAATTAATTTAAGAGAAAAATCAATAAGTGAAGGATTAATTAATATTACATTGTTAATTAATTGTTGTTATTAGTGATAGCCTATTAATGAGTATTTATTAAGAATATGTTATTATAAATAACAAAACATTTACGAGTAAGTAATTGATGAATATGATAAAAGTTATATTTAATTGATTATTTGTTGAGTGCAATTCATGTGATAGTTAATCGTACAATAATGTTATTAACTGTTATTATGAATAATAATCGGTTAAAGAGTAAATGAATTATTAAGTGAGCAATTAATCTATATTAATTGTTAATTGTTATTATGAGAAATATAATAATAATCTATTGATTTAGTATTTTTGCAAGTAATGATTTGATACTAAGAAAATGGTTTATAAATATTATAGGATTTATATTGTTGAGGAATGTAATTATTTATGGTATAATAATAATCGATAAGGGTAAGTAATGAAGGAAATACTACGTGAACAATTAATCGATATTAATTGTTATTTACTTTCTATTATGAGAAAATAGAATATTAATGATGATTAATTGATAATGTGTTGATTATTATTATTGCGAATAATATAATGATAATAAGCAACTTGTTTATAAATATAATAAGATTTATATTTATTTAACGCGATAATTAATCATATAAATATTAGTTAATTACTATGTAAATTAATAACTTCATTAATTTATGAGGAATGAATTGATTAATATTTTATTAATTGATTAATTGCCATTATGAATAATAAAAATAAGTAAGTTATTAATATAATGAGATTATATTAATTACTATGTGCAAGCATGCAAAGTAAATGTATTATATATAATAGCTACCTATATGTATATGAAGTGTAATGCAATGTGACTATACAATTGTATATAAACTACATTACAATGTGACTATACATATAGAACTATATGTTATGACTAATTAATTAAGTTGTATGAATATAATAAGATTTATAATTATTCATGTGATATTTAATTATGTAGGTGTTAATCTATTATTGTGAATATTAATAATTGTATGGATTAATGAGAAACGAATTAATTAATATTATTATTAATTAATTGATGAGATAAGAAAATTATTTACTTCTATATGCGAGCGAGAGAATTAAAAAGTATAAAGTATAGTAACTAACTATATATTATAATGTGACTATGTTATATAAACTACATAGTAGGGTTATTAAATTATATAAGTTACATGAAATGCCTATGTGACGATGTGAATATACATTAAAGTGAGACATCATTAATATATGGTAGGTAATTTAATAAATAAGGGATACAGTGTAATGAGATAACATCCGACTAAATTATACCGGTAAGATAAATATACATGGATTATATGTGTGTGGACTACAGTTACCATTATATGAATTATATGGTAGTATTATTGGAATTATATTGTACCTTTAATTGTAATCTAATTATATGGTATGTATATATATGATAGCCTAAATATACAATACATATGTGTATAAGCTAAGTGTTGGGTACACTATGAGAATGCTGAGTTTGCCTTGCTTGTCCCTTAATAATAGTCTCATTCACGTGAATACATCATGAAGCTAAAGCCTATATTCCTTAAACTCATTAAAACTCCATAGCTTCCTAGCAATCATGCAATAGGGAGTGGTTTTGATGATGAGCTTAAACTGCCATTCACCAACTCCCTCTTATCTAGCATTCAATTCATTCATCCGTTAGTTTAATTTGAAGGTTAGAAGCATTGACTGTGTATCCATTCTTCTATAAATGAACTCTCTCCCTCACAAATTCAATTGTTGAGAGTTTGCTTAAGTGATAAATTGAGAGCATATATACATTAGTGTAGTAGCATTGTGAGTAAAATTAGCAGCCAGTCCAATTACTAATAGCAAAGGTATAATCCATGTTCCATGTTCGTCATTCTTGTTCTTCATTCTCCATTTTCTATTTCTGCAAAAATTTCTGAGATTTCTTAATTGGGTTATGGATGCTATGCATGCTAATTGAAGTATAGAAAGCTTGCTTAGTAGTTACATAGACTTATATACATGTTGGGATTGGAATGTAGTTGTTCTCCATTATCATTTTCATTTTTCTGTCAAAACTTAAATTCTTGATGTTGTAAAATTGGATGACAATTGGAGGTTAGAATGCTTCATTGAATGTTATGTAGTCTTATAATATGATAAGGAAGTAATGTGGTATGTTTAGGACAGATTTAATGAAGTATTTTGGGAATTGGCCAAGATATCTGCCGATGCAGATTGTTCTTTAATCGAACCAGACACGGCACACCTGCGCCGACATTACATTGCGGCGCAGCGCAGCTGCGCAGGGTCCCTGCTCCAGTTTCTGCAATCTGCTTAATAACCTATCAAGTGTTAGTTATTGTTGTAACCTAAATGAGCATGCAAGCATGATGAATACATACATATGAATATACTAAGGCTATGTAAACATGTTTTAAACCAAGATGGTATACATTTTGACAAAAAGACTTGTGCTCTTCAAAGTAACTTAGAAGTTTTAAAAAGAGATTTTGATACATAAGTACTATGACTATGTTCTGACCTTTGAGACATGATATTACGACTTAGAAGGGCATAAAAAGCATGTCGACTTGTGTGTATATGCTTCATAACGTGATATGGACATACGAACCCCCACTATTGAATATTTTAACAAAAATGCAAGTTTTGAAGGAGGAAATTGATTATGTAAATATCATGTACGTATTCTGATCTTACGAGCATGTTTAGATGATGTAGAAATGCGTGTCGGGCATGTTAACATATGAATCTAGATAGCATGAACGTGTTAGGCCCTATTAGTGAGATTTACTAGTGAAAGTATACGTTTTGCACGTGAATCTTGACATGTATATTGAGATGTGAATTTTGATATTTGTAAACATGTTTGATAGTACTCGTAGACTCACTCATGCATCGTACATGTATACATACCATGATTAGTTGTCGTGATTCAAAATTTGCATAAACGAAGCATGTTTTCAAACTAATGACAATGATAGTTTCATGTATGCGATATGAATACTCATGAACATGCTTAAAATAAGTATATGAATACCTTACATGTTTTAACAGCGAGCATGATAGGCTTTGTGAATTCCATGACTTTGAATGACCGTAAGTTGTCGAAAGGGTTAACTTAGAAGCTATATCACATATGTTTGGAACGAGGGAAGGTTATACAAACATAAAAGTATTCTTTAACGTATATGTGCTATATTATATCATATGTTGTTACTTGAATCCGATTTGACGGTTAGCGTATAATAATGCTATAAAGTGCTAAAAAGATTATGGTTGCCATTTGCAGTGATCTTATGTGATATTAATGATATGAGAATATGTTAAACTCAAAAGGAGGAACGTTGAGAATAAAAGTTATAATTATATGACACTATATAACTGTGTAGCTAGGTTAAAACGTAGCTCATGTGTTGATCGTATATCTGAAGATAAGATATGATGTTAAATTATATGACTAATGAATATCATATATATACGTAATTATGATAGGAATTCGAAAGTGTCGATTTGCTTTTCGTGGATAAACTACGCTAAAGGCAAGTTTCCTGACTTACACTCATTTATAGTGCAAGTATCTGAACCCTACTTTTATTATGTTGCAAGTATCCTATCCTTGTGGTTACTTATTCGAAGAACGTCGTAAGCAAGTTCCCTAACTTATACTCGTTCATTGTGCAAGTTTTCTTGAAACCGTTTTTGTATATTAATTGCAAGTATCTGATTAGTCTTTTATTGAGCAAGTATTTTATTCATACTCTTTATTGAACACATATTCGAGCTTGTACTACCTTTGGTTGTACCAGTAAATACGTGCTAGAATAATTTTTGCCTTACAAACTTATGTTTCATAGTTTGATTTAAATCACGATTATATTCTTCGAATTATTGTTGCGAGTATTGAACTCATAAATTATTCTTATATACATTGTTGAAATTGTCTACGCCATTTAATTCGGCTAGACCAATATCATGAATTAGAAAGCAATCCACACCAATTGCCTTGCTGCAGACTCTTATAAATTGACTGAGTTGAACAACCCTTGTAAAAAGGGGAAATATATAGTCGGGGTGCCGACAGTGGTGTGACAGGTTATGCATAACACCAGGTACGATAGGCTGATCCCCTAATTATACTTTGTTGGGTTACCAGAAATATTGTTGGTGATTCTAGTAGAAGTTCGTAGTTCTTAGCGACCACTCAGTATCCAGTATTTATTAACTTGAAACTTTGAATTCTTTGGATTCTTTTATTAATCCTTGGTCCACAAGCGACACTCAATGATGTCTATTCATTCACTTGAAATTGTTGAAACTTTCAAAACCTTTAATAACTTCTCAACCCGTAGTGGTCCTTATTCAACTTAACAGAATAGATTTGGAAGTCATTGCTATTTATTTTGTTCACAACATTCTTACTTGAAATCCTGTGCGATTAATTACCATTTCACCCTTGACATTTAAAATTATATATATTCCTGTTCACATTTATTGGCATATTACTTGCTGAGCAAATTTGTTTCCCACTCTTGCTTCCCATAAACATTTCAGTTAGGGCAGAGCAAGGTGGAACCCCAGGACAGGACAGGTGCGAAGGCAAGGCTATGGAGAAGCTGTGCTTTTCTATATTAGGATGTTTCCGTTATGTTGTATTAAAACTTATTTAAATATTATGTATTAAGATATGTTTGGTTTAAGTTATGAAGTGTATTAGTAATAGTTTCGAGACTTGGGACGAGAATATTTATGTTATATCAATGTAAATTATTCTGTTATTTCATTGTTTGAGATTTTAGTTGTTATTAGAATTAGTACGTGATGAACCGAATTCGAGATCAGTGACGGTCTTAAATTTGGGGGCGTCACAGGTTGGTATCAGAGCTGTAGGATATAAACCTTAGGAGCGAGTCCTTAGACTATAACCTTAGAAGAATTTATAGAATAGAAGGAGATAGAACTCATGTAGAGTTTCTTAGAAAGCTAGTAGTGTTATAAAATTTATTTTCATTCCATACAATGAAATTATGTTTTATTTGGAGATAATAATAAAGTTTATTGGTTATATGATTATGGATGTCAGAGACAGGTAATCCTGGTAGAGTCATGGAGGAGGAACCATGTGATATACATGTGGCGTCTGCAACACCCCTTGAAGTTAAGCCTTTTTCAACAGTAACCTTAACCTAGGAGAAGATGGAATCGGAATATAACCGAAAATCCACGGTGGATGTTTTTTTTTAGGATTGAGACATGTTTGAGTTTCTTTAAAATGAAAAATAAGATACAATAGTGGGAGGCGAAGTTCTAGATCTTTATATTATTAAATAATAGATACAGACATGGTGAGAGTGAAGGTGGTTAGATAATAAGCATCGCGATAGATGTTTATAAGTATGGAACAGTGTTATGGATCCCAATTTTAGGGATAATGTGGGAAGTATCTTTCTAACCCCAACTTTAGTGGTACCCGAGAGGGCTATGTAATGAGACTAGCAGATTGCTATACGATGTGATGTGTTTTTATGCGGCATGTTTTTATTAAACGTGCGTGTAGTAACCAGATTTTGTTAAATAACGACAAGGGAGAATAACAATAAAACTTATACGTCTTAAGAAGTATTAGATGTTTAACAAAGAGATGATAATATCATTTTATTTCTACGCATATAAATGTCAATACCCCAAGGAGGAGAGACTCGTCAAGCAACGGAGAATGGAGATAAGGAATTGAATCAAGAACCATTACGATAATTTGTAGATCTTATAGTAAATGCTTTTGAAGAAGGAATTAATGATTATAAGAAGAGACAGACGGAAACTTCAGAGGTAGGAAAAGATATTAATTTGAATAAAGAAAGAGAGGTTAATAATTCAAAGAAAGCGAACGAAGGTAGGATTGGAGATAGTAGTAGTGGTAGCAGAAAGAATTTCAAGAGGAAGTGGAATGAGAATAAGTATGTAAGAGAAGAAGGACAATCACGGAAGGAGAAGGTAGAAGCCTGTAAGAAATGTAGAAAGAACCACATGGGAGCGTGCTTGAAAGGAAAACATGTATGTTATAAGTGCGGTGAGAAGGGTCATATTTCTCCTAACTGTCCTAGGGAGGAGAAAACCATAGATTGTTTTGCATATGGATCTGAAAAATGTCAAATACGTTATTGGCAGAAAGAAAAGAACGAGAAGGGAAACGGAAACAAAAGAAGACGGGACAACAACAACATCAACAACAATCTGAGGGGAAGTCACCAAGAAGGACTCAAGAAAAAGAACAAGGTTTGCCCAAAATATGGAAAGAGTCATCAAGGAGAGTGCTGGAAGGGACGAGGCGTTTTCTATAGCTGCGGCCAAGAAGGGCATATTTCCCCGAATTGCCCAAACCCGAAGAAGATCGAAGGATGCTTCGCTTGTAGGTCAACAGGTCATCAGGTTAAGAACTGCCCAAAGAAAGGAAGGAAGGAAGAAGACAGCAACAAAAGAAGCCATAGCAGGAAGCTAGCGATAATCGAACTAACTCAATCGAGTGAACCAATGCCAAGTACGACTAACGTTATGATACATGATGCAGTGGCGTTCCTAGTTGTGATGTTAGGTGCTGTCTTAATCAATAATATAAATGCGTATATATTATCTAATCCGAGTGCTATCTTTCCCTTTTGCATCTAAAGGACTATGAAACTGACTAAGTTACCCCAAGAACGATTAGAAGATCCTTTAAACATAGAAGTTGCGAATAAGGAAGTAATTCCCGTAGAAATTCGTTTATCGTAATTGTTGCGCGTAAATTAGGGGATGCAAACTAAGCGTAGACTTTATTCTGATCAAATTTGGGGAGTTTGATGAGATACTAGAAATGGACTTATTACATAACCATAATACGATAATTGACTGTTAGAAGAAAAAGTGTGAGCCTTCAGACTCTAAACCGGTCTAAGGTAGTGTTATGGTAGCTCGTCGCTTAGACAACTGTGTTGCCTTATGATGATGCAGGCCAAGGGATTGTTAAGAAAAGTTTGTGTAGATTGTTTCACCATATTGTAGATACTAAGAGAGCGAGAGTAGAAATAAATAATGTATTAATAGAACCAGAATTTCAAAATGTATTCCCAGACGATCTGCCTGGCCTTCCGCCAGACAGAGAAAAACAAGTCGTAATAGATTTAGTACCGGAGACTGCACTGCTTTCGAAAGCACCTATCTTATGGCGCCGGTAGAAATGAAGAATTATTAATACAATTGCAAGAAATATTAGATAAAGGATATATTCAGTCGAGTGTGTTTTCCCTTGTGGAGCACCTAGTGTTGTGTGTCAAGGAGAAGTTTAGTTTTAGGGCACGTCAGATCCGGCAGAAGTAAAGACCGTAAGTAATTGGGAGAAGACGAAGACTACCATTGTAAAATTCTCTATCACCTAGAAAAGTCAACCGTAGTAGCCGATATGCTAACTAGGAAAAGGGAATGGAGAAATTATTCAAGTTGATAACTCGAGAGGAACTAATCAGGAAGATGAAAAGATTGGAAATAGAAGTGAAGGGACCCAGAGAGTCAAAAGGGAAGTTTATAACGGAGGTTTGTCCAATATTGTTGGATAGAGTAAAGGGATAACAAGATAAAGGTAAAAAGTGCGAGAAGATACAGAGGCAAAGTTCTGAAATGGTACCTTGAGATTTGTAGATCGAGCGTAAGAGTCAACCGTAACTAAAATTGTGAGAGAAGAGTTTTCATGAGGCATATAATTGGACATATTTCGTTCACCCAGGAAGCACGAAAACGTACCAGGATCTTCAAAGACACTATTATGAGACGATAAGTTGTAGAATATATCGACCGATTAAAGAAGACAACGCGCCTTCTACCGATAGATATTCGATCCAATTTAAATCAATTAGCGAAATAATCATTTTGCAATACGAAATATCAGTGTTCATAATTTCCGATCGAGACCCGTGCTCCACTTCAAAGTTTAAGAAGAGCTTGCGTAATGGATTTCAAAGGTAACTTGGAATATCACTTACCCTTAGTAGAATTCGCTTATAGTAATAATTATTATACGAATATCGGTAAGCCATCGTACAAAGCTCTCCATGGAAGAAAGTGCAGAACACCGCTCTGTTGGAATGAGGTTAGAGAACGACGACTTCAATTGGGACCAGATTTAATGCGATGAATGGCAGACGTTGTGAAGACAAAAAGAGCCAGATTAGTAGCAGCTCAAGATCAACATGAGAAGCACGCAAATTGGCATCATCATAATCAAGATTTTGAAGACGATAGTTTTTCCCTGTAAGGGGAAAACAAGATTAAGTAAGAAAGAAGAATTGAGTCTGAGGTTCGTGAAACCTGGTGAAGTATTGCAGAAAGTAGAAAAAATGGCGTACGTGGTAGCCTTACCTATTGAACTGGAATATATCTACAGTGTGTTTCATATTTCTGTCTTACGATCATATAAGCCTAATTATAAGCGTGTGATACCCTATGAGCCCATTCAAGTAGGGAAGAATCTGACAGATGAAGAATTCCTGTCCAAATACTAGATACGAAAGAACAGATATTAAAAAATAAAATTATATCTTCTGTGTTAGTGCTTTGGCAAAAAACCACGATGCCAAGGAGGCCACGTGGGAATTTGAAGATAGGATGATGAGGATCTATCCCCAACTATTCGAGTAACCTTGCACCAATTCCGAGGACGAAATTTTTATAAGGGGGAGAGGATGTAAGAACCGTGAATTTCATAAAAAAAAAATTATTTTATTTATTGATATAATAAGAAAATAAATACTTATTGTAATATAAATGTTTATGAGTTATGAGAGAAGTAATTCGATTATATTAAATTGAATTTATAATAATTGAGGAAAAAATTGAGAATTATAATAAACTCGTAGAATGCCTTGTGTGGCATGAGAATGGAAATGGTGATGATTTAATTAATTCAAGAGGAAAATCAATAAGTGAAGGATTAATTAATATTACATTGTTAATTAATTGTTGTTATTAGTGATAGCCTATTAATGAGTATTTATTAATAATATATTATTATAAATAACAAAACATTTACGAGTAAGTAATTGATGAATATGATAAGAGTTATATTTAATTGATTATTTGTTGAGTGCAATTCATGTGATAGTTAATCGTACAATAATGTTATTAACTGTTATTATGAATAATAATCGGTTAAAGAGTAAATGAATTATTAAGTGAGCAATTAATCTATATTAATTGTTAATTGTTATTATGAGAAATATAATAATAATCTATTGATTCAGTATTTTTGCAAGTAATGATTTGATACTAAGAAAATGGTTTATAAATATAATAGGATTTATATTGTTGAGGAATGTGATTATTTATCGTATAATAATAATCGATAAGGGTAAGTAATGAAGGAATTACTACGTGAACAATTAATCGATATTAATTGTTATTTACTTTCGATTATGAGAAAATAGAATATTAATGATGATTAATTGATAATGTGTTGATTATTATTATTGCGAATAATATAATGATAATAAGCAACTTGTTTATAAATATAATAAGATTTATATTTATTTAACGTGATAATTAATCATATAAATGTTAGTTAATTACTATGTAAATTAATAACTTCATTAATTTATGAGGAATGAATTGATTAATATTTTATTAATTGATTAATATCCATTATGAATAATAAAAATAAGTAAGTTATTAATATAATGAGATTATATTAATTACTATGTGCAAGCATGCAAAGTAAATGTATTATATATAATAGCTACCTATATGTATATGAAGTGTAATGCAATGTGACTATACAATTGTATATAAACTACATTACAATGTGACTATACATATAGAACTATATGTTATGACTAATTAATTAAGTTGTATGAATATAATAAGATTTACAATTATTCATGTGATATTTAATCATGTAAGTGTTAATCTATTATTGTGAATATTAATAATTGTATGGATTAATGAGAAACGAATTAATTAATATTATTATTAATTAATTGATGAGATAAGAAAATTATTTACTTCTATGTGCGAGCATGCGAATTAAAAAGTATAAAGTATAGTAACTAACTATATATTATAATGTGACTATGTTATATAAACTACATAGTAGGGTTATTAAATTATATAAGTTACATTAAATGCCTATGTGACGATGTGAATATACATTAAAGTGAGACATCATCAATATATGGAAGGTAATTTAATAAATAAGGGATACAGTGCAATGAGATAACATTCGATTAAATTATACTGGTAAGATAAATATACATGGATTATATGTGTGTGGACTACAGTTACCATTATATGAATTATATGGTAGAATTATTGGAATTATATTGTACCTTTAATTGTAATCTAATTATATGGTATGTATATATATGATAGCCTAAATATACAATACATATGTGTATAAGCTAAGTGTTGGGTACACTATGAGAATGTTGAGTTTGCCGTGCTTGTCCCTTAATAATAGTCTCATTCACGTGAATACATCATGAAGCTAAAGCCTATATTCCTTAAACTCATTAAAACTCCATAGCTTCCTAGCAATCATGCAATAGGGAGTGGTTTTGATGATGAGCTTCAACTACCATTCACCAACTCCCTCTTATCTAGCATGCAATTCATTCATCCGTTAGTTTAATTTGAAGGTTAGAAGCATTGACTGTGTATCCATTCTTCTATAAATGAACTCTCTCCCTCACAAATTCAATTGCTGAGAGTTTTCTTAAGTGATAAATTGAGAGCATATATACATTAGTGTAGTAGCATTGTGAGTAAAATTAGCAGCCAGTCCAATTACTAATAGCAAAGGTATAATCCATGTTCCATGTTCGTCATTCTTGTTCTTCATTCTCCATTTTCTATTTCTGCAAAAATTTCTGAGATTTCTTAATTGGGTTATGGATGCTATGCATGCTAATTGAAGTATAGAAAGCTTGCTTAGTAGTTACATAGACTTATATACATGTTGGGATTGGAATGTAGTTGTTCTCCATTATCATTTTCATTTTTCTGTCAAAACTTAAATTCTTGATGTTTTAAAATTGGATGACAATTGGAGGTTAGAATGCTTGATTGAATGTTATGTAGTCTTATAATATGATAAGGAAGCAATGTGGTATGTTTAGGACTGATTTAGTGAAGTATTTTGGGAATTGGCCTAGATATCTGCCGACGCAGACTGTTCTTTAATCGTACCAGACGCGGCGCAGCTGCGCCGGCATTACACTGTGGCACAGCGTAGCTGCGCAGGGTCCCTGCTCCAGTTTCTGCAATCTGCTTAATAACCTATCAAGTGTTAGTTATTGTTGTAACCTAAATGAGCATGCAAGCGTGATGAATACATACATATGAATATACTAAGGCAATGTAAACATGTTTGAAACCAAGATGGTATACATTTTGACAAAAAAACTTGTGTTCTTCAAAGTAACTTAGAAGTTTTAAAAAGAGATTTTGATTCATAAGTACCATGACTATGTTCTGACCTTTGAGACATGATAGTACGACTTGGAAGGGCATAAAAAGCATGTCGACTTGTGTGTATATGCTTCATAACGTGATATGGACATACGAACCCCCACTATTGAATATTTTAATAAAAATGCAAGTTTTGAAGGAGGAAATTGATATGTAAATATCATGTACGTATTCTGATCTTACGAGCATGTTTAGATGATGTAGAAATACGTGTCGGGCATGTTAACATATGAATCTAGATAGCATGAACGTGTTAGGCCCTATTAGTGAGATTTACTAGTGAAAGTATACGTTTTGCACGTGAATCTTGACATGTATATTGAGATGTGAATTTTGATATTTGTAAACATGTTTGATAGTACTCGTAGACTCACTCATGCATCGTACATGTATACATACCATGATTAGTTGCTCGTGATTCAAAATTTGCATAAACGAAGCATGTTTTCAAACTAATGACAATGATAGTTTCATATATGCGATATGAATACTCATGAACATGCTTAAAATAAGTATATGAATACCTTACATGTTTTAAAAGCGAGCATGATAGGCTTTGTGAATTCCATAACCTTGAATGACCGTAAGTTGTCGAAAGGGTTAACTTAGAAGCTATATCACATATGTTTGGAACGAGGGAAGGTTATATAAACATAAAAGTATTCTTTAACGTATATGTGCTATATGATATCATATGTTGTTACTTGAATCCGATTTGACGGTTAGCGTATAATAATGCTATAAAGTGCTAAAAAGATTATGGTTGCCATTTGCTGTGATCTTATGTGATATTAATGATATGAGAATATGTTAAACTCAAAAGGAGGAATGTTGAGAATAAAAGTTATAATTATATGACAATATATAACTGTGTAGCTAGGTTAAAACGTAGCTCATGTGTTGATTGTATATCTGAAGATAAGATATGATGTTAAATTATATGACTAATGAATATCATATATATACGTAATTACGATAGGAATTCGAAAGTGTCGATTTGCTTTTCGTGGATAAACTACGCTAAAGGCAAGTTTCCTGACTTACACTCATTTATAGTGCAAGTATCTGAACCCTACTTTTATTGTGTTGCAAGTATCCTATCCTTGTGGTTACTTATTCGAAGAACATCGTAAGCAAGTTCCCTAACTTATACTCGTTCATTGTGCAAGTTTCCTTGAAACCGTTCTTGTATATTAATTGCAAGTATCTGACTACTCTTTTATTGAGCAAGTATTTGATTCATACTCTTTATTGAACACATATTCGAGCTTGTACTACCTTTGGTTGTACCAGTAAATACGTGCTAGAATAATTTTTGCCTTACAAACTTATGTTTCATAGTTTGATTTAAATCACGATTATATTCTTCGAATTATTGTTGCGAGTATTGAACTCATAAATTATTCTTATATACATTGTTGAAATTGTCTACGCCATTTAATTCGGCTAGACCAATATCATGAATTAGAAAGCAATCCACACCAATTGCCTTGCTGCGGACTCTTATAAATTGACTGAGTTGAACAACCCTTGTAAAAAGGGGAAATATATAGTCGGGGTGCCGACAGTGGTGTGACAGGTTATGCATAACACCAGGTACGATAGGCTGATCCCCTAATTATACTTTGTTGGGTTACCAGAAATATTGTTGGTGATTCTAGTAGAAGTTCGTAGTTCTTAGCGACCACTCAGTATCCAGTATTTATTAACATGAAACTTTGAATTCTTTGGATTCTTTTATTAATCCTTGGTCCACAGCGACACTCAATGATGTCTATTCATTCACTTGAAATTGTTGAAACTTTCAAAACCTTTAATAACTTCTCGACCCGTAGTGGTCCTTATTCAACTTCACAGAATAGATTTGGAAGTCATTGCTATTTATTTTGTTCACAACATTCTTACTTGAAATCCTGTGCGATTAATTACCATTTCACCCTTGACATTTAAAATTATATATATTCCTGTTCACATTTACTGGCATATTACATGCTGAGCAAATTTGTTGCTCACTCTTGCTTCCCATAAACATTTCAGTTAGGGCAGGGCAAGGTGGAACCCCAGGACAGGACAGGTGCGAAGGCAAGGCTATGGAGTAGCTGTGCTTTTCTATATTAGGATGTTTCCGTTATGTTGTATTAAAACTTATTTAAATGTTATGTATTAAGATATGTTTGGTTTAAGTTATGAAGTGTATTAGTAATAGTTTCGAGACTTGGGACGAGAATATTTATTTTATATCAATGTAAATTATTCTGTTATTCCATTGTTTAAGATTTTAGTTGTTATTAGAATTAGTACGTGATGAACCAAATTCGAGATCAGTCACGATCTGAATTTGGGGGCGTCACACTGATAATCATTGAAATATTTGTGTCGCGATGTTTGCTATATAACATGTTGAGAAGGTGATTCTTTTCTCATGTGTATAACAGATAAGTAGAGTATAGTTAGAGCATATAAGATTATGTGCGAGTTCTTAAAACTCATACTTATGGTAAGTTCGTGACTCATAATCATATGGTATGTTTTTGAATCCCTCAGTGAATGGACGCCTATGGTCTGACTAGGATAAGTTTTTAAACCCATATGATTGGAGCAAGTTCCTGAACTCATAACGTGTGGTAAAGTTTGACGAACTGGGTATAGATATGTGTGAATTGAGAATTGAGGATGATAGGAATAGATAGAATGATTAAGCAATGGATCATTAGTGGAAGCATAGGTTTTCCGAACCTTCTAGCGATGCTAGACTTCAAAATTTTGATTTGTAAAGATTTTTGCACGGTTTAAAGTATAGTCTATGCTACTTGTTTCGCCTAGATGACAATAATTTGAAATTGAATTATTGGTGTGAGTCTTAGCTATTTGATCCAGTTAGACCAATGTTTATGAAATTCAAAGCGTTCTTTGAAATTTTTCCAAACTGAATTGTTTTGGTACGAATCTTATGTTAAATTGGTATCCAATTGACACCAGTTGGTGTCAAGTTGGTATCGAGAATTTCTTTTGGTATCAAATTGATACAGGTTGGTATCCAATTGACACAAGTGGGTGTCAAGTGGATATCGAGAACTTCTAAACCTCGATAGTTCAGGGTCTATATGACTCCTCAGCACAATTTGAAAATTTTAACTCTTGTGAGTAATGTTTTGGGGTAGTATGTGATGACTGAATAGAGGTTGTGTTGAAGAAACCTAGTTTTGGTAAATGAATGGTATAGAGTGTAGTAGGCTAGAATTTCTGATGGTGTAAGGTGTAAGGTGAATTTCGGGGATGAAATTCTTAGAAGAAGGGGTGAATGTGACAACCCGAAAATTTATAAGATTTTAAATGATTAAAATAAAGGTTAAAAGATTAAAACCTAGATGGGATTTTGAGGATTTAGTTAAAAATTTTAAAGAACCTGTATGGTTTGATTTGAATTCTTAAAATGTGTATATGTATATATATATATATATATATATATATATATATTTTGTGATGTGCTATAAATACTTTAGCAAAAGGATTGATAAGGATAAATATAGTATGAGATTTGTGGGACATGTCTCAACGTATTAAATTATTTGGTATGTGTATGAATATTATTTGATTGCTTATATTTGTTTATTATATAATAAGCAAATAAAAGAAACTAATGTAGCCTAATATATAAATTAGGTGTAGGAATTTAATAACCTAAGGGTTATAATATGTAAGGATGTTAGTATTTAAAACTTTTACTAACCTAAGAGATTAATTTTATTATCTCCATTTGATAATTTTTTAACCTAATTAAAGCAAGTCTAATTGGGTTAAGTAATTAAATATATTTGATTAAGGATTTGATTTACAAATTGAGTGAATAGAAATCCTAATTAAATGATTAGGGTATGATAGAATTAAAATTAGTGGACTATGTTAATTTACATAGCCCAACTATTTTATTAGCAAGCCCAAAAGAATTAAATTCATAGCCAATTCTTAGCCCATTAGTTAAGAGCTATTTTGGACATTTAATAAAGTAAGATGGAGCATTGGAAATTAAAACAAGTTTGGAAGGAAAAGGACCCAAGATTTTGTTCAAACAAGGAATTAAGAAAGAAAGATAAGCCTAAAAAGGAAATTAATTTATGGCCCAACTTAAGCCCACTTGAGCAAGGATTCTATAGTCATTAAGTAAAGCTAGATAGTGAAATAAAAACAAAACAAAATTTGTGAGAAGAAGTGGAAATTTCGGCCAAGCAAACAAGGAATAAGGAGAGGTTCATGTATGCAATCATTTGATTTACCTAACCTTACCAACTCCTGACCAACTCTCACATGTCTCATCTCTTGGATTAAGCCAACACTTATCACCAAGCTTGCAAACAACCTCCTAATAATGAGTGAGAGGGAGATAGCAAGGAGTGTGGGAGAAATGGATATGGCTATACAAAATATATCTCTTCTTACACACACAATCTATTTTTTCTCTCTCTTTCCTCTCACATTCTATTTTGCTAGTAAAAGAAAACTAAAGAGAGAAAGAGAGAGGAGAGCCATTTTGGCTGGAGCAAGGAAGAGAAGGGAGGGGGTTTTGATCTTCCTTCTACCCTAGATTATCATCTACTTTGAAAGATTAAGAAAGGCTAGCAAGAAATCAAGGTATAAAACCACCTTTTATTTATATTATTTTTAGTTGTTTGAATCAAAACATGAATCTATAATTCAAAACTCCAAAACCATGGATCTATATGTATATAAGTGTTATATGTTTAGATCTAGCACTTTCAAGTGTTAAAAGTTAGATCAAAAGCAAGAAAAATAAAACTATGTTTTAAAAGTTAGAAAATCTTGATTTTCCTAGCCTAAAGTATGTTTTACTTGGATTTGGTATAAGTTTGATGCAATAGATCATGGATCATAGTATCTCCATGATCTTAAGGTATATTAGTATGTATTATAATGATTTATGATGTTTAATGTTTGGTTAATCAAGAGATCTAGGAAGATTTCATAGAAAATACAAAGATTAGAAAAACTATTTTTGGGGAAACCGTAACGTGAAATTTAAAAGACCATATCTCTCATTGTGTTTTGAATTTTTGTGTGTGGTTAATTTTTGAACTTAGATCTAGAAGTCGTCTAACATATCTAAATGGAATCACTGAAAAATTCCATTTATATTTCTGTCTGGACAGATTTTAGAAAAGGACGCGAAAACTAAAAATAACAAAAAGCTTGCTGTCCGGAAATTTCAGGGACTAATTTGTCCACTTATTTTGTGAAATAAACTCCAGTCATTTGGGAAATTAAAATATATGT
Source organism: Panax stipuleanatus (assembly GCA_020205555.1). NCBI lineage: Eukaryota > Viridiplantae > Streptophyta > Magnoliopsida > Apiales > Araliaceae > Panax > Panax stipuleanatus. The sequence continues at coordinate 35,352,432 of CM035120.1, forward strand.
TATAAAGTAGCTTGTGTCCAAAAATGAGCTCATTCCGACTTAAAGTGAGCAAGTCATGACTATTTCAATATTTGCGTTTTTTCGACGAAAATCGCTATAACCAGAGTTCTGTAACTCCGATGGCCACGAAATTTAAATTGGAGGCTCACGTTAACATGTGTAAGATCCCGCCAAGAGTTGGAAATTTTTGGAGTTAAGCGTGAGATAGCTAATTTCTTAAGGAATTTACTAGAAATGGATTTTTGAAAAATACTAAAGAAAATTGAAAAATTCTAGAAAAATTATTTTTGTGTATGGAATACATGTATTTATGTATGGACAAAAGATAAAAAAAATAATAAAGATGATTTGGTTAAAAATGGAGAATCCAGCTTGCTGGATTTCAGTCTAGTTTGCTGGATTGGCCACCAGGATGCTGGATTGGTATGTTTGGATAATCCAGGATGCTGGATTGAAGGAATAGTGAATCCAGGTTAATGGATTTGAGGTTAGTTGAATCCAGGCTTGCTGGATTAGATCTCAGTTTGAATCCAGGCTTGCTGGATTGGAGGTCAGTTGAATCCAGTCTGCTGAATTGGAAAATAGTTTACTACATTAAAATTCAATTTGAATCCAGGTTGCTGGATTAGGAATTCGACTTACTTAATTTATAAATGGACTTATAAAATGATAGACTAAGTGTTAATTCACAAGTTATATGACAAAATAGTGTTCAGTCTAAGGTAGTACAGTCGTACTCTTTAATGGTTGATGTATAGTAGCTGGGCTAAACGACTCCTTCATATGGGAAAGGGATCTACGAATTAGTAACCGATCTAACTCACTGTGAAAATGGTGTAGACTAGACGAAAACTAATTTGTTAGTTGTTTGTGGGAAACCACTCAGTATACTATATTGAATATTATTAAAGACTCGATGGGTGCTAGGTTTAGACTTGTGTATGTATAGTGTTAAGGTTATCTAATATTTAACTATGTGTAAAATGTTAGATAGTTTACTTATAAGGTATGTTATGCTAATTGAAAGATTAATCTTATAACTTATAGGTGTTTACAATAAGGCGATTAAATTATATTGCGTAGCAGTAATCGATGGTTCAAGAAGTTCCTAAACTATACTTTTATTGAGCAAGTTTCCTAACTCGAACTCGAGTTGTTATTGTAAAGCATGTTCGTGATTAATCATTGTTGATTATATCACATCTATGATTTATTGATTCGCACGTTGTGCATATTGTATATGTTCATCAGGTATGAAAGGCTGATCACCTTCATTACCATATTGTTCAGTTAAATTATTCATGTTCATTGTTGGCTATTCAGCATTATTGATTCAGGTTCTTTAACAATTCTTATATTGTTGAAAGTTTGTCAGCTTATTATTCTTTTCAATCATGATATATCTTCATTTGAACTTAAACTTTCTGGGTAAATTTGTTTCTCACCCTTGCTATATCATGATAAACATTTCAGATTAAGACGAAACTTCGGATACAGGCAAATGCAAAGAGAAGTTCCAGGATGGAATTATTATACGGTTAAAATGGTAATAGTATTGAATGCAAATGACATTGTATGTCGTATAGGATATTGAAGGCAGGTATTAAGTTAAGGTTACAGACCTTGGGAATTATGTTATAAAAGTTAATGTATAAACAATTTATGTTTATATCTTCCGCAATAGTTATAGAAATGATGTATCGTAACGTACCAGGTCTGAGGTTCTGGGGACCCGGATTTGGGGGCGTCACAAGTACTGCAAACTCTTCCCTAGAGACAGGGGTGAATTCTGGTTGAGCACTGGAAGTCATGTCCGTGGATGGACTTAGTGGTTTCTTAGACTTAGATCTAGTGATATGACCAATTTTTCACCTACAACAAAATGTAGGTGCGTTAATGTCCTGATGTTGTAGGGATAGAATGCATTCCATGATGTGTTTTTTGTGGTTTTTTAATCTTATCCTTCAAAACAGAGGTCAGTCGTTTTTTATGATAGGATAACATGACAAGATGTATATGACAAGGAATGTAAATTTTTCATTATGATATTTACATTGTACTTTTTTACATTGGAATTAAAAACTTGACATTAAATTGAAAGAAGAAGGCATAAAGAAGCTTCTTATAGGCTAATCCGATCTTTCTACTGGGTGGTGCATTTTCATGAGCCCCAGAGACTAAGCCGTCCCCAGAGACATTACTTATCACAGACGGGTTTTACCTCCCGAAAGAGGAATCACACAACATACATTCACATACATCGTGTCTCACCGTTATGCATATGATGACATTGGTGCGAAGCACTAAAAAGTAGGAAAGCATTCATTCACATTCATTCAATACAAATACGCAGCATTCACGCATTCATTCAATGTAAAGACGCAACATTCACACATGCGTAGTTTTGAAAGGGAAATTTTTTAAAAAGATTTGAACGCGGCCTAAGCCCTCTACTGTCCCCAGCAAAGTCTCCACCTGTCGATTTCGGGAAAAAATCAGCAGGTCAGGTCATAACTCGGATCTTTCCCTCTTCCTAAGTTATCTCTACCCTTACTCTTTTTATTGTGAAAAAGGTTTTGAACAATTTCTTAGGAAAAGGCCAACATGTATCATGTCGACGATTGAACGTTTTACAGAATCGCCAGTTGGTAGATTTGAAATGGTTGTACCAACTCAATCGAGTTTTGTTTGAAAGAGGCCCAATTGCTGGACACTGTCGAAACTTGATATTTGAAAACAAAGTTTGAGTTCGGGGGATTGGTTAAGTGTGAGGAAGGTGTTAGGCACCCCACAACTCCCGTGTAAACACGGTACCACATCTTTTCAATATTTCCCCAAAAAACTGAAATGTGTATGTGAATGCTATTTCAAAATTGGGCCTATATGTCAGACTCGATGTGTGATAAGTATAGATGTTGTAAGAAGTAGATAAGAATGTAAATCTATCTTAAAAGATAATCATAAGGTTGTGGCATCTCCGCATGCCATAACAACCGAAGAAATGAATATGGAGTTTTGTCGCGTAAACTTGGATTGCAAGAACGCGAACCATAATAAGTAAAATGAAGTTTAAACCAATGTGTAAGTCAAATATATGACTAATTGGAATGTGTTTTCCTTATGTGATACATAGGAATTTCAATGAGCAACTCAGCAGTAAACTGTAAGCGGTAGCTATGAGTAAGGCAAGTTTCCTAACTTCATTCATATTTTAAATGAATGGTAGTTTCTTAAACTTTCCCAAATGTTGAACTTGGGAAGTTTTACCTATGCACAAATGTGTGATATTTGTACAAGGTGGTAGAATGTATGAGGCCTTGTGCCATAATTTTAACACTTAGGTGTTTCTGTGAAATGAACTGTTCTGTGAAATGAACTATTCAATGTTAAGAAGTTCTGTTTATTTATGAACCATTATTTTTAAGTCTGTGTTAATGATTCTAGCCAGACAGAATGTATATGAAAGAATAGAGAAATGAAAGTATGACAAAGATGAATGTTTTAAAATGATAGGAATCAGAACGTATTCCTATTATTCGAGCTGCTCCATAACCATTGTTCGGTTATTGGAGTCTTAAAAGAATTTTGATTCTTGAGTTGTTATTATTCAACTGCTATGACTTACTGAGCAATTGAATGCTCACACTTGCTTTAAATAAAAATATTTTCAGTGAACGATGTTAGAAGGAACTTAAGGATCTCGTAAAGATCAAGCAGACCGGTATCTTGACAAAATGCCATTCATAATATAAATGAGTGTGAAGACTCAAGCCAAGACTTGTAATGTAGATTAGTTAGTAAACTATAGATTAGTTTAATGAACGGTCGTGTATCTTTGGTGACGTATGAAAGTAACTCTTGTAAGATGTAAAGAATAATGTAATTACCAATATTTGAAATAAAAGAGATTTTACGGTAATAGAACCTTGGAATTGAATAGATACGTCATTATTCTTTATGATATAATGATGTATGTATAGAACGAGGAGTACTCGTGATGTACGAAATCCGAGTTAGAAGATTGACAAGATTTCAGGGCGTTACAAATTGATATCAGAGCTGATAGGTTATAAACTTTAGGTATGAGTACCTTATGCTATAACCTGAGAGGGAAGAGTAAGAAAAAATTGTTGGTTAAATGATTAAAAAGAAGATCGCGACGTGATCATATTAAATCGTGAATAACGGATTTCTGTTAAACGATGGATGGATGATAGCTAAAGGCTATTGAATGGTACTATAAAGTAGTATGAGATTAAAAGCTCATAAGAGTTATAGAGGATAAGGTACGAATTAGAGAAAATTCGTATTATATAAGAGAAGGTAAGAATGTTGTAAAATTTTAATTGAGAACGCATGTGATAGCTGAGTTGTTTGAACTTCTGTTATGGGCAAAGGTTTGTGCTTTGGTGTAACAACCACTTAGTTATTACAGTGATAATCATTGGAATAGTGAGGTTGTGCTATCAATATGTATATGACGAGAAGGTGAATCTTTTCTCATGTATATATTTGATAGTAGAATGTATTAAGACAGGTACGAGTTCTTGAAACTCATAATTATGAAAAGTTTCTGACTCATAGTTATATGCTATATTTCTGAGCCTCTAAGCATATGGAAAGTCCTTGATTTGTTCTTGGATTACATATTGTAAAGATAAGTTCTTAAACACATATGGTTGTGGAAAGTTCCTAAACACAAAAAGTGTGATACGTTGATGAAATATACTAAGGTATAGAAATGTTTAGACTGAAAACAAGTTATTTTCATTATAAGTAGCATTTAAGGTGCTAGAAGAAGTTAGAATTGTCGTAAGTATGACAATAAAGGAAAAAGAAGGAAGTAGAAAATTCTAAGTCTTTTAGTTGTGCTAGATTTTGAAATTATTAACATTGTGCTAATGTGTACATGTTTGAGAAAACATTGGATCAAAATTTTGTGAACCAATGGATTTTAAAAGAACTATTCTTTTTATGTCTAAGCTAATTATTTCGGCTAGACAGAAATTGATTTGAAATATCAAAATGAATTTTTATATCATTGGTGCATTTGATGCATAGATGGTAAAAAGATGGATTTATTAATAAAATTGAACCTAGTGTTGGATGTGATCTTAGGATCATCAACCTGCTATGGTACGATGTAGAATGACGAAGTCATAAACTGACGAAGTCCTCAACGTGTTGTGAAACAGTACGGTATCATGACGTCATTAAACGTTTTGAAGTATTGTGAAAGAATTTAAAAGGAGTAGTCGATGTCAATTGATTTAACTAGACGAATGTTTCAAGTTGGTGCCAATTTGTTGGTATGGTCTAAGCTATTTGATTTGGCTGGACAAATGGTATATCATGTTTAAAATAAATCAAGCTTTCTTTGAAAAGTTGTACCAAACCAAATTATTTTGGTGCGGAATCTGAATGAATAAGTCTGGGGAGAACAAACCTAGCGTTCTGGAGTTGTACAATAGGTTGATCACCTAACGTACCGGAATAGGTAGTTTACTTTCTTTGTGATTGTAAACAGGCCGATCAAGGAATCGATTTGCGGTAAATACCGATAAATCAAGTTCAAGAGTTAATGGTTTTTAGGACCCCGCAGCAAAAATTTTTAAAGGAATCTTTATATTCCAAGTCATTCGTTCAACTTTATAATCAGTTTGTAAATTGTGAAGATTCTTGAATGTGGGGAAGATTAGAACTTATTGGGAGAGGAGTTGAAAAGAAGGGCATGTTAACAATTTCGATGACGAAATTTATAGAAGAATGGGTGAATGTGATATCCCGAAAGATTGAAAGTATGGTTAGACATGGTGTTTAACTAATAACGATTATGCCAACCGATGATCCTTAGGAAAAAGGGATGTTTATGAGTTAAGTAAGTAAGATTAAAACCTTCGTTGAAAGTTGTAAGGATAAAGCATCCGGGTATGGATGTGGTTTTAGAAATTGCAAGGACGAAATTTTTATAAGGGGGGAAGAATGTGACAACCCGAAAAATTGGATTGTCTAGAAATTTAGCTTAAAGAATTATTAATTAATAAAATAAATTTTTATTAATTACATTCTGTGTTATGTGTTTATTGTTCATTCTATGACTTAGGATGATCATAAGTCTGGAGTATTTTGGCTATGAGCTATAATTAAATGATTTGAATTTTCAAGACGAAAATAAAAGTTTTTCGAGAAATTTTTAAAAAATTACTATTCATCCATTTCCGCTCCGGAATTATTTTTGAAATTCTGAGAAATGCGTAACGATAGGATTTTAAGACGAGATGTAATATCTAATAATATTTCAGTTATGGCTCACGATGTTTTCTCTTGAGGACTTAAAACCCTAAGGGTTAGGGAAAATGAAATCAATGATGAATTGGTTAAGTGTAATAAGAATGATTATTATGCATAACGAATATAAGTATAATACTAGTTATTATACGAGTACAATGCGAAGATAATACGCTGTATAATACGAGTATCATACGAAGTATATATGAAGAGAATACGAGAACCGAACCCGTGGGTCGAACCGATGGGTCATCGAATGGGTAAAACCCATGGGGTAACCTATGTGGGGCCCATGGGTGCACATAGTAGCACATGGGAAGACATGGTGGGCACATGGTTTTTCCTTGGTGGGAAAAAAAGGTTGAGGAGGTTTGCTTGATGACCAAATTGCCTTTGGTCTTGCAAATCTATATAAGAGAAGCTTAGTAGTTCATTTGTTGGTTAATGAAAAATTCACCAACAACTTGAGAGAAAGAGAAAGAGGTCGGATAGGAGAGGAAAAAGGAAGGACTAGCAATTTTCATGCTTTGTCAAGAGGAAGAAGAATAAGGAAGAGAATCAAAGAAGAAAAGTATTAAAACCTAAACCTAATTCAAATTTTTCTTTATGTTTCTATGTCAAAACAAATAACTTAATGAAAAGGAAAGTAAAAGATTTTAGAAATGAGTTTCATATGGTTGAAACCATGAGAAAAGGAAGTAAGAAGAAATTGAAGTTAGTGTATAAAGTTTCATAAAAGCTTTTCATATGAACTATGAATTTCTGGATGTTAATGGACGATTCAGATGAGTTATATGAACTCTCCGATGATATAAGGATGAAATAACAAACTTATAACATTAAAATGCAAGAAAACGTAAAATCGTAATGAAAATATCGATTAAAAATGAAGAACGAACGAAGAACGCACCTGAGGCTGCAAGGAACTTAATTACAAACATGACAGCTAACTCACAACAGTGTGGAACTAGAATGGATCATGCACCTCAAAGGGTAAATGGGGTAAGCACAAGTAATATTGAGCAACACATTTCTGATTTAACTGATGTGGTTCGACAAATGGTTATAGGGAATATGCAAGTTGCAAAGGTGTGTGGAATTTGTTCAAAGTCAAGGCATACTATAGATGATGATGTTTATATAATTTCCATTGTTATACAATGTTAAGGATCTCGTATAGAAGAAGAGATGATGTTTATATAATTTCCATTGTTATACCTTAAGGATTCTTGCTTGAATGAGTATGGAGACTCAAAGTCTTTCTTAGCTTCTTGGTAGATGAATTAGCTAGGCAAGGCGCAAGCTTCTTCTTCTTCTTCTTCTCTCTCTCTCTCTCTCTCTCTCTCTCTCTCTATCTCTCTCTTTGTTGGTGGAATTGTTAAACAACAAAATATTGTTGGGTTTGTACGAAATTGTGACGCAATCAAATTGCAAAAATTAGCGGAAGCATGGTATATCAGAGTTTAAAATTTTCTACAAAACCATTACCCGGATCATCCTTTATGTAAATTATTAATTTAAAACGATAAATAAGAAGTTATGGAATCATACCCTTGTAGAACGAAGCTTCCATAGGCACTAGTTCAACTCCTTGTTCTTCATGATCTCCTTGAATTTCCTGGTTAGATTCCTTCCTTTGATCAACGTTAGCCACCCAAGTGTTTGGCCTCTAGAGGTGATCCACCAAGGAAGAGGAATATCAAGAAGGAGTGTGACACCCTCAAATCGGGGTACTTCGTTTCCACATGATTTGGTGTTCACTTTCTAAATAAACATACGTCTACCCAAAAATTTCAAATTAAATTACAACCTTGATTTAAATAATAAAATCTCCCTTAAACAAGGGTTACAACTTTCTTCAAAATAATCCCAGGGTTTAATCTAACCTTGACATAAACATAAAGTGCGGAAATAAAACATAATATAAAAGTCTTATTACAATCATTTCAACATAATTAAATAAGTCTTCACTTGTTTAGCTTCCCCTTTGCCTTTACTTGTAGACGGGGCGTCGACATTATCAACTTTAGCTGCAATTGTTATTTAATATGCAAGAGTGAGCAAACAACAGCTCACTGAAATTCACAATTATAAAGACATGAAAGAATATCTTTAAAAAAAATTGAATAAATTTACTTACTTCAACAATAAAGAATTGAATAATAATTCTTTAATCACAATTATAATTCAAATATAGAATTCATCTGAGAGTCGTAAAACCTTGAACTATGTCCTAGGTTATAAACATTTCAATTTAAAACCTTTAACAGTCATTAAGACTATGAACCTTAACTCGTACTTAGGGGGATCAACCCTTCTTACCATGTATTGTGCACAAACATCTTAATGCTTCAGCGTAGTAGCCTCCCCTAGTAAATAGGGTTGTTCAACTCAGTAATTGAATACAAGTCCGCACCAAAGGAGATTTGGTTTGGATAAACTAAAAGGGTAATTTGGAATTCAACGTTCATCAACTAAGGAATAGTTGAATCGACTTTCAATAACTTAGAATAATTCATAATAAAAGAATTACGAATTAACATATGCTTTAGAATTAAAATTAAAGCATTTAAAAGATAAGTTGGACCTTACTTGAACAATTAAGTCAAGGTCATATTAATTTAATAATAAACTTTGATAATATTTACTTAATATGAAATTATAAAGAATACAAATAACTTGCATCATTATGATCAATAAAATAGCTCAAGTAAGGTTTGAGTTTAGAAAATTTGCCTCAAGCGCAAGCTACTAAAACAATCACGTTCTAACACTTCCTACACAAATATATTTAATCACAATAATTTAAATTAGTTAACATGTAACTAATTTACATAATTAGTTAACCCATCTAGGTTAACTCATTTTTATTTAATTATTAAGTTAATAATTAATAACCACATAATTTAATTACATCACATAGGCATGCTCATATAATTAAATAAAATAATAATTATGCATTTCACATTAATTAAATTATAATTAAATAAATTATAATTTAAACATTTAATCTACTTATAATTACTCAAATTATAATTACATCTTATTTTAATTAAATTATAAACAAATTTATAATTTATAACTAATTAAACCACATCATGCATTTACTAAATTATAATTACACAAATTATAAATTATAATTAATCATGCAAATATTGAATTATAATACACAAGATTATAATATATAATTAATCATGCATTACATAAATAATAATTTAAAATTAGCATTCACTTGATTAAAATTAATCAACTATAATCATTATAATTTAACAAAATTATAATTTAAATTAAACCTTTACTCTAATGATAATTATTCAAAGTTATAATCATAAATTATATTTTATTAATATTCATTTAGCATTTTAATATAGGTTTAATCATGCTATAAAAGTTATTACATAAAATTAGCTTTACACAATACAAAAAAAAAAAAACAAAAAAACAAGCTTCCTTTTTCCCTGCCACCCCCCCCCCCCCCCCCCGCCCGCCGGGGCTGGGGTTTTTCTTTTGATAGGCTCACCGGGGCAGGCCCCTTCCAGCGAATGCAGACAAATTCGCGAACTGTGCAGAGAAAAAACCAATTTAGCTTATTTCTCCACACCAAATTCTAATTTTAGTTCATACAATTCATAACAATTTATAGAACACATAAACTTAAAACTTCTAACATGGTTCTAACATACATAAACATTATAACACATAATCAAAACAATCAATTTCATGATTTTTGAAGAAAAGCCATAGATAAGTGATCTTCATGAAATTGAACACTGCACTTTTGTTTTTAAACCAATTCACCCAATTTCAATCATATTAAATCAATTCTTAAACATGCTATCATCATCTACAATTAATTTAAACAAAGATGAACAATCAAATATGAATTCCTTTGATTTTAAAAGAAAACTATATATATATATATATATATTCAAAATACTTTCACTAACTCACTGATGATCATGGACTCCTCACATTCATCACATATATATGGACTAAACCGATATTTAAGCATAGAATTCATATCTAAGCATGCTATAAACACAAATTATACATATAATTCATATTTATAAAGTTTTCATAACAATTCATATTTACAGAGAACTATCACTACGAAGAACATAAACACATAATTTCTAAAACTATAAGTTAGGATTATACCTCTTGATTAAAGCTAGGAGAAAAGATGAAGATAATGGTGTAAAGCTTTCCTTTGGATTTCTCAAAGTCCTCTTCTTCTTCTCTCTTCTTCCTTTTCTCTCTATTTTTTTTTGGTTTTGTTCTTCTGACTAACTCTTGTTCTAAAACTAACTAACGTAAAACTATTAAATACATATATTATACATATATCATATATAAATATAATTGACAAATAATTAACCCATATAATAAATATTATAATTAATACATGAGTTACACTATTTGAATTTAAAAAGTCTAAGGCTTTGTTTGGCAACCCTTTTAAATAAAACAGATTTTAGTGTTAAGACATCGTTTGGTAAAAATGGATTTAAAACAAATGCAAGGGCCCTGTTTGGCAAAAGCCTTTTAAAACAAAAGTAAGTGCCTTGTTTGGTTAAAACTAATTTAAAACCCTTTTTTTATTTTAATAAATCATTTTAACACATACTTTAATGTTACACATTAATTAATTAAATCTCTAACATTCTAATTTAATTAATTAAAATCCAACATCAACTAATCTCATAAAAATTGCCACATAATTATAATTACTCGCTAATTATAAATGATGTAACACTTAACACATAATTCATCTAATTTAATTATCTCAATTAAATTAGAACTATACTAAAAATTAATATACATCAATTAAATTAAATATTAAATATTTATTTAATTAATATATAATACTTAATTAAATCACTTCACAAAATCACATAATTTATTTATTCAACTCAATAAATAAATCACACAAAATATTTATTGAACTCAATAAATATTTAAAATTATTATATAAAATCTCAATCGTTGCAATCTTTCCTCCTTAAAAGGATTCTGTCCACAGAATCACACATAAAAAAAAATTCGTCTATTACAAGGAGGGTGGTTGGCTTAGTTTTCTATCCTCTATAGAAAAGGATTACTCTCCAACAATTGGAATTGCATCAACTGATATCTATTATAAAACTTATCTTGTATAGATATTGGTCAACCCTTCTAATCCTATTAGACATGGGATTTTATTTAATTAATTATATTTCTTTAATTAATTTAGGCTTTTTACCACATTGGGAATAATTAATTAAATTTATTTAATTAATTTGCCTCATAATCTTATTAGGAATAAATGAGAGTACTAATATTAAATTAATTACTAAACTACTTTAGAAATTAAAATAATAATAATTGTAATAATATTAATAAGACTCCTCTTATTAATTTATATTTAATATTTTCAAAATATTAAATAATAAATATTAAGCAATTTAATTTATTCTATCACCATAGATTAAATTAATTATACTTAATGCATTATTACGATTATGACATTACCTTCTTAAATAATTATTCTTCATTTTATGGTGTGACCCTTTAGGTTCTCCATATTAAACCGGTTGTGAATAAATCAATTAGAACAATTCTAATCTTATTTAAATAAATAAATTAAACTAATAGTCTATTTAAATAAATAATATTTATACTACAACAGGGATAAGCCTCTCTAGCGATTAACGACTTTCCAGATAATATAGATTTCAACATTAATCATAAAAGAACATGTGAGTAAATAGTTATCGTACAATTCAATCCTTCCACCATACAATATCCAAATTAAATATAAGACATGAAATTACTGTCAAGTCTTATTTTATTTAATTATATGTATTTCGATTAGAAAATGCATTACTCCATTAAATGCAAATTAGAAACTCCTTTCTAATTTCATTCCACCTTGGCCAAGGATTCCTGGGTTGTCATTTAACGAATCACAAAGGACATATCTCCTCTTTTACTAGAAGTGGTAGATTCTTTATTAATCATTTATTATCTCCATATGTAATTCATTATACCGAAGCATACCCTTTTATATACCCTAAGGGCCTTAAGGAATAAGTCAAAGTATAATTCATTACACACAAGATACTATGATGATCTCAAGTCCAAGGTCACTTGTACTACTATCACATTAGAAATTTCTATTGGCAGGCGAGTAAAACTCCATTAGGTATTCCATAGCGAGTCACGTTCAGTGAACTTATTCTCCAATAAACACCTACATACTTGCTTTAGTGTCTCCACACAAATGATCATGAAATCAATCATCCTCATCCAATGAGCAAGCAACATATTTACCAATCTATCCGAATTTACTAATCATCTTTTTAGTAATCCCACGATTGGGATCTATTTTAGTTTTAAAGCTTTTTAAGAATTTAGATCTCATTAGCATGATCATCATCATGATTCTAAAAGCATTGCTTAAAACTATGGGTTATTTATATATTATAAAAATAGCACCATGTAGATAATTAAATGTCTTTAATAAATGAATATTTTTATTAATAAATAAACAAGATTGTCTCCAAAGTATATGCTTTATCATAACACATGATTTGCTTGTATGCATATTACTTTCAATCTCCCACTTGCACTAAAGTCAATCGCCATGGTATCTCATACCAACTTCTCTAAGTGGCGATCAAACTGTTGTTGTGTTATAGCTTTAGTAAATGGATATGCAAAGTTATTTTGAGAGTCATATATGCTCCTCTTTCAATGATTTCTTTAATCAAAGTGCCGCAACACATGTTTAGATTCAAGATGAGACTTAGGAACTATTCCTAGTTCTTGTAATACCAGAGAATTTTCTAATATTATTAAATAAATATATTAATGGAAATGAGAATTTATTTGAATATAAATGATTTTGTGTTGTGAGAATGATTGATTCAATTATATAAAATTGAATAATTATTATAATAATTGAGAAATTTATGGAGTTTGCGATAAACTAGTTGATAGCCTTGTGTGGCACAGTGATGAGGATTATTAATGATTATATTAATTAACGAATGAATTATTAAGTAAACAATTAATCTATATTAATTGTTAATTGCTATTGTAGAATATTAATTAATGGTTATGGAATATTAACTGTGATTGATTAATAATACGTGATTATTATTATTACAAGAAATATAATAATAATAAACCACTTGGTTATAAATATGCGGGAAATATATTTGTTAATGTGATAATTAATCCTATGATTATTAATTAAGTGTTATTAATGATTACGAGGAATGGATTAATTAATATTATTGTTAATTTATTGATAAAATGAATAAATTATTTATTTAACATCATGAATAATAAAATAACTAAGCAAACTATTAATATTATACTGATTGAAATATATAAGCTACATGTTTATGTTTGTGTGATAGTAAACATGTGGGTATATATCGAATAATATATATTATGAAAATATTGAAGCTATATGCTATGAATTGTAAGAGCTACATGATAATGCCTATGTGACATGTGAGTATACAGTAAAAGAATATGACATGGATTATATATGTGTAAATTAATTGTACCACATTGCAATGTTAAAAGTACATTGTGACTTAAAGTATATATTATATAATCTAAGTGGACTTGTATAATATAAGTATGTGTGTATAGTTTAGGTATATGATAATGTAAGTGCAAACTAACTTAAGTATTGTATATACTATTAGAATGCTGAGATTTGCTTTGCTTGTCCCTTATTACTAGTCACTCTCCCTCCCACGTGAAATGCATCATTAAGCTAGCTCCCTATAACCTTAAAACTCAGCAAAACCTTCATAGCAATCATACAATGGGGAGTGGGCATGATGATGACCTTCAACAACTATCTACCAACTCTTTCATAACCAACATGCAATTCTAACTCACGTTGGTTTAATTTGTTGAGCAAAGGCATTGTCTGGATTTTTAATTCTTCTATAAATATAGGCTCATCTCTTCTCTCTTTTCAATTGCTGAGAATTGCTTGAATAGTGAGTTAAGAGTTATATATATAGCAGTGTTAAGACTTCTTGAGATTGCAGCAAGTTCAATTGCATTTGTAGAGATATACTTCTATTCCATTGTTCTTCATTTCCATTTTTTCCCGTTTATGTGAAATCTTAGTTTTCTTAAATTCTTGAGTTTATGGAATTTGATGACAATTGAATTATGAATTGCTTGGGTAGTTGTTAAATAGGACTTGCAATCGTATGAGTATACCATATGGCTTGCTAACAATCAAATGTATATAACAACCTCCATGTTCTTTATTTTATTTCTCTGCATTCTTTGTAAAAATCAACTTCTTGATTTCTTGTTGTACTTATGCTAAATTGAGTATAGGATGCTTGCTTAAGTGTTGTATGGACTTATAAGCCTATTTGAATTGAAATGTAGTTGTTTAGAGATGAAATTGTGGTGAAATTTGGGAATTGGCATGAAAATCTGCCGAAAACTAGAGCTGTCTACCGCTGGCCGCCAGCCGGCGCAGCTGCGCCAGTTTTCCACTGGGCAGCTGCGCCAGCAGCCTGTTGCAGATTTTGTTTTCCTACTTGATTCTGCTACATGAAAGTTTATTTGCATAATTTAGATAAACATGCTAGCATGAGTACTACCTATATATGAGTATATTAACATGACATGTACGTGTGTTGCTATGATTTCATGCAAAATTAATGGAATGACATATAACGTTGAAATGAACTTAAAGTTTCATAAAACGAACGTTAGCGTAAATGAAGCATGTTAGTATTCTGATTTTCGAGGCATGCTAGTATGATATAGAGACACATGATTTGAATGTTGACATGCATATCTAAACTTCATAATTTGACTAGAACAAGTGAACCTCAATAATGAACCTTTCTAATGAAAACACAAGCTTTGAACATGGACTCCAACATGTTATACTGAGACTCTAGGTTCTGGTTTTTTGAGCATGTAATATAACCTTGAAATGCGTGTCAGACATGTTAACATACGAATCGAGATAGCATGAACATGATAGGCCCTATTAGTGAGATTTACTAATGAAAATATGAGCTTTGATTGTGAACCTTAACATGTTATTGTAAGTTTCGTATTCTGATATTTATGGACACATGTGATAGTACTCTTAGACTCATTCATGTGTCATGCATGTATATATACCATGATTAGTTGTCGTGATTCAAAATTTGCGTAAACAAAGCAATTTTTCAAACTAATGACAATGATAGTTGCATGTATACGATATGAATACTCATGAATATGCTTAATATAAGTATATGAACACCTTATGTGTTTACAAGGTGAGCATGCTAGATTTTGTAACATCATGACCTTAAATAGTTTTAAATTATCGAAAGTGTTAACTTAGAAAGTATATCACATATGTTTGGAACGAGGGAAGGTTATACAAACATAAAAGTATTCTTTAAAATGTATACATGCTACATGATATTATATGATGTTACTTGAACCCGATTTTGATGGTTATCTTATGGGAATGCCATAACTTGCTAAAATGAATTATATTTAGTATTGATTGTGGTCTTATGTGATATTAATAATATGAGAGGATGTTTTCTAATTGTTGCGATCTTATATGATATGAGAATGTGTTTAAACTCAAAAGGAGGAACGTTAAGGATAGAAATTATATTCTATATAACTGTGTAGCTAGGTTAAAACTTAGCTTATGTGTTGATCGTATATTCGAAGATAAAATGTGATGCTAAATTATATGACTAATGAATATCATATATATACGTAACTATATTACGATAGGAATTCGAAAGTGTTGATTTACTTTTCGTGGATAAACTACGCTAAAGGCAAGTTCTCTAACTTATACTCTTTTAAAGTGCAAGTTTCCTTACTTACACTCATTTATAGTGCAAGTATCCAAGACCTTCGTATTTACTTTATTCAAGGAACGTTTTAAGCAAGTTTTTAACTCTACTCTTTATTGAACATTCAATTGGCTTATGCAATTATTGTCGTACGAGTAAACTCTTGAGATTAAATTCAGATATTATGAATCATATACTACATGAATAGGATAAAAGTCGAACTATATTCTTTGGACTTTAAATCTTGAAATTAAATTTATAGTTGTTGAGATCTATGCCATTTGATTCGGCTAGACTTATATTATTGAAAAGCGACCCAAAACGATTGATTGGTGCGGGATCTTGTATTTGACTGAGAAGAATAAAATATTACTGTAGGAGAACCAACGCGCGCACATTAGTATGATTGAGTGTTATGCATAACATAGGGTACTTTAGGCTGATCACCAGTTGTACTTATTTTTGTTGGATTTTTAATTTATTACTGTCAATTCCTGTGGAAGTTCATAGTCCTTAGTGACTGCTCAGTATTCGGTTATTTTGAAATCTTGAATTGATTTATTATTGAATCACATTGATATTATTCTGTCCTGAGCGACTATTATTGAGAACTGTTGATATTCTTGTTATCCTTGAACTATCAAACCTTGCTATACCCTTTTGAGAATTGAGAATTATATTACTTACCCTTATTGTATATTACTTGTTGGGCAATTTGTGCTCATTCTTGCTTTTCCTAAAAATATTTCAGTTAAGGCCGAGCAGTGCGGACCCTTGAGTACCGACAAGCGCAAGGGAAAGGCTACTGAGTAACTTTGTTTATGTAGGACTTTATGATTGTAATAAAGAACTTATGATATTATGTACTAGTTAAGGTTATTATTGCTTAAGATATGTCTAAGCCATGTAATCACTATTTAAGTTACGAGACCTTGGGACGTGAATAAATTATATTATTTAAATGTAATCTATTCGGTAGTAGTTGTATACTATATTTTCGCTGTGCAATGCGACAAATAGTCGTATTATTATCGTTATATATTATTGTGAGAACATGACGAACCGAATTCGAGTGACCAAATGGCAGTCTCGAATTTGGGGGCGTCACAGTTCTGTAATGAACTTTTCATCCAAAACATCAACTTGCAGCTTCACTTACAGTTATATACTTTATCTTTGTCACTAAAGCAGCAACCTTTTGTTGTTTGGAACCTTTCCAATTCACTACACCATCTTTCAAGGTAACGACTTACCCTAAAGTGAATTTGATATCGTCTTGGTCAGTCTGAAAACTTGAGTCTGTTTAGCACTCTAGTTTAATTCAGACTCATCATGTGATATGATGGCATTCTTAGTGTCAGTTAAGTACTTTAAGATGTTTATCACTGTCTCACAGTGATCTTCTCCAGAATATGACTGATCAATATCAAGTCTCGTATATTTCATTGCATACATGATAGTAGCTCATGCGATCTCTCTTTTATTGTGGATAATTTTAGAGAGATTCACTCCATGGTTCATCATCATGAGACACCTTTTGGAGTTTGCCATGCTAAACGCCTTTAGCATCTAATGAATATACGTTTTCTTGGATTTAGCCGAACAACCTTTTAAATATATCAATAAAGATTTATATCCCCAATGTAGGATGTTTTGCCCAAATCATTCATGGAGGAATGTTTAGACAACTTTGTTTTGATCGATTTTAGCATAGGAATTTCATTCCTTATCAGTAATATATCATCAACATATAATACATAGAATGAAACAGCGCTCCCACTAACCTTCTTGTATACACATGGTTCATCCTCGTTTATGATAAAATCAAACTTTTTTATTGTCTCATTAAAACAAATGTTCCATCTACGAGAATCTTGCTTCAATCCATTAATGGATTGTTGTAGCTCATATACATGCCTTGCTTCAACCATTGAAACAAAAAACCATCTGGCTGTATCATACATACATTCTCGTCTGATAATGTATATTTGAGGAAGGGCGTCTCCACGTCCATTTTGCCAGATTAAGTAAAAATAAGCTGCAATCGTAAGAAAAATCCAAATGGACTTGAGCATAGCTTCAAAATGCATTTTAGATTTTATGGTCATCTACCATTTCTCTGAGTCTTTATTACTCAAAGTTTGTTCATAATTCAATGGATCATCATCATCCATGATGTGAACCTCATCGTCATCCTCTATGACGAATCCATATCTTTTAGGTATCTTCGGTACTTTTCCAGATTTACTAATAGGGTGTTGTACAGTAGGTGTTTCTACTTGGACAGGTTCATCCATTTGATCTGTAGTGGTTTGTGGTTCTTGAATTTCTTCAAGATCTATTTTTCTCCCACTAGCCCCTTCAAGGATAAACTTATTTTCCAAGAAGGCAGTGTGTTTCACAACAAACTCCTTTTGCTCAGTAGGATTGTAGAAATAGTATCCCAAACTTTCTTTAGGATATTCTACAAAATGTGCACTTATCTGATCTTGTCCCAAGCTTATCATATTGAAACTTTTTCATATAAGATGGATATCCCCAAATCTTAACATGCTTAAGACCAGGTTCCTCCCTGTCCACATCTCATATAGAGTCTTGGGGATGAATTATGAGGGGACCTTATTTAGTAGATATGCAGTCGCTTCTAGGGCATAACCCCAAAATGATATTGGAAGATTGGTAAAACTCATCATGGATCGAACCATGCTCAACAATGTTTGATTTCTCCTTTCAGATACTCCATTTAACTATGGTGTACCTAGTGGAGTCCATTGTGAGATTATACCATTTTCTTTGAGATAGTAGAGAAACTCACCACTTAAGTATTCACTACTTCGATCTGATCGAAGAATCTTAATACTCTTGCTCGTTTGTTTCTCTACTTCACTTCTGAACTCTTTGAACTTTTCAAATGATTCTGATTTGTATTTCATTAAATACACATATCCAAATCTTGAGTGATCATCAGTGAAAGTAATAAAATAAGAATACCCACCCCGTGCATTCGTTGTCATAGGTCCACAAACGTCTGTGTGAACCACCGCTAACAACTCTATAACTTTTTCTCCTTTTCGACTAAAAGGAGATTTAGTTATTTTACCTATGAGACAAGATTCACGAGTTGGATATGATTCATAATCGGATAGCTCTAAGAGCCCATCCTTATGCAACTTTAATAATCTTGTTTCATTGATATGATCGAGTCTACAGTGCTACATATAGGTATAATTAACATCATCTCTTTTCCTTTTCTTAGTTTGTTCTATTTGAAATATATTTTCATGCAAGTCAAGTATTTATAGTCCATTTCGCAAATTGCCAATACCATATATAACATTATTTTTTATAAATAGAACAACTTTTGTTCTTTATTATAATTTCAAATCCATCCATATCTAATACAAAATTTGAAATAATGTTTCTAATGATATTCGGAATAAAATAAAAATTATTTAAATAAATGGACTTGCCTGTAGGCAGTGCTAAACAATAAGTGCCTACAGCTAATGCAGCAACCTTTGCTCCATTTCTCAGTCATAAAATAACCTCATCCTTATTCAACTTTCTACTTCTGACCAGTCCCTTCACATTATTACATATGTGAGAACCACAGCCAGTATCCAATACCTAAGTAGAATTTTGACTTTCTGAAAAATTAATTTCAATCATGAACAAACCTTGATTGGAAGTCGAAGCTTTTCCAAGCTTCTTCTCTGCCAGAAACTTCTTGCAGTTCTTCTTCCAATGACCCGGCTCGTTGCAATGGAAGCACATTCCTTTGCTAACTGGATCAGGTTTTTTTTGTTCCTTTATGTTCACCTTACCCTTGGTCATCCGAGATTGGAAGAGCTCCTTAGATATCTCTTATCTAGCAGTCCTACTTTGTTCACCATACAACTCCTTGAGGTGAAGCAACATAGTAGGAGCATCCATTTTTTCATGCTGACGCTAAAGCTCGTTATTCATGGATGCGAGCATGATGCATTGAGCCACAGATGAGCCATTTTGCCACATTACAATGGTGGCAATTTCTTCCTCAGATGCTGATTCTAGAATAGTTCCAGAGATAGATGAATTTAGGACATAAGAAATCTTTTCAGCAGTGAGAACTATTGTCAGATTCCTTAAACAGTCTGTATAATTTGGTCCGGTTAGTTTATTAGCTTCAAGTATGCTACACAGTGAAATTAGTGATTTAGACATTTTTAAAATTCTGCATGTGAAAAAAAATAATATTTTAGTAAACATTCATTTTATTAACTTTGCATACCAAAATAAATTTAGGTTTTTATTTTAAATTGGTATCTCTTACTATTTTCATCAAATTATATTATCCTCACTTATATAGTTCGGCAACATCTAATTAAAGATTTTCTAGTGAGAATAAAGATCCCATTTCAAATATATATAACCTTGTGGATAGCACAACAAATGATATATAAATAAATAGGTAGACAACTATTGTCAATTACATCACCATGTAACACCTTTTATTTTGCCTCTTAAATCATAATGGTCAAGTGTGCGCACATCCGAACTAAAATGATTTATGTTAAGTCCAGCCTAGCACTTCCATAAATTCAAAAAAGAAAAATGTTCGTCCTTGTGGATAGCACAACAAGACTAGATCGTTCAACTTTCTTGATAAGCATCAAATGTGATTAATTAACATCTTAAATACTCAATACTCGCCTTGTGGATAGCACAACAAGCTCATATTAAATATTTAATACTCTATTAATTTATCATGCTAGAAGGCGACGTTCGATATTCCAAATATATTTGAACGCTTCGGACTTAATCTTGTTTCTTTGAGGGGTTTGTTATTATTTGTCTCATCTTGTTTAGCACGCATGCACACACACACACACATATATATATATATATATATATATATATATAAAATACACGTCATTTTATTAAACATGTGAAGCATGTTTGCATAAAATATAATATATATAATATTTAGCATGCAATATAGAATACTATATTCTACCCAGACTGATTATGGACTTTTATTCTAGTTTGGTTCACTAGAGCCACCAAGTGAACCAAAAGGTCAAACCTAAGGGTGCAAGAAATAAAATTTAAACGTAACTATTACATTTAAACCCGGACTCCATACAAGCGGATCTTCACGCGCTCCTTGCTCCTTGGTCTCCAATTTTTTCAGGATAATTCTAACTATTTCTATTACATTAAACTATTTAATTTAAATAAAAACCTTGATCAGCAGTCAAAGGGAAGTACATAGGAGGGAGATAGAATTTACATCGAGAAAAAAATCAAAGAAGACAAGGTACGCAGACCCATAAAACCCATTCATTCAAGCATTCAACTAAAATATAATCCAATCACATTGGTCAATAGTTCATAATCAACCCCATTTATTTTCATACATGTCACCATTTGTATCAATAAATAAATATTCATCTCGTGAATTAAAACATTCCATATATATATGAGTATCATTTAATGGGCAATTTTAATTTGTATGAAATTCAATTTCAAGATTAAAATAAACTCTTTATTTTAATTATAAAATTATTAAGAATATTATATATATATATATATATATATATATATACACAATATAACCTTAATATATATATATATATATATATATTATAATATATTAAGGTAATCATGGGTTACCTTTCTTTTAAAACTTCCTGCACGTTTCAAAAAGCTTACAGAAACTTTTTTGTTTTGAATTGAATAACTTTTTATTTAAAACAATTAATATCCTTTTCTAAGGCAACATGAGTCAGTTTTTAAAAACAAATTCGACAGGTTCTCTTTTAAAAAAAAATCGGCAGTCACCATTTTATGATTAATTCACCGACACAGCGAACTAAGAAGAAATTTTTTTTTGTTTCCGTTAATTTTTTTTTTTTTCTTCCATAAAAAATAATTTTATACAACTAATTATGTCCGATAAATTATTCTAAATACATACCCATATGTATATGAATTCAAAATAATTAATAATTGCATAAAGGTTTGGCTCTGATGCCACTGTTGGGTTTGTACGAAATCGTGACGCAATCAAATTGCAAAAATTAGCGGAAGCATGGTATATCAGAGTTTAAAATTTTTTACAAAATCATTACCCGGATCATCCTTTATGCAAATTATTAATTTAAAACGATAAATAAGAAGTTATGGAATCATACCATTATAGAACGAAGCTTCCATAAGTACTAGTTCAACTCCTTGTTCTTCGTGATCTCCTTGAATTTTCGGGTTAGATTCCTTCCTTTGATCAACGTTAGCCACCTAAGTGTTTGGCCTCTAGAGGTGATCCACCAAGGAAGAGGAATATCAAGAAGGAGGATGGTTGGCTTAATTTTCTATCCTCTATAGAAAAGGAGTACTCTCCAACAATTGAAATTGCATCAACTGATATCTATTATAAGACTTCTCTTATATAGATATTGGTCAACCCTTCTAATCCTATCAGACATGGAATTTTATTTAATTAATTAAACTTCTTTAATTAATTTAGGCTTCCCACCACATTGGGAATAATTAATTAAATTCATTTAATTAATTTGCCTCCTAATCTTATTAGGAATAAATGGGAGTACTAATATTAAATTAATTACTAAACTACTTTAGAAATTAAAATAATAATAATTGTAATAATATTAATAAGACTCCTCTTATTAATTTATATTTAATATTTTCAAAATATTAAATAATAAACATTAAAAAATTTAATTTATTCTATCACCACAGAGTAAATTAATTACACTTCATGCATTATTACGATTATGCCATTACCTTCTTAAATAATTATTTTTCCTTTTATGGTGTGACCCTTTAGGTTGTCCATATTAAACCGGTTGTGAATAAATCAATTAGAACAATTCTAATCTTATTTAAATAAATAAATTAAACTAATAATCTATTTAACTAAATAATATTTATTCTACAATAGGGATAAGCCTCCCTAGCGATCAACGACTTTCCAGATAATATAGATTTCAACATTAATCATAAAAGAACCTGTGAGTAAATAATTACCGTACAATTAAATCATTCCACCATACAATGTCCCAATTAAATATAAGACATAGAATTACTATCATGTCTTATTTTATTTAATTATATGTATTTCGATTAGAAAATGCACAACTCCATTAAATGCAAATTCGAAACTCTTTTCTAATTTCATTCCACCTTGGCAAAAGATTCCTGAGTTGTCATTTAACGAATCACATATGACATATATCCTCTTTTACTAGAAGTGGTAGATTCTTTATTGATCATTTATTATATTCATACATAATTCATTATACCCAAGCATACCCTTTTATATACCCTAAGGGCCTTAAGGAATATGTCAAAGTATAATTCATTACACACAAGATATTATGATGATCTCAAGTCCAAGGATCACTTGTACTACTATCACATTAGAAATTCCTATTGGCAGGCGAGTAAAACTCCATTAGGTATTCCATAGCAAGTCACGTTCAGTGAACTTATTCTCCAATAAGCACATACATACTTGCTTTAGTGTCTCCACACAAATGATCATGAGATCAATCATCCTCATCCAATGAGCAAGCAACATATGTACCAATCTATCTGAATTTACTAATTCCCTTTTTAGTAATCCCATGATTGGGAACTATTTTAGTTTTAAAGTTTTAAAGATCTCATTAGCATGATCATCATCATGATTCTAAAAGCATTACTTAAAACTATGGATTATTTACATATTATAAAAATAGCACCATGTAGATAATTAAATGCCTTTAATAATTGAATATTTTTATTAATAAATAAATAAGATTGTCTCCAAAGTATATGCTTTATCATCACACATGATTGGCTTGTATGCATACTACTTTTAAATATGATGGGCAAGGCTCTCTATTTATAAAGTTGGCAAGGCTTAGGGTACAAAGGTAATTTAGCCCCAACCTCCTCTCCTTTCCTTCCCATCAAGTTATGGCCCATGTGCTAGCACATGGTCAACCATGTCTCCCCTTGTGCTCTCCCATATCCCCCCATGTGCTCCCACATGCTCCCATGTGGCCTTGTTCCCCCATGTCCAACATAGGTTGTGGGTTGAACCATGGGTTAAAACCACTCGTTCACCAAATGGTTTGACCTACGGGTTAAACTTATTAACTTTTAATTCCAATTAATTCTAATTCACTTTATTTTAACTTATTTACTCCGTATAAAATTCATATTATACGTCATATTAATTCTCGTATCTTCTCCGCATAATTCTCGTACAATACTTCGTATTATACGCGTATTTGTTCCGTATAATAATCATATATTATTATACGTAAACAATTAATCATTAATTTCACTTTCTCTAACGCTTAGGCTTTAAGTCCCTACGCGAAAACTTCGTCAGCCATAAATGAATTATTATTACATAATCCACCTCGCCTTGAAATCCTATCATTACGCGTTTCTCGGAATTTCAAAATAAATTTTCGAGCAGAAATGGATGAATAGTAATTCCTGCACTTTTCCTCCCATGAAAACTTTCCTCGGCTAACTTAACTTTTAACAATATATTACCGTCAAATCTTTCGATAGAACGTCATTCTGACATTCCGAACTCTCGAAATGGCATAGGGTCTCAACCCCTAACCCTTAGGGTCAAACCCTAACCCTTAGGGTTGAATAATGTCTATTTCATCTTTTCCCAAAATATTTTTATTCTAAAAAATCTTTTATTTTCGTCTTATAAATTCATATCATTCATTCCAAGCACGTAGCCAGAATCCTACTCATTTCTGCATTCTCTAGGTCATAAAATGACCTACAATTAGCTTACTCAGTTTAATAAACAAATAATCCAAACTTTATTCACTAAATTAAATAAAAATTCATTTTCATAAACGCTCGATTTTCTCAGGCATTACATGAATGCCATCGGTTCGTTCCCGATGCTTCGCTGGGGTCGTGCCAACTGCTGAGATGTCACCGGTCTGTACCCGATGCTTCGCTGGTGTTGTTCCAACGGCTGAGATGTCACCGGTCTGTACTTGATGCTTTGCTGCGGTTGTGCCAATGGCTGAACTGTCACTGGCCAGTACCTGATGTTTCGCTGTAGTTGTGCCAACGGCTGATATGTCACTGGTCTGTACTCGATACTTCGCTAGTGTTGTGCTAATGGCTGATATGTCACTGGTTTGTACACGATGCTTCACTGGGGTTGTGCCAACGACTGATATGTCACCGGTCTATACCCGATGCTTCGCTGGGGTTGTGCCAACGGCTGAACTATCACCGGTCTGTACCCGATGCTTCGCTGGGGTTGTGCCAATGGCTGATATATCATCGATCTGTACCCGATGCTTGGCTAGGGTTGTGCCAACGGATAATATATCACCGGTCGATACTCGATGCTTCGTTGGGGTTGTACCAACGGCTGAACTATCACCGGTCTGTAGCCGAAGCTTCGCTGGGGTTGTGCTAACGGCTGATATGTCACCGGTATATACCTGATGCTTCGCTGGGGTTGTGCCAATGACTGATATGTCATCGGTCTGTACCCGATGCTTCACTGGGGTTGTGCCAACGGCTGATATGTCACCGGTCTGTACCTGATGCTTCACTGGGGTTGTGCCAATGGCTGAATTGTCACCAGTCTGTACCTGATGCTTCGCTGGGGTTGTGCCAATGGCTGATATGTCACCCGTCTATACCCAATGGTTCGTTAGGGTTGTGCCAACGGCTGATATGTCATCGGTCTGTACCCGATGCTTCGCTGGGGTTGTGCCAACTGCTGATATGTCACCGGCCGATACCTAATGCTTTGACAGTGGCAGTTTTCTGCAGTTTTGTGCAGTTTTTCAGCAGTTTTCTACACTTGTCCCTGTATACCCCTTAGGGATGATAACCAATGGTTTTCATGAAGTTTTCCCCTCTCTTAGGAATTCGTCAGCTCATACGCAGGATTTCAGGACAATCCGCTCAATCACATAGCAATTTTTTCTCAAATTTAATTTTTTGGCTTCTATAAACTCTGTTTTAACTAGAAACTGGACCGAAATGGTGGGGGTGGGGCCCACCCTAGGGAGCCGCAGGTAGAGGTGCGGCTGTCGCTAGTGGGGCCACTCTCTCTTATGGATTTATATTGGGCAGCGGGTGGCTCTCGAACTCATTTTTAGTTTTGAGTTTCAATAGAAATCTGATTTTCTTTTCAGATCTACGGAGTTCGGGCAGCTTTTTTCAGATTCCGTCAGTGGCCCCGTGTTCTGCACATCTCAGGTAACATTTACATTCTTTCTTTGTCAGTTTTGACCGTTAGAATGCTATAAACCATGTAAGGTGCTTTTGAATGCAATGTATCATAAGTGTATGCTTATATGACTTTATAAAAATTTTATGACTTCATAAGTATGCATATTTTACTATGATGCACGTTTTGATGTAAGAAATTTTAAATTCTGAGATAGTCAATTTTTGTTCTTTTTGATTAGTTTACTCATCCTTTTTGAGGCCTAGTGAGCCTGGATTTTATACTAAAAAATGTCCATGGTAATTTGGCTACTATGTGAAGTTTATTTTTGATTTTTTTCATAAATATGAACTATTTTTTTTGGGAAGATGTGCTACTAAATGGCCACCTAGACATGCTTATGTGCATGAGGACACTCCATTTTACAAAGGAGACTCTAGCGAAATTTTCTCAAAAGCCGGAGCATTTAATAAACATGTAGTTTTGACTCTACTGGGGATTTTGACTGACCCATGCATATTTTAGGATTTAAAAATGCATGAAACACTAATTTAAATTAATAAGCCACAGGTTTTAGGAGTGCTAGCAGGGTCGTTTCATGAGTCAGATGGAGGAGAGTCTCCGATGTCCGTCAGCCATGGCCAGCCCGGCCGCCTCGTAAATTGGCTGAGTCAGTGATTCGTCCGGCCCAGGCTGATCCGCCGGTTGACATAGATGATGAGGAGGCTCTATTTGTTGATCTTGCCCCAGCTCAGGCTCCGCGTGCGGAGCTCCAAGGCATTGTAGTACCACTTCAGGATCTGGTGGGAGATTTTAGGTGCCATCCATCGAGATTTCTTCACGCTAACGAGGTGACTGAAGTTTCCTTCTTTCTGGATTTTATTTCTTTCTTTTGCCAGTCTCGGGGCATAGGTTTGATATGGGTTGGCTTTTGATGCAGGTTCCTGGCTTTACGCAGCTCAGAGGGAACTAGTTTAATGTGCATTCTCTCTACCACACTCTACACCAGGATTATAAGGATATTGTTGACACATGGGGGTTTCAAGGTGTTCTTTCTATCCTTCCCCGCCGTTGCCCCTGGGGTTATATGAGGGCTTTGTCTGAGTGCTGGTTCCACCAAACTCAGTCTCTCCACTTGCTGGATTGCGAGGTGATGATGACGCCTATGGATTGGAGGTTCATCACCGAGATAGAGTTTGAGGGTGAGCCAGTGCCTGTTGTGGCTGATATTACACCCACTGCCGTTTGGTCCCTTTTGGGAGTTCCTGCGACGGCCATCAAGGGTCGGATAGTCTGCTCTGGTCCGTTGAGAGTAGATGACCAGAGTGGGGCTTTTCTTGAGCCTCTACTTGATGATCAAGGGGTTAGAGATCGCATCCTGCGGTGACTGTTCTTAGTGATCATCAGGCGTTGTTTCCTGGCAGACAACTCCTTGACGGTGTCTTATGCCCTGGTCAGTGCCACCCGACATGTGGAGCGCCTCAATGACTTTTTCTGGGGTACCTACACCTTTAAGTACTTTTCTCCGAGGTATGTGCATGAGCTCAGAGGGTGTGGTGGTGGCTTGGTTAGGGTTCTACCCATTCCTGCTGGTGAGTACATCTTTTCTGTACCTTTTTGATTTCTGCATTTACATTTGTCAGCCTTGGTCACTGAGGACTTTTGATATTTACATGGCCATTTTTGGGCATATAAGAGGCTTCTTTGCCTATGTCCTAGCACAACTTTGGGCCTAGAGACTTATCCTCGGGAACGACGTTGGTACCACTCCACTTTGACGGAGGTCCCTGTAGCTGAGGGATTCACCCATTCCCTGCATGCAGCTTGAGCTTTTGACGGCCAGATTAATCTCATGGGTATCGTATACCTCAGACTTTTTGACAGTCGAGTTTGAGGGCAGTTTTCCCACTAGCTGGGAGTTTTCATTATCCACCCGCAGAGTCCTATTTTTAACAGAGGGAGGTTGGGAGCTCTATTTAGGAGAGCGTGCTATCAGGAGCATTAC
Source organism: Panax stipuleanatus (assembly GCA_020205555.1). NCBI lineage: Eukaryota > Viridiplantae > Streptophyta > Magnoliopsida > Apiales > Araliaceae > Panax > Panax stipuleanatus. Next base: position 35,380,795 of record CM035120.1, read on the forward strand.
GGGACAGATCCGCATTCCCTTTGTTCCTCCTACTTGGCATTATTGGCCACTAGCTGAGCCACTCATAGACATTCCTATGGTGGGCGTAGATGGCTTTACCCTGTCAGATGTTCTTTAAAGCCAGGAGGCATTTAGCTGCTGGTGGAGTCCTCGCACTATTGGGGCTCAGACTCATGCTATCCAGTTCATGGCAGATATGGTGTCGGGGTCTATGATGATGACAGACTTGATAGCGTGCCTTCGAGAGCCTACCCACTTGGGCCAGATTACAGGACTGACCTAGTCGTTGGAGAGAGTTCATTTGTTTATCAGGCATCTTAGCTGAGATCCATCAGAGGCATCTTCTTTTGATACTTTTGGCTTCAAAGCGGGCCCTTCCACAGGTCCATTTTCTAGCAGTTTTACAGGGGCTGATCGTCCCTTGTACCGGCCTAACATTCTTGAAGGCCCAGACTTTGTGTCTACGGAGGAGATGGAGCAGGTTAACAACCTGAGTGTAGATATTCTTAATCTTTTTGGATAGCTTTTCTCGCTATATCTTTTGTTAGGCCACTATTTTGGCTATTGGGCGGTTGTGCCCCCTTTCTCGCTATACCATTTGATAGGCCACTGTTAGTAGTTAGGCAGTTGTGCCCCACATCCCTGTACTTTTTATTTTATATTTTACTAGCAGACATAGATGATGCTTGTAGTAGATAGTTTATTGTAGATATGCATGATATTTCCTATCTATTGCATCATGTTTATCATTGTCATTATGCATGTATTATGTCATGGATATACACTTAGACAAATGAGTTCAGATTTGACCCCTGGATGGCTTTGTGATACGGTGATATAGATGTTGTCACCGATGGTCAGCCGCATCGAGCATTTACCACCATCCGTGGTTGCATCGTAGTTGAGGTTGTGGTACCATAATCTGCCCTTCCCAGCCAAAGGGACAGTGGATCGAATGCTAGTGCATTCATTGGCCCTTATGGACTTCCAGGTTCCATATTGATTCATAGACGGCATTCTATCCTGTTGGATACCTGAGCGACAAGTTTTTTGCTTTGGGCGGTATGAGCTGACTCCGACTTTGGAGGATTACGAGCGGCTTACAGGTTTGGCTTTGGACTTGCATTGCGCTCGCACCTCCATTAGCGACATGAGGAGACCGTTCCTACGGATGTCGGGTTTGAGACAGCGAGTAGTCACTGATGAGATCATATCGGGATATGTGATCTTTATTGACTTTCTGATCGATCATTTTGGCAGACTAGATAGCTACGATCGACACTCTGGTGATTTTATTATCTCGGCAGAGGAGTGGCATTCAACCCGGATAGACGTCTTGCTAATGTGCGTCATGGCTTACTTAAACATGCCACTATACTTGGACCACGTAGATGTTGAATTGATGGTCGCGGTTCGTGCCGTTAGACAGGGTAGCACCATCCTGCCGATGATACTGGCCGAGACATTGAGGTTAGCTACCTATTGCAGTACCCATCCGGAGGGGTTTTTTAGAGGTAGCTGTTGGTCGTTTCCCTGATCAATATATGTGTGCAAGTATACACGATCAGCAAGTAATTTAGAGTAAGTAGAGTATCATCCCACAGAGAGTTAACTAATAAAATTCACCAATCACTAGCCCATAACCATCTCAATCTTATTTAAACGAATGATTTGATATTATGAATAAAACTGTGCCATTAAACTAATATTAACTATCTCTGGAATGAAACTAGATAATGAAGATATGAGACTACAATTTCACCTATTGTTTCATCTAAATCAATACAGTTCCCGTTAAGACAAATTAATTATCATAGATTGTTAGTCAAGAACACGAAAGCAAGACAAGGCCATCTCTCGATGTACCAAGCCCATATCACGTATAATCCACAAATGATAGAATGCACGTGAACACCCAAATTATATAAATCACTATATATCTATGTAACTTAACAAAAATAAGGGTTAAAGCGCAAGTTCTCAAATGACTACAAGCGGTGCTTCGGTATATGTCTATCCGAAGCACAAATCATACATTCCAACTCCAAGTAGAACATACCAACACAAGCTATTATGATCTGATCTAAACCCATACTCCGTTTCTCAAGTTTATATGGATTATCACGGTAATTAATGGCCAATCAAGTAAGCAATTAGGTATGAATCATAATAGACAATCCAATAACATTAAATAAGACTAACAAGGAAGTATATCAAAATAAACTACACAATAAGATCCACTATAATCTCAACATGGAGTTTATTTAATGATTGAAGTGAAATCCATAATCCACAATTGAATAAACACTGAAAGATTACAAATATAAGTAAAGAGAAAGTATGAATAGAAATTGCAAATCTGAGTTTCTTCTCTTACTTCAAATTTGAACTTCCAAGAATCTTCAATTACTTCAATCCCCAAATCTAATCTAATCTAGGGTTCTAATCTAAACCTTATCTAATCTAATCTACTATTGAAAGAAAAGAGAAGATAATATGTAAGCTAAGGATCCCCTCGGGTGGAATGTCTCTAAATAATCAAAATAATCCCTAATATAGACCCCAAATGTTGAGTGCCTCGCTTCGCAAGCAAAAATCCACATAAGTCAAAAGTCAATCTCTGGTCAAACTAGAATCGGTGCGGCCGCGCTCCTTTTTACCTTGAACCAGGCGCGGCCGTGCTCCATGTTGCTGACTTCTCCTCCTGGTGCTATTGCGCGCCTTTAAGCCTTGAATCTGGCGCGACTGCGCTCTTATAAAATCCTGCAGGCTGCTGCTTGTTACTTGGCTTTCTGATGCTGCACCATCTCTGTTCTTCATGCTGCCATCACTCCCATGTTTTATCCATTGAGCATCCTCAACATCCTGTTTAGCATTACATTATACCAAGAGAGTTCTAATCAAGAAACCTACAAAAGTAAACCAAAATGCATCAAAAGCTACTAAATTACATTAGTTTAAACAACAATTGAAGTTAGTTGATATCTAAATAATTGGTTATAAAACCACTTATCAAATACCCCCAAACTTAAACTGTTGTTTGTCCTCAAAGAACAAAACAAAATAAAACAAAAATGCAATGCACTAACTACACTATATGCAATCTATACTAACATGCAAACGAATCCAAATACCAGTCCGAAATAAAACTCACATGAAATGCCTCAGAGAAACTACACAATCTTCAAACAGAGAATCCAACCAAGAACAAAGCCATAAAGCATATTATTCTACAAATTAAACCCTGTCATCATTGATGTAGTGTGTGTGTGTTTATCAACCATTAAACATGCTACTGAATAAATACTTCACATACTATGCTTTTTAGAGGGAAAAACACAATTTCAACTCAAGAAAAGCAGTAAACAAGAAAAGCTCCAACTAAGACCATGCATCAACTAAGTTAAGAGTCAACAAGGGGTTTATTATGCTTTTATTTACTCACGAGGTTGATTTTCACACTTTCCATTGTTTACACTAGACTGTGCAATATCTAACCCTCTTAGGCTTTTCAATGATACCCGTGTAGCGAGATTTCGACCAACCACTCCCAAACCAAAAGGCGTTAGGGCGCTGGGTGTAAAGACACCTCTAGGGCATACTTGCTCGAATATCAAAGGCCACAGGACTCGACTAGCCAAAGTGTTTATTCGCATTCTATTTTTTTTTCTTTTCTTTTTCTCTTTTTCTCTTTTTCTCTTTTTATTTTTATTTTTTTCATATATAGCATACATACCCCTTGTTTTCCCCCGAACTTAAGCTTTTGCGCTATCCTAGTCATTACTACTTGTTTACTAACTTTCTTTCATTAAAACATAGATTTTCCACCAAAAGACAAGTATGTGACAATTTGAACTAAGCAAATCATAACGGTTACTCTAGAGTGCTATCCGGTTATATCAGCATCTAACAGATAAAAATTTACATCGTGTTATGACATTACAGCCACGCCTAAGTCGTCAAATCAATTTAAAAATCAAGTAATTTCAATATCTTCATAAGCTAAATGAATTTCAAACAAACCGACAATTTGGATTCATGCAAAATATTTCATGCAATATGTCCTAATGTAATCAACTAAAGTAAAAATTTTTAAAAATTGACAAAATATGACCTAAAATGTAACTATATGCAATATGAACCTAACAATATGCAAAATGAAACTATATGCAAAATAAACCTAATACCCCTAAACTTAAAAATGACAATGTCCGCATTGGATATAAAAGGTTAAGAAACTCCCCTAGTTGGCCTCGTCATCGTTTTCCTCCTCCTCAGCCTGTTCTGGAGGTGTGTTTGGAGGAGAATAGAAGCTGCCTGTGCCAAATGTTGGGAACTCTGCATTCACGCCAGTCATCCCGAAGGCACGAGACAACGCCTGAGAAAAATCAGATGTGTAAGTCTGGAAATCAAGGAACATAGTATCCATCCGTCTCCTTAAATGGCGTATCTCCCGATCCTGACTATCCAGTCGATCCTGAGTAACATGGGAGGTCTCAGCTGGCTCTTTAATTCCACCCTCTCTTTGGTCACTCTGTCCTGGCATGATGAATCCAGCACCCTGAGGATGGGACTTGCCTCCCTTCCACGCTGAGAACTTTTCAATGGTCGCATGATTGATTGTGTTCATGGGCAGCTGCATCGGCTCGGCATCGGACCACATAACCCCATGCATATCATAGAGTCGGGTGATTACAGACGCATATGGGATACCCGTTGTAGTACCGCCTCTCAGAAATCTGCGAATTAAACTGTTAATAACGTACCCTACATCAATTTAATTGCACTTGATAGTCCCATACAGTAGAACCGCCCTGTCCTTGGTAACATCATTCTGGTGACGTGTTGGCATCAGATTCGCACATATAAAGTTGTACCAAGCCTTCCCATATTTTCTCAACACGGCCTGTGGGAAGTGTAGCTTCTGATCGGTGCCCTGCTTTAATTTCTATGTCGTACCCAGCATGCACAGATAGGCACAGATGGCATCCAACTCTGTGCCCCACTCCCTAACATAGATAGAATTGTGGTGATCCAATGCAATGTTCGGTAGACTGAATAGTTCGTTGATGGTCTTCTTTCCAAAGGACACCTCACATCCACGCACAAATACCGTATTGGACTATGTGAACTTGGCATTGGCATAGAACTCTTGTACCACAGAGATAGGTGCCGTCATCTGATCCTCACAAAATAGATTCCAGCCCCTTACTCTGATCATTGATGCCATTTACCCATCCAATTTTTTGTCTAGAAATAATCCCGCTCCAAAACAAAGGTTCTGCCCACTAAAGAGTTCTGAAAATACTACTGAGCCTCCAAACTGGAAAATTTTCGGTCATTGAAAGCAATGCCACCCCCTCCTTATTCATCACTGCCCGCAGATGAGGAGTCTATCCGAATACGCTTAGAAGACATTTTTGTTCAATCCTCTCCCAATAATACTGCCCCAATCTATTGCCAAACACTCACACAAACACTGTTCTAATCTTCCAATTTGCATATTTGAAGATGATGGATGCTATGGTTATGTGTGACTGAAGTTAGGGCTTAGTGGCAATGGATTTTTAGAAGAGATTGGATGGGTGGATGGGTGGGATTGTAGTTTAGGGAATAATGAATTTGATGGTAGCTATAAATTAGGGCTAAATGGTGGGTTTGAATATGGTGTATAGGGTTTGATGTGTGTAAATGTGTTGTGGGAAGATTGGAGATTGAATATGTAAGTGTATTGTTTTCAGAAAGTGTGTAGAGAGAAGAGAGTGTTGGAAATCGTCTGTTCAAGAGAAAGAATGAGGGTTTGTTTTGTTTAGCCGAGATCACTTAAGTTGTTGGAGTAGCCTGTTCGCGGCGCTGCCGCGCTCCCCTATAGGCCTTTTTGGGCGCGGCCACGCTCCCTTCTAAATTCTGATTCTGCAGCTTTTTAACAGCAACTGATCAATTTTGATTCTCAATTTTGATCACAGACTTTGATGTCAAATGGATTTATCTTGAGAAATGCACACAACGTTTAATTTAAACTACTAAAACTACAAAAAAATAAATAAATTATTATTGGCTATTAAAAATAAGAAGAATTAAATATAGAGGGGAAAATGAGAAAAAGTATGTAAATGAGAATTAAATAAGGAGGGAGAGAGATATTGGACGGGGTGCCTCCCATCAAGTGCTCGATTTATAGTCCTTTAGCTGGACTTTTTCTTGCCACCGCTATTCGATTCCTTTACGATAAGCAAGAAACCCTCTATACATTAGGACCAATATATTCTTTGAGAGGTTCCCCTTAGTGAGAGTCTTCGAATATAAGTCACCTAGCTCGGTTCTTGTAGATAAGTTTCTAATTTCCATTGTCAAATAGCTAGGTGCTTCCTCCGTTGTGCTTGTGAACCGATCAGGGCATTGGGGCATAAACAACACAACGAGTTCTTCTTCTATTTTCTCTTCCTCGGCCCACTATGGCTTCAAGATTGTATTGTCACTCATGTCATAAAGATCTTTGCTATCGATGTGACTACCAAGGGGACATGAATGTGCAAAACTGACTGAATTTTTTAACTTTGGCGAAGACGGCACTTAGGGTGCTAGCACGGTCGGCTCATATTCCTCATTTTCCTTTTCCCCATATGTCTCTTCGATTTTAACTCCTTACGGTTAATCCAGTTGCATATACAACTCGGGCTCTCCCTCAGTTTCAGTATCCATGTCATAGCACCAATTATTTTGATGACAGTTGTTCACGGCTTCAAACATTTGATATAATTGATTCTGAAGATTTTGAATTAACATCCCTTGTTCAATCAATTTCTCCTTAATTGCTGCCACGAACATTTGATCCTGAAGATTTTGAATTGACATTGCTTGACTGATCATCATCTCCTTCATTGATGCTATGAACCACAATTTCTCCAATCTTGAGTTTTCTGTTTCAATCTCGGATTCCATGTATTGCGAATCATTGGTTGGAGTTTGATATGTGGATTCTGGTGTGTTTGTTGGACTTGGATCATTGTATTAGTCTTGATAAGCATAACTCCATAAAAAATCTAGGTGATAGCCCCAATCTTGATGATAATTGGGATGAGCATCGTGGTTGAAGTAATCACCCCCATACTGTTCTTGTCCAAATCTGATGGTGCACTGATGACTCGGATGGTTGCCAGCACAATACTCACAAATAACTGCTATCTTTCGAGTACGTTGGGTTGCAATAACGTCTAACTTCTTCAAAAGTGTCTCAAGTTGTGCTGATAATGCAGAAATTGTGTTGAGTCCATCAATCCATGTTTCCCTTAGTTGAGTCATCCTCGTGTATGGCCATTGAGAAGCAAAATCATCCATGGTACCTGAAAAAAGAGAAATATAGGAAGAGAATCAAAAACTAAAATAAAATAAAATGTCTGTATTAAAACTAATTTGATTAAAGCTAATGTTGGCAAAAAATTACTAAATAATTCCCCGGCAACGACGCCAAAAACTTGTTGGTCGTTTTCCCGATCAATATATGCGTGCAAGTATACATGGTAAACAAGTAATAAAGAGTAAGTAGAGTATCGTCCCATGGAGAATTAACTAATAAAATTCACCAAGCACTAGCCCAGAACCATCTCAATCTTATTTAAACGAATGATTTGATATTATGAATAAAACTGTGCAATTAAATATATACTAACTATCCCTAGAATGAAAGTAGATAATGAAGATATGTGACTACAATTTCACCTATTATTTCATCTAAATCAATACACTTCTAGTTAAGCCAAATTAATTATCATAGATTGTTAGTCAAGAACACGAAAGCAAGACAAAGCCATCTCTCGATGTACCAAGCCCATATCAAGTATAATCCACAAATGATAGAATACACGTGAACACCCAAATTACATAAATCACTATATGTCTATTTGACTTAACAAAAATAAGGGTTTAAGCGTAAGTTCTCAAATGACTACAAGCGGTGCTTCGATATATGTCTATCTGAAACATAAATTATACATTCCAACGCCATGTAGAACATACAAACCTAAGCTATTAAGATCAGAGCTAAACCCATACTCCATTTCTCAAGTTCATATTGATTATCAAGGTAATTGATGGCCAATCAAGTAAGCAATTAGGTATGAATCATAATAGACAATTCAATAACAATAAATAAGACTAACAAGGAATTATATCAAAATAAACTACACAATAAGATCCATTATAATCTCAAGATGGAGTTTATTTCATGATTAAAGTGAAATCCATAATCTACAATTGAATAAACATTGAAAGATTACAAATAGAAGTAATGAGAAAGTATGAATAGAAATTACAAATCTGAGTTTCTTCTCTTGCTTCTAATCTGAACTTCCATGAATCTTCAATTGCTTCAATCCCCAAATCTAATCTAATCTAGGGTTCTAATCTAAAACATATCTAATCTAATCTACTAATGAAAGAAAAGAGAAGATAATATGTAAGCTAAGGATCCCCTCGGGTGGAATGTCTCTGAATAATCAAAATAAACCTTAATATAGACCCCTAATGTCGAGTGCCTCGCTCCGTAAGCAAAAATCCACTTAAGTCAAAAGTCAACCTCTGGTCAAACTCGAACCGACACGGTCGCGGTCCTTTTTGCCTTAAACCAGGCGCAGCCATGCTCCATGCTGCTGACTTCTCCTCCTGGCACTGCCGCGCGCCTTTACACCTTGAATCAGGCACGGTCGCGCTCTTCTAAAATCCTATAGGCTGCTGCTTTTTACTTGGCTTTCTGATACTGCACCATCTCTGTTCTTCATGCTGCCATCACTCCCATGGTTTATCCATTGAGTATCCTCAACATCCACTTTAGCATTACATTACACCAAGAGAGTTCCAATCAAGAAACCTACAAAAGTAAACCAAAATGCATCAAAAGCTACTAAATTACATTAGTTTAAACAACAATTGAAGTTAGTTGATATCTAAATAAGTCGTTATAAAACCACTTATCAGTAGCTCTGTCTTGTTGTATGTATGGCTCATGACCCATTTGCGCCTAATTGGCTTCTTTAGACATCAGGGGTACTGCTTCACCCACGAGATAGCTACGTCCTACTCCTTTCAGCCAGTAGAGTGTTCGGATGCAGAGACATGGTCAGCTTTTATGTCAGATATTGTGCATCTTTTTTTGATTATGCCATGCTTAAGGATAGTCTCCCCTTATAGCTTCATCACTTATGCATCTGGCATAGACTATTTGCCCCTAGCGGGATTGAGAGGGGTAACCACTTACCATCTATTGGTAGTTATGGGTCAGTTTGATCAGTTCCAGAGCCTGCACCAGTTTGAGGGGCCATGCATCAGCGGATGTCAGCTTTTTCTATGTCGTCAGCCGACCTGATCAGGATTAATGAGTGTTGGACTCATTGGGGGAGGGCTGATTTCTCTACTAGCCATCTGGATTACTCTCCAGAGTACGCAGCGTGATTGGAGACTGATATAGCAGCAGCCGAGCTCATCCAGTCATCTCTGATTATGGATTCAGATGAGGAGGAACCTATGGAGGATTCTGATTCTCCTACGAAGGACGATTTGTTCGTGGGTCTGACAGCAGCCTTAGTTAGTGACCCGCCGATTATTCCTGCCGGGACAGATCCAGCTATGGCAGATTCATTAGCTAGGATGACTTTTGAGAGAGATTAGGCTAGGGTGCTGATGTTGATTGCCATGTTCGGTAGAGATATAGTATTTGCTGAAAGAGATGAGGCTCGAGCCACTCGGGATACGGCATTGGTTGAGAGAGATGAGGCTCTATCTTCTCGAGATGCTAATTTTGTCGAGATTGAGGAGACTTTGATTGCCAGGGATGCTGCTTTTGTATAGAGGGATGAGGTCATAGCTTCACGAGATCTCCACATTACTGACAGTACCACTCTCCGATCATATACTCATGGCCTGGTTGCCGATATGAGTGCTTATATTAATGATCATAGTGTCACTATGCAGATAGCTGTAGATGTTATATCCCGTATGGGTGGGAGCTATCGTTTACACTCCTAAATTAACCTCACTTTCACTTCACGAATTTAAATAATTAGCACAGTAGTAGGCAAGGATCGATCCCACAGAGAGCAAGTTTGTTTTAGATTTATTCTACTATTTTAACAGAAAATAAAGATGGGGGATTTTTGAAATTGTTTTAAACTAAGAAAAACAGAATTTAAATAAAGAGATTAACCAAATATGTAAAAACTTCAGTTCTGTAGTTCAGTTTCACCAAGCACAGCAATCAATTAATCAAGTTATTATTCTTTACCCTTCAATGAAACTATTAACCCTAGATAACAATAAGCTCTGCTATCCGAAATTCTCCTTAGATATTCACTGTATGAAACAAGCTCTTCACCAGATTCAACTAGCATATAACCTAGAACAAGCTCTCTAGATTTAATATGATAGAAGCATTAAGAAATAGAGAATTAGGCTAATCCAAGCAACAAACACATAAGCTCGATTTGTTTAACTTGTTTTCTGATAATCTTAGCAATACACAAAAGCTTGTCCACAATTAGTATCACTAATTTACTACTTGTGATGAAGACAGATATCAATTACACGTAATACCAATCTTAATCTAGCATATGATAATGATTAAATTAACTCAATTGGCCATATCAAATTAATTAGATCAATTAGCATGCAATCAATGAAAACAGATTATCAGAAGAAATTTCATACAAGAATGAATAAATAATAACACTCAATTAATTAATTACTTGTAACAAGGTTCCACCTCCCTTTAGAACTGAATAAAGAAACTAGCCTGACATGCTCCAAGTCTGCACTTCAATGAGGTATGATAGTTGGTAGAAGATTGAATGAATAAAACCTTGACTATCATCCTTTATTTATAGTGCTAGACAAGGACTTAAATCCTATAAGAACTAGGAATCCAAATCCTAAAAGGAATTACAATTATAACTAATTTTCATAAAGAAATAGAATCTAATAAAGAAATAAAATCTCAGTCCAAAGAAGTCCTAATTCTAATAGTAATATCAATCCAATTCCATGTAGGAATCTCCAAATATTGAGAAAGTCAACTGCTGGTCAAACTCCTCTTCAATTCAACTCCAAATCAACTTGTTTCCATCCTTTTAGCTTTAATTCACCTGAAAATAATAAACAACTTATTAAGCTCATATACACATGAAACATGTAATAAAACCAAATGTAAAGGAATAAAAAATCTCGAATATTGTGTACTTATCAAATTCCCCCACACTTAGTCTTTTACACGTCCTCGTGTAAACTAAAAATTTAATTTTCAGAAACTCTACTCAACCATAACGTCAAAAGATTTTAAGATCAAATCATGATTATCAACACTAAACCCACAAAAGCATGATCAATGTTCATCAATTAACTCAAGATAAGTACCTTGCCACTTCACCAATGAATTTCATTAAGTTAAATTGTAACCATATAAGTCCTTGTCTATGATTCACACACTTACTCAACTTAGTTACCATGGAGCAAAAACCGTACACACCACTCAAAACTCAAAACATTCTTTTCCTGCTTTATTTTTTTACCAGAACCTTTTCAAATTCTTATTTGTTTTCGGTGAATGCATTTTATGCTCCGTTTCACTTTCTTCAATCATTCTTTTGTAAGTGAGTGCATTTTATGCTCCATCTCACTTATTCGCACGTGTTTATGGGAAAGTGCGTTTTACGCTCCATCTCATCCCACCACATGACTTCTCTTTTGCTTCTTTTCAACAATTTCACTGGTTTCCAACTTTTTTGATTTTTTTCACATGGTCTGTAATACCCGAGAATTTCCATATATTATTAAATAAATATATTAATGGAAATGAGAATTTATTTGAATATAAATGATTTTGTGTTATGAGATGAATTAATTCAATTATATATAATTGAATAATTATAATAATTGAGAAATTGGTGGAGTTTGTGATAAACTCGTTGATTGCCTTGTGTGGCACAGTGGCGTAATATAAGAAGGATTATATTAATTTAAGCGAACAATTAATCTATATTAATTGTTAATCGAAGAATATTAATTAACTGTTATAAAATACTAATGAGGATCGATTAACAATATGTGATTATTATTATTGCAAGAAACTTAATAATAATGAGCAACGTGTTTATAAATACAATAAGATTTATATCAAAGTGATAATTAATCATATAAGGGTTAATTAAATTGTTATGGAGGTTAACAATTATATTGATGGATGTAGGATATGTGTATATTATTAATTAATATTCAAATTATAAGATGAGAAATTATATGTGCAAGCATGCGAATTAAATGTATAGTAACTATATGTTATGATATGTGTAGGTGACAAATGATGTGTGGATATACATTAAAATAATGTATCATGGATCTATTATAAATAATTGTTGAGTAATACAATTTAATAATATATGATATAATGTAATGTGGTAGTATCCGATGGTATTATATCAGTAAGATAAACGTACCTGGATTATATGTGTGTAAATTACACTTATTACATTATGTGAAGTACATTGTGATTTAAATTATAACCTAAGAGTACATATATATATAACATATGTATATGGTGTAGTATTTGCAAATGCTGAGGAGTTAAATCAATTGTCTCATTTTAAGTGTCCCATTTGCTCTTCACGTGCTTGACATACAGCTAAGGCCTATTCCTTCTTCTTCTCCCCAAACTCAGCAACTAGCATTTCATAGCTCATGATTGTGGAGGGAGTGGGATTCATGATGAATCCAACCACTAATTACCTACCCTTTGATAACCTTCATGCATTCCTATAATCCGTTAGTTTGATATGGGATACAATTGCATTGTCTGTATAATGGGAGTTCTATAAATATAGCCTCATCTCCTTCACATTTCTTTTGCTGAGAATTTCTTGCAAGGAAAGTAGAGAGTGAGTATCCATATATATATATATATCAGTTAAAGAGGGAGTGAGGCAGCAATAAGCTCTAGCAGAAGGTATAATACAATTTCCATGCTCTTCACTTTCATTTTCTGTCAAAAGAACTCCATTGTTGTTCTCTGAGTTTTGTTGAAATTCTTGATTATGCCAAATTGGTTCATGATTGGGTTGTAGAACCCTTATATTGTTGTTATATGAACATACACACATGATAGAACCACTGAATAGTCTTTCATTTCCATTGTTCCTCTTTAATTTCTGTGAATACATAAAATTCATAAATTAGTTAGAGTTCATGAAATTAGGAATTGATAATTGCTATTGACTGTTATAAAAGCATATATGTATGTATTAGTAAGTTAAACAAGTCTAATAGCATTTGGGTATGTTGAAATCGATGAAATGGGAGGTCTTTGGTCGGATTTCGCTGCAGTCTGAACTGCAGAAAACTGCCTCGGCGCCGCAGCGCCGCAGCCCGCGCCGCAGCGCCACACGCGCCGCAGCCCGCGCCGCAGCGCCGCACGCAGCGCCACTCGCGCCGCAGCGCCAGTGGTGAGCTGCTGTGCCGCGCCGCAGCGCCAGCTTCTGTGTTCAGTTTTCTGCATTCTGCAATAAAACTGTTATGAACTAATTGTTTGATTTTTGTTTAAACAAGCATGAAAGCATGATTAATACTTATATATAAACCTAATGAGGCAATGTGAACATGTTTTAGTATATTAGCATGCATGGTTAACCAAACGACATATAGTTTGAAAACGAACTTAAAGTTTCATGAACGACGTTAACATATATGAAGCATGTTAATATTCTGACTTTCGAGACATGTTAGTATGACCTAGAAACACATGAAATGCATACTAACTTATGTATATAGGTTCCGTGATATAATATGGACATGTGAACCCAACTAGTGCACCTTTCTAACAAAAATACAAGTTTTGAAGGTTGATATTGACATGTAAAAACCATGTATACATTCTGACTTTTCGAGCATGTTTATAGGGCCTTGAAATACATGAAAAGCATGTTAACTTGTGTATATGGGTTTCATAAGGAAGCATGAACATGATAGACCTTATTAATGAACTATACTAACAAAGTATAAGCTTTGAACGTGAACGTTGGTATGTTATGACGAGAATTAGAATTTGACATTTATGAACACATGTGATAGTACTCTTAGACTCATTCATGTGTCATGCATGTATATATACCATGATTAGTTGCCATGATTAAAGTTTAGCATGAACAAAGCATGTTTTCAAGATAATAACAATGCTAGCTACATATATGCAATACGAGTACTCATGAGCATGACTAATACAAGTTATATGAATATCTTATGTGTTTGAAAGCGACCATGTTAGACCATATGAGTTCGTGTCCTTGAATGGCTTTAAGTATTAACTTAAGAACCTATACCATGTACGATTGGATTTGGAAAAGTTATACAAGCATGTAAAGTATCCTTTAAATATGAATACATGCTACGTGATATTATATGATGTTACTTGAACCCGATTTTGACGGTTAACTTAAGGAGATGCCGTAACTCGCTAAAATGAAATATATTTAGTATTGATTGTGGTCTTATGAGATATTAATAATATGCAAGCATGTTTGCTAATTGTTGAGATCTTATATAATATGAGAATGCGTTTAAACTCTAAAGAAGGAACGTTAAGGATAGAAATTATATTCTATATAACTGTGTAGCTAGGTAAAACTTAGCTTATGTGTTGATCGTATATTCAAAGAGAAAATGTGAAGTTAAATTATATGACTAATGAATATCATATATATACGTAACTGTATTACGATAGGAATTCGAAAGTGTTGATTTGCTTTTCGTGGATAAACTACGCTAAAGGCAAGTTCTCTTACTTACACTCTTTTAAAGTGCAAGTATCCTAACCGACGCATTTACTTTATGCAAGGAAATCTATGATTGTGAAGGTTTCCTAACTTATACTCTTTTACTATGCAAGTATCCTATCTTGTGTATTGCGAACTAGTTTCCTATTTAATCGGTTGAATCGAATTAGCATACTTGAACTCTTATTTCATTAAAGCTATTATCCATGTTGAACTTAGTATTGTTCTTGAATATTGTGAAAGTGTCTATGCCATTTGATTCGGCTAGACTTATATTATTGAAAAGCGACCCAAACTAATTGATTGGTGCGGGATCTTGTATTTGACTGAGAAGAACAACCTTCTTTGAAGGGAATATATAATTGTCGGAGAACCGACGTGCACACTTGAGTATGGTTGATTGTTATGCATAACAAGGGTACTTTAGGCTGATCACCTGTTGTACCTGTTTTTGTTGGATTTTCAGTTTATTACTGACAATTCTAGTAGAAGTTCATAGTCCGTAGTGACTACTCAGTATTCAATTATTTGAAATCTTGAATTGACTTATTATTGAATCATATTGATATTATCCTGTCCTTAGCGACTGATATTGAGAACTATTGATATTCTTGTTATTCTTGAACTATCAAATCTTGTTATACCCTTTCGAGAATTGAGAATCTTATTACTCACCCTTATTGTATATTACTTGCTGGGCAATTTGTGCTCATTCTTGCTTTCCCTAAAACATTTCAGTTAAGGCAGAGCATGGTGAACCTTCGGGCGTTGATAAGGGCAAGGGCAAAGCTACCAACTAGCTTATGTCTGTTATGTTTTAAATATATTCATATTGTATGAAGATGGTGTAGTAAGACTGGATTTGATTATGTTTAAGCTTAAGTTAGATTATGTAATAAGTCGTTAACTGATATTATTAGGTAATCTATTAAGTACTGTAGGTTGCGAGACTTGGGGGAATAATTATAATAAATCATTGTAAATTATTCTAAAATAGATTTTCCGCTGTGATCGTATGATATTTAATTATTATATTGTGATGTATTACCATGAGCACGTGATGAACCGAATTCGAGAGACCAAGTGGCGGTCCTGGAATTTGGGGGCGTCACATGGTCCTGCAAAAAGCTTAAGCAGTTCAATAGTTCTAGAGCATGAGATTAGTGCACATAGACAACTCCATAGATAACTTAGCCAACTAAGCATATATCACATGTTCAAGTGCTCATGAGACACAAATTCAATTCAAATCAATTACTATGGATCATGACTTAGTTTTTCTCAATCATTAACCAATTAAGCATTAAACAGATTTTGAATTTTTAGCATTGATTCTCATTTTTGACTTTAACCTTCGAACACATAGGCAAAATAGAATTATGAAAATCAAGTTTTTCAAAAAATTTCAAAAAAAAAAAATTTCAAGGCATCAAGATGGTCCTATTTCATTTCAAAATTGGCAGATTAAATATCCCTAAATATAAAATAAAAACCTAAATCTCTCCCCCCCACACTCAAACCTTACATTGTCCCCAATGTAAGAAAATCATGCAAAGAAGAAAGAACTACAACTAACAGATTAAAAAGAAAAGGGATAGAAAGATCAAATCTGAATTCTTGGGTTGCCTCCCAAGCAGCTGCCCTTGTTTATTGTCATTGGCCTGACATCTTACCTCTCGTTCTATGTAATTGGAGTTGTGAACTTCAAGTGGATTGGTAACAGTTTCTTCCTTAATTGAGGAACATTGTGTACTTCATGATTTTGCTCCTTTCCAGCCACCAAATCCTCCTCGTATAATTGTATTCGATCAAAAGATTCCTGCACTAAATAATCCACAACATCAATAACAAAAAAAGATTTAATATTATCAAGATACCTTTTAGCCTGATCTGCGTTGAACTGGAACTTTGCATTGTCCAATTCCATGGTAAAGGTACGATGGTGTGTAGCACTCCTTGTTTCTGTTAGTTGTACTGATGGAGATGAATCCACGTCTTTCTTGTCGAGATCTGCAGAATTTATCAAATTATTCTCTTCTTCCTCTTGTTCATTCTCTTCGTCAAATTCCATATTACAGTCCGTTCCCGGAGTAAGCACTGAATCCTCCTGCTCCTCTTCGTCAAATCCCATTGTACTGAAGTTCTCAACAAACGGAGGAGGTAACTCCTCGAAGCCTTGAGATTCCAACCTCCCTACTTTGGTTGCAAGCTGACCAACTTGATCCCTCAGATCTTGAACATAAGTTTTTATCTCCTGCTGGAACTGCTGTGTCTGACTCATGAACTGTAGTGTTCGGCTCATGAATGCCTTGAACATATCCTCCATAGATGTCCCAGAATTAACAGGCACTTCTTGATTTTCTGTGTGGTACTGAGGTTGAGTCTGCTGAAGATCTTGCTGCATACTTGAAAGGACAGGTTGCATTGGTGGCCTAGTACCTTCATAGCTCAAGTCGGGATGATCTCTCCATCCGGAATTGTGAGTTTCTGCCCAAGGATCACATTGATGTGGATTTTGTCCGAAGAATGCCCCCACAGCATTAACTTGATGAACAATTACATCCTCTTGCACTATGGGACAATCATTTGTTGTATGCCCTGATTTTGAGTAAATTCCACATACTTTTGCAACCGGTACGTTTTCTGTTGTTAATTGTTGCACCACAGCAGTTAAGTTAGAAATCTGTTGTGCCAATTCACTCGTGCTTACCTCACTTACTCTTTGTGGAGCATGATCGTATTGTTGTGAGTTAGCGGCCATGTTTGCAATCAAATTTCTTGCAGCCTCCGGTGTCTTGTCTGCTAATGCTCCTCCACTAGCCGCATCGATTATACTTCTTTCCGTTGGTATCAGTCCCTCGTAGAAGTACTGAATCAAGTGTTGCTCATCAATTTGGTGGGGAGGGCAGCTGGAACACAACTTCTTGAACCTTTCCCAATACTCGTAGAGAGTTTCTCCATTGAACTGACTAATTCCACATATCTCCTTCCTTGTATCGGCAACTCTTGATGCAGGAAAATACTTCTCCAAGAATAGCCTTTGCATATCAGTCCATGATCGTATCGATCTTGAAGGAAGATAGTATAACCAGTCTTTAGCCAAATCTGCTAATGAGAAAGGAAAAAGTCTAAGTTTGATCTGCTCCTCTGACACTCCTTGTGATTTCATCGTGGAACACACCATATGGAACTCCTTTAGATGCGTATATGGATTTTCACCTGTTAGACCACGAAAAATAGGCAAAAAGCGAATTAGTCCGTAGTTAAGTTCAAAAGCAACTTCTACGGTAGGATATTTAATACACAGGGATGGATGATCAAGGTCTGGAGTAGCCAGTTCTTTTAAAGTTCGGTTGTTGTTCGGCACCACCATCTTTTCCTTTTTAAGTATTGGAACAAGAGCTTCTTTTGTATCTGCAATTTTCTCTATCTCTTGATCAAAATTAGAGTGAGAGGATTGAGTCATAAAACAAAAATAAAATAAAATAAAATAAAAAGAAAATAATAAAAATAAACGAAAACAAAGAATAAACAAAAACAAATAACACTCCCCGGCAACGGCGCCAAAATTTGGGAGCTATCGTTTACACTCCTAAATTAACCTCACTTTCACTTCACGAATTTAAATAATTAGCACAGTAGTAGGCAAGGATCGATCCCACAGAGAGCAAGTTTGTTTTAGATTTATTCTACTATTTTAACAGAAAATAAAGATGGGGGATTTTTGAAATTGTTTTAAACTAAGAAAAACAGAATTTAAATAAAGAGATTAACCAAATATGTAAAAACTTCAGTTCTGTAGTTCAGTTTCACCAAGCACAGCAATCAATTAATCAAGTTATTATTCTTTACCCTTCAATGAAACTATTAACCCTAGATAACAATAAGCTCTGCTATCCGAAATTCTCCTTAGATATTCACTGTATGAAACAAGCTCTTCACCAGATTCAACTAGCATATAACCTAGAACAAGCTCTCTAGATTTAATATGATAGAAGCATTAAGAAATAGAGAATTAGGCTAATCCAAGCAACAAACACATAAGCTCGATTTGTTTAACTTGTTTTCTGATAATCTTAGCAATACACAAAAGCTTGTCCACAATTAGTATCACTAATTTACTACTTGTGATGAAGACAGATATCAATTACACGTAATACCAATCTTAATCTAGCATATGATAATGATTAAATTAACTCAATTGGCCATATCAAATTAATTAGATCAATTAGCATGCAATCAATGAAAACAGATTATCAGAAGAAATTTCATACAAGAAGGAATAAATAATAATACTCAATTAATTAATTACTTGTAACAAGGTTCCACATCCCTTTAGAACTGAATAAAGAAACTAGCCTGACATGCTCCAAGTCTGCACTTCAATGAGGTATGATAGTTGGTAGAAGATTGAATGAATAAAACCTTGACTATCATCCTCTATTTATAGTGCTAGACAAGGACTTAAATCCTATAAGAACTAGGAATCCAAATCCTAAAAGGAATTACAATTATAACTAATTTTCATAAAGAAATAGAATCTAATAAAGAAATAAAATCTCAGTCCAAAGAAGTCCTAATTCTAATAGTAATATCAATCCAATTCTATGTAGGAATCTCCAAATATTGAGAAAGTCAACTGCTGGTCAAACTCCTCTTCAATTCAACTCCAAATCAACTTGTTTCCATCCTTTTAGCTTTAATTCACCTGAAAATAATAAACAACTTATTAAGCTCATATACACATGAAACATGTAATAAAACCAAATGTAAAGGAATAAAAAATCTCGAATATTGTGTACTTATCAATGGGGGCTGAGGGTATTGCGCTTGCAGCGGCTTCTCCATCTTTAGAGAGAGATGTCATGTTGGCACTGCTATCTCGCTTGTCCATGGGTCCATAGACTAGCTTTATTTTTCTTGCACATACTAGATCAGCCATTTTTGTCATGTACAGGACACAGTGTATATATCAAACAGTATTATATATCATAGAAATATATTTTGATTCACTTCCCAGTTTGGATATGTATTGTCATTGCTGAGTGATTACCACTTCTTTCCTGACTTGTTATTGTTGATATATCATGAGCTTCTCCTTGATGGATTGACGTTGAGATGTCAGAGAATATCTCAGATGGGCCTATTTATTAGGAAGGCTTGATAGGATTTATGTTTCGGTGTCTTGGGACTGGTTATTATTTGTTTTTGTATTTTCTTTGAATGTCAAACCGCACCATGAATGGTTGTCGACGTACTCCCGGGTGTATGGAGATCAGGTCATTCGTAGTTCAATTTTCTAATAAGAGAGGCTTGAGAAGTGTCTCTTTTGAGTTTGGTTTGATGAGTTTTTGAGTTTTTTTATTTGGTTTGACCGCACCAGGAATGGCTGCCTACGTACTTCCGGGCTGAGGGAGATGAAGTTATTTGTAGTTCAGTCTTCTAGTGAAAACCGAAACTGATTTGATTGATTCGCAGGACAAGGATGATGGCTGATATGTGTCTCAGACATAGTACCTTTTTATGGTGTCTGAGTTGAGGAAATTCACTTCCGTCCATTTCCTGTAATCTGATAGCTCCTCCTATCAACACGTCATTGATAATGAAAAGGGCCTTCCCAATTAAGGGAGAATTTTCCTTTGACTTTGTCTTAATTGACCAGAATTTTCTTCAATACCAAGTCGTTCTCCTTGAATTGCCGTATTCAGACTTTCTTGTTGTATACTTGAGTTATCCTTTGCTGATATAACTGTTCGTGAAAAATTGTTATAGCCCTCTTTTCATCCATCAGGGACAGTTGGTGGTACCGATCTAGCAACCACTTGTCTTCCTCCATCTGAGCGTCTATCAACACTCTTAAAGACTCCATTTCTACTTCAATGGAAAGTACTACTTCTATGCCATAGACCAATGAATAAGGGGTAGCCCAAGTAGAAGTACGCATTGACATTTTGTATGCTAACAGGGTTAGAGGAAACAGGTCAGGCTATTCTTTGTGATTGGCGGACATTTTCTGCATGCTTTTCTTGATTTTCTTGTTGGCTGCTTTGATAACACCATTCATCTTGGGCCGATAGATGACGGAATAGAGATGCTTGATATGGAACTTGCTGCACAGTTCTCTCATTATCTGATTATTTAGGTTCTTTGGCATTGTCTGATACGATCACCTTCGGTTGTCCATATCGGCCGACAACATTATTTTTGATGAAACTAATGATGACCTCTTTGGTAACTTTGGAAAAAGAAGTAGCTTCAACCCACTTGGTAAAGTAATCGATAATGGTGAAGATGAATCGATGTCCACTGTTAGCTTTGGGTTCTACTGGGTCTATCACATCTATTCCCCATATTGAGAAAGGCCATGGTGAACTCATATTGTGTAGTTCATTTGGAGGAGCGTGTATGGCATTTCCATGGATTTGGCATTGGTAGCACCTCTTGACATGATCATCACAGTCAGCTTTAAGAGAGATCCAATAATGCCCTGTTCTTATTATCTTCTTGGCTAGCAGATGACCGCTCATGTGTGGACCACAGATTCCGCCGTGAACTTCATCCATCAATCTCTGGGCTTGCCCTTTATCAAGGCATATTAAGAGCCCCATTCAAACATCCCTTTTGTAGAGTGTGTCTCAGCTCTGATAGAACTTCATAGCCATCTTGTGAATCCACTTTTGCTCGGATTGGCTTGCTCTTGCGGGTGTAGATCCATCTCGGAGATATTCTTTGATGTCTTGATACCAAGGCTGATTGATAGTAGGTATTTCATCTAATACTTCTCCGATATAATTCCTGTATATAAGGGTCTTTTGGCTTGTGATTTGGATGTCGGGGATCCTCCACCTATCGGATATGTGGATCAAGGAAGCCAACGTCGCCAATGCATTAACAAAGTCATTCCTACCCCGAGGAATATGAATGAAGGTTATGTCTTTAAACTTCATAGATATTTTGACGACCTGACGATGATAGGGTTGTAAATGCAGTTCTTTGGTGTGATATGCCCCAGTGGTTTGTCTGATAACCAACCCAGAATCTCCAAAGACTAATAGATGCTTGACACCCATGGATTCGGCTAATTTCAACCCATTATTCAACCTTCATACTCAGCCATGTTGTTGGTGTTGACAAACTGCAGCTTGGTAGCTACAGGATATTGTTCTCCTGTACCAGAGAAAAGGACTGCCCCAGCTCTGGCACCTTCTATGTTTACTGCTCCATCGAAATACATTTTTCATGGTTGGACTACATTTTCTTGAAGATCTTTTTGAATTGTCATGATCCCATCATCCAAAAAATGAGTCTCCAAAGGTTCGAACCCTCCTAATGGTGCTTCGGCTAGTTGATCTGGAATGCCTTCACCTTTGATGGACTTCTGAGTCACGTATATAATTTCAAACTGCTGGAGGATCAACTGCCATTTGGATAGTCTACAATTCAATATTGGGTTGTTGAATACTTATTTCAGCGGATCCATGCTGGATATAAGGTAGGTGGTGTGCCAATGGAGGTAGTGTTGTAACCTCATGGCTGCCCATGCTAATGCACAACATGTTTTCTCGATCAGGGTATACTTTTGTTCACCACTGCTGAAGCTTTTGCTGATGTAATAGACAGCTCTCCCCTTGCCACTATCATCTTTTTGTCCTAGCATGTAGCCCATTGCATTGGCATTGACAGACAGGTACATAAACAAGGGAACTTCAACCCTCGGAGGGTACCAAGACAAGTGCTTCGATCAGCTGCTTCTTGATGGCAAGGAAAGCTTTTTGGCAATCTTCATTCCATTTGGTGTAGGAATTCTTCCTTAGTCGCTTGAAGATGGGTTCACAAGGTTGCTGCGAGCTGGGAAATGAATCGGCTTATGAAATTAATCCTTCTTAGGAACTCGCGTATCTCCTTCTCTATTTGGGGTACGGGCATTTCTGTGATGGCTTTAATCTTGGCAGGATCCAAATTAATGCCTCTATTACTCACCTAAAAATCCCAACAACTTGCCCGATTTGACCCCAAAAGCACATTTGGCTGGATTCAGCTTGAGGTTGTATTTACGCAATCTGTTGAACAGCTTCCTGAGATGGTCAATGTGATCATCCTCCATCTGGGATTTAATGATTATGTCATCCACATAGACGTCTATCTGCTTATGCATCATATCTTAAAACAGGGCCATCATGGCTCGCTGATATGTGGCCTCAGCATTGATGAGGCTGAAGGATAAGTGTCTATAAGAGAAGGTTCCCTAGGGAGTGATGAAAGTTGTTTTCTCTCTATTTTCTTCAGCAACTATGATTTGATAGTAACCCGCAAAGCAATCCACGAAGGAATACATACCACACTGTACCGTGTTTTCTATCAAAATGTGGATGAAAGGTACCGGGAAATTGTCCTTGAGGCAGGCTTTGTTCAAATGCCTGTAATCTACACATACTCGTACTTTTCCTCGAGGCTTAGGTACGAGAACTATGTTTGACAGCCACTCTGGATATGTGGATACCATGATGATGCCGGCTTTGAATTGTTTAACAACTTCTTCTTTGACTTTCAAACTCCATTCAGGTTTCAATCGCTTGAGTTTCTGCTTGACTGGCTTGAATCCATCTTTGATGGGCATTCGATGGATGACAATATCAGTAGACAGGCAAATTATATCTTCATGTGACCATGCAAACACATCCTTAAACTGTGTCAGGAGTTCAATCAGGTTGGCTTTTTGATCTTGTGTGAGGTCTATGCCTATCTGGATTTCTTTGAGGTTTTCTGAGGTTTCGATATTGATAGTGGTTATTTGGTCGAGGCATGGTTTGGGTTTGTCTTTGACACATTCTTTGATCTCCTTGGGCACCTCATAGTCATCTTCCTCCTCTTGATCAACTTCCATCAAGTCGAAGCTCAGTTTTACATCAAAGTTGTAGTCATTGTGACAGGTTGGCATCTCATCAGCAGGGACAAACAAATCCAATCTTGGAGTCCTGAAAACAAAAGGCTTTCGCTTTAATATATGCAACTTCTTAAATATACAAAGCTTTTAGCAAAGCATGACAAAAGTTACTACTTTAGTTGTGCAATGAAACAAGCAGCAAATGAAACCATGTTAAAGGGAAGACAGATACTCTGCCTTTTTACCCTTTTTGAATGAGGCAAGGGACGTTGCTCCAGTTGTCCATTGTCAGATCCTCATGAACAGGGAGGATTAAGGAATCGTGCTCATCTGCCTCATCTCGGATGATGACTAAGACATCCTTCATACCAGAGCTGGGGGTTTTCTTCGAACTGCCACCCTTTTACTTCTTGAAGCGAGGAATTTGGATCTGATCCTCTTCGTCACCGTCTGGGATATCATCATTCATACCCTCGTAGTGTGTGAGAACACGCATGTTAGTAAATGGGTCTTGTCCTTCGTACAGGAACTTTTCTTTTCCCTTTTTGTTGTCCCCCTCCGGCTTTGGGGCTTTTCTCTCACTGATTGGTATAATTGAAGGAAACAACATGGCTGACACAACAGCAGGAATCTTCCTTATTGGATTCATAAATTTGGCATCAGTGAGGTTTGGCAGTAGTATAGTGGAAGCGTGAGCCTTTGGATGCTTGTGTGGGTTCTGGTGGTTTGACCCGGATGTGTAACCCAATTCGGCTCTCCCCGACTGACTTGGGATTTGCACCGGGCTCTTAATACCTTGCTGATTCTTTCATAACCCTTCTCCAAGGCGGAAACCCAAAGATACCATCTCCTGACCCACTGTCATCACTTCGGGAGAGATTTTTGGTTTTAGAGTTGGTGCCCCAACAGGTAGGTACTGAGGATCGCTTACCTCCAAGGCTTGAAAACTAGCAGGTTCAATCCCTGCATCTAGACTAATCACTTGAATGTCTCCTTGTATGCAGACAGGGTATTCTGGTTTAGCATTCACCGTGATTAGGTTGTCATTGATAATGCATTTGAGTTGCTGATGGAGGGTGGATGGTACTGCTCCTGCCATGTGGATCTATGGGCTTCCCAGCAACAAATTGTATCCAGTGGTGATGTTGAGCACCTGGAAAGATACATAAAAAGTGTGCGGACCAATCTCAATAGGAAGCTCAATTTCTCCCATAGCCTCTCGACGAAATCCATCGAAAGCCTGGATGACCATATGACTGGTTCTAATCCAGTTAGGGTTGATCTTCATCCACTCCAAGGTGTTATAGGGACAGATGTTTAGGGACGACCCTCCGTCTATTAACACACCTCCGATCACATACCCTGATGACATCACTGCTATATGCAGAGACTTGCGTTGACCCGTCCCCTCTGTAGGTATATCATCGTCAGTGAAAGATATCACATTGCTATTGAAGATGTGTTCTATCACGTGACAGAATTTCTCGGCATCCACTGTCTTTGGCAGATGGGCTTCTTCCAGTACTTTCACACGAATGTTGTGATGATCCATTGAGGATAAGACCAAATCTTGGATGGACATCTTGTGAGAACCCGAATTTTCAAGAATTATTAATAATAAGGATTTAATAAATAAAATTCTTAATGCATGTATTGGGTTCGAATATATATATATTTGTGTTATGAGGTAGAAGTATTGTGTTACACAGGGTAATATGAACTATGTAATATGTGATTTTTGTGATTAATAAGTATATTATTATTATATATTTGTTATTTATTGAGGAGGCGATTTATTTGGAGAAAAAGAGATGGAAAAGACTTATCTATCGATATTAAATAATTTATAGAATTATTTTATCATAGTAAGTTGGTGACATTAAATATCTTTAATGTATAATCACCATCTTCTTGAGTATATATACTAGTGATTAGTATGATTGTAATATAGGTTATTAATAGTGATTAAGCTATCCATGGATGGATTGAGATAGTAAAGCATGAATTAGTTAAGGGAATTAACTAATAAGTATAAATGTTAGTTAATTTAAATTGAAAGTTATATTATGGAATAATATAATTTGAATATTAAAGCCTTAATTAACTATGGTGATATAGTGAAGGGTTTAGGGTCACTTAAGTAAATAGTGAGTTAATACATGTGTGGAGTATGTGATTATAGTAAGTGCCTTTATATATATTACTTAGCATGATAATATGTGAATGTGCGAACGACGTTAATAATATATATATATATATATATATATATATATATGTTGTTAAACAAATATATCTTTAAATAAATATTGATTAGAGAATTAATTAATATTTGAGATATGATTAAATGTATAGATTAAAGAAATTATTTTGGGGACAATTTATAGAAAGGAAAGAGAAATAATTATTATATATTTTTAATAAAGGATATTAAAATAATTCTAATATTGAATTATTTTAATAAAAGGGAGAATGTTATTTTAAATAATAATATTACCTTATATGTCTTTGTATGAGGTAATAGGTATAATTAATTAATATAGTAAATATATTAAAACATATTTGCTATATGTAATACATTGATGGGAATAATTTATCATAATAGAAAATAAACTTATGGTCTATTTTTTATATAATATGTGTACATGTGTCGTACATATAATTATTTTAATAATACTTAGATATTATATTAAAATAGTATGAGTAAATCGTTTTATTATGATTAATGCCTCTATTGGAGAAAATGTAATAAGAACATTTTATATCATTTTATGACGGAATACATAATAGTAATTATATCTTATGTATTTCCAAGAGAGTTAAATCTATAAAAGAAAACTAAGTTATTTTAATGTATTAAATAACTTAAGTTACTATTTTACTATAGATTTTATAATAATAGAGTAAATATTAATTATTCTAAGCGTAAAGGTTATACATATTATAAGTGTATAATTATTTAAGATAGCTTAGCATTAAAGTGGATGTGTCACACAAATCTTATATTAAAGGAATATTAAAGTGTGGTGGAAGTAATAATAAGCTTAATATTGAGCTTGTGAGGTATGCCTAGTGTGACAAAGTGGTGGAATAGACATTCATTAAATAATTTAATGAATGAATAATTAAAGGAATTAATTAATATTATTATGTGAATTAATTTCTATGGACAATGATATGTAAGTATATGTTATAACTATATGATATGAAGGGTCACACTTCAAGGTAACTATATTATATATAAGAACTATATAGTAAGATTGAAGGAATGATATAAGTTACATAAATAATGTTTATGTGACAATATGTGATGAATGGATACATTAAGGGTATGTATGGAGTAATAATCCTACATGAGCATATTATAAGAGGTAATATTAGTTGGTGAGACTATTGTGTTAAGTTTGAGACCTATTAATTTTTAAGCTTATATAATTATGCCTTGTGTAGCATAAATAGTATGGTTAAATCAATTGAAGGTTTAACTATAATTATTAAATGGTGAGTTAATAAATAATTGTTATTAATTATCATTATAATGTTTGGGTGTACTTGAGATAATAATTTCATTGAGAATTATGGGTTGAGAATACCCAACTATTCTATATCTAGTCCAGTTAAAATATTAATTGAATTAAGTACATGAAGTACATTATTATATATGTGGGTATACTTTTTATGTGTGGGTGTACATATATGTAGAGTTGTGTATATATGACATAACTTATATTAATATAGCAACATGAAGTTATTAAGGTAGGACTTGTATTGTCCAAGACAAAATAAACCTAAATATGTTATGTATAGGTAAATAACCTAAGTGTTAGTATTTATTAATGTTGCTAGTTGCTGAGAATTGGCCTTGTCCCAAATTGTTTGTCACCTTTCTCTCCTCACGTGAATGGCAACAATGCTAAGCCTATTGATGCTTCTCAAACTCAGCATACTAGCAAATAATCATGAAGGGGGAGTGATCCTAACAGTAGAAACTAACTACTCTACCAACTCCTCTCCTATAACCATTGAATTCTTCTTATTCCCATTAGTTTAAAATCGTGTCGAAAATTAATGTCTGTACAATGCAAGTTCTATAAATAGAGCTCCTATCTTCTCAAAAATCAATTGCTGAGATTTCTAAGTGGAGCTAATACAAGTATATTGTGAGATTGAGAGGGAGTATAGCAGAGTAGTGAGGATTCTGAGATTAAGGAAAACAAATTCGTTCAAGCTTTAAAGGTATAACTCTCATTGTGTTCTTCATTTTTGAAATTCAATAAATTCTTGATTATACATGAATTCATGATAATTGGATATAGGATTGTTGTCAACTTGTTATAAAAGTTAGTAGGCATGTTAGGAATGCAACGTGATTAGAATTAAACGTGATATACTATGAAAATTGTGTTTGAGTTTTATGCTCTGTCATTGCAGAAGCCGTTCCTGGAACTGTCCAGGAAGGGCGCAGCTGCGCCCCTTTTCAGTGTAAATATAGCGTAGTTGCGCCAGCTGTTGAGTCTGAAACTGTCCTGGAGCAGCACAGTTGTGCCGCTCCCACAGTATATATCAGCGCAGCTACGCCATGCATCAGAAAGGAATTTTAATTTTAATTGAAATCTGATAAGTTTAGCATGCTAGTTTAACTTATATACGGATGAAAACAAATATGATATGTGGTTCAATGATGCCTTGATAATAATGCATTGCTTTAGCGTGATTAGTGTATGTTTTGAAAATAGACTTGAAGATTTTGAAAACAAATCTAGACTAACCTTAAGACTTTTGAATTCTAATATTTGTAGCTTGTGTAAATGGCTTAGTCATGCATACAAATAAGTATGGCATATGGTCTTGAGTACCTTTGCATATCATGAGTTGCTTAAATTGTGACGCCCCCAAAATAGGTTCAATACTCCCAACCCATTCTGAGTCGCCAAATACATGGTACAGAATCCAAATACAATCTTTCATATCAAACGGTTGTGCAAAATACGACCACACAACTGTGAGTGTTAATACAGACATGTAGAAAATATAAACATTCAAACTAAGTCCTCATTACATTTATTATCACACTATTTTACAAAAAAAATAGCGAGGACTTCAACAGCTCTAACTCGGACCATCACTCCATTTCCCGACTACTACCCACGATATTCTCATTTCCTGAAGAGAACAATGGAAAAAAAGGGTGAGCTCAACTAGCCCAGTAAAGAATATTATGACTAAGATAATGAAAAATAAATTATCGTTAGTATTCAACAAATCAGATAAAATATTATGGACAACAAGTTTTAGATCAACAACTGCAACGGAAATAACAATTCATTAGAAGAGTTAAGTAGAGAATGATGTCTACTATCTTCTATGATTTAAAAGTCCATCATCAATATTTTATCCCTATAACATCAATCAATATACATCTCGAACCAAATATTCATCTTTGCACTACGGCCCAAAGATATTCATTTGTATCACCAGTTGGTCATGTTCATCTCAACACATGTCCATCTTTGCACTACGGGCCAAAGATATTCATCAGATAATCATTCATCTTTGCACTACAGGCCAAAGATATTCATCAAGTAATCATTCATCTTTGCACTATAGGCCAAAGATATTCAATTATATCACCATTTATGACTAAGGATGATGAAAAACAATATAAGGAACGAATCCAGTGAGATAAAGGACAAAGATTAGAGATTCGTAATTTAGTTTTTAGAGATTCGTAATTTAGTTTATCCAAGTTCAATAATACTCCGCAATAATCAATTGTGGAGCAAAATTCAACAATGAAGTTCAAAACTTGGATACAATAAAATATAAAAAAAATATTTTTTTTACCGTGAATAGTAACTCATCATGAAAAGTTGAAAATTTCATAAAAAGTTCAGAAAATTATTCCGGTGAAATGATACTAGATGAAGCGCAAAACTCAAGATATTTCTGATCATTTCAGGAATTATAGAAGCAATACTTACCGTGGTAAGTTCAGATTTAGGAATATGAAATGAAATATTATTACTTCCATAATATGGAATATGAAGGAAAATAATATTCATTATGAATATTGAAAGGAAATAACATCATTTACGAGAAAGATAACATCCTTTACCTTAACATGAGAGTAGTTTTGACTAGAATATCGGATATTATGCTGACGAAAACTTGCATTGTTATCAACACTCAAAGTATCTAAATACTCACAAGAAATACGCTTGATATTATAGAGAGAAAATTTTCTGATTCTGGTGTGATTTTTATTTCTAACTAAGCATCTTATTTATAGGAATTGTGTGGCACACCAAGGTTCGAAAAAATTTCCTATGGGTGATTTTCAAGCCTCCAACTTTTCACAAAGCTTAGCACACCAAGGATGATTTCAACAAAGCCTCCACCAATTTGTTCCACATGTTTATATATATATATATATATATATATATATATATATATATATATATATTAAAATATTTATTTTCGAAACTTCAATAATTCATAATAAATAGCCCCTTTATCAGAAAAATACGAACCTTATGTCCATTCCATATGAAATTTAATTATCTACAACTTTGTAGAAGAAAGTTTTTTCAAATTCCGAACGAAAAAATGACCCAACTTACATACGGATGATTTTTCCACACACATTACTCTTGAAAATATTCAACACACTCAAAATTTCAAAGCCTCCATTTTAAAAATAATGAATTCCACCACATGTTTATTATATATATATATATATATATATATATATATATATATAAAGACATTTATAATTATTAAAAGAATTCCAAATTTCATTTTCTTTCTTCCACCTCATTTTATTCATATATCGTGAATTTGTTGTAAAAATATCATCACTATTATATTATTATATTATCACATTAAACACTTATAATGTAATATTATAATAATATATTTGAATAAATTATTTTATCAAAACAGATAAAATATTCATTCTTAATAACTGTCACTTTTGCTGAAAACTTCCTCCGTTTAAATCTACATTGAATAAATATTTACTTATCATATTTATCAATAATTATTATTCACAAATAATATTACAAAACCACAATAATGACAATCAGGTTGTTCCCAGGAAAGAGGGGGCCTTCCGATAAGAATTTCTCCTTACTGGCGCGCAATTAACTAACTCCTTTTCTAGACAGAACTTCCTTAGACATTGCCAATAATGCTATCTAATAATATTATTCAAATAATATGAATTATTGATTTGATAATGTGAAATACTGTGCAATGACAATTATTGAATCAATAATATGAAATAGCAACGTAGCAATTATGCAATTATCAATGTAGCAATTATTGAGTCAATAATATAAAATACTTAACAGTAATTACTGTAACAATTATTGAGTAGTGACTTCTTACGTAAGAATCAATAATTAGAATTACTGTGCAATACCGTGTGCTACTGTGTAACAACGCGTATTACTGTATTTTTATTAC
Organism: Panax stipuleanatus; assembly: GCA_020205555.1. Taxonomy (NCBI): domain Eukaryota; kingdom Viridiplantae; phylum Streptophyta; class Magnoliopsida; order Apiales; family Araliaceae; genus Panax; species Panax stipuleanatus. The sequence goes on from CM035120.1 coordinate 35,411,950, forward strand.
CGGGTATTTCAACAGTTTAACGGTAACAGTTTTACCGTTATTTAAAAAAAATTACTTATGTCGCTTTCTATATCTGACATTCATTCTGTTGTGGGGTCCACCATTGGCTGCGCCGTCGTACGAATATTCTCTGACAAAAAGAATATTTCTCGACCAAACGAATATTCCCCGACACAACGAATATTTTATAACCACTTGCTTATTTTAAAATATTTTCACATTCCACCCATAATTTATCACATTTATCAAATCAACACCTTACTATTTCAAAATAATATATAAAGAAAATTAAATCTTTATTCATAAAAGTTGGGGTCTTACATAAATGGTTATTTTTCCAAAGATTATATAAAGGTTTTGAAAGAAAACTTTGACAAAACTCGTGTACCTTAGATTCTAATCTTGATAGCATGTATGCGAAGTCTAACTATGCATGACATAAGATTCAAAGTTGTTTCGTATGTGTTAGATTGCTTTGATTTGGTTTAAAAATGATTTCAAAGGCAAACTCAGATAGTTTTGCAAACTATGTTTTATAAATGTGGAGTGGTTATATTTTAACCTTGTAAGCATGTGTAGATACATGTATAGATAAGCATGACAAGTGATTCAAAGTGGCCTTGCATGATTAGTTTAAGTATGACATAGTTTTTAAAAATAAAACTTAGAAAGTTTTGAAAGTAAGATGGATGAACATTGAGTTACTTACATTCTGACTTTATGTGCAAGCATGATAGGACTTGTATGCCTCTAGTCATGATTGGTATGTGCACCCCGCTAGTTAGACGTGATATGCATTATATAAGCATATTTTAAAGTAAGTTTTAAAGATGAACTATACTAGTTTTATGTAAATAGATTAGATGTATGTGAGCATGTGTAGTGAAGGATGTTTAGCATGTCATGTGTCAGTACCTATGCATGCTAGAAGACCAAAGTAGAACCAGAAAACAAAACCCAATTCTGGATAGACCAGGGAATGGCACAGCTGCGCCCATCCCAAGGCTAAATGCAGCGCAGCTGCACCACAGGGCACTGCTACCTGACTATTGTAAAAGTAATCTGAAATTGGTAGTATGAGTACATTGTTAATTCTAAGTTATAAAAACAGAGTCTAAATGATGCCTTGAGTGTTTATTGATGTAATGATGATATAAAACTCAGAATTGATAAATTTTCCTAAGGTTTGCAAAACGCAAGAACATTGTTGATTATGTATCTATGAGTTTTAATTATGTGTCAAACACATAGAGAGTCATGTGTGTGATAAGAGTTTATGAATGTTGATATTAAGTATGATTAAGGTATACCTATACATACCTAGCTATTATAAGAGTATGATAAGGAAGTGAAACGAAGGTTCTAAGAACCAAGTTAGAAAACAATATAACAATTGTTATTTCATTAAGAATGTATGAATGTATGACTGATGTGTATGAATCCATGATTATATAACTATGTAGGAATACCCGCAGTGCAGATAGCTTTAAGCATTTAAGTCGTAGTTGATAAACAACGAATCAGGCATGTCTTTCAGTTCCTAATTGATATATGAATTCGATAACTGTTAGTTGAATTGTATTATGTTATGATGATGTTGACTTATATATGAATTGTATATGAGATATGTTTGAGATTGAAAGTTGATCTTTGATGATATATTTGTGAAGTTAATCTCTATGCCTGTTATGTGAGAAGTAACATGTGTAGTATGTTTAAATGATTATGAATGCATGAACTGAGCATGATATTATGTGCTATGTGATGCATGAAAACTGTTAGAATTGTTAAGCTGTCAGGCTCACTCTTGCAAATAACTATTTTTGCAGGTTAAGGACTCACGGTAAAGATTATGTGCTACTTGATTCATAGAGTTCAATAGTATCGAAGGAGATTGATTGATTTATTTAAATATATGCTCTTGAACCATGTTTAGGTTCTAGGAGATGTACATGATAGTAGTTTATAGTGTTTAATACACGTTGAGTTGTAAGTTGTACTATCAATATATATAGAGGATATCGAATTGAGATGTAAAAATTTACACAGTAATTCGATTGAAAAGCCCTCGTCGAGAGTGTCTCAATGACATGGGATAAAACATTTTTTGCGTCCAAGAAGACGGGTTCATAACTAGGTTTTCGATTCCCCGCAGTTTGTCCGTTGAGCTGTCTTGCGCTATTGGCACTCGATATCGTTGTTGTGGTTCATTCTGACTTCGATGGCATCAATTCGTCTTGAGTTTGACCGAATCGATTGAGAGTTGGATAAAATAACCGTTTTAGCCCTCCCGGGGTTACTTGTGGTGTCTGCACGGCCTTTGATGGATCTGGCTTCCCAAGGTTGTCTCTAAGGCTGAACTGCACTTCCCGGGTTGACGCCTGGGCTGATCTATACTTCCTGGGCTGAGATCGGGGATGACTTGACATGTCCTGGGTTGGTTGATGTACAGGTTGACCTGTACCTCCCGGGTTGGTGTCGGGGCTGACTTGAAGGCCTGATATTGAGATCGGGGTTTGATTGATGGTACGATTGGAGATCGGAGTTAGATAGACATTTCGATTAGAGATCGGAGCTGGATAGACGGTTCGATTAGAGATCGGAGCTGGATAGACGGTCCGATTGGAGATCGGAGCTGGATAGACAGTCCGATTGGAGATCGGAGATGGATTGACTGTCCAATTGGAGATCGGAGCTGGATAGATGGTTCGATTGGAGATCGGAGATCGGAGATGGATTGACGGTGCGATTAGAGATCAGAGCTGGATAGACGGTCTAATTGGAGATCAGAGCTGGATAGACAGTCCGATTGGAGATCGGAGCTGGATAGATGGTCCGATTGGATATCGGAGATAGCTGGAATACCAATATTGGGGATCGGATTTATGTTACCGATATTGGGGATCTGATCTAGGTTTAAGGACCGGCACTGGCAGTCGGTTTTGAGTTAAAGGACCGGCATTGGTGGCCAGATTTGAATTAAAGGACCAGCATTGGTGGCCGGATTTGAATTGATTGACGATTTTGCCCTCCTACAGTGTTAGTGTTGGGGCAAGAAAAATTTCGAGTGTTTACAGATTCCCCTCTTTATCATGTCCATGCAATGTAATGGGGTGGACAGGATAAAGATTAGTAGACACTAGAAATAAAAAGTACCAGAGCTGCTTCGAAGGCTGGGCATCTTTGAATGGAATGGGGCTTCTGTTAGCTGCCTATGTTATCACTCTGCTGGGAATAACGTTGTCATGTGCAGCCATTGATGTTGTTAGGAAGTTACCGCGAACTAATTTTGTCATTCCCTACTAGGGATGACATCATTCACGATAACTTATTTGATTCTGATGGGGGTGAGATTGTCGAAGATGAGCTATCACATCCTCGTCTGGATCTACTAGAGATGATGTTCTCTGCGATAGCTTTATAGACTCTAACTGAGGTTGATCTGATTGATACTACCTCAATGATCCCTTTGAGGATATATATAATAGATTCCATCCTTTGTGATGGATTATTATAATTGCTTCCGTCACCGAATCCCTTCTGTTGCTTGGATGGGGTTGAGCCGACTATTGAAACGTCATTGGGCTTGGGCCAACGGTTGGACTCTATTTCGATCTGTACTCGAACTTTGCTAGGGCTGAGCCAACGGCTGAAAACTGCATCGATCAGTACCCAAACTTTGTTGGGGCTAAACCAACGGCTAAAACTGCTTCGGTCAGTACCCGAACTTCGCTGGGGCTGAGCCAATGGCTGAAACTGCTTCGGTCAGTACCCGAACTTCGATGGGGCTGAGCCAATGGATGAAACTATTTTGTTCAGTACCCGAACTTCGCTGGGGCTGAGCCAACGGCTGAAACTATTTTGGTCAGTACCCGAACTTCGCTAGGGCTGGACCAACGGCTGAGAACTGCATCGGTCAGTACTCGAACTTCTCTGGGGCTGAGCCAACGACTGAAACTACTTCTGTCAGTAACCAAACTTTGCTGGGGCTGAGCCAACGGCTAAAACTGCTTCAGTCAGTACTCGAACTTTGTTGGGGATGAGCCAACGGTTGAGAACTACATAGGTAAGTACCTAAAATTTGATGGGGCTGAGCCAACTACTAAAACTACTTCGGTCAGTACCCGAACTTCACTAGGGCTGAGCCAACGGCTGAAACTGCTTTGGTCAGTACCCGAACTTTGCTGAGACTGAGCCAACGGCTGAGAACTGCATCAGTCAGTACCTGAACTTTGCTGGGGCTGAGCCAACGGCTAAAACTGCTTCGGTCAGTACCCGAACATCGCTGGGGCTGAGAAAATGGTTGAAACTGCTTCGATCAGTACCCGAACTTCGCTGGGGCTGAGCCAACGGCTGAAACTACTTCGATCAATACCCGAATTTCACTGGGGATGAGCCAACGGCTAAAACGACTTTGGTCAGTACCCAAACTTCACTGGAGATGAGCCAACAGCTGAAACTGCTTCGATCAGTACCCGAACTTCGCTGGGGCTAAGCCAACGACTGAAACTGCTTCGGTTAGTACCCGAACTTCGCTGGGGCTGAGCCAACGGCTGAGAACTGCATCGTTCTGTACCCAAACTTCGTTGGGGCTGACCCAACGGCTGAAACTGCTTCTGTTAGTGTTGGGTAAAATCTAGTTACGCACAACACGCAAGTATACGTGGTCAACAAGTAATAGAGTGAAAGTAAAGTATCGTTCCCACGAGGAATTATTTAATAAGAATCACCAAGTACTAACCCGTAACCAACTCAATCTTATTTAAACGAATGAATTTCAATATATAATTAAATTACTTCTAACTACCACTAATTACCACTAGTTAAATTAAGATTACAGAGATTTAAGATCACAACTTCACTTATTGCTTCATCTAAGTTAACATACTTCTCATAAATTATTCTCACTATACTGAATTGTTAATCAAGAACACGAAAGCAAATATAACCACCTCACGATGCATCATACCATACTCACTTAAATCCACAGATGATAGAATTAAGCAAGACACCCTAATTAACTAATTCACTATATTTCTATGTGAATTAGTGGTAATTAGTGGTAGTTAGAAGTAGTTTAATTATATATTGAAATTCATTCGTTTAAATAAGATTGAGTTGGTTACGGGTTAGTACTTGGTGATTCTTATTAAATAATTTCTCGTGGGAACGATACTTTACTTTCACTCTATTACTTGTTGACCACGTATACTTGCGTGTTGTGCGTAACTAGATTTTACCCAACAAGTTTTTGGTGCCGTTGCCGGGGAATTAATTTAATAATTATTTACCAATATTAATTTCAATCAAATTAGTCTTAATTTAAACATTTTTTTATTTATTTAATTCTCTTCCTATTTTACTCTTTTTTTAGGTACCATGGCTGAATTCAATTATCAATGGCCATATACGAACATGACTCAACCAAGGAAAACAGGGATTGATGAACTTATATTAGCACAGATTGAAAAGCTTTCGAAGACGTTGGAGGTTATCGCAGCTCAACGGAGTCGAAGGATGGCAGTTACGTGTGACTATTATGCTGGCAATCATTCGAGTCATCAATGCACCGCCAGTTTTTAACCGGCACCATATAGTGGTGATTACCTCAACAACTATGCTAAGCCTAACTATCATCAAGATTAGGGGTATCACCCGGATTCTTCATGGATCTATAATTATGATGACCAATACTATGCTCCAAATCCATCATACACACCGAAATTTTCATGTCCACCTCCATTGCCACAAGAAGAAAAGCTAAGTTGGGAAGAGGCTTTGACCAGAATCCAAACAGAAAATGATGTGGCGAGGAAATCTCTACGGATGGAAATGAAGAATCTAGCAATTCAGCTGGATCAAATGACCAAAGCCGTGAACAACATTCCTCCAAACACTGGTCCTAATTACATGGATTCCGAAACTGATGGAGTGTCCAGAATCAAATCTGCTATTGGATGAGCCACAAGAAAAAAAGTCAAATCTGGAGGAACTCATGTCAAACGTCATAGCAGATCAAGAGGAGGGGAAGTTTAGTCAGGAGTTGTCAAGTCAAGGTCTTAATAGTCAGATGGAACAACTCACCAACGCCCCACCAAATGGTCCTAATTACATGGATTCCGTAACAGAAACAGATAATTCAGAGCTGAGGGAATGGTGGCTCAAGTTCGTAGCAGACATAGAGGAGAGGAGGATTAATCAAGAGAGTTCAATTCGAGATCAAGAGTTATCAACTAAAATTTAATAATCAGATGGAACAACTCACTAACGCCTCAAACAACTGTCCTCCAAGTACTTGGATTTATGACATGGATGACGAAATTGACGTAGAACCCGAACCAAATCTGCAGCTGGATGAGCCACAACATATAGAAAGTGTGGAGACAAATGGGGATAATGAAATAGAGGTCGACGAAGATCTAAATGGGTCTCCACCAAAGATCAAAGAGTCAGTCAGATTTGCAAAACCATGCCCGCTTGATAGTCATGTCGTCGGCAAAGCTACTTTATAACATAAGAGCGAGTACAATTTTGAAGCCATGGTGGGACGAGAAAGAGAAGATAGACGAAGAGCCCATTGTGTGTGACAAGCTTATATGCCCCAAAGTGATCACATACACAATGGAGAAAACACCTAGCTGTTGGACGTTCTTAATGGAGATTATACCGAATAAGAGAATGCTAGGTGACTTTGATGCACTGGGCATCGCGTGTGGGAACTTCCCAAAAGATTATTTTTTACTGATGGATGGAGGGTTCCTCAACTTCCGAAGAGGAATTGGATAGCGTTGACCAAACAAAGTCCGGCTGAAGGACTATAATTCAAGCGCTTATTGGGAGGCAACCCAAGTTTAATTTTTAGTTTTAGTTTTTTTTTAGGTTTCATATTATTTTTAGATTTTTTTTTAGGATTTAATAGGCTTGCTTCTATTTTGTTCACATGTGAGTCAAGTTCAACTCGAGTGTGGTGCCTAATTCATTCCAATGAGCTAGCTTATTCTTCAGACTTAGCAGACAAGGAAAAAAATTGCTATATTTTCAGGGAAGTCCTCTCTTTTAATTTTTCCTATCTTAGCCATTGAGGACAATGTCTGTTTTAAGTTTGGGGGTATTTATCATGTTTAGTATTTACTTGGGCAATGTTTCGATGGAATTTGATCTTGGCCAATGATAAGTGGGTGGTTAATGTTTTAACTCTTGGAGATTTGATGAGCATGCTTAGTCTATATTTCAACTCATTAGTTGGTTTCACACTACTTGCGGAATTTTTGAAAATTTTACACATATCCATTTGTTTAGCCAGTTGGGATTAAATTTTTTTTTGGCTAAATGCTTATGAAGGATATCATTGCAACTTGAGAAACCTTATTTGAGCATCATTCGAAGTGAAAATCAGGCACTCACATAAGTTTGGGGGAAATCTTGGAGTATTTTTGAAAGAAAAAATAAATTAGAACCTTCCCGAGTTGAATAATTGAAGCATGTGGTGGGTCGAGATGGAGCGTAAAACGCACTCCCCATAAACACAGGCACGAGATGGAGCATAAAACGCACTCGTTTAATGGAAGTGGAAAGTGAGATGGAGCGTAAAACGCACTCACTAAAAAGATAGAAAAGACGTATTTTTGAAATACTTGGGAAGGGCTCATATGTGCTTAAATGTTTAAATATCCGGTTGATCCTCAAGAAAAAAATTGTAGTATAATGGTAAGTATTCCCGCCTGTCACGCGGGTGACCCGGGTTCGTTCTCCGGCAACGGCGCCAAAAACTTGTTGGATAAAATCTAGTTACGCACAACACGCAAGTATACGTGGTCAACAAGTAATAAAGTGAAAGGAAAGTATCGTTCCCACGAGGAATTATTTAACAAGAATCACCAATTACTAACCCGTAACCAACTCAATCTTATTCAAACGAATGAATTTCAAATATATAATTAAACTAATATTAAATTTCGCTAATTACCACTAGTTAAATTCAGATTACGGAGATTTAAGATCACAACTTCACTTATTGCTTCATTTAAGTTAACATACTTCTCATCAATTATTCTCTATCATGAATTGTTAATCAAGAACACGAAAGTAAATATAACCACCTCACGATGCATCATACTATACTCACTCAAATCCACAGATGATAGAATTAAGCAAGACACCCTAATTAACTAATCCACTATATTGCTATGTGAATTACAATTAAAAAGGATTTAATCACAAGTTCTCTATAAGATTACATATGGCGTAAAGGAATATCTCTATCCTAAACACGAATCATAATTTCCATCTATGCAGAAATCACAAACACATGCTATTTTGATCATATCTAAATCGATACTCCTCAATCGATTTCATATAGATTATCACAATAATTGATAATGAGTCAATTAAACAACTATTCTAAATCATAATAGATAATTCACAATAATAGATCACAATAATTAATAGAGAAGCATATTAAAATAAATTACACAATAAGATCCATTGTAATTTCAAACAAAGAATTAGTTCATTGTCATTGAATTAAAACTAAGAATCCACAATTGAATACACATTAAAAGATAAGAAAAAGATTAAGAAAAAGAATTGAATCTGTTACCGGCAAATTTGTTCTCCTTCTTGCTCTTGATCTGAATCTCCAATGGCCTTCAATTGTTTCAATCTCTAAGATCTCCTTTCAACTAGAGTTTATTATTTTAATGGCAAAGTAAAATAAAACTAAAACTAATTATATAGCATATATTAATTAATACTATATTATTCCTAAGCTAATATATATTAATATCCCATAAGCTATACAAACTAATATGTATATATAAGCTGGTCTCGTCATCCCCTCTCTATTTTCTTGCTGGAGAAATCCTAATAGAATATATATAGAATATATATAATATATATATATTATCTCCTCACTCCAGCCAATCCACGAATCAAGCCCATTTATTGCCCAAGTCCGTGAGCTACTTGGAAACGGAACATGCCAGCTGTACTACCTCTTTATTATGCAGCCTCACGTCCTACTCGCGCAAGGAAAAGGAGTTCAGCTAGCCCACTTATCATTCCTCCTTATTCCTCCACGTGTACTAGGAAAGAGCCCAGCACTGCAACCGTAACAACCTCGTTGATGCTATAATATATATTATATAAGCTATCTAATTAAATGCCCCTCAACCTCCTTTTAACAGGTCACGTGAGTCTCCCTTTATTGCAAGTCCACCTTATATCAGCAGCCCACCAATCATGCAAGTCAAGTCCCTCTACCATATACTCGTCGCCCACATCAATTTAACAGGTTGAGTCATTTTATTTTATATCTTGCTTGTATTTCCTTATCTCCTTGTATCTCTCGAAATGGAATAATGATATACTATATATTATATCCTTCATGTCAGGTCCAGTGCCCTTTTTAAGTCAGGTCACGATATACTATATATTATATCCTTCATGTCAGGTCCAGTGCCCTTTTTAAGTCAGGTCACGATATACTATATATTATATCCTTCATGTCAGATCCAGTGCCCTTTTTAAGTCAGGTCACGTGCAGCCCACTTTAATATCCTTCTGCACATGGCCCCTTATTTATCATCCGAATCAGCAGCTTACAAATCATAGCCCAACTTGTTGCTTCCGTGTACACCTAGGCAAAAGGAGAAGTGACTGTAGCTGGCGCCTCCCTGCCCCAGCGGGGGGCCTTCGCTTTAAATCCCCGCCCCAGCGGGATAATGTACTGTCCAGCCGCCTTGCATGTCCTTGGTCCGCCCCAGCTGCTCCTTTGCATGGATCCTCTTTGATTTTCGTGAGCTGCTAGGATACATGGCTGCCCCACTTCTTTTGCAAACTGCTCAAGTTGAAATGTATGAAAGGCTTTGCATGGCCACCCAAACCGTGGCCCCCACATGACAATTTGCTTGCGTGATGATGATTTGCATGGATTTTAGTTGCTCCATGCTTGCATATTTTAGCAGACCCACATACTTGGCAAGTAAAATGCTCAATTTGTCCTTTTAGACTCCTTATACATGCATTCCATTATCTGCACAAAATAGGATAAATTCGAGGTAAAATCGCTTGAAACCCTTAAGACTCAAGCTATTAAGACTATCGATTAGTGGGTATTAAACCCACTCATCAGTTAGTACCCGAACTTTGCTGGGGCTGAGCCAATGGCTGAAACTGCTTTGGTCAGTACCCGAACTTTGCTTGGGCTGAGCCAACGGCTAAGAATTGCATCGGTCAGCACCCGAAATTCGCTGGGGCTTAGCCAACGGCTGAAACTGCTTTGGTCAGTACCTGAAATTTGATGGGGCTGGGCCAACGGCTGAAACTGCTTTGGTTAGTACCCGAACTTTGCTGGAGCTGAGCCAAGTGCTGAAACTGCTTCGGTCAGTACCCGAACTTCACTGGGGCTGAGCCAACGGCTGAAACTGCTTTGGTCAGTACCCGAACTTCGCTGGGGCTGAGAACTGCATCAGTCAGTACCTGAACTTTGCTGGGGCTGAGCCAACGGCTAAAACTGCTTCGGTCAGTACCCGAACATCGCTGGGGTTGAGCCAACGGCTGAAACTGCTTCGGTCAGTACCCGAACTTCGCTGGGGCTGAGCCAACGGCTAAAACTGCTTCAGTCAGTACCCGAATTTCACTGGGGATGAGCCAACGGCTGAAACTGCTTTTGTCAGTACCCAAACTTCACTGGGATGAGCCAACGGTTGAAACTGCTTTGGTCAGTACCCGAACTTCGCTGGGGCTGAGCCAACGGCTGAAACTGCTTTGGTTAGTACCCGAACTTCGCTGAGGCTAAGCCAACGGCTGAGAATTACATCGGTCTTTACATGAACTTCGTTGGGGCTGAGCCAGTGGCTAAAACTGCTTCGGTTAGTACCCGAACTTCGCTGGGGCTGAGCCAATGGCAGAAACTACTTTGGTCAGTACCAAAACTTTGCTGGGGCTGAGCCAACGACTGAGAATTGCATCGGTCTGTACCCGAACTTCGTTGGGGCTTAGCCAATGGCTGAAACTGCTTTGGTAAGTAATTGAAATTCGCTGGGGCTGAGACAACAGCTGAAACTGCTTCGGTCTGTACCCGAACTTTGCTAGGGTTGAGCCAACGGCTGAATCTTCTTCGGTCAGTACCTGAACTTTAATGGGGCTGAGCCAATGGCTGAAACTGCTTCGTTCAGTACCCGAACTTTGTTGGGGTTGAGCCAAAGGCTAAAACTAGTTCGGTCAATACCCGAACTTTGTTGGGGCTGAGCCAATGGCTGAAACTGCTTCGGTCAGTACCCGAACTTCGCTGGGGCTGAGCCAACGGCTGAAACTGCTTTAGTCAGTACCCGAATTTCACTGGGGATGAGCCAACGGCTGAAACTGCTTCAATCAGTACCCAAACATTGCTGGGGTTAATCCAACGGCTAAAACTGCTTTGGTCAGTACCCGAAATTCGCTGGGGCTGAGCCAACGGCTGAAAATGCTTCAGTCAGTACCCGAACTTTTTTGGGATGAGCCAACGGCTGAGAACTACATAGGTTAGTACCAAAAATTTGCTGGGGCTGAGACAACAGCTGAAACTGCTTCGGTCATTACCCGAACTTTGCTAGGGCTGAGCCAATGGCTCAGAACAGCTTCGGTCTGTACCAAAACTTTTTTGGGGCTGGGCCAACGGCTGAAACTTCTTCGGTTAGTATCTGAACTTCGCTAGGACTGAGCGAATGGCTGAAACTGCTTCGGTCTGTACCTGAACTTCGCTGGGGCTAAGCCAACTGCTGAGAACTACATCGGTCAGTACCCGAACTTCGCTGGGGTTGAGCCAACGGCTGAAACTGCTTTGGTCAGTACCCAAAATTCGCTGGGGCTGAGCCAACGGCTGAAACTACTTCGGTCAGTACCCGAACTTCGTTGGGGCTGAGCCAACGGTTGAAACTACTTCGGTCAGTACCCGAACTTTGCTGGGGTTAAGCCAACGGCTAAAATTGCTTTGGTCAGTACCCGAAATTCATTGGGGCTGAGCCAACGGCTGAAACTGCTTCAGTCAGTACTCGAACTTTGTTGGGGATGAGCCAACGGCTGAGAACTACATAGGTCATTACCCGAAATTTGTTGGGGCTGAGCCAACGGCTGAAACTGCTTCGGTCAGTACCCAAACTTTGCTTGGGCTGAGCCAACGGCTCAGAACAGTTCGGTCTGTACCCAAACTTTTTTGGGGCTGGACCAACGGTTAAAACTGCTTCGGTTAGGACCCGAACTTTGCTGGGGCTGAGCGAATGGCTTAAACTGCTTCGGTCAGTACTTGAACTTCGTTGGGGCTAAGCCAACTGCTGAGAACTGCATCGGTCAGTACCCGAACTTCGCTGGGGCTGAGCCAACGGCTGAAACTGCTTTGGTCAGTAACCAAAATTCGCTAGGGCTGAGCCAACGGTTGAAACTGCTTCGGTCAGTACTCGAACTTTGCTAGGGATGAGCCAACAGCTGAAACTGCTTCGGTCAGTACCTAAACTTTAATGAGGCTGAGCCAACGACTTAAACTGCTTCGCTCAATAACCGAACTTTGCTGGGGATGAACTAACAGCTAAAACTGCTTCGGTCAGTACCCGAACTTCGCTAGGGCTGAGCCAATGGCTGAGAACTGCATCAGTCAGTACCCGAACTTTGCTGTGGCTAAGCCAAAGGCTGAAACTGCTTCGATCAGTACCCGAACTTTGCTGGGGCTGAGCCAACGGCTGAAACTGAACCGGTCATTACCTGAACTTCGCTGGGGCTGAGCCAACGGCTGAACTTGCTTCGGTCAGTACCTGAATTTCACTGGGGATGAGCCAATGGCTGAAATTGCTTCAGTCAGTACCCAAACTTCGCTGGGGATGAGCCAACTGCTGAAACTGCTTTGGCCAGTACCCGAAATTCGCTGGGGCTGAACCAACGGCTAAAACTACTTCAGTCAGTACCCGAATTTGCTGGGGATGAGCCAACGGCTGAGAAATACATAGGTCAGTACCCGAAATTCATTGGGGCTGAGCCAACGGATGAAACTACTTCGGTCACTACCCAAACTTCGCTGGGGCTGAGCCAACGGCTGAGAACTACATCGGTCAGTACCCGAACTTTGTTGGGGGTTAGTAAACGGCTAACACTGCTTCGGTCAGTACCCGAACATCGCTGGGGCTGAGCCAATGGCTGAAACTGCTTTGGTCAGTTCTTGAATTTCACTGGGGATGAGCCAACGGCTGAAAACTACTTCGGTCAGTACCCGAACTTCGCTGGGGCTGAGCCAACGGCTGAAACTGCTTCGGTCAGTACCCAAACTTTGCTAGGGATGAGCCAACGGTTGAAACTACTTTGGTCAGTACCCGAACGTTGCTGGGGATGAACTAATGGCTGAAACTACTTTGGTCAGTACCCGAACTTCGCTGGGGCTGAGCCAACGACTGAGAAATGCATCAGTCAGTACCCGAACTTTACTGGGGCTGAGCCAATTGCTGAAACTTCTTTGGTCAGTACCCGAACTTCTCTAGGGCAGAGGCAACGGCTGAAACTGCTGTGATCAGTACCCATAACTTTGCTGAGGCTGAACCAACGGCTGAAACTGCTTCGGTCAGTACCCGAATTTCATTGGGGATGAGCCAATGGCTGAAACTACTTTAGTCAGTACCCAAACTTCGCTGGGGATGAGCCAACGGCTGAAACTGCTTCGGTCAGTACCCGAACTTCGCTGGGACTAAGGCAATGCCTAAAACTGCTTCGGTCAGTACCCGAACTTCGCTGGGCTGAGCCAACGACTAAGAACTGCATCGGTCTGTACTCAAACTTTGTTGGGGCTGAGCCAACTATTAAAACTGCTTTGGTTTGTACCCGAACTTCACTGGGGCTGAGCCAATGGCTAAAACTGCTTCGGTCAGTACCCGAACTTCGCTGGGGCTGAGCCAACGGCTGAGAACTGCATCGGTCAGTACCCGAACTTCGCTGGGGATGAGCCAACGGCTGAAACTACTTCGGTTAGTCCCGAACTTTGCTGGGGCTGAGCTAATGGCTGAAACTACTTCATTCGGTACCCGAAATTCATTGGGGCTGAGCCAACGGCTGAAACTACTTTGGTCAGTACCCAAACTTTGCTAGGGATAAGCCAACAGCTGAAACTACTTCGGTCAGTACCTGAACTTTGCTGGGGCTGACCCAATGGTGGAAACTGCTTTGGTCAGTACCCGAATTTGCTGGGGATGAGCCAATGGCTGAAACTGTTTCGATCAGTACCCGAACTTTAAAAAATTACAGTTTTCGGCAGTTTTGCACAATTCTTTAGCAATTTTTCCGCAGTTTGACTTGTTGATCCCTGGACAAGGCTCCGGGATAAATACCAAGGGTCTTCATGGAATTTCCCTTTCCGCCAGTACTACGCTGCTTAAACGCAAGATTTATGGCCAAACCGCTCAATCGCGTAGCGATTTCTCTTAAAATTTGACTTGGCAGCCCGTTTAAACTCCATTTTGACTAGAACCAATCTGGGCCCGGGGGAAGTGGGACCCACCTAGGCTACCGCAGGTGGAGGTGCGACAGCCGCAGGTGGAGGTGCGGCTACCTGGCCTATTTAATGTGCTATGGGATTTTCATTTTGCAAGTTTCCCATTTTGAGTTTCGAAAGGATTCCGATCTTCTTTTTCAGATCTACGGAGCTTGGAAAGTTATTTCATGAATCCGTCAGTTCCTACGCGTTCAGCGCAGCGTAGGTAACGTTTTACATGCTTTTTTTTATATAGTTTTTAACAGTTAAAAGCTTGCGAACCGTCTAGGGTGCTTTTAGACGTAATGTATGAAAAATGTATGCCTATATGACCTGTAAAATTTTTTTGACTACATATGTATGCATATCTTACTGTAATGAACGTTTAGATGTAACAAAATTTAAGTTCTGAGACAGTCAATTTTTGTACTTTTTGATCAGTTTAGTCATCCTTTTTGAGGCCTAATGAGCCTGGATTTTCAACTAAAAATGTCCATGGTAATTTGGCTACCATGTGAGGTTGATTTTTATTTTCTTTCATAAATATAAACTATTTCTATTTTTGGGTAGGTGTGCTACAGAATGGCCACCTAGGCATGCCTGTGTGTATGTGGACAATCCATTTTACAAAGGAGACTCTGGCGAAATTTTTCCAAAAACTTAGGATTTGAAAAAAAAATACATTTTTAACTCTGTGGGAAATTTTTTTACTAACCCATGCAGGTTTTGAGTTGCTAGATTTTGAAAACATGCAGTTTTGACTTTACTGGGTATTTTTGAATGACCCATGCATGTCTTAGGACCTAGAGATATATGCTGGACTGATTGAAAATGATAAGCCATAGGTTTTAGGCTTACCGCACCTTTTCTGAGGTGATTTGGAGACTTGTTACCGTAGATGGATTGTGATAGACCCGACAGTTCCAGTAGGGTCTCCTCGGGTATTAGACGTAGGAGGGCTTCTGATGTGCCACAGCCACGTCCGGCTAGGACGCCTCGTAGACTAGTAGAGCACAGGATTTGTCCAGCACAGGACGAGCAGCCATTGAATATTGATGATGAGGAGGCTTCGTTTATCGTTCCTGCTCCCGCTCAACCTCCACGTGCGGAGGTCCCAGACATTACTGTGCCTACTAAGGAGGTGCTGGGCTACTTGAGTCACCATCCTTTGAGATATCTTCACTCCAACAAGGTGACTTGAAGTCTTTCTTCTCTCTGGATTCTTTTCTTCCTTCTTGCCATTTTTGGGGCTCAGGTTTTTCACTTGGGCTAGTTTTTTGATGCAGGTTCCCGGCTTTACGCAACCTCGAGTGAACTGGTTTAGCGTGCACTGCCTGTATCACACTTTGCATGAGGATTACAGGGAGATTGTAGATGGCTGGAGATTTTATGCATTTTTCTCGATCCTTCCCCGCCGTTGCCCCTGAGGGTATATGAGGGTTTTCTCTGAGCGCTGGTTCCACATGACTCAGTCCCTTCATTTGCCGGATTGCGAGGTGATTATGACTCCTATGGACTGGAGATTTATCACCACATTGAGTTTAAGGGTGAGTCAGTGCCTGTCATGACTGATATTTTTCCCGCTATCGTTCGGTCCCTGCTGGGAGTCCCGATGAAGGCATTCAAGGGTCGGGCAGTCTGATCTAGTCCCTTGAGTATAGATACCTAGGATGGGACTTTGGAGTTGCCTCCGCCTGGTGATTAGAGGGCTAGAGATCGCATTCTGAGGCGATTATTTTTGTCGATCATCAGGGGTTATTATGTGGCGGACAACTCGTCTACTGTGTCCTTCACTTTGATCAGCACCACTAGACAGGTAGAGAGCCTCAGTGACTATGATTGGGGCTCCTATACCTTTGCCTATTTTCTCTGAGGCATGCACAAGCTTTCGAAGGGTACGACGGAGGCTTGGTTAGGATTTTACCCATTCGTGCTGGTGAGTACATCTTTTTGTACCTTTTTAATTTTAGAATTTTTGTCAGTTTTGATCACTGAGGGCTTTTGGTATTTGCATGGTCAGCTTTGGGCATTTGAGAGGCTTTCTTGCCTACGGCCCGCTACCGCTTTAGGTCTGGAGACCTATCCTTGAGGACGGAGATGGCATCACTCCACTTTAACGGAGGTCCCTGTTGCTGAGGGATTCACTCATGCCCATCTATAGTTGGAGCTTTTAACGGCGGATTTGATCACCTAGATGTCGTACACATCCGAGCACTTAACCGACGGATTCGAGGGAGGAGTCCCTACTGGCCGGGAGTTTGACTTATCGACCCGTAAGGTACCGTTGTTGACGGCGAGAGGCTGGGAGATCTATCTTGGAGAGCGTGCTATTGGGAGCATCACGGGGGAGATCCGCATTCCCATTATTTCTCCAGCTTGGCATCATTGGCCATTGACTGTGCCTTTGACAGACATCCCTTTGGTGGGCATTGATGGTTTCACCCTATCAGAGGGTCCGTACAGCCAGGAGGCATTTAGTAGATGGTGGAGCTCTCGTACTATTGGAGCTCAGACTCGGGCTACCTAGTTTATGGCAGACATAGTGCCAGGATCAGTGATGATGACGGATTGGATAGCTTGCCTCAGGGAGCCGACTCATGTAGACCAGATAGCAGATCTAACTAGGGAGTTAGAATAGGCTCTTTTCTTTATCAGGCACCTTGGCCGAGATCCATCAGAGGCATCTATTTTTAACCCATCCAGCTCAGCAGTAGGTCCCTCTTCAGGTCCATTTAGCAGCAGCTATATAAGGGCAGATCCTCCCTTATATCACCTAGATATGCCTGATCCTAGTAGCTTTGTGTAGACAAAAGAAAAAGAGCAGGTTGATTGATTCGACACTGATGTCTACGACTTCCTCTAATAGCTATTGGAGCTATACTTTTTGGTCAGCCACTGTTTTGGCTATTCGGTATTTGTGCCATCATTTTGATAGACCACTGTAGTAGTTGGGTGGTGGTGCCCCATTTTCCCTGTATTCTTCCTATCATTTTGTATCAGGATACAAGGATGTTGTATGCAGTAGATAGATTTTTATAGATATTCCTTTCGTATCTTATCTTCTACATCATGTTTATATTACTGTCATCATGCATGCATTTAGACAGCTATGTTTTGACTTGACCTCTGGACGGTCTTGTGGTATGGTGCTACAGATGACGTCGTCTGCAGTCAGCCGTATTGAGCATTTACCACCATCTACGATGGCAGCATCATTGAGGTCCTAGTATGATAGTCTGCCCTTTCCTGCTAGGGGGACAGTAGACCAGATGTTGGGGCATTCATTGGCCCTTGCGGATTTTTTGGTTTCGGTCGGATTTGTTGAGGGCCTTCTACCCTGCTGGATTACCGACAAGCAGGTGTTCTGCTTCGGGCGGCGTGAGCTGACGCCTACTCTGGAGGAGTACCAGAGATTTATTGCGGATGGCGATTAGTGATATAAGGAGGCCGTTTATCAGGCTGTCCAATCTTCGTCAGAGTGTAGTCATTGATGAGATTGTTTCTGGCACGTGATCTCTATGGACTTCTTAATTGAGCGCTTTGGCGAGCTTGACAGTTATGATCACCACGTCGGAGATTTTATTTATTCAGCAGAGGCATAGCATGCGGCCAGGATAGACATCCTGCTGATGTGTGTTATGGCATATGTCTACATGCCGTTGCAATTGGATCATCTAGATGTGGGATTGGTAGTAGTGGTTAGAGCCCATAGATAGGGTAGCACCATCATCCCGATGATATTGGCTGAGACATTTAGATTCGCCACGTATTGTAGTAACCATCCAGAGGGATTTTTAGGGGCAGCTTGGTCTTGCTATGTATATGGCTGATGTCCCATATACGACCGATTGGATCTTTCAGGCCTAGGGGTTTTTGCTTTACTAATGAGACATCCAGAGCTTTCTCTTTTCAGCCTACGGAGTGTATTGATGCAGAGTTTTTGTTGACATTTCTTTTTGATATTGAGCATCCGTTTGTGATCTTGCCATGCTCAGGGCTAGCATCCCCATATAGCTTCATCACTCATACAACTGGCCTGGATTATTTGCCCCTAGCGGGTTTGAGAGGAGTGACTACCTATCATCCTTTGGCAGTCATGTGTTAGTTTGATCAGCTACAAAGTTTGCACCATTTTGAGGGGTCTGCTGATCAGAGGATGTCAGCTTCTTCCATGTCATCCGCTGACTTGGTCAGAGTATATAAGTGTTGGACTCATCGGGAGAGGGCTGATTTCTCCAGTAGCCATCCGGGCTGTTCTCTGGAGTATTCTGCATGGTTGGAGGCAGAGATAGAAGTGGTAGCAGAGGCTTCTTCATCTCCTAGTGTGGACTCTGACGAGGAGGAGCTCGTGGAGGATCCATATTCTCCTACCGAGGATGAGTTGTTCATGGGTTTGATCGCTGCTCTGGTTAGCAATTCCCTGACCATTCCTATGGGGACAAATTAGGCTTTAGCATACTCACTATTCAGGATGTCCTTTGAGCGAGACTCGTCTAGAGCACAGATGTTGGCTGCCTTGTCCGACAAAGATTTAGCTTTTGTTGAGAGGGATGGTCTCAAGGCCGCTTTGGATGCAGGATTGATTGAGCTGGACGAGCTCCGCTCTGCTCTGGATACTGCAGTTGTAGAGCGAGACGAGATTCGCTCGGCTAGGGATGCAGCATATGTTGAGATCGAGGAGACTTTGATTGCTTGTGACGCAACTTTTATGGAGAGGGATGAGGCTATAGCTTCCCGTGACTTCCACATTGCTGATAGTACTGCTCTTCGATCTTACACTCATGGTTTGATCACCGAGATGAGTGCTTATATTGATGACCACAGTGCCACCTTGCAGATGAATGTGCATGTTCTAAGCCGTATGGAGGCTGAGTGGACTGAAGTTACGTCTGCTCCACCATCTTCAGAGAGAGATGCCATGCTGGCATTGCTGACCCGCTTGTCTTTGGGTCCATACACTAGCTTTATTTTTCCTTCACAGACTAAATCAGCCATTTTTGCCATGTACAAGGCATTATATATATAAAGCAATTTTTCTATATCAGAGAAAAATATTTTTGATGCACTTCCCTGACTGGAGATGTATTGTCATTGCTGAGTGATTACCACTTCTTTCATGACACGCAGTTGTTGATGTATCTTGAGCTTCTCCTTGATGGACTGACAATTGAGATGTCAGGGAGTATCTCAGATGGGCCTGTTAACCAGGATAGCTTGATAGGATTTAGCTTTTATTTGTCTTTGGTATCTTGGAAACTAGTCTTTTATTTTTTTCATTTTTTTTCTTGAAGGTTAGACCGCATCGTAAATGGCTGTCTACGTACTCCCGGGTTGAGGGAGATCAGGTCATTCGTAGTTCCGGCTGTATGCCAGAATAGTTTGATTTTGGATTTTTTGGATTTTTTTCTTAGTTTGACCGCACCAGAAATGGCTGCCTACGTACTCACGGGTTGATGGAGATCAGGTCATTCGTAGTTCAGGCTTTCTAGTGAAAAACCAAACCTTATTTGATTCGTAGGACCTAGATGCGGGTATGCATGTGCTTCAGACGTAATACCTTTTCACGGTGTCTAAATTGATGATTTGGGGAAACTCGGTCCCATCCATCTCTTGCAGTTTGATAGCGCCCCCAGTCAACACTTCTTTGACAATGAAAGGGCCTTCCCAGTTTAGGGCAAATTTTCCATTGGCTTCATCCTGATTGGCCAGGATTTTCTTTAGCATCAAGTCATTTTCTCTAAATTGCCGAATTCAGACCTTCTTATTGGAGGATCTGGCGATCCTTTGTTGGTATAACTGTCCGTGGAAAATGGCTGTAGCTCTCGTTTCATCTATCAAAGACAGTTGATGATACCGATCTTGCAACCATTGATCTTTATCTATTTGAGCGTCGATCAACACTCGTAAAGATTCCGTCTCTACTTCTATGGGAAGGACTGCTTCCATGCCATAGACCAACGAGTAGGGGGTAGCCCAGTAGAGGTGCACATTGACACCCTGTATGTTAACACAGTTAGAGGCAGCAGGTCAGGCCAGTCCTTATGATTGGCGAACATTTTTTGCATGATCTTCTTGATGTTTTTGTTGGCCGCTTCAACAACACTGTTCATCTTGGGCTGATAGATAACGGAATTGAGATTCTTGATGTGGAACTTACTACACAGATCCACCATCATTTGATTGTTTAGGTTTTTGGTGTTGTTTGATACGATCACCTCCGATTGTTCATATCGACAGATGACATTATTTCTGATGAAACTGATGACAACCTCTTTTGTGACTTTGGGAAAAGAGGCTTCTTCGACCCATTTGGTGAAGTAATCGATCATAGTGAAGATGAATTGATGACCATTGCTGGCTTTGGATTCCACTGGACCTATTTTGTCCATTCCCCACATACAGAAAGGCCATGGTGAACTCATGTTATGCAGCTCATTTGGAGGAGAGTGAATGGCATTTCCATGTATTTGGCATTGAAAGCATCTCTTGACGTGATCGTCGTAATCAGCTTTGAGCGAGATCCAGTAATGTCCTGTTCTGATTATATTCTTGGCCAGTAGATGGCCGCTCATGTATGGACCACAGACTCCGCCATGGACTTCATTCATTAGTCTTTGGGCTTCCTAATTGCCGAGGCATCTTAACAGGCCTATTCCAGCATCCCTTTTATAAAGTGCATCTCCGCTCAGATAGAACTTCATGGCCATTCCGAGAATCCGTTTTTGCTCTATTGGCTTGCACCAGCGGGTGTGGATCCATCACAGAGATATTCTTTGATGTCTTGAAACCAAGGCTGCTTGACAGGAGGTATTTCATCTGATACTTCTCCCACATAATTCCCATATGTCGGGGCTTTCTAAATCGTGAACTGAATGTTGGGAAATCCACTCCTATCGGACATGCGGATTAATGAAGCCAACGTTGCTAATGCATCAGCAAAGTCATTCCGACATCGAGGAATGTGAACGAAGTTATTGCTTTGAATTCCTAAGATATTTAGAGGACTTGCTGATGGTAGGGCAGCAAATGCAGTTCTTTAGTGACATACGCGCCGGTAGTTTATCCGATGACCAGCTCGGAATCTTCGAAGATGAGTAAGTGTTTGATAGATATGGATTGGGCTAGCTTCAACCCCATGATATAGCCTTCATACTCGGCCATGTTGTTGGTGTGGCCAAATTAAAGTTTAGTAGACACAGGATATTGATCACCTGTACCAGAGATGAGGACTGCCCCAGCTCCAACACATTCCATATTTATCGCTCTGTCAAAATTCATTTTCCATGGTTGGAATGTATTCTCAGATTGGAGTTGTTGAATTGTCATGATCCCATCATTCGGGAAATATGTCTCCAGCGCTCAAACCCTGCTAAAGGTGCTTCTGCTAATTGATCTGCAATGCCTTGACCCTTGATTGCCTTCTAAGTCACGTAGACAATGTCGAATTGCTGTAGGATCAACTGCCATTTGGACAGTCGGCAATTCAGCATTGGTTTGTTGAATACATATTTGAACGGATCCATGCGGGATATGAGGTAGGTCTTGTGCCCATGCAAATAGTGTTGCAACCTCATGGCGGCCCATGCTAAAGCACAACATATCTTTTCGATAAGGGTGTATTTCTGTTCCCCACTCTTGAATCTTTTGCTGATGTAGTAGATGGCTCTTTCCTTGCTCCTATCATCTTTCTGTCCTAACATGCAACCCATTGCATTGGCATTGACGGACAGGTATATGAACAAAGGGACTCCCTCCCTTGGGGGTATCAGAACAGGAGCTTTAGTCAGCTGTTTCTTGATGCCAAGGAAGGCTTGTTGACAATCCTCATTCCACGTGGTGGAGGATTTCTTCCTTAACAGCTTGAAGATGGGCTCACAGGTTGCTGTGAGCTGGGAAATGAATCTGCTTATGAAGTTGATCCTTCCCAGGAATCCACGTATTTCCTTCTCTATATAAGGTACGGGCATTTCATTAATGGCTTTGATCTTGGTGGGGTCGAGTTCAATGCCCCGGTTGCTCACCAAGAATCCTAACAGCTTGCCTGCTTTGACGCCAAAAGCACATTTAGCGGGATTTAGCTTGAGGTTGTACTTGCGTAATCTGTTGAACAGCTTCGTGAGATGGTCTATGTGATCATCCTCCCTTCGGGATTTGATGATGATGTCATCAACATAGACTTCTATTTCTTTATGCATCATATCATGAAAGAGGTCCATCATGGCTCGTTGATACGTTGCTCCAGCATTGATGAGGCCGAAGGATAGTCATTGATAGCAGAAAGTTCCCCAGGGAGTAATGAAGGCTGTTTGCTCCTGGTCTTCCTCAACAACCATGATTTAATGGTAACCAGCAAAGAAATCCACGAAGGAATACATGTCATACTGCGCAGTATTGTCGATTAGAATATGGATGAAAGGTACCGGGAAATTGTCCTTGAGGCAGGCTTTATTCAAATCCCGGTAATCCACGCATACTCGTACCTTCCCTCCCTGTTTAGGTACGGGGACTATGTTTGATATCCATTCGGGGTAGGTTGATACCATGATGATCCCAGCTTTAAATTGCTTAATGACTTCTTCTTTGACTTTGAGACTCCACTCATGTTTCAATCGTCTGAGTTTTTGTTTGACTGGTTTGAACCCTTCTTTGATGGGCATTCGATGGATGACAATGTCTGTGGATAGACCGATCATGTCTTCATGTGACCATGAAAACACTTCCTAGTACTGTGTTAGGAGTTTGACCAGGTCGGCTTTTTCGTTTGGTGTGAGGTCTGAACCAATTTGGATTTCTTTGATGTTTTCAGAGGTTCCTATGTTGATGGTGGAGGTTTGGTCGAGGTTTGGTTTGGGTTTGTCTTCGACCCATTCCTTGATCTCCTCAAGCACCTCATAGTCATCTTCCACCTCTTGATCAATATCCATCAAGTCGAAGTTCATTTCTACGTCCAAGTCGTAGTCATCTTGACAGTTTGGCATCTCATCAGCAGAGACACACACATCCAATGCTTGGGTCCTGAAAACAAAAATGCTTTCATTAATATATGCAACTGCCTAAATACACATGGCATTTGCAAAGCATGACAAAAGTTACTGCTCTAGCTGTGCAATCAAAAGTAAGCAGTAAATGAAAGCATGATTAAGGGCAGATGTACTCTCTGCCCCTTTACCCTTTTCGACTTAGGCAAGGGACATTGCTCCAGTTGTCCAGTGTCAGATTCTCATTAATTGGGAGAATCAAAGAACTGTGCTCGTCCGCCTCGTCCTAGATGATGACTGAGACATCCTTGAGAATAGGGCCAAGGCTTTTTTGTAGATCATTCCACTTCTTGATGTGAGGAATTTGGACATGGTCGTCGTCACTGTCGGGGAGTTCATCATTCATACCCTCGTAGTTGAGAATGACTCTCATGTTAGCAAATGGGTCTCATCCTTCGTACAGGATCTTTTTTTTCCCTTTTCGTTGTTTGCCTCAGGCTTGAGGGCTTTTCTTTCATGGACAGGTATGATTAGAGGAAATAGCATGGATGATACAACCGTAGAGATCTTCCTCGTAGGTTTCACCCATCCGGCATTTGTGAGGTTTTGGAGCAGAATTGTAGAGGCATGAGCCTTGGGATGTTTGTGTGGATTCCGATGGCTTGACCCGGATGAATATCCCAATCCTGCTCTTCCCATCTGACTTGGGATTTGGACTGGCATATTGATACATTGCTTATCCTTTCCCAACCCTTCTCCAGGTTGGAAACCTGAAGATACCATCTCTTGGCCTACGGTTATTACTCCAATGGACACTTTAGGTTTTAGGGCTGCTGCCCCAATTGGTAAATATTGAATATCGGTTACCTCAAAAGCTTGAAAACTTGCAGGTTCAATCCCCACATCTAGGCTAATCTCTGGCATGTCCCCATATATATAGGTAGGGTATTCTGGCTCAGCATTGAACGTGATGAGGCTGCCATTAATGATGTACTTGAGTTGCTGATGGAGGGTGGATGGCACTGCTCTTGCCATGTGGATCCATGGTCTGCCCAACAGTAAATTGTATCTAGTGGCAATATTGAGCACTTGGAAGGATACGTAGAAGGTGTGCGGACCAATTTCTAGAGGAAGCTCGATTTCCCCAATGGCCTGGCGGCGAGATCCATCAAAAGCTCGGATGACCATATGACTGGTTTTGATCCGATTCAGATTGATCTTCATTCTTTCCAACGTATCATATGGACAAATGTTGAGGGAAGATCATCCATCAATAAGTACTCCTCCGATCACGTATCCGGAGGACACTACAGCTATATGCAGGGACTTGTGGTGGCCCCTTCCCTCAGCCAGGATATCATCGTCTGTGAAGGATATCACATTGTTGTTGAAAATATGTTCTATCAAGTGATGGAATTTCTCTGTGTCTACCGTGTGTGGCAAATGGGCTTCTCCTACTACCTTCACTAGAATGTTGTGATAGTCTTCTGATGATAAGACCAGGTCAAGGATAGACACTTGCTTGGGTGAGTCTTTCAAGCTTTGCACTACCTTGATGTCATTGTGTCCCATTTTGTTGAGGAACTCTGTGATCTTTTCTTCAGCCACCTTTTCTTTTGCTTTGGTAACTGGTTTAATCACCCGCTGAGGCTGGTATAATGGATTATCCTTTGATAGGATGGAAATGTTGTTTGAAGTAGAGCTTTCAATGTCCCCGTAGTTCCATGGGACCTTCTTCAGACTGATGATTGGATACTGAGGTCTGAAGGGCAAGATTAGAAGGTGAGGTGCAGCCACCTTCACAGGATTTTGAACTTCTTGGACCCCTTTCCCTATCAGTACCAGGGGTGTGAGGATTGATTCCTTATTGCATGATACGACAACCACTGTGTCCTAGTACCATACATTGGGGATCTAAAGGCTATCTTTATCTGCCAAGTCGAGGATTTGATCTCCTTTGATTAGGTCACCTTTCTAAATCAGGTCTTGAATTAGGTTACGAAGTGCCTAGCATTCTTCCGTATCATGGCCGGGAGAGTTGGAATGGTACTGACATATTTGGTCAAGTTTGAATTTTCTAGATTGAGGGTTTAATGGAGGTAGTAGATCTGCAACCATCCCCTCGTTAATCATCATTTGGAGGATTTATTCCATTGACTGGTTCAGATTGGCGAAATTCCTTTGAAACAGGAAGTTTCTGCCTTCTTGGGTATACTCATTTTTTAGCATTGGTTGTTCGTGCAACTGGCAATGATCCCTATTGGGGATGGAATTAATTTCCGTCGGAGGAGAATGACTTCCAATAGATTGATGAATTTGCTTCAACACCTTCCTGTTGAGTTGATGCTGGTAGACGACCAGTTCAGTCAACTGCTCAATCTGTTCCTTAAGAGACTTAACTTCTTGCTCCATAAGGAATCGCTTCTCAAAATTTTCCCAACTCTCTAGGATACTAAGATTGGATTGACTTGGTTCCCCAACGTAGCGGAGGATACTTAGATCCTTCTCCATTTGAGGTGTTGATCATATTATTGATATTTTCCTCTTTGTCCTATGGGAGAGGATTGTCTTGGACATGGGGTTGGTTAGGCTTTGTTACCACAGTTTCCCCACTGTCAATCAAGTCTTGAATTTTGTGCTTGAGAGACCAACAGTCTTGAGTATCATGGCCTGGAGATCCATAATGATAAGCACATTTATTGTTAGGATTGAAGTTCCTTCCGTTACTGTTGGTTGGTGGAAGGAGTTGAACTATCTTCTTCTGAGCTGTCAGAAGTTTGAATACATTCTCGAGGGAATCCCCTAGTGGGGATAAAATTTCTTCGACACCTGACTTCCATGTTTTTCAGCAGTTGAGGGTTTGCAGGCTGTGCTGATGTAGACACTCGAAATTTTGCTTTTGTCGTACTAACCCTGCAGGAGGGTAAAAGCATTATTTTACTTCGGAGACAACCCCAAAGTAGGGCAAAAGATCCCGCTCATCTTGGAGACAACCCCGGGAATGATGAAGAGGACCAATGAAGTCCGAACATACCGCGACCCGATCGAAGATCGACGAGCTGAGACAGTGATCATCGGAAACCACCTCAGCAAATCTCGAGTGACGTGTGATCAAAAGATAAGCCTATGAACTGATATCTGGACCGAGAATATATCTCGGCTATGAGTATCGATTTCCCAAATCCTAATTCAGTCAGTCTCGATCTTATCTCTCTGTGTTCATCAAAGACGGTCAGAAAGATCAAGCGACGGACATCAACTTCTGCCGAACCCAGACCGAAGGACCAATAGCCAAGCCGGGGGGCCACTTGGGTAGCCTCAACCATGTATGCAGCTGGCCGCATACATGTGTGCGGCTACCCGGGATTATTTTTAAAACCCCCCACTTAGTTCATTTTAGAAAAAAAAAGAGACATTTAGAGAGAGAAATACATTTCTAGAGAGAGAAGAGCTCGGGTGGAACATAACCAAGCAACTTAAAGCTCAAATCTTCCATCTAGCATCTACTTGAAGCCATCTTAGTGTTTTTAGTTCATCCTGGCAGTTAAAACGCTTGTTCACGCCTCCCCCAAGGTGAAATAACGCACTTTTAGCTTCGTTTCCTTTGTAAACATGGTTCAAATGATAGATTGATGAAGTATCCCCCCTTTCAACGAAAGAAAGGGCACGAAGGGGG
Source organism: Panax stipuleanatus (assembly GCA_020205555.1). Lineage (NCBI taxonomy): Eukaryota > Viridiplantae > Streptophyta > Magnoliopsida > Apiales > Araliaceae > Panax > Panax stipuleanatus. Next base: position 35,439,089 of record CM035120.1, read on the forward strand.
ATTATTATTTTTTTTGCCCAGCGTCGACAGCTGAAGCTTGGAAAGGGGTATAGTTTCTCCTTTGAATGGGCATGGTTTGACTCGCCCCCCTTGAATTTTGTCCTTGTAATCCCATGGAGACTTCTTCGTCTTTCTTTTTATGGACCCTCCGGGATTACTATCGTAATTTTTGGATTGGATATGTTCGGTGAAAACTTCGAGGGCGGTTAGATCTTTTATCTTCCCGGATTTGAGCCCCATATCCGCCATCTCGCCATGCTTGATCATTTCAGAGAATGGTTTTCCTATTCCTGCTAAGACCCTCTCATAATAAGGCGCTTCTTGGATATCGACGAAGGTCATGACTATTTCAGATTCAGTCATGGCAGGGGTAACTTGTGCTGCTTCCCGTCTCCATCACTGAGCATATTCTCTGAATGATTCAGTGCTCTTTTTCTTGATTTTGGTTATTTGATATCTATCTAGAGCCAGCTGTGATTGGAAACTGTACTGGCTATGCAAGGCATGGGCTAGCTCTTCCCAACTATGAACTTTGGAGTTGTCCAAGAAGGCATACCAAGCTCTAGCTTCTCCGATTAGACTTTTCTAGAATAGTTGCATTCGAAGTTTCTCGTCCTCAGCATAGGATCCGAGTTCTCCGATGAAGACTTTTAGGTGTGTGTAAGGATCCCCCGTTCCGTCATATTTCTCGAACTTAGGGACTTAAAATTTTTTGGGATACCGAGCCCCGGGGAATATGCAAGGGTCAGATTAAGTAACACTGCCAAATGCCTCAATCCCTTTGATAGACCGGAGGGTTTCTTCCATCTGTTGTATTTTATTGAGAATGTCACCAACTTCTGGCCCTTTGACGAGGGGGGTGATTTCAGAAGTTTTGTTGGTGGTGTCCCTGGTTTTGTGGTCCAGGAATCTGAGTTTCGATCTTTTCTACATCTTGACTACCAGCACCATTACCAGATGTTCCTAGTTCTGGATGAGCTTGAGATTGTTTCTCTTTAAAGGCCTTACTTTGTTCTCATAGAAAACCGGCTAGCTCGGCTATCTGATTTTTCAGTCCTTCGAATTCTTCCTTGGAGATAGGGGTGGGTTCTGGTGGAGCACTTGAAGCCATGTCCGCGGAGGGACTGAGTGCTTTCTTGAATTTAGATCTGGTGACAAGACCAATTTTTACACCTACAACACAACGTAGGCGTGTTAATTTCCTGAGGTAGGTAAGGGTTTGATGCATGATATGTTTTTGAGTGTTTATCCTGCAAAACCGAGATTAGTTGTTTTGATGGCAGGATGACATGTATTTGACAGGGAAAGTAAATCTTTCATTATTGATATTTACATTGTGCTACTTAAGAATTTGGAGACTTGATATGGAATTGAAAGAGGAAGGTATGAAGAAGCTTCCCATCGAATTTGGTTAATCAGAGGTCGACCTATCTTAGGTTGCTCTCGCGGGTTTTATTTTTTCATGAAGGCCCCTAGATCATCGCAATCTACTAGAAGAGAAGTTAATCCAATCGTTCAACTGGAGCGAATCTTAGTGGTGTATTTTCATGAGGCACCCCCAGAGACTTAATCGTCCCCAGAGTCATTACTTAACACTGACCGGGTTATCCTCCTTGTGAGAGGTACACACAACATACATTCTCATACATCGTGCCTTACCGTTTATGCATGCAATGACAGTTCATGCGAAGCACTAATATTGGTGCGAAGTACTAAAATAGGAAAGCATTCATTCACATTCATTTAATGTAAATGACACAGCATTTACTCATCCATTGACTATAGAGACGCAAAATTTTACGCATTCAATAGTTTTTAAAGGGAAATGTTTGAAAAGATTAGAAAGTGTCCTAAGCCCTCTACTGTCCCCAGCAGAGTCGCCACCTGTCGACGTTGGAAAATTTAAGAATCTCGCAGGTCGGTTCTTAACCCGGGTTTCCTCATATCGATCTTCCTAAGTTCTCTTTACCCCCACTCTTTTTATTTAGGAAAAAGGTTTTAAAGGGTTTTTCAGAAAAGAGGCCAACATATTTTTATGTCGACTATTTGAATGTTTTAACAGAGTTGCCAGTTGGTAGATTAAAAAATGGTTGTACCGACTCAACCGAATTTGATTTGAAAAGAGGCCCAATTGCTGGACACTGTCGAAACTTGATCTTTAAAATCGGAGTTTTGAGTTCGGGGGCTTGGTTAAGTGTGAAAAAGGTGTTAGGCACCCCACGACTCCCGTGTAAACACGATACCACATCTTTTCAATATTTCCCTTAAAACTGTAAATGCGTGAGTGAATACTGTTTGAAAATTGGGCCTTTTGATTTTATTGATTGAAATCTTTGACAGACTTCGTTGAGCCTATATACGAAATTTGATTTGAAAATCAGTCTTTGATTTGATTTGCAAAAGCATTTAATTTAATTTACAAAAGCTTTTTTCGTTTGATTGAAAATGATGTTTCGAAAGCTAGTTTACCAAACCCTTACGCTGCCATAGAAATTAAAGCTTATGGATACTTTCAATTTTTTTTTTTATCTTTATAGGCTTAAGGCTGCATGTGAATGGTGATTTGCCGGGCTGTGAAGCATCCTCGACCACAGGAATAGACAAGTGTCGATCTCCTCATGGGTATGAAAACCATCGGAGGGACGCTGGCATGACAATTGACATTTCACTATGATGAGACCTTAAATCCGGATAACCATTTTAAGGTCTGTATATGTACATTCTACAAAAAAACAGGCAGGGTACATCTATAAACTGGAGTTTGTCCATCATGGGAATCAGATCCCGATCGATTTGATAGTGAATCCCACGATTTCTAGGCTCACATCTGAGTAGCCCATAAACCTGTACAGTTCAAATTTGCACAGAAATGGATATATATACATCATCACGTCGCAATGGAACCAAGGATTCATCAATAAATCCTGGCTGTGAGTGGATAAAGTGTTTCGTTCCCACTAGATACCGATCTAAGGGACGCGAGTTTGCTTTCGAAGCTAAAATAACAAAAAATCTAGATTTAAGGAAATCTTAGCCATTATAGCTTTCAGGTTCTATTGGGACCTGTTTGAACCGTTGAAAGCTAGAATTGGCGAGATTTGAATAAATCTAGTCCGTCCGCAGATATGTTAGTGCAGATTCATATACAAATAAATGTTAAATGCAGCAGTTGAATAAATTTGAGTAAAGCAATATATATAATTATATATATACAAAAGCTGTAAAAGGGCGATGGGTTTTCACTCGCAAGCCCGGACTAGAATTAAAATATATATGTATGTATAAATATATATATATATATATATATATATATATTTATATATATAAATATATACATATTAAAACTATAAATAGCCACAAAATAATCCAGGTTGTGACAGAAATGAAATATATATATATATATATATATATATATATATATGTATATAAAAACAGTAATAAGGGCGATGGGTTTTCACGCCAGTGCCCGTACTAGAATTGAAATAGACAGAAAAATAGTCAACCAGTGACTGGGAAGAGCACCTAGTATGGCAAAGTGTGCAAAAAGTAGTAAAATGGCCATGAAGTAATCCAGGCCGGACTGAAAATATATAAATATATATATTGACAGAAATGTAATCAACCAGGACTGAAATGAGTACCAGTGATGGTGAAATTCGTTTATATATGCGTATAAATATATAAAAGCGGTAAACTACCTCGGATTTGAAATTCGGGCTTGACAGAATTAGAAATGTTAGTACATTTGCAATTAAATAAGCACAAAAAGGCCAAACCTGGACTGGGAAGATAACCTAGTCCGGCGAAGTTGCCAAAATGTGTGTGCTAGTGCATTGAAGCTGCTGGAGCTGATGGATCGTCAATCCGAGTTGTAGAAATGCAAAAATTTGCGTTTATGTACAGAAATATACCAAATTTTGACGAAAACATCCATGGAACTAAGTTCTAGGCATATTTAGAAGATGAAACTTTGTGTGCAAGTGGAAAATAGTGCAAAGTAGTAGTATTGACTTTTTGAATCGTAAAAATACTTACAATGGACTGCAATACGGGCCATTTGCCAAATTGTAGGCTCTAAACATCTAAATCTACCGGTTATTTTTTGATATGTGGTAGTATAAGGGTATATCTACGTGTTGGAGTGAAATTTTTTTGGGTTTGGAAGAGGTGTAAAAGTCAAAAAATCAGACGGGCAGAGCTTCCCTGCGTTTTGAAAACTTTAAAATGAAGGGGGGGTGCACGTTTATTTATAGGCCAGGGAGCCTTAGCTCTATCTACGGCTACCGCAGGTAGAGGTACGGCACCCCAGGTAGGGCCTGCGGTGCCGGGTGTTGGGTTTGTATGTAACGCAATCATGCAATCAAATCACATAAATAGGGCAGAAGCGTAAAAACTAGGTTTTCAAAATTTATACAAACCCATAACCATGATCATGCTTTGTGCTTGTTATCAATAACAGAAAAGAGAGAACATGGAATTATACCTTTGAAGATCTAAGCTTTCTCAGGTACAAGTTCTACTCCTTTGATTCCTTTGATTCCTCTGATAGTGGCTCCTTCCCTTGAATAATGTCAGCCACCCAAATGTTTGGCCTCTAACGGTGATCCACCAAGGAAGATGAAGAACTCAAGAAGATGGGTTATTGGCTTAACCCTTGTTTCTATCTCTATAGAATATGTGTACTCCCAACTCTTGGAAAATTTCACATCCCTTATTTCTAATATAAGACTCTCTTATATAGATATTAGGTTAACCCTCCTAATCCAATTAGAATAGGGTTTTATTTAATTAATTTATATCCTAATCTTTATTAGGATTGAGAGAGAGTACTGATATTATATTAATTCCTAAACTCCTTTAGAATTAAAATAATAATAATAATAATAATATTAATAAGACTCCTCTTATTAATTTATATTTAATATTTCTTAAATATTAAATAATAAATATTAAGCTATTTAATTTATTCTATCATCATAGATTAAATTAATTATACTTAATGCATTATTACTATCATGCCATTTTCTTCTTAAATAATTCTTCTTCCTTTTATGGTGTGACCCTTTAGGTTCTCCATATTAAACAGGTTGTGAATAAATCAATTAGAACAATTCTAATCTTATTTAAATAAATAAATTAAACTAATAATCTATTTAAATAAATAACATTTATTCTACAATAGGGATAAGCCTCCCTAGCGATCAACGACTTTCCAGATAATATAGATTTCAACATTAATCATAAAAGAACCTGTGAGTTAATAGTTACCGTACAATTCAATCCTTCCACCATACAATGTCCCAATTAAATATAAGACATGGATTTACTGTCAAGTCTTAATTTATTTAATCATATGTATTTCGATTAGAAAATGCACAACTCCAAATAATGCAAATTAGAAACCTCTTTCTAATTTCATTCTACCTTGGCCAAGGATTCCTGGGTTGTCATTTAACGAATCACATAGGACATATCTCCTCTTTTACTAGAGGTGGTAGATTCTTTATTGATCATTCATTATCTCCATATGTAACTCATTACACCCAAGCATACCCTATATATGCCTTAAAAGGCCTTAAGGAATTAGTCAAAGTATAATTTGTTACATACAAGATACTATGATGATCTCAAGTCCAAGGATCACATGTACTACTATCACATTAGGAATTCCTATTGACAGGCGAGTAAAACTCCATTAGGTATTCCATAGCGAGTCACGTTCAGTGAACTTATTCTCCAATAAGCACCTACATACTTGATTTAGTGTCTCCACACAAATGACCATGAGATCAGTCATCCTCATCCAATGAGCAAGCAACATATGTACCAATCTATCCGGATTTACTAATCCCCTTTTTAGTAATCCCACGATTGGGAACTATTTTAGTTTTAAAGCTTTCTAAGAATTTAGATCTCATTAGCATGATCAACATCATGATTCTAAAAGCATTGCTTAAAACTATGGGTTATTTACATATTATAAAAACAGCACCATGTAGATAATTAAATGTCTTTAATAAATAAATATTTTATTAATAAATAAATAAGATTGTTTACAAAGTATGTGCTTTATCATCATACATGATTGGCTTGTATGCACACTACTATCAATCTCCCACTTGCACTAAAGCCAATCGCCATGGTATCTCATACCCATCTTCTCTAAGTGACGATCAAACTGCTGTTGTGTTAAAGCTTTAGTAAATGGATCTGCAATGTTGTCTTGAGAGTCTACACGCTCCAAGGTGACGTCTCCTCTTTCAATGATCTCCCTGATCAAGTGAAATCGCCGCAACACGTGTTTAGATTTCTGATGAGAATCGGGTTCCTTAGCCTGTGCAACCGCTCCGGTGTTGTCACAGTATACGAGAACTGCTTCTCCAATGCTAGGAACCACACCAAGTTCAGTTATGAACTTCTTCATCCAAACAGCTTCCTTTGCAGCTTCACTTGCAGCTATATACTCTGCCTCTGTCACTGAATCAGCAACCGTTTGCTGCTTGGAACTCTTCCAACTCACTGCACCTTCGTTCAAGGTAAACACATACCCTGAAATAGATTTACTGTCATCTTGGTCTGTTTGAAAACTTGAGTCCGTGAATCCCTCGAGTTTTAATTCAGACCCACCGTAGACAAGAAAAATATCTTTAGTCCTTCTCAAGTACTTTAGGATATTTTTCACTACCTTCCAGTGCTCTTTTCCTGGATTCGACTGGTATCTGCTTGTTACACTAAGTGCGTGAGCAACATCCGGTCTAGTACATATCATACCGTACATGATAGATCCTATTGCAGAAGCATAAGGGATCTTACTCATACAGGTCTCTCTCCTCAGGTGTCTTTGGGGCCTGTTTCTTGGAGAGATTTATTCCATGGCTCATCGGCATGAGACCTCTTTTGGAATCTTCCATGCTAAACCTCTTTAGCATCGTATCAATGTACGTTCCTTGGGATAAGCCGAGCATCCTTTTAGATCTATCTCTATAGATATTTATCCCCAAAATATAGGATGCTTCACCCAAGTCCTTCATGGAGAAGTTTTTAGATAACCAGATTTTAATGGATTGTAACATAGGAATGTCATTCCCTATCAGTAATATATCATCAACATATAATACAAGGAATGATACTGCGCTCCCACTAACCTTCTTGTATACACATGGTTCATCCTCGTTTTTGATAAAATCAAACTCTTTGATTGTCTCATCAAAACGAATGTTCCATCTACGAGAAGCTTGCTTCAACCCATAAATGGATCGTTGTAGCTTACAGACTTGATTTGTTCCAACTTTTGAAATAAATCCCTCTGGCTGTGTCATATACACATCCTCCTCAAGTTTCCCATTGAGAAAGGCCGTTTTCACTTCCATCTGCCAGATCTCATAGTCGTTGTAAGCTGCAATCGCAAGCAAAATCCGAATGGACTTGAGCATGGCTACTGGTGAGAAGGTTTCATCATAGTCAACTCCTTGTCTTTGTTTGAAACCTTTTGCAACCAGTCGGGCCTTATAGGTCTCTACCTTTCCGTCTGCTCCAGTCTTTTTCTTAAAAACCCATTTACACCCAATAGGTTTAATACCTTCAGGTGGTGAAACCAAAGACCATACTTTGTTTTCATACATGGAGTCCATTTCAGATTTCATGGCTTCAAGCCATTTCCCTGAGTCTTTATTACTCATAGCCTGTTCGTAATTCAATGGATCATCATCATTCATGATGTGTACCTCATCGTCATCCTTTATAACGAATCCATACCTCTCAGGTATCTTCGGTACTCTTCCAGATTTACGAACATGGTGTGGTACAGTAGGTTCTTCTACTTGGTTAGGTACCTGACTTTGGTCCGTGGTAACTTGTGGTTCTTGAACTTCTTCAAGATATATCTTACTCCCACTGACCCCTTCATGGATAAACTCTTTCTCCAAGAAGGTAGCATGTTTCGCAACAAACACCTTTTGATCAGTTGGATGATAGAAATAATACCCTACGGTTTCTTTAGGGTATCCCACAAATCTACACTTATCGGATTTAGTCTGTAGCTTATCATTTTCAAACTTTTTGACATAAGCTGGACAACCCCAAGTCTTAACATGCTTAAGATTTGGTTTCCTCCCTTTCCACATCTCATATGGAGTCTTTGGGGCGGATTTGGTAGGTACCTTGTTAAGTAGGTATGCAGCCGTTTCTAGGGCATATCCCCAGAAGGAAATTGGAAGGTCGGTAAAACTCGTCATGGATCGAACCATGTCCAACAGTGTTCGATTTCTCCTTTCAGATACTCCATTTAACTGTGGTGTACCTGGAGGAGTCCATTGTGAGATTATACCATTTTCTCTGAGACAATTGAGAAACTCACTGCTTAAGTATTCTCCACCTCGATCTGATCGAAGTATCTTAATACTCTTGCCCGTTTGTTTCTCTACTTCACTTCTGAACTCTTTGAACTTTTCAAATGATTCTGATACACATATCCAAATCTTGAGTGATCATCAGTGAAAGTAATAAAATAAGAATACCCACCCCGTGCACTTGTTGTCATAGGTCCACAAACGTCTGTGTGAATCAATGCCAACAACTCTGTAACTCTCTCCCCTTTTCCACTAAAAGGAGATTTAGTCATTTTACCCATGAGACAAGATTCACAAGTTGGATATGATTCATAATCAGATAGCTCGAGGAGCCCATCTTTATGCAACTTGGATAATCTTGTTTCATTGATATGACCGAGTCTACAGTGCCACATATAGGTATAATTAATATCATCTCTTTTCCTTTTCTTAATTTGTTCAATTTGAAATATATTTTCTTGCAAGTCAAGTGTATAAAGTCCATTTCGCAAATTTCCAATACCATATAAAACATCGTCTTTATAAATAGAACAACCATTGTTCTTTATAATAACGTCAAAACCTTCCATATCCAATACAGAAATTGAAATAATGTTTTTAATAATATTCGGAACATAATAACAATTATTAAGATAAATGGATTTGCCCGAAGGCATTGCTAAACAATAAGTTCCTACAGCTAATGCAGCAACTTTTGCTCCATTTCCCACTCGTAGGATCACCTCATCTTTGTTCAGCTTTCTACTTCTGACCAGTCCCTGCACAGTATTACATATGTGAGAACCACAACCGGTATCCAATACCCAAGTAGAATTATGACTTTCAGAAAAATTAATTTCAATCATAAACAAACCTTGATTGGAAGTCGAAGCTTCTCCAAGCTTCTTCTCTGCTAGAAACTTCTTGCAGTTCCTCTTCCAATGTCCCGGCTCATTGCAATGAAAGCACATTCCTTTAGCTGGTTCAGGTTTCTTTTGCTCCTTTTCTTTCCCTTTTCCCTTAGCCTTGTTAGATCGGAAGAGCTCCTTAGATATCTCATATCTAGCAGTCCTACTTTGTTCACCATACAACTCCTTGAGGTGAATCAACATAGTAGGAGCATCCATGTTTTCGTCCTGACGCTGAAGCTCGTTATTCATGGATGCGAGCATGATGCATTGAGCCATAGATGCATCATCTTGCCACTTTACAATGGTGGCAATCTCTTCCTCAGAGGCTGTTTCTGGAACAGTTCCAGGGACAGGTGAGTTTAGGACATAAGAAATCTTTTCAGCAGTGAGAACTATTCTCAGATTTCTTAGCCAGTCCGTATAATTCGGCCCGGTAAGCTTATTAGCATCAAGTATGCTTCGCAGTGAAATTAGTGATTTTGACATTTTTAAAATTTTGCATGTGAAAAATAACATTTTAGCAAACATTCATTTTATTAATTTTGCATACCAAAATAAATTTAGGTCTTTATTTTAAATTGGTATCTCCCACTATTTTTATCAAACTATATTACCCTCACTCATATAGTTCGGCAACATCTAATTAAAGATTTGCTAGTGAGATTAAGGATCCCATTTCAAATGTATATAACCTTGTGGATAGCACAACAAGCGATATACAAATAAATAGGTAGACAACTCTTGTCAATTACATCACCATGTAACTCCTTTTATTTTGCCTCTTAAATCATAATGGTCATGTGTGTGCACATCCGAACTAAAATGATTTAAGTTAAGTCCAGCCTAGCACTTCCATAAATTCAAAAAGAAAAATTTTCGTCCTTGTGGATAGCACAACAAGACTAGATCGTTCAATTTTCTTGATAAGCATCAAATGTGATTAATTAACATCTTAAATATTCAATACTCGCCTTGTGGATAGCACAACAAACTCATATTAAATATTTAATACTCTATTAACTAATCATGCTAGAAGGCGACGTTCGATATTCCAAATATCATTTGAACGCTTCAGACTTAATATTATTTCTTTGAGGGGTCTGTTATTATTTGTCTCATCTTTTAAGCGCGCATGCACATATATATATAAAATACGCGTCATTTTATTAAACATGCGAAGCATGTTTGTATAAAATATAATATATATAATATTTAGCATGCGATATAGAATACTATATTCTACCCGGATTGATTATGGACTTTTATTCTAGTTTGGTTCACTAGAGCCACCAAGTGAACAAAAAGGTCAAACCTAGGAGTGCAAGAATTTAAATTTTAAATGTAACTATTACATTTAAACCCGGGCTCCATACAAATGGGTCTTCACGCGCTCCTCACTCCTTGGTCTCCAATTTCTTCAAAATAATTCTAACTATCTCTATTACATTAACTTATTTTAAAATTAAATAGAAACCTTGATCAGCAGTCAAGGGGAAGTACATAGAAAGGAGATAGAATTTACATCGAGAATAAAACTAGAGAAGACGAGGTACGCAGACCCCATTTTATAAAACCCATACATTCAAGCATTCATCCAAAATAAAATCCAATCACATTGGTCATTGTCCATAATCAATCCCATTTATTATCATACACATCAACATATGCATCAATAAATATCCATTCATCTCATGAATAACAATGCTATTCCATATATGGATCGATGTTATTTAATGGACAAAAGTTTTGCTAAATTTTATTTTTGAAACAAAATAAACTCTTTTATTTTAATCAAAAATAAATCCAAATTAAACTCCTTTAATTTTAGCATTCTGAAATCATATTTCAAATAAAATAAACTTCTTTATTTTAAAACTTTATCAATTAAATAAACAGTTTACTTAATTAATTAAAATCAATTTTCAGGGTCTGTCCAGGTACCGGCGCAGCTGCGCCAGTAATGAACTGGGCATCTGCGCAGCTGCGCAGGTAGACGGAAGCAGCAGTTTTTGCAGACCGGCGCAGCTGCGCCAGTAATGAACTGGGAGGCTGCGCAGCTGCGCCGTTCGCCGCAGAAACTTGCAGAAAATGATTTTTGTCCAGAAAAAACGATCAAATTCTCACATCAATTCATACATGGAATTATAAAATTGATAATTAGCACAAAGTTAGGCTTTGATACCACTGTTGGGTTTGTATGTAACGCAATCATGCAATCAAATCACATAAATAGGGCGGAAGCGTAAAAACTAGGTTTTCAAAATTTATACAAACCCATAACCATGATCATGCTTTGTGCTTGTTATCAATAATAGAAAAGAGAGAACATGGAATTATACATTTGAAGATCTAAGCTTCCTCAGGTACAAGTTCTACTCCTTTGATTCCTTTGATTCCTCTGATAGTGGCTCCTTCCCTTGAATAATGTCAGCCACCCAAATGTTTGGCCTCTAACGGTGATCCACCAAGGAAGATGAAGAACTCAAGAAGATGGGTTATTGGCTTAACCCTTGTTTCTATCTCTATAGAATATGTGTACTCCCAACTCTTGGAAAATTTCACATCCCTTATTTCTAATATAAGACTCTCTTATATAGATATTAGGTTAACCCTCCTAATCCAATTAGAATAGGGTTTTATTTAATTAATGTATATCCTAATCTTTATTAGGATTGAGAGAGAGTACTGATATTATATTAATTCCTAAACTCCTTTAGAATTAAAATAATAATAATAATAATAATATTAATAAGACTCCTCTTATTAATTTATATTTAATATTTCTAAAATATTAAATAATAAACATTAAGCTATTTAATTTATTCTATCATCATAGATTAAATTAATTATACTTAATGCATTATTACTATCATGCCATTTTCTTCTTAAATAATTCTTCTTCCTTTTATGGTGTGACCCTTTAGGTTCTCCATATTAAACCGGTTGTGAATAAATCAATTAGAACAATTCTAATCTTATTTAAATAAATAAATTAAACTAATAATCTATTTAAATAAATAACATTTATTCTACAATAGGGATAAGCCTCCCTAGCGATCAACGACTTTCCAGATAATATAGATTTCAACATTAATCATAAAAGAACCTGTGAGTTAATAGTTACCGTACAATTCAATCCTTCCACCATACAATGTCCCAATTAAATATAAGACATGGATTTACTGTCAAGTCTTAATTTATTTAATCATATGTATTTCGATTAGAAAATGCACATCTCCAAATAATGCAAATTAGAAACCTCTTTCTAATTTCATTCTACCTTGGCCAAGGATTCCTGGGTTGTCATTTAACGAATCACATAGGACATATCTCCTCTTTTACTAGAGGTGGTAGATTCTTTATTGATCATTCATTATCTCCATATGTAACTCATTACACCCAAGCATACCCTATATATGCCTTAAAAGGCCTTAAGGAATTAGTCAAAGTATAATTTGTTACATACAAGATACTATGATGATCTCAAGTCCAAGGATCACATGTACTACTATCACATTAGGAATTCCTATTGACAGGCGAGTAAACCTCCATTAGGTATTCCATAGCGAGTCACGTTCAGTGAACTTATTCTCCAATAAGCACCTACATACTTGCTTTAGTGTCTCCACACAAATGACCATGAGATCAGTCATCCTCATCCAATGAGCAAGCAACATATGTACCAATCTATCCGGATTTACTAATCCCCTTTTTAGTAATCCCACGATTGGGAACTATTTTAGTTTTAAAGCTTTCTAAGAATTTAGATCTCATTAGCATGATCAACTTCATGATTCTAAAAGCATTGCTTAAAACTATGGGTTATTTACATATTATAAAAACAGCACCATGTAGATAATTAAATGTCTTTAATAAATAAATATTTTATTAATAAATAAATAAGATTGTTTACAAAGTATGTGCTTTATCATCATACATGATTGGCTTGTATGCACACTACTATCACCGGGTTCTGTAGTCTCAAAGTACGTGCACTCCGGACAACGCGTAGTCGAAGTCAGAACTTTTAAACTTTTGATCGGAGCATCCGTTTGAGGCGTGCGATACCTTTTCGGAAAGCCCTCGTTGAGGGTGTCGCAATGACATGGGATAAAACATTTTTCGGGTCCAGGAAGACAAGGTTCATAACCAGGTCTTCGATTCCCTGCAGTTTATCCTTTGAGCTGTCTTGCGCTATTGGCACTCAGGATCGTTGTTGTGATTCATTCTGACTTCAATAGCATTAATTCGGCTTGAGTTTGATCGAATCAGTTGAGAGTTGAATAAAATGACCATTTTGCCCCTCCTGGGGTTGCCTGTGGTGTTAGCACGACCTTTGATGTATCTGGCTTCCCAGGATTGTCACTTGGGCTGAACTGCACTTTCTGGATTGATGTCGGGGCTGATCCTTACTTCCCGGGTTGAGACTGAGGATGACTTGACATGTCCTGGGTTGATGTCCATGTTGACCGGTACCTCTCGAGTTGATGCCGGGGCTGACTTGAATGCCTAATATTGAGATCGGTGTTTGACTGACGGTTCGATTGGAGATCAGAGCTGGATAGACGGTCTGATTAGAGATTGGAGCTGGATAGAAGGTCCGATTGGAGATCGAAGTTAGAAAGACGGTCCAATTAGAGATTAGAGCTGGATAGAAGGTCCGATTGGAGATCGGAGCTGGATAGACAATCCAATTGAAGATCGGAGCTGGATAGACGGTTCGATGGAGATCAAAGCTGGATAGACGGTCTGATTGGAGATTGTAGCTGGATAGACGGTCTGATTGGAGATCGAAGATGGATTGATGGTCCGATTGGAGATTAGATCTGGATAGATGGTCCGATTGGAGATTGGAGATGGATTAATGGTCCGATTGGAGATCAGAGCTGGATAGACGGTCCGATTAGAGATCGGAACTGGACAGACAGTCCGATTAGAGATCAGAGTTGGATAGATGGTCCGATTAGAGATCGAAGCTGGATAGATGGTCCGATTGGAGATCGGAGATGGCTAGAATACCGATATTTTGGATCGGATTTAGGTTACCTATATTGGGGATCGAATCTAGGTTTAAGGGTCGGCACTGGCGGCTGATTTTGAGTTAAAGGACTGGCATTGGTGGTCGGATTTAAATTAAAGGACCGACATTGGTGGCCGAATTTGAATTGATTGACAGTTTTGCCCTCCTACAGTGTTAGTGTTGGGGCAAGGAAAATTTTGAGTGTTTACACACCGGATCCGAGGTAATAAAAGGGACCCAGATTTGGGGGCGTCACACATCTGCTTGGGTGCATCCTTCAAACTTTGCACCACCTTAATTTCATTATGTCCCATTTTACTGAAGAACTCTTCAATTTTCTCTTCAGCCACCTTCCCTTTGGCCTTGATAACTGAATTAATCGCCCGCTTAGGTAGGTACAATGGATTCTCCTTGGATATGTTGGCAATGTGGTTTGAAGTTGACCCTTCATCCTTCCCATAGTTATAGGGAACTCTTTTTAGACTAGTTACTAGATATTTGGGTCTGAAAGGCAAGATTAAAGGCTCGGGTGCTGCCACCTTTACAGGATTCTATGCTTCTAAGACCCCTTTCCCAAGAAGTACTAAGGGTGTTCTGGCTAGCTCCTTCTCATAAGAGATAACAGCCATTGTTTCTTGGTTCCAAGCCATGGGAATAAAGAGTGTTTCTTCATCAGGAAGGCTATAATCTTGATTCCTTTTTATCAGCTCACTACTTTCAAACATATTCTGAATTAATTGACGAAGTCACTAGCAATCTTCGGTGTCATGACCGGGTGCATTAGAGTGATACTGACAGATTCGGTCAGACTTGAATTTACTGGATCAAGGATTTACTGGGGGTAATAAATCTGTAACCATTCCCTCATTGATTAACATTTAGAGGATCTCTTTTATAGGTTGATTCAAATTGGTGAAATTTCTTTGAAAGGCGAATTCCCGACCAGCTTGGAACTTCTCCGTCTTAGCCATCTTGTCGGCCCAGGGTTCTCATTCATGAAACCAATAATGATCCCTTATGGCAATGGGGCTAATGTCAGTGGTAGGAGAACTTATCTCTTGTTGGTTGGTCTAATTTATCAGCTGTCTAGTTATTTGATGTTGATATACAACAAATTCTACCAACTGTCCCACCTTTTCATTGATGGATTTGATTTCCTTTTCCATCAGGAACTTGTTTTCTGATAATTCCCAGCTGTTCGGGCTATTGTTACTGGATGAAGTTGACTCTCCAACGTACCGGAGGTATTTGGATCCTTTTCTATTTTGTGTACTAATCATGTTGACACTCTCCTCTTTGTGCTGAGGGAGGGGATTATCTTGTACCTGCGGTTGCTCTGGTTTGGTCAACACAATCTCTCCATTGTCAATCAAGTCTTGGATTTTGTGCTTGAGAGACCAACAGTCTTGTGTATCATGGTTCGGAGCTCCAGAATGGTAGGCATATTTTTTACTTGGGCCAAAATTTTATCCACCGATATTAGTTTGTGGAAGGAGTTGCACAATCTTTTTTTTTGTCGTCAACAATTTTAGTACATTTTTGAGTGAATCCCCTAAGGGGGTGAACGTTCTCCGATGTTTGGCCTCCAAATGTTTTTGAAATGGAGGGTGAGAAGGTTGGGCTGAAGCTTGAAAAGGGGAGTAATTCCTCCTTTGAATGGGCATGCTGCTTGAATTACCCCTCTAATTAAATCCTTGTAATACTAATGAAACTTCTTCGTCTTTCTTTTTATGTGTCCTCCGGGGATTATTCCCATAAATCCCAGATTAAATATTATCGGCACCAGCTTCTAAGGCGGTTAAATCCTTTATCTTCCCAGATTTGAGCCACATTTTTGCCATTTTGTTGTGTTTGATTATCTCCGAGAATGGCTTTCCTATGCCTGCTAGAACCATTTCATAATACAGGGCTTCTTGATTATCGATGAAGGTCATGACTATCCCAGACTCAATCATAGGCGGAATGACTTGTGCTGCCATTCGCCTCCATCATTGAGCATACTCTCTGAATGACTCAGTGTTTTGTTTCTTGATTTTGGTTATTTGATATTTGTCTGGAGCCAGTTGAGACTAAAAACTATATAAATTAAGGAAGGCACGTGCTAGTTCTTCCCAGCTATGAATTTTAGAGTATCCAGACCGGCATACCAGGCTCTAGCCTCTCCGGTCAGACTTTTTTGGAATAACTACATTCGGAGTTTCTCGTCCTCTACATAGGATTCGAGCTCTCCAATAAGATCGGGGTTAAACTGTTGGCCCGATATTGAGATCAGGTTGATCTGATGGCCTGATATTAAGATCAGGTTGATCTGACGGCCCGATATTGAGATCAGGGTTGATCTGATGGCCCGATATTGAGATCGGGGTTGATCTGAATGCCCGATATTGAGATCGGGGTTGATTCGACGACCCGATATTGAGATTCGGGTTGATCTGAAGGCCCAATATTGAGATTGGGGTTGATCTGAAGGCCTGATATTGAGATCGAGGTTGATATGACGGCCCGATATTGAGATCGAGGTTGATCTGACAGCCTGATATTGAGATCGGGGTAGATATGATGACCCGATATTGAGATTGGGGCTGATCTGACGACCCGATATTTAGATCGGGGTTGATCTAACTGCCCGATATTGAGATCGGGGTTGATCTGAAGGCCCGATATTGAGATCGGGGTTGATATGACGTCCCGAAATTGAGATCAGGGTTGAACTGTTGGCCCGATATTTAGATAGGAGTTGATCTGACGGCCAGATATTGAGATCGGGTTTGATCTGACGGCCTGATATTAAGATTGGGGTTGATCTGAAGGCCCGATAATGAGATCGTGGTTGATCTGACGGCCCGATATTGAGATCGGGGTTGATCTGATGGCCCGATATTGAGGTCGGAGGCCCAATATTGAGATCCGGGTTGATCTGAAGGCCCGATATTGAGATCGGGGTTGATCTAACGGCCCAATATTTTTATCGGGGTTGATCTGACGGCCCTATATTAAGATCGGGGTTGATCTGACAGCCCGATATTGAGATCGGGGTTGAACTGTTGGCCCGATATTGAGATCAAGTTGATATGACGGCTCGATATTGAGATCGGGGGTTGATCTGATGGCCCGATATTGAGATCAGGGTTGATTTGATGGCCCGATATTGAGATCAAGGTTGATCTGACGGCCCGATATTGAGATCGGGTTGAACTGTTGGCCTGATATTGAGATCAAGTTGATCTGACGGCCCGATATTGAGATCGGGGTTGATTTGATGGCCCGGTATTGAGACCGGGATTGATTTGATGGCTCGATATTGAGACCGGGGTTGAGTTGAAAAGACAATCTTGCCCTCTTACAGTGTTAGTAACAGGGAAAGAAATTTTGAGTGTCTACAATTGGTAGAAAAATATGAATTGTAATAGAATCCTAAGTAACTAAAAGTTGTAAGAAAATAAGAGATGATGATAACGAAATAATTATAATAATAAGGATATGAATGAAAATAGTTTGAATTTTGAGTGAAAGATGAAACAGTAATATATTATTTTTCTTAAAAACTCGGTTTGAATGATCTAGCCAAATAGATTATTATATACTAGTACTTGTGGCACATGTGTTCTAACAACTTGGTCAAATCTTGAATTTGAATCAAATTATAACACCATACAATCCAATTCGTTGACTCAATAATATTTTTTAAGTCGTCTTAGCCTACCACAGACTCGCCAAAAAATGTCATGACTAAAGGTATTAGTGATAGCAATTGAGTCCTTATATGCATATCAAATTATCTCACTTGTTACGATATGGAACTAGGGTGTTATAAACTCCCCCACCTAATGTCTGGCGTCCTTGTTATGCCGAACAAATAGACACACATAGCCTATAAACTTTGTCTCTTTAGCCATTGTGAGATAATAACAGTGGCCTACCAGGCTCGAATCTATGTCCTCGCCTCTGGTAACCAGATTAGATTACCCAATCCTAACTTTCAAAGTCTTCTCTTGTAACAACCCCAAAATTTCAATAATTCAACTCTCGACATCAGTCGTTAACAATATATATAACTTCTAATTTTACATCATTATTCGATGCTTAAATAAATAAAATATGGAATAATTTAAACTTTTCTGTCTTCTTTCTTTCTATTTCCTCGAATCATAACCTTTATCATTTACATAACTTTGATTCAAATTTACTTCATGAATCGCTGCATCAGAGTTATAAAACAACTTAATATAAATTACACATCTTAAACCATCAAGTACATTTATCAAATTCCTTAAACATGGTTGCAAGTAACAACTTCAGCTAAACAAATAATCTTCTTGCGTTGCTATGATCTCTATCATTCAATTAGCACGTAACATTACCTTGAATCCTTGACCTGTAAAAGTGGTTATTTTGCAAGAATGAGCTCGACAGCTCAGCAAAATCTAACAGTTTCCTTGCAACACGTAGCGCATAAGTAAAATGCTCAACATATACATCATAAACATTTGACTAAACATATCATACATACTGTACATCACATATCAAATAAAAATTGAGTTCCATAACTCAGTCAGCATTCTTTACTCAACCAATGTAGTCATAAATTGACTCTAACACTTCATACGTACAACATATGTAATAAATCATGCTCTTTGCAATACATATTTAAAACAGTTAATCATCAAGTTCACATAGCAATTAGGAACTGAAAGACTTGCATGGCTCGTAAATTATCAACTATAGCTTAACTTCTTTGCGTATATCCTACAACAGTACATAAATTCT
The DNA here is from genome assembly GCA_020205555.1 of Panax stipuleanatus. Lineage (NCBI taxonomy): Eukaryota > Viridiplantae > Streptophyta > Magnoliopsida > Apiales > Araliaceae > Panax > Panax stipuleanatus. Next base: position 35,458,114 of record CM035120.1, read on the forward strand.
TATACAATACATCAGTTTCTCATATAATGAAATCACATTGGCTCTTAGTTTTAACCCTTTTATAACTTTCATTTCCTTTACAAACTTATAACCTATCTTTAGGTTTTAACTCTTCTTCGCTTGACACTTAAGATTTAGCTAAGTCTCTACATCATCCTTCAAACCATCTTTCTTTATGTTTCTCTTTCAATCGACACTTAACATTTGGTTGAGTTGTCCTAACTTGACGTTACATCATATGAACGTATTATCTTCATTATAGTTAATTAAATTAACTACCATCTCATGCTTTTAAATTACTTCATTTAAATGTTTACTTAACATTTAGTTAAGTTCTTATAACATTGCACTTACATCCCTTTTAGATGTATATTAGATTAATCAAATTAATTAAATTAATCCTATTTACTACCGAATAAATCTTTAAGTTTTATTTTTAAATTAAGCATCTATAGCTTTCCATAATACCTTACAAAGTGTATTATGTTAATTAGAATTGATTATAAAGTAATCCTCTAAGCCATGCTTGCAGCTTCTCTTAACTGGGTCTGCCCAGGCACTGGCGCTGCTGCACCAGGATTGCACTAGCAACCGGCGCCGTGACTTGGCCCCAGTTGACCACGCAGCCAGGCGCTGTAGCGCTAAACTCCAAGTCATTTTGGGTGTTGCGGCACCGCGCACCAGTGAGGTATTCTGCACTTTCGTGAATTGCACATAATCAAGCCAAAAACATCCAATTTCTTCACTTTAACAACAAATTAAACATACCCAGACACTATAAATTGTATATAATCATAACCCAACATATATATATATATATATATATATATATATATATATATATTGATTTTAACAACATAAATAACGTAAGCAACCAAATCAAAATTCATACTCTTTGTTTCATATTTTGACATATTTAGCGAGATCGAGCACCACAAATTCATTTTAGGTTTGCTTTGGTTCGTTCAACTTGCGTTGTTTTCGTTTCTCAGAGAAGAACAACAATCCACCATCAATTTTCATATTACATCATGAACTAACCCTCAATTTTAGTCTCAAAGTAAGCCAAAATGTACATATTCAACCAAAAACTCAATTCTTTATTTTAAAACATGTTTTCATGGATTTGATTACTCAAAATCTACTTATAGATGATATAAAACCAATTATTCATACCCATTAACACTTATAACTAATACTTAACAAATTAACCATAGAAATCCAATTCTTCAATGAATAACTCAAGAAAACATAACTAGAGTTTTAGGCTAGGTTATTACCTTTGGTTTCTTCTTAGTTTAGTTAGATGATCATTACTTGATCAACCTCCTTCTTTCTCCTTGATTCCTCCAAGCTTCTTCTCAAACTCCTCATCTCTCAATATCTCCCTCATCTCTCTATTTTCTCTCTTCTATGCTTTTGCAAGAGTGAGTGTATGGGAGGTATGGGAAAAATAAACTGAAGAGAACATAGCGTGTTCTTACGTGGGTTATAAACAGTTTCATCAGCTTAAAATACAAAGGGTCACTATGCCTTGTTTGGCAACCCCCAAATAAGTTTCCTTAATCCATTTTCACGTTATTTCATTATTCCTTTATATTATATGATACACATGTCACACCCCATTTAATTAAATTCTAATATTTTAATTTGGATTAAATTAAAATCAATTCTTTAAGGAATAAGATTAACCTTATCAGTAAAATTATAATTTTTAATCAACCATTATAATTGTAACTGTATTTAACAAATTCTCAATTCTTTAATTTAATTATTTAATTAAATTAGAATATTACCATTCCATTAGCGTAATAAAATACGCACCGATTATAAAATCACTTAACATAAATCTTATCAATGTTATCACACTTAAACAAATTATTCTATAACAATTCCCATCAAATATTTATTTTATTCCATAAATATTCTAATTAAAATATTTATTTTATTCAATAAATATTTTTAACTATTTACGAAATCCACAATCATATTACATTAACGTATTACATTTATATGTAATATAAGGCTTTTTCATTTTACTAAAACAAATATACTTACATTAATTTAATCTTTTAATTAAGTGAATTACTCACATTATTTATGAAATGTAAAGCATAACAATTCCATTACCAACAAGACATAATAATCAAATTATATTGTCTCATAATATAATTTTAACTCAATTAAATTAACTAACTTTCTTCACTTTCTTTAATAGTTTAATTAACTATTAAATCTCACATACATATTTAATTTCTTCACATCAAACCACATAATCCAATATATATACATCCCATAATAAGAATTTTATTTATAAAATTCTTATTTAATAACTTTTGAAAATCTAGGTTGTCACAGCTCTGATACGTAACAACCCAAGTCAAATTTTGAGATCAAATCAAATCATATCACAATAAGACCCAATATGTTGTCCCAATGGTATACTAGGTCATCTTAGGCTGCCACATTCTCACCCGAAAGGATATGAATGAAGTCTTAGTTATAACTGTTTAAGTCCTTATATACATATCAAACTATCCAACATATTACAACATGAGACTGTGTGTTACATTTGTGCAATTAAAAAAATAAATTAAGTATATGGATAAAAGTCTATGAAAAAGTAGTAGAGATATTTTTGTCTGATTTATTTGTTGTTGTAAAATAATCAAAATTAATTATTTTGTAATTATTAAATAATAGATTATTTTCCTAAAAACTTGTTTGGACTGTAGACACCTGAATTTTTCTTTCCATTTACTAACCCTATAGAGGGCAAACAACATAACATCAACCTGGAGACAACCCCGCGGAAAGGCAACAAACATAACTTCATACCAGAGACAACCCAGTGGAAGGGAGAAGGTGAAAATTCACCCCAACCAAAACACGATTCGAGCGAGGATCGAAAAGCTTAGGATAAAGACATAACGGGTCACCACAACAATCCTGAGAGGCAAACTACCTGAGTCGAACCACTTGACTACCCTCGAATACAGGAGGATGCCTACCGGCTTATTGCTTCGTCCTCCCGAATCCAGGATTGATCAGAGTCAACATCGTTGTGTAGCACTCGGAAAAAGCTTTCTAGGATAGTCAGACACCTCCCAACTTTTCCTAGATTGAAAGATATGGGCGATCGAAGAACCTGATTTTGAGACTGCAGGACCCTTAAGGCCTAGTCTCAGGTGCAACTGTGGCTGGCCCTGGGGCCTATATCAGAGTATCAACAGCTCATTTGCAAAAGAGAGAGCTAGTTCTAGAGAGAGAAAGTGGGATTTCTAGAGATAGGGGCTCGGATTTAGCACTAAGCATCCGTAGATTCAAGTGAGATATAGCATTATATAGTTAGATCTTATATATATATATATATATATATATATATAGTGATATAGCACTGATTCAAGTCCAAGGAAGCTTGTTTATTCATTACCCAAGGTAAAAAGTCGAATCTTTATTCATTTCTTTGTAAATATAGTTAGATCTAGTTGAATATAGTGCTTAGATCCATTTCAAGTTGCAATTTTTGTACATATATTGGTTGTTTTCTTATAGATCTATATATTTTACCGAATATTTTACTTGTATGTAGTTAAATATCGAATCTTTTCACTAGATCTACTCTAGATTTGGCTATATATAGCCCTTAACCAGTTTTAAAGCTTCAAAGCTTGAAACTTTATGCTAGATTGGATCGAAGGTAGGTTAGATCAAGTTATTTTCAATGTTTTTAATTGATTTTGAGCATTCCGCAAAATCCTAGATCTATATGTAGTGAGGAGGAGGTCCTAACTAATCGCACTAGGGATTCTAATCACTGAATCATCTGATAGAGGTTTTAAGATGCATTTTTTATATACTTTTATTTAAATCCCTATTGTTTCGTTGTACGGATATTTGGATAACCTAGATCTATGGATTCATATCATAGATTCGGCGATCCTTCGATAGATCTCGTCATACACACAGTCCCTCGAGTGCTGGTTTCGATATTACGATCTAAATAGTCCCTCGAGTGCTAGTTTCGATATTGCGATCTAAAAGTTAGGGTTGCGGGTGCCCCTTTAAGATCTTTCCAAGTTATATTCAAGCACATTTATGTGAGCCTAGGAATTTCGGGGATGAAATCCACCAATTGGATCTTGACTATTTTCCCATGATGGACTTTTCTTTCCTAAATGTAATATTAAACAGTGTAAATTATTGTACATGTAATTTCGGGCCTTAAAATAACTTTGATGGCCTTGTCTTGAGAGACCGGATTTAAGGCCTCGTAATAGTCAAAATTGTGGTTGTAGGTGCTCGGGTCTATCGAGATGGCTTTCATGCCAAGGGATGGCCCGACCCTTTCTTTGCTTTATTTCATGTCTTATCATCAATAAACGGTTTTCAAATCAAAGTAATAAAGATCTTATAAAATACAAATCGCTTGGGAATAGACGAGCATAAGGCTAAAACCAAGCGACAACATAGGGCAAGAACACCAAAGTTCTCCAAAATCCATGAAAAAGCCCCTTCATCCTAACTCAAATTAAAATCAGACAATCGCGCACCTAGGCTAAAATAAGGCTTTAGAACAACTTATAAAATCAAGGCACTTAAACACAATTTGAAAATATATCAAAGGTTTTCTCAAATTCAAACACACACAAACACACACGCACTTCACACTTAGGAAAATAATAAGATGCGGTAACAGTGTTTCACGAAAGTTGGGAGGTGCCTAACACCTTCCCCTCGCTTAAGCAAGCCCCCGAACTCTATGAACCTCGGGTTCCAGACCAATTTTTTGGAGTCACATGTTGGGCCATATTGCGAAAACCTCAAAAATTCGAATGAGTTGGTACATCCATTTGAACTTATATCACCCTTTAAAATAAATTAATCGAAACAGCGAAATACAAAGGGAAAATCCAACACTTTAGGAAACGAATCTCCCTCAGCGTCGACATGAACTATTTAAATGGATTTTTTCTATATTTTTAGATATACCAGTACTTATAAAATGTGTGTTATAACAACTCAGGTCAAATTCTGAGTTAAAATCAAATTATAACAAATAAGATCTAATATGTTGTCTCAGTAATATCTTCTCGGGTTATCTTAGTATACCACAAATTCACACAAAAAGTCATGACTGAAGGTTTTAGCGATAACATTTTAAGTCTTTATATATATATATATATATATATATATATATATATATATTGTGACAACCCAAGAATTTATAAGATTAATAAAATCTTAAATGATTAAATAAAGGTTAAAAGAATAAATCTAGATGGGAATTTGAGGATTTAGTTAAAAATTTAAAGAAGCTATATGGTTTGATTTGAATTCTTAAAATATGTATATGTATAGGTACATATATATATATATATATATATATATATATATATATATATATATTTAGTGATGTGGTATATATATTTTAGCAAGAGAAATGATAAGAATAAAGATAATATGAGATTTGTGGTACATTTCTCAAAGTATTAAATTATTTGGTATGAGTATGTATATTATTTGATTGCTTATATTTGTTTATTATATAATATGCAAATAAAAAAAACTAATGTAGCCTAATATATAAATTAGGTATAGGAATTAAATAACCTAAGGGTTATGGCATGGGAGAATATTAATATTGAAAATATTAACTAACTCTAAGAGATTTATTTTATATATCTCGATTAATTAATTTTATAACCTAATTAAAGCAAGTCTAATTGAGTTATGAAATTAAATGAACATGAGTAATAAATTAAAGTACAAATATGGGGAATAAAAATCCTAATTAAATGATTAGGGTAAGATAAATTAAAAGTAATAGAACCATATTGAATTACATGGCTCAAACTAAATTAAATGTGAGCCCAAAGAATTAAAGGAATGGCCCAAGTCTTAGCCAATGGAAGAGGGTCATGTTGGACATTTAATAAAGCATTATATGAAATAAAAACAAAACCAAATTTGGAGAAAAAGGGCCATGTGGCCGGTCATGATAAGGAGGAGAAGGAGGGGAAGTATGTAATCATTGTGTACTTTATTAGGTGAACAACTCTCAACTACTCCCTTATGTGTCAAGCTCTCCTTTTAACACTTCATTTCTCCATGTGTGCAAGCAATTGTTTCATTAATGAGTGAGAGAAAAAGGAAGAGTGTTGGGAGAATTGTGTGCTTATAGAATATGTAATTATTCATTTTTTTACTTACACAAAATCCCATTTTATTTCTCTTTCATCTCACTTCCTAAAATAACAAAAAAAAACAAGAGAGAGAGAGAGCTAATATTTCGGCAGCCTAGAAGGAAGGAAAGAGGAGAGTTTTGATCTTGAATACATTCCAAGTTCATCTCTTAGTTTGGTAAAGGAAGAAAGCTACAAGATCAAGGTATAAGAAAATCAAACTCTAAACTAGTTTATGTAATGTATTTTAATTATTCTCAATCAAAATATGGATCTAAGATTTTAAAAACTCCAAAACATTAGATCTATATGTTTATAAGTATTATATGTTTAGATCTATCACTTTTGATTATGAAAAGTTAGATCACAAGCAAGAAAAAAGGAAACTATGTTTTAAAAATTAGAAAACCTTGCTTTTCTTAATATAAATTATGTTTTTCTTGAATTTAGTGTATGTTTGGTGTAATAGATCATGGATCATGGTAGATATATGATCTTAAGGTGTATTAGTATGTATTATAATGGTTTATGATGTTTAATGTTTGGTTAATCAAGAAATCTAGGAAGATTTCTTACAAAACACAAAGATTAGAAAAACTATTTTTGGGGAAAACGTAACCTGAAATTCAAATGACCATATCTCTCATTGTGTTTTGAATTTTTGAGTGTGGTCAATTTTTGGACTTAGATCTATAAGTCTTCTAACGTTTTCAAGTGGAATAACTAAAAAATTCCGTGTAGATTTCCGTGTAGACTGTTTTGAACAAAGGACGCCAAAATTGAAAAACCCAAAAAGTAGGCTGTTTGTATTTTTGAAGGGCAGTTTTGTCCACTTATTTTGTGTAATAAATTCTGGCCTTTTGGGACATGAAAATATAAGGGATAAAGTAGCTTGTGTCCAAAAATGAGCTAATTTCGACTTAAATTGAGTAAGTTATGACTATTTCAATATTTATATTTTTTGACGAAAATCGCTATAACCGGAGTTGTATAACTCGGATGGCCACAAAATTTAAACTTGAGGCTCAAGATAATATGTGTAAGATTCCGCCAAGAGTTGGGAATTTTTGGAGTTAAGCGTGATGTAGCAAATTTCTTAAAGAATTAACTAGAAATGGATTTTTGGAAAATACTTAAGGAAATTGAAAAATTCCTGAAAAATTATTTTTGTGTATGAAATATGTATATATATGTTTGGTCAAAGGGTGGAAAAATAATAAGATGATTTGGTTTAAAAAATTGAATCCAGGTTGCTGGATTAAAAAATTATTGAATCTATGTTGCTGGATTTAAGGATTAGTGAATCCAGGTTGTTGGATTAGATGTTAGTCGAATCCAGGCTTGCTGGATTGGAGGTCAATTGAATCCAGTCTGTTGGATTGGAAAATAGTTACTAAATTAAAATTCAGTCTGAATCCAGGTTGCTGGATTAGGTAGTCATCTTACTAAATTATAAAGGACTTATAAAATGAAAGACTAAGTGTTAATTCACAAGTTATATGAGACAGTAGTGTTAAGTCTAAGGTAGTACAGTCGTACCCTTTAATGGTTGATGTATAGTAGCTGGGCTAAACGACTCCTTTATATGGGAAGGCATATACGATTTAGTAGCCGATCTAACTCGTTGTGCAAACAGTGTAGACGAGACGGAAGCTAATTTGTTAGTTGTTTGTGGGAAACCACTCAGTATACTATATTGAATATTATTAAAGACTTGATGTGTGCTAGGTTTAGACTTGTGTATATATATAGTATTAAGGTTATCTAATATTTGACTATGTGTTTAAATGTTAGATAGTTTACTTATAAGGTATGTTGTGCTAATTGAAAGATCAATCTTATAACTAATAGGTTTTTTCAATAAAGCGATTAAATAAGATTGCGTAGCAATAATCAACGATACAGGCAAGTTTCCTAACTCGAACTCGAGTTGTTATTGTAAAGCATGTTCGTGATTAATCATTGTTGATTATATCACATTCTATGATTTATTGATTCTCAAGTTGTGCATATTGTATATGTTCATCAGGTATGAAAGGCTGATCACCTTCATTACTATATTGTTCAGTTGAATTTATTCATGTTCATTATTGGCTATTCAACATTATTGATTCTGTCATTCAGTTATGGAAATTGATTCATGTTCTTTCACAATTCTTATATTATTGGAAGTTTGACAGCTTATTATTATTCTTTTCAATCATGATATATCTCCATTTGAACTTAAACATATTGGGTAAACTTGTTGCTCACCCTTGCTATATCATGATAAACATTTCAAATTAAAACGAAACTTCGGACACAGGCAAAGACAAAGACGAACTCCATAATTAGATTTGAAAGCAGATTAAACTTGTAATAGTATTGAATGCAAATGACATTATATGTCGTATAGGATATTGAAGGCAGGCATTAAGTCAAGGTTTCAGACCTTGGGAAGTTATGTGTAAGGTTATTGTATAAACAATTTATTTTTATATTATCCGCAGTAGTTATAGAAATGATGTATCGTAACGTACTAGGTCCGAGGTTCTGGGGACCCGGATTTGGGGGCGTCACATATATGACGGATCTAAAGCACTCCTCTTAAATAGAACTCTATCTTAAATAGCACTCCTTTATTAAAACTATGTCGTTTTGGAGATTCTTTTAAAAAATAAGTGGGGTCGCGGGTGGTATTTTTATAAATAAAAGGAAAGCAAGTGGGACAACTCTATTTTAATATTATTTTATTCTTTAAAAGAATCTCCAAAACGACGTAATTTTGATAAAGGAGTGTTATTTAATAGAGTGTTATTTAAGAGAGTGTTATTTAAGAGGAGTGCCTTAGATCCGTTCTGTATATATATAAAAAAGGGTTGATCCATTGACAACTGTAGACACTCGAAATTTTGCATTCCTGTTAATAACAATTCAGGAGGGCAAAACTGTCATTTATCTTTTGGAGACAACCCTGGAAGTCTATATCATCAAAGCAGACCCCCGGAGACAGCCCTGGGAAATCATCAAGCCAGACCCCCAGAGACAGCCCTGTGAAATCATTAAACCAGACCCCTGGAGACAGTCCCGAGAAATCATCAAACCAGACCCCTGGAAACAGCCCCGGGAAACATCAAATTAAATTTCTCGGAGAAAGTCATGGGAATCATCAAATCAACTTCAGAGACAACCCTGGGGATAAACAGAAGTCAACAACAGTCAAACCCCAGAGATACCCTGAGAAAAGACAGCTGCAGTTGCGCTAAGCCTAGAAACCAACTCGGAAGGGAAAAACGGTAATTTTTCCAACTCAACAGCAATTCAGATCAAATTATTATGAAGAAGGTCATACAGAACCATCAAAGCAATCCCGAGTGAAAACTGCGTCAGACAGCTCAACGGACTGACTGCGAAGACTTGAATATCTAGTAATGGACCAATCTTCCCGAATTCAAAAAAGGTCAAGCCCCATGTCATGGCGTAGCTCTCGAAAAAAGCTTTCTGGAAAGGTATGGCACGCCTCCATCGAATTCCTAGATTGCAATTTATGAAGGTTCAAGCAGACTGCGTGTTGGTCGGAGTGCACGTACTTCTACAGCGAAGCCAACCAGGCCTAGCCACAGGTAGACCCGCAGAAGGCCGGGTCTATATATATGGCCTCCCCCCTTTAGCTTCCAAGAGAAGATTAGAGAAGGAGAGGGCCGAGGCTTGAGAAAAAGAGGCTAGGAGAGCTAAACGGAGCTTCTATTTTACTTAGATTTCTGTAAAACTTCTTTATAAACACTCATATACATATATACTACAACATATCAAATTTTAACCGGTGGAAAACATGTTTTGAGGCACCAGAAGCCGTTCGATAGTCGTTCTCACGAAATACTGTATGATTTTTCCAGATCTGTCTTCTTTGCTTAATCTAATACGTGTATAAGTGCTATATATATATAGTTAGTAGCTTATATTCATCAAATCTAACTTTTTAACCGTTTGTTTCTTGTAAATAGTTAATATTTAAGCTTTATTGACTATATTTGTACTAGATCTAGCCAGATCTAGCTTTTAACTAGTTCAAAACTTGTAAAACTTAAACATGAAAGCTAGAATGTCTAAGATCTGTACAAATCTAGTTTTCTTTCTAGTTTTTGTAAGTATTTAGCAACCATGTTATCCTAGATCTATATCTAGAGAAAAATGGAAGCTATGGGCTACTCGCTCAAGAGGATTTAGCTGATGAATCCTTCGTCCAGCGATGTATAGTATAAATATATGTTTTATTTTTGTATATTCGTTATGCAGGCTATTTATGTGATATCCTGTGAGCCTAGGAGCTAAATGATCTACGATTTAATCAATGAATCTATATCCAATTCACGCGATGGACCTTTTTGATTGTGCAGCCAGCCTGCAAATTTTTGTACTTGTAAATCTAGGGCCTTAAAACGGTTATACGGGTTTAAGGCCCCAGAATAGTGAAAACTGTAGTTGTGGTATTCAGACTCACTTCGATGGCTTTTATGCCTATAAGGAGCCCGACACTTATATATATAATATTTATATTTGGTCGAAGATAGTTTCACAACTCGAGAATAAAATTAAATAAAGTCGAATATGGAATAAAATGGAAGTATCGAAGGGCTTCAATTCCTATGCGAGTGAAAGGGTTGGAAAACCTCTTCTCAAAACATCATTTTCATATTCTTGCTTAAAATGGACTTTTCAATAAATCAAACCCTTCGTATATAGATCCAACGAAGCACATTACTACTTTCAAATAAAGAATTTAATTATAATTAACTTCAACACACACACACACAATGCTTGAGGAATGAAAAGACGCAGTAAACGTGTTTCATGGAAGTCGGGGGGTGCCTAACACCTTCCCCCGCTTAAGCAAGCCCCCAAACTCTATGAATCTCAGTTTCCAAGACCAATTAAACAGAGTCACATATTGGACCATATTGTAAAACCTTTCAAAAATTCGATTAAGTTGGTACAGCCATTTAACTCATACCAACAGGTGGCTTTGTCTAATTCGGCCCAATCAATAAAATTAAATCTTTTCAAATCGTCGACATTATATGTCGATCTCTTCCTAAAATCTCACCCTTTAAAGTAAAGATAAATTAAACCACATAGAAAACATGAAGGGTAAGAACCAAACATCTAGTAATTGAGGAAATTTTCTCGGCGTCGACAGGTGGCGACTCCGCTGGAGACAGTAGAGGGCTTAAGCCGCATTTCAATCTTTTCAATTCCCTTTTATCTGCATGTGTGTGAATATTGTCTTCACATTGAATGGATGTGCATGAATGTCATATTGCATATGGTGAGACACAATGAATGTATGTTGTGTGATTCCTCCACCAGAAGGCAAACCCGTCTGTGGCTGATTACTGGACTCAAAGGAGAATAATCTCGCGAGGCTCAGGAAAGGCGCCACTCAGATCCGCTCCAGTAGAAAGATCGGATTAACTTCCCATCTAGTAGGTTACGATGATCTGGGAACCTTCATACCGAAAATCCCGTGAGAGTAAACCTAAGATAGGTCAGCCTCTGATAAACTAAACGCGAAGCGAAGTCTCTGCATACCTTTCCTCTTTCAATACATATCCTATGTAAATCTTGTCAAATATTATTAAATGTTATAAATGTTAATTCTTGTCCAAATTCATTGTCAAATATCAAAAACTGTCATGATATCATGTCATCAAAACAACTAACATCTATTCTGCAATAAAACATTAAAAAAAAACCCTAAGAATGGACACATTGATTGCATGCATCCTATTAGTGTCTATCAAGACTAAAATACCTACTTTTATTGTAGGCAAGATTGGTCCCATTACCAGATCCAAATCTAAGAAGGCACAAAGCATATCTACTAACATGGAAGAAAGCACCCAACAGGGGTCAAGTTTCGTATCTTGAGAAGAATTTGAAAGACTCAGAAACCAAATAGCTGAACTAGTTGTCTTCTTGAAAGAACAGAGTAAAAGTATTCAGGGTCAACAAATACCCACTCAACTAGAGTCCTCCACAAAAGGTGGCTGTCAGAGTATTGGCAAGAAAAGGAAAGCACAGATACCCGAACCTCAATCCAATGAGAAAACCAACAAAACCCCTTAAATCACCAATCTCGAGGAAGATCGAGAAACTGGTGACATCAGAAGGAAAGTCCAACAAATGGAAGAAACCATCCGGTCTATTAAAGGGACTATAGCATATGGGAGTGTTAACTACTCCGACCTCTACATCTTCCTAGGGGCCAGTTATCCAGACCAGTTTCAGATTCTGAAGTTTGAAAAATATAACGGATTGGGAGATTCTTACACTCATTTGAAAGTATTCATTGGAGAACTCGGATCCGATGTAGAGGACGAGAAGCTGAGGATGTAGTTATTTCAGAAAAGTTTGACCGAAGATGCCAGAGCCTGGTACGCTCAACTGGACAACTCCAAAATTCATAGGTGGGAAGATCTAGCTCATGCCTTCCTAAATCAATACAGCTTTCAGTCACACATGGCTCCAGACAGATATCAAATTACTAAAGTTAAAAAGCAGAATAGTGAATCTTTCCTTGAATATGCCCAAAAGTGGAGACGTTTGACTGCTTAAGTCATTCCATCAATGACAGAAACTGAGATGGTAATGACATTTATTGATATACAAGAAGATCCATTCTATGAAAGAGTCCTAGCAGGCATAGGGAAATCCTTCTCAGAGATAATTAAAAATGGAGAAATGGCTGAGATGGGATTAAAGTCTGGAAAGATTAAAGACCTCACTGCTCTGGAAGTAGGCTAGAAATAACAGGAATAATCCTCGGAGAGTTCATAAGAAGAAGGAAGAAGATGTATTCTTGATACTCCAAGGTCAAACTCAAAGAGGCAATCAAAACCTGCCCATTCAGAGGAAAAATTATTCCCCTTTCCAAACATTTGTACAACCTTAAAATCCTCCATTCCAAAAAGCCAGAGAGGTTAGATATCGAAGAATATTTACACCCTTTAGGGACTCACTTGAGAATAAACTCAAGCTTCTGACAGCACAGAAGAAAATTGCTCAACTCCTTCCCCCAGCTAATCCAAGTGGGAAGAATTTTGACCCAAGCAAGAAATGTGCTTACCATTCTGGGGCTCTTGGCCATGATACCCAAGAATGTTGGTCTCTAAAGCACAAGATCCAAGATATGATAAATAGTGGTGAGATTGTGGTAACAACACCAGAGCAGCCACATGATCAAGATAACCATTTGTCTCAACACAATGAGGAGGGAGTCAATATGATCAGTATGTTGAGTGGAGAAGGTTCCAAGTACCTCAAGTATGTCGGGGACTCTTCCCAAACAAGCAAGTATAGCTCTGATAAATGGGGCTATTCAAAATGTCAGTTTCTGATAAAATAAGAAATGAAGTCCATCACGGAATAGATTGGTAAACTGGTAGAACTGATGGTATACCAATATCAAGTGACTCAGCAACTGATAACTTAAGTCAGCCAGCGGAGAGAAAATCCTCCTACGCCTAAAATTCTTCTAATTGCAAAAAAGGATCACATATCGGTTCCATGAACATAAAACCAGGGCAGAAAAAATTGACAGGGAAGAAAGATTCTGATATCACAGAAAGTTTGCCTTCAAAAGAAAGTTCACTTCTTTGAATCAGCCTATGAAAGAAATTCTCCAGATGTTGATCAACGAGGGAAGATTCACAGAGCTATTACCCCTAGTGGACCCTCGATTAAAGAAGTTTAATTCATCTAAGATATGTCAATATCATTCCAACACTCTTGGTCATGATACAGAAGAGTGTTGGGGTCTTCGTCACTTAATTCAGAACCTGATTGAAAGTAGTGAACTGCTAAAAGTAAGTCAAGATAATGGCTTTCCTAATGGAGAAGAAATATTTCCTCCTTTTACATGGAGTCTGAAGGAAGTTATAGCATTCATTTCCTGTGACAAGGACATGGTTACAGTACCCATGTCAATTCAAGGAAAGGGGGATAAAGGAGGAAAGAATCCTGTGAAGGTGGCTACACCAGAATTACTGATGGTGCCATTAAGACCATAATATCCCTTAATCATCTTGAAAAGAGTCCCATGGAACTATAGGGAGAATGAGGGATCAACATCAAATCACATTGTTGTTATATCAAAGGAAAACATGTTGTATCTACCTCAACGAGTAATAAAGCCAGTCACTAAAACCAAGGGTAGAGTGCCCGAGGAGAAAATTGAAGAATTCCTTAGCAAAATGGGGCATCATAAAGACAAGGTGGTACAAAGATTAAAGGTAGCACCCCGACAGATATCCATTCTGGATTTGGTATTGCCTTTGAAAGATCACCGCAAAATCTTAATGCGAGTATTGGAAGAAGCAAATATGCCAAAAGCAGTGGATATAGAAAAGTTCCATCACTTGATAGATCACATTTTTAACAAAAATGTGATATCTTTCACTGATGATGACATACTAGTAGAAGGGACTGGTCATTGCAAGTTGCTACATATAGCAGTGATATCCTCTGAATATGTGATAGGAGGCGTGTTGATAGATAGAGGATCATCCCAGAACATCTGTCTCTATGACACTTTGGAAAGAATGAAAATCAATCCAAATCGAATTCGGAGCAGTCGTGTAGTCATAAAAGCCTTTGATGGGTCTCAACAAGATGCTGTAGGAGAAATTGAACTTCCAATGGAGATTGGTCCACATACTTTCTACATATCTTTTCAAGTGCTGAACATCACCACGAGATATAATTTAATGTTGGGAAGACTATGGATCCATATGGCAGGAGCGGTCTAGTCCACCCTTCATCAACAGGTAAAATACATCATTAATTGCAATCTAGTAATTGTAAATGCCAAACTAGAGTATTCGGTCTATATACAAAGTGATATGCCCATGATCTGCCTCGATGAAGGAGTTGAGCCAGCCAATTTTCAAGCCTTCGAAGTGAGCAACACTCACTATCGACCTATTGGGGCCACAACCTTAAAGCCAAGAGTTTCTTCTGAAGTTATATTCGTCGGTCAAGAAATGATATCCTTAGGTTTCTGTCCTGGCGAAGGGCTAGGGAAAAGTCAACAAGGAATTAAAAATCCAGTTCAGACACCTAGCCAGGAAGAAAAGACTAGATTAGGCTATTCATATGGATCAAATCACAAGAACCCGCACAAGCATCAACCGGTTCATGTATCCACTATTCTTCTACCAGATCTCACGGATGTCGGATTCTTGAAACGAACGAGGAATGCCCCTGCTTCTGTGTCAAGTATGCTGATTCCTAAGGTTAAACCGGCTAGTGAGAAAGAAATCTAGATTCCTGTTAAGGAAAAGAAGGAACGGAATGAAAGGTTCCTACAAGAAGTGCAAGACCGATTTGCAAAGTTGTATTTTCTGGCATATACTAAGGGCGATGATATCCTAGATGATGACTATTCAGAAGATCAAATCATGTTCCCTCACATAAACAGGGCTAAGGAGAATGTTCCAAAGAACAGCACAGACCCTGATGTGAATTCAGTTCTGGTCATCATCAAAAAGGAGGTGGATAACAACAACCCGTTTATCATAGCAATCAACAAAGACCTGGCCCTGGACAACTGGAGCAACACTCCTTTCATCAGTCGTAAAAGGTAAAAGGGCAGCAAAAACAAGTGCCCTTAAGTGTAGATTTATTTACTGCTTGCTTTTATTGCATAGTGCTAGCAGTTACTTTTGTCATGCTTTTATTGATCCTTTGTATGATTAAATATGTTCATATATTAAGTGAAAGCATTTTATTTTCAGGACTTCAAATTTGGATTTGTTTAGCCTTGAATATGAATTGCCAAGTCTCAGCAGTGACTACGACTTTGATGTAGAGCTGGACTTTGACTTGATGGTGATTGATCAATAGAAGATAGATGACTATGAGGTGCCTGAGGAGATCAATGAATGGGTCGAAGATAAACCCAAACCAAACCTCGATCAAACCATTACTATCAATATCGAAACCTCAAAAAATCTTAAAGAAATCCAAATAGGTAATAACCTCACCCCAAACCAAGTAAAAGACCTAATTGACCTCCTAACCAAGTTCAAGGATGTGTTTGCATGGTCACATGAAGACATGATCGGCTTGTCTACTGATATCATCAATCATCGACTGCCCATCAAAGAAGGATTCAAGCCAGTCAAATAGAAACTCAAGAGGCTGAAGCTTGAATGGAGTTTCAAAGTCAAAGAAGAAATAGTCAAGCAGTTCAAAGCAGGCATTATCATGGTGTCAACTTACCCTGAGTGGCTGTCTAATATAGTTCCTGTACCTAAGCTCGGAGGGAAGGTACGAATATGTGTGGATTACAGGTATTTAAACAAAGCATGTCTTAAAGATAACTTCCCAGTACCTTTCATCCACATACTGATAGATAATATGGCAGAATATGACATGTACTCATTTGTTGACTGCTTCGTCGGATATCATCAATTTATTGTTGCCGAAGAAGATAGGGAGAAAACAACCTTCATTACTCCCTGGGGAACCTTCTGCTATAGAAGATTGTCTTTCGGCCTTATTAATGCTGGTGCCATATATCAGCGAGCCATGATGGCCTTTTTTTATGACATGATGCACAAGGAGATAAAGGTTTATGTAGATGATATCATCGTCAAATCCAGAAAGGAAGATGATCACGCCGAACATCTTAGAAAACTATTCTAACCGGCTTCGCAAATATGACTTGAAGTTGAATCCAGCCAAGTGTGCTTTTGGTGTCAAATTTGGCATATTATTGGGATTCCTGGTAAGCAACAGAGGCATTGAGCTGGATCACGCCAATATTAAAGCCATCACTAAGATGCCTGTACCCTAAACAGAAAAGGAGATACGAGGATTTATGGGAGAATCAATTTCATAAGCAGATTCATCTCTCAATTCTATGCAACTTGTGAGACTATCGTCAAGATGTTGAGGAAAAATTCCTCTGAAAAATGAAATGAAAACTATCAAAAAGCCTTCCTCTCCATCAAGAAGCAGTTGATTGAAGCTCATATCTTGGTACCTCTAAGGGACAAAGTTCCTCTGTTAATGTACATATCAGTCAACTCGAACGCTAGGTGCTGCATGATGGGGAAGAAAGATGATAGGGGCAAGGAAAGAGCTACCTATTACCTCAGTAAGAGACTCAGCAGCGGTGAGCAGAAATACATCTTGATTGAAAAATTATGTTGTGCTTTAGCATTGGCTGCCATGAGGTTACAACATTATCTTCATGGGTAGACAACCAATCTCATATCACACATGGATCCTCTGAAGTATATATTCAGCAAGCCCATGTTAAATTACTGATTGTCCAAATGGCAATTAATCCTCCACCAATTTGACATCATCTATGTGACTCAAAAGTCTATCAGAGGTCAAGGAATTGCAGATCAATTGGCCAAAGCACCATCAGGGAATTTCGAACCCTTTGAAACTTATTTCCCAGATGATGGGATAATGACAATTCAGCAAAACCATCGAGAAGATACAGGTCAATTCTGGAAATTGTACTTCGACAGGGTTGTAAACATTGAAGGTGCAGGAGCAGGGGCAGTTCTTGTATCCGTTATGGGAGAACAGTATCTCATAGCCAACAAACTATAGTTTATCAACACCAACAACACAACCAAGTATGAAGGCTATATAATGGGATTGAAACTGGCCCAATCCATGGGTATCCAACGGTTAGCGGTCTTTGGAGATTCCGAGTTGGTAATCAAATAAACCATCGGGGCATATCACACCAAAGAATTGGATTTGCTGCCCTATTATCGGCAGGTTATCAAGATGGCTATGGAATTTTAAGAAATAGCCTTCATCCACATCCCTCGAAAATAGAAATAATTTCGCGGATGCATTGGCAACACTGGCTTCCTTGATCCACATATCTGATAGGAGGGGAATTTCTGATATCAAATTTGCCAGCCAGAAGGCACCAGCCTAAGGGAATTACATTGGAGAAGTATCAGATGAACTGCCTCCCATCAAAACGCCTTGGTACCAGGATATCAAAGAATATCTTCGAGATGGACCTACGCCCGCTGGGGAAAGTCAAGCTGAAAGAAAGCGAATCCATAAGATGGCTATGAAATTCTATTTAAGCGTAGATGCTGTAACGACCCCAAAATTCATACAATATAATTCTCATACTCGATCGTTAACAATAGCATTTTATTCTAACCTTACATCATTATTCGATAATAAAATCACTAAAAAAATGCGGAATATTTAAAACTTCTATAAATCTTTCTTTATTGCCCTAATCGCAACCTTAACATTACAAAACTTTGATTCAATTCTATTACATGAATCGCTACAACGAAAGGACTATACAAAGTTCTACATTACAATTATTATTCATACATATCGGATAACTCAACTTACAACTTAACTATGATGATACAATCAAAACATCAATTACATTTCTCATAAAATATTAGTAATCTTCTTGAATATTGATCTCTACAATTCACTAAGCACATATCATTACCTTGCATCCTTGACCTGCAAAAATGATTATTTGCAAGAGTGAGCTCGACAACTCAGCAAGACCTAATAGTTTTCATGCATCACATAGCACATAATAACATGCTCAACATACATCTCACAAATATTAAAGTAACATGGCATACATGCTTTAATCACATAACAAATATAAAGATTGAGTTCCTTACTCAATTAACATTCTTAAATCAATTAATGTAGTCATAAATTGACTTTAACATTTCATGTTTGCAACATATATAACATAGCATGCTCTTTGCAATACATTTTAAAACAGTTCATAATATCATCAAGTTCACATAGAAAATAGGAATCGAAAGACTTGTCTAGCTCGTAGATTACCAATTACCGAAAAATAGCTTAATATAATCTGCTTCATGGTCCTACATAACGTATTACCATACGCGTAAATTATTAGTCTCATAGCAACGCTTAGCAATCGCTTAAGTGAATTCTAATTTACACTTTCTAATTCTCTTCTATTTACTCGTTTGACACTCACTATCAAATCATATGTATAATTAACAATGTTAGTTAATTATCATATAGTTAATCCTCATCGTTAGTTAACCAATCTAGGTTAACACATTCCTCATTAACTAATACGTTAATACTTAATTACCACGTAACTAATCACATCACACAATCATATTATATTTCACATAATTAATCAATTAATAATTACATACTCATATTAAATTATAATTAAATAAATTATAATTTAAACATCCACTTTAATTATAATTAATCAATTATAATTACATCTTATGTTAATCAAATTATAATTACACAATTTATAATTTAATTTAAACCATTACCTTAATAATAATTAATCAAATTATAATTAAACAAATTATAATTTATAATTAATCGAACTACATCATGCATTAACATATTATAATTTAAATTAAACAATTACTTAGATTATAAATAATCAATTTCAATTCATGCACTCATTAAATTATAATTAAATAAATTATAATTTAAATTATAAATTCACCTTAATTATAATTATTCTAAATTATAATCACATTTTAAGTTATAATTACACAAAATATACTTCAAGTTAAACATTACTTTGATTAAAATCAATCAAACGCAATTCATTATAATTTAATAAATTATAATTTAAATTAAACCTTTACTATAATTATTCATATTATATTTTACCAATCTAATATATTAGAAATCATTTAGCATGTTAATGTAAGTCTAATATGTTATCGCATCGCACATTAGGTTAACTTTCATACTCCAAACAAAATACATAAAAATTAAAGCGTTGAAATTTTCTGCATACCCCCTGCCGGGGCGGGGGTTTTCCTCTTGAAAGGCCCGTCGGGGCGGGTCCCTGCAGGGTCGGCAGACAAGCACGAGACCTGTGCAGAGAAAAAGTCAATTTGGCTTAATTCTCCACGCTAAATTCCAGTTTCAGTCAATACAACTCATATCAATTTGATAGAAAACATAAACTTAAAGCTTCTAACATGTTTTAACACATTAAATCCTTAAAACACATAATTTTAAAACAATCAATTCTATGATATTCATAGAAAAACCATTGAAAAGTGTTCTTGATGAAATTGAACACTGTAGTTTATTTTTAAACAGAAATACATAATTCAAAACTTGTTTGAATTCGTTTATAAACATGTTATCATCATCTAACCTCAATTTACACAATCAAATCATAATTTTTGATTTCAAATAGGCCAATTATAAAACTATTTCACTATGACTTTTGATGAACATGAAATTCTTCATGTTCATCATATATATACAAATTACCCAACTAAATTATCATACAATTCAATTATAAGCATCTATTATCACAATAGAATTTCATACATAACATATATATCTCCAAAATCATAAGTTTTCATGAATATTCATATTTTCATGAAACTAAAACTTGAATCACGTAAAGCAATTCTTAAAACTCTCAAGTTAGAGATTATACCTTTTGTTTTGTTTATTGGAACGAAGGGGATGATGCTATCTCAAGCTTCCTTCCCGCTTCTTCTTCTTTCTCTCTTCTTCCTCTTCCTCTTCCTCTCTTCTTCTTCCTTTTCTCGCTAACTCTAGGTTCTCTGTATTTCTTTCTAACACAGACTAACCTTGTTTTGTTCTTTTAACCAACGTATATACAAAATATACATATAACATATATACATAATAATGTAACTTACAATATTAATGTATATAATAAATCCTATACTAATTACAATTAAAATAGAGGTTACACCTTTGAATTTTAAATGCCCAAAGGCTTGTTTGGCCAAAAATAGTTTATTTTTTAAAAACAGATTTTTTGTAGTTAAGGCCCCGTTTGGCAAAACGGATTTAAAACGGTGCAAGGGCCTTGTTTGGGAAAACGATTTTAAAAACTCCTTTAATAAATCCTTTAACACATATTCTTAATGTTATCCTTTAACTAATTAAATCCTAACTCTAATTTAATTAATTAAAAATTAACATCAATTATCACACAAATATTGTAACATAATTATAATTACTTGCTAATTATAATTGCATGCAACACTCAGCACATTACTCATCTAATTTAATTATCTGAATTAAATTAGAACTATAACATAAAATCATTATATATTAATTAAATTAAATATTAAATATCTATTTAATTAATATATTGTACTTAATTAAATTACTCCATAATCAACACATAATTTATTTAACTCAATAAATAAATTAATTAAAATATTTATTTAATTCAATAAATATATAAATTCTCTTTACACCAAATCACATATATCACAATATATGACACGTATACACATACTCAAACTCAAAACATGTGATGCCCCCAAATCCGGGTTCTCTAACCTCGGGTTTGGTGCTCACGATCCATCATTCAGATCACATCTAACTAGCCATACATTAATGAAAAATATCATTCATAACATTACTTAATACAACTTATATCAATATCCCAGGTTAACTAACCTTGACATAACTTACATACCCTTATGTAACCAAAAGGTTTACATAATTAATTTACATAATATAACATAATCATTAACAGTTGACAAGAACTACTCCTGAGCCTTACCTTTGCCTTTGTCCCTGTTAGAACCTTCTGCTACTTCGGCATTAGCTGAAATGTTGTATTTAAGCAAGGGTAAGCAACGAGTTTGCTCAACAAGTTAAAGTATACAAATAAAGGATATATATCAATAATAGAATAGTCTAACTTCTATAGAACTTCAACAATAATCAAAGGATTTCAAAGTAGCTGAATAATAACTCAATCACAATAATAAAACTTTTTCAAATTCCATACTGAATAACATATCAAGGATGAAAGAGTAAAATTCTTTCAAAGGTTCAATAATATTCAAGTGAATATGAAGAATTAACAATACTGCAACATTATTTAATAAAGTGGGATATACCCAGATTTTATGCTAAGTGATCACAAAAGGATCATGAACTAATAGAGGAATTATTAGTTATTAGAACTAAATTACCTCAAGAATATAAGTTAGTTATAAAAACTAAACTATACTCTTCTGCAAGTACCTGGAGCGGCCAACTCCTTTGTACCCTATATTATGCATAATACTCAATAATAGCGCATAGGTCGATTTACGACAATAAAGTTTGCTCATCTCAGTCTTACATCACGAGTCTGTACCACAACATTATGGTTTGGATTACTTTTAAAGAAATACTATGATTTCAACATATAATATCAATATTGATCTAGCCGAAATCAATGGCATAGTTCTTCCAATAATAAATCAGTTCATAAGATATAGAACGTTTTATGCTGCAACAAATATTTGTCTTGCCAAAACAATTAGCTGAGACAAGACTTATAAACAGTTCAAATAATAGAACAAGAATTAATTGCACTACGTGCGAATAACAACAATCATTATAGATGTGAATAACTATCAATAATTATTCACTACCATGCTTGAAAAATAGTAACTCAAGTTGAGTTAGGAAACTTGCCATCTTCGTTGATTACTGCTACGCAATTTAAGTTAAACTTCTTTTGTAAGACCTATCATTAATAAGATCGATCTCTTAGTTAGAATCACATATCTTACTCATTGCAATTTATCTAACAAGTAATTACGTAATCAATCATTAAGGAGTACAACTATACTACCTTAACACTTATTCATTCATTTATAAGTTCTTAATATAACTTGATAAACTATTTATGACTTCAGAAGACTTATTAGATCATCTCAGTTTCTATTTCAGCAAGCTAAAACAAAACTGACTTCTCTTTCTACCCTTTTCAGTTTCTCATTTCAGTAACCTGAAATGTTCATTTCAGGAAGCTGAAATACACTATTCACGAAAATACAAAATCAGCTTATTATTTTTTCACCTTTTGGCCAATCATATATACATATATTCCATACACAAAAAGTATTTTTCTAGAATTTTTCAACTTACTTAAGTATTTTCCAAAAATCCATTTCTAGTTAATTCCTTAAAAAAATACTTACCTCACACTTAACTCCAGAAATTCCCAACTCTTGGCGGGATCTTACATGTGTTAACTTGAGCTTCCAGTTTAAATTTCAAGGCCATCGGAATTATAGAACTCCGGTAATAGCGATTTCTGTCGGGAAATACCAAAAATTGAAATAGTCATAACTTGCTCATTTTAGATCGGAATGAGCTCATTTTTGGACACAACCTACTTTGTCTCATATATGTTCATTCCCCAAAAGGTCGGAATTTATTTCATAAAATTAGTGGCCGAAATTTCCCTTAAAATTTCTGGGCAGCCTACTTTTAGGCGTTTTTTAGATTTTGCTTCCTTTGCTAAATCTAGTCCATACGAAAATCTATAATTCCTTTTTCTGTGATTCCATAAGGAAAAGTTAGAAGACTTGTATATCTAACTCCAGAAATTGACCTCACTCAAAAATTCACAGTAGAATGAGAGATATGGTCATTTCCATATCATACTTTGTTTTTCCAAAAATCTGTTTTTCAACTTTTGGTGATTTTTAAGAAAACTTCTATATTTTCACATAAAACCAACATATCTCATCATAATACTTAAAATAACTCATATACTCATGGATATAACATGATCAATGATCTAGTTCACCAAATAATCATCAAACACAAGTTTAAACACAACAAAAGCTAAGAAAAATTTGATTTTCTTACTTTTGAAAAACATAATTCATATTTCACACTTTAAATCTAACTTTTGATCCACAAAAGGGTTCAATCTATACATGAAACACTTTTAAACATTTGGATCTAAGGTTTTTAACCTCAAGATCAAAACTTCATACTATCAACAATCAAATCAAAATAAAAAAAGAATTTAATCTATATAGAAATCCTTATACCTTCTCTTGATTCCTCTTTTTCTTCTTTCTAATACTTAGATTAGGACTATAAAACTTGAAAGAATTCGCTCTCTCTCTTTCCTCCCTCTTGTCCGAACTCCCTCTATATTCTTTCTCGCTCTCTTGGTTGCTTAGTTAGCTAAGTTAGGAAATTGAAAAGAGGAAAGAGAAAATGAAAAGAATATAATTTTGTTAGTAGATATATTTGTTATATCTAATCTACCAAGCTCATATTCTTCCTCTCTCTCACACCCAAATATTCGGCCAAGTGGCTTCCCTTATCCCTTCAATATCTAAATCATATCTTTACAAAATCTAGCAAATCCTTCCCATATCTTCCTTTTCTCTCTCACAATCTTAGCAAATCTAATCCTATATCTTGCCAAATATCTCCATATCTTTTCATATCTTCAAAATATCTTCCCATATCTTCCTTTTCTCTCTCACAATCTTAGCAAATCTAATCCTATATCTTGCCAAATATCTCCATATCTTCCAAATATCTTCCAAATATCTTCCCATATCTTCCTTTTCTCTCTCACAATCTTAGCAAATATCTCCATATATCTTCCTATCTTTCTTTCTATATAATTCGGCCACATGGCCCTTTTCATCCACTCCATTTTTGATTTATTAAATGTTTTATATAATGACAATAATGCCCCTCCATTAGTGAATTTAAATTGGGCCAAGCTTGGGCTTTTATTTCTTTTTGTGCTTGCACTTCGTATTCTTTTGCCTACTAATTAAAATGAGCTTGGGCTCCTCCACCAAATAAATTGGGTTATTTGTATATTTGCCCTTTACATATAATATTGGGCTAGCTCAACAATTTAATTGTTATTAAATCAAATTACCTACAAGCCTCAATGCTCAAATAATCAATTGGGCTACAAATTAATTCTTTGGGCCCTAAAATCAACTTAATACCGTACTCTTAATTTATATCTTACCCTAATCATTTAGTTAAGGTTTCCATTACACACCTTAGCAAGTTAATTCTTTACTAAAATATCTTTAATTTCATATCCCAATTAGACTTGCTTTACTTAGGTTATAAAATTAATTAATAGAGATGTATAAAATAAATCTCTTAGGGTTAGTATATATTTTTAAATACTATCATTCTCACATATTATAACCCTTAAGTTATTTAATTATTATACCTAATGTATATATTAGGTCACATAACTTTATCCTTAATTCTCTTTATATACAAAATAATTTGTATACACCTTACATAATGCACATTTATTCCATCACATACATAATTCTCATATGTCATAACATATTCCCCTAGTGTATTAACTTAATAGCTCTAATTAGCTTAATAAGTTATAAACACTAACATATTCATCAATACAATTATTATAACTGTATTTTCTACCGAATCCCTATCCGTAACTAAGGTTAGGGTTTCTATTCTCTGTTAAACAAAATTGTACTCATATTTCTCAGTCAATACACAGTTTGACCACTTTACTAAACTCGTATCACAGATACTCAGCAAAATATTGATAATCAATATCAATATTAAATAAAAAATATTATTCAAAAAAAATTTGAATTATGTGAAATTCTGGGTTCTCACATTCTCTCCTCCTTATAAGGATTCTGTCCTCGGAATCACCGCTTTCTTATTCTCTACAATCTTTTAAAGTTGTATCATCAATTTATTTATTTCTATCTATGCGTAATACCAGCCTGTAACTCATAAACCAATTATGTAACTCGAATATGTAAAGGAATAGTATCTCGTAGTGATATCTATCAATTAAATAGTACACAGTTATATTATTAGGTGAAATCTTTACGTGTCACCACTTCCTTTGTAGCCACTGCATCTTGAACTGTCATGTTAAACGTGCGCGCTGTCGGTCTTCCCGGCTAAGCAGGTCCTTTGATCGCCACTGTTCCACTGCTAGTTCCTCTATTGTTGCTTCCCCTCTCTACATTCTTCATTGGACAGTTACGAATTTGATGTTCTAACGATCCACACAAGAAACAACCTTGTATCTTCTTTGGACTTGGACAATTTGGGGAGATGTGTCCCTCTTGTCGACAGTTGAAACACACTATTTTTCCCTTCAAACACACTCCCGAATGATTTTTATCGCAATTCGCACACGGCTCACCTTTCTTCCTACTATCTACTAACTTATCTCTAGATTGGGTATTGTCCTTCCACTTCCGCTTATTGGTGTTACTTCCTCCACTACTACCTCCTTCATTCGTCTTTTTCTTCTTCTCTTGATGATACC
Organism: Panax stipuleanatus; assembly: GCA_020205555.1. Classification (NCBI taxonomy): domain Eukaryota; kingdom Viridiplantae; phylum Streptophyta; class Magnoliopsida; order Apiales; family Araliaceae; genus Panax; species Panax stipuleanatus. The sequence goes on from CM035120.1 coordinate 35,484,421, forward strand.
TTAACACAGCTTAACTTCCTCCTTCGGCGATGATTGCTTTTTCCAACAGGGCCGAAAATGTCTTAATCTGCAACATAGCTACCTTGTTATATATCCCTGGCTTCAGTCCATTCTCAAACCTTCGCGCCTTTCGTACCTCAGTGTCCACCTGATGCGGAACGAATCTCGCTAGTTCGTTGAATTTGGCGGAGTATTTTGCAACCGACATACTCTTCTGCTTTAATTCTAAGAAGTTTACCTCCATTCTTGCTTGCATACTTTCTGAGAAATAATTCTCAAAAAATAATTCCTTAAACCTTGTCCAGGTTACTACTACTGTTCCGGCTCTAGCCTTGTTTGTCTCCCACCAGTAATTCGCCTCACCCTTCATCAAATAGGTAGCAAAATTTGTCTTTTGCTCCTCCGCTACTCTAGCAATGATAAAAGCTTTCTCCATCTCCTTTACCCATGTTTGGGCTTCTATAGGGTCAGTGGTTCCCTTGAATTCTGGCGGTCCTACAGCTTTAAAGTCTTTAAAGTTATCTAATCGATTAGCTGGTCGATTTCTTGGTGCTGGGGCTCTAGTTTGCATAGCTTGAGCTAGCATGTCTACAAAGTTCTGCATTGGGTCTGCTTGACCTCCTTCATTATTCACTGACGGTTCCTCCCTTTGGTTACAGTTTTGTCGTCTTGGCGGCATTATCTGATGAAATAAAAAATTACATTAATACTTTGTCTTTATGCCACATCTTATTAGTAGTATACAAAATTTTAAACTTAAAACAATTTCAGCTTGCTAGATTAACTAATTCAGCTTACTGAATTATCAAATTCTTCAAATTAAAATTTAATTATTTATTCAGACATATAATCATATCATTGCGTTTATATTCATATTCATGCAAATTGCACATAGTACTTTTCAGTACATAGCGCATACTGCTACAAACAATTACTATCCCTTTGTGACAAAAGTCGGGATTCATTACTACAACTTTACACAAAAAGTTGAGACATACAAAAGTTATCTTGATATATATACAAAAGAAAATATTATACTCCAAAAGATTATACTCCTCACACTTAATCTTTCTTCCGTCCATTTCCTCCACTTGTCTTCGTCTTAGGATAATTCTTAACCCTATGACCCCTTCCACCACATGCAAAATATCCTCCTTTCTTTAGTTTAGGACAATTTGGTGATAGATGTCCTTCCTGACCACAAATGTAACACACATTCTTACCCCTCATACATTCCCCCGAATGGTTCTTTCCACACTTGCCATGTGCTTGTTTCTTATTTGAATGCAAATTCCCTGAGTTGTTGTCACTGTCGTTGTTCCTTTTCCTTTTATTACCCTTCTTTTTCTTACTTACATCTTTAGATGATACACTGCACTCAACCCTCCTTCTATCGACTTGTGCCTTTAGATTATTTCGTTCTTCTGTCATCTCGCGTAATGCCCTTTCTGTCTTCCATAATTCCTCCAGGAGAAGTACTTTAGTCCTTAAATCTTGAACCTCCGCAGATGCTTGACCTTCTTCAATTACTACTCTACCTTTTTTCCCATCTCTGATCTTTGTTTCTGGCTCCACCTTAGTTTCTTTGGAATATACTTCTTCCTCTTCATTCAGCTCCATCTCGGGGTATTCGTCATTATCGCTACCTAGATTTACTGCAGGTTCGTCTCTTAAAACTTTCTAAACTGACTCACTTTGAGCTGGTACCTCGGCTAGTGGCATTGGTGCAGCTGCTAACATTTCCGTAACCATCTCATCATCTCCTGACATCCTGTCATCAATTTTAAATAACTTCATTAGTACATCACTATCAAACACAACCCATAAACACTAAGTGTCCACATATCTTACTATTGATGAACTTTCCCAATCCATCACTTAGAACTCTAAATGAGTTTTCTCTATCCTTCTTATGGTTATATTCCTAAGGCCTTTTCCCCCACCTAAGGTTTATAACCAACTACATTCATACCAACTTGTGACGCCCCCAAATCTGGGTTCTCTAACCTCGGGTTTGGTGCTCACGATCCATCATTTAGATCACATCTAACTACCCTTACATTAATGAAAAACATCATTCATAACATTACTTAATACAACTTATATCAATATCCCAGGTTAACTAACCTTGACATAACTTACATACCCTTATGTAACCAAAAGGATTACATAATTAATTTACATAATATAACATAATCATTAACAGTTGACAATAACTACTATTGAGCCTTGCCTTTGCCTTTGTCCTTGTTAGAACCTTCTGCTACCTCGGCATTAGCTGAAATGTTTTATTTAAGCAAGGGTGAGCAATGAGTTTGCTCAGCAAGTTAAAGTATACAATAAAGGATATATAGCAATAATAGAATAGTCTAACTTCTATAGAACTTCAACAATAATAAAAGGATTTTGAAGTAGCTGAATAATAACTCAATCACAATAATAAAACTTTCTCGAATTCCATACTGAATAACATATCAAGGATGAAAGAGAAAAATTCTTTCAAAGGTTCAATAATATTCAAGTGAATATGAAGAATTAACAATAATGCAACATTATTCAATAAAGTGGGATATACCCAGATTTTATGCTAAGTGATCACAAAAGGATCATGAACTAATAGATGAATTATTAGTTATTAGAACTAAATTACCTCAAGAATATATGTTAGTTATAAAAACTAAACTATACTCTTCTGCAAGTACCTGGAGCGGCCAACTCCTTTGTACCTCTATATTATGCATAATACTCAATAATAGCTCATAGGTCGATTTACGACAATAAAGTTTGTTCATCTCAGTCTTACATCACGAGTCTGTACCACAACAATATGGATTGGATTACTTTCAAAGAAATACTATGATTTCAACATATAATGTCAATATTGATCTAGCCGAAATCAATGTCATAGTTCTTCCAATAATAAAACAGTTCATAAGATATAGAACATTTCATGCTGTAACAAATATTTTTCTTGCCAAAACAATTAACTGAGACAAGACTTATAAACAGTTCAAATAATAGAATAAGAATCAATTGCACTACGTGCGAATAACAACAATCATTATAGATGTGAATAACTATCAACAATTATTCACTACCATGCTTGAAAAATAGTAACTCAAGTTGAGTTAGGAAACGTGCCTTCTTCGTTGATTACTACTACGCAATTTAAGTTAAACTTCTTTTGTAAGACCTATCATTAATAAGATCGATCTCTTAGTTAGCATCACATATCTTACTCATTACAATTTATCTCACATGTAATTACGTAATCAATTATTAAGGAGTACAACTATACTACCTTAACACTTATTCATTCATTTATAAGTTCTTAATATAACTTGATAAACTATTTATGACTTCAGAAGACATATTAGATCATCTCAGTTTCTATTTCAGCAAGCTAAAACAAAAGTGACTTCTCTTTCTGACCTTTTCAGTTTCTCATTTCAGTAACCTGAAATGTTCATTTCAGGAAGCTGAAATACACTATTCACGAAAATATAAAATCAACTTATTATTTTTTCATCTTTTGGCCAATCATATATACATATATTTCATACACAAAAAGTATTTTTCTGGAATTTTTCAACTTACTTAAGTATTTTCCAAAAATCCATTTCTAGTTAATTGCCTTAAAACAATAACTACCTCACGCTTAACTCCAGAAATTCCCAACTCTTCGCGGGATCTTACACGTGTTAACGTGAGCTTCCAATTTAAATATCAAGGCCATCGAAGTTATAGAACTCCGGTTATAGCGATTTCCGTTGGGAAATCCCAAAAATTAAAATAGTAATAACTTGCTCATTTTAAATCAGAATGATCTCATTTTGGGACACAACCTACTTTGTCTCATATATTTTCATTTCCCAAAAGGCCGGAATTTATTGCATAAGATAAGTGGCCGAAATTACCCTTAAAATATCCGGACAGCCTACTTTTAGGCATTTTTCAGATTTTGCTTCCTTTGCTAAATCCAGTCCATACGAAAATATATAATTCCTTTTTCAGTAATTCCACAAGAAAAAGTTAGAAGACTTGTATATCTAACTCTAGAAATTGACCACACTCAAAAATTCACAGTAGAATGAGAGATATGGTCATTTCCATATCATACTTCGTTTTTCCAAAAATCTATTTTTCAACTTTTGATGATTTTTAAGAAAACTTCTATATTTTCACATAAAACCAACAAAAGTCATCATAATACTTAAAATAACTCATATACTCATGGATATAACATGATTCATGATCTAGTTCACCAAATAATCATCAAACACAAGTTTAAACACAACAAAAGCTAAGAAAAATTTGATTTTCTTACTTTTGAAAAACATAATTCATATTTCACACTTTAAATCTAACTTTTGATCCACAAAAGGGTTCAATCTATACATGAAACACTTTTAAACATTTGAATCTAAGGTTTTTAACCTCAAGATCAAAACTTCATACTATCAACAATAAAATCAAAATAAAAAAGAAATTTAATCTATATAGAAATCCTTATACCTTCTCTTGATTCCTTTTTTTCTTCTTTCTAATACTTAGATTAGGACTATGAAACTTGAAAGAATTCTCTCTCTCTCTTTCCTCCCTCTTGGCCGAACTCCCTCTATATTCTTTCTCTCTCTCTTCGTTGCTTAGTTAGCTAAGTTAGGAAATTGAAAAGAGGAATGAGAAAATGAAAAGAATATAATTTGGTTAGTAGATAAATTTGTTATATCTAATCTACTAAGCTCATATTCTTCCTTTCTCTCACACCCAAATATTCGGCCAAGTGGCTTCCGTTATCCCTTCAATATCTAAATCATATCTTTACCAAATCTAGCAAATCTTTCCCATATCTTCCTTTTCTCTCTCACAATCTTAGCAAATCTAATCATATATCTTGCCAAATATCTCCATATCTTTTCATATCTTCCAAATATCTTCCCATATCTTCCTTTTCTATTCACAATCTTAGCAAATCTAATTCTATATCTTGCCAAATATCTCCATATCTTTTCATATCTTCCAAATATCTTCTCATATCTTCTTTTCTCTCTCACATTTTTAGCAAATATCTCCATATATCTTCCTATCTTTCTTTCTATATAATTTGGCCACATGGCTCTTTTCATCCACTCCATTTTTGATTTATTAAATGTTTTATATAATGACAATAATGCCCCTCCATTAGTGAATTTAAATTGGGCCAAGCTTGGGCGTTTATTTCTTTTTGGGCTTGCATTTCTTATTCTTTTGCCTACTAATTAAAATGAGCTTGGGCTCCTCCACCAAATAAATTGGGTCATTTGTATATTTGCCCTTTACATATAATATTGGGCTAGCTCAACAATTTAATTGTTATTAAATCAAATTACCTACAAGCCTCAATGCTCAAATAATCAATTGGGCTACAAATTAATTCTTTGGGCCCTAAAATCAACTTAATCCCACACTCTTAATTTATATCTTACTCTAATCATTTAGTTAGGGTTTGCATTACACACCTTAGCAAATTAATTCTTTACTAAAATATCTTTAATTTCATAACCCAATTAGACTTGCTTTACTTAGGTTATTAAATTAATTAATAGAGATGTATAAAATAAATCTCTTAGGGTTAGTATATATTTTTAAATACTATCATTCTCATATATTATAACCCTTAGGTTATTTAATTATTATACCTAATGTATATATTAGGTCACATAACTTTATCCTTAATTCTCTTTATATACAAAATAATTTGTATACACCTTACATAATGCACATTTATTCAATCACATACATAATTCTCATATGTCATAACATATTCCCCCAGTGTATTAACTTAATAGCTCTAATTAGCTTAATAAGTTATAAACACTAACATATTCATCAATACAATTATTATAACTGTATGTTCTACCGAATCCCTATCCGTAACTAAGGTTAGGGTTTCTATTCTCTATTAAACAAAATTATACTCATATTTCTTAGTCAATACACAGTTTGACCACTTTGCTAAACTCGTATCACAGATACTCAGCAAAATATTGATAATCAATATTAAATAATAAAAAATTATTCAAAAAAAATTTGAATTATGTGAAATTCTGGGTTCTCACAAAACATCTCATAATAAGAATTTTATTTATTAAATTTTCATTTATAATTCTTAAAAATTCGGGATGTCACATCCTTCCCTCCTTATAAGGATTCCGTCCTCGGAATCAACGAAACCTCCCTTACTTGGTTTTCACAAATTCTCTTTCATAATTTTATTGTTGAATAACTTTAACACATTATCTTAACGACATTTATATAAACTACACATATATTTCTACTAAATTCACCTCTTCAACATGGTTAAGGTTTTATTACAAAACCTTCAATCAAACAATATCATATATTCAAATATAATATATCTTCTTTAACTCATTCATTTCCTTTCTAAGGATCATTACTATATATTCTACTCGTAGAATTCATATACTACATAATTCACCATCTATAATTATTCGGGTTATTACATTCACCCCTTATTCTAAGAATTTCGTCCTCAAAATTTTAATATATCAATCTATCAAAATAGATTTTACGTTAATCTTTATTCACTAGATAAATACGTTCTACAACTACTTCTTTCTAAGGAATATTTTTCTTACTACATTCTCCTTCAGAATAATAAGAATCTTCCACAATTGCTCAATAATTGGGAAGCTATATAAATAAGTTAGGAATTTAAAAGATTCCAAATCATACTGAGTGGTCGCAAGACCTTGAACTTATTTTTAGGCTTACAGTGCTTCACCCCCGGTACTTCACACTATAAAACCGCATCGGTACTCTAGGTGGCCAGCCTATCTTACCCCTACGTCGGGCCCAAACGTAGTACATCGTAACGACTATATGCGTTACACTAGGAACTATTGTCTCCGATAACATGTCCCCTTTTATAGGATTGTTCACCTCAGCTTCTTAACATCTGAATCTGCACCAAAACAATTTGGTTTGGCATAGTTTGACCAAGAACGCTCGAATTTCATAAACATCTTTCAATATTTGTCTAGCTGAATCAAGTAGCATAGACTTCTAGCAATAATTCAGACATCAATCGAAATATATATATATATATATATATATATATATATTTAACCAACTCAATCAAAATTTATTTATTTTTTGTTTAAAGAAACTAAAAGTAAATAAATCTTTTTTTTTCTTAGGAAATTAATTTATTTTTTTTACGAAAGTAAAATAATAAGTAAATCTTTTCATAATATCCTGATACCGCACCGTAGTAATGATACGTTGAGGATTCCGTCATTACATGACGTCGTAATACTACATCATACCATAGTGGGCTGACGATCATACGATCACATCCAACACTAGGTTTAATTGCATTGATAACTTCCTCGATTGTTTTTACACCATATCAAATGATGCATATGAAATACATTTTGAAGATTTAAAATCATTTTGTCCAGCTGAAGCAATTAGCATAGACATGTGAATAATAGTACTATTTTAAAAATTCATTGGTTCCATCATTGATCCAATATTTTTTAAGAAAACAGAAGTGCAACATCAGCACGAAGTTAAAAAATTCAAAAATCTAGCAAAGCTAGGATATTTAGAATATAAAACTTTCTCCATCAATTAAATCTTTACTCCATCATTACTAAATCATTCTATCTATCTTAACAACATCAATGCTTTCTATTCCATAACCTTTCTATACCCAGTATAGTTCATCGAACTTACCACACTTTGGAAGTTCAGGAACTTGCCACAATAATATGAGTTTAAGAACTTGTCATAGCAATACGTAGTCGAAGAACTGATCAAAGACTGTCCATATGCCTAGGGGTTCGAAACATACATACGATTATGAGTCACGAACTTACCACAAGTATGAGTTTTAAGAACTCGCCTAACCTTAAGATCATCTAATCTAATCTCTATGACTCTAACTATCAAATATAAACATGGGACAAGAATCACCTTATCACCATATATATATCGATAGCGCGACACCAACATTCCAATGATTATCAATATGATAAACCAAGTGTACGCACAAAATCCCTGCCCATACAGAGGTTTGTACAACTCAGCCACCACATGAGTCCTCAATTGAAATTCCACTTAACTCTATCTTACTTATAACTTATCGCTCTATACTCGATACAGACTTCTGTATCTCATCATTTATAACTCCTCATGAGTTAATCTCGTACTATCTCATAGTGCATTCTCGTTATAGTCTCAAACTATAACTATTCAATCATTAAAGACCATCTGTCTTTCAACTTTAAAAAGATCACGCTGTGATCTTATTCTATAATCATCTCCCTTATGATTCTTTTAATATCTCCTTATCGTTTGTTTTACAATCTTGTATTCTTTTCCTTTCATCATGACATATCATGATCTTATTATGCTATTAAACTTATAGACTTTGTCTATTCATCGTTATTCATCATCTTAATTATTGGAGTTAGGCAACTCCTGATTCTTATCTCTATATCTCTTCAAGATTCTTCTTTGAATCTTCTTGTTTATTAAACAACTCTTCCTTTAAGAAATTTCTAATTCATTCACATAGCTAAATATTTTATTCGACTTTTATTCCTCGTCATTCTAATCTTCTTCTTATAAAATTTCTAGGACTTAACTCATCCTATACATCTACGTATGTGAAAAGAATCACCTTTTCATTAAACGTAACTTAAACTTAACTTCTTATTCTCTAAGGTCATAGCCTAAGGTACTCTTACCTAAGGTGTACAACCTACAGCTTTGATACAAATTGTAACGACCCCAAAATTCATACAATATAATTCTCATACTCGATCGTTAACAATACCACTTTATTCTAACCTTACATCATTATTCGATAATAAAATCATTAAAAAAATGCGGAATATTTAAAACTTCTATAAATCTTTCTTTATTGCCCTGAATCGCAACCTTAACATTACAAAACTTTGATTCAATTCTATTACATGAATCGCTACAACGAAAGGACTATACAATGTTTTACATTACATTTATTATCCATACACATCGGATAACTCAACTTACAACATAACGATGATGATACAATCAAAACATCAATTACATTTCTCATAAAACATTAGTAATCTTCGTGAATACTGATCTCTACAATTCACTAATGCACATATCATTACCTTGCATCCTTGACCTACAAAAATGATTATTTGCAAGAGTGAGCTCGACAGCTCAGCAAGACCTAACAGTTTTCATGCATCACATAGCACATAATAACATGCTCAACATACATCTCACAAATATTAAAGTAACATGACATACATGCTTTAATCACATAACAAATATAAAGATTGAGCTTTTTACTCAATCAACATTCTTAAATCATTCAATGTAGTCATAAATTGACTTTAACATTTCATGCTTGCAACATATATAACATAGCATGCTCTTTGCAATACATTTTAAAACAGTTCATAATATCATCAAGTTCACATAGAAAATAAGAACCGAAAGACTTGCATAGCTCGTAGATTACCAATTATCGAAAAATAGCTTAATATAATCTGCTTCATGGTCCTACATAACGTATTACCATACGCATAAATTATAAGTCTCATAGCAACACTTAGCAATCGATTAAGTAAATTCTGATTTACACTTTTTAATTCTCTTCTATTTACTCGTTTGACACTCACTATCAAATCATATGTATAATTAACAATATCAGTTAATTATCACATAGCTAATCTTCATCGTTAGTTAACCAATCTAGGTTAACTTATTCCTCATTAACTAATACATTAATACTTAATTACCACGTAACTAATCATATGATATTTCACATAATTAATCAATTAATAATTACATAATCACATTAAATTATAATTAAATAAATTATAATTTAAACATCCACTTTAATTATAATTAATCAATTATAATTACATCTTATGTTAATCAAATTATAATTACATAATTTATAATTTAATTTAAATCATTACCTTAATAATAATTAATTAAATTATAATTAAACAAATTATAATTTATAATTAATCGAACTACATCATGTATTAACATATTATAATTTAAATTAAACAATTACTTAGATTATAAATAATCAATTTCAATTCATGCACTCATTAAATTATAATTAAATAATTTACAATTTAAATTATACATTCACCTTAATTATAATTATTCCAAATTATAATCACATATAATAAGTTATAATTACACAAATTATACTTCAAGTTAAACATTTACTTTGATTAAAATCAATCAAACGCAATTCATTATAATTTAACAAATTATAATTTAAATTAAACCTTTATTATAATTATTCATATTATATTTTACCAATATAATATATTAGAAATTATTTAGCATGCTAATGTAAGTCTAATATGTTATCGCATCACACATTAGGTTAACTTTCATATTCCAAACAAAATCTATAAAAATTAAAGCGTCGAAATTTTCTACACACCCCCTACCGGGGCAGGGGTTTTCCTCTTGACAGGCCCGCTGGGGCGGGCCCCCTGCAGGGTCAGCAGACAAGCTCAAGACCTGTGCAGAAAAAAAGTCAATTTGGCTTAATTCTCCCCTCCAAATTCTAGTTTCAGTCAATACAACTCATATCAATTTGATAGAAAACATAAACTTAAAGCTTCTAACATGTTTTAACACATTAAATCCTTAAAACACATAATTTTAAAACAATTAATTCCATGATATTCATAGAAAAACCATTGACAAGTGTTCTTGATGAAATTGAACACTATAGTTTATTTTTAAACCGAAATACATAATTCAAAACATGTTTGAATTCGTTTATAAACATGTTATCATCATCTAACCTCAATTTACACAATCAAATCATAATTTTTGATTTCAAATAGGCCAATTATAAAACTATTTCACTATAACTTTTGATGAACATGAAATTCCTCATATTCATCATATATATACAAATTACCCATCTAAATTATCATACAATTCAATTATAAGCATCTATTATCACAATAGAATTTTATATATAACATATATATCCCCAAAATCAAAAGTTTTCATGAATATTCATATTTTCATGAAACTAAAACTTGAATCACGTAAAGCAATTCTTAAAACTCTCAAGTTAGAGATTATACCTTTTGTTTTGCTCATTGGAACGAATGGGATGATGCTATCTCAAGCTTCCTTCCCTCTTCTTCCTCTTCCTCTCTTCTTCTTCCTTTTCTCTCTAACTCTAGGTTCTCTGTATTTCTTTTTAACACAGACTAACCCTTATTTTGTTCTTTTAACCAACGTATATACAAAATATACATATAACATATATACATAATATGTAACTTACAATATTAATGTATATAATAAATCCTATACTAATTACAATTAAAACAGAGGTTACACCTTTGAATTTTAAAAGCCCTAAGAATTGTTTGGCCAAAAATATTTTATTTTTAAAAAACAGGTTTTGAGTAGTTAAGGCCCTGTTTGGCAAAACGGATTTAAAACGGTGCAAGGGCCTTGTTCGGAAAAACGGTTTTAAAAACTTCTTTAATAAATTCTTTAACACATATTCTTAATGTTATCATTTAACTAATTAAATCGTAACTCTAATTTAATTAATTAAAAATTAACATCAATTAATTACACAAACATTGTCACATAATTATAATTACTTGCTAATTATAATTGCATGTAACACTCAGCACATTACTCATCTAATTTAATTATCTCAATTAAATTAGAACTATAACATAAAATTATTATATATTAATTAAATTAAATATTAAATATCTATTTAATTAATATATTATACTTAATTAAATTACTCCATAATCAACACATAATTTATTTAACTCAATAAATAAATCAATTAAAATATTTATTTAATTCAATAAATATATAAATTCTCTTTACACCAAATCACATATATCACAATATATGACACGTATACACATACTCAAACTCAAAACATCTCATAATAAAAATTTTATTTATTAAATTCTCATTTATAATTCTTAAAAATCCGGGATGTCACAGACGACCTTTACAAAAGGGATGCTGGAATAGGCCTTCCAAGATTCCTAGACCAAGATAAAGCCCAAAGACTTATGGATGAAGTCCACGATGGAGTAAGTGGTCCACACATGAGTGGTCCTTTACTTGCCAAAGAAATATTAAGAACGGGGCATTACTGGATTTCTCTCAAAGCCGACTGTGATGATCACGTTAAGAGATGTTATCAATGCCAAGTCCATAGAAATGTTATCCACGCTCCTCCAAACGAACTACATAATATGAGTTCGCCATTGCCCTTTTCCATGTGGGGGATTGACGTAATCGGACCAATCGAGCCTAAAGCCTGTAATGGTCATCGATTTATCTTCACCATGATCGACTACTTCACCAAATGGGTCGAAGTTGCCTCCTTTCCCAAAGTCACCAAGGAGGTAATCATTGGTTTCATAAAAAATAATGTAATTTGTCGATACAGTCAATCGGAGGTGATTGTATTAGATAATGCTAAGAATCTGAACAACCAAATGATGACGGAATTATGCAACAAATTCAACATCAAGTATCTTAATTCCATCATTTATCGTCCCAAGATGAATGGTGTTGTCGAAGCAGCCAACAAAAATATCAAGAAGATCATAAAAAGATGTCCGCTAATTGTGACGCCCCTCAAATTCAGACCGCTCGTATCTCGAATTCGGTGCATCACATACTATATTCTAATAACATACTAACATCTCATACAACAGAATAATAGAATAATTTACATTGATTTAATATAATTATTCATGTCACACGGTCTCGCAACTTAAACATAACTTAAACAGATATTAAACATAACTAATACATAATATGAAAGAAGTATTATTACAATCATCATAACAATCTAAAGAGAACAAAACTATGTCGTAGCCTTGCCCTTGCCCTTATCTGTACCAGAGGGTCCGCACTGCTCTGTCTTAACTAAAATGTTTTAGGAAAAAGCAAGAATGAGCAATAAGTTTACTCAGCAAGTAATATAGAAATAAGGGTGAATAATATAAATTTTTGAATCTTAAGGGTATAACAGTAAATGATAGTTCAAGAATAATAAGAAGTATCAATAATTTTTAATAGATATCGCTATGGACAAAAAGATATCAACAAGATTCAAGGTTTAACCATTTCAAGGTTTAAGAATAATTAACACTAGGCAGTCGCTAAAGACTATGAACTTATACTAGAATTAATAATATTATGCTAAAAATTCAATAAAAACAAGTACAACAGGTGATCAGCCTAAAGTACCCTACGTTATGCATAACATTTAATCATACTTATGTACACACGTTAGTTCCCTGACAGTTGTATATAATTTCCCCTTCCATGAGGGTTGTTCATCTAAGTAGATTAATAAGAGTCCGCACCAAGACAATTGGATTGGATAGCTTTTCTAACACATAATGATAGTCTAGCCGAATCAAATGGCTTAGACGTCTTTTAGGAACAATAAGTTCAATACTTGTAATAACGTCAAGACATAAAGTCAATTTCTGAATAGTAACAAAATTTACTTGATGTAGCTATGGTCGATATAACAACAATTCAAATTTACACCATATATAAAGTTAAGAGAGTTAGAGAACTTGCCTTAAGCGTAGTTTACCAATTTATAGCATATCAACACTTTGAAATCCCATTGTAACATAGTTACGTATATAGGGGTATTCATTAGTTACATAAGTCGAATACATATACTTGATATGTAAGTTAAACACATATATTAGGTTCTAACTTAGTTGTACATTCCTACACGTACGCCAATTATGTATTTTACACACACATAACACAAAATCAGTTTATATGTTACTGTGTAATCAAATAACATAGCTTTGTAATCGTTTGTTGACTTAGCATTTTGAAAGTTTTATAAACACTTATCAATTCTTGATTCCCCATAGTCAACACATACATAATACTTGTGCCTCCTATAAATCATGTATCTTACTTTAGTATATCAATAATAGCATGCAAGAAGTTTTAGATTACATTTAACTTAATAAGCCTGTACTGTAGCGTGGAGCGGCCGCGCTAGAATATGACTAGGGAGTGGCGTGGCCGCGCTGCTCCCTGTCACAACCAGAACTAAAAATGAGATAACATGATCCTAGCTCACTTACTAGCATACATTTATGACGCTACATACTGTACATACATGCTATGAGGTTTATGATTAGGTTCGGTCTCTTCTATCTCCTTGCAATAAAGTTATAGTTTTTTTCGGGAAACCTCTATTTAACAAGGCTAAAAGAGTTTATTGTACAAAAGACTAACCATGTCATCCATTATATCACCTAATGATAAAAACATACCTTTAGTACGCATGCTCACACGTATACCACTTATTTACACTTAGGTTGAATAGTTTAACACTTGAAATCTCATTTTATATCTTGCTTGAAAAGTCTAAATCATGCTTAGTTAGATGATAATTGTATCAATCATGTCTAGATACATCACATATCCTATCATGGTAGTCATAAATTTTAGAATGCAACATAGGGTAGTTATCAACAAAGTTAGTTTTCAAACTCCTAAGTTTTCCTTGAAAATTTTATGTTAAACTAACCCAAGCATGCAAAGCATCATTACATTCTATATATCATACTCATGTATACATATAACTAAGCCATATAAGTATGCTCAAGGTCAAAAATCAAAGCATACCAAGTCCGTCAAGTTTCATTTCCTAACGTTATGTTTCTTTTAGAAGTCAAGTTCACTTAACTCATATCATGCAAAGCTTTGGTTCACTTATTATACACATTCACATACATTTATAAGTTATTTACGTTAGCACCTTTGAATTAAAATTAACTAGGATGCTCATCCTAACAGAGAACAAAAAAGTGGGTTACATGTCTTACATTCGGCGCGCCCGCGCTGAGTTTGTGCTGGGAAGTGGCGCGGCCGCATCACTCCGGTACAAACTCAGACTTGCTTCTGCAATGGCAAAGCTTCAAAACCTATTCAAAAATCCTTCATGAAACATTCTTGTAACCAACATACATTCCTTTTATACATGCATATAAACTCAACTATCATGTTAACATCATTTCACATATCAATCTTTAACTAATTCATGCAATTTTTAAGAATTATAATTGCTTGAATTTCTAAACAAGTTTAAGAATTATACCTCTAGAAGTTAAATTGGTGCTTCCTTGACCCAAATTTCAGATTGCTCACTTAAGCCAATAGCTTACACTCTAATTGCAACCTACAAATAGTTTAACAAAATGAATTTGAGAATAGAAGTCTCCCATTTATAGAGAAACTAGGGACCAATTCATGGTCTTTGTTCAATGAATTAAACTAAGGGAAGAAGGAAGAAGATGATGGGTATAGATTGTGACACCCCCAAATTCGGGTACTTCGTTTTCACATGATTTGGTGTTCACTTTCTAACTATAACAAACATCTACCCAATATATCTCAAAATAAATTACAATCTTTATATAAAATCTCCCTTAAAACAAGGGTTACAACCTTAAAAAAATAATCCCAGGGTTACTCTAACCTTGACATAAACAATAAAGTGCGGAATAAAAACATGATATAAAAGTCTTATTACAATCATTTCAAAATAATTTGACAAGTCTTCACTTGTTCATCTTTCCCTTGCCTTTACTTGTAGACGGGGCATCAACGTTATCAACTTTAACTGCAATTGTTATTTAATGCAAGAGTGAGGAAACAACAGCTCACTGGAGTTTAACAATAATAAATACATGAAAGGCTATCTTTAAAAAGATCTGAATAACTTAGCTTACTTCAACAATAAAGAATTGAATAATAATTATTCCATCACAGTTACAATTCAAAAATAGAATTTATTTGAGGGTCATAAGACCTTTGAACTCTTGTCCTAGGTTATAAATATTTCTATTTAAACCGTTAACAGTCAATAAGACTATGGACCTTAACTCGTACTTAGGGGGATCAGCCCTTTGTACCATGTACTGTGCACAAACATCTTAACGCTATGCGTAATAATCTCCCCTAATAATTAGGATTGTTCAACTTAGTAATTTGAATTCAAGTCCGCACCAAAGAAAGTTTGGTTTGGATAAGCTTACAAGGGTAATTTAGAATTCATGTTCATCAACTAAGGATTAGTTGAATCGCCTTTCAATAATTCATAAGTAAAAGGAATTATGAACTAATATATGCTTTAGAATTAAACTTAAAGCATTTAAAATAATAACTGGATCTTACTTGAACAATAGGTCAAGATCTTTTCAATTAAATAAACAATTGTCCAATACAGAAATGGAAAGGACATTCTCAACAATGAATATATGAACTGAAAGAAACTTGCGTAGAAATAGCGAGTTTAAGGTTTAGAAGACTTGCCTTAAGCGCAAGCTACTTAACTCAATCACGCACTTTAACACTTCCTACATACATACTTATTCAATCACAATAACCTAAATTAGTTAACACGTAACTAATTCACATAAGTGGTTAACCCTCATGGTTAACTTACTCTAACTAAATAAATAATAATAATCAACCATCACATAGATAATTACATCACTTACATATTCACATAAATAAATTAATTATGTATTTAACTAAATTATAATTTAAACACTTAATCAAATTATAATTACTTAAATTATAATTACCATTTAAATTATAAATAATTATAATTTAAAATTAATTAAATTACATCATGCATTATAATTACACAATTTATAATTAATCATGTATTTATCAATTTATAATCCATAATTAAACATGCATTTATTAAATTACAATTACATAAATTATAATTTAAATTAATATCTAATAAATCAACCTTTATTCATTATAATTTAACCAAATTAACATTTAATCATAATTATAATTATTCAAATTATAATTAAGTAATTCATATTCCAATTAAACTATTATAGCTTATAAATTAAATACTATATTAGGTTTTCAAAACTTTCTTTTTCTCAAATTATAAAATTATCAACTTCATGTTAACACATGTTATAGCAGCTAGATACATACTCATTATCTTAGCAATAATGTAATGGAAACATAAAAAAAAACTGCACAATCAATCAACTAGAACTCACTGTCTCTTCACAGCCAGCGGCGAAGCTGCGCAGCAAGCAGCCTTGGTATCGGCACAGCTGCGCAGGGGTCGAATCTGGGAAAGGCAAGCGGCACAGCTACGTTGCTTTTGGCTAAACTACCGGCGCAGCTACGCAGGAGCACAGACAGAGGCAGACAACCACGATACTCTGCTTCACATATTAACCCAAACAAGCCAACAAAGGGCAATTCACAGTAACTTAAACATTGTAAATCATACCTATGCCATAATACACATATATATAACATGTTTCTAAAACACAAAAGTCATCTAAACCACAAGAATCAACGGTTTTAAAAATCAAATTTGATATTTTTCATAAAACTCATATTTCCTCAAAACAATTCTCTAGAATTCAAATTCTCCACCAATTTCAATTACAATACATGCATTATTATCATGACTGAAGATAGCATTACGAAAATATTCCAAATAGGCATATTGACACACAATTGAATCATCAATTTTATTCTAACATTGGCCAAAACCATATAAACTCATAAGAACACAAATTTTCACTTAAAATATATTTTAACAACAATTCGATTTCTGAAAATCCTTTATAGTATATATAAAATGGATTACAACCTTTATCAATTCATATAACACGTAATTAACCAATTTGTCAATTACAAATTCCAATTCTCTATGAAACTCAAGAACAAAAGAGAACTAGGAATATAAACTAAGTAACACACCTTAATTCCTTGTTAAAAGCTGGACAATCCTTTGCTCCGTTCTTGTTATCTCAATTTCAAACTCACAGAGAATCTCTTCTCTGTTTTTTTTTTCACACTTTCTTCACTATTTCTCTAAACTCTCTCTCTCTCTCTTTTCTGTTCTTTCTTCTTCTTTTAGTCTTAGGCTTAAAGTACTAACATAAACACATATAATAGATATAATACGATATAACTTATACGATATAATAACTGACAAAATAATAATACCCTTATTAAGTATATCAGTTACATAAGTTTTAAAATTCAAAAAGCCTTAAGGCTTTGTTTGGCCAAACCTCTTTAATTTAAAAACAGATTTTAGTCACTAAGGCCATGTTTGGTAAATTAAGTTTAAAACGAATACAAGGGTCTTGTTTGGCAAAATAATTTTAAAATCCTTTTTCTTCTAATAAATCTTTTAACACACATTTTAAATGTCACATTTTAATTAATTAAATATTTTAACATCCTTATTTAATCAATTAAAATTAATTAACCACATAAACATTTGTCACATAATTATAATTACTCGTTAATTATAATTCATGTAACACTTAACACACAATTCCTCTAATTTAATTCTCTCAATTAAATTAGAACTATAATATAAAATTAATATACATTAATTAAATAAATATTAAATATTTATTTAATTAATATATAACACTTAATTAAATCACTCCATAAATCACATAATTTATTTATTTAACTCCATAAATAAATCACATAAAATATTTATTTAACTCAATAAATATTTAAAATTAATATATAAAATCACAATCGTTACAATCTTCCCTCCTTAAAAGGATTCTGTCCCCAGAATAACACATAAACATTTGCCACATAATTATAATTACTCGTTAATTATAATTCATGTAACACTTAACACACAATTCATCTAATTTAATTCTCTCAATTAAATTAGAAATATAATATAAAATTAATATACATTAATTAAGTAAATATTAAACATTCATTTAATTAATATATAACACTTAATTAAATCACTCCATAAATCACATAATTTATTTATTTAACTCCATAAATAAATCACATAAAATATTTATTTAACTCAATAAATATTTAAAATTATTATATAAAATCACAATCGTTACAATCTTCCCTACTTAAAAGGATTCTGTCCCCAGAATCACACATAATTTTTTTTTCGTCTATTACATTCTTCCCTCCTTAAAAGGATTATGTCCCCAGAATCAATATATAAGGGGTTACACAAAACTAATCAAATAAATGCGGATAAGATTTCATCATAAAATCTTCGAGTTCCCACGTAGCTTCTTCAGCACTATGGTTCCTCTAGATTACCTTAACAGAAGGTATCACTTTATTCCTAAGTACTTGTTCCTTTCTATCAACTATTTGAACAGGCACTTCTTCATATGTTAAGTCTTTATCAAATTGTAAAGGTTCATATTCTATTACATGTTTATAATCATGCTTGTAAGGTCTTAACATAGAAATATGGAAGACATTATGTATATTCTCGAGCTACGGAGGTAATGCAATCTCGTAAGCTACCTCGCCAACTTTTCGCAACACCTCAAAAGGTCCAATAAATCTGGGACTCAGCTTTCCCTTCTTACCAAATCGAATCTTCCCCTTCCAGGGAGATACTTTCAGGAACACGAAACTTCCTGGTAAGAATTCTCGGTTTTGTCAATGAAGATCGGCATACTTCTTCTATCTGTCTTGAGCAGCAACTAATCTTGTTCTGATCAGCTTCATAATTTTGGCTATTTGTTGTACCAATTCTGGTCCCAACAATTGACATTCACCGACTTCATCCCAGCACAAAGGAGTTCTGCATTTTCTGCCGTATAACGCTTCGTAAGGCGGCATGCCAATACTCGCATGATGACTATTGTTGTAGGCGAACTCCACCAACGGTAGATGATCCTCCCAGCTTCCTTTGAATTCCATCACACAAGCTCTCAGCATATCCTCAAGTGTCTGAATCGTTCTCTCGCTCTATTCATCAGTCTAAGGATGATACGCTATACTCATTCGCAATTGCGTTCCCAGACATTCTTGCAATCGCTTCCAGAAATTAGATGTAAAATGTGGATATCTGTCGGACACAATTGACACCGGAACACCGTGTCTAAAAATAACTTCCTTCACGTATAGCTTCGCTAGCTTATCCAGGTTGTACTTAACCCTGATCGGCAAAAAGTGGGCTGACTTCGTCAGTCAATCCACTATAACCCATATCGCATCAAATCCCTTATGAGTCGTTGGAAGACCTACCACAAAATCCATCGTGATGTGCTCCCACTTCCACTTTGGAATTTCTAACGGTTGTAGAAAACCACTCAGTCTCTGGTGTTCTGCTTTAACTTTCTGGCACGTAAAGCATTTCGCAACATATTCAGCCACATCCCTCTTCATATTCGGCCATCAGAAATGATGCCTGAGATCCTGGTACATCTTCGTACTCCCGGGGTGAATAGAATATCTAGAACTATGAGCTTCGCTCAGAATTTCTTCTTTGACCTCAGGTACTGGTGGTACCTAGATTCTACCTTCAAACCGTAACAGACCTTCATTATCGATCTTGAACTTGAACTCTTCGCCATCAGTTATCCTCCTCCAAACCTTCTCACATTCTTCATCGTGAAGTTGTGCTTCTTTCACTTTATCTACTAGAGTAGAACCAGTGGTTACTTGAAACAACATCTCATCTGATTCCTTCATAAGCTTCACCTCCAACTCCAATCTAGCCATCTGTTCTATTAACCGATCCTGATCAGTTAACACGTTCAGTTTCTCCCGACCTTTCCTGCTCAAAGCGTCGGTCAACGTTAGCTTTACCCGGATGGTAAAGTATCTCGCAATCATAGTCTTTAATCAGTTCCAACCATCTTCTTTGGCCCATGTTCAAATCATTCTGGGTAAATATATACTTCAGACTCTTGTGATCTGTGTATATTTCACACCTTTCTCCATATAAGTAGTGCCTCCAAATCTTTAGGACAAACACTACTGCCGCCAATTCTAGATCATGGGTCGGATACCCCTTCTCAAAATCCTTTAGCTGACGTGACGCATAGGCAATGACTTTGCCGCTCTGCATCAACACACAGCCTAATCCTTTATGTGAGGCATCGCTATATACTACGAAATTCCTCTTCTGCTGGCTTCCCTGCTGACTCCTAGCAGAGGTATTATCAGACCACTTTCTCTTCTGGTTCACAGCGCTGCTACCCCCAATCTTGGTTTCTACCTCATTCTTCTTCTTCTTCTTATCTTGGTTGAACTTCGTCACTGCTTCGCTTCCTCCCTCAGCAAGTATGGCCTTCTCTAGCACAGCTGCAAATGTGTTCAGCTGGAACATGGAAACCTTGCTGTAGAGCCAGGGCTTCAGTACTCGCTCAAACCTTCTGGCTTTCCTAGCGTCAGTGCTGACCTGGTATGTAGCGAACCTGGCCAATTCGTTAAACTTAGCGGCATACTCGGACACCGTCATCCCTCCTTGCTTAAGCTCTAGGAACTGGACCTCCATCTAGTCCTGGGATCTCGCTAGAAAGTACACCTCGTAGAACATTTCTTTGAAATGTTCCCACATGATGACTCCCTCTCCCTCTCGGGTCTTGTTCGCCTGCCACCAAAAACTAGCATCCGACTTCAACATGAAAGTCGCGAATGCTGTCTTCTGGCCTTCCCCTACCCTAGCCACGTCAAATACCTTCTCCATTTCCATAACCCATGTCTGAGCTTCGATAGGGTTGGTCGATCCTTTGAATTTAGGCGGTCCTACAGCCTTGAATTCCTTGAACATAGTACCCTGCACCTGCGGCTGATTTGCAAGAGCTCCTGTCAACAGGTTCACCAACTATTGAACCGAGTTGGGATTCGTCCCACCGTTATTGTTGTTGTTCGTCGCACCCTCGGGGTTTTGACGTGTTGGTCTTCTTCTAGGAGGCATTTTCTTTTAAGAAAATATTATTATTAGATCCTTTATTTAATTTTTAAATATTCAAGTTCATACTTAAACGTTTTAAACAATTCAGTTCACATAGAACACATAGCACGTCAATAAACTTCATTTATTCATTAGTCGTAGTTTAAAAACATCAATCAGATAGCATTTCTGCCATTTACATCATCCTTCCTGAACTGGAAAAGTTGCAGGATTAAATTATTAACTTATCTCATTGTTATCTCAAATTATGGGATTTACTTTATTTACTACAAAAAGCAACACATAAACAAAAGCTCTACTACTACTGCTTCTGCTACTGCTACTATTGCTACTGCTACTGCTACTGCCACTGCTGCTACTGCTACTGCCACTGCCACTGCCTAGGCATATTAATGCATCACACAGCCTCTTTGCGTTCCTCTTCCATTACCCGAAACACCGTTCTTCTGTCCACCACATACCACGGTAAACCTTGGAACTGAGCTGGGTAGTAGAAAACATGGTCCTGAGCTCTTTCTATAGTTGTATGAAAAAGCATACTCTGTTTCCCTCAGCTTGGCCCTCTTGGCTTCAGCTTCACCTTCAGCTCGATCGGCTCGTTGATTAGCTCTCAAGCTTGACTCTCCAGCTCTGGCACGCTTCCTCGACTCCTCCTGGATGTCTTACATTAGCTTTGCCACTTCAAATCGAATAACATCTCTATCAACCTCCATATGTATCAGGTTCCACTGTGCATCTCCTAGGTCACTTGCCATTTCCTCGATCGTTTCGTCTCGCTGTTGAATAGTTTCTTCGAGCTCTCCGACTCGACCATGAAGCTCCACGTTGCTATCATAGACTGCCTCGTACATCTCAGCACTAGTAGAGTGAGGTGGGAATTCCTCTTCTGGATCCTTTTCCTCCTCCACCTCTTCTTTAGACTCGTCCTCGTCCTCTTCTTCTGAAATAGGTGTCAGCTCACGCTCCCGACCAGCTACGGTGATCATTGGAGATGACTCTCTCCTAACCAGCTGCTCCCAGATAATATGTATGTCACGGGGCTCCTCCTCTCTAGGCATCTGAGGTACACCCTCTCTAGCCTGACTAGGTTCTCCAACGTTCGTCATCCTAACAAAAGAATTTTAAAGTTCATTACTACGTGACATCGAATCAACACTCTTCGAATACTAAAACGTAAACACATAGCACATAAGGTAGTTTATTATCTTTACCTATCACACCTATCTTTTCGATCATACCTATAAGGCTACTACCTAAGGTTTTCCCCCACCTAAGGTTTCACAACCTACGGTTTTGATACCAACCTGTGACACCCCCAAATCCGGGTACTTCGTTTCCACATGATTTGGTATTCACTTTCTAACTATAACAAACATCTACCCAATATATCTCAAAATAAATTACAATCTTTATATAAAATCTCCCTTAAAACAAGGGTTACAACCTTAAAAAAACAATCCCAGGGTTACTCTAACCTTGACATAAACAATAAAGTGCGAAATAAAAACATGACATAAAAGTCTTATTACAATCATTTCAAAATAATTTAACAAGTCTTCACTTGTTCATCTTTCCTTTGCCTTTACTTGTAGACGGGGCCAACGTTATCAACTTTAAATGCAATTGTTATTTAATGCAAGAGTGAGCAAACAACAGCTCACTGGAGTTTAATAATAATAAATACATGAAAGGATATCTTTAAAAAGATCTGAATAACATAGCTTACTTCAACAATAAAGAATTGAATAATAATTATTCCATCACAATTATAATTCAAAAATAGAATTTATCTGAGGGTCATAAGACCTTTGAACTCTTGTCCTAGGTTATAAATATTTCTATTTACACCTTTAACAGTCAAAAAGACTATGGACCTTAACTCGTACTTAGGGGGATCAGCCCTTCGTACCATGTATTGTGCACAAATATCTTAACGCTATGCGTAATAATCTCCCCTAATAATTAGGGTTGTTCAACTCAGTAATTTGAATTCAAGTCCGTACTAAAGAAAGTTTGGTTTGGATAAGCTTACAAGGGTAATTTAGAATTCACGTTCATCAACTAAGGATTAGTTGAATCGCCTTTCACTAATTCATAAGTACAAAGAATTATGAACTAACATATGCTTTAGAAGTAAACTTAAAGCATTTAGAATAATAACTGGATCTTACTTGAACAATAAGTCAAGATCTTTTCAATTAAATAAACAATTGTCCAATACAGAAATGGAAAGGACATTCTCAACAATGAATATATGAACTCAAAGAAACTTGCGTAGAAATAGCGAGTTTAGGGTTTAGAAGACTTGCCTTAAGCGCAAGCTACTTAACTCAATCACGTACTTTAACACTTCCTACATACATACATATTCAATCACAATAACCTAAATTAGTTAACACGTAACTAATTCACATAAGTGGTTAACCTTCAAGGTTAACTTACTATAACTAAATAAATAATAATAATCAACCATCACATAGATAATTACATCACTTACATATTCACATAATTAAATTAATTATGTATTTAACTAAATTATAATTAAACTAATTATAATTTAAACACTTAATCAAATTATAATTACTTAAATTATAATTACCATTTAAATTATAAATAATTATAATTTAAAATCAATTGAACTACATCATGCATTATAATTACACAATTTATAATTAATCATGTATTTATCAATTTATAATCCATAATTAAATATGCATTTATTAAATTACAATTACATAAATTATAATTTAAATTAACATTTAACCAAATTAACATTTAATCATAATTATAATTATTCAAATTATAATTAAGTAATTCATATTCCAATTAAATAATTATAGCTTATAAATTAAATACTATATTAGGTTTTCAAAACTTTCTTTTTCTCAAATTATGAAATTATCAACTTCATGTTAACACATGTTATAGCAGCTAGATACATGCTCATTATCTTAGCAATAATGTAATGGAAACATAAAAACAAACTGCACAATCATTCAACTAGAACTCACTGTCTCTTCACAGCCAGCGGCGCAGCTGCGCAGCTGCGCAGCCAGCAGCCTTGGTACTGGCGCAGCTGCGCAGGGGTCGAATCTGGGAAGGGCAAGCGGCGCAGCTGCGCTGCTTTTGGCTGTACTATCGGCGCAGCTACGCAGGAGCACAGACAGAGGCAGACAGCCACGATACTCTACTTCACCGATTAACCCAAACAAGCCAACAAACGGCAATTCAAAGTAACTTAAACATTGTAAATCATACCCATTTCCTCAAAATAATTCTCTATAATTCAAATTCTCCTCCAATTTCAATTACAATACATGCATTATTATCATGACTGAAGATAGCATTATGAAAATATTCCAAATAGGCATATTGACACACAATTGAATCATCAATTTTACTCTAACATTGGCCAAAACCATATAAACTCATAAGAACACAAATTTTCACTTAAAACATATTTTAACAACAATTCGGTTTCTGAAAATCCTTTATAGTATAAATAAAATGGATTACAACCTTTATCAATTCATATAACACATAATTAACCAATTTATCAATTACAAATTCCAATTATCTATGAAACTCAAGAACAAAAGAGAACTAGGAATATAAACTAAGTAACACACCTTAATTCCTTGTTAAAAGCTAGAAAATCCTTTGCTCCGTTCTTGTTATCTCAATTTCAAACTCACAGAGAATCTCTTCTCTGTTTTTTTTCACACTTTCTTCACTGTTTCTCTAAACTCTCTCTCTCTCTCTCTCTCTCTCTCTCTCTCTCTCTTTTCTGTTCTTTCTTCTTCTTTTAGTCTTAGGCTTAGAGTACTAATGTAAACACATATAATAGATATAATACGATATAACCTATACGATATAATAACTGACAAAATAATAATACCCTTATTAAGTATATCAGTTACGTAAGTTTTAAAATTCAAAAAGCCTTAAAGCTTTGTTTGGCCAAACCTCTTTAATTTAAAAACAGATTTTAGTCACTAAGGCCATGTTTGGTAAACTAAGTTTAAAACGAATACAAGGGCCTTGTTTGGCAAAATAATTTTAAAATCCTTTTTCTTCTAATAAATCTTTTAACACATATTTTAAAATGTCACATTTTAATTAATTAAATATTTTAACATCCTTATTTAATCAATTAAAATTAATTAACCACATAAACATTTGTCACATAATTATAAGTACTCGTTAATTATAATTCATGTAACACTTAACACACAATTCATCTAATTTAATTCTCTCAATTTAATTAGAACTATAATATAAAATAAATATACATTAATTAAATAAATATTAAACATTCATTTATTTAATATATAACACTTAATTAAATCACTCCATAAATCACATAATTTATTTATTTAACTCCATAAATAAATCACATAAAATATTTATTTAACTCAATAAATATTTAAAATTATTATATAAAGTCACAATCGTTACATAGATGAGTTGGTAGAATAGTTCCCCAATTACTATTGAGACCACTCCCTCCTTCATCATCACCATCATTTGATTTTGTTGAGAATGACATTGAAAGGGATAGGCCATTAGCCTATACACGTGAGTGAGAGAAAAAGCTGGGTCATTTAAAATGGGACAAGTCTATTTTGAACTCAACATATGCAATATGGTTACATATATACATTGTTTTAAATTCCTATTTGGTTTACAATGTAATTTTTAATGAGGTAATATTATTACATTGTAGTAAGTTAGGGATATATATATATATATATATATATATATATATATATATTATCATATAATCCATGTACATTTAGTTAGTCCAGATAATACTGTAATATAATTTAGCTGAGTACTATCAACTCATATTTTTATAAATCTTTATTATTTCAATTACACATAATCATTGAAATAAATATTAAATATTAAATATTTATTTATTCTAATTTAATATCTCTCATAACATTTAAGTACACATATAATTCATCTACCATTCATTATGTTGGCACATAAGCTTATTTATGTAACTTTAATAGAATTATGTGATTCTTCTAATTTTTTCATATAGTTTTATATGCCAATGTAATCATATTGTAATGTGACACCTCATTTTGTATTAAATAAATGTAGGCACTATATAACCTATGATCACTCATTACATATTATTGTACATAGCAACAATTGAATAAATATTAATCTATTATATCAATTAATTATTTACTCATTAATATGCTATTACTCATAACAATAGTTAATTAAGGATATAATATTAATTAGTCCTTCACTTATTAATTTATTCCTTCTTTAATTTAATTAAACCATCACTAAGTCCATCATCGTGCCACACAAGGCATTTCATATGCTCATCTTAATTCTCCACATTTCTCAATTATCATAATTTCAATTTAATTTAATTGAGTTACTCATCTCATGCCACATAACAATTATATTAAAATAAATATTCACACGTTTATTAATATCAATATTAATATTATTTATAAAATTTACGGGTATTACATCCTCCCCCTTTATAAAAATTCTTTCCTCGAAATTGGTACAAGGTTACACAAAAAGATGGGGATAGTCTCTCCTCATGTTATCTTCTAATTCCCACGTGGCCTCCTCGGCATCGTGGTTTTGCCACATTACTTTTACTAAAAATATAACTTTATTTCTTAATATTTGTTCTTTCCTATCTAGTATTTGGACATGAATTTCTTCATACGCTAGATTCTTCTCTACTTGAAAGGGCTCGTAGGAAATCACTTTATTTCTTATAGTCGGGCTTGTACGGACGTAACACGAAAATGTGAAGCACATTGTGGATGTGTTCAAGTTCGGGTGGTAACGTTACTTTGTACGCCACTTCGCCCACTCGCTTCAATATCTCGAATGGTTCTATGAACCATGGGCTTAATTTCCCTTTCTTGTCGAATCGTATCTTTCCCTTCCAGGGGGATACTTTCAAAAATACGAAACTACCGACTTTAAAGTCTCGATCTTGACGATGCAAATCTGCATACTTTTTCTGGCGATCTTGGGCTACTACCAATCTGGCTCTTATTGTTGTCACCACATCTGCTGTTTGTTGCACTAATTCCGATCCCAAAATTTATCGTTCTCCAACTTCGTCCCAACATAACGGCGTTCTGCATTTTCTCCCGTAAAGAGCTTCATACGGTGGCATACCTATACTCGCATGATAACTATTATTTTAAGCAAATTCTACTAAGGGTAGGTGATCATCCCAATTCCCTCTGAAGTCCATCACACAAGTTCTAAGCATATCCTCTAGCATTTGTATTGTTCGCTCACTCTGTCCGTCTGTCTGAGGATGATAAGTAGTACTCAATCTTAACATTGTTCCCATCCTCTCTTGCAAGCTTTTCCAAAATTTTAACATGAAGCGCGGATCTCGATCCGAGACAATTGAGACCGGCACTTCATGTCGTGAAATAATATTCTTCACATACGGACTCGCTAATTGATTTAGATTATATTGGATCTTGATGGGTAGGAAATGAGCTGTTACCTTAGTCGATCCACGATAACCCAAATGACATCATATCCTTTCTGCATGACTGGAAGTCCCACCACGAAGTCCATCGTAATGTGCTCCCATTTCAATTCTGGTATCTCCAACGGTTGAAGTAGACCACTCAGCCTTTGGTGCTCTACTTTGACTCGTTGATAAGTGAGACATCTACTGACGCACTCTGCAACTTTTCGTTTCAGATTGGGCCACCAAAAGTGTTGTCAAAGATCTCGATACATTTTCATGCCTCATGGATGAACAGAATACGTTGTATTGTGTGCTTCGTGCAAAATTTCCTCTCTCAATTCGTTTACCGCTGGCACCCATACTCGTCCTTCGAATCTTAATATATCGTTCTTATCCATTTTGAATCTTTCTTCTTTATTTTCTAGTATTCTCTTCCTTATCTTCTCGCATTCTTTATTCTTCTCTTGTGATTCCTTTACTCTATCCTGTAACGAATGAGATTTTGTATATTAATTATAAATATTTATTAAATTAAATAAATATTTTAATTAATTTATTTATTGAGTTAAATAAATAAATTATGTGATTATGTTATGAGTAATTTAGTTAAGTGCAATATGATTAATTAAATTGATGTATAAGTAATTGTGTAGTATAGTTCTAATTTAATTGAGAATAATTAAATTAGATGAATATTATGTGGTAATTATTTATAAAGATTTACTAATTTGTTACATGAATTATGATTAATAAGTGAATTACAATTGTGTAGCAATTTAGTATTATGTGGCAATTTTAATTAATTTATGAATGTTAGCGTGCATTTAATTAAATTAGAATGTTAGGATTTAATTAAGTAAAGTGTAACATTTAAACTATGTGTTAAAATAATTTATCAAAATAAATTAAAAGAGTTTTAAAGAGTTTACCAAACAAGGCCCTTAAACCTATTTTAATCCTGTTTTACCAAACGATGCCTTAAGTACTAAAAATCTATTTTTGAATATAAATGGTTTTGGCCAAACAAAGCCTTATGGTTTTTTGATTTTTAAAAATATGTACCTGATGTATTTAGTAGGTTGGTTAATACTTGTCAGTTATATATATAATATAATTATATGTATCAGTTATAATATTATATTATACGTTAGTTAAGTTAGAATATCAGAGTTAGAAAGTTAGAAAATATATAGAGAGAAAAGAAGAAAGAAGAAGAAGAAGAGAAAGGCAAGATGCTTGAGAAATCAAGAGCAAAACAAAACACCATATTCATCTTCTTCCTCACAAATCAAAAAGGATATAATTCTAACTTTATAGTTTTAGAAATTGTATTTTGTTGTTCTTCAAGTTTTAGTCCTCTTTATTGAGTTTTTATGAAATTAGTGTAAACATGAAAGTTTATATGTAATTTGTGTTATAACATGCTTATATATATGATATATGATTGTTTATGTTGTACAATTCACGTAAATATGATGAACATGAAGAAATCATGTTCATAACAATTTACATTGAACTTATTTTGAAAAATAGTCTTTAAATTATCAAAATTTGTGTTTGATTATGCTATGTTATGTAAATTGATCATAAATTATGATAATATTGTAAGAAACAAAGTTAATACGATTTGAATTACGTGATTTGGTTTAAAAACAAACTCACAATATCAATTTTCTTTAAGAACGCTTAAAAATGGAGTTTTCTTCAAAAATTATGAAATTAAGTATTTTGATTATGTGTTGTGGTGTTTATGTATATTAAAAAAGTATAGAAGTTTAAGATTTTATTTTCATAAAGTTTTATATGCATTGTGTTAGTTAAAATCAAAATTTGGTGTGGAGAAATAAGCCAAATTTACTTTTTCTCTGCACAGTTCACGAGCCGGGAATCCCACCAGCAGGGGGACCCGCCCCAGCGAGTCTATCAAGGGCAAAAACCCAACCCCAGCGGGTGTGTAGGCTGTCCGGGAAATTTATTTGGGTTCCGAGTAGTTTTTATGCAGTACATGATTAGATAACTTAATGTGATGACATGTTAAGTGTATTAAACAATGAGATAACATATTTTTGACATGTATAAGACAATTTGAAGTCTCATATTAACATATTATGTGTACTTAGATATTGTTATCACAGGGTATGATTTTGATAGTTTAAAGTGTTATACACATGTGATATGTTGTGAGTTTAGACTCACATATTTGGTTAGTTAGCAAGTTAAGTTTACAAACCACGTTGTTAAGTTGAACTTAAGTAAGAAGTTCAACGGTTAAAGATAGTGGTTATGAAACTAATTGGTATTATAAACGTAATGTAATGTGTAGGACGATTGAGGAAGTAATTTGTAAATTATAAATTGTAGCTTGCACTTAAGGCAAGTTTCCTAAACCTTTCTTTTACGTTTATGCAAGTCTTCTAACTATACTCAAACTTTACTTGAGCAAGTTTCCTATTTCTAACTTGTTATTCATATGCAACTTATTGTATTCTCTATAAATATCTTATCAAAGTTCATTATTGAGTTAATGTGACCATGACTTAATTGTTCAAGCAAGGTCTATCTTATCTTTCAATTGCTTCAAGTTTAGTCCTAAAGCATAAGTTATTTCGTAATCCTTTATTGTTGAATTATTATTATTGTAAGTCGATTCAACTACTCCTTGGTTGATGAAAGTTGAACTCTAAATTACCCTTGAAGCTTATCCAAACCAAACTTTCTTTGGTGCGGATTTGTTATTAAATACTGAGATGAACCCTATTTAATAGGGGATTACCATGCTAAAGCGTTAAGGTGTTTGTGCACAATACATGGTACGAAGGGCTGACCCCCCTAAGTACGAGTTAAGAGTCCATATAGTCTAACGACTGTGAAAGATTTTAAATAGAAATGTTTATAACCTAGGACATAGTTTAAGGTCTGATGACCCTCAAATGAATTTTATATTCCATATTCAATTCTTTGTTATTGATGAAAGAAATGTTATTCAAATTATTTGAACCTATTTAGTATATGTCATCACTATTATTGTTGTTATTCCCAGTGAGCTTTTATTTGCTCTCTGTTGCAATTAAATAACCATTGCAGCTAAAGTCGAAAGCGTTGACGCACCATCGACTAGCAAAGGCAAGAGCAAGATGAACAAGTGAAGACTTGTTTATAATTATGATGTGGTTGTAATAAGACTTTATTTATGTTATGATATTTTATTTTCGCATTTATTGACGTTAAGGTTAGCAAACCCTGGGATATTTTGAGCAAGGTTGTAATCCTTTTGATAAGGAAGATTTTATTATTTATTTAAGGTTGTAATTTATTATTCATTCCTTATTATGGGCAGTAGTTGTATTTTATTTAGATAGTGAGCACCAATCCCGTGGAATCGAAGTACCCAGATTTGGGGGTGTCACAGGTTGGTATCAGAGCAGTGCTTTAGGTTATGAACCTTAGGTGGAGAAAATCTTAGGAAGTAGCCTTATAAGAGATCGAAAAGATAGTGATGATAGTAAAGATAACAAAAGACCTTATATGATATGTATTTACGTTTATGTACACGAAGAGTATCGATCGATATCACGTAATAATTTAACTTTAAAACTTTATTGTCATGATGACGAACGTTGGAGAGTCCAATCAGGCTAGGGAGTATTTACCCCAGATGCCTAGGGACAGGGGAGCCTCAAGACATCCAAGTTGTTTGGGAGCAGTTGGTTCAGAGAGAGCCATCTCCATTGATCACCGTAGTGGGTCAGGAGTATGAGCCAGTATCTGACCGAGATGATGATGATAGGTTATAGGAAGAGGAGGAGGATCCTGAAGAGGAATTTCCACCTCACTCAACTAGCGCTTAGATGTACGAGGAGATCTACGACCGTATCGTGGAGCTAGATGGTCGAGTCGGAGAGCTTGAGGAACTGGTGGACGAGAGTCGGACTACCATACAAAAGAGAGATGAGACAATTCAAGAGTTGGACGATGAGCTTGGAAATTAGAAGTGGGATTTAGTTCACGCGAAGAGTGACAGAAATGATGCACTGGCCGTGCTAGCGAAGCTGAAGAACGACATCCAAGAGGAGTTAGCAAATCGTGCCAGAGCGGAGGAAACGAGCTTGAAGGCTACTCAACGTGCAGATCGAGATGAAGACGAGGTTCAAGTGAAGAAGGCCAAGCTGAGGGAGACAGACTATGCTTTCCATACAGCTATAAATAGGGCCCAGGATCTTGTCTTTTATTACCCAGCTCAGTTCAAGGATTTATCGTGGTACATGGTGGATCGCAGAACAGTGTTCCGGTTGATGGAAGAAGAACGTAGAAAGATTGTACGACGTCTTAACATGCCTAGCTAGTAGAGTCATTAACTATGTATTTCTTTTTATATAAATAAATGTAGATCCCAGAATTTGAGATAATAATGGGATAAGATGATGATGTAATCCTATAACTTATTTAGTTTAGGAAAGATGATGTGAAAAGCGGAGATGCTATCTATTCTATGTTTTGAAACTATGAAGGAATAAAATATCAAAGTTTATTGACGTGCTATGTGTTTAGATGTGAATTAAGTTATTTTAAATGTTTAAGTTGAATTTGAATATTTAAGAAATAAGAAAGGATCTCATAGGAATATGTCTTAACAGAAAGATGCCTTATAGAAGAAGACCTACACGTCAAAACCCAGATGGATCTACTAATAACAACAACAACGACAACAACAATGACTGGACGAATCCCAATTTGGTTCAGCAATTGGTGAACCTACTAACGGGAGTGCTTGCGAATCAGTCGCAAGTTCAGAACACTACATTTAAGGAATTCAAAGTAGTAGGACCGCCAGAATTCCTAGGATCGGTGAACCCGTTAGAGGCCCAGACGTGGATAGTGGAGATGGAGAAGGTCTTCGATGTGGCTAGAGTTAGTGAGGACCAGAAGACGGCTTTTTCGATGTTCATGCTGAAGTCGGAGGCTAGTTTTTGGTGGTAGGCCAACAAGACTACAGAAGGAGAAGGTGTTATAGCGTGGGACCATTTCAAAGAGATGTTCTTTGAAATGTACTTCCCCTTAAGCTCGCAGAACCAGATGGAGGTTCAGTTTCTAGAGCTAAAACAGGGAGTGATGATGGTGTCGGAGTACGCTGCGAAGTTCAACGAACTGATCAGTTTTGCAACGTACCATGTCAGAGAAGGTTCGAGCAGGGATTGAAGCCCTGGCTCTAAAGCAAGGTCTCCATGTTCCAGGGGAAATGTGTTGGGTTTGCAAGAATCATAAACATGCAATCAAATTACATAAACGCAGCGGAATGGAAGAAAAATCAGATTTTAAAATTTTCTTACAAACCCTTAACCATGATCTTTCTTGTGCATCAATTATCAGTCAATACATAGAAGGAGATGATGGAATTATACCTTTGAAGATCCAAATGTCGAACAAACCTTGATTGGAAGTCGAACAAACCTTGATTGGAAGTCGAAGCTTGATTAGAAGTCGAAGCTTCTCCAAGCTTCTTCTCTGCTAGAAACTTCTTGCAGTTCCTCTTCCAATGTCCCGTTGCAATGAAAGCACATTCCTTTAGCTGGTTCAGGTTTCTTTTGTTCCTTTTCTTTTCTCTTTTCCTTAGCCTTCTTGGATTTCTTCTTTTCAGAAGACACCTTGGGCCTCTTCCTTTTATTGGAAGAATCCACCATCAAGACATGGTTCTTCTTGGATGAGAAGTGACCTTCTGCAGTTTTCAGCATGTTAAACAGCTCAGGAAAGCTGACATTTAGCTTATTCATGTGAAAATTAACCACAAACTGCGAGAAGGTCTCAGGGAGTGACTACCAAACCGAGTCTTGACTCAACTTCCCATCCATGACAAACCCAAGCTGTCCAAGGCGTTTAATCAAATTGATCACTATCAGGGCATGAGTCTCGATGACAGTACCCTCGGTCATCCGAGATCGGAAGAGCTCCTTAGATATCTCATATCTAGCAGTCCTACTCTGTTCACCATACAACTCCTTGAGGTGAACCAGCATAGCAGGAGCATTCATTTTTTCGTGCTGACGCTGAAGCTCGTTATTCATGGATGCGAACATGATGCATTGAGCCACAGATGCATCATCTTGCCATTTATTGAAAGTGGCAATCTCTTCCTCAGAGGCTGTTTTCGAAACAGATTCAGGGATAGTTGAATTTAAGACATAAAAAATCTTTTCAGCAGTGAGAATAATTCTCAGATTTCTTAGCCAGTCCTTATAATTCGTCCCGGTAAGCTTATTTGCATCAAGTATGCTTCGTAGTGAGATTAGTGATTTTGACATTTTTAAAATTCTTCATGTGAAAAGATAACATTTTTAGAAAACATTCATTTTATTAACTTTGCATACCAAAATAAATTTAGGTCTATATTTTAAATTGGTATCTCCCACTATTTTCATCAAACTATATTACCCTCACTTATATAGTTCGGCAATATCTAATTAAAGATTTGCTAGTGAGATTAAGGATCCCAATTCAAACGTATATAACCTTGTGGATAACACAACAAGCGATATACAAATAAATAGGTAGACAACTCTTGTCAATTACATCACCATGTAACTCCTTTTATTTTGCCTCTTAAATCATAATGGTCATGTGTGTGCACATCCGAACTAAAATAATTTAAGTTAAGTCCAGCCTAACACTTCCATAAATTTAAAAAAGAAAAATGTTCGTCCTTGTAGATAACACAACAAGACTAGATCGTTCAATTTTCTTGATAAGCATCAAATGTGATTAATTAACATCTTAAATACTCAATACTCGCCTTGTGGATAGCACAACAAACTCATATTAAATATTTAATACTCTATTAATTAATCATGCTAGAAGGCGACGTTCGATATTTCAAATATCATTTTAACGCTTCGGACTTAATATTATTTTTTTGAGGGGTTTGTTATTTATTTGTCTCATCTTGTTTAGCGCGCATGCATATATATATAAAATATGCGTCATTTTATTAAACATGCGAAGCATGCTTGCATAAAATATAATATATATATATATATATAATATTTAGCATGCAATATAAAATACTATATTCTACCCGGATTGATTATAGACTTTTATTCTAGTTTGGTTCACTAGAGCCACCAAGTGAACCAAAAGGTCAAACCTAGGAGTGCAATAATTTAAATTTTAAATGTAACTATTACATTTAAACCTGTGATCCATACAAACGGGTCTTCACGCGCTCCTTGATCCTTGGTCTCCAGTTTCTTCAAGATAATTCTAACTATCTCTATTACATAAACTATTTATAATTAAATAAAAACCTTGATCAGCAGTCAAGGGTAAGTACATAGAAGGGAGATAGAATTTACACCAAGAAGAAAACCAGAAAAGATGAGGTATACAGACCCCATTTTATAAAACTCATACATTCAAGCATTCATCCAAAATAAAATCCAATCATATTGGTCATAGTCCATAATCAATCCCTTTTATTAACATACATATCATCATACGTATCAATAAACTTATTCATCTCATGAAAGTAAATTCATTCCATATATGTATTAATATCAGTTAATGGGCAAAAGTTTGCTAAACTTTGTTTTTGGAAAAATAAACTCCATTATTTCATTTAAAAACAATTTCAAATTAAACTCTTTGATTTTAGCAATTATGAAATCTCATTTCATATAAAATAAACATTTTTATTTAAAACCTTTATTAATTAAATAAACCATTCATTTAATTAAATAAAACAAAAAACAATGCAGATTTTGTTAGTGGCGCAGCTGCGCCAGTAATATATAGGAACTGGCGCAGTTGCGCAGAGTGAAAAACAGGTATGGACACCGGCGCAGCTGCGCAGCAAGAAAGGCTTGCACCGGTGCAGCTGCGCAGCTTCGCAGAATCAGAAAAAAATTTTGTTGCCCAAGAACTCGATCCAATCGCATATCATACATGTATGGAATAACATAAACTGATAATTAGCACAATATTGGCTCTGATACCACTGTTGCGTTTGCTAGAAACATAAGCATGCAATCAAATTACATAAACGCAGCGGAAGGGATGAAAAATCAGATTTTAAAATTTTCTTACAAACCCTTAACCATGATCATTCTTGTGCATCAATTATCAGTCAATACATAGAAGGAGATGATGGAATTATACCTTTGAAGATCCAAGCTTCCTCAGGTACAAGTTCTACTCCTTTGATTCCTTTGATTCCTCTGTAGTGGCTCCTTCCCTTGATCAATGTCAGCCACCAAATGTTTGGCCTCTAACGGTGATCCACCAAGGAAGATGAAGAACTCAGGAAGATGGGTTATTGGCTTAACTCTTGTTTCTATCTCTATAGAATATGTGTACTCCCAACCCTTGGAAAATTCACGTAGCTTATTTCTGATATAAGACTCTCTTATATAGATATTAGGTTAACCCTCCTAATCCAATTAGAATAGGGTTTTATTTATTTAATTAATTAATTAAACACTTTTAATTAATCTATATCCTAATCTTATTAGGATTGAGAGAGAGTACTGATATTATTTTAATTCTAATTAATTCCTAAACTCCTTTAGAATTAAAATAATAATATTA
Source organism: Panax stipuleanatus (assembly GCA_020205555.1). Classification (NCBI taxonomy): domain Eukaryota; kingdom Viridiplantae; phylum Streptophyta; class Magnoliopsida; order Apiales; family Araliaceae; genus Panax; species Panax stipuleanatus. The sequence goes on from CM035120.1 coordinate 35,521,281, forward strand.
ATAATAATATTAATAAGACTCCTCTTATTAATTTATATTTAATATTTTTAAAATATTAAATAATAAACATTAAGCTATTTAATTTATTTTATCACCATAGATTAAATTAATTATACTTAATGCATTATTACTATCATGACATTTTCTTCTTAAATAATTCTTCTTCCTTTTATGGTGTGACCCTTTAGGTTCTCCATATTAAACCGGTTGTGAATAAATCAATTAGAACAATTCTAATCTTATTTAAATAAATAAATTAAACTACTAATCTATTTAAATAAATAACATTTATTCTACAATAGGGATAAGCCCCCCTAACGATCAACGACTTTCCAGATAATATAGATTTCAACATTAATCATAAAAGAACATGCGAGTTAATAGTTACCGTACAATTCAATCCTTCCGCCATATATTGTCCCAATTAAATATAAGACATAGATTTACTGTCAAGTCTTAATTTATTTAATCATATGTATTTCGATTAGAAAACACACAACTCCAAATAATGCAAATTAGAAACCTCTTTCTAATTTCATTCTACCTTGGTCAAGGATTCCTGGGTTGTCATTTAACGAATCATATAGGACATATCTCCTCTTTTACTAGAGGTGGTAGATTCTTTATTGATCATACATTATCTCCATATGTAACTCATTATACCCAAGCATACCCTATATATGCCTTAAAAAGCCTTAAGAAATAAGTCAAAGTATAATTTGTTACATACAAGATACTATGATGATCTCAAGTCCAAGGATCACTTGTACTACTATCACATTAGGAATTCCTATTGACAGGCGAGTAAAACTCCATTAGGTATTCCATAGCGAGTCACGTTCAGTGAACTTATTCTCCAATAAGCACTTCCATACTTGCTTTAGTGTCTCCACACAAATGACCATGAGATCAGTCATCCTCATCTAATGAGCAAGCAACATATGTACCAATTTATCCGGATTTACTAATCCTCATTTTAGTAATCCCACAATTTGGAACTATTTTAGTTTTTAAGCTTTCTAAGAATTTAGACCTTATTAGCATGATCTCATCATGATTCTAAAATCATTGCTTAAAACTATGGGTTATTTACATATTATTAAAAACAGCAACATGTAGATAATTAAATGCCTTAAATGAATATTTTATTAATAAATAAATAATATTATTTACAAAGTATGTGCTTTATCATCATACACGATTGGCTTATATACACACTACTATCAACATGTTCGCAGCTGTACTGAAAAAGGTCATCCTTGCTGAAGGTGGAAGCGATGAGGTCACCAAATACAACCAGTATCAGAAGAAGAAGAAGAATGAGACAGAGAACAAGGCTGGTCGTAGCAGTGCTTGTAATACCTGAGAATTTTCGAATATTATTAAATGAATATATTAATAGAAATAAATATTTATTTGAATATAAATGTTTATGTGTTATGAGATGAGTTAACTCAATTATATTAAATTGAATAATTATAATAATTGAGAATATATGGAGTTTGCTATAAACTCGTTGAATGCCTTGTGTGGCACGAGAATAGATTCGATGATGAGTTAATTAATTCATGGACGAAGGAATTATTAAGTGAACAATTAATTTATATTAATTGATAATTGTTATTATGAAAAATATAATAATAGTATGTGGATTCATTATTATTGCAAGTAATAGAATAATAATAAGTAACGTGTTTATTAATATAATAAGATTTATATTTATTTAATATGATAATTAATCATATAAATGTTAATCAATTGTTATAGAGATTAATAATTACATTGATTAATGAGGAAGGGATTAATTAATATTATTATTAATTAATTGATAAGATAAGTAGTTTATTAATTTCTATGTGCAAGCATGCGGTATTAAATGCATAATGTATAGTAGCTACCTATATATTATATGAGGTGTAAAGTGCAATGTGACTATACTATATATAGAAACTATATATTAAGATTGATTAAACTATATAGGCTACATGATTTATGCCTGCATGACAATATGTATGTGAGTATACATTAAAATAGTACATCATGAATATTTTGTAAACAATTGTTGGATAGCAGAATTTAATAATAAAGGAGACAATGTAACATGATAATATCCGGTTAAATTATATCGGTATGATAAAATGTACATGAAGTATATATGTGCAAGTTGAAGTATTTACATTGTAATATTTCTCATTTAATGAAATTACCTTGTGACACTAATTTAATACATAAGTGTAGATAATATATGTTATGCTTATATGTTATAACACTGTATTTTACAACACTTGCTAGAATACTGAGATACATTGTATTGTCCCATATTGAGAGTCTCATTCTCTTCACGTGTTACACTCTAAGCTAGCATATTCCCTATAACCTTAAAACTCAGCAAACTTTCATAGCAATCATAGCAATGATGGGCAAGGGAGTGGTTTTGATGATGAGGTTCAACAACTAATTACCAACTCTCCATTATCCTTCATACAATCCTTGATTTCCATTAGTTTGATTTGGGAGATAAACACATTAACCGTGTATTTGCTTTGCTATAAATACGAGCTTTATTCTTCTCATTCCATTGATGAGAATTTCTGACTAAGTGAAACTAGAGAGCATATATATATTAGTGTTAAGTATTCTAAAAGTTGGGAATTCAATTAGCAGCAAGCTCATTCACAATTTAGCAGAAGGTATATTCCATGTTCTTCATTTCTTGTTTCTAAGAATTCTTAAATCCTTGATTATAGTTGCAATACATGCTAGTTGGACTAAAGAATGGTTGTTAGTTGATATATAAGCTAATTTGTATGTTAGTTTGACAATTGACCTTGTCTGGAATCGATTTGGTTATAAATTTTGGTAATTGGCTTAAGCTCCGCCGAAGCAGGAAGCCTGTCTGGTGCAATTCAGACACGGTGCAGTTGCATCCCTTGTTATACTGGGGTGCTGCGCAGCTGCGCCGGTTACTAATTCTAGTTTTCTGCATCCTGCTTGATTCTGTTAAGTATTAATCATTTAAAGTAGCTTAGACGAGCATGCTAATAGGATGGACATGTATATATGACTATATGGAGATAACGTGAACATGATTTGGCTATGATTGCATGCAAGGTATATGAAACGACATATAGTTTTGGAAATGAACTTAAAGTTTCATAAACGAACGTTAACATTATAAAGCATGACTATGTTTTGATTTTTGATACATGTTAGCATGACCTAGAAGTGCATGAAGAACGTGATACCATGTACGTATATGCTTCATAATATAACATGCACATGATGGACTCACTAGTGAACATTTTTAACCAAAATATAAGTTTTTAAAAGCAAACTTTGACATGTAAAGATCATATATGTATTCTGATTTTCGGGCATGTTTATATGGCCTTGAAATGCATGTCGGACATATTAACTTATGTATATAGGTTTCGTAATGTAATGAGAACATGCGAACCTTATTATTGAGCTTTACTAATGAAAATACGAACCTTGAACGTGAATGTTAACATGCTACTTTGAGAGTTAAATTCTAAAATTTATAGACATGTTTGGTAGTGCTCTTAACCTCATTAATATGTCATACACATACACATGCCATGTTAGATGCCATGAAAACTAGTTGAGCACAAGTGAAACACGATGTAAGCTAAGTAACAATACTAGTCATGTGTATATGAAGTAGAAACTTGCAAGCATGCCTAAAACAAGATATGTGATCACCCCATACGTTTAAAATAACAAACATGATAACTAATGTGGTTTCATGACCTTAAATGGTCCTAAGTTATTAAAGGTGTTGACTTAGGACTTATATCATGAAAGATTGAACTTAGAAAGGTTAGACAATCATGGGAGTGCCCTTTAATGTGTATACATGCTATGTGAGATTATATGTTAATACTTGAATCCGATTTCGACGGTTAACATATAATAATGCTATAACTTTCTAAATAGAGTATATTTGCTATTAATTATGGTATTATGTGTTAATAATTTTATATGAAGATGATTAACTTGAGAAGAGGAGCGTTAAGGATAAAAGACAATAAAAGTTATACTAATATGATACTATATATGGTATAACTGTGTAGCTAGCCTAAGACTTAGCTTGTGTGTTGATCGTATATCCAAGATAAGATATGATGTTATAATATATGACTAATGGATATCATATACATACGTAACTATATTACGATAGGGATTCCAAAAGTGTTGATTAATTTACGTGGATAGACTACGCTTAAGGCAAGTTTCCTAACTTACACTCTTTTACGGTGCAAGTATTCTATCTTTGTATATTGCGAGCTAGTTTCCTTACTTACTCGTTTAAATTGAGTTAGCATACTTGAACTCTTATATCATTAAGTCGTATGAAAGCTATTATTCATGTTGAACTTGGTATTGTTCTTGAATATTGTGAAAGTGTTTATGCCATTTGATTCGGCTAGACTATATGCATGTTTATAAAACTATCCAAACCAATTGACTGGTGCGAAAATCTTGAAAACTGAGTTGAACAACCCTTATGGTAAAGGGAGTGTTTATTGTTAGAAGCCCTAACACACGCGTGAATATTATTGTGGTGTTATGCATAACATAGAGTATTATAGACTGATCATCTATCGTACTTAATTCTTTTGGGTTATCAGTTTAATATTGATGGTTCTAGTAGATGTTCAATAGTCCTTAGTGACTGCTCAGTATAAATTGTGTTATCCAGTTGGATACGTTGACAGCCTTTGAATTCATATATATCTGTTGATCTATATTTAACTATCATTTCATATTCCAAAGATTTGATTTGAGAATTGTTGATACTCGTTGTTCATGATATTATTCTGCAACTTTGAACAATCTTAGAGATTATACATTGATATTTCAAACTCGTGATATAACACTCTTCACCTTTATTGTACATTACTTATGGGCAATTTGTGCTCATTCTTACTTATTTAAAACCTTTCAGTTAAGGTGAAACAGGGAGGTGTCTCTGGGAAAGATAAGGGCAAGGGCAAGGCTACCGACTAGCTTGTTCCTTTATGTTTTAAAATTTTTGATGTTGTATTAAGACTGTCTTCGAACTATGTTTAAGCTTAAGTATGATTATGTAATAAGTGTTTATTCGATATTATTATGTAATCTATTAAGTACTGTAGGTTGCGAGACTTGGGGAATAATTATAATAAATCATTGTATATTATTCTAGATTAGATCTTCCGCTGTGAATGTGTGATTTTAGTTATTATTGTATTATTGTGAGAACGTGACAAACCGAATTCGAAGTGACCAAGTGGCTGTCCGAATTTGGGGGCATCACAGGTTGGTATCAGAGCTGTAGTTATAAACCTTAGGAGCGAGTTTCCTTAGACTATAACTTAGGAGAACTTAGAAGTTAGGAAGGGGATAAAACTCATGTAGAGTTTTCCTTGAGAGACTTAGTCTGTTATGAAATGTAACTTCATTCTATTCAATGAACTTATGTTTTATTTAACATTATAATGGAGTTGCTGTTTGTTTGTCTTGTGTTTGTGATTGTAGGATGATAGACACAGGTGTACCTAGTAGAGTGACAGAGGAGGAGCCCAGGGATATACATGTAGTATACGAGGCACCTATAGAGGCTGTGCCAGTACAGGCAGTTGTACCGTTCGAGTCTAACGATGAGGACGAGATTGAGATAGAGTCTGATCCAGAGGAGGAGCCGATGGAGGACGAGCCGATGGAGGATGATCTAGTAGAGGACTCTGATGAGGCTACTGTAGAGGAGCAGATGTTAGGCGAGTACGAGGAGCGTATTTTGGAGTTGGACTGCCGAGTCCAGGAGCTGGAGGCCGAGGCCAAGGAGAGAGAGTCTGAGTTCTAGAAGCTGAGGGACGAGGACCACCAGAGGAAGTTAGACATGCAGGAGTTAGAGGTGGAGATTGCCTATCGTATGGAGGCAGGGATCCAGATGGGAACCTTATTCCACAGGTTGGTGGCGAGAAACGTAGATCTGGCAGGGAAGCTGGAAGAAGTAGAACAGAGAGAGTTGAGTGAGAAGATCGAAAAGGAAGCACTCCGTACTCAGCTAGAGTTGGAGGTTATGGATATGATACACTTTGAGGAGAAGTGGAAAGCGGCTAATGAGAGAGCTGACGACCTAGAGGATGAGGTTAGATGCAAGAAGAGGAAGATGAATAAGATGGGGTATGTGTTCCGTTCAACTTTCAAGAGGGTGATTGACGGTGTGTACCACAACCCAGCAGATCAGGGACAGACCCTACATACTTTGAGCCAAGAGTTGATGGCATATATAGCACAGATCGAGTACAAGAGCGCTGTGGAGCATGGAATGATGGGATGTGTCCCTCAGTCAGTCTAGTTGTAGCTTAGTAGTATTTACTTTATGTGTTGAATATACTATGTTGAGATCCTAATCTTTTGTGTAAGTGTGGGGTAGTGATGTAAACCTTGAGTAAGCCTTTGATAGAGGGGTAGTATGGTAGTATGTTAGTGTTCCCCGTCTTTTGTGATATTAGGAGATATATGTGATAACATTTATAGAAATATGCTAGGGGAAATCATGTAATGAAACAATTTGGCATATGAATATAAATGGAGCTTATTTAAGAAATGTGTTATAAAATATTATGCCTTTAGTATTAAAAGAAATACTTAAGTAATATAACTGAGTAATAATAAAATGAAAATTTGGGATGCAGATAATGCCGCCCAGACGTAGATTAACTGCACCTGAGGAGTCAGTGAATAATGAGAGGGAATAGGTAGACCCGATCTAGAAGCTAGTAGATCTGTTAGGAGAGGCCCTTAGGGGAACGAACAATGAACCCGTTTGCCCCAACCCTCAAGCTGTCCCAGTAACAACCTTCAAAGATTTTAGGAGTGTAGGACCCCCGAGTTCGAGGGTACTACTGACCCGATAGTTTCGCAAACCAGGATCAAGGAAATCGAGAAGGCCTTCACTATAGCTCACGTGGGTGAAGACCAGAAGACAGTATTTGCCACATACATGATGAGAGGCGAAGTGAACTATTGGTGGGAGGCTAATCAGCAGAGAGCAGGAGAAGGGACGATAATATGGGAGAGGTTTAAGACACTGTTCTTCGAGAACTATTTTCCAAAGAGTATGAAAAATAGGATGGAGGTGAAGTTCCTAGAGTTAAAACAAGAGGAAATGACGGTGGCGCAATACGCAGCTAAGTTTAACGAACTCGCACAATTTGCGGAGCACCATGTTGGAGATGAGGAAAGGAATGCGAGACTCTTCGAGCAATGGCTGAAGTCGTGGCTGTATAATAAGGTATCAGTTCTTCAAATTGATTCCTTTGCGACGTTGTTAGAAAAGGTAATCATTGCGAAAGGTGGTAGTGAGGCCTTAAGTCTGTACCATAAGGAAAAGAAAAACAAGAACACTGGTAGTGAGTATTGTGGAGGAAGCAGCAGCGGAGGGAGTAATCCCGGAAAGAGAAAATGGGAAAACAATAACAATAATTACAATAACAACCGGAATAACAATCAAGGTGGGAGTCACCAAGGGAGCTTTAAGAAGAGGAGTGAGACTTGTAATAAGTGCGGGAGAAGTCATCAGGGGGAGTGCTAGAAAGAAAATAGCACGTGCTATAATTGGGGCCAGGAGGGGCACATATCTCCAATTGCCCAAAACCGAAGAAGATCAGGGGATGTTTTGCTTGCGGATTGACGGAGCACCAAATAAAGGATTTCCCAAAGAAAGGAAGTGGTGGAACTAACGGAGGTCAGGGAGGAGGTAGCAAGTTAATAATTGGTGGACCCACGCAGCCCAACTCATCAACCGCCAGAACCTTTAACATGACCGTCCAAGATGCCGTAGCTGCGAAGGACATGGTGTGAGGTATAATCCCAATCAGTGATATAAATGCTTATGTATTATTTGATTCGGGTGCCACCTGTTCTTTTGTATCTGAAGAATTTGCTAGTAGACTTAGTACACCCCGAGAACGATTAGAAAATTCTTTGAACATATTGCGAATAAGGAAGTGATCCCTGTAGAATACGTTTATCGAAATTGTGGCGCAAACATTAGGGAACATGAATTGAGGGTAGACTTGATTCCTATTAGATTGGGAGAATTTGACGTAATACTGGGAATGGATTGGTTATATAACCATGCGGCAATAATTGACTGTCAGAATAAATGTGTGAACCTTCAGACTCCGAGTAAGTCTAAGGTAGTGCTTTATGGTAGCTCATCGCTTAAGCAATCGTGTTACGTTACGATGATGCAGGCCAAGAAATTGTTAAGGAAGGGATGTGTAGGTTATTTAGCTTACATTGTAGATACTTGGAAAAAGGGAGTAGAAATTAAGGATATATCCATAGTGAATGAATTTTGAGATGTATTTTCGGACGATCTGCCTGGTCTTCTGCCAGACAGAGAAATTGAATTCGTAATAGACTTAGCACCGGGAACGGCACCGATTTCGAAAGCTCCATATCATATGGCGCCAGTAGAAATGAAGGAATTGATGATACAATTGCAAAAGTTATTAGATAAGGGTTATATTCGACCGAGTGTGTCTCTTTGGGGAGCACTAGTGTTATTTATTAAGAAGAAGGACGGATCGATGAGGCTTTGTATCGATTATCGAGAATTGAACAGAGTAACGATCAAGAACAGATATATGCTACCGAGGATAGACGACTTATTTGATCAACTGAAGGGAGCGAAGTGTTTCTCAAAGATAGATCTACGGACAGGATAACACCAACTGAAGGTGTAATAGACGAGAAATTTTTATGTGTGATTCTGGGGACAGAATCCTTTTAAGGAGGGAAGATTGTAATGATTGAGATTTTATATTTAATGAATTAAATAAATATTTATGTGAATTATTTATTGAGTAAATAAATAGATTAAGTAATTTATGGAAATAATTTAATTGAGTGTTACATATTAATTTAATGAATGTTATTTAATTGATATGTATATATATTAATTTTATATTATAACTCTAATTTAATTGAGATAATTAAATTAGATGAGATATGTGATGAAGTGTTGCATAAATTATAATTAGCGAGTAATTATAATTATGTGGCAATTTTATGTGATTAATTGATGTTAGATTTTAATTGATTAAATTAGTTGATTAATATTTAATTAATTAAAATGTGACAGTAAAGTATGCGTTAAATGATTTGTTAAAATAAAGAAAAGGTTTTAAATTATTTTGCCAAACAAGGCCCTTGTAATTGTTTTAAACCTATTTCTACCAAACAGGGCCCTAACTATCAAAAGCTGTTTTTAAATAAACTGTTACCAAACAATACCTTAGCATTAAAAATCTATTTTTGAAAATAACCTTGTTTTGCCAAATAAGGCATTGTGTTTTTTTGAATTTTGTAACTTATATAATAAATGTATTTATTATATATATTAAGTAATTAGCAGTTACATATATATCATTAGTATACGTATATTTTATAAGTTATAATATATCTATACTACGTTAGATTAGAAGTTAGTTTGTAAAGCTAAGAACAAAAAGAGAAAAGAAGAGTAGAGAAGTTAGAGAAGAGAAGGAAGAAAAAACTTGTGAAGGCTAGAATTAGTCATTGTATTCTTCTCCAATCATCAAAAAGGTAATTAATATCTTATAGTTTTAAAGAATTGTGATTAGTTGTTCTTCATTGTTTTGAGTTTCTGTAAATTTAGTTTTCTGTGAATTTCATGAAATTATGTAATCATGAATTTTATATATACGTATGGTATCCATGTGTTGATTGTGGTAATTGTATGACATAAGAGGATTTTCAGAAATTAAATTACTGTAGAAATATATTTTTAACAGAAAATTCATGTTTATATGAGTTCATATGGAATTTCATGAGTGTGGTTAATTTTAATTGAGAAATTCATGTAATTGGTATGTGTTAATATGCTTATTAAGTAATTTTTGGATGCTATCTTCAACTTCGTATGTAATGCATGTATATAAGTTCAAATTGATGCAGAAAAATAGTTACAGTAGATTATTTTGAGAAAAATATGAGTTTTCATGCAAATGGCCAAATTGGATTTTAAAAACTTGTGATTATCACTGTTTAAATGATTTTGGGTTTCGGAAGCATGCTTTATATATGTGTAATAGCGTATATATGTTTTACAGAGTCTATAGTACTGTATTTTTTGGCGTTGTTGGCTTGCTTGGGTTGGTCGGTTAAACAGGGGGCCGTGGCTGTCTGCAGTCTGGCCGAGCAGCTGCGCCGGGCAGAAAGGCCAAGAGCAGCGCAGCTGCGCCACTGGCCTATCCCAGAATCCTTCCCTGCGCAGCTGCGCCGGTTATAGGGCAGCTGGCTGCGCAGCTGCGCCGGACACAGTGCTTAGGCAGTGAAGGTTAGCTAATTGTGTAGTGTTGATTTTAAACCTAGTTTAATTATGCTATGACAGTGAGCATGTATCTAGTTGCTACAACATGTTGTTAACATAAATTTGACAAATTTATATTTAGAAAAGAAAATAGGTTTGAAAACCTTAAAGTATGATTTGAATTGTTATTTAAATGTGATATATGACTATAATTTAAATAATTATAATCAAAAGTAAATGTTTATTTTAAATTATAATTTTGTTAAATTATAATGAATAAAGGTTGATTTATTAGAAGTTAATTTAAATTATAATTTATGTAATTATAATTTAATAAATGCATGCTTAATTGTGGATTTTAAATTGATAATTACATGATTAATTATAAATTGTGTAATTATAATACATGTTATAGTTTAATTAATTGATAAATACATGATTAATTATAAATCGTGTAATTATAAATGCATAAATGTGGTTTAATTGATTATAAATTATAAATTATTTATAATTTAAATGGTAATTATAATTTAAGTAATTATAATTTGATTAAGTGTTTGAATTATAATTGTTTAATTATAATTTAGTTAAATACATAATTTATTTAATTATGTGAATATGTAGGTGATGTAATTAACTATGTGATAGTTGATTATTATGATGTAATTAGAGTGAGTTAACCATGAGAGTTAACCACTTATGTGAATTAGTTACGTGTTAACTAATTTAGGTTATTATGATTGAATATATATGTGTAGGAAGTATTAAAGTACGTGAATTGTGTTAAGTAGCTTGCGCTTGAGGCAAGTCTTCTAAACCCTCAGCTCGTTAATTTTATGCAAGTCTTCTAAACCCTCAACTCGTTAATTTTATGCAAGTCTTCTAAACCCTCAACTCGTTAATTTTATGCAAGTCTTCTAAACCCTACACTTGTATTAATTTTTTTTGATCTCTTGAATTCATATATTCATTGTTGAGAATGTCCTTTCCATTTCAGTATTGGACAATTGTTTATTTAATTGAAATGGTCTTAACTTATTGTTCAAGTAAGATCTAATTATTATTTTAATGTTTTAAGTTTACTTCTAAAGCATATGTTAATTCATAATTCTTTTATTATGAATTATTGGAAGTCGATTCAACTAATCCTTAGTTGATGAACGTGAATTCTAAATTACCCTTGTAAGCTTATCCAAACCAAACTTTCTTTGGTGCGAACTCGAATTCAAATTACTGAGTTGAACAACCCTATTTACTAGGGAAGGTTACTACGCATAACGTTAAGATGTTTGTGCACAATACATGATACAAAGGGCTGATCCCCCTTAGTACGAGTTAAGGTCCATAGTCTTATTGACTGTTAAGGGTTTAAATAGAAATATTTATAACCTAGGACAAGAGTTCAAAGGTCTTATGACCCTCAGATAAATTCTATATTCGAATTTTAATTTTAATAGAGAATTATTATTCAATTCTTTATTATTGAAGCAAGCTAAGTTGTTCAGATTCTTTTAAATATATCCTTTCATGTCTATATTATTGTTAAACTCCAGTGAGCTGTGGTTTGCTCACTCTTGCATTAAATAACAATTTCAGTAAAGGTTGAAAATGTTGATGCTCCGTCTACAAGTAAGGGCAAAGAAAAGCAAAGCAAGTGAAGACTTGTTTTATTTAATTGAGAATGATTGTAATAAGTCTTGAATGTTATGTTTTTATTTTCGCACTTTATTATATTCATGTCAGGGTTAGAGTAACCCGGGATTTTTATAAAGGTTGTAATCCATGTTTTAATGGAGATTTTATTTATTTTAATTTAAGTTGTAGTTTATTTTACATTATTCATTGGGTAGATGTATGTTATATTAGAAAGTGAACACCAAATCATGTGAAAACGAAGTACCCGGATTTGGGGGTGTCACAGGTTGGTATCAAAGCTATAGGTTATGAAACCTTAGGTGGGGAAAAACCTTAGGTAGTAGCCTTATAGGTAAGATCGAAAAGATAGATGAGATAGGTAAAAGATAATAAACTACCTTATGTGCTACGTGTTTACATTATAGTATTCGAAGAGTGATGACTCGATATCACGTAATAATGAACTTTAAAATTCTTTTGTCAGGATGTCGAACGTTGGAGAACCTAGTCAGGCTAGAGAGGATGTACCTCAGGTGCCTAGAGAGGAGGAGCCCCGTGACATACATGTTTTCTGGGAGCAGCTGGTTAGGAGAGAGCCATCTCCAGTGATCACCATAGCTGGTCGGGAGCGTGTGCTGACACCTATTCCAGAGGATGAGGACGAGGACGAGTCTGAATAGGAGGAAGAGGATCCCGAAGAGGAATTCCCACCTCACTCTACTAGTGCTGAGATGTACGAGGTAGTCTACGATAGCAATGTGGAACTTCATGGATGCATAGGAGATCTCGAGGAGATTATTCAGCAGCGAAACGAGACGATCGAGGAAATGGCAAGTGACCTAGGAGATGCACAGTGGAACCTGATACATATGGAGGTTGATAGAGATGTTGCTCGATTTGAACTGGCAAAGCTGAAGCACGACATCCAGAAGGAGTCGAGGAAGCGTGCCAGAGCTGAAGAGTTAAGCTTGAGGGCTAATCAAAGAGCCGATCGAGCCGAAGGTGAAGCTTGAAGCCAAGAGGGCCAAGTTGAGGGAAACGGAATATGCTTTTCATACAGCGATAGAGAGAGCTCAGGATCGTATTTTCTACTACCCAGATCAGTTCCAAGGTTTACCGTGGTATGTGGTGGACCGAAGAACGGTATTTTGGGTAATGGAAGAGGAACGCAGAGAGGCTGTGAGACGCATTAATATGCCTAGGCAGTGGCAGTAGCAGTAGTAGAGTTTTGTTTATGTGTTGCTTTTTGTAGTAAATAAAGTAAATCCCATAATTTGAAATAAGAATGGGATAAGTTAATAATATAATCCTGTAACTTTTCCAATTCAGGAAGGATGATGTAAATGGCAGAAATGCTATCTGATTGATGTTTTTAAACTACGACTAATGAATAAAAGAAGTTTATTGACGTTCTTGGTGTTCTGTGTGAACTGAATTATCTAGAACGTTTAAGTATGAACTTGAATACTAAATAGTTGAATAAAGGATCTAATAATAATATTTTCTTAATAGAAAATGCCTCCTAGAAGAATAGTAACACGTCAAAACCCCGAGGGTTCGACGAACAACAACAATAACGATGCAACAAACACTAACGCGGTTCAGCAATTAGTGAACCTGCTGGCAAGAGCAATGGCGAATCAGCCGCAAGTGCAGGCCACGACATTCAAAGAGTATATAGCAGTAGGACCGCCGGAATTTAAGGGATCGACAAACCCTATAGATGCTCAGACATGGATTATGGAAATAAAAATGGTATTTGACGTGGCTAGGGTCAGTGAAGACCAGAAATCGGCATTTACGACTTTTATGTTGAAGTCAGATGCTAGCTTCTGGTGGCAGGCGAATAAGACTAGAGAGGGAGAAGGAGTCATAACGTGGGAACGTTTCAAAGAGATGTTTTACGAGATATACTTCCCAGTGAGTTCGCGGGACCAGATGGAGGTCCAGTTCCTAGAACTTAAGCAAGGAGGGATGACGGTGTCCGAGTATGCCGCTAAGTTTAACGAGTTGGCCAGGTTCGCTACATACCAGGTCAGCACTGATGCTAGGAAAGCGAGGAGGTTTGAGCGGGGACTGAAGCCCTGGCTCTACAGCAAGGTTTCCATGTTCCAGTTGAATACCTTTGCAGCAGTACTGGAGAAAGCCATACTTGCTGAAGGAGGAAGCGAAGCTGGTGACGAAGTTCAACCAAGAGAAGAAGAAGAAGAATGAGGTAGAAACCAAGACTGGGGGTAGCAGTGCTGTGAACCAGAAGAGGAAATGGAATGGCAACACCTCTGTTGGGATTCAGCAAGGAAGTCAGCAGAAGAGGAAGTTCGAAGCATGTGCTACATGTGGTAAGAATCACACTGGCATATGCATGAAGGGGAAGCGGGTGTGCTTCAACTGTGGTCAGGAAGGCCACATCGCACCTAATTGCCCAAACCCGAAGAAGGGAGCTTGCTTTACATGTGGATCCAAAGATCACATGGCTCGCAACTGCCCGAAGAAGCTGACGGCATGGTCAACAGGGAACGGAGGGAATGGAAGCTGCAGTACCGTTACTTTTGCTGCACCATTGCAAGCTGTTAGACCCACTGCACGGACATTCAATATGACGGTGCAGGATGCTGTGCAATCAAAGGATGTGGTGTCAGGTATTATTCCGGTTAATAGTATAAATGCATATGTATTATTTGATTCGGGTGCTACTTGTTCATTCATATCTGATGATTTTGCTAAAACCACCCTAGACTTACCTGTAGAGTATTTAATTTATCCTTTGAACATAGAGATTGCGAATAGGGAAGTTATTTCTGTTAGGAGCGTTTATAAGAACTGTAGACTGGACATTAAGGTTCAGGAACTTAAAGTAGATTTGATTTCGATTAAACTTGGGAAATTCTGTAATACCCGAGAATTTCCGAATATTATTAAATAATATATTATTGGAAATGAGAATTTATTAGAATATAATGATTTTGTGTTATGAGAATGATTAATTCAATTATATTAAATTGAATAATTATAATAATTGAGAAATTGATGGAGTTTACGATAAACTCGATGAAATGCCTTGTGTGGCACAGTAACGTAATATAAGAATGATTATATTAATTTAAGCGAACAATTAATCTATATTAATTGTTATTGTAGAATATTAATTAATTGTTGAGAATTATTAATGATTATATTAATTAACGAATGAATTATTAAGTAAATAATTAATCTATATTAATTGTTAATTGCTATTGTAAAATATTAGTTGATGGTTATGGAATATTAACAGTGATTGATTAATAATACGTGATTATTATTATTGCAAGAAATATAATAATAATAAACCACTTGTTTATAATTGTGCTGAGATTTATACTTGTTAATGTGATAATGAATCCTATGATTATTAATTAGGTCTTATTAATAATCGATGAGGAATGGATTAATTAATATTATTGTTAATTAATTGATAAGATAAATAATTTATTTATTTGACATTATGAATAATAAAACAAATAAGTAAGTTATTAATATAATAAGATTATATTGATTGTTATGTACAAGTATGCAATAATATATAATACGACTATATTATATAGTGTAGAGAAACACTTAGGTGTGACCATACAAGTATACATAAACTATGTTATATAATGCAATGTGAATATATTACACATATGGACCATGTATTAAGATTAATTAAACTATGTGAGCTACATGATTAATACCTATGTGACAATATGTATGTAAGTATACATTAAAATGATATATCATGAATATATTGTAATCACTTGTTGATTAATACAATTTAATAATAAAGGAGACAGTATAGTGTGATAATATCTGAAAAGATTATACCAGTATGATAAAAATGTACATGGATTATATGTGTACAAGTTACACGTACTACATTATGTGAATTATAGTGTGACATTTCAATAAAAGACATATGTATAAAATATATATAATTGTAGATAGCCTAAGTATTTAATACATATGTGTATAATGATTTAAGTGTAGTATGTTGCAAATGCTGAGTTAGTATTGTGCCTTGTCCCTAAATGCTAGTCTCATTCTCATTCACGTGAAGAACAAAAAGGCTAAGGAGCTACTCCTTCTTCTCCCAAGCTCCTTCTAGCTCATGATTATGGGAGGAGTGGTTATCATGATGATCTTCAACAACCATGTACCAACTCTCTTTTAACCATCATGTAATCTAACATTCTCATTGGTTTAATTTGATGTATATATGCATTGTCTGTGTAAGAATTGCTCTATAAATATGGCTCCCTCCCTTCTGTTTTCATTTGCTGAGATTTTGTCTAAGTATTGAATTGAGAGTGTTGTGAGTTTAATAGCAAGATAATCACAGAGAGAGAGATTTCAATAAGCTTACTTTGCATTACAGAGGTATAAATCCTTCATTCTTGGTTCATCATTTTGTTTACTGTCAAAGTTTCCAATTCTTGATTTTGATTACAGTTCATGCTAGATTGGATTAGAACATGTTCTTAGTTGTTATATAGACTTATAAACATGTTTAAACCATAATGTGGCTGCTTAGAAAAGTTTTCGTGAAGTAATTTCGTGAGTTGGATTTGTTATGTGCCGTTGCAGGCTGCTCTCTGGACTGGAACGGGAGTCGCGCGGCCGCGCGTCTCCCTAGTACAATTTGGGGGCAGCCGCGCGCCACTTCAGAATTTGTTGATGATTTATTTTATATCTTTTGATGTATTGAGCATGATGTACTGTTAGGATATGCATATAACTCACATTAACATATGGAATAAGGTTACTAGGTTATAGCAATCTATGCTAGTTGTTTTAGTTGAATATTTCAAAGAAAACTTAAAGTTATGAAAAGAGGAACTTGGATATATAAATACCATAATAGTATTCTGACTTTTGAGACACGTTTGTATGACCTAGAAACACATGGAATGCATATTGACTTAAGTATATATGTATCGTGATATAATATGAACATGTGAACCCAACTAGTGCACCTTTCTAACAAAAATACAAGTTTTGAAGGTTGATATTGACATGTAAAGACCATGTATACATTCTGACTTTTCAAGCATGTTATGTGACCTTGAAATGCGGGTCAAATATGTTAACATATGAATCTAGATAGCATGAGCATGTTAGGCCTTATTAGCAAGCTTTACTAATGACAACATAAGCTTTAAATGTGGACTTTGACATGTTATATTAGGACTCTACATTCTGATATTTTCAACATGATTGAATGTACTTTGAAGGCATCATATATGTACGTACTTGTTAGATGTAATGCAAGTTAATCAAGCATGAGTTTGATTAAGTCACGAACTAGTAATAGTGCTAGAATCACATATCCATGACATAAGAAACATATGAACATGCGTATCAATAAAATATATGACTACTTTATATGTCTAAATGGTAAGCATGACAATTTATGTGAATTCATGGCATTGTATAACCCTAAGTCGTTAGGGATCGTGAATTAAAACTAAATCATATATGATTAGAACGAGGAAAGGTTGTATACAAACATAAAAGTATCCTTTAAAAATGTATACATGCTACGTGATATTATATGATGTCACTTGAACCCGATTTTGACGGTTAACTTATGAGAATGCCATAACTTGCTAAAATGAAATATATTTAGTATTGATTGTAGTCTTATGTGATATTAATAATATGCGAATATGTTTGCTAATTGTGGTAGTCTCACATGATAGTAACGATGTATGAATATGATCAACTTGAGAAAAGAGAAAGTTAAGAATAGAAATTAGATACTAAATAATTGTGTAGCTAGGGTAAAACTTAGCTTGTGTGTTGATCGTATATTCGAAGATATAATGTGAAGTTAAATTATATGACTAATGACTATCATTACGATAGGAATTCAAAAGTGTTGACTAGCTTTACGTGAGTAAACTACGCATAAGGCAAGTATCCTAAACCCTTGCATTACTTTATTCAACGGATATCGTAAGCGAGTATCTAAAACTTTTCTCTTTGGATACAAGTATTCTATCTTTGTAAATTGCGAACTAGTTTCCTACTTAATTGTTTGAATTGAATTAGCATACTTGAACTCTTATTTCATTAAAGCTATTATTCATGTTGAACTTAGTATTGTTCTTGAATATTGTGAAAGTGTCTATGCCATTTGATTTGGCTAGACTTATGTTATTGAAAAATGACCCAAACTAATTGATTGGTGCGGGATCTTGTATTTAACTGAGAAGAACAACCTTCTTTGAAGGGAAAATATAATTGTCGGAGAACCGACGTGCACACTTGAGTATGATTGATTGTTATGCATAACGATGGTACTTTGGGCTGATCACCTGTTGTACCTATTTTTATTGGATTTTCAGTTTATTACTGTCAATTCTAGTAGAAGTTCATAGTCCTTAGTGACTGCTCAGTATTCAATTATTTAAAATCTTGAATTGACGTATTATTGAATCATATTGATATTATTCTGTCCTTAGCGACTGTTATTGAGAACTGTTGATATTCTTGTTATCCTTGAACTATCAAACCTTGTTATACCTTTTCGAGAATTGGGAATCTTATTACCCACCCTTATTATATATTACTTGCTGGGTAATTTGTGCTCATTCTTGCTTTTTCTAAAATATTTCAGTTAAGGCAGAGCATGGCGAACCTTCGGGCGTTGATAAGGGCAAGGGCAAGGCTACCAATTAGCTTGTCTCTTATATGTTTTAAATATTTTAATGTTGTATTAAGATGATGTAGTAAGACTGGTTTTTGATTATGTTTAAGCTTAAGTTAGGTTATGTAATAAGTCGTTAATTGATATTATTATGTAATCTATTAAGTACTGTAGGTTGCGAGACTTGGGGGAATAATTATAATAAATCATTGTAAATTATTCTAGAATAGATTTTTCGCTGTGATCGTGTGATATTTAGTTATTATTATCGTAATGTATTACAATGAGCACGTGATGAACCGAATTCGAGAGACCAAGTGGCGGTCCTGGAATTTGGGGGCGTCACAGGTTGGTATCAAAGCTGTAGTTATAAACCTTAGGAATGAGTGTCCTTAGACTATAACTTAGGCAAACTTAGAAGTTAGGAAGGAGATAAAACTCATGTAGAGTTTTCCTTGAGAGGCTTAGTCTGTTATGAAAAATAACTTCATTCTATACAATGAACTTATGTTTTAATTAACATTCTAATGGAGTTGCTGTTTGTTTGTCTTGTGTTTGTGATTGTAGGATGACAGACACAGGTGTACCGAGTAGAGTGACAAAGGAGGAGCCCAGGGATATACATGTAGTATACGAGGCACCTATAGAGGCTGTGCCAGTACAGGCAGTTGTAACGTTCGAGTCTGACGACGAGGACGAGATTAAGATAGAGTCTGATCCAGAGGAGGAGCCGATGGAGGACGAGCCGATAGAGGATGAGCCAGTAGAGGACTCTGATGAGGCTACTATAGCGGAGCAGATGCTAGGAGAGTATGAGGAGCGGATCCTAGAGTTAGACTGCAGAGTTCAGGAGCTGGAGGCAGAGGCCCAAGAGAGAGAGTCTGAGTTCCAGAAACTGCGGGACGAGGACCACCTGAGGAAGCTGGCTATGCAGGAGTTAGAGGTGGAGATCGCCTACCGTAAGGAGGCAGGGATCCAGATGGGGACTCTGTTTCATAGGTCAGTGGCTAGGAATGTAGATTTGGCAGAGAAGCTAGAAGAGGTTGAGCAGAGGGGAGCTGAGTGAGAAGACAGAGAAGGAAGCACTCCGCACTCAGTTGGAATTAGAGGTGATGGATAGGATACACTTCGAGAAGAAGTGGGGGGCTGCCCATGAGAGAGCAGATGACCTGGAAGATGAGGTCAAATGTAAGAAGAGGAAAATGAACAAGATGGGGTGCGTGTTCCGTTCGGCATTTGAGAGGGTGCTTGATGGTGTGTACCACTACCCGGCAGAACAGGGACAGACCCTACACACCATGAGTCGAGAGCTGGTTGCGTATATAGCACAGTTAGAGTACAAGAGCGCAGTGGAGTGCGGGATGATGGGATGAGATTCCCTTAGACAGTCTAGTAGTAGTTAGTAGCATTTATCTCTATGTGTTGTACATTCTATGTTGTAATCCCGATCTTTTGTGTAAGATGAGGGATAATGATGTGAACCCCATGTTAGCTTTTGTTAGAGGGGTAGTATGGTAGTAGGTTGGTATATTCCCTGTCTTTTGTGATATTAGGGGATATATGTGATAACATTTATAGCTGTATGCTAGGAAATCATGTAATGAAACGATTTGGCATATGAATATAAATGAAGTTTATTTCGGAAACGTGTTATAGATTTATTCTTTTAGTATTAGAAGAAATACTTAAGTAATATACTTGAATAATAATAAAATGGAAACTTGTGATGCAGATAATGCCGCCCAGACGTAGATTGACTGCACCCAAAGAATCTGTTAACAACGAGAGGGAACAAGTAGACCCGATCCAGAAACTGGTAGACTTGTTAGGAGAAGCCTTAAGGGGAAGGAACAATGAACCCGTTCGCCCGAACCCTCAGACTGTGCCAGTAACAACCTTTAAAGACTTTAAGAGTGTAGGACCCCCAGAGTTCGAGGGAACTACCGACCCAATCGTCGCACAAACGTGGATCAAAGAGATCGAAAAAGCTTTCACTATAGCTAGCGTAGGCGAAGATCAGAAGACGGTGTTTGCCACGTACATGATGAGGGGAGAAGCGAACTACTGGTGGGAGGCTAATCAACAAAGAGCTGGAGAAGGAATAATAGCTTGGGATAAGTTTAAGACGCTGTTCTTCGAGAATTACTTCCTGAAGAGTATGAAGAATCGGATGGAGGTGAAATTCTTAGAGTTAAAACAAGGTGAGATGACGGTGGCGCAATACGCGGCTAGGTTTAATGAACTAGCGCGATTTGCGGAGCACCAAGTTGGTGATGAAGAGAGGAAGGCTAGACGCTTCGAACAAGGGTTGAAGCCATGGCTGTTCAATAAGGTATCAGTTCTTCAAATTGATTCCTTTGCAACATTACTAGAGAAGGCAATCATTACGGAAGGTGGCAGTGAGGCCTTAAGTCTGTATAACAAAGAAAAGAAAGGAAAGAATGCTGGAGGAGAAAATCGTATGGGAGGAAGCAGTAGCGGAGGAAGCAATTTGGGAAAGAGAAAGTGGGAGAATAACAACAAAAACAACAATAATCAATCAGGGAATTTTCGTGGAGGTTTCAAGAAAAAGGCAGAAGGATGCCCAAAGTGTGGGAAGAATCACCAGGGCGAGTGCCGGAAGGGACGTGGCACTTGCTACAACTGCAGACAGGAAGGGCACATCTCGCCCAACTGTCTGAAACCAAAGAAGATCCAAGGGTGTTTTGGTTGCGGCTCAACTGAGCACCGTATTAAGGATTGCCCGAAGAAGGGAAGTGGCGGAAGTGGTAGCCAACAAGGGGGAGGAAACAAACTGATGATCGGTGGACCGGCACAATCCAACCGCCCAACCGCCAGAACCTTTAACATGACCGTCCAAGACGCCGTGGCTGCGAAGGACGTGGTGTCAGGTATAATCCCAATCAATGATATAAATGCTTATGTATTATTTGATTCGGGTGCCACCTGTTCTTTTGTATCTGAAGAATTTACTAGTAGACTTAGTACACCCCGAGAACGATTAGAAAATCCTTTGATCATAGAAGTTGCTAATAAGGAAGTGATCCCTGTAGAATACATTTATCGAGATTGTCACGCAAACATTAGAGAACATGAACTGAGCGTAGACTTGATTCCTATTAGATTGGGAGAATTTGACGTAATGCTAGGAATGGATTGGTTGTATAACCATGCTGCGATAATAGACTGTCAGAACAAATGTGTGAACCTTCAGACTCCGAGTAAGTCTAAGGTAGTGTTTTATGGTAGCTCATCGCTTAAGCAATCGTGTTGCGTTACGATGATGCAGGCCAAGAAATTGTTAAGGAAAGGATGCGTAGGATATTTAGCTTACATCGTTGATACTCAGAAAAAGGGAGTAGAAATTAAGGATATATCCGTAGTGAATGAATTTCTAGATGTGTTTCCGGACGATCTGCCTGGTCTTCCGCCAGACAGAGAAATCGAATTCATAATAGACTTAGCACCGGGAACGGCACCGATTTCGAAAGCTCCATATCGTATGTCGCCAGTAGAAATGAAGGAATTGATGATACAATTGCAAGAGTTGTTGGATAAAGGTTACATTCGACTGAGTGTTTCTCCTTGGGGAGCACCAGTACTATTCGTTAAAAAAAGGACGGATCGATGAGACTCTGTATCGATTATCGAGAATTGAACAGAGTAACAATCAAGAACCGATATCCGCTACCGAGGATAGACGACTTATTTGATCAACTGAAGGGAGCAAAGTGTTTCTCAAAGATCGACCTACGAACAGGATATCATCAACTGAAAGTGAGGGATGAGGACATACCAAAGACTGCGTTTCGAACCCGTTATGGACACTACGAGTTTTTGGTAATGTCATTTGGATTGAGTAATGCTCCGGCAACATTTATGGACTTGATGAACCGAGTTTTCAAGCCATACTTGGATAAATTTGTAGTGGTTTTTATCGATGACATTTTGATCTACTCGAAGACAGAGGAAGAACACGCCGAACATCTAAAGATTGTTTTGGAGGCACTAAGGAAGGAGAAGATGTATGCAAAATTTTCTAAGTGCGAATTTTGGATGGAGAAGGTTCAATTCTTAGGCAACGTGGTGGATAAGAATGGAATCGCTGCAGACTCTGCGAAGGTTGAAGCAGTAAGTAATTGGGAACAACCGAGAACACCGACGGAGGTAAGAAGTTTTTTAGGGTTAGCTGGGTACTATCGAAGATTCATCCAAGATTTTTCTAAGATAGCAACCCCGCTGACCAATTTGACTAGAAAGACGGTGAAATTTGTATGGACCGACAAATGTGAAGAGAGTTTTCAGGAATTGAAGAAGAGATTGAGCGAAGCACCTGTATTATCATTACCAGATGATGTGGGAAATTTTGTGGTGTATAGTGATGCATCACACAAGGGACTTGGCTGTGTGCTTATGCAGCACGGCAAGGTCATTGCATATGCATCACGAAAATTGAAGGATTATGAAAAACGATACCCTACTCATGACTTAGAGTTAGCGGCAGTAGTTTTTACATTAAAGATATGGAGGCATTATTTATACGGAGAAAAATGTGAGATATACACGGACCATAAAAGTCTGAAGTATATCTTCACACAGAAGGAGTTGAACATGCGGCAGAGGAGGTGGTTAGAATTAATCAAAGACTATGATTGCGATATTCTTTATCACCCGGGGAAGGCGAATGTGGTTGCCGACGCTCTGAGCAGGAAAGGAAGGGAGAAGTTGTTTAATTTGACAACTCAGGAAGAATTGATAAGAGAGATGGAGAAATTGGAAATAGAAGTGAAAGAACCAGAGAAGCTTGGAGAGAAGTTGTTTGTAATGGAAGCTCATCCGACATTGTTGGACAGAGTAAAGGAAGCTCAGGAAAAGGATGAAGAGTGTGAGAAAATCCGAAAGAGGATCACAGAAAATGAAGAAGAGAAATTTCGAATGGATAAAGACGGTATCTTGAGATTTGAAGAAAGAGTATGGGTACCAGCGGTAACCGAGTTGAGGGAAGAGGTTTTGCACGAGGCACACAATACGACATATTCCGTTCATCCGGGAGGCACAAAGATGTACCGAGATCTAAGACAACCATTTTTGGTGGCCTAATTTGAAACGCGAAGTCGCAGAGTGCGTCAGTAGATGTTTGACTTGCCAACGCGTTAAAGCAGAGCATCAACGGCCGAGTGGTTTACTACGACCGTTAGAAATACCAGAGTGGAAATGGGAGCATATTACCATGGACTTCGTGGTAGGACTTCCAGTTACACAGAGAGGTTATGATGCCATTTGGGTTATCGTAGATCGACTAACAAAGACCGCACATTTTCTACCAATCAAGATCCGCTATAGTTTGAACCAATTAGCAAGTCTGTACATAAAAGAGATTGTTTCACGACATGGAGTGCCGGTATCAATTGTCTCTGATCGAGATCCGCGCTTCACGTCCAATTTTTGGAAGAGTTTGCAAGAGAGAATGGGAACACAGTTGAGGTTGAGTACTGCTTACAATCCTCAGACAGACGGACAGAGTGAGCGAACAATACAAACGCTGGAGGACATGCTTAGGACTTGCGTGATGGATTTTAAAGGAAATTGGGACGACCACCTACCCTTAGTAGAATTCGCATATAATAATAGTTACAATGCAAGTATCGGCATGCCACCGTACGAAGCTCTTTACGGAAGAAAGTGCAGAACGCCATTATGTTGGGACGAAGTCGGGGAGCGACGAATACTCGGACCAGAGTTAGTATAACAAACCGCAGACGTGGTGACAGTGATAAGAGCCAGATTAGTAGCAGCTCAAGATCGCCAGAAGAAATACGCAGATTTGCATCGGCAGGACCGAGACTTCAAAGTCGGTAGTTTTGTCTTCTTGAAAGTATCTCCATGGAAAGGAAAGATCCGTTTCGGCAAGAAAGGAAAATTGAGTCCAAGATTTATAGGACCGTTCGAGATACTGAAGCGAGTGGGCGAAGTGGCATACAAAGTTGCGTTACCACCCGAGTTGGAGCACATCCACAACGTATTTTACATTTTCGTGTTGCGACCGTACAAGGCCGACTACAAACATGTGATTTCTTACGAGCCCATTTAAGTGGAGAAGAACTTGGCGTATGAAGAAATTCCTATCCAGATATTAGATAAGAAAGAACAAACCTTGAGAAATAAAATTATTTCGTCTGTAAAAGTACTTTGGCGTAACCATGATGTCGATGAGGCAATGTGGGAGTTAGAAGATAGGATGATGAGGGATTATCCCCATTTATTTGTGTAACCTTATAGCAATTCCGGGACGGAATTTTTATAAGGGGGGGAAGATGTAATACCCGAGAATTTCCGAATATTATTAAAGAATATATTATTGGAAATGAGAATTTATTAGAATATAATGATTTTGTGTTATGAGAATGATTAATTCAATTATATTAAATTGAATAATTATAATAATTGAGAAATTGATGGAGTTTACGATAAACTCGATGAAATGCCTTGTGTGGCACAGTGACGTAATATAAGAATGATTATATTAATTTAAGCGAACAATTAATCTATATTAATTGTTATTGTAGAATAGTAATTAATTGTTGAGAATTATTAATGATTATATTAATTAACGAATGAATTATTAAGTAAACAATTAATCTATATTAATTGTTAATTGCTATTGTAAAATATTAGTTGATGGTTATGGAATATTAACAGTGATTGATTAATAATACGTGATTATTATTATTGCAAGAAATATAATAATAATAAACCACTTGTTTATAATTGTGCTGAGATTTATACTTGTTAATGTGATAATGAATCCTATGATTATTAATTAGGTCTTATTAATAATCGATGAGGAATGGATTAATTAATATTATTGTTAATTAATTGATAAGATAAATAATTTATTTATTTGACATTATGAATAATAAAACAAATAAGTAAGTTATTAATATAATAAGATTATATTGATTGTTATGTACAAGCATGCAATAATATATAATACGACTATATTATGTAGTGTAGAGAAACACTTAGGTGTGACCATACAAGTATACATAAACTATGTTATATAATGCAATGTGAATATATTACACATATGGACCATGTATTAAGATTAATTAAACTATGTGAGCTACATGATTAATACCTATGTGACAATATGTATGTAAGTATACATTAAAATGATATATCATGAATATATTGTAATCACTTATTGATTAATACAATTTAATAATAAAGGAGACAGTATAGTGTGATAATATCTGAAAAGATTATACCAGTATGATAAAAATGTACATGGATTATATGTGTACAAGTTACACGTACTACATTATGTGAATTATAGTGTGACATTTCAATAAAAGACATATGTATAAAATATATATATGTGTAGATAGCCTAAGTATTTAATACATATGTGTATAATGATTTAAGTGTAGTATGTTGCAAATGCTGAGTTAGTATTGTGCCTTGTCCCTAAATGCTAGTCTCATTCTCATTCACGTGAAGAACAAAAAGGCTAAGGAGCTACTCCTTCTTCTCCCAAGCTCCTTCTAGCTCATGATTATGGGGGGAGTGGTTATCATGATGATCTTCAACAACCATGTACCAACTCTCTTTTAACCATCATGTAATCTAACATTCTCATTGGTTTAATTTGATGTATATATGCATTGTCTGTGTAAGAATTGCTCTATAAATATGGCTCCCTCCCTTCTGTTTTCATTTGCTGAGATTTTGTCTAAGTATTGAATTGAGAGTGTTGTGAGTTTAATAGCAAGATAATCACAGAGAGAGAGATTTCAATAAGCTTACTTTGCATTACAGAGGTATAAATCCTTCATTCTTGGTTCATCATTTTGTTTACTGTCAAAGTTTCCAATTCTTGATTTTGATTACAGTTCATGCTAGATTGGATTAGAACATGTTCTTAGTTGTTATATAGACTTATAAACATGTTTAAACCATAATGTGGCTGCTTAGAAAAGTTTTCGTGAAGTAATTTCGTGAGTTGGATTTGTTATGTGCCGTTGCAGGCTGCTCTCTGGACTGGAACGGGAGTCGCAGCGGCCGCGCGTCTCCCTAGTACAATTTGGGGGCAGCCGCGCGCCACTTCAGAATTTGTTGATGATTTATTTTATATCTTTTGATGTATTGAGCATGATGTACTGTTAGGATATGCATATAACTCACATTAACATATGGAATAAGGTTACTAGGTTATAGCAATCTATGCTAGTTGTTTTAGTTGAATATTTCAAAGAAAACTTAAAGTTATGAAAAGAGGAACTTGGATATATAAATACCATAATAGTATTCTGACTTTTGAGACACGTTTGTATGACCTAGAAACACATGGAATGCATATTGACTTAAGTATATATGTATCGTGATATAATATGAACATGTGAACCCAACTAGTGCACCTTTCTAACAAAAATACAAGTTTTGAAGGTTGATATTGACATGTAAAGACCATGTATACATTCTGACTTTTCAAGCATGTTATGTGACCTTGAAATGCGGGTCAAATATGTTAACATATGAATCTAGATAGCATGAGCATGTTAGGCCTTATTAGCAAGCTTTACTAATGACAACATAAGCTTTAAATGTGGACTTTGACATGTTATATTAGGACTCTACATTCTGATATTTTCAACATGATTGAATGTACTTTGAAGGCATCATATATGTACGTACTTGTTAGATGTAATGCAAGTTAATCAAGCATGAGTTTGATTAAGTCACGAACTAGTAATAGTGCTAGAATCACATATCCATGACATAAGAAACATATGAACATGCGTATCAATAAAATATATGACTACTTTATATGTCTAAATGGTAAGCATGACAATTTATGTGAATTCATGGCATTGTATAACCCTAAGTCGTTAGGGATCGTGAATTAAAACTAAATCATATATGATTAGAACGAGGAAAGGTTGTATACAAACATAAAAGTATCCTTTAAAAATGTATACATGCTACGTGATATTATATGATGTCACTTGAACCCGATTTTGACGGTTAACTTATGAGAATGCCATAACTTGCTAAAATAAAATATATTTAGTATTGATTGTAGTCTTATGTGATATTAATAATATGCGAATATGTTTGCTAATTGTGGTAGTCTCACATGATAGTAACGATGTATGAATATGATCAACTTGAGAAAAGAGAAAGTTAAGAATAGAAATTAGATACTAAATAATTGTGTAGCTAGGGTAAAACTTAGCTTGTGTGTTGATCGTATATTCGAAGATATAATGTGAAGTTAAATTATATGACTAATGACTATCATTACGATAGGAATTCAAAAGTGTTGACTAGCTTTACGTGAGTAAACTACGCATAAGGCAAGTATCCTAAACCCTTGCATTACTTTATTCAACAGATATCGTAAGCGAGTATCTAAAACTTTTCTCTTTGGATACAAGTATTCTATCTTTGTAAATTGCGAACTAGTTTCCTACTTAATTGTTTGAATTGAATTAGCATACTTGAACTCTTATTTCATTAAAGCTATTATTCATGTTGAACTTAGTATTGTTCTTGAATATTGTGAAAGTGTCTATGCCATTTGATTTGGCTAGACTTATGTTATTGAAAAATGACCCAAACTAATTGATTGGTGCGGGATCTTGTATTTGACTGAGAAGAACAACCTTCTTTGAAGGGAAAATATAATTGTCGGAGAACCGACGTGCACACTTGAGTATGATTGATTGTTATGCATAACGATGGTACTTTGGGCTGATCACCTGTTGTACCTATTTTTATTGGATTTTCAGTTTATTACTGTCAATTCTAGTAGAAGTTCATAGTCCTTAGTGACTGCTCAGTATTCAATTATTTAAAATCTTGAATTGACGTATTATTGAATCATATTGATATTATTCTGTCCTTAGCGACTGTTATTGAGAACTGTTGATATTCTTGTTATCCTTGAACTATCAAACCTTGTTATACCTTTTCGAGAATTGGGAATCTTATTACTCACCCTTATTATATATTACTTGCTGGGCAATTTGTGCTCATTCTTGCTTACCCTAAAATATTTCAGTTAAGGCAGAGCATGGCGAACCTTCGGGCGTTGATAAGGGCAAGGGCAAGGCTTCCAATTAGCTTGTCTCTTATATGTTTTAAATATTTTAATGTTGTATTAAGATGATGTAGTAAGACTGGTTTTGATTATGTTTAAGCTTAAGTTAGGTTATGTAATAAGTCGTTAATTGATATTATTATGTAATCTATTAAGTACTGTAGGTTGCGAGACTTGGGGGAATAATTATAATAAATCATTATAAATTATTCTAGAATAGATTTTTCGCTGTGATCGTGTGATATTTAGTTATTATTATCATAATGTATTACCATGAGCACGTGATGAACCGAATTCGAGAGACCAAGTGGCGGTCCTAGGAATTTGGGGGCGTCACAAATTCCACGTTATACTAGGTATGGATTGGTTGCTCAACCATAGGGCGGTAATCGACTGTCAGAAGAAGTCGGTGAACCTTACGACTCCGTCGAAGTTGGTGTTCTATGGTAGCAAATCGCCTAGACAAGCGAGTTGTCTGACGGTTATGCAAGCCAAGAAACTTTTGATGCAAGGCTGTGTAGGATATCTAGCCTACATAGTAGATACGCGTAAGGAAGGCCCGAAGGTGGAGGAAATATCGGTAGTTAAGGAGTTTGTGGACGTTTTTTTCGAGAGATTTGCCAGGACTTCCGCCAGATAGGGAGACAGAGTTCGTGATCGATCTAGCGCCGGGAACTGCTCCGATTTGGAAGGCTTCGTACCGAATGGTTCCAGTCGAGATGAAGGAACTGATGGTTCAACTGCAAGAACTGCTAGACAAGAAGTATATCCAAACGAGTGTTTCACCGTGGGGAGCGCCTGTTTTATTCGTGAAGAAGAAGGATGGGATGCATCTTTGCATTGATTATAGGGAGTTGAATAAAGTTACGATCAAGAATAAGTATCCTTTACCCTAGGATCGATGACTTGTTTGATCAACTGAAGGGTGCGAAGTACTTCTCAAAAATCGATTTGAGAAGCGGGTATCATCAGTTGAAGGTGAGGAAGGAAGATATACCGAAATCAGCTTTTAGGACTCGATATGGTCATTACGAGTTCTTAGTGATGTCATTTGGTCTCACGAATGCCCCAGCTGCATTTATAGACTTAATGAACAGGGTGTTCAAGCCATTTCTGGATAAGTTCATGGTAGTGTTCATAGATGACATCCTGGTTTATTCCAAGACCAAGGAGGAACATGCTGAACACTTACGACTAACCTTAGAAGCCCTGAGACGAGAAAAGCTTTACGCTAAATTCTCGAAATGCAAATTTTGGTTGGAATATGTGCAATTTCTTGGGCCACGTGATCGACAAAGATGGTATTTCGGTGGATCCGTCGAAGGTTGAAGCTGTTATAAATTGGGATCAGCCAAAGACGCCGTCTGAAGTGAGGAGTTTCTTAGGATTGGCTGGTTATTACCATAGATTTATCCAAGACTTTTCTAGAATCGCAACTCCGTTGACGAATTTGACTCATAAAATAGTTAAGTTTGTTTGGACGGAGAAGTGTGAGGAGAGTTTTCAAGAGCTGAAGAAGAGGCTGAGTACTGCGCCTGTATTGTCTTTACTGGATAGTTCGGGGAATTTCGTAGTATATAGCGATGCCTCACATAAAGGATTAGACTGTGTATTGATGCAGAGCGGTGAAGTCATTGCCTATGCGTCACGTCAGCTGAAGGATTACGAGAAGGGGTATCCGACCTATGATCTAGAATTGGCGGCAGTAGTGTTTGCCCTAAAGATTTGGAGGCACTACTTATATGGAGAGAAGTGCGAAATATACACAGATCACAAGAGTCTGAAGTATATATTTACCCAGAAGAATTTGAACATGCGCCAAAGAAGATGGTTAGAGCTTATTAAAGACTACGATTGTGAGATACTTTACCATCCGGGAAAAGCTAACGTTGTTGCCGACGCTTTGAGCAGAAAAGGTCGGGAGAAGCTGAACGTGTTAACTGATCAGGATCGGTTAATAGAACAAATGGCTAAATTGGAGTTGGAAGTGAAGTTTTTGAAAGAATCGAATGAGATGTTGTTTCAAGTAACCAATGGTTCTACTCTAGTAGATAAGGTGAAAGAAGCACAACTTCATGATGAAGAATGTGAAAAGATTCGAAAGAGGTTAACTGATGGCGAAGAGTTCAAGTTCAAGATCGATAATGAAGGTCTGTTACGATTTGAAGGTAGAATCTGGGTACCGCCAGTACCAGAGGTCAAAGAGGAGATTCTGAGTGAAGCTCATAGTTCTAGATATTATATTCACCCTGGGAGTACGAAGATGTACCAGGATCTCAGGCATCATTTCTGGTGGCCGAATATGAAGAGGGATATTGTTGAATGCGTTGCGAAATGCTTAACGTGCCAGAAAGTCAAAGCAGAACACCAGAGACAGAGTGGTTTGCTACAACAGTTAGAAATTCCAGAGTGGAAGTGGGAGCACATCACGATGGATTTCGTGGTAGGTTTTCCAACGACTCAGAAGGGATTTGATGCGATATGGGTTATAGTGGATCCACTGACGAAGTCAGCCCACTTTCTACCGATCAGGGTTAAGTACAACCTGGATAAACTAGCGAAGCTCTACGTGAAGAAAATTATTTCTCGACATGGTGTTCCGGTGTCGATTGTGTCTGACAGAGATCCACGTTTCACGTCTAATTTATGGAAGCGGTTGCAAGAATGTATGCGAACGCAATTGCGAATGAGTACAGCGTATCATCCACAGACTGATGGACAGAGCGAGAGAACGATTCAAACGCTTGAGGATATGCTGAGAGCTTGTGTGATGGACTTCAAAGGAAGCTGGGAGGATCATCTACCGTTGGTGGAGTTCGCCTACAACAATAGTTATCATGCGAGTATGGGCATGCCGCCTTACGAAGCATTATACGGCAGAAAATGCATAACTCCTTTGTGCTGGGATGACGTCTGTGAACGTCAATTGTAGGGACCAGAATTGGTACAACAAACCGCTGAAATTGTGAAGCTGATCAGAACGAGATTAGTTGCTGCTCAAGACAGACAGAAGAAGTATGCCGATTTACATCGACAGAACCGAGAATTCTTTCCAGGAAGTTTCGTGTTCCTGAAAGTATCTCCCTGGAAGGGGAAGATTGGATTCGGTAGGAAGGGGAAGCTGAGTCCCCGATTTATTGGACCTTTTGAGGTATTACGAAAGGTGGGCGAGGTAGCTTACGAGATTGCATTACCTCCGGAGCTCGAGAATATACATAATGTCTTTCATATTTCTGTGTTAAGACCTTACAAGCACGATTATAAACATATAATAGAATATGAACCTTTGCTATTTGATAAAGACTTATCATATAAAGAAGTGCCTATTCAAATAGTTGATAGAAATGAACAAGTACTTAGGAATAAAGTGATACCTTCTGTTAAGGTAATCTGGAGGAACCACAGTGCTGAAGAAGCTACGTGGGAACTCGAAGATGTTATGATGAAATCATATCCGTATTTATTTGCTTAGTTGTGTGTCACTCCTTATATACTGATTCTAGGGACAGAATCCTTTTAAGGAGGGAAGAATGTAATAGACGAGAAATTTTTATGTATGATTCTGGGGACAGAATCCTTTTAAGGAGGGAAGATTGTAACGATTGAGATTTTATATTTAATTTTAAATATTTATTGAATTAAATAAATATTTATGTGAATTATATATTGAGTAAATAAATAGATTAAGTAATTTATGGAAATGATTTAATTGAGTGTTACATATTAATTTAATGAATGTTATTTAATTGTTATGTATATATATTAATTTTATATTATAATTCTAATTTAATTGAGATAATTAAATTAGATGAGATATGTGATGAAGTGTTGCATGAATTATAATTAGCGAGTAATTATAATTATGTGGTAATTTTATGTGATTAATTGATGTTAGATTTTAATTGATTAAATTAGTTGATTAATATTTAATTAATTAAAATGTGACATTAAAGTATGTGTTAAATGATTTGTTAAAATAAAGAAAAGGTTTTAAATTATTTTGCCAAACAAGGCCCTTGAAATTGTTTTAAACCTATTTTTACCAAACAGGGCCCTAACTATCAAAAGCTGTTTTTAAATAAACTGTTACCAAACAATACCTTAGCATTAAAAATCTGTTTTTGAAAATAACCTTGTTTTGCCAAACAAGGCATTGTGTTTTTTTGAATTTTGTAACTTATATAATAAATGTATTTATTATATATATTAAGTAATTAGCAGTTACATATATATCATTAGTATACGTATATTATATCAGTTATAATATATCTATACTACGTTAGATTAGAAGTTAGTCTGTAAAGCTAAGAACAAAAAGTGAAAAGAAGAGCAGAGAAGTTAGAGAAGAGAAGGAAGAAGAAACTTGTGAAGGCTAGAATTAGTCATTGTATTCTTCTCCAATCATCAAAAAGGTAATTAATATCTTATAGTTTTAAAGAATTGTGATTAGTTTTTCTTCATTGTTTTGAGTTTCTGTAAATTTAGTTTTCTGTGAATTTCATGAAATTATGTAATCATGAATTTTATATATACGTATGGTATCCATGTGTTGATTGTGGTAATTGTATGACATAAGAGGATTTTCAGAAATCAAGTTACTGTAGAAATATATTTTTAACAGAAAATTCATGTTTATATGAGTTCATATGGAATTTCACGAGTGTGGTTAATTTTAATTGAGAAATTCATGCAATTGGTATGTGTTAATATGCTTATTAAGTAATTTCTGGATGCTATCTTCAACTTCGTATGTAATGCATGTATATAAGTTCGAATTGATGGAGAAAAATAGTTACAGTAGATTATTTTGAGAAAAATATGAGTTTTCATGAAAATGGCCAAATTGGATTTTAAAAACTTGTGATTATCATTGTTTAAATGATTTTGGGTTTTGGAAGAATGCTTTATATATATGTAATAGCGTATATATGTTTTACAGAGTCTATAGTACTGTATTTTCGGCGTTGTTGGCTTGTTTGGGTTGGTCGGTTAAACAGGGGGCCGTGGCTGTCTGCGTCTGGCCGAGCTACTGCGCAGCTGCGCCGGCAGCAAGGCCAAGAGCAGCGCAGCTGCGCCACTGGCCTATCCCAGAATCCTTCCCTGCGCATCTGCGCCGGTTATAGGGCAGCTGGCTGCGCAGCTGCGCCGGACACAGTGCTTAGGCAGTAAAGGTTAGCTAATTGTGTAGTGTTGATTTTAAACCTAGTTTAATTATGCTATGACAATGAGCATGTATCTAGTTGCTACAACATGTTGTTAACATAAATTTGACAAATTTATATTTAGAAAAGAAAATAGGTTTGAAACCCTTAAAGTATGATTTGAATTGTTATTTAAATGTGATATATGACTATAATTTAAATAATTATAATCAAAAGTAAATGTTTATTTTAAAATATAATTTTGTTAAATTATAATGAATAAAGGTTGATTTATTAGAAGTTAATTTAAATTATAATTTATGTAATTATAATTTAATAAATGCATGTTTAATTGTGGATTTTAAATTGATAATTACATGATTAATTATAAATTGTGTAATTATAATACATGTTATAGTTTAATTAATTGATAAATACATGATTAATTATAAATCGTGTAATTATAAATGCATGAATGTGTTTTAATTGATTATAAATTATAAATTGTTTATAATTTATAAGGTAATTATAATTTAAGTAATTATAGTTTGATTAAGTGTTTGAATTATAATTGTTTAATTATAATTTAGTTAAATACATAATTGATTTAATTATGTGAATATGTAGGTGATGTAATTAACTATGTGATAGTTGATTATTATGATGTAATTAAAGTGAGTTAACCATGAGAGTTAACTACTTATGTGAATTAGTTACGTGTTAACTAATTTAGGTTATTGTGATTGAATATATATGTGTAGGAAGTATTAAAGTACGTGAATTGTGTTAAGTAGCTTGCGCTTGAGTCAAGTCTTCTAAACCCTCAACTCGTTAATTTTATGCAAGTCTTCTAAACCCTCAACTCGTTAATTTTCAAGTCTTTTAAACCCTCAACTCGTTAATTTTATGCAAGTCTTCTAAACCCTAAACTTGTATTAATTTTTTTTGATATCTTGAATTCATATATTCATTGTTGAGAATGTCCTTTCCATTTCAGTATTGGATAATTTTTATTTAATTGAAATGGTCTTAACTTATTGTTCAAGTAAGATCCAATTATTATTTTAATGCTTTAAGTTTCCTTCTAAAGCATATGTTAATTCAT
This sequence comes from Panax stipuleanatus, assembly GCA_020205555.1. Taxonomy (NCBI): domain Eukaryota; kingdom Viridiplantae; phylum Streptophyta; class Magnoliopsida; order Apiales; family Araliaceae; genus Panax; species Panax stipuleanatus. Next base: position 35,556,279 of record CM035120.1, read on the forward strand.
AATTCTTTTATTATGAATTATTGGAAGTCGATTCAACTAATCCTTAGTTGATGAACGTGAATTCTAAATTACCCTTGTAAGCTTATCAAAACCAAACTTTCTTTGGTGCGGACTCGAATTCAAAGTACTGAGTTGAACAACCCTATTTACTAGGGGAGGTTACTACGCATAGCGTTAAGATGTTTGTGCACAATACATGGTACAAAGGGCTGATCCCCCTAAGTACGAGTTAAGGTCCATAGTCTTATTGATTGTTAAAGGTTTAAATAAAAATATTTATAACCTAGGACAAGAGTTCAAAGGTCTTATGACCCTAAGATAAATTCTATCTTCGAATTTTAATGTTGATAGAGAATTATTATTCAATTCTTTATTATTGAAGCAAGCTAAGTTGTTCAGATTCTTTTAAATATATCCTTTCATGTCTATATTATTGTTAAACTCCAGTGAGCTGTGGTTTGCTCACTCTTGCATTAAATAACAATTTCAGTAAAGGTTGATAATATTGATGCGCCGTCTACAAGTAAGGGCAAAGGAAAGCAAAGCAAGTGAAGACTTATTTTATTTAATTGAGAATGATTGTAATAAGACTTGAATGTTATGTTTTTATTTCCGCACGTTTATTATATTCATGTCAGGGTTAGAGTAATCCGGGTTTTTATAAAGGTTGTAATCCTTGTTTTAAGGGTGATTTTATTTATTTTAATTTAAGTTGTAGTTTATTTTACATTATTCATTAGGTAGATGTATGTTATATTAGAAAGTGAACACCAAATCATGTGGAAACGAAGTACCCGGATTTGGGGGTGTCACAGAAGGTACGGGATGAGGACATACTAAAGACTGCGTTTTGAACCCGTTATGGACATTACGAGTTTTTGGTAATGTCATTTGGATTGATTAATGCTCCGACAGCATTTATGGACTTAATGAACTGAGTTTTCAAGCCCTACTTGGATAAATTTGTGGTGGTTTTCATCGACGATATCTTGATCTACTCGAAGACAGAAGAAGAACACGCCGAACATCTGAATATAGTTTTGGAGGCGCTAAGAAAAGAGAAGATGTATGCGAAATTTTCTAAGTGTGAATTTCGAATGGAGAAGGTTCAATTCTTAGGCCACGTGGTGGGTAAGAATGGAATCTCTATAGACCCTGCAAAGGTTGAAGCAGTGAGTAACTGGGAGCAACCAAGAACACCGACGGAGTTAAGAAGTTTCTTAACGTTAGCCGGGTACTATCAAAGATTTATCCAAGATTTTTCTAAGATAGCAACCCCGTTGACCAATCTGAAGAGGAAGACGGTGAACTTTGTGTGGACAGACAAATGTGAAAAGAGTTTTCAAGAATTGAAAAAGAGATTGAGCGAAGCGCCTGTGTTATCACTACCAGATGATGCGGGAAATTTTGTGGTGTATAGTGACGCATTGCACAAGGGACTTGGTTGTGTGCTCATGCAACACGGCAAGGTCATTGTGTATGCATCACGACAATTGAAGGATTACGACAAACGATACTCTACTCACGACTTAGAGTTAGCGGCAGTAGTTTTTGCGTTAGAGATATGGAGGCATTATTTGTACGGAGAGAAATGTGAGATATACACGGACCACAAGAGTCCGAAATATATCTTCACACAGAAGGAGTTGAATATGCGTCAGATGAGGTGGTTAGAATTAATCAAGGATTATGATTGCAATATTCTTTATCACCCGAGTAACGCAAACATGGTTGCCAACGCTCTGAGCTGAAAAGGAAGGGAAAAATTGTTTCATTTGACAAATCAAGAGGAGTTGAAAAGAGAGATGGAGAAATTGGAAATAGAGGTGAAGGGACCGAAGAGGTCTGAAGAAAAGTTGTTCGTAATGGAAGCTCGTCCGACATTGTTGGATAGAGTGAAGGAATCACAAGAAAAAGCTGAAGAGTGCGAGAAAATTAGAAAGAGGATCACAAAAAATGGAGAGGAAAGATTCAGAATGGATAAAGACAATATCTTGAGATTTGAAGGGAGAGTGTGGGTGCCAGCGGTAACCAAATTGAGAGAATAGATTTTGCACGAGGCACACAATACGACGTATTTCGTTCATCCGGGAGGCGCAAAGATGTACCGAGATTTGAGGAAACATTTTTGGTGGCCCAATCTGAAACGGAAAGTCGAAGAGTGCGTTAGTAGATGTCTGACTTGCCAACGCGTTAAAGTAGAGCACCAGCGGTAGAGTGGTTTACTACAACCATTGGAAATACCGGAATGGAAATAGGAGCACATTACGATGGACTTTGTGGTGGGACTACCAGTCACGCAGAAAGGATATGATGCCATTTGGGTTATCGTGGATCGACTAGCGAAGACCATACACTTTCTACCAATCAAGATCCGATACAGTTTGAATCAGTTAGCGAATCTTTATGTAAAAGAGATTGTTTCACGACATGGAGTGCCGATGTCTATTGTCTCTGATCGAGATCCGCGCTTCACGTCAATTTTTTTGAAAATCTTGCAAGAGAGGATGGGAACACAGTTGAGGTTGAGTACCGCTTATTATCCTCAGACAGACGGACAGAGTGAGCGAATAATATAAACGCTGGAGGACATGCTTAGGACTTGCGTGATGGATTTTAAGGGAAATTGAGGCGACCACCTACCCTTAGTCGAATTTGCGTATTAACAATAGTTACCATGCGAGTATCGGTATGCCACCGTACGAAGCTGTTTACGGGAGAAAGTGCAGAACGCCATTATATTGGGACGAAGTCGGAGAACGACGAATACTCAGACCAGAGTTAGTACAACAAACATCAGACGTGGTGACAGTGATAAGAGCCAGACAAGTAGCAGCTCAAAACTGCCAGAAAAAGTACGCAGACTTGCATCGACAAGATCGAAACTTTAAAGTCGGCAGTTTCGTATTCTTGAAGGTATCTCCGTGGAAGGGAAAAATTCGTTTCGGCAACAAAGGAAAATTGAGTCCAAGATTCATAGGATCGTTCGAGATACTGAAGCGAGTGGGCGAAGTGGCATACAAAGTTGCATTGCCACCCAAGTTGGAGCACATCCACAACGTGTTTCACTTCTCTGTGTTGCGACCGTACAAGGCCGACTACAAGCACATGATTTCTTATGAGCCTATTCAAGTGGAGAAGAACTTGGCGTATGAAGAAATTTCTGTCCAAATATTAGATAGAAAAGAGCAAACCTTATGAAATAAAGTTATTTCATCTGTAAAAATACTTGGCGTAGCCACGATGTCGAGGAGGCTACGTGGGAGTTAGAAGATAGGATGATGTGGGACTATCCCCATCTATTTGTGTAACCTTGTAGCAATTTCGAGGACGAAATTTTTATAAGGGGGGAGGATGTAATACCCGAGAATTTTTGAATATTATTAAATGAATATATTAATGAAAATAAATATTTATTTAAATATAAATGTTTATGTGTTGTGAGATGAGTTAACTCAATTATATTAAATTGAATTATTATAATAATTGAGAATATATGGAGTTTGCGATAAACTCGTTGAATGCCTTGTGTGGCACTAGAATAGATTCGATGATGAGTTAATTAATTCATGGACGAAGGAATTATTAAGTGAATAATTAATTTATATTAATTGATAATTGTTATTATGGAAAATATAATAATAGTATGTGGATTCATTATTATTGCAAGTAATAGAATAATAATAACATGTTTATTAATATAATAAGATTTATATTTATTTAGTGTGATAATTAATCATATAAATGTTAATCAATTGTTATAGAGATTAATAATTACATTGATTAATGAGGAAGGGATTAATTAATATTATTATTAATTAATTGAAAAGATAAGTAGTTTATTAATTTCTATGTGCAAGCATGTGGTATTAAATGTATAATGTATAGTAGCTACCTATATATTATATGAGGTGTAAAGTGCAATGTGACTATACCATATATAAAAATCATATATTAAGATTGATTAAACTATATAGGCTACATGATTTATGCATGCGTGACAATATGTATGTGAGTATACATTAAAATAGTACATCATGAATATTTTGTAAACAATTGTTGGATAACAGAATTTAATAATAAAGGAGACAATGTAACGTGATAATATCCAGTTAAATTATATCGGTATGATAAAATGTACATGGATTATATATGTGCAAGTTGAAGTATTTACATTGTAATATTTTTCATTTCATGAAATTACCTTGTGACACTAATTTAATACCTAAGTGTAGATAATATGTGTTATGCTTATATATTGTAACATTGTATTTTACAACACTTGCTAGAATACTGAGATACATTGTATTGTCCTATATTGAGAGTCTCATTATCTTCACGTGTTATACTCCAAGCTAGCCTATTCCCTATAACCTTAAAACTCAACAAACTTTCATAGCAATCATAGCAATGATAAGCAGGGGAGTGATTTTTATGATGAGGTTCAACAACTAATTACCAACTCTCCATTATCCTTCATACAATCCTTGATTTTCATTAGTTTGATTTGGGAGATAAACACATTAACCATTGCTGAGAATTTTTGACTAAGTGAAACTAGAGAGCATATATATATATGAGTTTTAAGTATTCTAAGATTTGGGAATTCAATTAGCAGCAAGCTCATTCACAATTTAGCAGAAGGTATAGTCCATGTTCTTCATTTCTTGTTTACGAGAATTCTTAAATCCTTGATTATAGTTGCAATACATGCTAGTTGGACTACATAATGGTTGTTAGTTGATATAATAGCTAATATGTATGTTAGTTTGACAATGTAGCTTGTCTGGAATCGATTTGGTTGTAAATTTTGGTAATTGGCCTAAGCTCTGCCGAAGCAGGTAGCCGTCTGGTGCAGACCAGACACGATGCAGATGCGCCCTAGTTATACTGGGGTGCTGCGCAGCTGCGCCAGTGCTGGACTTGTGTTTTGCTGGCCGAGACCCAGCACAGCTGCGCCAGTTCTGAACTGAGGCGCTACGCAGCTGCGCCGGTCACTGATTCCAGTTTTCTGCATCCTACTTGATTTTGTTAAGTATTAATTGTTTAAAGTAGCTTAGACGAGCATGGTAATAGGGGATATGCTTATATGAGTTTATGGAGATAACGTAAACATGATTTGGCTATGATTGCATGCAAGGTATATGAAACGACATATAGTTTTGGAAATGAACTTAAAGTTTCATAAACGAACGTTAACCTTATGAAGCATGACTATGTTCTGATTTTTGATACATATTAGCATGACCTAGATGTGTGAAGAACGTGTTACTATGTTCGTATATGCTTCATAATATAACATGCACATGATGGACTCACTAGTGAACATTTTTAACGAAAATACAAGTTTTTAAAAGCAAACTTTGACATGTAAAGATCATATATGTATTCTGATTTTTCGGGCATGTTTATATGGCCTTGAAATGCATGTCGGACATATTAACTTATGTATATAGGTTTCGTAATGTAATGAGAACATGTGAACCTTATTAGTGAGCTTTACTAATGAAAATACGAACCTTGAACGTGAATGTTAACATGTGTAGCGCTCCCAAATCCGAGTCCCCAGAATGTCGGACATGGTACGTTACGATACATTAATTCTATAACTATTGCGGAAGATATAAACATAAATTATTTATACAATAAACTTTTACACATAATTCCCAAGGTCTGATACATTAACTTACTACACATATTCATATTCTACACGATATACATTGTCATTTTTATCCAATACTATTACCATTTAACCGTACAATAATTCAATCCCGAAACTTGTTTTTGCCTTTAACTGTGTCCGAAGTTTCTTCTTTAATCTGAAATGTTTATCATGATATAGCAAGGGTGAGCAACAAGTTTGCACAACAAGTTTAAGTTCAAATGAAGATATATCATGATTGAAAAGAATAATCAGCTGACAAACTTTCAACAATATAATATTGGTGAAAGAACATGAATCAATTTACATAACTGAATGACCGAGACAATAATGATGAATGGCCAACAATGAGCATGAACAAATTTATCTGAACCTTAGGGTAATGAATGTGATCAGCCTTCCATACCTGATGAACATATGCAACATGCACTACGTGCGAATCAATAATCAGTATAGATGTGAATAATCAACAATGATTAATCACGAACATGCTTTACAATAACAACTCGAGTTCGAGTTAGGAAACTTGCCTGAACTGTCAATTACTGCTACGCAATCTAGTTTAATCACTTTATTGAAAAGACCTATCAGTTATAAGATTGATCTTTAAATTAGCATAACATACTTTATAAGTAAACTATCTGACATTTAAACACATAGTCAAATATTAGATAACCTTAACACTATACATACACAAGTCTAAACCTAGCACACATCGAGTCTTTAATAGTATTCAATATAGTATACTGAGTGGTTTCCCACAAACGACTAACAAATTATCTTTCGTCTTGTCTACACTGTTTTCCCAGCGAGTTAGATCGGTTACCAATTCGTAGATCCCTTCCCCATATGAAGGAGTTGTTTAGCCCAGCTACATACATCAACTATTGCAGAATACGACTGTACTACTTTTAGACTTAATACTTAATTGCTTACTAAGTTATTATTATAACTCGGTACACTTTTTACTATTCAAGACACTCAATATTTTATTTTAGTAAACTGAAACCAAACAGTCTTCCTAATATTTTCTGTTTCCATTTCAGCAACCCGAAATGTTCATTTCATGAAGCTGAAATTCCTTTTTTACAAAAATACCAAAACAACATATTATTTTCATATCCTTTAGCCAATCATATATACATATATTTCATACACAAAAAGTATGTTTCTGGAATTTTTCAACTCCCTTAAGTATTTTTCAAAAATGCATTTATAGTTAATTCCTTAAGAAAATAGCTACCTCACGCTTAAGTCTAGAAATTCCCAACTCTTGGCAGGATCTTACACATGTTAACGTGGACTTACAGTTTAAATTTCGTGTCCATCGGAGTTATATAACTCCGATTATAGCGAATTCTGTCAGAAAAATATAAATATTGAAATAGTCATAACTTGGTTAATTTAAGTCAAATGAGCTCATTTTTGGACACAAGCTAGTTTAAAACATATATTTTAATGTCCCAAAAGGCCTGATTTTATTTCATTAAATAAGTGGACGAAACTGCCCTTGGAAATCCCGGACAACCTACATTTTGGCTATTTTCAGTTTTGGTGTCCTTTGCTAATTTCAGTCCACACAAAAATCTGTAACTCCTTTTTCAGTGATTCTACTTGGAAAGGTTAGAATACTTGTATATCTAACTCCAGAAATTGACTATACTCAAAAATTCAAAATATAATGAGAGATATGGTTGTTTGAATTTCTTGTTGCGTTTTCTAAAAATTTGATTTTTCCTTACTTGTGATTTTTAAGAAATCTTCCCTATTCTCACATAATAATCAACATATCCATCATCAAAACATCATAACATATACTAATATCTTATATACCCATGGATCTATCATGATCCATGATCTAATATATCAAACAACCACCAAACAAAAGATTAACACAATCAAAGCTAAGAAAAATAAGTTTCCTAACTTTTGAAAAATTTATTTCCTATTTCGTACTTTAGATCTTACTTTTGATCATCAAAAAGTATAGATCTAAACATAAAACACATTTAAACATATATATCTAAAGTTTTAAACTTCCAAATCACAAAAATCCTTTTTCTCATTAGATTATTGAAAGAGAAGAAAATAAAACATAGAAAATAGGTTATACCTTTCTTTGATCTTCTTTTTCTTCTTTTTCTCCTTCTCCTTCTTCTTCTATGGAGAAATTTTTCTCCTCCATCCTCCCTAACATGGCTGCTGCCCTTCTTCCCTTTCTCCCTCTCTCGATTTTCTTTAGTTAGCAAAGAGAAAGAATAAGAGAAAATAGATGAGAGAGAAAGAAAGAAATAAGATATACGGATATATCCTAAATATCTACATTCATCTCCTTTTTTTTTCTTTCTATACATATCCGACCACACGTGGCATTCCATTCACCACATATATCTATCATTTATCTCTCTCATAATTATAAGAGATAGCTTACAAGAATGAATAATTGAGGTGGCCCACTAAAATAATGATACCAATAAAGTACTTACCTAATAAAGTAAACATAATGATTATCTACTTCCCCCCTTATTTCGCCTCATCCACCCGCCCACTTTAGCCTCTCCTAATCTCCACAATATCTTTCTCTCTCTCCCTTATGTTTCTAAAAGGTTGTTTGCAAGTATCATCAAAGAATTAGCCCATTAAATAAGTGACACCACATAAAGTGGTTTACTAACTAAAGTTAATATCATTATTACATACATCTTCTTTCCCTGTCCAAAAATTCGGCCACTAGGCCTCCTTATCCCACTTTTGTTTTGTTATAAGCTTATCTAATGACTAGAATACCTTTCCCACTTGGGCTAAAGTCTTGGGCCATTCATTAATCCTTTTGGGCTAGCAAATTTTAATTATTTACTTACTAACAAAATGCACTTGGGCTTCCACCATAAATAAATTGGGCCATCACCATCCTTGTCTTATACATGTTATAATGGGCTAAATTAATAACTTAATTTATATTAATTCAAATTAGCTACAAGTCCAATGCTTAAATAAATAATTGGGCTTATTAATTGGGCTACAAATTTAATTTTCTGGACCATAAAATCAACTTAGTTCCATACTCTCTAATTTTATCTCACCCTAATCATTTAGTTAGGGTTTCAATTACACACATTTGTAAATAAATTCATTACTCATATATCTTTAATTTCATAACCCAATTAGATTTGCTATATTTAGATTATAAAATTAATTATTTAAGATGTACAAAATAAATCTCTTAGAGTATTTAATTACTCTACCTAACATATATATTAGGTTATATTTCTTTATTCTTATTCAAATAGTAAACCTTATAGGTTCTTCTTAAAAATTTTAAATCCACCAAAATCCTTCACAAAAATGTCAAATCCATAAACTTATTTTCTGTCTAGGTCTATTATTTAACTTTAATTTAATCATTTAAAATGTTAATAAATTGTCTAAATTCTCGGATTGTCACAACATGCTACTTTGAGAGTTGAATTCTAAAATTTATAGACATGTTTGGTAGTGCTCTTAATCTTATTAATATGTCATACACATACACATGCCATGTTAGATGCCATGAAAACTAGTTGAGCACAAGTGAAGCATGATGTAAGCTAAGTAACAATACTAGTCATGTGTATATGAAGTAGAAACTTGCAAGCATGCCTAAAATAAGATGTGTGATCACCCCATACGTTTAAAATAACAAACATGATAACTAATGTGGTTTCATGACCTTAAATGGCCCTAAGTTATTAAAGGTGTTGACTTAGGACCTATATCATGAAAGTTGAACTTAGAAAGGTTAGACAATCATGGGAGTGCCCTTTAATGTGTATACATGCTATGTGAGATCATATGTTAATACTTGAATCCGATTTCGACGGTTAACATATAATAATGCTTTAACTTGCTAAATAGAGTATATTTGCTATTGATTATGGTATTATGTGTTAATAATTTTATATGAAGATGATTAACTTGAGAAGAGGAGCGTTAAGGATAAAAGACAATAAAAGTTATACTAATATGGTACTATATATGGTATAACTGTGTAGCTAGCCTAAGACTTAGCTTGTGTGTTGATCGTATATCCAAGATAAGATATGATGTTATAATATATGACTAATGGATATCATATTCATACGTAACTATATTACGATAGGGATTCCAAAAGTGTTGATTAATTTACGTGGATAGACTACGCTTAAGGCAAGTTTCCTAACTTACACTCTTTTACGGTGCAAGTATTCTATCCTTGTATATTGCAAGCTAGTTTCCTTACATACTCATTTAAATTGAGTTAGCATACTTGAACTCTTATTTCATTAAGTCGTATGAAAGCTATTATTCATGTTGAACTTGGTATTGTTCTTAAATATTGTAAAAGTGTCTATGACATTTGATTCGGCTAGACTATATGCATGTTTATAAAACTGTCCAAACAAATTGACTGATGCAGTAATCTTGAAAATTGAGTTGAACAACCTTTATGGTAAGGGGAGTGTTTATTGTTGGAAGCCCCAACACACGCGTGAATATTATTGTGGTGTTATGCATAACATAGAGTATTGTACACTGATCATCTATCGTACTTAATTCTTTTGGGTTATCAGTTTAATATTGATGATTCTAGTAGATGTTTAATAGTCCTTAGTGACTGCTCAGTATAAATTATGTTATCCAGTTGGATACGTTGACAGCCTTTGAATTCATATATATCTTTTGATCTATGTTGAACTATCATTTCATATTCCAAAGATTATATTTGAGAATTGTTGATACTCGTTGTTCATGATATTATTCTGAAACTTTGAACTATCTTAGAGATTATACTTTGATATTTCAAACTCGTGATATAACACTCTTCACCCTTATTGTACATTACTTGGTGGGAAATTTGTGCTCATTCTTGCTTATTTAAAACCTTTCAGTTAAGGCAGAACAGGGAGGTGTCTCTGGGAAAGATAAGGGCAAGGGCAAGGCTACCGACTAGCTTGTTCCTTTATGTTTTAAATTTTTTGATGTTGTATTAAGACTGTCTTCGGACTATATTTAAGCTTAAGTATAATCATGTAATAAGTCTTTATTCGATATTATTATGTAATCTATTAAGTACTGTAGGTTGCGAGACTTGGGGAATAATTATAATAAATCATTGTATATTATTCTAGATTAGATCTTCCACTGTGAATGTGTGATTTTAGTTATTATTATATTATTGTGAGAACGTGACAAATCGAATTCGAGTGACCAAGTGGCGGTCAAAATTTGGGGGCGTCACAGTGCTATCAACCAAAAAAGGAAGTGGAACGAAAAAACGTCTGCTGGGAGTCAATAGGGAAGCTAGCTGTCGGTTCGATTTAGATGACACAATTAACGCGCAAGTATAAGCGGCCAACGAGTAATAAAGTGAAAGTACAGATATCGTCCCACAGAGAATTAATGGATAAAAGACACCAAACCTCTAGCATGTAATCATTTTAGTCTTATTTAAACAGCAGCAAATTGCTTTAATTAAAAACTAAATTAAACTAGGCAAGGAATGGAAAGTTAAACTAAAGAATCCTAAAGTTGAATTAGATAATGAAGATAAGGGATTTTAGTTTCCCCTAATGATTTGTCTAAGTCAATTCACTTCTAATTAGGTCAAATTAATCATATATGTGTTAGTCGAGAACACGAGAGTAAGAGAAGGCCATCTTCTGATGCACCTAGTCTATATCACGTGCAATCCACAGATGATAAAACGTACGTGAACACCCACATTACCTAAACCACTATATGTCTATGTGATTTACAAATAATTAGGGTTTAAGGTCAAGTTCTCTATTGACTACAAGCGGCGCTTCGGTATATTTTATCCTAAGCCCAAATCATAAGTATAACGCCATGTGAACCTACAATCGCTCGCTGTCACGATTCGATCTAAACCTACATTTTGTCTTTCGATCCCACATAGGCTATCATAGTAATTGGTAGCTAATCAATTAGGCAATTAAAGCATACAACGCAATAGACAAGCACATAACAATCAAATAAGACCATCATAGAAGGAAAACCAATAATTAACTACTCATTAGGTTCCATTGGAACCTCAAAATATAATTTAGGACATAGACAACCCAAATATATTATCCACAAGTTTAGTACACATTATCCAAATACAAATGGTGGCAAGGAGAATAAGAGATAAAGAAATGCAAATCTTCGTTCGTTTCTCCGAGCTTGGATCTTGATGTACACACTTGCTTCAATCTTCAAACACTAACAAAACCCTAGAAAACTAACTAACTAACCCTAATCTAACGCTAAACTACTCCTAATCTATACAAGAAAAGAAAAGGAAAGGAAAAAAGATGAAGAAACTAAGCTAGGGCTTAAGGCCTTGTTATCTCCCTATTGGAGATGCTGAACAAATGGGGCATAAAACCCTTACATCATATCCTCTGTCGATCTGCTAAGTGAAAGTCAAAGCCTGGCCAAAAATTAGACTGGCGCGACCGCGCGAGGATTAGGCTTGGATGGGGAGCGGCCGTACAGCTGTAAAATGCTGGCTTTTTGGACTGAGGATTGGCGCGGGAGCGCGGGACTGCTGCCTTGACCCGGCGCGGCCGCGCGACACCTAAAACTTGGATTCCTGGCTTTTTGCTGCTGGTTCAAGGCTGGTTGCTTCATGCTTGCCTTCTTGTGGACTATTAGCCTCGTTCATTTGCCTCGTTCATTCCATGCCATTATGCCTGATTTAAGACACCTTCTGTGCCTTGCCCCATTTAGGCCATCTTTGGTCCTTTTATGCTCAATTTGCACTCGGGGAGTTCCTAAACATGAATAATGCAAAACAAAGGAAAAACATATTAAAAGCACAGGAATACTCGAGTTTAAGCAATGAAGCAAGCTAGTTACTATCCGAATAAGTGGTCGTCATAAAATCACTTATCAAATACCCCAAACTTACACGTTGCTTTCCCTCAAGCAACCAAGACAAAACTAAACACAAGATGCAATGCAATATTTACAATGTATGCAACCTATACTACTATGAATGCGAATCCATGTCTCAGTCAGTATTAAAATTTTCAAAGCATTGCCTCAGAAAAAGTATAAGAAAATCAAATGGATAAGCTACCCAAGACAAGACCATAAGGCATATTCTGCAAATCCAAAACTGTCAGCACTGATGTATTGTGCGTTGTGTGCTTAGCAACCATTAAACATGCTTTGTAACAAATAAATCACTTACTACGCTTCTTAGGGGAAAAACAAGGTTCAACTCAAGAAAAGCAGTAAATCATATAATTTCTAACCAAGACCATGCATTACTAAAGTTAAGAGTCAACAAGGGGATTTCATTAAGTTTTTATTACTCACGAGGGCGTATTCGCACTTTCTTGTGTACACATTCAACTGTGCAATGCCTAGTCCTCTTAGGCTTTTCAATGATACCCGTGTAGCGGGCTTTCAACCAACGACTCCCAGACCAGACGGCCTTAGGGCGCTGGGTGTAGAAACACCCCAAGGGCTTACTTGCTCGAATATCAAAGGCCACAGAACCCGACGTAGCCTAAGTGCTTATTCTATTTTTTTTTCAAAGCATTTTCTTTTCTTTTCTTTTTTTTCTTAGGGGAGTGCGTCTTACGCTCCATCTCCACACATAGCATGCATACCCCCTGATTCCCCCAAACTTAAGCTGTTTACAGTCTAGTTATTATCATATAAGAACTGAAATTCTTTCATTAAAACACAAATTTCCCACCAGAAGACAAGTATGTAAGAATTTATACTAAACATGTCATGATGGTTACTCTATTGTGCTAACTGATTACACAGTATCTGACATATAAGGATTTACATATATGACCTTCAAATCACGCATAAGTCTCAAATCAGTTCAAAAATTAAGTGATTTCAATTTCCTCATAGGCCAAATATATAACTAACCAACTGAAACTAATTCATGCAAAATGCTCTAACATAAATGACTCAAACAAAAACAAATTTTTTAAAATTTTCACAAATTTTAACAAAAACAACCTAAATGCACTAAATGTAACTAACACAACATGAAATAAACTAACTACATGCAAAAACAAAACCAATACCCCTAAACTTAAAATGTTCAATGTCCTCATTGAAGGTAAAGGTAAAAAGAAACTCCCCTATTCTGGCTCGTGGTCGCAGTCATCCTGTCAATATACTTGTGATCTAAGTTGGAGGACTCGGACTGTGCTGGTGGCATCCTCTCAGAAGTTTCCCCATCTCTCTATGCTCTTGGTAAAATAAACCCCGCTCAACACTATACTCAATGAACCAACCCAACTCCATATCAATCTTGCTCTGCTAGAGATCCCACACTCAATATCTCAATTGATCAGGTTGAGAGGATGAGGTGGATGAGAATTGGTACTATGGATTGAGGAGGTAAGAGGTTTTCAAAACTAAAGCTTGTAGCAGAGGGGATTGCATGAGATGGGGGATTGCATGAAGGAACTTGAGGGTTTGAGATAAGAGGCTTGTGTGCTGCTAATTTACATGAAGCGATGCCCCCCCAAAATCTGCAAGATTTTCCTTAAGACAGGCCCAGTTTATGTGTGGCGCGGTCGCGCGTGGTAATGCCTTGGATTGGGCGCGGCCGCACGGACCATCAGATTTTGTTGCTGCAGATTTTTGGCATGAACTAAGGTTGGCTTTTGCTTTTCATTCATTCCGAGCAGCCTTTGACCTGAAATACGCAGACAATACTTATTAAGCCCTCCTAGACTAACAAAAGTATATAAAATCTATTTACATCAAGAGAATGAACATGGAAAGATATATGCATTTATATTCTGAAAAATTCTCTAAAGGCGTATATGCAATGCAAGTGCATCAAAAGTATGCTATAAGCTCTGTAATCCCAAAAATTTACGCATTCATGCCTATGTTCAAAAATGTAGGCAATGAACTCCTAGTTCCTACAGTATGAAAAAATTTAAACTAAATATTAACTAATAAGAATTAAACGAGGGGTAGGAAAATGTGATAGAAAGTATGTAAATGGAGAATTAATCAAAGAGATAGAAGAGGGGTGATGGAAAGTAGGTAATGGAGAATTAAACAAAGAGAGAGAGAAATGGTGGGGTGCCTCCCATCTAGCACTTGATTTAGAGTCCTCTAGCTCAACTGTGTCTGCCCACTGCTACCCAACTCCCCGATGATACTGGAGAACCCCTCCATCCATCAGAATAGCTGTGTGACTTTGGCGGCTTCCCAGTAGGAGCGGATGCAGATTTAAACTACCTAGCATTGGATAAGTAAAAGAATTCCCCGTCCTGAAGGTTGGGGAGCTAGGCAAGGGTTCCATTATGTAGGTGAAATGATCGAGGCATGGAGGTATAGACCACACAACAGACTCTTCTTTTATTCTCTTCTCTTCTGACCACCATGGTTTTAAGCTCACGGACTCTCTCATATCATCGAGATCCATATCTGTAATGTGGTTTCCAAGGGGGCAAGGGTGTGCAAACTTGACTGGAGTCTCAAACTTCGACGGAGGAGGCTCTTGGGGTATTATCACTGTTGGTTCATACTGCTCCATAGCCCCAATTATCTCCTCTATTTCCATTGCCTTTGGCTCGTCCAGTTGCAATTGCACTTTGGATTCTCTATCAGATTCTGCACCCATGTCATAGCACCAAGTAGTCTGGGGATCATAACTTACGGCTTTAGTCATTGGAGGCACAAAATCTTGCACTGTTGTCTCTTGTTCACATACCTCCTCTTTCCTTATTGCCGTGCTAATCTGCTCCACCCAAATCTGAAGATCCTCAATCGATTGTTCTTGCTCAATCAAGGTCTCCTCTGTCGATGCTATGGAATTCCCCCACATAATTTCCAATCGTTCCTTTTCTATTTCAGCCACGGGATCCATGTACTGAGTATCACAGGTAGAAGCATGGTTGATGGGGGCCATCTGATATTGAAAACTTTGATTTCATGGTTCATGGCTCCCAAATAACTCCTCTTAATTTTCTAAGCTTGCATACATGAAGTCCATTGTTGGCTGTTCTCCTTGTAAACATGGGGATTGATAAGTGGGTTCGGGTGCACAATTTGGACTTGGCTTGCATTGTTCATGATAGCTCATAATATAGGTCTGCCCGTTGCTCATCCTCTATCATCAAGGCCCTACTAATTTGCTCTGCCCAGGTCTGGATATTCTTGACTGACTTCTGTTGCTCAATCAAGATGTCCTTCAGTGATCACCTCCTTCCTCCAAGCTTGCATTTTCTATGTCACCCTTCAAAATTGTGTTGAGGATCATAAATTGCCTTATGGGGCGTAAATGGGATTTGGATCCCAATATTGGTCTTGATAATAGTCTGATGAAGGGTCTGGGTGATACCCCCAGTCTTACTGATAGTCGGGATAAGGTTCATTGTAGGAGTACTCACCCCCATACTGCTCCTGACCATAATTGATAGGCTCCTGATGGCTCATATAAGCTCCAGCACTATAGTCATATGAAGTAACTGGCTCTCGATTCTGTTGGGCTGAAACAGTATCCAACTTCCTCGAGAGAACCTCTAGTTGTGCTGACAGTGTTGTAATTGGGTTGACGCCATCATTGTATGCTTCCCTTGGTTGCTCTTGCCTTTGTTCCATAGAGAGAAATTCAAGTCCATTGTACCTAAGAAGATAATATAGGAAGAGAATTAAATAAAAATAAAAATGTTTAAATTAAGACTAATTTGATTGAAACTAATGTTGGCAAACAGTTATCCAATTAATTCCTAGGCAACGGTGCCAAAAACTTGTCGGTCCGATTTCGATGACACAATTAACGCACAAGTATACGCGACCAACGAGTAATAAAGTGAAAGTATAGATATCGTCCCACAGAGAATTAATGGATAAAAGACACCAAACCTCTAGCATGTAATCATTTCAGTCTTATTTAAACAGCAATAAATTGCTTTAATTAAAAACTAAATTAAACTAGGCAAGGAATGGAAAGTTAAACTAAAGAATCCTAGAGTCGAATTAGATAATGAAGATAAGAGATTTCAATTTCCCCTAATGATTTATCTAAGTCGATTCACTTTCAATTAGGTCAAATTAATCATTATATGTGTTAGTCGAGAACACGAGAGTAAGAGAAGGCCATCTTCCGATCCACCTAATCCATATCACGTGCAATCCACAGACGATAGAACGCACGTGAACACCCACATTACCTAAACCACTATATGTCTATGTGATTTACAAATAATTAGGGTTTAAGGTCAAGTTCTCTATTGACTACAAGCGGCGCTTCGGTATATTTCTATCTTAAGCACAAATCATAAGTTCAACGCCATGTGAACCTACAATCGCCCGCTATCACGATTCGATCTAAACCTATATTTTGTCTTTTGATCCCACAGAGGCTATCACAGTAATTGGTAGCTAATCAATTAGGCAATTAAAGCATACAACGCAATAGGCAAGCATATAGCAATTAAATAAGACCATCATGGAAGGAAAACCAACAATCAACTACTCATTAGGTTCTATTGGAACCTCAAAATATAATTTAGGGCATATACAACCCAAATATATTATCCATAAGTTTAGTATACATTATCCAAATACAAATGATGGCAAGGAGAATAAGAGATAAATAAATGCAAATCTTCGTTCGTTTCTCCGAGCTTGGATCTTGGTGTACACACTTGCTTCAATCTTTAAACACTAACAAAACCCTAGAAAACTAACTAACTAACCCTAATCTAATGCTAAACTACTCCTAATCTATACAAGAAAAGAAAAGGAAAGGAAAAGAGATGAAAAAACTAAGCTAGGGCTTAAGGCCTTGTTATCTCCCTATTGGAGATGCCGAAAAATGGGGCATAAAACCCTTATATCATATCCTCTGTCGATCTGCTAAGTGAAAGTCAAAGCTTGGCCAAAAATTAGACTGGCGCGGCCGCGTGAGGATTAGACTTGGATGGGGCATGGTCGCGCAGCTGCAAAATGCTGGCTTTCTGGACTGAGGATTGGCGCTGGCGCGCGTGACAGCTGCCTTGACCCGGCGAGGCCGCGCGACACCTGAAACTTGGATTCCTAGATTTTTGTTGCTAGCTCAAGGCTGGTTGCTTCATGCTTGCCTTCTTGTGGACCATTAGCCTCGTTCATTTACCTCTTCATTCCATGCCATCATGCCTGATTTAAGCCACTTTCTGTGCCTTGCCCCATTTAGGCCATCTTTGGTCCTTTTATGATCAATTTGCACTCGGGGAGTTCCTAAACATGAATAATGCAAAATAAAGGAAAAATATATTAAAAGCACAGGAATACTCAAGTTTAAGCAACGAAGAAAGCTGGTTACTATCCGAATAAGTGATTATAAAACCAAGTATCACTAGCAGAAGAGAAGGATTGAAGAATGTGTGACATGTGCAAAGAATCACACTGGAGTGTGTCTGAGGGGGAAGCGAGTATGCTTCAACTGTGGTCAAGAAGGCCACATTGCGCCGAATTGCCCGAACCCGAAGAAAGGAGCTTGCTACACATGTGGAGCTAAGGATCACATAGCCCGAATTTGCTAGAGGAAGCCAGCAGGAGGGTTAACAGGAAATGAAGGAAATGGCAGTTGTAGCACTTTGACTATCGTTGGACCACTGCAGGCCATTCGACCCACTACTAGAACGTTTAACATGACGGTGCAGGTGTTGTGCAGTCAAAGATTGTGGTGTCAGGTATTGTTCCGGCCAATAGTATTAATGCATATGTATTATTTGATTCGGGTGCTACTTGTTCATTCATATCTGATGAATTTGCTAAGACCTTAGACTTACCTAAAATGGAATTAGTTTACCCCTTCAATATAGAGATTGCGAATAAAAAGTTTATTCCTGTTAGGTTTATTTAAAAGAACTGTAGATTGGACATTAAGGGTCATGAGTTGAGGATAGATTTGATTCTGATAAAACTTAGGGAGTTTTATGTGATACTGGGTATGTATTGGTTGTTTAACCATGGAGCGGTAATAGATTGTCAGAAGAAGTCAGTGAACCTTACGACTCCGTTGAAGGTAGTGTTTTATGGTAGCAAATCTCCTAGACAAGTGAGTTGTCTGACTATTATGCAGACAAAGAAGCTATTAAAGCAAGGTTGTGTAGGGTATTTAGCCTACATAGTGGATAATCGTAAGGAAAGTCCGAAGATAGAAGAGATATCAGTGGTTAGGGAGTTTGTGGATATATTTCCCAGCGATTTGCCAGGACTTCCGCCAGATAGAGAAATAGATTTTTTGATCGACTTAGCACCGGGGACTACACCGATTTTGAAAGCCCCCGTACAGAATGGCTCCAATCGAGATGAAGGAGTTGATGGTTCAACTACAGGAATTGCTGGACAAGAAGTATATTCAGCCGAGCTTATCACCGTAGTGAGCGCCAGTATTATTTATGAAGAAAAAGGATGGATCGATGCGGCTATGCATTGATTATAAGGAGTTGAACAAAGTCACGATCAAGAATAAGTATCCTTTACCTAGGATCGATAACTTGTTCGATCAACTGAAGGGTGCTAGATAGTTCTCAAAAATAGATTTGAGAAGTGGATATCATCAGTTGAAGGTAAGAAGAGAAGACATACCAAAGACGGCTTTTAGAACTCGGTATGGACACTACGAATTCTTGGTGATATCATTTGGTCTAACGAATGCACCAGCTGTATTTATGGACTTAATGAATAGGGTGTTTAAGCCATTTCTAGACAAGTTCGTAGTGGTAGATGACATTTTGGTTTATTCCAAAACTGAGGAGGAACACTCTGAACTTTTAAGGCTGACATTAGAATCACTGAGATGGGAAAAGCTTTACGCGAAATTCTCGAAGTGCGAATTCTGGTTAGAACGTGTGCAATTTCTTGGCCACGTGATTGACAAGGATAGGATTTCAGTGGATCTGTCGAAGGTTGAAGATGTGATGAATTGGGATCAGCCGAAGAGACCGTCAGAGGTGAGGAATTATTGTGATTGGTAGGTTACTACAAAATATTTATCCAAGACTTTTCCAAAATTGCGAATCCGTTGACTCGTAAGACGGTTAAGTTTGTTTGGACGAAAAAGTGTGAGCAAAGTTTCCAAGAATTGAAGAAGAGGTTAAGTACTGCTCCTGTGTTGTCTTTGACGGATAGTACATGAAATTTTTTTGTTTACAGCGATGCCTTATATAAAGGATTAGGTTGTGTACTGAATCAAAAAGATAAAGTCATCGCATATGCATCACATCAGCTGAAGGATTATGATAAAGGGTATCCGACCCATGACTTGGAATTGGCGGTAGTAGTGTTTGCTTTGAAGATTTAGAGACACTACCTATATGGAGAAAAGTGTGAGATATACACAGATCATAAGAGCCTGAAGTATATCTTTACACAGAAAGATTTGAACATGTGCCAAAAGAGATGGTTGGAACTTATCAAGGACTACGACTGCTAGCTTCTTTGCCATCCGGTTAAAGCTAATGTGGTTGCCAACGCTTTATGTAGGAAGGGTTGGGAGAAGTTAAATATATTAACTGATCAGGGCTAGTTAATAAAATAGATGGCTAAGTTGGAACTGAAAGTTAAGTATCTGAAGGAATCTGATGAGAAGTTGTTTTAAGTATCTACTGGTTCAACCTTGGTGGACAAGGTGAAAGAGACACAACTTCACGACGAGGAGTATAAGAAGATCCGAAAGAGAGTAACCGATGAGGAAAAAATCAAGTTCAAGATCGATAACGAAGGACTACTAAGACTCGAAGGAAGAATCCGGGTACCGCCAGTACCAGACGTCAAAGAGGAAATTTTGGGCGCGGCTCAAAGTTTGAGATATTCAATTCACCCTGGGAGTACGAAGATGTACCAGGATCTCAGACAGCATTTTTGGTGGCCGAATATGAAGAGAGACATGGCTGAATGCGTTGTGAAATGTCTAACGTTCCAGAAAGTCAAAGCATAACACCAGCGACCGAGTGGATTACTACAACCACTAGAGATTCAGAAATGAAAGTGGGAGCATATCACGATGTATTTTGTGGTTGGTCTTCAAACGACTCAGAAGGGTTTTGATGCGATATGGGTTATAGTGGATCGATTGACAAAGTCAGCACATTTCTTATCGATCAAGATTAGATACAACTTGGATCAGTTAGCGAAGCTGTACGTAAAAGAAATTATTTCTAGACACGGTGTTCCAGTATCAATTGTGTCCGACAAAGATCAGTGTTTCACGTTGAATTTCTGGAAGCGATTACTGGAATGCTTGGGAACGCAATTGTGAATGAGTATGGCGTACCATCCTCAGATTGATGGCCAGAGCGAGAGAACGATTCAGACTCTAAAGGATATGCTGAGAGTTTGCGTTATAGACTTCAAATGAAGCCGGGATGACCATCTACCGTTGGTGGAGTTCGCCTACAACAATAGTTACCATGCAAGTATTGGCATGCCGCCTTACGAAGCATTGGTATGGTAGGAAATGCAGGACTCCATTGTGCTGGGATGAGGTTTGTGAACGACAACTGTTGGGACCAAAAATGGTGCAATAAACTGCGGAGATCGTCAAGATAATCCGAACGAGATTGGTTTTTACTCAAGACAGACAAAAGAAATATGTCGATCATCATTGACAAAATCGAGAATTTGCAGTATGAAGCATTATTTTCCTGAAAGTATCTCCCTGAAAGGGGAAAATTCGATTTGGTAAGAAGGGGAAGCTGAGTCCCCAATTTATTGGACCTTCCGAGATATTACGAAGGGTTGGCGAGGTTGCTTACTAGGTTGCGTTACCTCCGAAGCTAGATAATATACATAACATCTTTCATATTTTTATGTTGCGACCTTACAAACACGACTACAAGCATGTGATAGAGTATGAACCTTTACAGTTCGATAAAAATTAACTTTTGAAGAAGTTCCTATTCAAATAGTTGATCGAAAAGAACAGGTACTTAGAAATAAAGTGATACTTTCTGTTAAGGTAATCTGGAGGAACCACAGTGCTGAAGAAGCTACGTGGGAACTCGAGGATGTAATGATGAAAACCTATCCCCAATTATTTATGTAATTTCTTGTATATCGATTCTGGGGACAGAATCTTTTTAAGGGGGGAAGAATGTGACGAATGAGTTTTTTTTATTGTGATTCTGGGGATAGAATCCTTTTAAGGAGGGAATATTGTAACGAATGAGATTTTGTATATTAATTATAAATATTTATTAAATTAAATAAATATTTTAATTGATTTATTTATTAATTTAAATAAATAAATTATGTGATTATGTTATGGAGTAATTTAGTTAAGTGCAATATGATTAATTAAATTAATGTATAAGTAATTGTGTAGTATAGTTCTAATTTAATTGAGAATAATTAAATTAGATGAATAGTATGTGGTAATTGTTTATAAAAATTTACTAATTTGTTACATGAATTATGATTAATAAGTGAATTACAATTGTGTAGCAATTTAGTATTATGTGGCAATTTTAATTAATTTATGAATGTTAGCTTGCATTTAATTAAATTAGAATGTTATGATTTAATTAAATAAAGTATAACATTTAAACTATGTGTTAAAATAATTTATCAAATTAAATTAAAAGAGTTTTAAAGAGTTTTACCAAATAAGACCCTTAAACCTATTTCAATCATGTCTTACCAAACGATGCCTTAACTACTAAAAATCTTTTTTTGAAAATAAATGGTTTTGGCCAAACAAAGCCTTATGACTTTTTGATTTTTAAAAATATGTAACTGATGTATTTAGTAGGTTGATTAATACTTGTCAGTTATATATAATATAATTATATGTATCAGTTATAATATTTTACTATACGTTAGTTAAGTTAAATATCAGAGTTAGAAAGTTAGAAAATATACACAGAGAGAAGAAAAAGAAGAGAAAGGCAATAAGCTTGAGAAATCAAGAGCAAAATAAAACACCATATTCATCTTCTTCCTCATAAATCAAAAAGGGTATAATTCTAACTTTGTAGTTTTAGAAATTGTATTTTGTTGTTCTTCAAGTTTTAGTCGTCTATAATTGTGTTTTTATAAAATTAGTGTAACCATGAAAGTTTATATGTAATTTGTGTTATAACATGCTTATATATATGATATATGATTTTTTATGTTGTTCAATTCATGTAAATATGATGAATATGAAAAAATCATGTTCATAGCAACTTACAGTGAACTTATTTTGAAAAATAGTCTTTAAATTATCAAAATTTGTGTTTGATTATGCTATGTTATGTAAATTGATAATAGAATATGATAATATGTTAAGAAACAAAGGTAATACGATTTGAATTACGTGATTTGGTTTAAAAACAAACTCACAGTATCAATTTTCTTTAAGAAATCTTTAAAATGGTGTTTTCTTCAAAAATCATGTAAGTAAGTGTTTTGATTATGTGTTGTGGTTTTTATGTATATTAAAAACATATTAGAAGTTTATGATTTTATTTTCATAAAATTTTATATGCATTGTGTTAGCTAAAATCAAAATTTGGTGTGAAGAAATAAGCCAAATTGACTTTTTCTCTGCACCCGCCCCAACTGGTCTATCAAGGGTAAAAAACCCACCCCAGCGGGTGTGTAGGCTATCCGGGAAATTTATTTGGGTTTCGAGTAGTTTTTATGCAGTACATGATTAGCTAACTTAATGTAATAACATGTTAAGTGTATTAAACAATGAGATAATATATTTTTGACATGTATAAGACAATTTGAAGTCTCATATTAACATATTATGTGTACTTAGATATTGTTATCATAGAGTATGATTTTGATAGTTTAAAGTGTTATACACGTGTGATATGCATGGTGTGAGTTTAGACTCACGTATGTGGTTAGTTAGCAAGTTAAGTTTACAAACCACGCTGTTAAGTTGAACTTAAGTAAGAAGTTCAACGGTTAAACATAGTGGTTATGAAACTAATTGGTAATGTAAACGTAATGTAATGTGTAGGACGATTGAGGAAGTGATTTGTAAATTATAAATTGTAGCTTGCGCTTAAGGCAAGTTTTCTAAACCTTTCTTTTACGTTTATGAAAGTCTTCTAACTATACTCAAACTTTACTTGAGAAAGTTTTCTATTTCTAACTTGTTATTCATATGCAACTTATTGTATTCTCTATAAATATCTTATCAAAGTTCATTATTGAGTTAATGTGACATTGACTTAATTGTTCAAGCAAGGTTTATCTTATCTTTCAATTCCTTTAAGTTTAGTCTTAAAGCATAAGTTATTTCATAATCCTTTATTGTTGAATTATTATTATTGCAAGTCGATTCAACTACTCATTGGTTGATGAAAGTTGAACTCTAAATTACCCTTGAAGCTTATTCAAACCAAACTTTCTTTGGTGCGGACTTGTTATTAAATATTGAGATGAACAACCCTATTTAATAGGGGATTACCATGCGAAAGCGTTAAGATGTTTATGCACAATATATGGTACGAAGGGCTAATCCCCATAAATACGAGTTAAGAGTCCATATAGTCTAATGACTATTAAAGGTTTTAAATAGAAATGTTTATAACCTAGGACATAGTTCAAGGTCGTATGACCCTCAGATGAATTCTATATTCCATATTCAATTCTTTGTTATTGATGAAAGAAATGTTATTCAAACCATTTGAAGCTATTCAGTATATATCATCACTATTATTGTTGTTATTCTGAGTGAGCTTTTGTTTGCTCTCTGTTGCAGTTAAATAACCATTGCAGCTAAAGTCGAAAGCTTTGACGCACCATCGACTAGCAAAGGCAAGAGCAAGATGAACAAGTGAATACTTGTTTATAATTATGATGTGATTGTAATAAGACTTTATTTATTTTTTGATATTTTATTTCTACATTTATTGACGTTAAGGTTAGCAAACCCTGGGATATTTTGAGCAAGGTTGTAATCCTTTTGATAAAGAACATTTTATTATTTATTTAAGGTTGTAATTTATTTTGCATTCCTTATTATGGGCAGTAATTGTATTTTATTTCGATAGTGAGCACCAAATGTCGTGGAATCGAAGTACCCGGATTTGGGGGTGTCACATATCCAATAATATTGGACGAGCTTCTATTACAAATAATTTTCCTTCAGACCTTTTAGGTCCCTTCACTTCTATTTCCAATTTCTCCATCTCTCTTGTTAACTCCTCTTGAGTTGTCAATTGGAACAATTTCTCTCTTCCTTTTCTGCTCAGAGCGTCGGCAACTACGTTCGCCTTTCCCGGGTGATTAAGAATCTTGCAGTTATAATCCTTGATCAATTCCAACCACCTTCTCCGTCGCATGTTCAACTCCTTCTGTGTGAAGATATATTTCATACTCTTGTGGTCCGTGTATATGTCATATTTCTCTCCATATAGATAATGCCTCCATATCTTTAACGCAAAAACGATTGGCGCTAACTCTAAGTAATGAGTAGGGTGTCGTTTTTCGTAATCCTTTAAATATCGCAATGTATACGGAATGACCTTGCCATGTTGCATTAGCACACAACCAAGTCCCTTATGCGATGCATCACTATGTACTACGAAACCTCCCGCATCATCCTGTAATGATAATACAGGCACTTCACTTAATCTCTTCTTTAACTCCTGGAAACTTTCCTCACATTTTTCCGTCCATACAAAATTCACAGTCTTCCTTGTGAGACTGGTCAACGGGTTGCTATCTTAGAAAAATCTTGGATAAATCTTCGATATTACCCAGCTAACCTTAAGAAACTTCTTACCCCCATTGGCGTCTTCGGTTGTTCCCAATTACTCATTGCCTCTACCTTTGTAGGGTCCATTGAAATTCCATCCCTGTCTACCACGTGTCCTAAGAATTGAACCTTCTCCATCCAAAATTCACACTTTGAAAATTTTGCATACATTTTATCTTTCCTTCACGCTTCCAAAACCATCTTCAAATGTTTGGCGTGCTCTTCCTTCGTTTTTAGTAGATCAAGATGTTGTCGATGAAAACTACTACAAATCTATCCAAGTATGGCTTGAAAACTCGATTCATCAAGTCCATGAATGTTGCCTGAGCATTAGTCAATCCAAATGACATTACCAGAAACTCGTAGTACCCATACCGGTTCCAAATGCCGTCTTTGGGATGTCCTCATC
The DNA here is from genome assembly GCA_020205555.1 of Panax stipuleanatus. Taxonomy (NCBI): domain Eukaryota; kingdom Viridiplantae; phylum Streptophyta; class Magnoliopsida; order Apiales; family Araliaceae; genus Panax; species Panax stipuleanatus. The sequence goes on from CM035120.1 coordinate 35,582,055, forward strand.
TCGTACTTTTAACTGGTGGTAACCCGTTCGTAGGCCTATCTTTGAGAAACACTTCGCTCCCTTTAATTGGTCGAAAAGGTCGTCTATCCTCGGTAACGAATATATATTCTTGATCGTTACTTTATTCAATTCTCTGTAATTAATACAGAGCCTCATCGATTCGTCCTTTTTCTTAACAAACAACACTGGTTCTCCCCAAGGAGACACACTCGGCCGTATGTAACCCTTACCTAGCAATTTCTATAATTGTATCATCAATTCCTTCATTTCTACTGACGCCATACGATGTTTAGCTTTCGAAATTGGTGCAGTTCCAGGTGCTAAGTCTATTACGAATTCAATTTCTCTATCTGGCGGAAGACCAGGCAGATCGTCAGGTAATACGTCTTGGAATTCTCACAATACGGATATATCCTTTATTTCTACTCCCTTTTTCCGAGTATCTACAATGTAAGCTAAGTAACATACACATCCTTTTCTTAATAATTTCTTGGCCTGCATCATCGTAAGGACAACATGATTGCTTAAGCGATGAGCTACCATAAAACACTACCTTAGACTGATTCGGAGTCTGAAGGTTCACACTTTTGTTCTGACAGTCAATTATCGCTGCATGGTTATACAACCAATCCATTCCAGTATCACGTTAAATTCTCCCAATCTAATTGGAATTAAGTCTACGCTTAGTTCATAATCTCTAATATTTGCGTGACAATTGCGGTATACAAATTCTACGGGGATTACTTCCTTATTCGCAACTTCTATGTTCAACGGATTTTCTAAGCGTTCTTGGGGTATGTTTAGTCGACTAGCAAATTCTTCAGACAAAAATGAATATGTAGCACCCGAATCAAATAATACATAAGCATTTATATTATTGATTGGAAAAACATTTGACACCACATCCTTTGCAGCTACTGCGTCTTGGACAGTCATATTAAAGGTTCTGGCAGTTGGGCGGTTGGATTGTGTCGGTCCACTGATCATCAGTTTCCTGCCTCCCCCTTGTTGGCCGCTTCCTCCGTTGTTCCCTTATTTAGACAGTCCTTGATCTGATGCTCGGTTGAGCCGCAAGCGAAACATCCTTTGATCTTCTTTATCTTTGGGCAGTTGGGTGAAATGTGTCCCTCTTGGCCACAGTTGTAATAGGTATTGCGCCCCTTCCAGTACTCTCCCTGGTGGTTCTTTTCACACCTTGGGCATCCCTCAACTCTCTTTTTAAACCCTCCATAAAAACTTCCCGACTGATTATTATTTTTGTTATTGTTGTTGTTGTTGTTATCCCATTTCCTATTCCCTAGATTACTTCCTCCGCTGCTACTTCCTCCACGGCTTTCTCCTCCAAGGTTCTTACTCTTCTTCTCTTTATTGTACTGACTTAAGGCCTCACTACCTCCCTCTGCAATGATAGCCTTTTCTAACAGCGCGGCAAATGAGTCGATCTGGAGAATTGACACACCTTGTTGAACAACCAAGGTTTTAGTCCTAGTTCAAAATGTCTAGCTTTCCTCTCTTCATCACCTACCTGGTGTGCTGCAAACTGGGCGAGTTCGTTAAACTTAGCCGCATATTGCGCTACCGTCACCTCCCCTTGCTTAAGTTCTGGGAACTTTACCTCCATCCTATTCTTCATGCTCTTTGAGAAATAATTCTCAAAGAACAATGTCTTAAACCGTTCCTACGCTATAGTCCCTTCTCCCGCTCTATATTGATTTGCCTCCAACCAGTAATTTGCTTCGCCCTCATCATGTAGGTAGAAAACACAGTCTTCTGATCTTCGCCCACACGAGCAATGGTGAATGCTTTCTCTATCTCCTTGATCCATGTTTGCGCCATGATAGGATTGGTAGTACCCTCAAACTCTAGAGGTCATATGCTTCAAAAGTCTTTGAAGTTCGTAACTAGAACCGCTTGGGGATTAGGGTGAACGGGTTTATTGTTCCTTCCCCGAAGGGCTTCCTCCTAATAAGTCAACTAGTTTTTGTATTGGGTCTACTTGTTCGCTCTCATCGTTAACCGACTCCTTTGGTGCAGCTAGTCTACGTCTGGACGCCATTATTTGCATCACAAAATTTCATTCTTATTATCTAGTTATATTACTCAAGTATTTATTAAATGCAAAAGGAATAAAATTTTATAACACGTTTCTGAAATAAGATCATTTATATTCATATGCCAAATCATTACATCAAATATAATCATCCCTAGCATACTTCTATAAATGTCAACATCTATCCCCTAATATCACAAAAGACGGGGAAGACACTATCATACTACCCCTCTAACATAAGCCTGTTCGGGGTTTGCATATCTATCCCATATCTTATACAAAAGATTAGTTATACATCACAATGTATACATCACGTAAAAGTAACTACTACTACTACTACTACTATTAGACTAATGGGTCTCATCCTAACATCCCGCGCTCCACGGCGCTCTGGTACTCCACCTGTGATATGTGTGCCATCATGTCCCTGGTCATGGTGTGACGGGTTTGTCCCTGCTCCGTCGGGTAGTGGGATACACCATCAATCACACTCTCTATGGTTGTACGAAAAACATAGCCCATCTTGTTCATCTTCCTCTTCTTACATCTCACCTCATCCTCTAAATCTTCTGCCCTATCATTAGCTCCTTCCCACTTCTCCTCGAAGTGGATCCTATCCATTACCTCTAACTCAAGCTGAGTGCGGAGAGCCTCCTTCTCAGCCTTCTCACTCAGCTCTCTCTCCTCAACCTCCTCCAGTTTTCCTGCCAAGTCCACATTCCTAGATATCGGACGGTGGAAAAGAGTTCCCATCTGGATTCCTGCTTCCTTTCGGTAAGAAATCTCCACCTCCATATCTTGCATGACCAATTTCCTCTGGTGGTCTTCTTCCCTTAGTTTCTAGAACTCGGTATCTCTCTCGTTAGCCTCAGCCCTTAGCTCCTGAACTCGGCAGTCTAACTCAAAGATCCGCTCCTCGTATTCTCCTAACATCCTCTCCTCAATCGTAGCCTCGTCAGAATCTTCCATGGGTTCCTCCTTTATAGGTTCCTCCTCAGGATCTGATTCTACCTCTATCTTATCCTCGTCGTCAAACTCAGATGGTGCTACTACCTGTAAAGGTTTGGCTACCAAAGGAGCCTTATAAACTACGTGTATATCACATGGCTCCTCCTCTACCACTCTACTAGGTCCTCCCAAGTTTGTCATCCTACAACCACAAATATAAGATAACAAACAACAAACTCCATTAGAATGTTAAATAAAATAGAAGTTCATTGTATAGAATGAAACTATATTTTATAACTCACTAAGTCATCAGGAAAACTCTACATGAGTTTTATCTCCTTCTATCTTCTAAGTTCCTCTAAGGTTATAGTCTAAGGACTATCGCTCCTAAGGTTTATAACTAACGCTCTGATACTAACCTGTTATGCCCCCAAATTCAGACCACTCGTATCTCGAATTCGGTGCACCACGTACTATATTCTAATAACATACTAACATATCATGCAATATAATAATAGAATAATTGAAATTGATTTAATATAATTATTCGTATCCCATGGTCTCGCAACATAAACATAACTTAAACAGATCTTAAACATAACTAATACATAATATAAAATAAGTCTTATTACAATCATCATAATAATCTAAAGAGATCAAAGCTACGTCGTAGCCTTGCCCTTGCCATTGTCTGTGCCAGAGGGTCCGCACTGCTCTGCCTTAACTGAAATGTTTTAGGGAAAAGGAAGAATGAGCAACAAGTTTGCTCAGCAAGTAATATAGCAATAAGGGTGAATAATATAAATTTTCAAATCTCAAGGGTATAACAGTAAATGATAGTTCAAGAATAACAAGTATCAATAATTCTCAATAGATTTCGCTATAGACAGAAAGATATCAACAAGATTCAAGGTTTAACAATTTCATGGTTCAAGAATAATGAACACTGAGCAGTCGCTAAGGACTATGAACTTCTACTAGAATTAACAGTATTATGCTGAAAATCCAATAAAAACAAGTACAACAGGTGTTTAGCCTAAACTACCCTACGTTATACATAACATTTAATCATACTTATGTGCACACGTCGGTTCCCCAACAGTTGTATATAATTTCCCCTTCCATGAGGGTTGTTCATCTCAGTAGATTTATAAGAGTCCGCACCAAGACAATTGGTTTGGATAGCTTTTCTAACACATGATGATAGTCTAGCCGAATCGAATGGCTTACACGTCTTTTAGAAATAATAAGTTCAATGCTTGCAACAACGTTAAGACATAAAGTAGATTTCCAAATAAAAACAAAATTTACTTAACGTAGATATGGTTGATATAACAACAATTCGAATTTACACCATATATAAAGTTAAGAGAGTTAAAGAACTTGCCTTAAGCGTAGTTTACCAGTTTATAGCCTATCAACACTTTGAAATCCTATTGTAACATAGTTACATATATAGGGGTATTCATTAGTTACATAAGTCGAATACATATACTTGATATGTAAGTTAAACACATATATTAGGTCCTAACTTAGTCGTACAATCCTACATGTACGCCAATTACATACTTTACACACACATAGCAAAAAATCAGTTTATATGTTACTATGTAATCAAATAACATAGCTTTGTAATCGTTTATTAACTTAGCGTTTCGAAAGTTTTATAAACACTTATCAATTCTTGATTCCCCATAGTCAACACATAGATAATACTTGCACCTCCTATAAATCATGTATCACAGTTTAGTATATCAATAATAGCATGCAAGAAGTTTCAGATTACATTTAACATAATCAGACTGTACTCTAGGGTGGCGTGACCACGATGGAATATGACTAGGGAATGGCGCGGCCGCCCTGCTCCCTGTCACAACCAGAATTGAAAATGAGATTGCTTGATCCTAGCTCACTTACTAGCATACATTGATGATGCTACATACTGTATATACATGCTATGAGGTTTATGATTAGGTTCGGTCTCTTTTATCTCCTTGCAATCAATTTATAGTTTTTTTCGAGAAACCTCTATTTAACAAGGCTAAAAGAGTTTATTGTACAAAAGACTAACCATGTTACCCATTATATCACCTAATGATACCAAATAACCTTTAGTACGCATGCTCACACGTATACCACTTATTTACACTTAGGTTGAATGGTTTAACACTTGAAATCTCATTTTACATCATACTTGAAAAGTCTACATCATGCTTAGTTATATGATGAACATATCAATCATGTCTAGATACATCACATATTCTATCATGGTAGTCATAAATTTTAGAATGCAATATAGGGTAGTTATCAACAAAGTTAGTTTTCAAACTCCTAAGTTTTCCTTGAAAATTTCATGTTAAACCAACCCAAGCATACAAAGCATCATTACATTCTATATATCATACTCATGTATACATATAACTATGCCCTATAAGTATTCTCTAGGTCAGAACTCAAAGCATACCAAGAGTCCTTCAAGTTTCACTTCCTAACGTTATGTTTCTTTTAGAAGTGAAGTTCACTTAACTCATATCATGCAAAGTTTTGGTTCACATGTTATACACATTCACATACATTTATAAGATATTTACGTTAGCATCTCTGAATTCAAATTAGCTAGCATGCTCATCCTAACAGAGAACACAAAAGTGGGCTGTATGTCTTACATCTGATCTGCCCGTTCTGGGTTTGTGATGGGAAGTGGAGCGGCCGCACTACTCCGGTACAAACTCAGACTTGCTTCTGCAATGGTAAGAGCTTCAAAACTAATTCAAAAATCCTTTATGAAACATGCTTGTAACCAACAAACATTGCTTTTATACATGCATATAAACTCTACTATCATGTTAACATCATTTCACATATCAATCTTCAACTATTCATGCAATTTCTAAGAATTATAATTTCTTGAATTTCTAAACAAGTTTATGAATTATACCTCTTGAAGTTAAATTGGTGCTTCCTTGACCCAAATTTCAGATTGTTCACTCAAGCCAATAGCTTACACTTTAATTGGAACTTACAAATAGTTTAACAAAATGAATTTGAGAAGAGAAGTCTCCCATTTTTAGAGAAACTAGGTACCAATTCATGGTCCTTGTTCAATGAATTAAACCAAGGGATGAAGGAAGAAGATGATGGGTATAGATGAGTTAGTAGAATAGTTCCTTAATCACTATTGAGACCACTCCCTCCTTCATCATCACCATCATTTGATTTTGCTGAGAATGACATTGAAGGGGATAGGCCATTGGCACATACACATGAATGAGAGAAAGAGCTGGGTCATTTAAAATGGGACAAGTCTATTTAGAACTCAACATATGCAATATGGTTACATATGTACATAATTTTAAATTCCTATTTGGTTTACAATGTAATTTTTAATTAGGTAATATTATTACATTGTAGTAAGTAAGGGATATATATATATATATATATATATATTATCATATAATCGATATACATTTAGTTTGTCCAGATAATACTGTAATATAATTTAGCTGAGTACTATCAACTCATATTTTTATAAATCTTTATTATTTCAATTACACATAATCATTGAAATAAATATTTAATAATAAATATTTATTTATTCTAATTTAATATCTCTCATAACATTTAAGTACACATAGAATTCATCCACCATTCATTATGTTGTCACATAAGCTTATTTATGTAACTTTAAAAGAATTATGTGATTCTTCTAATTTTTCCATATAGTTGTATATGCCATGTAATCATATTGTAATGTCACACCCTACTCGAACTACCCCCTACTCATTAGTCTTGGCATGGAAGCAGTACTCCCCATAGAAGTGGAAATGGAATCATTAAGAGTAGTGATAGACGCTCAAATAGAAAAAAACCAATGGATGCAAGAGTGATATCAACAATTATCTCTGATAGATTAGAAAAGGGCGGCAGCCATCTTCCATGGTCAGTTATATCAGCAAAGTATTGCTCGGTCCTACAATAAGAAGGTTCGATTTACGTAATTCAAGGAAAATGGCATGGTGCTGAAGAAAATCCTATCCAACCAAGATAAAGCCAGAGGAAAATTCACCCCAAGCTGGGAAGGCCCTTTCATCTTCAAGGAAGTGTTGATAGGAGGAGCCATCAGATTGAAAGAAATGGATGGGGAGGAATTCCCCCAGCTCATCAATTAAGACACCGTGAAAAGGTACTATGTCTAAATCACCGGCAAACCACCATCATAGTCCTGTGAAAATAAAATTTAAATCAAATCAATTCAGGTCTTTACTGCTGTGCCTGAACTACGAAAGACCTGATCTCCCCCATCCTCTAGAGTACGTAGGCAGCCATCTATGGTGTGGTCTAACCTTCAAAAAGAAAAAGCCAAACACTTTACCCCTAAAATCAAATACCTAACTAAATACTAGTCTTAAGACACCAAACCATACATAAAACCCAAATCCTATAAAGCCTCCATGATCAACGAACCATTCTGAGAGACCCTCTGACATCTCAATGTCAGTCCATCAAGAAAGAGCTCGTGATATATTAAGACAGCAAGTCAAAAAGAAAGTGGCAATCATCGAGCAAAGATCAAAACATTTCCAAAAGGGAAGGAAATCAAAATATATTTCCTTTCTATATAATATTGTTTAATATATACAATGTGTCCTGTATATGACAAAAATGGCTAACCTAGTCTATGTAGGAAAATGAAAGCTAGTCTATAAACCCGCGGTAAAATGGGACAACAAATCCAACATAGCATCCCTCTCTAAAGATGGAGGTGCATCTATGAGCTCCTGTCCTGCGGTCTCAATACGAGCTAAAAAAATCTACGTCCATCTGTAGAGTGTTGCCATGATCATCCATAAATGCACTCATATCTGCGACAATGCCCTCCGTATAGGATCTGAGAGCAGTACTATCAATAACAGAAGCATCCGTGGTATCTCGGGCTTCATCCTTTTCAGCAAAAGTAGCGTCCCTGCCAAATAGGGTCATCAACATCAATGCCCTAGCTTGATCCCTCTAAAAGGTTAGAAGCTATATCATCTGCTCTAAAAACTCTATAGAAGGTGGGGCAGCAGCAGCTGAAGAGCTAGGAATGTCGCTGACCAGAGCTGCTGTCAAACCAGGAAATAGCTCATCCTCTGTGGGAGTAACAAGATCCTCCATAGGCTCCTCTTCATCCAAATTAGTGCTAGGCTCTAAATAAACAACCATAGCTGATGCAATATCTGCCTCTAGCCACGCAGCAATACTCCTAGGAGTGACCCGGGTAACTCACTGAAAAATCAGACCTCTCTCTATGGGTCCAATAATCATAAACTTTGGCTAGATCAGTCCTCTAATAAAGACAAGGTTGATGATCGTTGATCTGAAGCTCCATCAAAAGGATGAACATCCTGATACTGATCAAATTGTCCCATGACAGCCAATGGATGATATGTAGTCACTCCTCTCAGACCTAGCCAATGGCAAGAAGTCCATACCCACTACATGAGGGACAAAATTGTAAGGGGAGTTGAATCATGAGCAAGGAAAGATGGAAAAAGGATCCTCAATCACAGCCAGGAAAACAAACCAAGATGTCGCATCTATACAATCAGTCGGTCGAAAAGAGTAAGACATTTTTTTCTTGTGGGTAAAGTAGTACCCATGGCGTCTGAAAGTGCCAATCGTTCTCAGATGCATCATAAACCAAACGTATAACAATACGACACTACCTCTGAAGAACCTAGTAGGATGTACAGCAAAATGTGGCAGACATCAAGGTCTCTGCTAAGATCATAGGAAGGACGGTATGGCCCTCCCCGAGAGCACTCACTACCGTGATCAAGATAATGTCCAGGTGATCCATGTATAGTGGCATGTATAGATAGGCTACAATGCACATCAAGAAAATATCTACTCGGGCAGCCCGCCACTCATCCTCAAGAATGGTAAAATCTCTTTAGTACAATAAGTAGCTGTCTGTCGATCCAAAATGATCAATCAAGAAATCCATGGACACAACATGTCCTGAAGTAATCTCATCCAAGACGACTATGCGGTGTAAACATGTCAATGTCATAAACTGCTGCCTCAGCTCACCAACAGCCACTCTAGCACAGTGCCTATCCAACGAAAAATCCATGATGCGCTAATACTCCGGTAATGTAGGAGTCAACTCCTGGGTACCGAATCTAAAGACATGCCTCTCGGGAATCCAACAAGATAGCATCCCCTCCACAAAACCCACCGAAACTTGGAAGGTCAGGAGGGATATCTAGTGTTTCAATATATGATCAATTGCCACTCGGTCTGAATGAGGCAGACTATCATACAAAGACCTCAAAGATGAGGCTATCAAAGTGGGTGAACTATGCTCGATCCGGGAAATAGTGGATAAAGACATCTGTACAATCGTATCATTAGACCATCTAGGGGTCAATGCTAACTCATTAATATACATGCATATCCATGACATATAAGGCATGCATCATGATAAAAGATAATGATAAATGACAATATGATGCAATAAATAGAATGTATTATACATACATCTCTAAATACATCATCTAATAAAGATTAAATACATCATCTCTATCTACAACTAAAAATAAAAAGTACAAGGAAGTGGATCACATTCGCCCAATAGCTAATAGAGGCCGATCAAAAGAGATAACGAGATCCTATCAAAATAAATCAATGATATCTATATCATCCAGCCGATCAACCTGCCATAACTCCTCTTGAGTCACCGTGTCTCTGCTAAATGGGATATCGGGTCAGTTTAGAGGGCGATCTGCTCTAGTGAAACTGCCAAAATGGGATATCTACACGTTGTAGATCTGTTCCAGTTCAGATGGCAAAACTACCTTGTACGCCACTTTGCCTATTCTCTTCAATACTTCGAATGGTCCTAAAAACCTCAGACTCAATTTCCCTTTTTTGTCAAATTGTATCTTCCCTTTCCGTGGAGACACTTTCAAAAATATGAAACTATCAACTTCAAAGTCTGGGTCCTGACGATGAAAATTGGCGTATCTTTTCTGGTGATCTTGAGCTGCTACCAATCTGACTCTTATTGTTGTCACTACATCAGCTGTTTGTTGAACTAATTCTGACCCTAAAATTCGTCGTTCTCCAACTTCATCCCAACACAATAGTGTTCTGCACTTTCTTTTGTAGAGAGCTTCATACAGTAGCATACCGATACTCGCATTATAATTGTTACTATACGCGAATTCTACTAAGGGTAAGTGGTCATCCCAGTTTCCCTTGAAATCCATCACGCAAGCTCTTAGCATGTCCTCTAACATTTATATTATCCGTTCACTTTGTCCGTCTGTCAGAAGATGATAAGCAGTACTCAACCTTAACTATGTTTCCATCATCTCTTGTAACCTCTTCCAAAAATTTGACGTGAAGCGCGGATCTCGATCGGAGACAATTGACACCGGCACTCCTTGTCGCGAAATGATTTCTTTTATGTACAAATTTTCTAACTGATTTAGATTAAATTAGATATTAATTGGTAGAAAATGAGTTGCCTTTGTTAGTCGATCTACGATGACCTAAATGGCATAAAAACCCTTCTGCATGATCGGAAGTCCCACCACGAAGTCCATCGTAATGTCCTCCCACTTCCACTCTGGCAATTCTAGTGGTTGAAGTAGACCACTCGGCCTCTGATGCTCTACTTTGACTCGTTGATAAGTAAGACATCTACTGATGCATTCTACAACTTCTCATTTTAGATTGGGCCACCAAAAGTGATGTCGAAGATCTCAATATATTTTTGTGCCTCTTGGATGGAAAGAATATGTCGTATTGTGCGCTTCGTGCAAGATTCCCTCTCTCAGTTCGGTTACAGCTGGCACCCATACTCGACCTTCGAATCTCAATATATTTTCTTTATCCATCTTGAACTTTTCTTCTTCATTTTCTACTATCCTATTCGTTATCTTCTCGCACTCTCCATCCTTCTCTTGTGATTCATTTATTCTATCTAATAATGTTGGATGAGCTACTATTACGAACAACTTCTCCTCGGACTCTCGGGGTCCCTTTACTTGTATTTCCTAGCATTTCCATTTCCTTTACTAGGTCGTCATGAGATGTCAACGCAAACAACTTCTCCCTTCCTTTTCTACTTAAAGCGTCGGCTACTACATTTGCCTTTCCCGGGTGATAAAGAATTTCACAATCATAATCTTTGATTAATTCTAACCACCTCCTTTGATGCATATTCAACTCCTTCTATGTGAAGATATATTTTAGACTCTTGTGGTCCGTATATATCTCACATTTTCCCATACAAATAATGCCTCCAAATTTTTAATACAAAAACTACTGACGCTAACTCCAAGTAATGAGTAGGGTATCGCTTCTCGTAATCCTTCAACTGTAGTGACGCATACACAATGACCTTGCCATGTTGCATTAGGACACATCCAAGTCCCTTGTGCAATGCATTACTATACACCACGAAGCCTCCCGCATCATCCGGCAATGACAATATAGGCGCCTCACTCAACCTTTTCTTTAACTCCTTGAAACTTTCTTCACATTTTTCTGTCCAAACAAACTTCACAGTCTTCCTCGTTAGATTGGTCAATGGGGTTGCTATCTTAGAAATTTTTGGGTAAATCTTTGATAGTACCCGGCTAACCCTAAGAAACTTCTCACCTCTGTTGGTGTCTTCGGCTGCTCCCAATTACTCACTGCCTCCACCTTTGGAGGGTCTACTGAAATCCCATCTTTTTCTATCACGTGCCATAAAAATTGGACCTTCTCCATCCAAAATTCAATCTTAAAAAATTTTGTGTACATCTTCTCCTTTCTCAACTCTTCTAATACCATCTTCAGATGTTAGGTGTGTACTTCCTTGGTCTTTGAGTAAATCAGGATGTCGTCAATGAAAACTACCACAAACTTATCCAAGTATGGCTTGAAAACTCGGTTCATCAAGTCCATGAATGTTGTTGGAGCATTAGTCAACCCAAATGTCATCACCAAAAACACATAATGTCCATATCGGGTTTGGAATGTTGTCTTCGTTATGTCTTCCTTTCATAACTTCAACTGATGATATCCCAATTGCAGATCTATCTTTGAAAAACACTTGGCTCCATTTAATTGATCAAAAAGGTCGTTTATTCTTGATAACGGATATCTATTCTTAATCGTTACTCTATTCAACTCTCGATAGTCGATACAGAGCCTCATCGATCCATCCTTCTTCTTAACAAACAACATTGGTTCTCCTCAGGGAGACACAGTTGACTGAATATATCCCTTATCTAGAAATTCTTACAGTTGTATCATCAATTCCTTCATTTCTATCGGTGCCATAGGATATGGGGCTTTCGAATTCGTTGCAGTTCCCAATGCTAGGTCTATTATGAATTTGATTTCTCTGTCTGGCAGAAGGCCAGGCAGATCGTCAGGAAATACTTCTTAAAATTCTCTCACTACATATATATTCTTCATTTATACTCCTTTTCTCTTAAGTATCTACAATATAGGCTAAATAATCTACACATCCTTTTCTCAACAATTTTTGCCCTGCATCATCATAAGGCAATATAATTGCCTAAGCAATGAGCTACAATCAAACACTATCTTAGACTGGTTTGGAGTATGAAGGTTTACGCTTTTCTTTTGACAATCAATTATTGCCGCATGGTTATATAACCAGTCCATCCCTAGTATTACATCGAATTCTCCCACTCTTATCGGAATCATGTCTACACTTAGTTTATGACCCCTATTCTATGCATAATAATTTTGGTAAACGAACTCTGTGGGGATTACTTCCTTATTCGCAACTTCTATGTTCAAAGGATTTTCTAATCGTTCTTGTGGTGAATTTAATAGACTAGAAAAATCTTTAGATACAAAGGAACAGGTAGCACCCGAATCAAATAATACATAGGCATTTATATTATTGATTAGGATAATACCTGACACCACGTCCTTCGCAGCCACTGCGTCTTGGACAGTCATGTTAAAGGCTCTAGCCGTTAATCGGTTGGGTTGTGTCGGTCCGCTAATCATGAGCTTGCTGCCTCCTCTCGGGTTATCGCTTCCTTTCTTTGGGCAGTCCTTGATTTGATGCTCAGTTAAGCCACAAGCAAAATATCCTCTGATCTTCTTTAGTTTTGGGCAGTTTAGTGAAATGTGCCCCTCCTGGCCGTAGTTGTAACAAACACTGCATCCCTTCCAACATTCCCCTTGATGGCTTTTTCAACATTTTGAGCACGCCTCACTTCTTTTCTTGAATCCTCCCTGAGACTTCCCTTCTGATTTTGGTTTTTGTTGTTGTTGTTGTTATCCTCCTTTTCTTTCCTAAGGTACTTCCTCCGCTACTACTTCTTCCACGGCTCTCTCCTCCATTGTTCTTACTTTTCTTTTCCTTATTATAATGGCTCAAAGCCTCACTACCTCCTTCTGCAATGATGGCCTTCTCCAACATCGTGGCGAATGAGTCGATTTGGAGAACTGACACCTTGTTGAACAACCACGGTTTCAGTCTTAGTTCGAAGCGTCGAGCTTTTCTTTCTTCCATATCTACTTGTTGCATTACTAATCGAGCGAGTTCGTTGAATTTTGCTGCGTATTGCGCCACGGTCATCTCTCCTTATTTTAGTTATAGAAACTTAACCTCCATTCTGTTCTTCATGCTCTGTGGAAAGTAATTTTCAAAGAACAACGTCTTAAACCTTTCCCTTATTATAACTCATTCTCCCGCTCTTTGTTAATTAGCTTCCCACCAATAGTTCGCTTCACCCTTTATCATGTACGTATCGTATGCAGTGTTCTGATCTTCACCCACATGAGCAGTGGTGAAGGCTTTCTCCATCTTCTTGATCCAAGTATATGCTTCGATAGGATCGGTAGTTCCCCTAAACTCTAGAGGTCCTACACTCTTAAAGTCTTTGAAGTTGGTTACCGAAACCTCTTGGGGGTTGTTACGCACGGGTTCATTATTTCTTCCCCTAAGGTCTTCTCCTAACAAGTCGACTAATCGTTAAATAGGGTCTACTTGATCTCTCTCATTATTGACCGATTCCTCCGGTGCTATTAGTTTACGTCTGGGCGGCATTTTCTGAAATGCCAACTTCATATTATTATTCCATTATAATCCTTAGTTAATTCTTTAATGCAAAAATAAGATTTATAAAACTTTTTTGAAATAAGAACATTTATATTCTTATGCCAAAATTGGTACATCATAAGTGATCATCTCCTTGCATACTTCTATAAATGTTACCATCTATGCCCTACTATCACAAAAGATGGGGAATCCAACACACTACCCCTCTAACAGAACATGGAATTTACATAAGTTATCCCATATTTCACATAAAAGATTAGGATTACACAACAAGACACATATAAATGTACAACTACAACTACTAGACTACTAGTAAATCTCAACCTAACATCCCACGCTCTACAGCACTCTTGTAATCTACCCGTCCCATATGTGCCATCATGTCCCTGCTCAAGGTGTAACGGGTCTGTCCTTCCCACGCCGAATAATGGTACACACCATCGATCCTTTTCTCCATGGTCGTGTGAAAGGCGCAACCCATCCTGTTCATCTTTCTCTTCTTGTATCTCACCTTATCCTCTAAGTCATTAGCCCTATCATTGATTCCCTCCCATTTCTCCTCGAAGTAAATCCCTTCCAAGACTTCCATCTCCAACTGTGTGCGAAGAGCCTCTTTTGATATCTTCTCACTCAGTTCCCTTTCCTCGGACTGTTCTAGCTTCCCTACCAGTTCTGTATTTTTGGACATCAAATGGTGTACAAGAGCTCTCAACTGTGTTCCTGTATCCTTGAAATATACAATTTCTACCTCCAACTCCTGCATCTCAAGCTTCCTCTTATAGTCCCCATCCTTTAGCTTCTGTATCTCAATCTGTCTTTCTTGAGCCTCAAACTCTAGCTCCTCAACTCTGCATCCTAACTCTAGAATCTGGTCCTCATACTCACCCAGCATCTATCCTCGAATGTAGTCTCATCGGGAACTTCTACGGGCTAATCCTCCATGGGTTCTTCCTCTGGGTCAGACTCCATCTATTCTTCGTCCTCATCCTCGATAAGGGCCACTGTCGAAATGGGCTCAGCTATCAAGGGTGCCTCATATACCACGTGTATGTCGCATAGCTCCTCCTGTACCACTCTACAAGGTCCTCCCATATCAGTCATCTTATAACCACAAACACAAGACAAAAAAATAACTCATTAGAATGTCAGATAAAACATAAATTCATTGTATGGAATGAAAATATATTTAATAACACCACTAACTCTCTAGGAAAACTCTATATGAGTTTCATCTATTTCTATTCTCTAAGTTCTTCTAAGGTTATAGTCTAAGGATTCTCGCTCTTAAGGTTTATAAAATAATGCTTTGATACCAACCTGTGACACCCCCAAATTTAAACACTAATATCTCGAATTTGGTGTTTCACGATCTAACTATAATAACAATACTAATAACTCATATAGCGGAATAAGAGAATAATTTCAATTGATTTAATATAATTATTCTTGCCCAAGTCTCATAGCCATTACTAAAACCTATTACATAACGTAAGTTCAAACATAACATAGTACATAATATTAAATAAGTCTTATTACAACATAATAATATTAAACTTCTAACATAAAGGAACAAATCTACTCCATAGCCTTGCATTTGCCCTTATCTTTGCCTAATGTTTCACCACGTTCTGTTTTAACTGAAAGGTTTACAGAAGGAAAGAATGAGCAAAAAATTTGCTCAGCAAGTATATAATAATATGGGTGAATAGGCATAAGTGTCAAGATGGTAATCTCAAACGTATAATGATGTAGGATAGCTCAAGAGTTTAAATAATAATGTTTTAAACAAAGAAATCTCAATAGTTCCAAATGTAATACCCTAGAATTTTCTAATATTATTAAATAAATATATTAATGAAAATGAGAATTTATTTGAATATTAATGATCTTGTGTTATGAGATAAGTTAGCTCAATTATATTAAATTGAATAATTATAATAATTGAGGAAATGTGGAGTTTGCGATAAACTCGTTAAAAACCTTGTGTGGCACAGTGATGAGGAATATTAATGATGATATTAATTAACGAATGAATTATTAAGTGAATAATTAATCTATATTAATTATTCATTGTTATTGTAGAATATTAATTAATTGTTATAAAATATTTATGATGATTAATTATGATATGTGATTATTATTATTGCAAAAGAAACATAATAATAATAATCGACGTGTTTATAAATATAATAAGATTTACATTTATTCATTGTGATAATTAAAGCATGCAAGTGTTAATCAAATATTGTGGAAATTATAATTTCATCGATTAAGGAAAAATGGATTGATTAATATAATTTATTAATTCATATGTGCAAGCCTGCAATACTAAAAGTGTAATAGCCAACTATATTATATATAGAGAGTAGTACAACATCTATGTAACTGTGACGAACGAGAATTTTGTAAAGATATTTGAATATTTATTGAAATAAATAAATATTTTTAATGATTTAATTATTGAGTTAAATAATTAATTCATAAATTTGTGGTAGATTAATTTAATTATATGTGTTACATTAATTAAATTAATGTGTAGTGATTTAATAGTTCAAAGTATTTAATTAATTAAGTTTATTTGATTAATTGAATTAATTAAATAAGCATATGTTACTTTAATTAATTTAATAATTAATTAAAGAATTAGTGAATTAACATAATTAATAAATAAAAATATTAATTATGTGAAAATATAATTTAATGTACAATTTATTATATTGTATTTAATTAATTTAAATAAAATTGATTGATTAATTAAAGTGTTACAATTAACTATATACTAAACTAGTTAATTAAAATAAATGAAAAAGGAATTAAGGGTGTAGCCAAACAAGGCCTTAAGGGGAGTTAGTCCGTTTGTTATACAACGGATATATTATATATACGTATATTATCCTGTTAAACGGAATTGTTTTCATTTTGTTCAAAGTCAGAGAAAGAAATAAAAAAAAACTTAGAAATCTTCAGAGAGAAGAAGAAGAGAGAGAGAAAGAGGTTTGAGGAATCCTAAGTATTGTATTAGATTATCTTCATACTAACAAAGGGTAATCTTCCTTTTTAAGTTTTTAAAAGTTATATTTTTTTCAAAGTCTTCATTTACGTATTTGAGTTTTCTGTGAAAATTGGTTTTCCCAATTGGGTTACGATATGGCTTTATCTATATGGGTATGGAATCATAACGTGTTTTTCTAACATATAATCATGTTTTAAAGGATCAATTTTATATAATCTGACCTTAATTGGGTTTTTCAAATAGTTACAGAGTTTTTATACGTCTTTATAAAAACTCTCTGTTAAGAATTATTTTGAAAAATTAAACCAAGATATGTTTATATATGTAATCATATATGTTGGTATTATGTGTTAGATCATGTATCCATGATTTACACTGACCACACCAAATAACTTTGTTAATAAATGAGTTTTATGAAATTACAGAGTATTGAATATGGGTGAATAACCCATATGGGTTAAATTAATGATTAAATCATATGTTTATATTTAAATTGATACATGAATATGATTGTATATGTTAAGACAAAGAAAATGGAATTGAAATAAATGAATTCGGTGTAGTAACGAATCCGTAAGGAGATTTTTTTTTATGTTTTTCATTAAACTTTTGAAAGTTTTGAAGAACAGTGAAAATTAATATGTTAATTTGTGTAATTACATGACTTGGAATGTTAAGAACATGTTATAAGTGATATATAATGTTCCTGTGAAGTTTATACTTCATGGGTAACATTATAAATCAGTATAATGATGTGAATTAGGAGAAAATGGGAGAAAATCTGTGTTCGTTCGTGAACTTCAGATTTTGAAATTTTCGCAGCCGCGTCGGCTGCAAGGCAAAATGGCACGCGGCCGCGTCTGTCCGAAAATTTTGAAAAAAATTGCTAAGTGTTGGAAAATTTTGAAATGTGTTTTGAGTCTAATGAACATGAACACATGTTGTATAAATATAATAAAATATTGATATGAGTTTAATAATTTATGTTATGTAATTAATTAATAAATTAATTACGTGACATAAACTATTATTTGTAAAGGTTAAATAATGTGTTATAAACATTAAGACATTATTTTAAATCTAATTAACATGTAGACATGTTATATATGTAATGAGTTATTAATACAAGTTAATAACTTAAGTTACGTGATTAATTAACAAGTTAATTAATCAACGTAAACCATTATTTGAAAACTTAATAATGAGTTTGAAGAATACTATTGTAAATCAATAATCATATCGAACCTGTGATTAATTGATATTGTAAATGTGTGATAGGTAAGAGTAATTAAAGAAGTGAGTAATAACTGTAGCTTACGCACGAGGCAAGTTTTCTATCCCTAACTTACTATTATTGTTGGGCAAGTCTGCTAAACTAAACTCTTTAAATTAAGCAATTGCTATGCTTAATTACTATTGATGAGCAAATTCTTACTCTTGAATATCCAAGTTTAGAATTTCACATGAGATGCCATGATTCTTTTAAAAGTATCATTTAAGTGTACAATACTTATTCGATTGTATACCTTGAGAAGTTAATATTCAATTTGAATATCATTTATTGAGTTATCCAAACCAACTTTATTTGGTGCGGATTCTGATGTCAAACTGAGATGAACAACCCTAATATAGGGAATTAATGAAGATGCTTAAAGCGTTAAGATAGTGTGCACAGTATCAGTACGAAGGGCTGATCTCCCTAAGTACGAGAAGTAAAGTCTATAGTCTTGTGACTGTTAAAGGTTGGAAAGGTTAATATACTTGACAACCTAAGACTCGGTTCAAGGTCTTAATGACCCTCAGAAGTAATTTAACTCTTGATTAATATTCTTGATTCAAAAGTTGAGAAGTAATTTGACTCTTGATTAATATTCTTGATTCAAATGTTGAGCTTTCTGTTATTCAGAATTCTTTCACTCGCATGTTATTATTCTATCATATTTTTATACTTGCGGGAATCCGTGCTCACTCTTGCATAATAACATTGCAGCTAATAATGAACGAAGTGATGTACCTTCTAGTAGCAAGGGCAAAGGAAAAGCTAACAAGTGATGAAGATTTGTGTTGTCATGAATAATGTTAAAGTTTAAGATTTATGTGTGATGATTTAAGACTTATTTATTTACGTTTCCGCAACAGATATTTAAGGTTAAGTATAACCTGGGATTTATGATGTATTTTTATTTCAGATGATGTAAGATGATGATTTATTTATCTAATAAATGAATTTCATTATTTATGGGTAGATAGTTGTATGATATTGGAATAGTGAACACCAAATCCTGTAGAAATTAAGATACCAGATTTGGGGGTGTCACAAGTTGGTATCAAAGCCGTAGGTTATGAACCTTAGGTGGGGGGAAAACCTTAGGATAGTAGCCTTCATGAAGATAGTAATGACAACTCTGATTTGAGTTCTAAGAAAGATAATAAAATTACCTTATGTGCTATGTGCTTATGTGTTCATACTTGTTAGAGTATTGATTAACATCATGTAAAAACTAAGACTTAAAACTTATTTTGTCAGGATGTCAGATACTGGAGGAGCTAGTCAGCCCAGGGATGTTGTACCCCTAGAGACTAGAGATGAGGAGCCCCGGGACATACACATTGTCTAGGAGCAGTTAGTACAGCCAGAGCCATCTCCTGTGATTCCAGATTTTGGTCAGGAGCATGAGCCAGCGATTTACTCAGAGGAGGACCCTGAGGAGGTTGAGATCCCGGCAGAGGCAGCCGAGGAGGAGGAAGAAGAAGACCCTGAAGAAGAAGAGGAGGAGGAAGATCTTGAGGAGTTCCCACCGAACTCTGTCAGTGCTGATATGTATGATTTATTATATGATCGCAACGTAGAGTTACGAGATACAATTCAGGAGTTGAGGGAGCAGTCAGTTGCTCAGGGTGGTGAGATTGAGACACTCTACACCCGTCTTGGCAATGTGGAGTGGGATTTGGTTCATGAGAAGGGCCAAACTGAGCAGAAGACAGAGGAGATAGAAAAGTTAAAGAATGAGTTGAAAGAGAAATCTGAAAGACTCGCCATAGTGGAAGAAGCTTGGGTGAGAAATGCACGACGTGCAGATCTGGCAGAGGATGATGCGCGTGCGAAGAGAGTTAAGGTTGCAGAGACGTGCTACACGTTTCTGAGGGCAATGGATGAGGCCCAGGACCGAGTTATGAGATATCCAATTCAGTTCGAGGGACTGCCTGGGTATATGTTAGATCGCAGGACTATGTCCCGCATTATAGAGGAGGAACGTAGTGAAGCTGTTCGACGCCTTAGTAGGCCGTGATAGGATAATATGATATTGTTAATGTTTAAATAATCGTAAATAATGTAAATTCCAATGTGATTATAAACAAAGGAATATTGTGATAATGTAAATCCCGTAGAAACTTTATTTCAGGATAGTTGATGTAAATGACAGAAATGCTATCGTATTGTATTAAAAGCTTTTGGTTTTAATAAAATAATAAAGTTGTTTAAGATGATATGGGTTAGGTGAGTATATTAAAGTATTTAACATTATGTGATACTCTTTGGACTAGTTAATGTAAATTCCGATGTGATTAAAAACAAAGGAATATTTTGACAAACTAAATCCTGATGATTCTTTATCTTGGGATAGTTGAAGTAAATGGCAGAGATGCTATAGTACTATGTTTAAAACTTTTGATTTAAATAAAATATCAAAGGTTATTTGAAAAGAAAAGAGTTAAAGTGGTTATGTTAAATATTTGAGTTAATTCTTAAATATTTAAGTGATTTAATAAATATCTAATGAGCATATATTCTTAACAGAAATATGCCGCCAAGAAGGAGACAATAATCGTCGACAAGCCCAAGAGGGGTCAACTAATAACAACAATGATGCCAATGCGAACCCCGTTCAGCAGTTGGTAAATCTGTTGGCTGGAACGATGAACAATCAGCCTCAAGCTCCACCAAACACCTCATTTAAAGACTTTAAGGCAGTGGGACCGCCAGATTTTAAGGGTTCCACGAACCCGATAGAAGCTCAGACTTGGGTTATGGAAATGGAGAAAATTTTTGAGGTCGCTAGTGTTAGGGAGGACCAGAAGACCGCCTACGCGACATTTATGTTAAAATCAGAAGCCAGCTACTGGTGGCAGGCAAATAAGATCAGGGGAGGAGAAGGTGTAATAACCTGGAAAGGTTTAAAGAAATGTTTTTCGAGATGTATTTCCCGACCAGCTCCCAGAATCAAATGGAGGTGTAGTTTCTGGAGTTGAAGCAGGGGAATATATCTGTGCCCGACTACGCGGCAAAGTTTAACGAATTGTCTAGGTTTGCCCAATATCAGGTGCATACTGACGAAAGAAAGGCTAGGCATTTTGAACAGGGACTGAAACCCTGGTTGTATAGCAAGGTGTCGATGTTTCAATTGAACACTTTTGCTGGAGTTCTGGAGAAGGCAATTCTCGCTGAAGGTGGAAGCGAAGCGGTGTCTAAGTACAATCAGGATCAAAAGAAGAAGAAGAATGATAGTGAAGGAAACAATAAGGCTAGTGGCAATCACACAGGGGGAATTAATAATCATAAACGAAAATGGAATGACAACCCGTCGTCTGTAAGTCAGCAAGGTAGTCAGAAGAAAAAGTTAGAACCATGCCCAACCTGTGGGAAGACTCACTTGGGAGTCTGCATGAAAGGAAAAAGAGTTTGTTACAATTGTGGTCAGGAAGGCCACATAGCACCTAACTGCCCTAACCCTAAGAAGGGCGCCTGCTACACATGTGGGTCAAAGGATCATTTGGCTAGAGACTGTCCAAAGAAGGCATCTGGAGGGGCAGGGTCAGGCGGGCATAAGGGAAATAATAGTGGAAATCCTCTTACCATTACCGGACCGACTTCGACAAACTGACCAACTGCAAGGACATTTAACATGACCGTACAAGACGCTGTGCAGTCTCGTGATGTGGTGTCAGGTATCATTCCGATCAATAAAGTCAATGCTTATGTTTTATTTGATTCGGGTGCTATTTGTTCATTTATATCCGATGACTTTGCAAAGAATTTAGAATTGCTTAAAGACGAATTAGAAATCCCTATGAACATAGAGATTGCGAACAAGGAAGTAATTCCTGTTAAGTATATACACAAGAACTGTAGAGTGGATATTAAGGGTAACGTTATGAATGTAGATCTTATCCCGATTAAACTTGGGGAATTTGACGTTATCCTGGGAATGGATTGGCTATTCAATTATGGAGCCGTAATTGATTGCCAGAAGAAATGTATTAACCTTATGACTCCATCAAAGGTTGTGTTTTATGGCAGCAAATCGCCTAGACAAGCGAGTTGTCTGACGATGATGCAGGCCAGGAAGTTATTAAGACAAGGCTGTGTGGGGTATTTAGCCTACATAGTCGATAGTCGTAAAGAGAATTCAAAGTTAGAAGAAATACCAGTCGTAAGAGACTTCGTGGATGTTTTCCCGGATGATCTGCCAGGACTTCCGCCTGACAGGGAAGTAGATTTTGTTATCGATTTGGTGCCAGGAACTGGCTCCAATATCGAAAGCACCGTACCGGATGGCTCCGGTAGAAATGAAGGAATTGATGGTACAGCTACAAGAGCTGTTGGACAAGAAATATATTCAACCGAGCGTATCACCGTGGGGAGCGCCGGTATTATTTGTTAAGAAGAAGGATGGAACGATGCGACTCTGCATTGACTATAGAGAATTGAACAAGGTTACCATTAAGAATAGGTATTCGTTGCCAAGGATTGATGATCTGCTTGATCAATTAAAAGGAGCGAGATATTTCTCGAAGATAGACCTGAGAAGTGGTTATCATCAGTTGAAGGTGAGGCCCGAAGATGTCCCAAAGACAGCGTTTAGGACACGATATGGTCACTACGAATTTTTGGTTATGTCATTTGGTCTAACAAATGCGCCTGCAGCATTTATGGGCCTAATGAATGGAGTGTTCAAGCCGTTTCTGGACAAATTTGTAGTGGTTTTTATTGATGATATATTGGTCTATTCTAAGATCAAGGAAGAACATGTTGAGCATTTGAAGTTGACGTTAGAAGTATTAAGAAGAGAGAAGTTGTATGCCAAATTCTCAAAGTGTGAATTCTGGATTGAAAGGGTGCAATTTCTCGGACATGTGATTGATAAGGATGGAATTTCGGTGGATCCCTCCAAAGTCGAAGCGGTGATGAATTGGGATCAGCCGAAAACACCGTCGCAAGTAAGAAGTTTTCTTGGATTAGCTGGTTACTATAGAAGATTTATTCTAGATTTTTCCAAGATCGCCACTCCATTAACGAATTTGACTAGGAAAGTTGTGAAATTCGTTTGGACGGAGAAGTGTGAGGAAAGTTTTCAAGAACTTAAGAGAAGGTTAAGTACAGCACCTGTGTTGTCCCTTCCGGATGACACAGGAAATTTTGTGGTATATAGTGATGCGTCGCATAAAGGGCTGGGCTGTGTGCTTATGCAAAACGGCAGAGTCATTGCGTATGCGTCACGACAACTAAAAGATTACGAGAAGGGATATCCAACCCATGATTTGGAATTGGCTGCGGTGGTATTCGCTTTAAAGATTTGGAGACACTATCTCTATGGGGAAAAGTGTGAAATATATACAAACCATAAGAGTCTGAAGTATATTTTCACACAGAAAGACTTGAATATGCGCCAAAGAAGGTGGCTGGAGTTAATAAAGGAAAAGCTAACAAGTGATGAAGATTTGTGTTGTCATGAATAATGTTAAAGTTTAAGATTTATGTGTGATGATTTAAGACTTATTTATTTATGTTTCTGCAACATATATTTAAGGTTAAGTATAACCTGGGATTTATGATGTATTTTTATTTCAGATGATGTAAGATGATGATTTATTTATCTAATAAATGAATTTCATTATTTATGGGTAGATAGTTGTATGATATTGGAACAGTGAACACCAAATCCTGTAGAAATTAAGATAATGGATTTGTGATATCTTATACCACCCAGGAAAAGCAAATGTTGTAGTCGACGCCTTAAGCAGAAAGGGTCGAGAAAAGTTGATGATGCTGACAGCACAGGAAGAATTGATTTCAGCAATGGAAAAGCTGGAATTGGAAGTAGGATGTCCAATGGAGACTGACGAGAAACTGTTCCAAATGCAAGCTGGTACAACTTTATTGGATAAGATTAAGGAAGCACAAATCCTGGATAAGGAATGTGAGGAAGTAAAGAAAAAGATATCTGAAGGGACTGAACTTAGATTTAAAATGGATAGCGAAGGATTTTTGAGATTTGACAGTAGAGTTTGGGTACCGCCAATACCAGAAATCAAGGAGGACATTCTGAACGAGGCTCATAGTTCGAGGTATTCCATTCACCCCGGAAGTACCAAGATGTATCAGGATTTACAACAACACTTTTGGTGGCCAAATTTGAAGAGGGACGTTGCCGATTGTGTTGCCAAGTGTCTGACTTGCCAAAGGGTCAAGGCAGAACACCAAAGACCAAGTGGTTTGTTACAACCTTTAGAAATTCCAGAATGGAGATGGGAACATATTACAATGGATTTTGTTGTTGTCCTTCCGACGACCCAGAAAGGCTATGACGCAGTATAGGTTATCGTCGACCGATTAACGAAATCCGCACACTTTCTTCCTATCAAAATCAGATTTAACCTAGAACAATTGGCGAAGTTATATGTAAAAGAGATTGTTTCGAGGCACGGGGTGCCAGTGTCAATTATTTCTGACCGTGATCCGCGCTTCACATCGAATTTCTGGAAGCGACTACAAGAATGCATGGGAACACAGTTGAGGATAAGCATCGATTATCACCCTCAGACTGACGGGCAAAGTGAAAGAACGATCCAAACATTAGAGGATATGCTTAGTGTTGTCCGATTTATGTAACGACAATTAACGCGCAAGTGTACGCGGTCAACAAGTAATATAAGATAAGTAGGATGTCGTACCCACGAGGACGAAGTCTTAAATGCAAATCAAATACTAATGTAAGTTCTTTACTGTCTTATCTAAACAATTGATTGGAGGTGGTATTTTAAACTATGCGATTACAACTAAAGGAAGCGGGAGAAATAGATGTAATAGGGAGACAAGCTAGGATTGCAATTCCCCTAACGCGTCGCCTAATCTCCTAACTCTCCACAATACAAACAAATCAAGGAATGGCCAGCCGAGAAATGAACTACGCATAAGCTTCTGTCGAAGGCCAAATGCACACCCCTAGCTAGATGAATCACAATATGTCTATCGATGAAAATAACTAGACTAGGGTCAATAAGAGTAGTCTCAAGACTACACAAGGCAAATAGAGATATGTCTATCCTATTTAGCAGTTTATGCACACATTCCTTTAGACAAGGGCATAACAAGTGTTATTGTATTTTAAAAGCCAGATATTAATGTCCAATCTTCAATATCCATTAATATCACTACCAAAAACTCTGTCAAGCATTTAGTCAATAAGCAAGAAATACAACAACCCATTCCCAAAATGATTCATTAATATAAATAGGAGAGAAAGTTAATTAGGCTAAACACTAGGTTACATTGCAATCCTAAAAAGGTATTAGTTCATAACCATGGTGCTAATACACATTTCTATCACATTCAACATTGCTCAGTAATACACAAATAACTTAGAGATTTGGAATAAGAAAACTCCTGTTGTAGGGTTTTCTGTCTCCAAGTCTTCTCTTCTTCGTGGAACTCCTGAGCTGTCTATGATGCAATAACTATTCTCCCAAAGAAAAATAATGCTTGTTTCTGCTCTAGAATCTCTAGATATCTATTTTGTCTTTTCTTTCCTTCCTAGCCGCCTTGTCTGTCTCCCTTTTTTCCTCCCTTTTAGGTCATTAAAAACGAACCAGTCTAGACACCGGAGGTGACGCTGTGGCGCGGAGCATACAACTACTTGGTGGCGCTGCGGCGCCACTCACGCTGCAGCGCGAGATTAAGAAGTACTGTGGCCGCTGCAGCGCCAGATTACATCAGCATGGCCATGGGGGCCGCGCTGCGGCGCGAGCTAAAGGCTAGGCTCTGGCGCTGCTGCGCCAGAGTGTAGAAAATGACACATTTGCCCCCTGCAAGCTGGAGATGACTCAAAAAGCCCTGCATCAAACAGGGAGAGCATAATAACAACAAAATATATGCAAAAGCACAATAAATAACAAAAAAAAAGCAACGTCTTAAGCTTGAGCGAATCTGATATGTGATATAAATACCACATATCACTTAGAGCATGCATAATGGATTTTAAAGGCAATTGGGATGATCATTTGCCGCTTGTAGAATTTGGTTATAATAATAGTTACCACGCTAGTATTGGTATGCCGCCTTACGAAGCGTTGTACGGTAGAAAGTGCAGAACTGCACTGTACTGAGATGAAGTTGGTGAAAGACAATTGCTAGGACCAGAGTTAGTCCAACAAACGGCAGAAATAGTTAAAGTAATTCGGACAAGATTAGTAGCGGCTCAGGATAGGCAGAAGAAATACGCCGATCCACACCGCAAGAATGTAGAGTTTGAATCGGGTAGTTTTGTATTTTTGAAGGTCTCTCCTTGGAAGGGAAAGATCAGATTTGGTAAGAAGGGAAAATTGAGCCCAAGGTTCATTGGACCCTTTGAGGTACTCCGAATAATTGGAGAAGTAGCCTATGAGGTAGCTTTACCTCCGGCACTGGAGCATGTCCACAACGTTTTTCATGTGTCGGTATTACGATGTTATAAACCCGATTACAAACATGTGATAGAATATGAACCCCTACAATTTGAGAAAGATTTATCATACTAAGAAGTTCCTATTCAGATAGTTGACAGGAAAGAGCAAGTTCCTGTTCCTGTTCAGATAACGTGTTTTTCTAACATATAATCATGTTTTAAAGGATCAATTTTATATAATCTGGCCTTAATTGGGGTTTTCAAATATTTACAGAGTTTTTATACGTCTTTACAAAAACTCTCTGTTAAGAATTATTTTGAAAAATTAAACAAAGATATGTTTATATATGTAATCATATATGTTGGTATTATGTGTTAGATCATGTATCCATGATTTACACTGACCACACCAAATAACTTTGTTAATAAATGGGTTTTATGAAATTACAGAGTATTGAATATGGGTGAATAACCCATATGGGTTAAATTAATGATTAAATCATATGTTTATATTTAAATTGATACATGAATATGATTGTATATATTAAGACAAAGAAAATGGAATTGAAATAAATGAATTCGGTGTAGTAACGAATCCGTAAGGAGATTTTTTTTATGTTTTTCATTAAACTCTTGAAAGTTTTGAAGAACAGTGAAAATTAATATGTTAATTTGTGTAATTACATGACTTGAAATGTTAAGAACATGTTATAAGTGATATATAATATTCCTGTGAAGTTTATACTTCATGGGTAACATTATAAATCAGTATAATGATGTGAATTAGGAGAAAATGGGAGAAAATCTGTGTTCGTTCGCGAACTTCAGATTTTGAAATTTTCGCAGCCGCACCGGCTGCAAGGCAAAATGGCGCGCGGCAGCGCCTGTCCGAAAATTTTGAAAAAAATTGCTAAGTGTTGGAAAATTTTGAAATGTGTTTTGAGTCTAATGAACATGAACACATGTTGTATAAATATAATAAAATATTGATATGAGTTTAATAATTTATGTTATGTAATTAATTAATAAATTAATTACGTGACTTAAACTATTATTTGTAAAGGTTAAATAATGTGTTATAAACATTAAGACATTATTTTAAATCTAATTAACATGTAGACATGTTATATATGTAACGAGTTATTAATACAAGTTCATAACTTAAGTTACATGATTAATTAACAAGTTAATTAATCAACGTAAACCATTATTTGAAAACTTAATAATGAGTTTGAAGAATACTATTGTAAATCAATAATCATATCGAACCTGTGATTAATTGATATTGTAAATGTGTGATAGGTAAGAGTAATTAAAGAAGTGAGTAATAACTGTAGCTTGCGCACGAGGCAAGTTTTCTATCCCTAACTTACTATTATTGTTGGGCAAGTCTCCTAAACTAAACTCTTTAAATTAAGCAATTGCTATGCTTAATTACTATTGTTGAGCAAATTCTTACTCTTGAATATCCAAGTTTAGAATTTCACATGAGATGCCATGATTCTTTTAAAAGTATCATTTAAGTGTACAATACTTATTCGATTGTATACCTTGAGAAGTTAATATTCAATTTGAATATCATTTATTGAGTTATCCAAACCAACTTTATTTGGTACGGATTCTGATGTCAAATTGAGATGAACAACCCTAATATAGGGAATTAATGAAGATGCTTAAAGCGTTAAGATAGTGTGCACAGTATCAGTACGAAGGGCTGATCTCCCTAAGTACGAGAAGTAAAGTCTATAGTCTTGTGACTGTTAAAGGTTGGAAAGGTTAATATACTTGACAACCTAAGACTCGGTTCAAGGTCTTAATGACCGTCAGAAGTAATTTAACTCTTGATTAATATTCTTGATTCAAAAGTTGAGAAGTAATTTGACTCTTGATTAATATTCTTGATTCAAATGTTGAGCTTTCTGTTATTCAGAATTCTTTCACTCGCATGTTATTATTCTGTCATATTTTTATACTTGCGGGCATCCGTGCTCACTCTTGCATAATAACATTGCAGCTAGTAATGAACGAAGTGATGTACCTTCTAGTAGCAAGGGCAGAGGAAAAGCTAACAAGTGATGAAGATTTGTGTTGTTATGAATAATGTTAAAGTTTAAGATTTATGTGTGATGATTTAAGACTTATTTATTTACGTTTCCGCAACAGATATTTAAGGTTAAGTATAACCTGGGATTTATGATGTATTTTTATTTCAGATAATGTAAGATGATGATTTATTTATCTAATAAATGAATTTCATTATTTATGGGTAGATAGTTGTATGATATTGGAACAGTGAACACCAAATCCTGTAGAAATTAAGATACCGGATTTGGGGGTGTCACAGTGACTATATCATATATTGAAACCATATGTTATGAATACATCATGAAATACTTATGTGACAATATGTGTGTGGGTATACCTTAAAATATTATACAATGAACATATTGTAAACTATTATTTTAATAAAGAAGACAATGTGATTTGATTATTTCCGAGTGAATTATACCAGTATGATAAAAATGTACATGGATTATATGTATGCAAGTCACACTTACTATCTTATGTGAATTATAGTGTGACATCTCAATTAAAGACATATGTATAAAATATATATGTGTATATAGCCTAAGTATTAACATTATTTGTTTACAAGTTGGGAATGCTGAGTTTCATATTGCTTTGTCCCATTATATGAGACCCATTCTTCTTCACGTGCATAGCATTATAAAGGCTAAAGCCTATAACCTTAAAACTCTGCAAAACTCTCCTAGTCTTATAGTTCATGATGAACAAGGGAGTGGGCATGATGATGAGTTCCAACTACTAATTACCTACCATTTCTTAACTTCCATACAATTCAAATTCTCATTGGTTTGATTCATGGGAAGATAGCATTATCTAGGTATTGGTTTTGGATATATATATGGCCCCTCTTCTTCAAATTTTTCATTGCTGAGAATTGCTTAAGTTTGGAATTGAGAGCATATACATATATCTGTGTGAGCATTCTTGGATTAGCAGCAAGTTCTATTTGAAATCTAACAGAGGTATAATCCCTCTTTCATTGTTCAACATTTCTCTATCAAAATTTCTAGTCTTGAAAATCTCATTTCTTGATTTTGTCAAATTAGATGCTAATTTAATTATAGAAAGCTTGTATAGTTATTATATGGACTTATGTACATGTTGGGATTACAATATAGCTTCCTTGTTCTTCATTTTCATTTTTCTGTTTCTGTTTTTCAAAATTGTTAGATTCTTGATCATGTAAATATAAAGTGTAATTGTGATATAAAATGCTTGCCTAAGTGTTATATAACCATATAAGCATGTCTAAACTGTTATATTACTGATTTTATACGGATTGGTGAATAAATTTTTTTGTTTGGCCTAGTTTCTGCCGTTGCTGGCTACGGTCTGGTCTGGAACGGGAGCCGCGCGGCCGTGCGTCTCCCTAGTACAACTAGCGTGCGGCCGCGCCAGTCTATAGTTTTTGTTCCTGTTTAAAATCTGTCCAGTGTTAGTTTGTTTATATGAGCATGCAAGTATGAGGAATATGTTGACATGAGTATATATGTTCCTTGAGATAGCACGGATTGGTTTAACTTCATTAAAATCCCTTACTAAGTGAACTTAAAATTTTATAAGGAACTTAGAGTTTATAAAAGTAAATTTGACATGTGAGTATGATATTGATGTTTTGACTTTTGACACATATTAGTATGATCTAGCAAGACATGGAAAGTATTTTAATAGGTGCATACATGTTTCATAGTGTGACGCGAGCATGTTTAGATGACTTAGAAATGCATATCGGACACGTTAACATATGACATGAGCATGTGGACCGTGTTAAGTGAACCTTACTAGTGAAGGCATAAGTTTTGAACGTAAATCTTGACATGTCATATCGAAGTCTAGATTCTGATAATTGTGGACATGTTTGATAGTGCTTTTGAACCTCACTTGTACATACCATGCTAGATGTCATGATTCAAAGTTAGCGTAAACGAAGCATGCTTTTGAATTATTAACTATGATAGTTACATATATGAAATGTGATTACTCATAAGCATGTCTAATATGAGAAGTATGACTACTTTATATGTCTGAATGATATGCATGAAAACTTATCTAAATTCTTGGCATTTCTTGACCCTTAGTCGTTAGAGACCATGAATTAAAACTATATCATATATGATTGGAATTAAAAAGGTTATACAAATATAGAAATATCCTTTAAATATATACATGCTATGTGATATCATATGTTGTTACTTGAGTCAGATTTGACAGTTAGCTTACAATAATGCTATAAAGTGCTAGAAAGATTATGTTTGATATTTGTTGTGATCTTATGTGATATTAATGATATGAGAGTGTGTTTTAACTCAAAAGGAGGAACATTAAGGATAAAAGTTATATTAATATGATACTATACAACTGTGTAGCTAGGTTAAAACTTAGCTTATGTGTTAATCGTAGATACAAGATGAGATATAATGTTGAACTATATGACTAATGGATATCGTATATACATAACTATATTAAGATAGTATTCAAAAAATGTTGGTTAAATTACCCGGATAGACTACGCTAAAGGCAAGTTTTCTAACTTACACTCTTTCACGGTGCAAGTATTCTATTCTTGTACAATGCAAGTTATCTTACTTATTCGTTCATTGAGCTAGTATGTTTAAACTCTTGTGGAAGCTATTATTTATGTTGAACATGGTAATGTTCTTGAACATTGTAAAAGTGTCTATGCCATTTGATTTGGCTATACTATATGCATGTTTATAAAACTGTCCGAACCTTTTTATTGGTGCAAAAAATTTGAAAACTGAGTTGAACAACCCTTATGGTAAGGGGAGTGTATATTGTTGGAAACCCCAACACACGCGTGAATATTACTGTGGTTATGCATAACATAGAGTATTGTAGAGTGATCATCTATCGTACTTGTTTCTTTTGGGTTATCAATTTAATATTGATGATTCTAGTACATGTTCAATAGTCCTTAGTGAATGCTTAGTATAAATTATTTATCCAGTTGGATACGTTGATAGCCTTTGAATTCATATATATCTGTTGATCTATATTGAATTATCGTTTCATACTCCAAAGATTTGATTTGAGAATTTTTGATATTCGTTATTCATGATATTATTCTGAAACCCTGAACTATCTTAGATATGATACTTCGATATTTCAAACTCGTGTTATAATACTCTTCACCCTTGTTGTATATTACTTGCTGGGTAATTTGTGCTTATTCTTGCTTATTTAAAACCTTTCAGTTAAGGCGGAACAGGGAAGTGTCTCTGGGAAAGACAAAGGCAAGGGCAAGGCTACCGACTAGCTTGTTCCTTTATGTTTTAAACTTCCGATGTTGTATTAAGACTGGTTTTGAACTATGTTTAAGCTTAAGCAGGATTATGTAATAAGTCTTCATTCGATATTATTATGTAATCTATTAAGTACTGTAGGTTGCAAGACTTGCGAAAATAATTATAATAAATCATTGTATTTTATTCTAGATTAGATCTTCCGCTGTGAATGTGTGATTTTAGTTATTATTGTATTACTATGAGAATGTGACGAACCGAATTCGGGTGACTAAGTGGCGGTCCCGAATTTGGGGGCGTCACAGGTTGGTATCAGAGCTTTAGTTATAAACCTTAGGAGCGAGTGTCCTTAGAATATAACTTAGGGGAATTTAGAGGTTAGGAAGGAGATAAAACTTATGTAGAGTTTTCCTTGAGAGAATTAGTTTGTTATGAAATGTAACTTCATTTTATACAATGAACTTATGTTTTATTTAACATTCTAATGGAGTTTCTATTTCTTATCTTATGTTTGTGATTGTAGATGGCAGATATAGGAATACCCAGTAGAGTGACTGAGGAGGAGCCTAGAGACATACATGTGGTGTATGAGGCACCTATAGAGGCTGTGCCAGTGCAGGCTATTACACCATCGGAGTCAGATGACGAGGATGAGATAGAGATAGAGTTTGACCCTGAGGAGGAGCCGATGGAGGACGAGCCGGTTGAGGACGAGCCTTTAGAGGAGGAGCCCATGGAGGACTCCTACGAGCCTAACTGGGAGGAGCATATGCTAGGAGAGTACGAGGAGCGTATTCTGGAGTTGGACTGTAGAGTTCAGGAGTTGGAAGAAGAGGCCCTAAAGAGAGAGTAGGAGTTCCAGAAACTGTGGGACGAAGACCACTAGAGGAAGTTGGCCATGTAAGAGCTAGTGCTAGAGATTGCCTACCGCAAGGAGGTAAGGATTCAGATGTGGACTTTATTTCACAAGGCAGTGGCTAGGAACGTGGATAAAGCAGGGAAGCTAGAAGAGGTAGAACAGAGGGAACTAAGTGAGAAGACTGAGAAGGAAGCACTTCGTACTCAGTTGAAATTAGAGATGATGGATAGGATACACTTCGAGTAGAAGTGGGAGGCTGCCCATGAGAGAGCAGATGATCTGGAAGATGAGGTCATATGCAAGAAGAGGAAAATGAACAAGATGGGGTACGTGTTCCGTTCGGCATTTGAGAGGGAGCTTGATGGTGTGTACCACTACCCGGTAGAGCAGGGACAGACTCTACATACTATGAGTCGACAGCTGGTAGCTTATATAGCATAGTTAGAGTACAAGAGTGATGTGGAGCGTGGCATGATGTGATGAGATTTCCTTAGATGGTCTAGTAGTAGTTTAGTAGCATTTATCTTTATGTGTTGTATATACTATGTTGTAATCCCCAATCTTTTGTGTAAGATGTGGGATAGTGAAGTAAACCCCGTGTAAGCTTTTGTCAGACGGGTAGTATGGTAATAGGTTGGTATATTCCCCGTCTTTTAAGATAGTAGGGGATATATGTGAAAATATTTTATAGAAATATGTTAGGGAAAAATCATGTAATGAAACGATTTGGCATATGAATATAAATGAAGTTTATTTCAGAAACGTGTTATAATTTTATTCTTTTTAGTATTAAAAGAAATACTAAATGATATAACTGAGTAATAATAAAATAAAAATTTGTGATGCAGATCATGGCACCAAGACGTAGAATGACTGCACCCAAAGAATCTATTAATAACGAGAGGGAACAAGTTGACCCGATCCAAAAACTGGTAGACTTGTTAGGAGAAGCCTTAAGAGGAAGGAACAACGAACCCGTTCGCCCCAACCCTCAAGCTGTCACAGTAATAACCTTCAAAGATTTTAGGAGTGTAGGCCCCCCAGAGTTTGAGGGTACTACTGACCCGATAGTTGCGCAAACTTGGATCAAGGAAATTGAGAAGGCCTTCACTATAGCCCGTGTGGGTGAAGACCAGAAGACAGTAGTTGCCACATACATGATGAGAGGCGAAGCGAACTATTGGTGGGAGGCTAATCAGCAGAGAGCGGGAGAAGGAACGATAACATGGGAGAGGTTTAAGACGCTGTTCTTCTAGAACTATTTCCCAAAGAGTATGAAGAATAGGATGGAGGTGAAGTTCCTAGATTTAAAACAAGGGGATATGACGGTGGCGCAATACGCAGCTAAGTTTAACGAACTAGCGCGATTTGCGGAACACCAAGTTGGAGATGAGGAAAGGAAGGCGAGACGATTCTAACAAGGGCCGAAGCCATGGTTGTTCAATAAGGTGTCAGTTCTTCAGATCGATTCTTTTGCAACACTGCTGAAAAAGGCTATTATTGCCGAGGGAGGAAGTAAAGATTTGAGCTTGTATAACAAAGAGAAAAAAAATAAGAACACTTGTAGTGAGAATCGTGAAGGAAGCAGCGGCGGAGGGAGTAACTCCGGAAAGAGAAAATGGAACAACAACAACAACAATAGAAATAATAATCAAGGTGGGAGTCACCAGGGAAATTCTAAGAAAAGGAGTGAGACTTGTAACAAGTGTGGGAGAAGCCATCAGGGAGAATGCTGGAAGAGGAAAAGCACGTGTTATAATTACGGCCAAGAAGGACACATATCGCCAATTTGCCCAAAACCAAAGAAGATCAGGGGATGTTTTGCTTGTGGATCAACGGAGCACCAGATAAAGGATTTCCCAAAGAAAGGAAGTCATGGAACTAGCAGAGGTCAGGGTGGAGGTAGCAAGTTGATGATTGGAGGACACGCGCAACCCAACCGATCGACCGCCCGAACATTTAACATGACCGTCCAAGTTGCCGTAGCTGCAAAGGACGTAGTGTCAGGTATAATCCCAATCAATGATATAAATGCTTACATATTATTTGATTCGGGTGCCACCTGTTCTTTTGTATCTGAAGAATTTGCTAGTAAACTTAGTACACCCCGAGAACTATTAGAAAATCCCTTGAACATAGAAGTTGCGAATAAGGAAGTGATCCCTGTAGAATATGTTTATCGAAATTGTCGCGCAAACATTAGATAACATGAACTGAGCGTAGACTTGATTCCTATTAGAATGGGAGAATTTGATGTGATATTGGGAATGGATTGGTTGTATAACCATGCAGCGATAATTGACTGTCAGAATAAATGTGTGAACCTTCAGACTCCGAGTAAGTCTAAGGTAGTGTTTTATGGTAGCTCATCGCTTAAGCAATCGTGTTGCGTTACGATGATGCAGGCCAAGAAATTATTAAGAAAAGGACGTGTAGGTTATTTAGCTTACATCGTAGATACTCGGAATAAGGGAGTAGAAATTAAGGATATATCCGTAGTGAATGAATTTCAAGATATGTTTCGAACGATCTGCCTGGTCTTTCGCCAGACAGAGAAATCGAATTCGTAATAGACTTAGCACCTGGAACGGCACCAATTTCGAAATCTCCATATCGTATGGCGTCGGTAGAAATGAAGGAGTTAATGGTATAACTTCAAGAGTTTTTGGATAAGGGTTACATTGGACCGAGTGTGTCTCCTTGGGGAGCACCAGTGTTATTCGTTAAGAAAAAGGACGGATCGATGAGGCTCTTTATCGATTATCTAGAATTGAATAGAGTAACGATTAAGAACAGATATTCGCTACGGAGGATAGACGACTTGTTTGATCAACTGAAGGGAGCAAAGTGTTTCTCAAAAATTGACTTACGAACAGGATATCATCAACTGAAAGTGAGGGATAAGGATATACCAAAGACTGCGTTTCGAACCCGTTCTGGACACTACGAGTTTTTGGTAATGTCATTTGGTTTGACTAATGCTCCTGTAGCATTTATGGACTTGATGAACCGAGTTTTCAAGCCATACTTGGATAAATTTGTTATGGTTTTTATCGATGACCTTTTGATCTACTCGAAGACAGAGGAAGAACACGCCGAACATCTGAAGATTGTTTTGGAGGCACTAAGGAAGGAAAAGATGTATGCGAAATTTTCTAAGTGCGAATTTTGGATGGAAAAGGTTCAATTCTTAGGCCACGTGGTGGATAAGAATGGAATCTTAGTAGACCTTGCAAACGTCAAGGCAGTAAGTAATTGGGAACAACCGAGAACACCGACGGAGGTGAGAAGCTTTTTAGGGTTAGCTGGGTACTATCAAAGATTTATCTAAGATAGCAACCCCTTTGACCAATTTGACGAGGAAGACAGTGAAATTTGTATGGACCGACAAATGCGAAGAGAGTTTTGAAGAGTTGAAGAAGAGATTGAGCGGAGCACCTGTGTTGTCATTACCAGATGATGCGAGAAATTTTGTGGTGTACAGTGACGCCTTGCACAAGGGACTTGGTTGTGTGCTCATGCAACACGACAAAGTCATTGCGTGTGCATTACGATAATTAAAGGATTGCGAAAAACGATACCCTACTCACGACTTGGAGTTAGCGGCAATAGTTTTTAAGTTGAAGATATGGAGGCATTTCTTATACGGGGAGAAATGTGAGATATACATGGACCATAAGAATCTGAAATATATCTTCACACAGAAGGAGCTGAAGATACGGCAATGAAGGTGGTTAGAATTAATCAAAGACTATGACTGCGATATTCTTTATCACCCGGGGAAGGCAAACGTGGTTGCCGACACTCTGAGCAGGAAAGGAAAGGAGAAATTGTTTCAATTGACGACTCAGGAAGAATTGATAAGAGAGATAGAGAAATTGGAGATAGAAGTGAAAGGACCAAAAAGGTCTAAAGAGAAATTATTTGTAATGGAAGCTTGTCCGACATTGTTGGATAGAGTAAAGGAAGCACATGAAAAAGATGAAGAGTGTGAGAAAATTCGAAAGAGGATTACAGAGAATGAAGAAGAGAAATTTTGAATGGATAAAGATGGTATTTTGAGATTTGAAGAAAGAGTACAGGTACCAGCGGTAACCGAGTTAAGGGAAGAGATTTTGCACGAGGCACACAATACGACATATTCAGTTCATCCGAGAGGCACGAAGATGTACCGAGATTTGAGGCAACATTTTTGGTGGTCCAATTTGAAATAGGAAGTCGCAGAGTGTGTTAGTAGATGTTTGACTTTCCAACGCATTAAAGTAGAGCATCAGCGGCCGAGTGGGTTATTATAACTGTTGGAAAAACTAGAGTGGAAATGGGAGCATATTACGATGGACTTCGTGGTAGGACTTCCAGTTACGCAGAAAGATTATAATGCCATTTGGGTTATCGTGGATCGACTTACCAAGACCGTACATTTTCTACCAATCAAGATCCGCTATAGTTTGAATCAGTTAGCGAGTTTATACGTAAAGGAGATTATTTCACGACATGGAGTGCCAGTGTCAATTGCCTCTGATCGAGATCCGCGCTTCACGTCAAATTTTTGGAAGAGTTTGCAAGAGAGAATGGGAACGCAGTTAAGGTTGAGTACCGCGTATCATCCTCAGACAGACGGACAGAGTGAGCGAACAATACAAACGCTGGAGGACATGCTTAGGACTTGTGTGATGTACTTCAAGGGAAATTGGGACGACCACCTACCCTTAGTCGAATTTGCGTCTAATAATAGTTACCATGCGAGTATCGGCATGCCACCGTACGAAGCCCTTTACGGAAGAAAGTGCAGAACGCCATTATATTGGGATGAAGTCGGAGAGCGACGAATGCTCGGACCAGAGTTAGTACAGCAAACCGCAGACATGGTGACAGTAATACGAGCCAGACTAGTAGCAGCTCAAGATCGCCAGAAGAAATATGCAGATTCGCATCAGCAGGACCGAGACTATAAAGTCGACAGTTTTATTTTCTTGAAGGTATCTCCTTGGAAGGGAAAGATCCGTTTTGGCAAGAAAGGAAAATTGAGTCCAAGATTCATAGGACCATTCGAGATACTGAAGCGAGTGGGCGAAGTGGCATACAAAGTTGCATTACCACCCGAGTTGGAGCACATCCACAACGTGTTTCACATTTTCGTGTTGCGATCGTACATGGCCGACTACAAGCACGTGATTTCATATGAGCCCATTAAAGTGGAGAAGAACTTGGCGTATGAAGAAATTCCTGTCCAAATACTAGATAGGAAATAGCAACCTTGAGAAATAAAATTATTTCATCTGTAAAAGTACTTTGGCATAACCACGATGTCGAGGAGGCAACGTGGGAGTTAGAAGATAGGATGATGAGGGACTATTCCCATCTATTTGTTTAACCTTGTAGCAATTCCTGAACGAAATTTTTATAAGGGGGGGAAGATGTAATACCCGAGAATTTCCTAATATTATTAAATAAATATATTAATGGATATGAGAATTTATTTGAATATTAAGGATTTTGTGTTATGAGATAAGTTAGCTCAATTATATTAATTTGAATAATTATAATAATTGAGAAAATGTGGAGTTTGCGATAAACTCGTTGAAAGCCTTGTGTGGCATAGTGATGAGGAATATTAATGATGATATTAATTAACGTATTAAGTGAACAATTAATCTATATTAATTGTTCATTGTTATTGTAGAATATTAATTAATTATTATAGAATATTTATGATGATTAATTATGATATATGATTATTATTATTGCAAAAGAAACATAATAATAGTAATCGACGTGTTTATAAATATAATAAGATTTAGATTTATTCACTGTGATAATTAAATCATGCAACTGTTAATCAACTATTGTGGAAATTATAATTTCATCGATTAAGGAAAAATGGATTGATTAATATAATTTATTAATTCATATGTGCAAGCATGCAATACTAAAAGTGTAATAGCCAACTATATTAAATATAGACTAGTACAACATCTATGTGACTATATCATATTTTGATACCATATGTTATGAATACATCATGAAATGCTTGTGTGACAATATGTGTGTGGGTATACCTTAAAATATTATACAATGAACATATTGTAAACTATTATTTTAATAAAGAAGACAATGTGATGTGATTATATCCGGGTAAATTATACCAGTATGATAAAAATGTACATGGATTATATGTGTGCAAGTCACACTTACTGCCTTATTTGAATTATAGTGTGACATCTCAATTAAAGACATACGTATAAAATATATATGTGTATATAGCCTAAGTATTAACATTATTTGTTTACAAGTTGGGAATGGTGAGTTTCATATTGCCTTGTCCCATTATATGAGACCCATTCTCCTTCACGTGCATAGCATTGTAAAGGGTAAAGCCTATAACCTTAAAACTCAGCAAAACTCTCCTAGCCTTATAGTTCATGATGAGCAAGGGAGGGGGCATGATGATGTGTTCCAACTACTAATTACCTACCATTTCTTAACCTCCATACAATTCAAATTCTCATTGGTTTGATTCATGGGAAGATAGCATTGTCTGGGTATTGGTTTTGGCTATACATATGGCCCCTCCTCTTCACATTTTTCATTGCTGAGAATTTCTTAAGTTTGG
The DNA here is from genome assembly GCA_020205555.1 of Panax stipuleanatus. Classification (NCBI taxonomy): domain Eukaryota; kingdom Viridiplantae; phylum Streptophyta; class Magnoliopsida; order Apiales; family Araliaceae; genus Panax; species Panax stipuleanatus. The sequence continues at coordinate 35,621,634 of CM035120.1, forward strand.
AATTGAGAGCATATACATATATCTATGTGAGCATTCTTGGATTAGCAGCAAGTTCTATTTGAAATCTAACAGAGGTATAATCCCTCTTTCGTTGTTCTTCATTTCTTTGTCAAAACTTCTAGTCTTGAAAATCTCATTTCTTGATTTTGTCAAATTAGATGCTAATTGAATTATAGAAAGCTTGTATAGTTGTTATATGGACTTATGTACATGTTGGGATTACAATATAGCTTCCTTGTTCTTCATTTTCATTTTTCTGTTTCTGTTTCTGAAAATTGTTAGATTCTTGATCATGTAAATATAAAGTGTAATTGGGATATAGAATGCTTGCCTAAGTGTTATATAACCATATAAGCAGGTCTAAACTGTTATATTACTGATTTTATACGGATTGGTGAAGGAAATTTTGTGTTTGGCTTAGTTTCTGCCATTGCTGGCTGCTGTCTGGTCTGGAACGGGAGCTGCGCGGCCGCACGTCTCCCTAGTACAACTAGCGCGCGACCGCGCCAGTCTATAGTTTCTGTTCCTGTTTAAAATTGTCCGGTGTTAGTTTGTTTATATGAGCATGCAAGTATGAGGAATATGTTGACATGAGTATATATGTTCCTTGAAATAGCACGAATTGGTTTAACTTCATTAAAATCCCTTGCTAAGTGAACTTAAAATTTTATAAGGAACTTAGAGTTTTGAAAAGTAAATTTGACATGTGACTATGATATGGATGTTCTGACTTTTGACACATATTAGTATGATCTAGCAAGACATGGAAAGTATTTTAATAGGTGCATACATGTTTCATAGTGTGACACGAGCATGTTTAGATGACATAGAAATGCATATCGGACACGTTAACATATGCATACATATGACATGAGCATGTGGACCGTGTTAAGTGAACCTTACTAGTGAAGGCATAAGTTTTGAATGTAAATCTTGACATGTCATATCGAAGTCTAGATTCTGATAATTGCGGACATATTTGATAGTGCTTTTGAACCTCACTAATGTGTTATACATATATACATGTGTACATACCATGCTAGATTTCGTGATTCAAAGCTAGCGTAAACGAAGCATGCTTTCGAATTAATAACTATGATAGTTACATATAAGCATGTCTAATATGAGAAGTATGACTACTTTATATATCTGAATGGTAAGCATGACAACTTATGTAAATTCATGGCGTTTCTTGACCCTAAGCCGTTAGAGACCATGAATTAAAACTATATCATAAATGATTAGAATTAGAAAGGTTATACAAATATAGAAGTATCCTTTAAATATATACATGCTATGTGATATCATATGTTGTTACTTGAGTCCGATTTGACGGTTAGCTTACAATAATGCTATAAAGTGCTAGTAAGATTATGTTTGCTATTTGTTGTGATCTTATGTGATATTAATGATATAAGAGTGTGTTTTAACTCAAAAGGAGGAACGTTAAGGATAAATGTTATATTAATATGATACTATATAACTGTGTAGCTAAGGTAAAACTTAGCTTATGTGTTGATAGTATATACAAGATGAGATATAATGTTGAACTATATGACTAATGGTTATCGTATATACATAACGATATTACGATAGGATTCAAAAAGTGTTGGTTAAATTACGCGGATAGACTATGCTAAAGGCAAGTTTTCTAACTTACACTCTTTCATGGTGCAAGTATTCTTTCCTTGTATAATGCAAGTTATCTTACTTACTCGTTCATTGAGCTAGTACGTTTAAACTCTTGTGGAAGCTATTATTCATGTTGAACTTGGTATTGTTCTTGAACATTGTGAAAGTGTCTATGCCATTTGATTCGGCTAGACTATATGCATGTTTATAAAACTGTCCGAACCTTTTTATTGGTGCGAAAAATCTGAAAACTGAGTTAAACAACCCTTATGGTAAGGGGAGTGTATATTGTTGGAAGCCCCAACACACGCGTGAATATTACTGTGGTTATGCATAACATAGAGTATTGTAGAGTGATCATCTATCATACTTGTTTCTTTTGGGTTATCAATTTAATATTGATGATTCTAGTAGATGTTCAATAGTCCTTAGTGAATGCTTAGTATAAATTATTTATCCAGTTGGATATGTTGATAGCCTTTGAATTCATATATATCTGTTGATCTATATTGAGTTATCGTTTCATACTCCAAAGATTTGATTTGAGAATTGTTGATATTCGTTATTCATGATATTATTCTGAAACCCTAAATTATCTTAGATATGATACTTCGATACTTCAAACTCGTGTTATAAAACTCTTCACCCTTGTTGTATATTACTTGCTGGTCAATTTGTGCTCATTCTTGCTTATTTAAAACCTTTCAGTTAAGGCAAAACAGGGAAGTGTCTCTGGGAAAGACAATGGCAAGGGCAAGGCTACCGACTAGCTTGTTCCTTTATGTTTTAAATTTTTGATGTTGTATTAAGACTGGTTTCAAACTAGGTTTAAGCTTAAGTAGGATTATGTAATAAGTCTTTATTCGATATTATTATGTAATCTATTAAGTACTGTAGGTTGCGAGACATGGAAAAATAATTATAATAAATCATTGTATATTATTCTATATTAGATCTTTCGCTGTGAGTGTGTGATTTTAGTTATTATTGTATTACCATGAGAACGTGACGAACCGAATTCAGGTGACCAAGTGGCGGTCCGAAATTTGGGGGCGTCATACCAAATCTGTCCTTTGAATTGTAAACAGAAAGTCGTTATAGACCGAGATATTAAGAAAAGAATTCAAAGGTTTCAACATTTTTCCATAAATAGGATTATAATACTGAGCAGTCACTAAGGACTAAGAACTCCTGCTAGGATTAACATTATTTCATTGAAAATTCAATATAAACAAGAACCCTACATTATGCATAATATTTAAACATATTATTTGTGCGCACGTCGGTTCCCCGACAATTATATAAATTTTCCTTCAATGAGGGTTGTTCAGTCTCAGTAGATTTATAAGATTCCACACCAAAGTAATTTGTTTGGATTACTTTCTTACACTTTATATTAGTATAGCAGAATCAAATAGCTTAGACAACTTTTACAATGCATTTAGGAACAATAAGTTCAATGCTCACAACATGAATCACGATATATAATCAATTTTCGAATATGAAGAATGATTTGTACAATTATAGATATTTGCTCAATATATATAGGGCTGATATAACAACAATTCAAACTCGCACAATATCCAAAGTTGTGAAAGTTAGGAGAACTTGCCTTTAGCGTAGATTATGGTTCTAAAGCTTAACGTCACTTTAACGCCCTATTGTATCATAGTTATGTATATACACATTCGTTAGTTACACATGCTCGATACATAACCAACGATTCTACACACTTATCATACCCATGTTCAAACACATACACATACATGGTGGCACACTATCAAATCACGCAGTTTCGTAATTATCATATGTTTTACTTTTGAAAGCTTATTTAGAAAAACTTGTGAAAACTTTTACATGCCTTATTCCACATAGTCATTACGTGTTTGAACACTTTAAACATCCTTATAATCATGTATTATGGCTTAAAGTAGTATCATACATATGCTACCAAGTTCAGATTACAAATAAAATAGTCAGACTTTACAGCCTTACGGCGCAGCTGCGCTGCAGGTTAGCTTGGGAGCAGCACAGCTGCGCAGCTCCTTGGCCAGACCAGATTTGGAGTTTTGATTTCTTGGTTCTAGTTTACTTTCTAGCATGCATGGATACTAACACAAACACATGTTAGGAAGTCTTGAGCTAGGTTTGGACTCTTGTGTTCACCTTTTGTCTATTTTCAAAACTTATAACTTTATTTTGAAGATTTCCATTTATTCAATGCTAAGTTAGTTCATACAATAAGAGACCAACTATGAAATCACTAACCACTTAACGATATTAAACAACCCTTAATACGCATGTGAAAGTAGTATGCATACAAGCCAATTAAGTATGATGATAAAACATATACTTTGAGACTGTAACGAATGAGAATTTTATATATGAATTTTAATATTTATTTAATTAAATAAATATTTTAATTGATTTATTTATTGAGTTAAATAAATAATGTATGTGATTGCTGTGGAGCAATTTAATTAATTACAATATATTAATTAAATAAATATTTAATATTAAATTTAATTGATGTGTAATAATTTTGTGGTATAGTTCTAATTTAATTAAGATAATTAAATTACATGAATTTTATGTGATAATTGTTACATGAGATTATGATTAATGAGTAATTGTAATTGTTATGTGGCAAATTGTATTGGGTTAATTGATGTTAGCTTTAATTTAATTAAATTAGAATGTTATGATTTAATTAATTAAAGTGTAACATTGAAAATATATGTTAAAGGATTTATTAAGTAAATTAAAAGGGTTTTTAAATTAGTTTTACCAAATAAGGCCTTTGCACTTATTTTAATCTTGTTTTACCAAACATGGCCTTAACTATTTAAAAAACTATTTTTTAAATAATCTGTTTTGCCAAACAAGCCTTATTACTTTTAAAATTCAAAATAAATTGTAACCATTATATGTATTAAGTAGGGTAATTAAGAATTTACAGTTATGTATATTATATATGAATTATATGTATAATATATATCAGTTATATTATATGTATTATACGTTAGTTAAAACAAAGAGTTAGAGCAAATGAGAAAACAAAGAAAAATATACAGAGCTAGAGAGAAAAGAGAGAAGTAGAAGAAGAGAAAGAGGGAGAAGAAAGCTAGTGAATTCTAGAACAAAGCACCATTATCTTCTTCTTCCTAACACAAAAAGGGTATAATCTAAACTCTATAAATTTTTAGAATTTGGTTTATATGTTCTTCAAGTTTAGTTATCTGTATATGATAGTTTAGTATGAAATTGATGAAAACATGAATTTTATATGCAATTTATGTTATAACATGCTTATATATGATTAGTATAATGATTTAAGTAATTTAATTCGTATAAATATGATGAACATGAAGAAATCATGTTCATCAAAAGTAACAGTGAATTGGTTTTGATGAAAGGCTCATTTAAAATCAAAATTTATGTTTGATTGTAAGTTATTGTATAAATTGCTTATAGATTATGTTAATATGTTAAGAAACAAAATCAATATGCTTTGAATTGTGTGAATTGGACTAAAAATCAACTCACAGTGTTCAATTTCTTTATGAACGCTTAAAAATGGTTTTTTCTTCAAAATCATGAAATTAAGTGTTTTGATTATGTGTTATGGTGTTTACATATGTTAAAAACATGTTAGAAGTTTAAGATTTTGTTTTTATAAAGTTTCATATGCATTGTGTTAGTTAAAAATGAACTTTGGTGCGAAGAAATAAGCCAAATTGGCTTTTTCTCTACACCGTTCGCGAGCCGGGAATCCCACCAGCAGGGGGACCCGCCCCAGCCGGTCTTTTGGCCTAGAAACACCCGCCCCAATGGGTGTGGTTGCTGTTCGAAGATTTTATTTTGTTCCGAGTAGTTTTTATGCATTACATGATTAGCTAACTTAATGTGATGACATGTTAAGTGTATTAATCAATAAGATAACATATTTTTGACATGTTTAAGATAATTTGAAGTCTCATATTAATATCTTATGTGTGTACATAGATATTGTTATCATATGGTATGATTTTGATAGTTTAAAGTGTTATACACGTGTGATATGCATGTTGTGAGTTTAGACTCACGTATGTGGTTAGTTAGCTAGTTAAGTTGCAAACCACGTTGTTAAGTTGAACTTAAGTAAGAAGTTCAACGATTAAACGTAGTGGTTATGAAACTAATTGGTATTGTAAACGTAATGTAATATGTAGGATAATTGTGGAAGTGATTGTAAATTGTAGCTTGCGCTTGAGGCAAGTTTTCTAAACTCAAACTTGAGCAAGTTTTTCATATCCTTTCTCTTATGTTTATGCAAGTCTTCTAATGATACTCTTTCATTGAGAAATTGTTCTAATACTTATCTTATTGAACAAGTTCATTATTGAATTGTTGTGACCTTGACTTAATTGTTCAAGCAAAGTCCATATTGTCTTTCAAATGTTTTAAGTTATTTCTAAAGCATGATTATTAAATATGATGTCTATTATTATGACGCATAGTTATTTCTTAATTCTTTTATTATCAAAATCTAAATTATTGTAAGTCGATTCAACCACTCCTTAGTTGATGATAATTGAACTCTAAATTTCCTTTGAAGCTTATCCAAACCAAACTTTCTTTGGTGCGGACATGTTATTAAAATAATGAGATGAACAACCCTATTTAATAGGGGATTACCAAGCGAAAGTGTTAATATGTTTGTGCACAATACATGGTACGAAGGACTGATCCCCCTTAGTTCGAATTAAGAGTCCATGTAGTCTAACGACTGTTAAAGGTTTTAAATAGAAATGTTTATAACCTAGGACATAGTTCAACGTCTTATGACCCTCAGATGAATTCTATATTTCATATTCAATTCTTTGTTATTGGTGAAAGAAATGTTATCCAAATCAATTGAAGTTATTCAGTTTATGTCATCACTATTATTGTTATTATTCTAAGTGAGCTTTTATTTGCTCACTCTTGCAATTAATAACCATTGCAGCTAAAGTCGAGAATGTTGACGCACCGTCAACAAGTAAAGGAAAAAGCAAGATGAATAAGTAAAGACTTGTTTATATTTATTATGATTGTAATAAGACTTTATGATGTCATATTTTATTTTACGCACTTATTTATTGATGTTAAGGTTATATTAAACCTGGGATATTTTGATTAGAGTTGTAATCCTTTTAAGAAAGATTTTTTATTCAATTATAAGGTTGTAAATTATTTTGCATTCCTTATTATTGGGTAGTAGTTGTATATTTTATTTAGATAGTGAGCACGAAATCATGTGGAAATGAAGTACCCGGATTTGGGGGTGTCATAGGTTGGTATCAGAGCATTAGGTTATGAACCTTAGGCAGGGGAAACCTTAGGTAGTAGCCTTGTAGGAGATCAAAAAGATAGTGATGATAGTTAAAGATAATAAACTACCTTATGTGCTATGTGTTTTATTATGTACGCGAAGAGTATCAATCGATATCACGTAATAATTAAACTTTAAAACTTTGTTGTCAGGATGACAAATATTGGAGAGTCCAGTCAGGCTAGGGAGGAGTTACCCTAGATGCCTAGGGACGAGGAGCCCGAGACATCCAGGTTGTCTGGGAGCAGTTGGTTCAGAGAGAGCCATCTCCATTGATCACAGTAGTTAGTCAGGAGCATGAGCCATTTATGGACCGCAATGACAAGGATGAGTTAAAGGAAGAAGAGGTGGATCCTGAAGAAGAATTTCCAACTCACTCGACTAGCACTGAGATGTATGACGAGATCTACGACCGTAACACAGAGCTACATAGTCGAGTCGAAGAGCTTGAGGAACTGGTGGACGAGAGTCGAACTACCATGCAACGGAGAGATGAGACAATTGAAGAACTAGACACAGAACTTGGAAACACAAAGTGGGATCTATTCCACACGAAGAGTGATAGAGATGATGCAATGGCTGAGCTAGTGAAGCTAAAGAACGACATAAATGAGGAGTCAGTGAAGCGTGCCAGAGCGGAGGAAATAAGATTGAGGGCTACTGAACGTGCAGATCGAACTGAAGACGAGGTTCAAGTGAAGAAGGCCAAGCTGAGGGAGATAGACTATGCCTTCTATACGGCTATAGATAGGTCCTAGGATCGTATCTTTTATTACCCATCTCAGTTGAAAGATTTATCGTGGTACATGGTGGATCACAGAATAGTGTTCCGAGTGATGAAAGAAGAACGTAGAGAGGATGTGCGACGTCTTAACATCCTAGATAGTAGAGTCTTTAATTTTGTGTTTCCTTATTTAATAAATAAATGTAAATCCCAGAATTTGAGATAATAATGGGATAAGATAATAATTTGATCCTATGACTTTCAGTTCAGGAAAGATGATGTAAATAGCAGAGATGCTATCTATTCTATGTTTTAAAACTATGAATGAATAAAATATCAATGTTTATTGACGTGCTATGTGTTCAAATGTGAATTAAGATATTGTAAATGTTTAAGTATGAACTTGAATATCTAAGAAATGAGTAAAGAATCTATTAAGAATATTTCTTAAAAGAAAGATGCCTCCTAGAAGAAGACCTACACGTCGACACCCAAAGGGTTCGACGAATAACAACGACAACAATATCGACAGGACGAATCCCAATTCGATTCAAAAGTTGGTGAACCTGCTGACAGGAGCGTTTGCGAATCATCCGCAAGTCCAAGGCATGACATTTAAGGAATTTAAGGCAGTAGAACCGTCAAAATTTTAGGGATCAGTGAATCCGATAGAGGCCCAAACGTGGACAATGGAAATGGAGAAGGTCTTCGATGTGGCCAGAGTTAACAAAGACCAGAAGACGGCTTTTGTGATGTTCATATTGAAGTCGGAAGCTAGATTATGGTGGCAAGCCAATAAGACTAGAGAGGGAGAAGGTGTTATACAATGGGACCATTTCAAAGAGATGTTCTTTGAAATGTATTTCTGCATTAGCTCATAGAACCAGATGGAGGTTCAGTTCCTAGAGCTAAAGCAAGGAACGATGACGGTGCCAGAATACGTCGCAAAATTCAACGAGCTGGCCAGGTTTGCTACATACCAGGTCATTACTAACGAGAGGAAGGCGAGATGGTTCGAGCAGGGATTGAAGCCCTGGCTCTACAGCAATGTCTCCATGTTCTAGCTGAGAACATTTACAGCTTTGCTGGAAAGGCCATCCTCTCTAAAGGTGGAAGCGACGCGGTGACCAAGTATAATTAGGACCTGAAGAAGAAGAAGAATGAGACGGAAAACAAGGCTGGTGGTAGCGGGGATATCAACCAGAAAAGAAAGTGGAACGACAAGACATCTGCTGGAAGTCAATAAGGAAACCAGCAGAAGAGAAGGACTAAAATATATGCTACATGTAGGAAGAATCACACTAGAGTGTGTCTGAGGGGGAAGCGGGTATGCTTCAACTGTGGTCTGGAAGGCCACATTTCGTCGAATTGCCTGAACCCGAAGAAGGGAGCTTGCTACATATGTGGATCTAAGGATCACATGGCCCGTAGTTGCCTAAGGAAGCCAGCTGGAGGGTTAACATGAAATGGAGAAAATGGCAGCGGCAACAATCTGACTATCGCTGGACCACTGCAGGTAGTTCGACCCACTGCCAGAATGTTCAATATGACGGTGCAGGATGTTGTGCAGTCAAAAGATGTGGTGTTAATTATTATTCCGATCAATAGTATAAATGTATATGTATTATTTGATTTGGGTGCTACTTGTTCATTTATATCTGATAAATTGTTTAAGACCTTAGACTTACCAAAAGAGGAATTAGTTTACCTCTTGAACATAGAGATTGCGAATAGGGAGGTTATTCCTATTAGGATTGTTTAAAAAACTGTAGATTAGACATTAAGGGTCAGGAATTGAGGGTAGATTTGATTCTGATAAGACTAGGGGAGTTTGATGTAATACTGGGTATGGATTGGTTGTTTAACCATGGGGCGGTAATCGATTGTCAGAAGAAGTCTGTTAACCTTACGACTCCGTCGAAGGTATTGTTTTATGGTAAAAAATTGCCTAGACAAATGAGTTGTCTGACGATTATGCAAGCCAAGAAAATTTTGAAACATATATGTGCAAGATACTTAGCCTACATAGTGCATACTCGTAAGGAGAGTTCGAAGATAGAAGAGATAATAATGGTTAGGGAGTTTGTGGACGTATTTTCGAACGACTTGCCAGGACTTCTGCGAGATAGAGAAATAGAGGTCGTGATAGACTTAGCACCGGGAACTACTCCGATTTCAAAATCTTTGTACAGAATGGCTCCAGTAGAGATTAAGGATCTAATTGATCTTTAACCCTCTTGCCTTCTTATTAGTTATACCATGTTAGGTTTTCTATAATCGAGTCTATTCATAAGTTATCTTCAGTTATCTATTTGTAAATCTTTGTATTCAATAAAAGTTTATTTTATTTAAACTGTTATTAATTTATATGAACTGTTGTTATCATTTCTTATAGTTATACTATAGTTGGGATTCAGATTGTATGCGCCACTCTTCTTTTCTTTCAACTTAACATAAAATTTTACATAAATTTTTTGAAATCAACAGTCGGTGACCAAAATTTGGGTGAATTTTTTTCTCCTTTCTTAAAAATTAAACATATTTTTTGGGGGAAAAAAGATTGAATCCCTGGAATTTTTTTTGGGTCGAAGAATAAGGGATGGTGATCTATCTGCGAAGAATATCAGCAGCACCCACCGGCGAGGAAGGAGACGGACCTCAACAGTCAGACGAAGTCAAACGACGCTGGTCCCCCAGGGTCCCATAGTCATCGGATGCTCCAAATGCAATCAGTGCGTCCGACAAAGTCAAAAACAACCGAAAGCAAAAGTAGATGCTGCTTTAGTAATTACTTTAGTAAAAGTAATTTACTTTAGTAAAAGTAAATGTAATTACTTTTAACTTTAGTTAAATGTTTTTAACTTCAGTTAAATATTTTTACTTTACCTTTAGTAAATGTAAAAGTAATTTACTTTTAACCTATGTTAAATGTTTTTAACTTAAGTTAAATGTTTCTTACTTTAGTTAATTGTTTTTACTTTTAACTTAAGTAAATGTAAAAGTTACTTCGGTAAATATAATCGGTAACTTGTTTCTATTTAAAGGAACCCAAGTGTTGGAGTTTTCTTAGGTTTTGTTTTGACAAACCTCACAGAGGTTTATCCTCCTTCTCTCCCCCTTCTCTCTACCTTCTCTCTAGTTAGAAGAAGGTCGAAGCCCTTATGGTTTCGGCCTCCCTTAGTAAACATTTCCAGATTAATGTAATCATTTCCCAAATTTTTATAAATAAAAGAAAGTGATTATTATACCGATTCACCGGTCATCTTCTTTAAGTTTCAAAATTGTTTTAAGTTTAAAGTTTTGTTTAAACTTTTTGTCCGCTGTTAAATGGTATCAGAGCCATGCGGTGTTGTCTCTTGGTGTCACTATTTGTTCTCCGGTAAAACACAAGGGTCTGAGTTTAAAACTTGTTTTTACTTCTTCTTTAGATTTATGTTACTCCGTCCTTAGAGCACCTAGTTTGAGTCACCTATGCTCTTACCGTAGAGCACCCCAGATCGCCATAGGTCTCGTCGAGCCGTTGTAAGTCTCAAGAGTGTGAGCAGTTTAGGTAAAAAGAGAATCACTAGATCCAAGGGTATGCGTCTGCTTCAGGTAATAAGGGTATGTACTTAAGCGACTTTGGTCTGTCTTTAAGTGGAATGTCAACAGATCTAGAGATTAGGTTTGAACAAAGTTAAAACAAAGTAGACTTTTTAGATCGAGTTCATCAGTTAGTCAAGAGTCAGCCGTGTGATCCTTGTATCAGACACAGTCTGATTAGTTTTTATAAAAAAAATTACATAAAATTTTTTGAAATCAACAGTCGGTGACCAAAATTTCGGTGAAATTTTTTCTCCTTTCTTAAAAATTAAACATAATTTTTGGGGGGAAAAAGGATTGAATCCCTAGATTTTTTTTGGGGTCGAAGAATAGGGGATGGTGATCTATCTGAGAAGAAGATCAACAGCACCCATCGGCGAGGAAGGAGCCGGACCTCAACAGTCAGACAAAGTTAGACGATGCTGGCCCCCCAGGATCCCACAGTCATCGGATGCTCCAAATGCAATCAGTGCGTCCGAAAAAGTCCCTCTACAAAAGGCGACATCAGCTGTCCCTCTACAAAAAGGGAAAGATCCTAAACAGAGTCCTTAACTTAGGAAGAACAGATGCCCGATGACAAAAAGATCTAGCGAAGGAAATCTATTTCATCAAACATGTCAACATGCGCCAAGTCCTCATTAGTCGAGGCCCCTACCCTGAAGTTCAAATCTAGGCAATGAAAGAACGGGCTACATCCTCCAGGACGTCAGCATCACCCGGATCATCAAGCTCAACCCCAGTCTCAACCTGGGAAGTCAAGTCCAACCCCGACATCAACCCGGGAAGTCAAATCAACCCCAATCTCTAATCAGGCCATCAGATCAACTCTAATCCATCCCCATCAGAGACGACGTATGAAAAGGAACACCCAAAAGTGCTCTGCGAATGACAAAAGGAGCCATACGGGAGTTAGAGCTGATAAGCCTATCAAAATCTATGGCTAAAAAGAAACCCTAAAACACCTCAGAAAGAGTGAGGTATGGTTCTACATCAATTTAATTAAGCATATGCATCAACGTAGGGCAAATTAAGATCATCTTATCACGTCTGGTCTGCACATGTGCAACAAGTGCTACATCAGCACACATCTCCATCAAAACATTAGGCAGACATACCCAATAGAGTTAAAAATGCATAAACATTTAACACACAAACTGGACGAAAAAAATTTGCTACTGTTCGAGTAGGCATCGGGACAGTCCAATAGTCAACCATTGCCCCTACTAATAGGGTAGGCACTTTTGCAAACTACTGGTGTAAGTTATCATCAGGATAAGCATCGGGAGCACCCACTGAGGTAACTCGGCGAATGAAATATATCCTCAGCAAAGGAATCATCAAAAAGGTACAAACGGCATCAGTAAGTATGCCCCACGAAAAGTATCAGTAGATATGAGAAACCATTGGGCTTAAACCAAGGTAGCACCAAGGGCCATCACAGACGACATCATCCCCAGCAGAAATATGGAAAACATTTCAGTTTATCTTCATCAAACAAGCATCAGCAACACAAATGGAAATCAGACCGGTTGAGTCAACACCAGCATAGCATCAGCAGCATTAATGAAAGCCAACCATGGATATCGGCACCAACACAAACACCGATAAAGGTTAAGCGATACGATGCGATTTGCAATGCGATATACGATGCGATGCGATATGCTATGCAATGCGATGCAATATGCAAAGCGATGCGATATGATGGCAATGCGATATACGAAGTGTGAAATGCGATTTGCGAAAACATGTTAACATTCATTGCATTGCGATTTACATCATCAATATCTTGTCATAATTTAAGTGTCTAGCAATCTTTATCCTATCCATTCCACTACATTTATAAACATGATAAAGAGGGTCATCTGTAGACACTCATAATTTTCCTTGCCCCAATACTAACACTGTAAGAGGGCAAAACCGTCAATTAAGCCAACCCAGGTCCCGACACCAGACATCCGATCTAAATCTAGCCACCAATGTCGGTCAACTCCAGTCAAATCCGATCATCAATATCGGTGCTCCAACCCACTCCGATCGTCAATCGTATCGTCGATCCAACTCCGATCGTCAATCGGCCTGTCAGATCATCTCCGATCTCAATATCGGGACATCAACTCAAACCCAATCATCGATATCAGGACAACCACAACACCGATCAAACATATTGGGATGTCAAATTAACCTTGGTAGCAACCTGAGATGTACAAATCAGCCCCGACAGTAACCCGGGAGGAACAAATCAGCCCCGACAGCAACCTGGGAAGTACAGGTCATCCTCGGCATCAGTCCAGGAAGTCAGGTCGACTTCAAAAATAAACCTGAAGCATCACAACACCTCCAAAAGAAAACCTAGAATGACCACGTCAGCCACAGAGGCAACATTGGGGACAAACAGACTCGAATGGGATCCAAGTATTGGAAACAGCTCCCGGAAGTCAACTTGAGACCATGCCGACACAAAGGGCAACCCCGGGAGAGGCAAAATGGTCATTTTACCAACTCTCATCCGATTCAGTTAAACTCAAGCCGAATTGATGCCGCTAAAGTCAAAAAGAACCACAACGGTGATTCGAGCGAAAACAGCACCAGACGGCTCATTGGGCAAACTATGGGGAAATAAAGACCCAGTCCTGAACCCAATTTTGGGGACTTAAAAAGGGTAAAACCAATGTCATTGTGACACTCTCAGTGAGGGCTTTCTGGAAAGCTATAGCACGCCCCAAATAGACGCTCCGATCAAAAGTTATGAAGTTTTGAACCTGGTATCGCATCGTCCGGCATGCACACACTTCGAGACGACCAAGCCGGGCATATTGGCCCCACCCTGGGGAGCCACACCTCTACCTGAGGTAGCAGTAGGTAAAGCTGAGGCTCCCTGGCCTATATATAGAGGTGCACCCCCGTTAATTTTTAATAATTTCAAAACGCAGCGAAGCTCTGCCTGTCTGATTTTCTGACTTTTACACCTCTTCTAAACCCAAATATTTTTACTCCAACACGTAGACAAACCCATATAATACCACATATCAAAAAATCACCGGTAGATTTTGGGTGTTTGAAGCCCACTAAGTGGCAAAAAGCCCGTTTTGCAGGCTATTGTAAGTACTTTTACGATCAGTAAGTTGCTATTACTACTTTGCACTATTTTACACTTGCACACAAAAATTCACTTTCTAAATATGCCCGAAATTTAGTTTCGTGGCTGTTTTTGTCAAAACTTGATACATTTTTGTACATAAATGCCGTTTTCAGCATTTCTACAACTCAGATTGACGATCCGTCCGCTTTAACAGCTCCATTGCACTTGCACGCACATTCTAGCAACTTCGCCAGATTGGGTTATCTTTCCAGTCTAGGTTTGGCCCTTTTTGTATATATTCAACTGCAAATGTACTAACATTTCAATTCTGTCAAGCCCGAATTTCAAATTCGAGGTAGTATATTGCTTTTATATATATTTACACATATATAAGAAACCTTCACCATCAGTGGTACTCAAATCAGTTTGGTTGACTACATCTCTGTCAATATATATACATATATTTATATATTTTCAGTCAGCCTAGATTATTTCGTGGCCATTTTACTGCTCTTTGCACAATTCCCCATACTGGGTGCTCTTCCCAGTTACAGAGAGACTACTTTTCTGTCAATTTCAATTCCAGTACGGGCACAAGCGTGAAAACCCATCGCACTTTTTATTATTTATATATATATATATATATATATATTTCTGTCACAGCCTGGATTATTTCGTGGCTATTTACAGTTTTTATATATATATATATTTCAATTCTAGTACAGGCTTGCGAGTGAAAACCCATCGCCCTTTACAGCTTATATATATATATTTAACTGTATATATTGCTTTACTCAATTTATTCAACTGTTGAATTTAATATTTATTTTTTTATATGAATCTGCATTGAAATATTTGCGGGCGGACTAGATTTATCCAAATCTCGCCAATTCTAGCTTTCAACGGTTCAAACAGGTCCTGATATAACCTGGAAGCTATAATGGCTGAGATTTCTTTAAATCTAGTTATTTTTATAGTTTTAGCTTCAAAAGTAACCTCGCGTCCCTTAGATCGCTATCTAGTGGGAACGAGACGCTTCGGCCAGTGCGAACTGGGATTTACTGAATGAATCCCTGGTTCTGGCTATCTTGGGATATTTATCTGTTTCTGTTCAAATTTGAACTGTGCTAGTTTTCTAGCTATTCATATGCGCGCCTAGAAATCGTGGGATTCATGATCAAACTGATCAGAATCTGATCCCCACGATGGACAAACTCCGATTTATAGATGTACCCTGCCAGTTTTTTTTCTGTAAAATGTACATGCACATACCTTAAAATGGTAATCCGAATTTAAGGTCTCAACATAGTGAAAATATGGATTGTCGTGTCAGCGTCCCTCCGATGGTTTTCATACCCATGAGGAGACCGACACTTTATATTTCTGTTGTCAAGGATGCTTCGCAGCCCGACAAAATCACCATTTGCATGCAGCCTTAAGGCTACAAAGATAAAATTGAGAGTTGCGATATGCTTCAATTAATATGTCAGCGTAAGGGTTTGATAAAACCATCTTTCAAAAACATCATTGTCAATTCAATTCAAAAGCTTTTGCAAATCAAATTAAATGATGCTTTTTACAAAACAAAGATTGATTTTCAAATCAAATTAAACCCGTCATATATAGGCTCAACGAAGCCTGTCAAAGCTTTCAATCAATCCAAAGGCCCAATTTTCGAACATCATTCACTCACGCACTCCAGTTTTAAAGGAAATATTAAAAAGATTGCGGTACCGTGTTTACACGGGAGTCGTGGGGTGCCTAACACCTTCCCCACACTTAACCAAGCCCCCGAACTCAAAACTCCAATTTCAAAGATCAAGTTTCAACAGTGTCCAGCAAATTGGGCCTCTTTTCAAATCAAATTCGATTGAGTTGGTCCAACCATTTTCAGAACTACCAACTAGCGACTCTGTTTAAATCAAATCGTCGACATATACATATGTTGGCCTCTTTCCTAAAAAACCCTTCAAAACTTTTGCAATAAAAATAATAAGGGTAGAGATAACTTAGGAAGATCGATTTGAGGAAACTTGGGTTACGAACTGACCCGCAGGATTCTTAAATTTTCCAACGTCGACAACATGTTAAGTGTATTAAACAATAAGATAACATATTTTTCACATGTTTAAGATAATTTGAAGTCTCAGTATTAGTATGTTATGTGTGTACATAGATATTGTTGTCATATGGTATAATTTTGATAGTTTAAAGTGTTATACACCTGTGATATGCATGTTGTGAGTTTAGACTCGCGTATATAATTAGTTAGCGAGTTAAGTTGCAAACCACGTTGTTAAGTTAAACTTAAGTAAGAAGTTCAACGATTAAACGTAGTGGTTATGAAACTAATTGGTATTGTAAACGTAATGTAATATATAGGATAATTGTGGAAGTGGTTGTAAATTGTAGCTTGCGCTTGAGGCAAGTTTTCTAAACTCAAACTTTACTTGAGCAAGTTTTTCCTATCCTTTCTTTTATGTTTATGCAAGTCTTCTAATGATACTCTTCCATTGAGCAAGTGTTCTAATACTTATCTTATTGAACAAGTTCATTATTGAATTGTTGTGACATTGACTTAATTGTTCAAGCAAGGTCCATATTGTCTTTTAAATACTTTAAGTTATTTCTAAAGCATGATTATTAAATATGATGTCTATTATTATGACTCATAATTATTTCTTAATTCTTTTATTATCGAAATCTAAATTATTATAAGTTGATTCAACTACTCCTTAGTTGATGATAGTTGAACTCTAAATTTCCCTTGAAGTTTATCCAAACCAAAGTTTCTTTGGTGCGAACTTGCTATTAAAATACTGTGATGAACAACCCTAATTAATACGGGATTACCATGAGAAAGCGTTAATGTTTGTGCACAATACATGGTATGAAGGGTTGATCCCTCTAAGTACGAATTAAGAGTCCATATAGTCTAACGACTGTTAATGGTTTTAAATAAAAATGTTTATAACCTAGGGCATAGTTTAAGGTCTTATGACCCTCATATGAATTTTATATTCTATATTCAATTCTTTATTATTGATGAAAGAAATGTTATTCAAATCAATTGAAGTTATTCAGTTTATGTAATCACTATTATTGTTATTATTCCAAGTTAGCTTTTGTTTGCTCACTCTTGCAATTAATAACCATTGCAGCTAAAGTCGCGAATGTTGACGCACTGTCAATGAGTAAAGGAAAAAGCAAGATGAACAAGTGAAGACTTGTTTATGTTTATTATGATTGTAGTAAGTTTTTATGATTTCTTGTTTTATTTTCCGCACTTATTTATTGATGTTAAGGTTAGATTAAACCTGGGATATTTTGATTAGAGTTGTAATCCTTCTAAGGAAGATTTTTTATTCAATTATAAAGTTGTAAATTATTTTGCATTCCTTATTATTGGGTAGTAGTTGTATGTTTTATTTAGATAGTGAGCACCAAATCATGTGGAAATGAAGTACACGAATTTGGGGGTGTCACATGTTGGTATCAGAACATTAGGTTATGAACCTTAGCTGGGGGAAACCCTAGGTAGTAGCCTTGTAGGAAATCGAAAAGATAGTGATGATAGTTAAAGATAATAAACTACCATATGTGCTATATGTTTTATTATTTACGCGAAGAGTATTGATTGAAATCATGTAATAATTAAACTTTAAAACTTTGTTTTCAGGATGACGAATGTTGGAGAGTCCTGTCAGGCTTGGGAGGAGTTACCCCAGATGCCTAGGGATGAGGAGCCCCGAGACATTCAGGTTGTTAGGGAGCAGTTGGTTCAGAGAGAGTGATAAGTGGGATTTATACCCACGAATCGATTACTCTTCTACTTAAGAAAATGCTTGTTCTTATTACGTTATATTGTTTTTATAAGGCTTTGTTATTATTTTGCTTAATATATGTTTTGTAGATGTTTTCAGGTTATTTCAAGTTTCAGGGGCATAAAGGCCGTTTTTCCAGACCTGGCGTCGTAGCGCCGCTTACTAGTACAAATCTAGGGCCGCAGCTGACCTTCAAAAGATCTGGCCACTCAGCGCCGCAGTGCCTCAATCATGACCAAGTTGGCGCCGCAACGTAACTTAATGACGGTGGACTAGAGCCAGCGCTGCAGCGCCGCCCAAGTCTAAAAAGCCAGCGCTGCAGTGCCAGCCCCTGATTTTAGAAGATATTTTAGGAAATGACCTAGTAGCTGGTGGATGTATATATATATATATATATATATATATATATATATATCATTTGGGCTGCCATTTGGGAGAGTTTTTAGACTCCTTAGACTTTTTTTCCCTCTTCTTCTTACTTAGATTGTTTATTATTCTAAGTTTCTCTCTGGATAATACTGTAGAATAGAAAGAAGCTTGGAAAACATTTCTTTCACTTTCTTGGTTTCTTTAGCTTAGCTTAGTTTGTACATATAGAATAGGGATAGATTGGGATTCCTTGGAGCTCATGAGCGGCATAGCAACAAATATTTGAAAGGCAAATTGAAGAGAGTTCATGTGGATTGAAGAAGCTTTGACAGAGTTTATTCTTCTCTAGTCTTTCATTTGATTTTGTTATAGATGTTGTATATTTTGCTACTTTTGTTTAGTTTACTAGGTATGAACTAAATATTGGCTCTAAGATTGTAATGGAACCCTTGTCTATTTGAATTGAATTTCTTTATCTTTTTGGTTGGCACCATATCGGTTGGTTCAATATATATGTTTCTTGTGCAATTTGCTAAGAAATTAGTGATTGTTTGGTATTCTATGAGGATTGGAAATGAATAATAGATTGAGACCATTATATGTTGGCATGTGTTTGTGAATTGTCTATTATGGACTGCGTGATTTGCCTATAGGATAGGAATATACCTATATGCCATGTGTGACCTAGCAAGAACCTTTGCTTAATTCTTTGTTAGGGATAATTTGCTTAGGAATGAGTGGTTATTCACCTAGCTTGGATGTTCCTTTATTTCTATTCCCTTTTGGGTGGATTAGAGAGGATATACTCATACATACCTTTGAAGAGGTGTGTGAGTACTTTTGAGTTCTTGGTCGATAATTCGTCGTGACCATTTAGACCAAAGAGAGACAGTTAGGACATTTGATGAAACATAGCACACCAAGTGTTTGATATAATGCTAGTGTTGGGTGACCTTATGATCTTAGCTTGAAGACCCTTAGATTCATGTCTTCATCCATTTCCTTGCTTTGCTAGTTAAGTTTTAATTAGTTTAATTACAAATCTTTCAATTTATTTTGTTCAGACCTAACTTAGGAGGTATAAAGTCGATGCTTGGTCTAGTTTAGAAGTAGTTCTTCGTGGGTTCGATACTTAACTTATCACTGTATTACTTGTTAGACCGTGTATACTTGCAAGTGTTTAGTGATCGGTTCGCCGACTCAATACGTTTTTTGCACCGCTGCCGGGGAACTATTTATTCTAATATTGTCCAACCTTGATTTCTATCGATTTCGTCTTTATTTGAACTTGTATAGTTGCATTTAATTTGTTTTGTTTTTAAGTACTTTTAGAGATGGAGCATAATTATCAATGGTCTTTTGAGAGGACAACACAACTGTTTCCTCAGAATGCCTACTGTCAGACTGAAGCTGACAATGAACTGACTTACTTTCATCCAAACTATTAAGAGTATTCACACTCTTGGGACTACAGTCAAGAGTAGTGCTATGATTACAAATTCTCCTACCAGACATACAATCTTCGCCGTCCGAATGAGTATGCTTCTAAATTGGAGGAGGTTCTTCCCATGACCTTTAAGCATGAAGATGAGAGAAGGCTTGAGAATCTCCTATCCAAATTCATATACCAGAGTGAAGTTCAGATGACAAACCAAGTAGCATTATTGAGAAACCTCGAGCTACAAATGGGGCAAATTGTCAATGCTATCATGAATCCGTCGCAAAGCAATCTACCACCCGTTACTGATCACAACAAGGAGGCAAGGGAGCAATGCAGAGTGGATACGCAAGGAAAAGACAACAAGTTTCTTGAAGTTGTTAAGGAAAAGGTTGACGTGCTTATGGACCAACCGGAGATTTTTGAGATAGAGATGGAGACGGTTATGGTAGAGTGTATGGTTAACAATGATGAACAGGTTAGAATCATGCTCGAAGATGTGGCAATCCCAAGGAACTCGATGTTGTATGAAGAACGCTTCCACTTCACTAAAAGAGGCGAATTAGTGGATAGTTCGAGTTCAGAGCGATTCTTCGTGCCAATGGATGAAGGGAAGTACGAGGCTCGCCAATTGGCCATGTCCGCCAAGCTAATCAATGAAAAGACAAAAAGGCGGCATGAAAAGGTTTTCTTTGCTTATGAGCCCGATTGAGAATAACCGTGAAGAGTCTGGCTGTCGACTGTAAAACAAGCACTCGATGGGGAGGCTACCCCCATCTCAGTATTAATTTTCTACTCTTTTCCTTAATGTTTTGTTAATATTACTTTTCCTCCATTATATAGTAATTTAGTAACTTAATAGTTATTTCCACGATTTTGATTAGTATCGTGGTCTGTCTATATGTTTGTTATATAACTCGTTAGTTTTTATAAAATTTTAGCTTTGTGTGCTAATACGTTGGCATTTCTAATGCAGGAAAGTTGTACAAATTTTCAAAGTTGCAGAAACGGCGCCGCAGCGCCATTATTGGCTTGGATCCAACGCCGCAGCGCCAAGAGAATTCAGGATCCCTGCCTATATAGCGCCGCATCGCCAGCCAAGGAGTAACAGCTAGCGTCGCAGCGCCAGTAGCAAGAATTTTTTTTTAAATCAGCCAAACTCGGCAGTTTTTAGGCCTTCTCCCTCATTCGCTAGACAAAACAGCCCTAGCCTTCCCCCCAAGAGATTACCAAGGCACACTTTTTACTACCAAACAACAATTCAACTCGTCAACTTAGGCCTCAAATTCCAAGTGTGGCTCTTCAAGTGCATCAATAGAGATCTCAAGTCAAGGGTTTTCCAAACTAGGGTTTCTCTAATCTTAAGGTACATTGGAATTTCTCTTTACAAGGCTATTGAGTTAAGTTTTGAGTTGTGAATTTGTTGGGTCATCTTTATCTTCTGCTTGGGTTGTGAATTTCCACTGAGGGAAATTTGGATTTGAAGCTAGTACAAACAATGGGCTATCCACATTAAGTTTGAGTTGCGAGCCACGTGTTTGTTGAAATTCCTCAAAGAAATTTGAAAGAATTTTTGGCTAGTTTCTGCGCAAAATTGCTGGTTTTTAGGGGAGATTACTTTGTGGTGTTCAAGAGGAGTCGTGCATTGAAATTATCTAGGCCATTTACTTGGTTTTTGTTGGGACTTTTTCTTGAAACTTTGACAATGACTTCTAGGTGCCATAGGCTTAACATTGGGTCCATGTTTGTCAGTGAAGAAGCATGGACAATGTATAAGCACGACTTTTGCACAAGAAACCTCATCCCTGAGCGAGGGTTTCAGAACATTAAACATCATAAGCCATCATAATACATACTAATACACCTTAAGATCAAGGATCTATCATGATCCATGATATATTTCATTAAAACTTCACCAAACACAAACAAAACATAATTTATACTAAGAAAATTAAAATTTTCTAACTTTTAAAACATAGTTTTCTTTTTCTTGCTTTTGATTTATTTTTTGATACACCAAATGGTTAGATCTACACATAACACACTCTAGATCATGTAGATTTAGAGTTTTGAAGTTGAAGAACATAAATCCAAATTTTGGTTTAAACAACTAAGAATAACTTAAATCAAAGGTGGTTTATACCTTAATCTGTTGCTAGCCTTTCTTAATCTTTCAAAGTAGATGATGATTTTAAGTGGAAGAAAGATCAAAGCTTCCTTCTCTCTCTCCCTCTTCCCACCATCCCTCTCCTCTCTCTCTCTTGATTTCATTTTGTTTTTGCTAAAAGCTTGGAAATGAAATGAAAGAGAAAGAGGAAGGAACTTAGATTTTTGTTTTTTTTAAATGTATAGATATGTAATGTATATCTATATTATTCTCCAACTTCTCTTGCCCTCTCTCTCTCATACTTATTAGGAGGTTGCTTGCACACTTGGTGATAAGTGTTGGTTAAATGAGAGAGTGACACATGTGAGAGTTGGTGAAGAGTTGGTAATGTAATAATTACATCCATGAACCCTTCTTCTCCTCTCTATATGGGACGAATTTATGGGCCATTTATTCTCCCAATTTGTTTTCTTTTTATTGCTTTATTTAATATATTAAATGTCCAAAATGTCTCTTAACTAGTGGGCTAAGAATTGGGCTTTGAATTTAATTCTTTTGGGCTTACTAATAAAATAATTGGGCTATGTAAATTAACATAGTCCACTAATTTTAATTTTATCCTGCCCTAATCATTTAATTAGGATTTCTATTCACTCAATTTGTAAATCAAATCCTTACACATGTAATCACTTAACCCAATTAGACTTGCTTTTATAAAATTAATTAATTGAGATAATAAACTTAATCTCTTAGTGTTAGTTAATATTTTAAATACTAACATCTTTTTCTATTATAACCCTTAGGTTATTTAATTTTCATACCTAATATATATATTAGGTTACAAGACTTTATTCTTAATTCTCTTTATAAATATATAAACAATACACAAAACCATATAAGTCCTTCAAAAAAAATTTAAATTCATACTCTATTTCTAATCTAGGTCTTATTATTTAACCTTTATTTAATCATTTAAGATTTTATTAATCTTATAAATTCTCGGGTTGTCACAATTTAAACTAACATGAAGACGAAGAAGCTGTTGGGCAATTGCTTGGTTTGATAGAGCAGTTGCAATGTACTGTAGAGGCCACTCCCCCTTCATCATTAACTATAATGCCGAGTTTGAAATTTTGCAAGTAATAGGCTTTAGGCCATTGGCCTAAACACGTGAGGAACAAAGAGATGAGACTTGAAAACGAGACACTCTAATTTCTCAGCATTTGTAAAGGAAATTGTTATTAGTAATGGTAAGGTTTAATTATTTTTGGGTATACAAATATAATTTTAATGAGGTAATATTATTACATTGTGGTACGTTGGGGATATAAATACACAAAATCATATAATCCATATACATTAGGTTAGTCCCAATAATATTTACGATGTGTATGAATATACTTCAGTTGGGAATAATTGTTTAACGGTAAATATTTATTCACTTGAATTTATTTTCTCCCATGTAGCTAAAATACACATCTACTTATCCCACCATACTATATGATGTCACATAAGTTCCTTCATTTAACCTATTAAGTTATATCATTTAACTTGCTTTTATTGTATATTTTTGTATAGCAATTATTCACATATTATAATATATTCCCATATAATAAGTATACTATCACATCTTATGTTATACCCATGAAGTAACTTTATTTTATATGGCCACACATTATATATTATGGAACATAGCAAATAATTAACAGAAATTAATCTATCGCATTATTTAATTATTTGCTCATTAATTTAATATAATAATACTAATCAATCTCATTATTAAATCATTACTTCATTAATTTAATTAATGAATTTCTTAGTCTTTCATTATGCCACACTAGGCAATTCACAAAAGCTTTAAATTAAGATTTTCATCATTTCCACCATATTACTTTACTCATCACATAATCGTCAAATACTTAACTTAATTTTAATAGAATTACTATATCCCAAGTCACAACAATATTTATTTATATCCAAATAAATATTCAACTTTTATTAATATAATTAATAATATTATTCAAAAAATTCTCAGGTATTACATCCTCCCCCCTTATAAAAATTTCGTCCTCGAAATTGGTACAAGGTTACACAAATAGATGGGGATAGTCCCTCCTCATCTTATCCTCTAATTCCCACATAGCCTCCTCGGCGTTGTGGTTTTGCCAAAAAATTTTTACAGAAGCTATCGCTTTATTCCTTAAAGTTTATTCTTTCCTACCTACTATTTGGACATGAATCTCCTCGTAAGTCAGATTCTTCTCTACTTGAATTGGCTCATAGGATATCATATGATTATAGTCGAGCTTATATGGACGTAACACAGAAATGTGAAACACGTTGTGGATGTGTTCCAGTTCGGGTGGTAACGCTACTTTGTACGCCACTTCGCCCATTCGCTTTAATATCTCGAATGGTCCTATGAACCTCGGGCTCAATTTCTCTTCCTTGCCGAATCGTATCTTTCCCTTCTTGGGAGATACTTTCAAAAATACGACACTTCCGACTTCAAAGTCTCAGTTCTGATGATGCAAATCCGTATACTTCTTCTGGCGATCTTGAGCTGCTACCAATCTAGCTCTTATCATTGTTACTATATCGGTTGTTTGTTGAACTAACTCAGGTCCCAAAATTCGTCGTTCTCCGACTTCGTCCCAACACAATGGTGTTCTGCATTTTCTCCCATAAAGAGCTTCGTACGGTGGCATACCGATACTCGCATGATGACTATTATTTTAAGAAAATTCTACTAAGGGTAGATGGTCGTCCAAATTTCCCTTGAAGTCCATCACACAAGCTCTAAGCATGTCCTCTAGCATTTGTATAGTCTGCTCACTCTGACCGTCTGTCTGAGGATGATAAGCAGTATTCAACCTTAACTGGGTTCCCATACTCTCTTGTAAGCTTTTCTAGAAATTTAACGTAAACCGGGGATCTCGATCGGAGACAATTGACACTGGCACTCCATGTCGTGAAACGATTTCCTTTACGTATAAACTTGCTAACTGATTTAAACTAAATCGAATATTAATTGGTAGAAAATGAGTTATTTTCTTTAGTTGATTGACGATAACCCAGATGGCATCATAATCTTTCTGTGTGACTGGAAGTACTACCACAAAGTCCATCGTAATGTGCTCCCATTTCCACTCTAGTATTTCTAAAGGTTGGGGTAAACTATTCAGCCTCTGGTGCTCTACTTTGACTCGTTGACAATTAAGGCATCTACTGACACATTCTGCCACCTCTCGTTTCAGATTGGGCCACCAAAAATGTTGTCTAAGATATCGGTATATATTCGTGCCTCTTGGGTGTACAAAATACGTCGTACTGGGCGCTTCGTGCAAGATTTCCCCTCTCAGTTTGGTTACCGTTGGTACCCATATTTTGTTGGGTTTGTACGTAACGCAATCATGCAATCAAATCACATAAATAGGGCGGAAGCGTAAAAAACTAGGTTTTCAAAAATTTATACAAACTCATTACCATGATCATTCTTATGCATCAATTATCAGTGAATGAAGAAGGAGAAAAACAGAATTATACCTTTGAAAATACAAGCTTCCTCAGGTACAAGTTCTACTCCTTTGATTCCTTTGATTCCTCTGTAGTGGCTCCTTCCCTTGATCAATGTCGGCCACCCAAATGTTTGGCCTCTAACGGTGATCCACCAAGGAAGATGAAGAACTCAGTAAGATGGGTTATTGGCTTAACCCTTGTTTCTATCTCTATAGAATATGTGTACTTCCAACTCTTGAAAAATTCACGTACCTTATTTCTGATATAAGACTCTCTTATATAGATATTAGGTTAACCCTCCTAATCCAATTAGAATAGGGTTTTATTTAATTAATTAATTAATTTATATCCTAATCTTAATTAGGATTGAGAGAGAGTACTGATATTATATTAATTCCTAAACTCCTTTAGAATTAAAATAATAATAATATTAATAAGACTCCTCTTATTAATTTATATTTAATATTTCTAAAATATTAAATAATAAACATTAAGCTATTTAATTTATTCTATCATCATAGATTAAATTAATTATACTTAAAGCATTATTACTATCATGCCATTTTCTTCTTAAATAATTCTTCTTCCTTTTATGGTGTGACCCTTTAGGTTCTCCATATTAAACCGGTTGTGAATAAATCAATTAGAACAATTCTAATCTTATTTAAATAAACAAATTAAACTAATAATTTATTTAAATAAATAACATTTATTCTACAATAGGGATAAGCCTCCCTAGCGATCAACGACTTTCCAGATAATATAGATTTCAACATTAATCATAAAAGAACCTGTGAGTTAATAGTTACCGTACAATTCAATCCTACCACCATACAATGTCCCAATTAAATATAAGATATGGATTTACTGTCACGTCTTAATTTATTTAATCATATGTATTTCGATTAGAAAATGCACAACTCCAAATAATGCAAATTAGAAACCTCTTTCTAATTTCATTCTACCTTGGCCAAGGATTCCTGGGTTGTCATTTAACGAATCACATAGGACATATCTCCTCTTTTACTAGTGGTGGTAGATTCTTTATTGATCATTCATTATCTCCATATGTAACTCATTACACCCAAGCATACCCTATAAATGCCTTAAAAGGTCTTAAGGAATTAGTCAAAGTATAATTTGTTACATACAAGATACTATGATGATCTCAAGTCCAAAGATCACATGTACTACTATCACATTAGGAATTCCTATTGACAGGAGAGTAAAACTCCATTAGGTATTCCATAGCGAGTCACGTTCAGTGAACTTATTCTCCAATAAGCACCTACATACTTGCTTTAGTGTCTCCACACAAATGACCATGAGATCAGTCATCCTCATCCAATGAGCAAGCAACATATGTACCAATCTATCCGGATTTACTAATCCCCATTTTAGTAATCCCACAATTGGGAACTATTTTAGTTTTTAAGCTTTCTAAGAATTTAGATCTCATTATCATGATCTCATCATGATTCTAAAAGCATTGCTTAAAACTATGGGTTATTTATATATTATAAAAATAGCACCATGTAGATAATTATATGCCTTAAATGAATATTTTATTAATAAATAAATAAGATTGTTTACAAAGTATGTGCTTTGTCATCAAACATGATTGGCTTGTATGCACACTACTATCAATCTCCCACTTGCACTAAAGCCAATCGCCATGGTATCTCATACCCATCTTCTTTAAGTGACGATCAAACTGCTGTTGTGTTAAAGCTTTAGTAAATGGATCTGCAATGTTGTCTTGAGAGTCTACACGCTCCAAGGTGACGTCTCCTCTTTCAATGATCTCCCTGATCAAGTGAAATCGCCGCAACACGTGTTTAGATTTCTGATGAGACCTGGGTTCCTTAGCCCGTGCAACCGCTCCGGTGTTGTCACAGTATACGGGAACTGCTTCTCCAATGCTAGGAACCACACCAAGTTCAGTTATGAACTTCTTCATCCAAATAGCTTCCTTTGCAGCTTCACTTGCAGCTATATACTCTGCCTCTGTCACTGAATCAGCAACCGTTTGCTGCTTGGAACTCTTCCAACTCACTGCACCTCCGTTCAAGATAAACACATACCCTGAAACAGATTTACTGTCATCTTGGTCTGTTTGAAAACTTGAGTCCCTGAATCCCTCGAGTTTTAATTCAGACCCACCGTAGACAAGAAAAATATATTTAGTCCTTCTCAAGTACTTTAGGATATTTTTCACTGCCTTCCAGTGCTCTTCTCCTGGATTCGACTGGTATCTGCTTGTTACACTAAGTGCATGAGCAACATCCGGTCTAGTACATATCATACTGTACATGATAGATCCTATTGCAGAAGCATAAGGGATCTTACTCATACGGTCTCTCTCCTCAGGTGTCTTTGGGGCCTGTTTCTTGGAGAGATTTATTCCATGGCTCATCGGCATGAGACCTCTTTTGGAATCTTCCATGCTAAACCTCTTTAGCATCGTATCAATGTACGTTCCTTGGGATAAGTCGAGCATCCTTTTAGATCTATCTCTATAGATCTTTATCCCCAAAATATAGGATGCTTCACCCAAGTCCTTCATGGAGAAGTTTTTAGATAACCAGATTTTAATGGATTGTAACATAGGAATGTCATTCCCTATCAGTAATATATCATCAACATATAATACAAGGAATGATACTGCGCTCCCACTAACCTTCTTGTATACACATGGTTCATCCTCGTTTTTGATAAAATCAAACTCTTTGATTGTCTCATCAAAACGAATGTTCCATCTACGAGAAGCTTGCTTCAACCCATAAATGGATCGTTGTAGCTTACAGACTTGATTTGTTCCAACTTTTGAAATAAATCCCTCTGGCTGTGTCATATACACATCCTCATCAAGTTTCCCATTGAGGAAGACCGTTTTCACGTCCATCTGCCAGATCTCATAGTCGTTGTAAGCTGCAATCGCAAGCAAAATCCGAATGGACTTAAGCATGGCTACTGGTGAGAAGGTTTCATCATAGTCAACTCCTTGTCTTTGTTTGAAACCTTTTGCAACCAGTCGGGCCTTATAGGTCTCTACCTTTCCGTCTGCTCCAGTATTTTTCTTAAAAACCCATTTACACCCAATAGGTTTAATACCTTCAGGTGGTGAAACCAAAGACCATACTTTGTTTTCATACATGTAGTCCATTTCGGATTTCATGGCTTCAAGCCATTTCCCTGAGTCTTTATTACTCATAGCCTGTTCATAATTCAATGGATCATCACATTCATGATGTGTACCTCATCGTTATCCTCTATAACGAATCCATACCTCTCAGGTATCTTCGGTACTCTTCCAGATTTACGAACAGGGTGTGGTACAGTAGGTTCTTCTACTTGGTTAGGAACCTGACTTTCGTCCGTGGTAACTTGTGGTTCTTAAACTTCTTCAAGATATATCTTGCTCCCACTGAACCCTTCATGGACAAACTCTTTCTCCAAGAAGGTAGCATGTTTCGCAACAAACACCTTTTGATCAGTTGGATGATAGAAATAATACCCTACGATTTTTTTAGGGTATCCCACAAATCTACACTTATCGGATTTAGTCTGTAGCTTATCATTTTCAAACTTTTTGACATAAGCTGGACAACCCCAAGTCTTACCATGTTTAAGATTTGGTTTCCTCCCTTTCCACATCTCATATGGAGTCTTTGGGGCGGATTTGGTAGATACCTTGTTAAGTAGGTATGCAGCCGTTTCTAGGGCATATCCCCAGAAGGAAATTAGAAGGTCGGTAAAACTCATCATGGATCGAACCATGTCCAACAGTGTTCGATTTCTCCTTTCAGATACTCCATTTAACTATGGTGTACCTGGAGGAGTCCATTGTGAGATTATACCATTTTCTCTGAGACAATTGAGAAACTCACTGCTTAAGTATTCTCCACCTCGATCTGATCGAAGTATCTTAATACTCTTGCCCGTTTGTTTCTCTACTTCACTTCTGAACACTTTGAACTTTTCAAATGATTCTGATTTGTATTTCATTAAATACACATATCCAAATCTTAAGTGATCATCAGTGAAAGTAATAAAATAAGAATACCCACCCCGTGCACTTGTTGTCATAGGTCCACAAACGTCTGTGTGAATCAATGCCAACAACTCTGTAACTCTCTCTCCTTTTCCACTAAAAGGAGATTTAGTCATTTTACCCATGAGACAAGATTCACAAGTTGGATATGATTCATAATCAGATAGCTCGAGGAGCCCATCTTTATGCAACTTGGATAATCTTGTTTCATTGATATGACCGAGTCTACAGTGCCACATATAGGTATAATTAATATCATCTCTTTTTCTTTTCTTAATTTGTTCAATTTGAAATATATTTTCTTGTAAGTCAAGTGTATAAAGTCCATTTCGCAAATTTCCAATACCATATAAAACATCGTCTTTATAAATAGAACAACCATTGTTCTTTATAATAACGTCAAAACCTTCCATATCCAATACAGAAATTAAAATAATATTTTTAATAATATTCGGAACATAATAACAATTATTAAGATAAATGGATTTGCCCGAAGGCATTGCTAAACAATAAGTTCCTACAGCTAATGCAGCAACTTTTGCTCCATTTTCCACTCGTAGGATCACCTCATCTTTGTTCATCTTTCTACTTCTGACCAGTCCCTGCACAGTATTACATATGTGAGAACCACAGCCGGTATCCAATACCCAAGTAGAATTATGACTTTCAAAAAAATTAATTTCAATCATAAACAAACCTTGATTGGAAGTCGAAGCTTCTCCAAGCTTCTTCTCTGCTAGAAACTTCTTGCAGTTCCTCTTCCAATGTCCCGGCTCATTGCAATGAAAGCACATTCCTTTAGCTGGTTCAGGTTTCTTTTGCTCCTTTTCTTTCCCTTTTCCCTTAGCCTTCTTAGATTTCTTCTTTTCAGAAGACACCTTGGGCCTCTTCCTTTATTGGAAGAATCCACCATCAAGACATGGTTCTTCTTGGATGAGAAGTGACCTTCTGCAGTTTTCAGCATGTTAAGCAGCACAGGTAAGCTGACATCTAGCTTATTCATGTGAAAATTAACCACAAACTGCGAGAAGGTCTCAGGGAGTGACTGCAAGACCAAGTCTTGACTCAACTCCCCATCCATGACGAACCCAAGCTGTCCAAGGCGTTCAATCAAATTGATTACCTTCAGAACATGAGTCTCGACGGCAGTGCCCTCGGTCATCCGAGATCGGAAGAGCTCCTTAGATATCTCATATCTAGCAGTCCTACTCTGTTCACCATACAACTCCTTGAGGTGAAGCAGCATAGCAGGAGCATCCATTTTTTCGTGCTGACGCTGAAGCTCGTTATTCATGGATGCGAGCATGATGCATTGAGCCACAGATGCATCATTTTGCCACTTATTGAAAGTGGCAATCTCTTCCTCAGAGGCTGTTTCTGAAATAAATTCAGGGATAGTGGAATTTAGGACATAAGAAATCTTTTCAGCAGTGAGAACAATTCTCAGATTTCTTAGCCAGTCCTCATAATTCGGGCCGGTAAGCTTATTTGCATTAAGTATGCTTCGTAGTGAGATTAGTGATTTTGACATTTTTAAAATTCTGCATGTGAAAAGACAACATTTTAGCAAACATTCATTTTATTAACTTTGCATACCAAAATAAATTTAGGTCTTTATTTTAAATTGGTATCTCCCACTATTTTCATCAAACTATATTACCCTCACTCATATAGTTCGGCAACATCTAATTAAAGATTTGCTAGTGAGATTAAGGATCCCATTTCAAATGTATATAACCTTGTGGATAGCACAACAAGCGATATACAAATAAATAGGTAGACAACTCTTGTCAATTACATCACCATGTAACTCCTCTTATTTTGCCTCTTAAATCATAATGGTCATGTGTGTGCACATCCTAACTAAAATGATTTAAGTTAAGTCCAGCCTAGCACTTCCATAAATTCAAAAAAGAAAAAATTTCATCCTTGTGGATAGCACAACAAGACTAGATCGTTCAATTTTCTTGATAAGCATCAAATGTGATTAATTAACATCTTAAATATTCAATACTCACCTTGTGGATAGCACAACAAACTCATATTAAATATTTAATATTCTATTAACTAATCATGCTAGAAGGCGACGTTCGATATTCCAAATATCATTTGAATGCTTCAGACTTAATAATATTTCTTTGAGGGGTTTGTTATTATTTGTCTCATCTTTTTAAGCGCGCATGATGCGAAGCATGTTTGTATAAAATATAATATAATATATATATATAATATTTAGCATGCAATATAGAATACTATATTCTACCCGGATTGATTATGGACTTTTATTCTAGTTTGGTTCACTAGAGCCACCCAGTGAACCAAAAGGTCAAACCTAGGAGTGCAAAAATTTAAATTTAAACGTAACTATTACATTTAAACCCAGGCTCTATACAAACGGGTCTTCACGCGCTCCTTGCTCCTTGGTCTCCAGTTTCTTCAAGATAATTCTAACTATCTCTATTACATAAATTATTTTTAAATAGAAACCTTGATCAGCAGTCAAGGGGAAGTACATAGAAGGGAGATAGAATTTTACACCGAGAATAAAATCAGAGAAGACGAGGTACGCAGACCCCATTTTATAAAACCCATACATTTAAGCATTCATCCAAAATAAAATCCAATCACATTGGTCATAGTCCATAATCAATCCCTTTTATTACCATACATATCATCATACGTATCGATAAAACTTATTCATCTCATGAAAGTAAATTCATTCTATATATGTATTAATATCAGTTAATGGGCAAAAGTTTGCTAAACTTTGTTTTTTGGAAAAATAAACTCCTTTATTTCATTCAAAAACAATTCCAAATTAAACTCTTTAATTTTAGCAATTCTGAAATCTATAAAATAAACATCTTTATTTTAAACCTTTATTAATTAAATAAATCATTCATTTAATTAAATAAAACAAAAAATTCAGATTCTGTTAGTGGCGCAGCTGCGCCAGGAATATAAAAGAACCAGCGCAGCTGCGCAGCATGAAAAACCAGGCCAAGACACCGGCGCAGCTGCGCAGCAAGAAGGCCAGGAACCGGTGCAGCTGCGCAGCATGAAAACCAGCACAGGACACTGGCGCAGCTACTCAGCAAGAAGGCCAGGAACCGGCGCAGCTGCGCAGAATCAAAAATTTTTTTGTTGCCCATAACTCGATCCAATCGCATATTATACATGTATGGAATCACATAGACTGATAATTAGCACAAGATTGGCTTTGATACCACTGTTGGGTTTGTACGTAACGCAATCATGCAATCAAATCACATAAATAGGGCGGAAGCGTAAAAAACTAGGTTTTCAAAAATTTATACAAACCCATTACCATGATCATTCTTATTCATCAATTATCAGTGAATGAAGAAGGAGAAAAATAGAATTATACCTTTGAAGATTCAAACTTCC
The DNA here is from genome assembly GCA_020205555.1 of Panax stipuleanatus. Lineage (NCBI taxonomy): Eukaryota > Viridiplantae > Streptophyta > Magnoliopsida > Apiales > Araliaceae > Panax > Panax stipuleanatus. The sequence goes on from CM035120.1 coordinate 35,654,723, forward strand.
TCAGGTACAAGTTCTACTCCTTTGATTCCTTTGATTCCTCTGTAGTGGCTCCTTCCCTTGATCAATGTCAGCCACCCAAATGTTTGGCCTCTAACGGTGATCCACCAAGGAAGATGAAGAACTCAGTAAGATGGGTTCTTGGCTTAACCCTTGTTTCTATCTCTATAGAATATGTGTACTTCCAACTCTTGAAAAATTCACGTACCTTATTTCTGATATAAGACTCTCTTATATAGATATTAGGTTAACCCTCCTAATCCAATTAGAATAGGGTTTTATTTAATTAATTAATTAATTACTTTTAATTAATTTATATCCGAATCTTAATTAGGATTGAGAGAGAGTACTGATATTATATTAATTCCTAAACTCCTTTAGAATTAAAATAATAATAATATTAATAAGACTCCTCTTATTAATTTATATTTAATATTTCTAAAATATTAAATAATAAACATTAAGCTATTTAATTTATTCTATCATCAAAGATTAAATTAATTATACTTAATGTATTATTAATATCATGCCATTTTCTTCTTAAATAATTCTTCTTCCTTTTATGGTGTGACCCTTTAGGTTCTCCATATTAAACCGGTTGTGAATAAATCAATTAGAACAATTCTAATCTTATTTAAATAAACAAATTAAACTAATAATCTATTTAAATAAATAACATTTATTCTACAATAGGGATAAGCCTCCCTAGCGATCAACGACTTTCCAGATAATATAGATTTCAACATTAATCATAAAAGAACCTGTGAGTTAATAGTTACCGTACAATTCAATCCTTCCACCATACAATGTTCCAATTAAATATAAGACATGGATTTACTGTCAAGTCTTAATTTATTTAATCATATGTATTTCGATTAGAAAATGCACAACTCCAAATAATGCAAATTAGAAACCTCTTTCTAATTTCATTCTACCTTGGCCAAGGATTCCTGGGTTGTCATTTAACGAATCACATAGGACATATCTCCTCTTTTACTAGAGGTGGTAGATTCTTTATTGATCATTCATTATCTCCATATGTAACTCATTACACCCAAGCATACCCTATAAATGCCTTAAAAGGTCTTAAGGAATTAGTCAAAGTATAATTTGTTACATACAAGATACTATGATGATCTCAAGTCCAAGGATCACATGTACTACTATCACATTAGGAATTCCTATTGACAGGCGAGTAAAACTCCATTAGGTATTCCATAGCGAGTCACGTTCAGTGAACTTATTCTCCAATAAGCACCTACATACTTGCTTTAGTGTCTCCACACAAATGACCATGAGATCAGTCATCCTCATCCAATGAGCAAGCAACATATGTACCAATCTATTCATATTTACTAATCCCCATTTTAGTAATCCCACAATTGGGAACTATTTTAGTTTTTAAGCTTTCTAATAATTTAGATCTCATTATCATGATCTCATCATGATTCTAAAAGCATTGCTTAAAACTATGGGTTATTTACATATTATAAAAACAGCACCATGTAGATAATTGTATGCCTTAAATGAATATTTTATTAATAAATAAATAAGATTGTTTACAAAGTATGTGCTTTGTCATCATACATGATTGGCTTGTATGCACACTACTATCATATTTGTCCCTCGAATCTAAATATACCGTCTCTATCCATCCTGAACTTCTCTTCTTCATTTTCTAATATTTTCTTTCTTATCTTTTCGCATTCCTCATCATTCTCTTGTGATTCCTTTACTCTATCCAAAAATATTGGACGAGCTTCCACTACAAATAATCTTTCTTCAGACCTTCCCGGTCCCTTCACTTATATTTCTAATTTCTCCATTTCTCTTATTAAATCTTTCTGAGTTGTCAACATGAACAATTTCTCCCTTTCCTTTCTACTCAGTGTGTCAACAACTACGTTTGCCTTTCCTAGGTGATAAAGAATCTCGCATTCATAATCTTTGAACAATTTCAACCACCTTCTCTGCCGCATGTTCAACTTCTTCTGTGTGAAGATGTATTTCAGACTCTTATGGTCCGTGTATATCTCGTATTTTTCTCCAAACAGATAATGTCTCCAAATCATTAACGTAAAAACTACTGCCGCTAACTCTAAGTCATGAGTAGGGTATCATTTTTTGTAATCCTTCAATTATCGTGATGCATACGCAATGACCTTGACATGTTGCATTAGCACATAGCCAAGTCCCTTGTGTGATGCATCACTATATACCACGAAACCTCCCACATCGTTTGGCAATGATAATACATGCGCCTCGCTTAATCTCTTCTTCAACTCCTGGAAACTTTCTTCTCATTTCTCTGTCCATACAAACTTTACCGTCTTCATTGTGAGATTGGTCAACGGGGTTGCTATCTTAGAAAAATCATGGATAAATCTTCGATAGTACCCAGCTAACCCTAAGAAACTTCTTACCTTCGTTGGCGTCTTCGGTTGTTCCCAATTACTCACTGCCTCCACCTTTGCAGGTTCCACTGAAATTCCATGCTTGTCTACCACATATCCTAAGAATTGAACCTTCTCCATCCAAAAATCACATTTTAAAATTTTCGCATACATTTTCTTTCTCCTTAGTGCTTCCAAAACCATCTTTACATGTTCGGCATGCTCTTCCTTGGTCTTTGAGTAAATCAAGATATCGTCGATGAAAACTACTACGAATTTATCCAAATATGGCTTGAAAACTCGTATCATCAAGTTAATGAATGCTGCTGGAGCATTAGTCAATCCGAATGACATTACCAAAAACTCGTAGTGCCCATAACGGGTTCGAAACGCCGTCTTTGGTATGTCCTCCTTCCATACCTTCAACTGGTGATAACCCGTTCATAGGTCTATCTTTGAGAAACACTTCGCTCCCTTCAATTAGTCGAAAAGGTCGTCTATCCTCGGTAACGGATATCTATTCTTAATCGTTACTCTGTTTAATTCTCGATAATCGATGCAGAGCCTTATCGAACCGTCCTTCTTTTTAACAAACAACACTGGTGCTCCCCAAGGAGACACACTCGACCGTATGTAACCCTTGTCTAGCAATTCTTGCAATTATATCATCAATTCCTTTATTTCTACTGACGCCATACGATATGGAGCTTTCAAAATCGCTGCAGTTCCCGGTGCTAAGTCTATTACGAATTCAATTTCTCTGTCTGACGGAAGACCAGGCAGATCGTCAGGAAATACGTTTTAAAATTCTCTCACTACAGATATAACTCTCCTTTCTACTTCTTTTTTCCGAGTATCTACAATGTAAGCTAAGTAACCTATACATCCTTTTCTTAACAATTTCTTGGTCTATATTATTGTAAGACAACATGATTGCTTAAACGATAAGCTACCATAAAACACCACCTTAGACTGATTAGGAGTCTGAAGGTTCACACTTTTGTTCTGACAGTCAATTATCGCAGCATGGTTATACAACCAATCCATTCCTAGTATCACGTCAAATTCTCCCAATCTAATCAGAATTAAGTCTACGCTTAGTTCGTGATCACTAATGTTTACGCAACAATTTTGGTATACAAATTCTACAAGGATTACTTCCTTATTCGCAACTTCTATGTTCAAAGGATTTCCTAATCGTTCTCGGGGTAAGTTTAATCAAATAGCAAATTCTTCAGACACAAATAAAAAGGTAGCACCCAAATAAAATAATACATAAGCATTTATATTATTGATTAGGATAATACCTGACACCACGTCCTCCACATCTACTGTGTCTTGGACAATCATATTAAAGGTTTTGGCAGTTGGGCGGTTGGATTGCGTCGATCCGCTGATCATCAGCTTGATGCCTCCCCCTTGTTGGTCGCTTCCTCCGCTGTTCCCCTTCTTTGGACAGTCCTTGATTTGATGCTCGTTTGAGCCACAAGAGAAACATCCCTTGATCTTCTTTGGCCTTGGGCAGTTGGGTGAAATGTGTCCCTCTTGGCCACAGTTGTAACAGGAACTAAGCCCCTTCCAGCACTCTCCCTGGTGGTTCTTCCCATACTTTGAGCATCCCTCTGCTCGCTTCTTAAACCCTCCTTGGTACTTCCCGCTTGATTGTTGTTTTTGTTGTAATTATTTTTATCCCACTTCATCTTCCCAAGGTTACTTCCTCCGCTGCTCTTCCTCCACGGCTCTCCCCTCCGGTATTCTTGCTTTTCCTCTCCTTATTGTATTTACTCAAGGCCTCACTACCTCCCTCCGCAATGATGGCATTTTCCAACTGCGTGGCAAATGAGTCGATCTGGAGAACTGACACCTTGTTGAACAACCAAGGTTTCAGTCCTTGTTCGAAGCGTCTGGCTTTCCTTTCTTCATCTCAAACCTGGTGTGCTGCAAACAAGGCGAGCTCATTGAATTTAGCCGCATATTGCGCCACCGTTATCTCCCCTTGCTTAAGTTCTAGGAACTTCACCTCCATCCTATGCTTCATGCTCTTCGAGAAATAATTCTCGAAGAACAAGGTCTTAAACCTTTCCCAAGGTATAGTCCCTTCTCCCGCTCTTTGTTGATTGTCCTCCCACCAGTAATTTGCTTCACCCCTCATCATGTATGTAGTGAACACGGTCTTCTGATCTCCACCCACACGAGCAATGGTGAAGGCTTTCTCCATATCTTTGATCCATGTCTGCGCCATGATAGGATCGATTGCACCCTCAAATTTCAGAGGTCCTACGCTCCAAAAGTCTTTAAAGTTCATAACTGGAACTGCTTAGGGATTGGACTGAACGGGTTCATTATTCCTTCCCCGAAGGGCTTCTCATAACAAGTCAACTAGTCGTTATATCGGATCTACTTGTTCCCTCTCTTTGTTAACCGACTCCTCTGGTGCAGTTAGTCTACGTCTAGGTGCTATTATCTGCATCACAAAATTCCATTGTTATTATCTAATTATATTACTTAAGTATTTCTTTAACGCAAAAGGAATACAATTTTATAACACGTTTTTGAAATAAGAACATTTATATTCATATGCCAAATCATTACATCGATATGATCATCCCTATCATACATCTATAAATGTCAACATATATCCCCTAATATCACAAAAGACGGGGAAACACTAACTTACTACCCACTAACATGAGCCTACTAGGGGTTTACATAACTATCCCATATCTTAAATAAAAGATTAGGATTACATCACCCTATAAACATCACATAAAAATAACTACTACCACTGCTAGACTAATAGGTCTCATCCTAACATTCCGCGCTCCACTACGCTCTTGTACTCCACCTGTGATATGTGTGCCATTAAATCCCTGCTCATGGTGTGTCGGGTTTGTCTCTGCTCCATTGGGTAGTGGTATATGATAGTAGTGTGCATACAAGCCAATCATGTATGATGATAAAGCACGTACTTTGTAAACAATCTTATTTATTTATTAATAAAATATTTATTTATTAAAGGCATTTAATTATCTACATGTTGCTGTTTTTATAATATGTAAATAACCCATAGTTTTAAGCAATGCTTTTAGAATCATGATGATGATCATGCTAATGAGATCTAAATTCTTAGAAAGTTTTAAAACTAAAATAGTTCCCAATCGTGGGATTACTAAAAAGGGGATTAGTAAATCCGGATAGATTGGTACATATGTTGCTTGCTCATTGGATGAGGATGATTGATCTCATGATCATTTGTGTGGAGACACTAAAGCAAGTATGTAGGTGCTTATTGGAGAATAAGTTCACTGAACGTGATTCGCTATGGAATACCTAATGGAGATTTACCCGCCTGTCAATAGGAATTCCTAATGTGATAGTAGTACAAGTAATCCTTGGACTTGAGATCATCATAGTATCTTGTATGTAACAAATTATACTTTGACTTATTCCTTAAGACCTTTTAAGGCATATATAGGGTATGCTTGGGTATAATGAGTTACATATGGAGATAATGAATGATCAATAAAGAATCTACCACCTCTAGTAAAAGAGGAGATATGTCCTATGTGATTCGTTAAATGACAACCCAGGAATCCTTGGCCAAGGTGAAATGAAATTAGAAAGGAGTTTCTAATTTGCATTATTTGGAGTTGTGCATTTTCTAATCGAAATACATATAATTAAATAAAATAAGACTTGACAGTAAATCCATGTCTTATATTTAATTGGGACATTGTATGGTGGAAGGATTGAATTGTATGGTAACTATTAACTCACAGGTTCTTTTATGATTAATGTTGAAATCTATATTATCTGGAAAGTCGTTGATCGCTAGGGAGGCTTATCCCTATTGTAGAATAAATATTATTTATTTAAATAAATTATTAGTTTAATTTATTTATTTAAATAAGATTAAAATTATTTTAATTGATTTATTCACAACCGGTTTAATATGGAGAACCTAAAGGGTCACACCATAAAAGGAAGAATAATTATTTAAGAAGGTAATGGTATAATCGTAATAATGCATTAAGTATAATTAATTTAATCTATGGTGATAGAATAAATTAAATAGCTTAATGTTTATTATTTAATATTTTGGAAATATTAAATATAAATTAATAAGAGGAGTCTTATTAATATTATTACAATTATTATTATTTTAATTTCTAAAGGAGTTTAGTAATTAATTTAATATTAGTACTCTCATTTATTCCTAATAAGATTAGGAGACAAATTAATTAAATGAATTTAATTAATTATTCCCATGTGGTGGGAAGCCTAAATTAATTAAAGGAGTTTAATTAATTAAAAGAAATCCCATGTCTAATAGGATTAGAAGGGTTGACCAATGTCTATATAAGAGAAGTCTTATAATAGATATTAGATGATGCAATTCCAATTGTTGGAGAGTACTCCTTTTCTATAGAGGATAGAAAACTAAGGTTAAGCCAAACACCCTCCTTCTTGATAATTCATCTTCCTTGGTGGATCACCTCTAGAGGCCAAACACTTGGGTGGCTAACGTTGATCAAAGGAAGGAATCTAACCCGGAAATTCAAGGAGATCACGAAGAACAAGGAGTTGAACTAGTACCTGTGGAAGCTTCGTTCTACAAGGGTATGATTCCATAACTTCTTATTTATCGTTTTAAATTAATAATTTGCATAAAGGATGATCCGGGTAATGGTTTTGTAGAAATTTTTTAAACTCTGATATACCATGCTTCCGCTAATTTTTGCAATTTGATTGCGTCACGATTTCGTACAAACCCAACAGTGGCATCAGAGCCAAATCTTTATGCAATTATTAATTTATTTTTGATTTCATATACATATGGGTATGTATTTAAAATAATTTATTGGGCATAATTTTATTGTATAAAATTATATTTATTTTTTTTTAAAAAAAAAAAAGAAAAAAAAAGACTTTTTTTGGGAAGAATCACAATTTTTTTTTTGGTGCTAATCTTGAATTCTGCAAAGAAAATGTGTTGTCTCTTTCTTACTCCTAAAAAGAATGTGACCCATCAAGAAAGGACTTTTTTAATAAACCTGCAGGACTCTTTTAATAAAAGAAGGTGACTTCTTTTAAAAAAATAAATATGATATATTTATATATTATATTCTAAATAATTTTATAATTAAAATAAAGAGTTTATTTTAATCTTGAAATTGGATTTCATGCAATTTAAAATTGCCCATTAAATGATACTCATATATATATGGAATGTTTTAATTCATGAGATGAATATTTATTTATTGATATATATGGTGATATGTATGAAAATAAATGGGGATTGATTATGGACTATTTGACCAATGTGATTGGATTTTATTTTAGTTGAATGCTTGAATGAATGGGTTTTATTAAATGGGGTCTGCGTACCTCGTCTTCTCTAATTTTTTTTTCTTGATGTAAAATTCTATCTCCTTCCTATGTACTTCCCCTTGACTGTTGATCAAGGTTTCTATTTAAATTAAATAGTTTAATGTAATAAGAATAGTTAGAATTATCTTGAAGAAATTGGAGACCAAGGAGCAAGGAGCGCGTGAAGACCCGTTTGTATGGAGCCCGAGTTTAAATGTAATAGTTATATTTAAATTTAAATTCTTGCACTCCTAGGTTTGACCTTTTGGTTCACTTGGTGGCTCTAGTGAACCAAACTAGAATAAAAGTCCATAATCAATCCGGGTAGAATATAATATTCTATATTGCATGCTAAATATTATATATATTATATTTTATGCAAACATGCTTCGCATGTTTAATAAAATGACGCGTATTTTATATATATATGTGCATGCGCGCTAAACAAGATGAGACAAATAATAACAAACCCCTCAAAGAAATAATATTAAGTCTGAAGCGTTCAATTGATATTTGGAATATCGAACGTCGCCTTCTAGCATGATAAATTAATAGAGTATTAAATATTTAATATGAGCTTGTTGTGCTATCCACAAGGCGAGTATTGCGTATTTAAGATGTTAATTAATCACATTTGATGCTTATCAAGAAAATTGAACGATCTAGTCTTGTTGTGCTATCCACAAGGACGAACATTTTTCTTTTTTGAATTTATGGAAGTGCTAGGCTGGACTTAACTTAAATCATTTTAGTTCGGATGTGCACACACTTGACCATTATGATTTAAGAGGCAAAATAAAAGGAGTTATATAGTGTTGTAATTGACAAGAGTTGTCTACCTATTTATTTGTATATCGCTTGTTGTGCTATCCACAAGGTTATATACATTTGAAATGGGATCCTTATTCTCACTAGCAAATCTTTAATTAGATGTTGCCGAACTATATAAGTGAGGGTAATATAGTTTGATGAAAATAGTGGGAGATACCAATTTAAAATAAAGACCTAAATTTATTTTGGTATGCAAAATTAATAAAATGAATGTTTGCTAAAATGTTATTTTTCACATGCAAAATTTTAAAAATGTCTAAATCACTAATCTCACTACGAAGCATACTTGATGCAAACAAGCTTACCGGGCCGAATTATGAGGAATGGCTAAGAAATCTGAGAATTGTTCTCACTGCTGAAAAGATTTCTTATGTCCTAAATTCAACTGTCCCTGAATCTGTTTCAGAAACAGCCTCTGAGGAAGAGATTGTCACTTTCAATAAGTGGCAAGATGATGCATCTGTGGCTCAATGCATCATGCTCGCATCCATGAATAACGAGCTTCAGCGTCAGCACGAAAAAATGGATGCTCCTGCTATGCTGCTTCACCTCAAGGAGTTGTATGGTGAACTAGAGTAGGACTGCTAGATATGAGATATCTAAGGAGCTCTTCCGATCTCGGATGACCGAGGGTACTGCCGTCGAGACTCATGTCCTGAAAGTGATCAATTTGATTGAACGCCTTGGACAGCTTGGGTTCGTCATGGATGGGGAGTTGAGTCAAGACTTGGTCTTGCAGTCACTCCCTGAGACCTTCTCGCAGTTTGTGGTTAATTTTCACATGAATAAGCTAGATGTCAGCTTGCCTGAGCTGCTTAACATGCTGAAAACTGCAGAAGGTCACTTCCCATCCAAGAAGAACCATATCTTGATGGTGGATTCTTCCAATAAAAGGAAGAGACCTAAGGTATCTTCTAAAAAGAAGAAATCCAAGAAGGCTAAGGGAAAGGGGAAAGAAAAGGAACAAAAGAAACCTGAACCAGCTAAAGGAATGTGCTTTCATTGCAACGAGCCGGGTCATTGGAAGAAAAGCTGCAAGAAGTTTCTGGCAGACAAGAAGCTTGGAGAAGCTTCGACTTCCAATCAAGGTTTGTTCATGATTGAAATTAATTTTTCAGAAAGTCAAAATTCTACTTGGGTATTGGATACCGGCTGTGGTTCTCACATATGTAATAATGTGAAGGGACTGGTCAGAAGTAGAAAGCTGAACAATGATGAGGTGATCCTACGAGTAGGGAATGGAGCAAAGGTTGCTGCATTAGCTGTAGGAACTTATTATTTAGCAATGCCTTCGGGCAAGTCCATTTATCTTAATAATTGTTATTATGTTCCGAATATTATTAAAAACATTATTTCAATTTCTGTATTGGATATGGAAGGATTTAACGTTGTTATAAAGAACAATAGTTGTTCTATTTATAAAGACGATGTTTTATATGGTATTGGAAATTTGCGAAATGGACTTTATACACTTGACTTACAAGAAAATATATTTCAAATTGAACAAACTAAGAAAAGGAAAAGAGATGATATTAATTATACCTACATGTGGCACTGTAGACTCGGTCATATCAATGAAACAAGATTATCCAAGTTGCATAAAGATGGGCTCCTCGAGCTATCCGATTATGAATCATATCCAACTTGTGAATCTTGTCTCATGGGTAAAATGACTAAATCTCCTTTTAGTGGAAGAGGAGAAAGAGTTACAGAGTTGTTGGCATTGATTCACACAGACGTTTGTGGGCCTATGACAACAAGTGCACGGGGTGGGTATTCTTATTTTATTACTTTCACTGATGATCACTCAAGATTTGGATATGTGTATTTAATGAAATACAAGTCAGAATCATTTGAAAAGCTCAAAGAGTTCAGAAGTGAAGTAGAGAAACAAACGGGCAAGAGTATAAAGATACTTCGATCAGATCGAGGTGGAGAATACTTAAGCGGTGAGTTTCTCAATTGTCTCAAAGAAAATGGTATAATCTCACAATGGACTCCTCCAGGTACACCACAGTTAAATGGAGTATCTGAAAGGAGAAATCGAACACTGTTGGACATGGTTCGATCCATGATGAGTTTTACCGACCTTCCAATTTCTTTCTGGGATATGCCCTAGAAAAGGCTGCTTACCTACTTAACAAGGTACCTACCAAATCCGCCCCAAAGACTCCATATGAGATGTGGAAAGGGAAGGAAACCAAATCTTAAGCATGTTAAGACTTGGGGTTGTCCAGCTTATGTCAAAAAGTTTGAACATGATAAGCTACAGACTAAATCCGAAAAGTGTAGATTTGTGGGATACCCTAAAGAAACTGTAGGGTATTATTTCTATCATCCAACTGATCAAAAGGTGTTTGTTGCGAAACATGCTGCCTTCTTGGAAAAGGAGTTTATCCATGAAGGGGTCAGTGGGAGTAAGATATATCTTGAAGAAGCTCAAGAACCACAAATTACCACGGATCAAAGTCAGGTACCTGACCAAGTAGAAGAACCTACTATACCACACCCTGTTCGTAAATCTGGAAGAGTACCGAAGATACCTGAGAGGTATGGATTCGTTGTAGAGGATGACGATGAGGTACGCATCATGAATGATGATGATCCATTGAATTACGAACAGGCCATGAGTAATAAACACTCAGGGAAATGGCTTGAAGCCATGAAATCCGAAATGGACTCCATGTATGAAAACAAAGTATGGACTTTGGTTTCACCACCTGAAGGCATTAAGCCTATTGGGTGTAAATGGGTCTTTAAAAGAAAGACTGGAGCGGACGGCAAGGTGGAGACCTATAAGGCCCGACTGGTTGCAAAAGGTTTCAAACAAAGACAAGGAGTTGATTATGATGAAACCTTTTCACCAGTAGCTATGCTTAAGTCCATTCGGATTTTGCTTGCGATTGCAGCTTATAACGATTATGAGATCTGGCAGATGGACGTGAAAACGGCCTTCCTCAATGGGAAACTTGAGGAGGATGTGTATATGACACAGCCAGAGGGATTTGTTTCAAAGGTTGGAATAAATCAAGTCTGTAAGCTGCAACGATCCATTTATGGATTGAAGCAAGCTTCTCGTAGATGGAACATTCGTTTTGATAATCAAAGAGTTTGATTTTATCAAAAATGACGGTGAACCATGTGTGTACAAGAAGGTTAGTGGGAGCGCAATTTCATTCCTTGTATTATATGTTGATGATATATTACTGATAGGGAATGACATTCCTATGCTACAATCGATTAAAATCTGGTTATCTAAACACTTCTCCATGAAGGACTTGGGAGAAGCATCCTATATTTTGGGGATAAAGATCTATAGAGATAGATCTAAAAGGATGCTTGGTTTATCCCAAGGAACGTACATTGATACGATGCTAAAGAGGTTTAGCATGGAAGATTCCAAAAGAGGACTCATGCCGATGAGCCATGGAATACATCTCTCCAAGAAACAGGCCCCAAAGACACCTGAGGAGAGAGACCGAATGAGTAAGATCCCTTATGCTTCTGCAATAGGATCTATCATGTACGGTATGATATGTACTAGACCGGATGTTGCTCATTCACTTAGTGTAATGAGCAGATACCAGTCGAATCCAGGAGAAGAGCACTGGAAGGCAGTGAAGAATATCCTAAAATACTTGAGAAGGACTAAGGATATTTTTCTTGTCTACGGTGGGTCTGAATTAAAACTCGAGGGCTTCACAGACTCAAGTTTTCAAACGGACCAAGATGACAGTAAATCTATTTCGGGGTATGTTTTTACCTTGAATGGAGGCGCAGTGAGTTGGAAGAGTTCCAAGCAGCAAACAGTTGCTGATTCAGTGACAGAGGCAGAGTATATAACTGTAAGTGAAGCTGCAAGTTGATATTTTAGATGAAAAGTTCATTACAGAACTAGGAATAGTTCCTAAGTCTCATCTTGAATCTAAACATGTGTTGCGGCACTTTGATTAAAGAAATCATTGAAAGAGGAGAGTGTAGACTCTCAAGACAACATTGCAGATCCATTAACTAAAGCTTTAACACAACAGCAGTTTGATCGTCACTTAGAGAAGTTGGGTATGAGATACCATGGCGATTGGCTTTAGTGCAAGTGGGAGATTGATAGTAGTGTGCATACAAGCCAATCATGTATGATGATAAAGCACGTACTTTGTAAACAATCTTATTTATTTATTAATAAAATATTCATTTATTAAAGGCATTTAATTATCTACATGTTGCTGTTTTTATAATATGTAAATAACCCATAGTTTTAAGCAATGCTTTTAGAATCATGATGATGATCATGCTAATGAGATCTAAATTCTTAGAAAGTTTTAAAACTAAAATAGTTCCCAATCGTGGGATTACTAAAAAGGGGATTAGTAAATCCGGATAGATTGGTAATGAGGATGATTGATCTCATAATCATTTGTGTGGAGACACTAAAGCAAGTATGTAGGTGCTTATTGGAGAATAAGTTCACTGAACGTGATTCGCTATGGAATACCTAATGGAGATTTACTCGCCTGTCAATAGGAATTCCTAATGTGATAGTAGTACAAGTAATCCTTGGACTTGAGATCATCATAGTATCTTGTATGTAACAAATTATACTTTGACTTATTCCTTAAGACCTTTTAAGGCATATATAGGGTATGCTTGGGTATAATGAGTTACATATGGAGATAATGAATGATCAATAAAGAATCTACCACCTCTAGTAAAAGAGGAGATATGTCCTATGTGATTCGTTAAATGACAACCCAGGAATCCTTGGCCAAGGTGAAATGAAATTAGAAAGGAGTTTCTAATTTGCATTATTTGGAGTTGTGCATTTTCTAATCGAAATACATATAATTAAATAAAATAAGACTTGACAGTAAATCCATGTCTTATATTTAATTGGGACATTGTATGGTGGAAGGATTGAATTGTATGGTAACTATTAACTCACAGGTTCTTTTATGATTAATGTTGAAATCTATATTATCTGGAAAGTCGTTGATCGCTAGGGAGGCTTATCCCTATTGTAGAATAAATATTATTTATTTAAATAAATTATTAGTTTAATTTATTTATTTAAATAAGATTAAAATTATTTTAATTGATTTATTCACAACCGGTTTAATATGGAGAACCTAAAGGGTCACACCATAAAAGGAAGAAGAATTATTTAAGAAGGTAATAGCATAATCGTAATAATGCATTAAGTATAATTAATTTAATCTATGGTGATAGAATAAATTAAATAGCTTAATGTTTATTATTTAATATTTTGGAAATATTAAATATAAATTAATAAGAGGAGTCTTATTAATATTATTACAATTATTATTATTTTAATTTCTAAAGGAGTTTAGTAATTAATTTAATATTTAGTACTCTCATTTATTCCTAATAAGATTAGGAGACAAATTAATTAAATGAATTTAATTAATTATTCCCATGTGGTGGGAAGCCTAAATTAATTAAAGGAGTTTAATTAATTAAAAGAAATCCCATGTCTAATAGGATTAGAAGGGTTGACCAATGTCTATATAAGAGAAGTCTTATAATAGATATTAGATGATGCAATTCCAATTGTTGGAGAGTACTCCTTTTCTATAGAGGATAGAAAACTAAGGTTAAGCCAAACACCCTCCTTCTTGATAATTCATCTTCCTTGGTGGATCACCTCTAGAGGCCAAACACTTGGGTGGCTAACGTTGATCAAAGGAAGGAATCTAACCCGGAAATTCAAGGAGATCACGAAGAACAAGGAGTTGAACTAGTACCTGTGGAAGCTTCGTTCTACAAGGGTATGATTCCATAACTTCTTATTTATCGTTTTAAATTAATAATTTGCATAAAGCATGATCCGGGTAATGGTTTTGTAGAAATTTTTTAAACTCTGATATACCATGCTTCCGCTAATTTTTGCAATTTGATTGCGTCACGATTTCGTACAAACCCAACAGTATATACCATCAATCACTCTCTCTATGGCTGTGTAAAAAATATAGCCCATCTTATTCATCTTCCTTTTCTTACGTCTCACCTCATCCTCTAAATATTCTGCCCTATCATTAGTTCCTTCCCACTTCTCCTCGAAGTGGATCCTCTTTATCACTTCTAGCTCGAGCTGAGTGCGGAGAGCCTCCTTCTCAGCTTTCTAACTCAACTTCCTCTACTCAAACTCCTCCAATTTTCCTGCCAAGTTCACATTCCTAGATATAGAACGGTGGAAAAGAGTTCCCATCTGAATTCTCGCTTTCTTGCGATAAGCAATCTCCACCTCCATATCTTGCATCACCAACTTCCTCTGGTGGTCCGCTTCCCTCATTTCTGCGACTCAGTCTCTCTCTCCTGAGCCTCAGCCTCTAGTTCCTGAACTCGACAGTCTAACTCCAAGATCCGCTCCTCATTCTCTCTTAACATCCTATCCTCGATCGTAGCCTCATCAGAATCTTTCATGGGTTTGTCCTCCATGGGATTCTCCTCATGATCCGATTCCACCTCTATGTCATCCTTGTCATCAAACTCAGATGGTGCTACTGCCTGCACATGTTTGGCTACCAAAGGAGCCTCATACACTACGTGTATATCACGCGGTTCCTCCTCTAGTACTCTACTAGGTCCTCCCAAGTCTGTAATCCTACAACCACAAACATAAAACAACAAACAACAAACTCTATTAGAATGTTAAATAAAACATAAGTTCATTGTATAGATTGAAACTATATTTTATAACATACTAAGTCTCTGGGAAAACTATATATAAGTTTCATCTCCTTCTATCTTCTAAATTCTTCTAAGGTTATGATCTAAAGGTTCTCACTCCTAAGGTTTATAACCTAAGGCTTTGATACCAACCTGTGATTCTCCCAAATTCAAACCACTCGTATCTCGAATTCGGTGTATCACGTACTAATTCTCATAACATACTAAAATCTCATACAACGGAATAATAGAATAATTTACATTTATTTAAAATAAATATTTGCGTCGCAAAGTCGCGTAACCGTTACTAAGTCATTACATAATAAAATCCATAACATAGCTTAATACATAAATCGTAATTAACTACTATTATAACTTATCCATAATTCTAGCATAGAGGACTAAAGCTAATCCGTAGCTTTGCCCTTTCCCTTATCTTTGCCTGAGGGTCCACACTATTCTTCCTTAACTGAATTGTTTAAGGAAAGCACGGATGAGCAACAAATTTGCTCAGCAAGTAATATAGCAATAAGGGTGAACAGTTATAAAGTTTGAATCTTAAGGGCAGAACAGTAAATGATAGCTCGAAATAACAAGATTTATCATTAGTTTTCAATAAACGTCGCTATGGACTGAAAGATATCAATAAGATTTAAAAGTTCAATAATTTCGAAGTTCAAGAAGAATGAACACTGAGCAGTCACTATAGACTAAGAACTCTTACTAGAATTAACAGTATTATACTGAAAATTCAAAATAAACAAGTACAACAGGTGATCAACCTAAAGTACCCTACGTTACGCATAATGTTTAATCATACTTGTATGTGCGCACGTCGATTCCCCGACAGTTATATATAATTTCCCCTTCGATGAGGGTTGTTCATTTCCGTAGATTTATAAGAGTCCATACCAAATCAATTGGGTTAAATATCTTTCTAACACATGATATTGGTCTAGCCGAATCAAATGTCTTAGACAACTTTTATAATGCATTTAGGAACGATAAGTTCAATGCTTGCAACAACATCAAGATATAAAATTGATTTCTGAATAGTAACAGATATTTGCTCGATGTAGATAAGGTCGATATAGTAATAATTAGAATTTACACCGTATGTAAAGTTAAGAGAGTTAGAGAACTTGCCTTATGCGTAGTCTACCAATTTATAGCTTATCAACACTTTGAAATTCTATTGTAACATAGTTACGTATATAGGTATATTCATTAGTTACATAAGTTGAATACATATACTTGATACGTACGTTAAACACACATATTAGGTTCTAACTTCGTAATACAATCAGACTGCATATATTGCATCATCATGCCACTTAGTTTTGCAGTTACCAATGACTTTTCTTTTAAGAGCTTATTTAGAAAAACTTGTAAAAACCTTTAGATTCTTAGTTCCACATGGCCACTACACTTTTAAACATCATAGTAATCATGCATTATAACTTAACGTAGTATTATATACATGTTGCAATTTTCAAAACCCAAATAAAACAGTCAGACAATACTGCAGGAGGGCGCAGCTGCGCTCTGATTAGGCTTAGGGACGGCGCAGCTGCACTTTCCCCTGGCCAGACCAGAGTTAAAATTTTGCGCTCCTGGTTTGTCTCCTTGGTTAGCCTATACGAACATCCACATAGCATATACACATGTCAAAGGATCTTGCATGCTTACATATATTCACATCATTTACTCATAGCTAACATAGTTCATAACTTGGAAACTTACTTAAATTCATACTTGATTAACTTTCATAGTGTCTAACAAGGTATGCGTACATATAAGCCAGCTTAGTGACATTAAGAGTACTAGCATGCATGTCCAAAAATATCAGAGTGTAAACATCATCATGTCCACAAACCTATTTGCAAAACTTTCAAGTTTTCCTTTTAAAAGTTGGTTTAAACCAATTCAAAGAAATTTTAGCATCTATAAAGAAACTTTGAATTATATTTCATTTTTACTAAGGTCATGTGTGCATGCTAATAAGGTCAGTACTTTAACATCATAAATCTTGTCAATGTTCATCATTAAAACTTAGATTTCTTTTGAAAACACATGCTAATGCAAGCTATAACACTCATGCTATGCAAAGGAACCAAGGTCCACAAGTTAAGCCTGTTTTCATGCATGTCTAAGTCATACAAACACGTTAGAACTTATTAGATTATAACAGGAGTTGGGATTCCTGACTAGTGCCTGGCGCAGCTGCGTTGTTCTAAATTGTGGGAGCGGTGCAGCTACGCTGTTCTAGAACAGGCTCAGAGTTAGCAGTTGGCGCAGCTGCACTGACTTTGAACTATAGAAGGGCGCAGCTGCGCCCTTTTTGGACAGTTCCAGGAATAGCTCTGCTTCGGCAGAACTCAAACGCATGCATGAAAATCTTTACGTAATATGCTCAGTTTCAATCCCATTATATTTAGAACATGCATATAAGCTTAGAAAACCCATATATGTCAACTTACAATTCAATTAACAAGTAATTTCTTGAATTTCTTGAATTCTTCAATATCAAAGTAAGAACTCTGTGAAGTATTCTTACCTCTGCTAAAGATGAAATTCTAAGCTTGCTGCTAAATCCAATTCTTAGTCTCCTCTCCAAATCAGTATACTCACATTCTACTTTAACTTATCAGAAAAACGCAGCAATTGAATTGAGATGAGGAGAGCTTCATTTATAGATAAATTCACTAACCATGCCAAGCTTTTGCCCTAGAGTTTAAACTAACATGAAGAAGAAGAAGCTGTTCGGCAATTGCTTGGTTTGGTAGAGCAGTTATAATGTAGTGTGGAGGCCACTCCCCCTTCATCATTAGCTATAATGATGAGTTTGAAATTTTGCAAGTAATAGGCTTTAGGCCATTGGCCTAAACACGTGAGGAAGAAAGAGATGAGACTTGAAAACGGGACACTCTAATTTCTCAGCATTTCTAAAGGAAATGGTTATTAGTAATGGTAAGGTTTAATTCTTTTTGGGTATACAAATATAATTTTAATGAGGTAATATTATTACATTGTAGTAAGTTCGGGATATAAATACACAAAATCATATAATTCATATACATTTGGTTAGTCCTAATAATATTTATGATGAGTATGAATATACTTCTGTTGGGTATTAACAACCCATATAAAACTTTATTATTCCAATTCTACATAACTATTGGAATAATTGTTTAATGGTAATTATTTATTCACTTGAATTTATTTTCTCCCATGTAGCTAAAATATACATCTACTTATCCCACCATACCATATGATGTCACAAAAGTTCCTTCATTTAACCTATTAAGTTATATCATTTAACTTACTTTTATTATATATTTTTGTATAGCAATTATTCACATATTATAATATATTCCCATACAATAAGTATACTATCACATCTTATATTATACCCATGAAGTAAACTTATTTTATATGGCCACACATTACATATTATGGAACATAGCAAATAATTAACAGAAATTAATCTATCGCATTATTAAATCATTCCTTCATTAATTTAATTAATGAATTTCTTAGTCTTTCATTATGCCACACTAGGCAATTCACATAGGCTTTAAATTAAGCTTTTCATCATTTCTACCATATTACTTTACTCATCACACAGTCGTCAAATACTTAACTTAATTTTAATAGAATTACTATATCCCATGTCACAACAATATTTATTTATATCCAAATAAATATTCAACTTTTATTAATATAATTATTAATATTATTCAGAAAACTCTACAATTATGTCATTAGCTTCTTTAATAAATATTCTTCCTTTTATGGTGTGACCCTTTAGGTTCTCCATATTAAATCGGTTGTGAATAAATCAATTAGAATAATTCTAATCTTATTTAAATAAATAAATAAAACTAATAATTCATTTAAATAAATATCATTTATTCTACAATAAGGGTAAGCCCCCTTAAGGATCAACGACTTTCTAAATAATATAGATTTCAACATTAATCATAAAAGAACATGTGAGTAAATAGTTACTGTACGATTCATTCCTTGTACCGTATAATGTCCCAATTAAATATAAGATATGGATTTACTATCAAGTCTTATTTTATTTAATTATATGTATTTCAATTCTAAAATGCACAACACCAAATAATGTAAATTAGAAACTACTTTCTAATTTCATTCTGTCTTGGCCAAGGACTACTGGGTTGTCATTTATCAAATCACATATGACGTTCTCTTCTTTTATTAGAAGTGGTAGATTCTTTATTGATCATTCATTATCTCCATGCATAAATCATTATACTCAATCATACCCTTTGATATACCCTTAGGGTTTTATAGGACATGTCAAAGTATAACTCATTATACACAAGATACTATGATGATCTCAAGTCTAAGAATTATTTGTACTACTATCACTTAAGAAATTCCTATTGACGTTCAGTGAAGTTATTCTCCAATAAGCACATGCATACTTGCTTTAGTGTCTCCACACAAATAATTATGAGATCAATCATCCTCATTCAATGAGCAAGTCAAAGTATGTACCAATCTATCCGGATTCAATAATCCCCTTTTTAGTAATCCAACGATTGGGAACTATTTTAGTTTTAAGCTATCTAAGAATTTAGATCTCATTTTTATGATCATCATCAAGATTCTAAAAGCATTGCTTAAAACTATGAGTTTATCTCATATTATAAAAATAACACCATGTAGATAAATTAATTACCTTTAATTAAATAATACTTTTATTAATAAATAAATAAGATTGTCTCTGTGACACCCCCAAATCCGGGTACTTCATTTCCACATGATTTGGTGCTCACTATCTAAATAAAACATACAACTACTACCTAATAATAAGGAATGCAAAATAATTTACAACCTTATAATTGAATAAAAAATCTTCCTTAAAAGGATTACAACTCTAATCAAAATATCCCATGTTTAATCTAACCTTAACATTAATAAATAAGTGCAAAAAATAAAACATAACATCATAAAGTCTTATTACAATCATAATAAACATAAACAAGTCTTCACTTGTTCATCTTGCTTTTTCCTTTACTTGTTGACGGCACATCAACATTCTCAACTTTAGCTGCAATGATTATTAATTGCAAGAGTGAGCAAACAAAAGCTCACTTGGAATAATAACAATAATAGTGATGCCAAAAACTGAATAACTTCAATTGATTTGAATAACATTTCTTTCATCAATAATAAAGAATTGAATATGCAATATAGAATTCATCTGAGGGTCATAAGACCTTGAACTATGTCCTAAGTTATAAACATTTCTATTTAAAACCTTTAATAGTTGTTAGACTATATGGACTCTTAATTTATACTTAGGGGGATCAGCCCTTCGTACCATATATTATGCACAAACATATTAAAGGTATCGCATGGTAATCCCCTATTAAATAGGGTTGTTCATCTCAGTATTTTAATAACAAGTCTGCACCAAAGAAAGTTTGGTCTGGATAAGCTTCAACGGAAATTTATAGTTCAACTATCATCAACTAAGGAGTAATTGAATTGACTTACAATAATTTAAATTTCGATAATAAAAGAATTAAGAAATAACTATGAGTCATAATAATAGATATCATATTTAATAATCATGCTTTAGAAATAACTTAAAGCATTTGAAATACAATATGGACCTTGCTTGATCAATTAAGTCAAGGTCACAACAATTCAATAATGAACTTGTTTAATAAAATAAGTATTAGAACACTTGCTCAACGAAATAGTATCATTAGAAGACTTGCATAAACATAAAAGAAAGGATAGGAAAAACTTGCTCAAGTAAAGTTTGAGTTTAGAAAACTTGCCTCAAATGCAAGTTACAAGTTATAATCATTTCCACAATTATCCTACATATTACATTGCGTTTATAATACCGATCAGTTTCATAACCCCTACGTTTAATCGTTGAACTTCTTACTTAAGTTCTACTTAACAACGTGATTTGCAACTTAACTCGCTAACTAACCACATACGTGAGTTTAACCTCACAACATGCATATCACACGTGTATAACACTTTAAACTACGAATCTTATCCCTAAAACTGATCGGACACCCTCGATATAAATCAAAAATAATAACAGAAGTCCCCATCGGGGTAGAAATAGACATAACAGAATCTAAAGACTGAGATGGCACACCAAGGTGTCTAACAAAAGACTGAGAAACAACAGAATCAGTAGAACCCGTATCAAATAAAACAGAAGCCTCACGACTGCCAACTAAAAGAGTGCCAGAAATAGTACCTGGCGTACATGCTGCCTGATTATGTGTCAAAGCAAACACTCGACCACCTTGACGCTAACCTCCATTGCCACCATGATCACCGCCTCCACCATTACCACGTGGCCCGGTACAATCTCTAGCCATATGACCCATCTGTCCACACAAAAAACATGCACCGGTAACTCTATGACACTGTCTCCCCGGATGATTAGCCCCACACATGGAAAAAGGAACTATCGGAATAAGATTTGGGTTACCCCCACCAGCTGGTCCTGGATAACGACCCTGATTCTGCCCCTGCTGGCGATTCTGTCCATACCAAGGTAGCTGAAGCTGACGATTCTGCCCTTGCTGAGGTTTTTATCCATACCAAGGTAGCTGAAGCTGACGATTCTGCCCTTGCTGAGGCATCTGCTGAGTACCCCTGTTCTGATTCTGACCACGCCAATGCCCCTGCTGGACAGCATGATTTCTGTTCCATTGACCACCTTGATTTCTTCTATGCTGACCTGAAGCTTGACCCTGCTGGTCATCTCTGTCCCTCTTTTGACTCCCTTCCGATTTAGAAGACCGAAAGTCCTGCCGCTCTATCTCAATGTTCTTGGTCGCATTTGCCACAGCTGACACATCTGCAAACTTGGTGTTAATGAGATGTTGTCGATACCTATAATGAATCCTCCACTTGAACTTCGCCACCTGTTCCACTGCAGTCCCTGCAGAGGTTCACGCAAAGCTTGCTAACCTGGTGAACCTCGTTATGAAATCCGTGATGGACTCATCATCTTTCTGCCGAATAGACAGATACTCTCTAGCATAGGCCTCTTTATCAGCAGCTGGATAGTACTGCTGATAAAAGACCTCACAAAATTCTTCCCAACACATCAAAAATCTTCTCTAGGTGACCAATCCAATTCTCTACATCGATTGGAGTCGGAGAAGAACTGAATGACTGTGGCTTCTGCTTCTGAAACCTCTCCAACCATACATACATTGGAACCACTTGCTGATCAAGACTATCCGCATTCCTTTCCTCTTCGTTTTCCTGTGGACCATTACTTCCCGAGTTCTCCTGCTCAGGAATTTGTGGTGACTGCTGCATTACCTGTACAACTTGTGCCACTAACTGCGGTAAAGCCTGATTAACCGCCTGATTCACTAAGGTAGCTAATTGAGCATTAATCTGATCACTAGGTTGCTCATCGGGCTGACCATCTGAGACATCCCGGATTTTTAAGAATTAATAAATGAGAATTTAATAAATAAAATTCTTATTTTAAGATGTTTAAATACGAGTATGTGTATATGTGATATATATTGTGAAATATGTGATTTGGTGTGAAGAGAATTTATATATTTATTGAATTAAATAAATATATTAATTGAATTATTTATTGAGTTAAATAAATAATTATGTGATTATTATGGAGTAATTTAATTAAGTGTTATATGTTAATTAAATGAATATTTGGTATTTAATTTAATTGACATAATGATTTTATGTTATAGTTCTAATTTAATTGGGATAATTAAATTAGATGAGTTATGTGGTGAGAGTAACATAAAATTATAATTAGTGAGTAATTATAATTATGTGATAATTTTATGTGATTAATTGATGTTAAACTTTTAATTAATTAAATTAATGTTGAGTTTTAATTAGTTAAAGGATAACATTAAAAAGCATGTGTTAAAATGATTTATTAAAAGAGTTTTCAAAACTATTTTCCCAAACAATGCCCTAGCACCGTTTTTAAATTCGTTTTGCCAAAAGGGGCCTTAACTATTAAAACTTGTTTTTAAAATAATGAGTTTTACCAAACAAAGCCTTTGTACTTGTTTAATCTTATTTCTTCCAAACAATGCCTTAAACTCAAGAAGTTAGTTTTTAAAAATAATGTGGTTTTGCCAAACATGGCCTTGGGCTTTTCAAATTTTGTAACCTATGTAATAAGTGGTAGTTAGTATAGCAATTAGTATATTATTTATTAGCTATATTAATAATATAAGTTACATATATTGTATATGTATATTGTATATTGTATAATATATGCTAAGTTAAAAGATACGTTAGTTTTCTAAAAGCCTAAGTCTAAACAAAACAAAGAAAGAAGAAGAAGAGGGTTAGAGAGAATTGTCAGAGAAGAAGAAGAGAGAAGAGGAAGAAAAGCTTGAGAAGGCAAGAGAGGATCATCATCTTCATCATCTCTCTCTTAAAACTAGTAAGGTTATAATTTTAACCCTAGAATTAATCCATATGTGTTGTGTTTTCTTCTTTATCAAATTAGGTTTTTACAATCATAAAATTATATGTATATATGGTGTTCATATGTTTTCATATGTAATTGTATGCCATGAAAGGGTTTTCAAAATCAATTGTTGTAAAAACATGTTTTCAAAGCATATTCTTCTATGTTTTCATGGTTTTAGAATTCTATGTGGAAGTCTCTTTGTGAAACTTCATAATTTTGTTATGAGAATGGGATATATATGTATATATATATATATATATATATATATATATTTACATCAGAGTTTCATAGTTGTTTAAGAATTTCAATTCACAAGTATATGATGAACACCATGAAATTCATGTTCATAGTGTTAGATTATGGAATTATGTTGAAAATTCTTTAAATCCTTGATGTGAGCATGAATTATGTGTAATATGTGATATGACATGATTATATATGAGTTATATGATTGTTCTAGCAATTCAATCCATGAATTTTTGATAAACAATAGGAAGTGTGTTCATAGTGATTCTCGGTGAAGTAATTTCTGAAAAATAACTTTTGAAACTATCAAAATTGATGTTGATTATGAGTTATTGTTAAAATCGATTAAGTATTATGTTAGTATGTTAAGAATAGAAGTGATTTCAGTTGGAATCACTTGAATTGATTGAAAAACGAGTTCGTAGTAGCAATTTCCGTCAAGAACGCTTAAAGCTGTGTTTTTCTTCGAATTCCATGAAATCTTGGTTGTGATTATTTGTTTATATGAAATTTTTATGTTATGAGCATGTTAATAAGCTTAAAATAGTGTTTGTCACATGTTTCATGTTTATCATGTTAGGAAAATTCGAATTCGGTGTGACGGAATAAGCCAAATTGGCTTATTTCTCCACCAGTTCCCGACCCAGCACCTCCACCAGCCCCTGGAACCTCCCCAGCGGGTGTTTATGCCTTGGGGCACCCGCCCCAGCGGGTATACTTGCTGCCCGGGGTAGTTTAGTTGTCGTAATGCAAAACTGTTTTGACCTCTGTTACTAAAATGGTCATACCTTTTTCATACGAACTTCCGATTGAGGTGATTCAAGATGATTCGGAACGAGCACGAGTAGACCTACAACTTTTGTGTTTTTGACTTTTTTATTTGAGGTCGTTATCTAGGGTCAAAATGGTCATTCTTGGGACTGATGCGTATTCTGAGGCAATCGGAGGGCGTCGGTCATGCGCATACACAAGTATAGTGCTGTCGACGATATTAGATGTTGTTATAAGTTATAAAACATGAATGTTAGTAAAAATATAATTATGTTTAACTTGAAATGTAATTTGATTGACGTAAGATGTAATTATAATTAGTTAATTATGTGAAATGTAATATGATTATGTGAGGTGATTAAATTACGTGGTGATTAATTATTAACTTATTAGTTAATGAAGAATGAGTTAATCTTAACTGGTTAACTAACAATGAAGATTAGATATGTAATAATTATACACATGATTTGACCGCGAGTGTCAAACGAGTGAATGGAAGAGAGTTACGAAGTGTAAATTAGAAAGTGTAAATTAGAATTTACTTAGATGTTTGACAAGCGTTGCTAAGTGACTAATAATTGATGCATATGGTGATACGTTATGTAGGATCATGAAGCAGATTATATTAAGCAGTTTTTCGGTAATTGGTAATCCACGAACCAGGCAAGTCTTTCGATTTCTACTTGTCTACGTGAATTTGATGAACTGTTTTAAATTGCAAGCGAGCGTGATATGTTATACATGTTGTAATCATGAAATGTCAAAGTCAATTTATGACTACACTGTTTGGTTAAATAATGTTGATTGAGTATGGAACTCAATCTTTATATTTGTTATGTGAATTAAAGCATGTATGCCATGTTACTTTAATTATTATGAGATTTATGTTGAGCATGTTTATTATATGATACGTGATGCATGAAAACTGTTAGAACTTGCTGAGTTGTCGAGCTCACTCTTGCAAATAACCATTTTTGCAGGTTAAGGACGCAAGGTAATGATACATGTTAAGTGATTTATAGATATCAATGTTCAAGAATATTAGTTATGTTCAATTTCAAATTGTAGTTAATGTTTTGAATGAAATATGTCGCTGAGTTATAAGTAGAGTTATCCAATATAGATGGATATTATTTTATTATGTAAGACTTTGTATAGTCATTTTGTTGTAATGATTCATGATATAGATTTGAATCAAAGAGATGTAATGTAAAGGTTGCGATTCAGGGCAATATAGAAAGAAAGTATATAAAAGTTTTAAATATTCCGCATTTTTAGTGACTTTTAATATCGAATAATGATGTAATGAGAGATTAAAGTTGTATTATTAACGATCGAGAAGGAGAATATTATTGTATGAATTTTGGGGTCGTTACACCATCACCTCTTCCCCTATTGTTACCTCGCCTCCTAGTAACTCTAGCGGATCTATAAGCCATCTAAGAAAGAGATCAACGAATATAAGAAAAATAAATTAGAGACAAATTTGAATATAGCTGAACAAAAAATCAAACTAAAAAAAAACCTAACCCAAAAGTCTACCCATAACTCACAGGTCAAACCTAAATAGATTTTCTATAAGAAAAAACCTAAGCTTTGATACCAACTCTGTAAGAACCCGAATTTTTAGATATTATTAAATAAGAATTTAATAAATAAATTTCTTAAACTGTGAGATGGGTTCGAATAATAATATATATATGTGATATGAGGTATGTGGTATTATATTACATAGGATAATATGGACTATGTAAAATGTGTTTTTGTGATTTATAAATATATTATTAATATATATTTGTTACTTATCGTAGAGACGATCCAGTTGAGATAAAGTAGGTGGATAAATTCCTATCGATGTTAAATAATTTATAGAATTATTTTATCATAGTAAGTTGGTGACATTAAATATCCTTAATGTATAATCACCATATTCTTGTGTATGTGTATTAATAACAAGTATGTTTATAATATAGGTTATTAATAGCACTTAAGCTATCCATGAATAGGTTTGGATAGTGAAGCATGAGTCAGTTAAGGAATTAACTAATAAGAATAAATATTAGTTAATTTAAGTTGGAAGTTATATTATGAAATAATATAATGAGAGTATTGAACCTTAATTAACTATGATGATATAGTACAGTGTTTAATTTACTTAAGTAAAGGAGTGAATTAATATGTGTGTTGATTATGTAATTATAGTTGATACTTTTATATATATTACTTAGAATAGTAATATGTGAGAAAGTCTAATGTACGAATAACGTTAAATATATATATACATTATTAAAAGGGAGATGAAAATCATTATATCTTTAAATGAATATTTGAAGAAATTATTTTGGGAACAATTTATAGAAAAGAAAGATAAATGGTTATTATATATTTTAATAAAGGATATTAAAATAATTTTTAATATTGAATTATTTTAATAAAAGGAGGAAATGTTATTTTTGAATAGTAACATTACCTTATATATTTTGTATAAGGTATGATTGATTAATATGATAGATATATTCAAACGTATTTGCTATATGTAAATAAATTGATGGAAACAATTTCTTATAATAGAAAATAAACTTACTATCTATTTTCTATATATACTATATGTACATGCGTTGTACATGTAATTATTCGATATTATATTATATTATAATATCTTGAGTTAATAAATAAAGTATTTTCTAATAATGAATATCTTTATTTGGAGAAAACATAATATTTTATGATATGGATAAATACATAATGTATTTTCAAAGGAGTTCAATTAATGAAAGGAAACTAAGTTATTTTAATATATTAAATAACTTAAGTTATTATTTGATCGTGAATATTATTAGTTAAATATTTAATAGAGTATATATATTAATTATTATAAGCGTAAAGGTTATACTTATTATAAGTATAATTAATTGAAGTAGTTTAGCATTTTAATAGCTTGAGTTATTATATTACCGTAAAGGTTATATAGAATATTAGAGTATTTCCATTCACGATATATATATATGTGAACCTTGTGACTTAATAGTTCTAATTATATTGAACATGTTATAAGTAGTAAGTGATGGGAATAATAATAAGCTTGAGATTAAGCTTGTGAGAAATGCCTTGTGTGACACGATAATAGATTCGGTAATGAATTGATTAATTCAAAGATGGAAGAATTATTAATTGAACAATAAATCTATATTAATTGTTATTATAATAATATGTTGAATTATTATTATTGCGAGTGATAGCATGATAATAAGTATATTTGTTATAAATATAATAAGATTTATATTTATTATGAAAATTAACTATATAAATGTTAATTAATTGTTATGGAAATTTTAATTCCATTGATTAATGAGAAATGGATTAATAAATATTATTATTAATTAAATGATGAGATAAGTAAATTACTTACTTCTATGTGCAAGCATGCGAATAAAATGTATAGCGTATAGTAACTAACTATATATTATATGAAGTGTGAAGTGTAGTGCAATTATATTATATAGTGTGGTGCAACAATTATTTGCCTATACTATATATAGGGACCATGTATCAAGATTAATTAAACTATGTGAGTTACATGAAATGTGGGTGTGACAATGTGTATATTAAGTATACAATAAAATAATATATATCATGAATATATGGTAAACAATTATTGAATTAATAAAATTTAATAATAAAGGAGACAATACACTGTGATGGTACCCGAAAGAATTATATCCGGTGGGATGAACTGTACATGGATTTTATATGTGTGAGTTAAAATTTACTACATGATAGTAGTATTTATTTATTAGGATTACATGGTAACCCCATTTTTAATCTAAGTGTACAATTATACATTGATATATATAATATACATATGTATATTGCCCAAAGGAATGCAAAGTTGAGATTATTTCTTGTCCCTAATTGTGAGTCACCCCTCAATTTCCTCTCACGTGAACTCCCTAGTCTACACTACTCTTCTTCTTATTTTCCTCACAATTGTAGCCAATGATTTCAAGGGATGTGGGTTTGATGATGTGATTTACCAACCCTCTACCTAGTCTCCATGAACTATTAGATTCTTGTTCCTTCCATTAGTTTGAAATGGTGAGTAAATTCATGGACTAGGTAATGGATTGTCTATAAATGCAAGCTCCTCTCTTCTCTTTTTAATTTGCTGAGAATTCAAAATGAAGTAAATTGAGAGAGATTTTCTAGTGAGTTGAAGAAAGCAATATGGGAGTGTAGTAGAAACCATTTAGCAAGCTTTGCAAAATTGAGATAGCAGAGGTATAAACTTCCCATCTTTGTTCTCTGTCAAACTTTATATTCTTGCAATTCTAAATTTTTGATTAGGTTGAATTGGATTGATTAATTAAGTGTTTGGAAAATGTTGTTAAGCATGATAGAAATACATGATAGCTAGTATTGGATCGAATTCGTATGGATTTCTGAGTTTGGATTGGAACCTGCCGAAGCAGGCTTTTTCTTGGCATGAACTGGACACGGCGCAGCTGCGCCGGGTTTATACCCAGGTGCTGCGCAGCTGCGCCAGCAGCCTGTTCTGATTTTATTTTCCTGCTTCAATGCTGTTAAGTGCAAACATATAGTACTACCTTAGAACAAGTATAATAGCATGAATAAATTATATATATGGATATGTAGACATAATATGAGAATGTTCTACTATGATCATATGCATGATTAACGGACGGTTATGATTTCCAATAGTAAACGTAAAGTTTTGTAAACGAAATTGACTTATCCGAACCATGTCGACATTCTGATTTTTCAAGCATGACTATATGATTTAGGAATGCATGAGAAGCGTATTAACTTACGAATATATGTTTCATAGTATAACATGAGCATGTCGGACCTCGTTAGTGAACATTTCTAACGAAAGTGTAAGTTTTGAAAACAAACTTTGACACGTATGTACCATACCCATATTTTGATTTTTGAAAGCATATTTATATGGGTGGTTAAGCATGAAAAGATAGTCTAAGGTGTTATAATTGCATTAACATACATGATTGAAGACTACATTGATTTCAAAAGACAAACTTTGAGTTTTTAGACATAAATATAGGATGTCCACATTCTGATTATTTGAGCATGTATATTAGGATTTCATTGTGCCTATAGACATGTTGACATAAGCATCATATGATGAAACATGGATTTCACCTATGCACGCATATTCATAGAAAATGAATTTCTAAAGCATAAACTATGTGATTAACATATACATGTGTGATATACGCGCGAGCATGTATACTTCGTATTGTTTAGCCTCGTGGTGTGTTGATATGACTTTAGTAATGGACCATTAGTAACGTGGGCTTGATTTGTTTAAAGTTTATCGACATATGGCCTTAATTGGATTAGGATGAGCATGCTAGGTTCGAACTTGAAATTATAACCATAGAGCATGCGTATTGATTAATATCAGTAACTTGAATGATATTGATTGAACTCGGGTGGTCCAGCAGAATGAAATTTCATTCATGGTTTGATCAGTGAGTGGCGCAGCTGCGCCACTCTTAAGGCCAATACCTGCGCAGCTGCGCCAGCCTGTTTTCAAGATTTGTGCAGTCTGTTTGTTCTTGGTTTTTGTAGTAGAATTGTATTATTACTTAAACTGCAAATCATGGTCTGACCCCTACTGGTTTATGACTATATCATAAACATAATAACCTTGCATGCCTAGTTTAAAATATGACAAGGATTTTGAAAGGTGAAACTTAGAAAAGTTTGAATGTAATGATTTCGACAAGGTTTGAGAAACATGAAAGCAATATAGATCATGTATCTATGAGCTTTAAATACGTGTCGAACACATAGCGAGTCGAGTAAAGGTGTATGAATGTTGATATTAAAAGTATACTTATACTAGCTATTATAGGAGTATGTTAAGAAAGTGAAACAAGGTTCTAAGAAACAAGTTAGACAACAATGTAACCTTTATTATTACATTGACAATGTGTGATACATATAACTAATGAGTGTGATCTCTATGGTTAATATAACTGTGTAGGATTACACAAAGTGCAGAGATTCTTAAGCAGTTAAGTCGTAGTTGTTAAACTACGAATCAGGCAAGTCTTTCAGTTCCTATTTGATATATGAATTCAATAACTGTTAGTTGAATTATATTATGCTGTGATAATGTGAACTTATATATGAACTGTATATGAGATATAAATGAGATTGAAAGTTGATCTTTGATGATATACTTGTTATGTGAAAAGTAACATGCGTAGTAAATATAAACTGTTTATAAATGCATGAACTGAGTATGATGTTATATGCTATGTGATGCATGAGGACTGTTAGAATTGCTGAGCTGTCGAGCTCACTCTTGCAAACAACCACTTTTGCAGGTTAAGGATTCACGGTAAAGATTTCGTGCTTCTTGATTGATAAAGATAGATAGTATCGCATTGAAGAATATTACTTAGATTATTGTCTGGACCATGTTTAGATTCTAGATGATGTACTCGATAGTTGCCTACACTGTTTAATACTTGTTGTATTGTAAGAATGTATTAATTAATACATAGAGGATATCGAGTTGAGTTGTAAATGTTTATACGATAACTCAGATAAGAAGGAATCATATTATATAGTTGATTCAAGATTTGTAATCGGTATCAAAGTTATGGAATCAATAAAAAGATTTTTATTCAAAGGATATTGAAAAGTTTAAATTATTCCGTATTTTAGTAATATCGAATATGATGTAAAGACGAGATCTTGGATATGAATAGAATTTATATTCTAAATTGTAATAAACAAAGTTGTATTCTTTTACTAATGATTAAAAGATGTAATAGTTCCGCGTTAGTAGTATCGTGACTGCACCGAATCAAAGGTTTTGAAGGAACGTGGATTTGGGGGCGTCACAAACTCTGTAACACCCCCTTTTCGAAATAGAAAGGGAGGTTACTCAAAACACAACATAACTGAAGAAATAATAATGAGGCTCTAAGTCACAAAAGAATAATCTTTATAACCAATAAATATCAAAAGGCAAACCAGAATAAATGCCAATCCGGCTCAAACTACAATCCAACTATTTATTACAACTCCAAAATAAATCATTTGACAACCTAAACAAAACATTCATTGGATCGACTGGAGCTCTCATCACACTTGCCCTTGATCCCCCTGATTACATGCCAAAAGAAAAACACAGCATGAGCCAAACGCCCAGTACAGATATAGAATACAAAACAAAGAACTAAGACAACTAACTCAATAAATGAACTGAATTGTAACGAACAAAACTAATGTAACAAAATAATAGGCTGAATCAAATGGTTGGGTGTTATTTCATACCGAGCTCAAAATAAAACAAAAATATACCTTGCCACACAGGCAAATTAAATAATGCCACATAGGCAAGTCACACACATTGGACCGCGAATCTAATGCAAGTAAAATCAAAAGGCGTGTTTGGTACAAACATCACCACTCCGCAGAACAGAACAGAACAGAAAACTAGGGTCGACCCATACGCCTCCCACAACAAAACACCAAATAGACAACTCCCACCGGAGCACAAAACGGAGACGCCGTGGACTGATCACACTGCCACGGAAGGTGTCATGCCTCTCGTGCCAAGGCAACATACATGTGGTACCCCCACAGGTGGTTATAGCTCAGGTATACCCTACGGTATATTCTAACAATAATACTATCTCACAACACATGCGACATAATATTAACACAAAGGGTTCTAACGTGTACATGTTAAATCAAACAAAACAATACGAGTCTCCAAAAATATTAACATGTACTTTTCTACAAATATCAAAATAAATACTAAAGATGATATACTAGATCAAAGAGTACAACACACGAGTTCTAAGGATCAATATCAAAACGAAACTATCACATGAATTTGAGAACGAACAATCATGCGAAATAATAATAATTTCGAAACGAGAAACAAAACGAACAATTTAAATTTAATAAGAGAATCGCTGAAGGAGTATGGAATCAAATGTAAGTGAAACTTAATAACGGAATCGCTGAAGGAGTAGGGAAATTATATATAACTGTAAGGGAACCAACGTGCGCACATACAAGTATGATTAAATGTTATGCATAACATAGGGTACTTTAGGCTGATCACCTGTTGTACTTGTTTATTTTGGATTTTTAGTATAATAATGTTAATTCTAGTAAGAGTTTTTAGTCTATAGTGACTGCTAAGTGTTCGTTCTTCTTGAACTTCAAAATTCTTGAAATTTTAAATCTTATTGATATCTTTCAGTCTATAGCGATGTTTATTGAAAACTAATGATACTTCTTGTTATTCTCGAGCTATCATTTACTATTATACATTTGAGATTCGAACTTTATAATTGTTCACCCTTATGGCTATATTACTTGCTGAGCAAATTTGTTGCTCATCCTTGCTTTCCTTAAACATTTTCGTTAAGGAAGAACAGTGTGGACCCTCAGGCAAAGATAAGGGAAAGGGCAAAGCTACGGATTAGTTTTAGTCCTCTATGCTAGAATTATGATTAAGTTGTAATAGTAGTTAATTATGGTTTATATTTTAAGCTATGTTATGAATTTTATTATGTAATGACTTAGTAAAGGTTACGAGACTTTGGGACGTGAATATTTATATTAAATAAATGTAAATTATTCTATTATTCTGTTGCATGAGATTTTAGTATGCTATGAGAATTAGTACGTGATGCACCGAATTCGAGATACGAGTGGTCTAAATTTGGGGGCGTCACAATAATTGTAATAATAAGTTAAGTATGTTTAATTTAATCTATGGTGATAGAATAAATTAAATAGCTTAATATTTATTATTTAATATTTTGGAAGTATTAAATATAAATTAATAAGAGGAGTCTTATTATTATTATTATTACTATTATTATTATTTAATTCCTAAATGGGTTTAGGAATTAATTAATAAGATACTCTTTATCTTGCATATATTCATAATAAGATCAGGAGGCTAATTAATTAAAAGAGTTTAATTATTTTCAATAGGATTGGGAAGCCTAATTAATTAAAAGGTTTAATCAATTGATATGAAACCCTATTTCTAAAAAGTTTAAGAGGGTTGCCTACATCTATAAATAAGAATGTCTTATTATAGAACAAAGGAGACATTACACTATTCCAATAGTTGGGAGAGTATACACATTCTATAGAAATAGAATTATGGTTAGCCAAACACCTATCTTCTTAGTTCATCTTCTTCCTTAGTGGATCACCTCTAGATGCCAAATGCTTGGGTGGCTTGCATTAATCAAAGGAAAGGAACCAATCTCGTAGATTCAAATTGGAGGATAACTCATACCTGTGGAAGCTCGATCTACAAGGGTATATTTTACTCTTTTATAGATTGATAATCAAGTACAAGATATAATCATGGTTTATGGTTTGCAAGAAAATTTTAAAATCCTATTTTATTACGCTTCCACTTCATTTATATGTAATATGATTGCATGTGTGCGTTTCTGGCAAAATCAACAGCGGTATCAAAGCCTAATCTTGTGCTAATTATCAATCTTTGTGATTCCATATATGTATCATATGCGATTGGATATGATTTTGGGTAACAGAAAAATTTTCTGGTTCTGCGACTGGGCGCAGTTGCGCCGCGCCCCAGATTTGTTCTATTCGAAAAGGTAACACAGCTGCGCCGCGCTCCAGTTCTATCTGGGCACAGCTGCGCCAGTACCTGGACAGAAATTGAAATTTTAATTTTCCTTCAATTAAAATAAATGGTTTATTTAATCGATAAAATTTTAAAATAAAGGGTTTTATTTTATTTGAAATATGATTTCAAATTGCTATAAAATTAAAGGAGTGTAATTTGGATTTGGTTTTTGATTAAAATAAAAGAGTTTATTTTATTTCAAAATTAAATATTAGCAAAACTTTTGCCCATTAATTGATATTGATACATATACGGAATGGATTTATTATTCATGAGATGAATGTTTTTAGTGATGCATATGTATGATATGTATAATAATAAATGGGGTTGATTATGGACTATTGACCGATGTGATTGAATTTTATTTTAGTTGGATGCTTGAATGTATGAGTTTTATTAAATGGGGTCTGTGTACCTCGTCTTCTCTAATTTTTCTTGATGTAAAATTCTATCTCCCTCCTATGTACTTCCCCTTGACTGTTGATCAAGATTTCTATTTAAATTAAATAGTTTGTGTAATAGGAATAGTTAGAATTATCTTGAAGAGTTAGAAACTAAGGAGTGCGTGAAAACCCGTTTGTATGGAGCCCGGGTTTAAATGTAATAGTTATGTTTAAATTTAATTCTTACACTCTTAGGTTTGACCTTTTGGTTCACTTGGTGGCTCTAGTGAACCAAACTAGAATAAAAGTCTATAATCAATCCGGGTATAATATAGTATTCTATATGCATGCTTATACTATATATATATATATATATATATATATATATATATATATTATACAACATGTTTCGCATGTTAATTAATATGACGCGTATTTTATATATATGTGTGCATGCGCGCTAAACAAGATGAGACAATTAATAACAAACCCCTCAAAGAAATTATATTAAGTTGTAACGTTCAAAAATATTTGGAATATCGAACGTCACCTTTTAGCATGATAAAATAATAGAGGATTAAATATTTAATATGAGTTTGTTGTGCACACACAAGGCAAGTATTAAATATTTAAGATGTTATTTTATTACATTAAATGTTTATAAAGGAATTGAACATTACCGCTTTGTTGTGAACACACAAGGGTTGTAGTTTTCTCTTCACTTATATGGAGATGATGGGTCTAACTGAACTTAAATCATTTTAGTTCGGATGTGCACACACTTGACCATTTTGATCTAAGAGGCAAAATACAAGGAGTTACATAATGATGTAATTGACAAGAGTTGTCTACCTATTTACTTATATATAGTTTGTTGTGCACACACAAGGATATATACTTTTGAAATAAGATCCTTATTCTCAATAAGAAATCTTTAATTATATTTGTCGAACTATATATTATGAGGGTAATATAGTTTGAAGAAAATAGTGGGAGATATCAATTTAAAATAAAGACCTAATTTATTTTGGTAATTAATAAAATTAATGTTTGCTAAAAATGTTATTTTATTTCACATGCAGAATTTAAAATTTTCACACTCACTATCACTGCGTAGCATACTTGATGCTAACAAACTAACAGACCCGAATTACACGAACTGGTTAAGGAATCTGAGAATTGTTCTCACTGCAGAAAAGATTTTTAATGTCTTAAATTCGTCTATCCCTGCAAATGTTGCAGAAGAATCCTCTGAGGAAGAGATTGCTACTTTTAAGAAGTGGCAAGATGATGCATATGTGGCTCAATGCATCATGCTCACATCCATGAGTAACGAGCTTTAGCGTTAGTATGAAATTATGGATGCTCCTGGTATATTATTGCACCTCCAAAAGTTGTATGGTGTGCAAAGTAGGACTGCTAGATATGAGATATCTGACGAGCTCTTTCGATCTCGGATGACCGATGAAACTACTGTTGTGACTCTTGTCCTCAAGATAATCAATTTGATTGAATGTCTTAGACAGCTAGGGTTCATCTTGGATGGAGAGTTAAGTCAACATTTGATCTTTAGTCACTCACAGGTACCTTCTCAGAATTTGTTGTGAATTTCCACATGAATAAGTTAGATGTCCGCTTGCCAGGATTACTTACCATATTGAAAACTGCTAAAGGACACTTCCCATCCAAGAAGAAACAAGTCTTACTGTTGGATGATTCTTCCAAGAAAAGGAAGAGGTCCAAGGTATCTTCTGAAAAAAAGAAAACCAAGAAGGCTAAGGGCAGGACGAAAGTCAAGGATCAAAAGAAACCTGATCCAGCTAGCAAAGGAATGTGCTTCCATTGCAATGAGTTGGTCACTGGAAGAGGAACTGCAAGAAGTTTCTGGCAGAGAAGAAGCTTGGAAAAGCTTCGACTTCTAATCAAGGTTTGTTCATGATTTAAATTAATTTTTCTGAAAGTCAAACTTCTACTTGGGTATTGGATACAGGCTGTGGTTCTCATATATGTAACACTATGCAGGATTTGGTCATTAGTAGAAAGCTGAACAAGGATGAAGCCATCCTACGAGTGAAAAATGGAGCAAAGGTTGCTGCATTAGCTGTAGGGACTTATTGTTTAGCACCACCTACGGGCAAGTCCATTTATTTAAACAATTGTTATTTTGTTCCAACACTCATTACAAACATTATCTCAATTTTCTGTATTGGATATGGATGGTTTTGACATTATAATAAAGAATAACAGTTGTTCTATTTATAATAATAATGTTTTATATTGTGTTGGAAAATTGTTGAATGGACTTTACATACTTGGCTTACATGAAAATGTATTTCAAATTGAACAAACTAACAAACTGAAAATAGATGATTTTAATTATATCTTCATGTGGCACTGTAGACTTGGTCATATTAATGAAACAAGTTATCCAAGTTGCATAAAGATGGGCTCCTAGAGCTATCTGATTATTAATCATATCCAACTTGTGAATCTTGTCTCACGGGTAATGTGACGTCCCAAATTCGGGTCCCTAGAACCTCGGACCTAGTACGTTGCAGTACTTCATCTTCATACATATTCTATAAACTAATGCAAAATATATAAACATAAATTTTTTATTTCACATGACTCTATAACATTTCCCAAGGTCTATTAACCTTAATTGAATTCATACCTTTAATAACTTAAAAGGTATACAACATCATTTGCATCAGATAACTTAGTAGTTATAACTGCATAACAATCTATTCTTGAAACTTTGCCTTTGTCTTTGTCTTTCTTCGAGCCTTCGTTTTAATCTAAAATTTGTTATCATGATATAGCAAGGGTGAGCAACTACTTTTCTCAGAAAGTTTTAATACAACAAGGATATATCATGATTGAAAGAAAGAATAAGCTTTCAAGTTTTCAAAAATATAATAATTGT
This sequence comes from Panax stipuleanatus, assembly GCA_020205555.1. NCBI lineage: Eukaryota > Viridiplantae > Streptophyta > Magnoliopsida > Apiales > Araliaceae > Panax > Panax stipuleanatus. The sequence goes on from CM035120.1 coordinate 35,692,509, forward strand.
GAAAGAGCATGAATCATAATTTTAATAATTGAATGACTAAATCAATAATGTTTAATGTCAATAAGGACCATGAAAACCTTTAACTGAACCTCATGGTAATGAAGGTGATCAGCCTTTCATACCTGATGAACATATGCAACATGCATTAAGTGCGAATCAATAATCAATATATATGTGAATAAGCAACAATAATTATTCACTAACATACTTTGAAATAATAACTCAAGTTTGAGTTAAGGAAAACTTGCATGTACCGTTGATTACTGCTACGCAATCTAATTTAAATCTCTTTATTAAAAAGACCTATCAGTTATAAGATTGATCTTTCAATTAGCATAACATACTTTATCTCACAATACTATTACTTTATAAGTAAATTATCTAACATTTAACCACATAGTCAAATATTAAATAACTCATTAACACTATACGTATTCACAATTCTCAATTTAGTGTAGACACTCAAAATTTTGTTTTCCTGTTACTAACCATACAGGAGGGCAAAAACATCTTTTTCCACTATGGAGAACAACCCCGGAGGATTACGACATCAAACCAGAACCCCGGAGAAAGCCCCGGGAAATCATCAAGCCAACTTCAGAGATAACCCTAAAGACAAACAAAAGTCGGCAGCAATCGAATCCCAGAGATAACCCCAAGAAAGACAGTTGTAGCCACGTCAAGCCCCGGCAACAACCCCAGGAGGTACAATCAACCTTCGGAGATAGTCCCAAAGCATCAAATCATCCCCAGAGACAACCCTGAGAGACCAAGTTAACCTCGGAGATAATCCTGAGAAAGAACAGAGTCGGCTGGGATCAAAACCTCGGGTCTTTAAATAAGACCCCCCACCCTTGGCAAAAAAATTGAAAAAAGCTCTGAAACTTCGCCCATTTCGACTCCTAGCCCGACTTCTAGTACTCCAAACGTAGATTTTATTCTTCCAATACGTTTGCATACGTATATTCTACAACATACCAAAAATTAACCGGTGGAAACGTCCATTCAAAGCCCTTCGAGTGGCAAAGAGCCCGTGGAGCAGTCTATTGTAAGTATTTTTAATATCAGAAAGTTTCTACTACTTCATTACATATATGTGAACGTGCATATGAAATCTTAACTTCTGGTTTTGCCCGAAACTCAGCTCCATGGCCTTTCTAGCTTACATTTTAGTATATATATACGTTTTCCTTTATTTGCACAGCCTGGATTGTTAATCTGTGGTTTTCTACTGCTTATATATATATATATTGTTATATATATATTTGATACTATTTCGTTCGGCCTAGATCGTTGATTCGTGGCCTTTTTTAGCTTTATTATATATAACTGATTATATATATACTAACTTTTAATTCAGTCAGGCCTGGATTGTTAGTTCGTGGCCCTTTTACTACTTCTATATATATAACTATATATATATAATTTTTCTGACTTCATTTGGCATGGATTGCAAATTCGTGGCCTTTTTACAGCTTTTATGTAAATATATATATATATATATTTCAGTCGAGCCTGGATTGCAAATTCGTAGCTCTTTATAGCTTTTATAAATATAGATATATTTACATTTCAGTTGAGCCAGGATTGCAAATTTGTGGCTCTTTACTTCTTTTATATATATATATATATATATATATATATATATATATATATATATTTTTATATTTCTTCATTGGGCTTGGATTGCAAATTCGTGGCCCTTTACCGCTTTTATATATATATGCTTTACTCAATGTGATTAAATATTTGCTTTTAATATTCATTTGATATGAATCTGCGCTGATGTAAATATGGCAGACTAGATTTATCTAAATATAGCATTTTCTAACTTTCAAACGGTTCAAAATTGGTCAAACAGGAATCGGGAAACTAGAATGGCTAAGATTAATTTAAATCTAGTATTTTTCTAGCTTGGTACATATAAAGCGACTACGTGACCCTAGATCCATATTTAGCGGAAATGAGAAGTTGTGGCTACCTGCACGCAAGGATTTAACTGACAAATCCTTCGTTTTGCGATGTCTAGAGTACAGTTTGCATTTTCTGTAAATATTTGTGTTGTGCAGATTTTCTTAGCTTGTTTCTATAAGCCTAGGAATCGTGGGATTGATAATCAAACTGATCTAAATCTGATTCCCACGTTGGACAACTCCACATTGTAAACATATCCTGCCAGTTTTTCTCTAAAATGTGCAGCCGAGGGACCTTAAAACGGTTATCCAGATTTAAGGTTTCAAACATAGTAAAATATGATTTGTAGTTCTAAAGTCACTTTGATGGCTATCATGCTCATAAGAAGACCAGCACTGGTAAATACATTCTGTGGTCGAGGATGCTTCGCAGCCCGATAATCAACATCCAAATCGATCCAAAGGCTGAACAGGATTAAAAAAAGGAAGTATCAATAGGCTTTAATTCCTATGCAAGCGAAAGGGTTTGAAATTTTTCTTTTCACAAAAACATCATTTTCTTATCTTGTCTAAAAAGTGACTTTCCAAAAATAAATCAAACCCTTCATATATAGGTCCAACGAAGCAAGGCACTACTTTCAAATCAAACAAACGTAGGCTCAATTACTTTCAGCACACACACACACATTGCAAATAAAAAAGAAAAATATTGAAAAATGCGGTAGTGTTTCACGGAAATCGGGGGGGTGCCTAACACATTCCCCCCGCTTAACCAAGCCCCCGAACTTTAAGAATCTCAGTTTCAAGGCCAAGATTTGACAGCGTCTAGTAAGTGGGCCTACTTGCAAAAATCAAACAAAACTCGATTGAGTTGGTACAACCATTTCAAATATACCAACTGGCGACTCTGTAACCTTACAAATCTTCGACATGATACATGTTGGCCTTTTCCTAAAAAACTTCACCCTTCATAAAACAGATAAGATAAACAATGGTAGAAAACAACAAATTTAAGAAGAGAAAGATCTGTTCACAAAGTTTTTTCTCGACATCGACAGGTGTCGACTCCGCATTCAAATCTTTCCAAAATTTCCCTTTTCAATCTGCGTGTGCATGGATGACTGTGTTTTACATTGAATGGATGTGAATAAATGCTTTACTGCTTTATGTTAGTGCTTCGTACAAATGTCATCATTTCATACGGTAAGACACGATGTAGCTGAATGTATGTTGTGTGATTCCTCCACTAGGAGGCGAACTCGTCGGTGTTTGATTAATGGACTCAAAGGAGACTAATCCTGCGAGGCTCAGAAAAGGCACCACTCAGATATGCTTCAATTGAAAGATCGAATTAATTTCCCCTCAAGTAGATTGCGATGATCTGGGGACCTTCATGCAGACAATCCGCGAGAGTAGCCTAAGATAGGCCAGCCTCTGATTAACCAAATCCAAAGGGAAGCCTCTTCATGCCTTCCTCTTTTAATTCAATGTCAATTTCAAATTAAATAAATGTAAATATATATTTCATTGTGAAACCTGTCATACTATCCTATCATCCAAACCACTGACCCCTGTTTTGCAGGAAGATAAAAAGCCCTAAAACTGACACATTACATAGCATACCTACTGTTAATGCTTATCAAGACTAAACTATCTACTCGTCTCGTAGGTAAAAGTAGTCCCATTACTATATCTAAGAAAGCACAAAGCCTATCCACCAGAATGGCGGAAAGTGCCCAATATGAATCAGGTTTCGTATCTCGAAAAGAGTTTGAGGGACTTAAGAATCAAATAACAAAGTTAGCTATCCTTCTAAAAGAACAAAGATATAGAACTCATGGCCAGGCAATGCCCAACCAAACAGAGTTCTCCTCACAGGGTGGCAATCAAAGTGCTAACAAAAAAGGGAAAATACATATCCCTTAACCTCGATCTAGTGAAAGAACCAACAAAACCCCTGAAATCACAAATCTCAGGGAAGATCGAGAAACCAGCGATATCCGAAGAAAAGTCCAAAAAATGGAAGAAACCATCAAGGCAATTAAAGGGACTGGAAACCTTGGAAGTGTCACCTATTCAGATCTCTGCATATTCCTAGGGGCTAGATATCCTGACAAATTCCAAGTCCCAGAGTTTGAAAACTACAATGGGGTAGGCGATCCCTATACGCACTTGAAAGCATACATTGGCGATATAGGGTCTTATGCTGAAGATGAAAGCCTCAGAATGCAGATTTTCCAAAAGAGTCTCATTGGAGAGGCTAGGACATGGTATACCCGACTTGACAATGCCAAAATCTATAGCTGGGAAGTGCTAGCTCATGCCTTCCTAAATTAATACAGCTTCCAGTCTTAGATGGCTCCGGATCGATATAAAGTGACCAAGGTCAAAAAGCAAATCAACGAGTCTTTTTATAAGTATGCCCAAAGATGGAGACGTCTGGCAGCACAGGTCAGCCAAGAGGCGCCATACTATGAAAGGATCCTAGCTGGAATAGGAAAGCCATTCTCAGAGATGATCATACACGGCAAAATGGTAGAGATGAGCCTGAAAGCAGGCAAGATTAAAGATCTAACTACCTTGGAAGCAGTCGTCGAGCATATACAGTCTGGCAATTATGCGAACGATCCCAAGAGGGTACCCAATAAAAGAGATGAAGATATATCCCTCATTGTATAGGGGCAGGCTTGGAGACCCAACCATAGTCCCCCAATTTGGAAGAGGGAAGACAATCTGTCATTACAACAACCAACTGCATTCAACCAATGTCTGGATAGAAAGAGAGAATTTGAAAGAATAGAAAATCGGGTGTTCACTCCACTGGCCGATTCTATGAAAAATATATTGGAGTTATTAATTAAGCAGAAGAAAATAACCGAATTGGTTACACCTCTAGATCCCAAAAGCAAAAGATACAATTTGAGCCAGAGATGTGCTTATCACTCTGGGTCTCCGGGACACGATACATAAGATTGTTGGTCATTAAAGCATAAAATCCAAAATCTGATCGAAAGCGACGAAGTTGTGGCCCAACAACCTGACCATCCAAATGTCAACACCAACCTTCTATTACAACATGATATGGAGAAAGTGAACATGATTGGGTCAAGAAGCGTTAAAATATGTCCCAATCGTAAATACATATGAAGGATGGAAGAATACCCCCAAAGAAATAGAACAAATGTCCTAGAGGTGAAAAATTCAGAGGAAGTTATGATAGTGATGCAAAAATTGGATGCGATTCAGCATCAAGTAACTCTGTTAGCTAATCTGATAGTGCGCCAACATCAGGATACAAGGCAACTTTTCACTCAACTATCAGAAAGCCAAGAGAAAAAATAAGGTTATTCAAAATGTAAGCCTATCTCCCTCCAAGATCAGCTAGCTAAATGAAGAATATCAAAGCATGCTGAATAAACGAGAAAGGAGGAATGATAAAATTACTAGAAGATCTTGCCAAAGGAAAAATCGTCCGGAGTAATGCGAATCCCCAAATAAGAAATATCAAGTAACATTCCAAACACTGGCAAACCCTCAAAATCCTACGGCACAGAGAGTCGAGGAGATTAGACAGAGAAGGGTATTCACGCCATTGGGGGACTCATTGGAAAAATGTATTAGCACTGTTGGTTGCGCACAGAAAGATTACTGAGTTGCTGCCTCCTACAAGTCCCAAGATGAAAAGTTATGATTCCACCAAGATATGTCTCTACCATTCTAACTCACCTGGACATGCAACTGAGGAATGTTGGTCTCTAAAACACAAAATCCAGGATCTCATTGAAAATGGAGAATTGAAGATAGAAGTCCCCATGACTAGAAAAGGCAAAAGAGAAATAAAGAGCTTAAGATGTCCACTCGAAACAGACAGTTCAAAGAAGGTGACGGCTATGAGCACCAATCCTGGCAGAACACGTGGACTGATCCTAATGCTGGGAGTGAAAGAGGATAAAAGAGAGTCCCCCAAGGAAATTCATCCGCCACCATCAAATATCTTGTTGCTTAAAGCCAACAACCACATTCCTAATTTTACCCTCCTGGATGATGAGGAGGAAATACTGATCCTTCCCAGTATGGAAAAAGCCAAAAAGGAAAGTTTCTTTTGAGAAATATAACGACAGTTCGAGAGTGATGTCATAGTGAAATCCTCTCAATCCCATGAAAAAAGATAAAGGATTAGATGAAGGAAAAAGTGATGAAGATGTCAGGGAAGCCAACCCATTGAGGAATCTAGAGTTCATCCCTTTTTGCAATGAGTTCAGTGTGAGCCTCCTTAAGGGATATGCTTATTTTGGAGGCGATCAAGTTATGGTCGTGATTGAAGATATTCAGAACCAGGAGGTAGCCTCTATCACGAGCCTTAAAGGTAACATAACTATAGACAACTGGACTATCAGGCCTCAGCTAGCCAAGAAGACGTAGATCCAAAAGAAAGTTGCGAGTTCTAGGAGATGTTGGGACGTTATCACTTTCTTAGCGTTATGTCTTTTATGTTCCATGCATGTAGATATTGAAGAATCAAAAAATCAAAAGATTAAAAAACTAAAAAATCAAAAAATCAAAAGAAATTAAAAAAATCGAACCTTTCAGGCTAAGCTTGAACTACGAAAGACCCAATCTCCCTCAACCACGGGAGTACGTAGGCAACCATCTATGGTGCAGTCAAACCAAACAGAAAATCCAAAAACTCCTCAAATCAAGTTCAAACCCAAATAAACATTTTTCAACTGTTCATGCCAAGCCTGAACTACATAAGACCTGATCTGCCCCAACCACGGGAGTACGTAGGCAACCATCTCTGGTGCGGTCTAACCCTCAAAAGAAACATCCAAAATTTTAACACCAAACATAAACCCAAATATAAGTCTCAAAACACCAAATCAAACCTGAAAAGTCTACATCCAAGAAAGGCACTCAAGATCGATGACCCATGTTGAGAGGAACCAACGACACCTCAATGTTGTTCCATCAAATCTGGAACAAGTCTCAAAAGGAAGAAGTAGCGATGCATTAATACATCCAGTCCTAGTGATGAAATAGCATACATCCAAATATACAAACCTTCAGCAACTCATCACTCCTTAAGTGCGAGAATACTTGATGTCTTTCGACCTACAGAAGATTAGGGGCGATAGTCGTGGCAAAGTCGATCTCATACCCGTCGACTTGTTCCCTGAGCAAAAGGCCACAGATTAAACCTCATAGATCAAACCAAATCTAGTGGAAGCCATCACATCACCAACCAAGCTGAGCTCTTAGGTCCAATTCATTGGGTTCTAAACACATCTCGATATCAATCATCAAAGTTGGAATAACAAACACATCGATATATCAAGCATGATCATCAGCAAAGGCCTTCAAAGAGATGATATCCTCAATCTGAAACTTTCATCAAATTAGAAGAAGAAAATCATCAAAGACAATTGCGCTTATAAGTTAAAACAAGGATTGGGGCAAATTAAATGTCAAAAATCCACTACCGGTTCACCATGTGGGTCATGAGGAAAAAGGCTCTTGCGATCTCAGCACCTTACCAGTCCATCGGTCAAACATACAACAAAGTAATTAACCCATATGACAAGCAAGGCTGGGGCAATTTTAGAATCAATGACAACTCGATATTGGGACCCTTACAACAAGATTGGGGCAATTTCTAAAACAGCAACAACTCAACACTGGGGCATTTGTCGGCCATCCTAAAAGGGAGAATGTGCCAACTAATACCATCAGCATGGTCTGTCATCATCAAAGCTTCCATTATTGGCGATTCGATATGATCAATAGGTCTTTTCCAATTAAAATTTTCTTAGAATATTGCGATCCATTGATAAGGTACGACTCTTTTCATCTCTTTAAGTGCTTTCAATTTCTAGTTACATGCTATGGGCAATGGTATACATGTTAAGTATAGATAAATCTTGCATTAGAATCTCAGGAAAATGTTTTAAAAAGATAAGATTATTGCTTAACTTGTTATGAATTCGATTAATTCTGATAAGCGAACGTGGAGCAAGAATCACGGGAATGATTAGAGAATTAAGACAATTCAACCTTTTGATTAGGCATGACATCCTAGTTTAAAGCGCTTTTTGGAACAAACTTGACCTCATATGCATGTCTGCACTTTGCGATCGCCCTAACTCTTAGTTGTGGGGTATGAAACTATGGCGACAGGGATGACAATTAGTATCCAGTCTAATGTCTCGAATCGTGGCCTGGGTTACTCGAGTTATTAAGCCTGAGGGGTGTCTTTACACCTGGTGCCCTAAAGCTATCTGGTTTCGGAGTCACCGGCCTAACGCTCGTTATATGGGTAACTCAATACCGAAGAAAATGAGCATTACATGAAGAAGAAGGCAAAACCTGAGCAGATCCGAATCGTGGCCTAGGTTGCTCGAGTAATTAAGTTAGAGGAGTGTCTTTACACCTGGTGCCCTAAAGCCATCTAGTTTGGGAGTCACCGGCCCAACACTCGCTACACGGGTAATTTAGAGCCTAACAAAATGAATCTTGTACAAGCTCAGGCGAGGATCAAATAGAGTAAACTTCCTGACTTGTCTCAAAGTGTGACCTTTGTTACTCTAGCTAGTAAACCCGAAGGGGTGTTTTAACACCTAGTGCCCTAAAGTCGTTTGGTTTAGGAGTCATTTGTCCAAAACTCGTTACGTGAGTAACCTTGAATAACCTAAGAAAACGAGACAAAGTTAATCGAGGAAAGCAAAAAAAAATTGCAAGATCAAAATAAGATCATCTAAAGTCATAGAAGAGAAACCCCTGCTAAGGGTCGCGTCACTCATATTGCACGTGTCATATGATGTTTAATTTTGTGAGGATCGATGTTTAGAGCAAAGATGAGGTGTGTAGACACTCAAAATTTTCTTCAGTTCTGTTGTAGACAATTGAGATTTTTGTGTTCCCGTTACTAACCCTGCAAGAGGACAAAACAGTCAGATCATCCCCGGTGTTAACCCGAGAAGTACAGGTCATCCCTGGTCTCAACCCGAGAGGTACAGGTCATCCCCGGTCTCAACCCGGGAGGTACAGGTCAGCCCCGGTCTCAACCTGATAGGTACAGATCAGCCCCAATCTCAACTCGGGAGGTACAGGTTAGCCCTGGTCTCAACTCGAGAGGTATAGCTCAGCCCCCGGTCTTAACCCGAGAGGGACAGGTCATCCCCAGGTCTCAACCCAGGAGGTACAGGTCATCTTAGGTCTCAACCTAGAAAGTACAGGTCAACCCCGGTCTCAATTCGGGAGGTACAGGTCAGCCTCGGTCTCAACTTGGGAGGTACAGGTCAGCCTCGGTCACATCCCGAGAGGTACAGGTCATCCCCAATTTCAACTTGGGAAGTACAGGTCATCCTCGATCTCAACATGGGAGGTATAGGTTATCCCCGGTCTTAACCCGGGAGGTACAGGTCAACCCCGATCTCAACCCGGGAAGTACAGGTCATCCCTGGTCTCAACCCGTGAGGTCAGGTCTAGCTCCGGTCACAACTCAGGAGGCCAACTCAACTTCGGAGATAACACCAAAGCCTCACATCACCTCATGGATAAACCTGGAAGAACATAGTCAGCCTCGGAGACAACCATGAGGACAACAGAATTGGCTGGGATCCCAACCTCGGAGACAACCCTGAGAAATCAGTCGAAGGCTATGCCTGCACTGAAGGTAACCCCGGGAGGGCCAAAATGGTCATTTTACCAACCTAAAATTGATTCGGTAAAACTCAAGCCGAATTGATGCCACCAAGATCAGAAAGAACCATAACAATAATCTCGAGTAGAAACAGCGCAAGACAGCTCAATGGATAAACTGTGATGAATCAAAAACCTAGTTATGAACCCATCTTCTCGGACTTGAAAAAGGTTTACTCCCATATCATTGCGACAGTCTCGGCGAGGGCTTTCTGGAAAGGTATAGCAAGCCTCAAACGGACGCTCCTATCAAAGTTAGAAAGTTTTGAATTTGACTTTACATTGCTCGAAGTACACGTACTTTGATGCAATGAGACCTGCCACATGTGCCCTGCCACGTGGAGCCGCAGGTAGACCCACAGCTGCTGCGGGTAGGCCCGTTTTCATCGGGTCTATAAATAAAGGTGCACCCCCATCTCATTTCATAATTCAAAAACGCTCTGAACCTCTCGCGTTTCATTTCTCAGCCATACTCTTGTACTCCAAACCCAAATTTTATTATTCTAACACGTAGATATACTCATATATTACCACATATCATAAATTAACTGGTACAAACGGACGTTTGAAGCCTACGATTTGGTAAGAAGACCGTGTAGCAGTCCATTGTGAGTATTTTTTACAATCAGAAAGTTACTACTACTTCATTGCACATTTATACACTTGCACGTTAAGTTTCGTTTTCTGATTATGCTCGGAACTCAGTTTCGTGGCCGGTTTGCTTACATTTTTGTACATTTTATTACATAAACACGTTTTTTGGCATTTCCACAGCTCGGATCGTCGATCTGTCGCTTTTAACAACTTTCATATATATATATATATATATACACACACACATACGTTTATAGCAACTTCGCCGAACTAGGTTATCTTTCCAATCTGGGTTTGGCTTTTTTATGTATATATTTAATTGTATATATACTAACTTTTCAATTCTGTCAAGCACGGATGTCAAATCCGTGGTAGCTACTACTTTTATATATATAACTATATATATATATAGATATATATTTCTGATTTCGTTTGGCCTGGATTTCTATTTCGTGGCCTTTTTATTGATTTAATATAAATATACTAACTGTATATATTAACTTTTTATAATCCAGTTTAGCCTGGATCATTCTGTTGCATTTTTACTACTTTTATAAATATATATATATATATATATATAAACATTTTTGTCCGGACAAAGGATAAAATGTCCGCCGCCCTTTACAGCATTTCTATATATATATTTATATTATGTCCAGCCTGGATTACTTCGTGGCTTTTTACAGCTTTTATAAATATATATATATTTCCATTCTAGTCTGGGCACAGGAGTGAAAACCCATCGCCCTTTACCGCTTTTATATATATATATATATATATATATATATATATATATATATATTTCCATTCTATCCAGCCTGTATTACTCCGTGGCTTTTATAAACAAATATATATATATACCTTCTAGTCCGGGCATCAGAGTGAAAACCCATTGCCCTTTACAGTTTTCGTATATATATAATTATATATATATTCTTTACTCATTGTTATTAAATTAATGCTTTAAATATTCATTTGATATGATTCGGCATTAACATCTCTTTGGGCGAACTAGATTTCTTTAAATCTCGCCAACTCTAGCTTTCAAACGGTTCAAAATAGGTCCAAACATAACTGGGAAGCTATAATGGCTGAGATTTACTTAAATCTACCAATTTTTCTAGTTTCATTTCTGAAAGCAACCTCGTAGCCCTTAGATCGCTATCTAGTGGGAACGAGACGCTTAAGCTATGCGCGAGCCATGATTTACTGATGAATCCTTAGTTCTGGCGACATCTGGATGTAAATACACATTTTCTGTAGATATTTGAGCCTAGGCAGGTTTTATTGGCTTCACTCTGTGAGCCAAGGAATCGTGGAATTAATTATCAAACTGATCTGAATCTAATTCCCACGATGGACAAACTCCACTTTACAAATGTACTCCGCTAGTTTTTCTGTAAAATGTACATCCAAAAGACCTTAAAACGGTTATCCGGGTTTAAGGTCTCAACATAGTGAAAATATGGTTTTTCCTGTCAGAGTCACTCAGATGGCTGTCATACTCATGAGAAGACCGACATTTGTATATTTCTTGTGGTCGAGGATGCTTCGTAGCCCGACAGTCACCATTCAAATTGAGCCAAAATGCTGAAAAGATAAAAAATGGAAGTATCCATATGCTTCAATTCCTACGTGAGCGTAAGGGTTTGAAAACCTGCTTTCAAAACATCATTTTAATAATCTTGTCAAAAAAAGAGACTTTTGCAAATCAAATCAAACCCTTCGTATGTAGGTTCAATGAAGCACGTCCATACTTTCAAATCAATCAAATATAAGCCCAATTTCTTTTAGTATTCACACACACACACATTGCAGATTTAAAAGGTAAATATTGAAAAGATGCGATACCGTGTTTAAACGGGAGTTATGGGGTGCCTAACACCTTCCCCACACTTAACCAAGCCCCCGAACTTAGAACTTCGGTTTCAAAGATTTAGTTTCGACAGTGTCCAGCAATTGGGCCTCTTTCAAACAAAACTCGTTTGAGTTGGTACAACCATTTTAAATCTACCAACTGGCGACTCTGTAAAATGTTAAAATCATTGACATGATACATGTTGGCCTTTTCCTAAAAAAACCTCTTCAAAGCCTTTTTTCACAAAAAAAAGATAAAATAAGGGTAGACAAAACTTAGGAAGAGAAAAAGATTCGGGTCCAACTCAACTCGTATTTTTTTCCCGACGTCGACAGGTGGCGACTCCGCTGGGGACAGTAGAGGGCTTTGGCCGCGTTCAAATCTTTTCAACATTTCCCTTTGATATCTGCGTATGAGTGAATGCTGGGTTTCTTTACATTGAATGAATGCGTGAATGCTGCATCTTTACATTGAATGAATGTGAATGAATGCTTTCCTGCTTTATATTAGTGCTTCGCACCAATGTCGTCATATGCATACGATGAGATGCGATGTATGTGAATGTATATTGTATGATTCCTCCACTAGGAGGAAAACACGTCGGTGATAGAGTAATGTCTTAGAGGACGGCTAAGTCTTCGGGGCTCATGAAAAAGCACCACTCAGATCCAATCCAATTGGAAGATCGGATTAATTTCCCCTCTAAAAGATTGCGATGATCTGGGGACCTTCATGCCAAAAAATGGCGAGAGTATCCTAAGATAGGTCAGCCTCTGATTAACCAAATCCGAAGGGAAACTTCTTCATGCCTTCCTCTTTCAATTCAATGTCAAGTTTTCAATTCCAATGTAAATGTCATAATGTACATTCCATGTCTTGTATATCCTGTCATCAAAACAACTGACCTCTGTTTTGCAGGATAAGATTAAAAAACTTTAAAAACACATCATGGCATGCATCCTATCCATACCTACCTCAGGAAATTGACACGCATACGCTTGTTGTAGGTGAAAAATTGGTCCTGTCACTAAAGCTAAGTCTAAGAAAGAACTAAGTCCATCTTCGGACATAGCTTCCAGTGCTCAGCCAGAATCCACCCATGTCTCTAGGGAAGAGTTTGAAGGACTGAAGAACCAGATAGTCGAATTGGCCACTTTCTTGAGAGAACAAAATATAGCTCTTAAAGGGAAACAAGCACAGGGTCATACAGAACCAGGAACACCCGGTGATAGTCAAGAGACCGGGGAGAAGGACACTCAGATTCTTGAATCACAGAACCAGGATACTACCAACAAAATCCCTGATATAACCATCTTTAACAAAGAGCAGGAAGCTGGTGACATTCTAAAGAAAGTCCAACAGATGGAAGAAACCATCCGGTCCATCAAAGGGACTGGGGCATTTGGCAGTGTTAATTATTCAAACATATGTATTTTCCCTAGGGCTCGTTATCCCAAAAAATTTTAAGTCCCTGATTTTGAGAAATACGATGGATTGGGAGAACCCTACACTTACTTAAAGGTGTTCATTGGAGAGTTTGGATCCTATGCAGAGGACGAGAAACTCCGAATGCAGTTATTCCAGAAAAGTCTAACCAGAGAGGCTAGAGCCTGGCATGCCAGTCTGGACAACTCTAAAATTCACAACTGGGAAGAGCTGGCACATGCCTTCCTTAATCAATACAGTTTCCAGTCTCAACTGGCTCCAGATAGATATCAAATACCCAAAATCAAGAAATAAAACACTGAGTCATTCAGAGAATATGCTCAACGCTAGAGACGAATGGCGGCACAAGTCACTCCACCTATAACTGAGTCTGAGATAGTCATGACCTTCATCGACATTCAAGAAGCCCCGTATTATGAAAGGGTCCTAGCAGGCATAGGAAAGCCATTCTCGAAAATGATCAAACACGGCGAAATTGCAGAAATGGGGCTCAAATCTGGGAAGATAAAAGATCTGACCGCCTTAGAAGCTGTTGCCAAGTATATTCAATCCAGGAGTTTTGGGAATAATCCCCAGAGGACACATAAGAAGAAAGACGAAGAAGTGTCCTTAGTATTGCAAGGACAGAATCAAAGAAGCGAGTCAAGCAGTATGCCCATTCAAAGGAGGAACTATTCCCCTTTTCAAGCTTCAGCCCAACCTTCAAACCCTCCATTTCTGAAAAATTTGGAGGCCAGACATTGAAGAACGTTTACCCCTTTAGGGGATTCACTTGAGAATGTGCTAAAACTGTTGACGGCACAGAAAAAGATTGTGCAACTCCTTCTACCAACCAATACTAGTGGACAAAATTTCGACCCAAGTAAAAATTGTGCCTACCATTCCGGATCTCCGGGCCATGATACACAAAATTGCTAGTCTCTCAAGCACAAAATCCAGGACTTGATAGACAATGGAGAGATCGTAGTGACCAAACCTGAGCAATCGAACATACAAGATAATCCCCTCGCTCATCACAAAGAGGAGGGCGTCAACATGATTAGCAAGCAAAATGTAGAAGGATCCAAATACCTCTGATACGTCGGAGAAATAACTCAATCCAGCAACAATAGCCAAACAGTTTGGAGGTATCAGAAAGGCGGTTCCTGATTGAACAGGAAATCAAATCTATCAAGGGACAGATTGGACAGCTGGCGGATCTGGTCGTATATCAGCATCAGGTGACCAGGCAGCTAGTAAACCAGTCTAACCAGTCTAAAGAAAGTCCTCCTACACCAAAGATCATCCACATTGCTATGAGGGATCACTACCGATTTCATAAGCATGAACCCTGGGCCAATAAGGTGGCCAAGGAGGAGAAGTTTCAAGCAGATAGGGAATTCTCCTTCCAGAGGAATTTCACCAATCTGAACCAGCCGATGAAGGAGATCCTCCAAATGTTAATCAATGAGGGAATGGTTACAGATCTGTTACCCCCGGTAAACCCTCGATACAAAAAATTCAAGCCTGATAGGATCTGTCAATATCACTCCAATGCACCTGGTCATGATATTGAGGATTGCTGGGGACTTCGTCACCTGATTCAGAATCTTATTGAAAGCGGGGAACAAATAAGAGGGAATCAGGATTATGGCCTCCCAGATGAAGAAACTCTCTTTATTCCCACAGCATGGAGTCAGAATATAGTGGCTGTTATTTCCTATGTTAAGGAGCCAGCCCGCACACCACTAATAATAACAGGGAAAGGGGTCCAAGAAATACAAAATCCTATAAAATTGGCGGCGCCCGAACCTTTTATATTACTATTCAGACCCCAGTATCCAGTGATAAGTCTGAAGAGAGTCCTATGGAACTACGGGAATGATAAAGGTTCCACCTCAAATAATATTTTCATTGTACCAAAGGAGAATCCATTATACCTGCCTCAGTAGGTGATCAAATCAGCCATCAAGGCCAAAGGAAAGGTGGCTGAAGAGAAAATCAAAGAGTTCCTCAGTAAAATGGGACACAATGAAATCAAAGTGGTGCAAAGTCTTAAAGATGCACCCAAGAAGATGTCCATCATAGATCTGGTCTTATCACGGGGGATCATCGCAACATTCTGGTGAAAGTACTAGAGGAGGCCCACCTGCCAAAGACAATGAATGCCAAGAAATTCCATCACGTGATAGAACACATCTTTAACAGCAATGTGATATCTTTCACTGACGATGATATACCCGCAGAAGGGACGGGTCATTGTAAGTCTCTGCACATAGCGGTGATGTCATCAGGGTATGTGATCGGGGGTGTGTTAATAGACGGAGGATCGTCCTTGAACATCTATCCCTACGACACCTTGGAGAGAATGAAGATCAATTCAAACCGGATCAGAACCAGTCACGTGGTCATCTGGGCTTTCGATGGGTCTCACCGAGAAGCCGTTGGAGAAATTGAGCTGCCACTTGAGATTAGTCCACATACCTTTTGTGTATCCTTCCAATTTCTTAACATCACCACCGGATACAACTTATTGCTGCGAAGGCCATGGACGCACATGGCAGGAGCTGTTCCATCCACCCTCCATCAACAACTCAAGTACATTATCAATGGCAACTTAATCAAGGTGAATGCCAAACCAGAATACCCTGCCTGCATATAGGGAGACTTGCCAATGATAAGCTTGGATGCAGGGGTTGAACCTGCAAGTTTTCAAGCCTTGGAGGTGAGCAATACTCAATACCTACTAATTGGGGCACCAGCTCTAAAGTCTAAAGTCTCCCCCAAAGTAATGACAATGGGCTAGGAGATGGTATCTTTGGGTTTCCGCCCTGGAGAAGGGTTAGGAAAGAATCAGCAATGTATCCGGAGTCCCGTACACATCTCGAGTCAGTCGGGGAAAGCCGAATTGGTCTATTCATCCGGGTCAAACAACCGGAACCCACACAAGCATCCTAAGGTTCATGCTTCCACCATACTATTGCCAAATCTCACTGATGCTGGATTTGTGAAGCCAATGGGGAAGATCCCTACTGTGGTATCAGCCATACTGTTTCCTCCAATCATACCGATATGTGAGAGAAAGACCCCAAAGCCTGAGGGGGATAGCATAAAAAAAGAGAAAAAAGTTCTTATACGAAGGACGAGACCCATTTGCTAACATGCGTGTTCTCATACACTACGAGGGTATGAACGATGATCTCCCCCACAGTGATGAAGAAGATCAGATCTAAATTCCTCACATCAAGAAAGAGAAGGGGTAGTTCAAAGAAAAACCCCGGCTCTGATCTAAAAGATGTCTTAATCATCATCAGAGAGGAGATAGACGACCACAAATCTGGTATCCTACCGATTCATAAGGATCTGACCCTAGACAACTGAAGCAGCATCCCTTGCCTCATTCAAAAAGGGTAAAAAGGCAGAGAGTCTGTCTACCCTGTAACATAGTTTCATTTACTGCTTATTGTATTGCACAGCTATAGCAGTAACTTTTGTCATGCTTTGCAAAATGCTTTGTATGTTTAAATAGTTATTAAAGCGAAAGCATTTTGTTTTCAGGGCTCCAAGATTGGATTTGTTTGTCCCTACTAACGAGATGCCAACCTGTCACAGTGACTACAACTTTGATGTAGAACTAAACTTCGACTTAATGGATATTGATCAAGAGGAGGAAGATGACTATGAGGTGCCCAAGGAAATCAAAGAATGGGTCGAAGACAAACCTAAATTGAGCCTTGAACAAACCACCACTGTCAATATCGGAACCTCAAAAAACCACAAAGAAATCTAGATAGGTATAGACCTCACACAAGATCAAAAAGCCGACCTGATCGAACTCCTCACACAGTTCTAGGATGTGTTTGCATGGTCACATGAAGACATAATTGGCTTGTCTACTGATATTGTCATCCATCGAATGCCCATCAAAGATGGATTCACGCCAGTTAAATAAAAGCTCAGGCGATTAAAACCTGAATGGAGAAATAAAGTTAAAGAAGAAGTTGTTAAACAATTCAAAGTCGGCATCATCATGGTATCAACATACCTAGAGTGGCTGTCAAACATAGTTCATGTGCCTAAGCCCGGAGGGAAGGTAAGAGTATGCGTGGATTATAGGGATTTGAACAAAGCCTGCCTAAAGGACAATTTCCTGAAACTTTTCATCCACATCTTGATAGACAACACGGCGTAGTATGGCATGTATTCTTTCATGGATTGCTCTGCTAGTTACCATCAAATCAGCTTTCATCACTCTCTGAGGAACCTTCTGTTACAGACGTTTATCCTCTGGCCTCATCACTGCTGGGGCCACATATCAGCAAGCCAATGTTGGCCCTATTTCATGATATGATGCATAAGGAGATAGAGGTCTATGTGGATGACATCATAGTCAAATCTCGAAAGGAAGACGATCACATTGACCATCTCAGGAAGTTGTTCATTAGGTTGTGTAAGTACAACCTCAAGCTGAATCCAGCCAAATGTGCTTTTAGCAACAAATCGGGCAAGTTGTTGGGCTTTATGGTGAGTAATAGAGGCATTGAGTCGGATCCTGCCAAGATTAAAGCCATTACTGAGATGTCAGTACCTCAAATAGAGAAAGAGATACGCGGGTTTCTTGGGAGAATTAATTTTATAATCAGGTTCATTTCCCAGCTCACAACAACTTGTGATCCAATTTTCAAGCTACTAAGGAAGAATTCCTCCATGAAATGGAATGAGGATTGTCAAAAAGCCTTCCTTGCCATCAAGAAGCAGCTGATCGAAGAGCCTGTCTTATTACCCCTGAGGAATAGAGTTCCCATATTCATGTACCTGTCTATCAATGCTTACGCAATGGGCTGCATGCTAGGATAAAAAGATGATAGTAGCAAAGAGAGAGCTATCTACTACATCAGCAAAAGATTCAGTAGCGGCGAACGGAAGTACACCCTGATCTAGAAGACCTGCTGTGCGTTAGCATAGGCTGCCGTGAGGTTACAACACTATCTGCATGGGCACACGACATACCTCATATCCCGCATGGATCCACTAAAATACGTATTCAACAAGCCAATGTTGAATTATCGATTGTCCAAATGGCAGTTGATCCTCCAACAGTTTGACATTGTCTATGTGACTTAAAAGTCCATCAAAGGTCAAGGCATTGCAGATCAACTAGCCGAAGCGCCATCAGGAGGGTTTGAACCTCTGGAAACTTATTTCCCAGATGATGGGATCATGATAATTCAACAAATCCAACAAGAGAATACAATCCAACCATAGAGAATGTATTTCGATGAAGCGGTGAACATGGAAGGTACCGGAGCTGGGGCAGTCCTTATCTCTAGTACAGGAGAACAATATCCTGTGGCCACCAAGCTGTAGTTTGTCAACAGCAACAACACGGCTGAGTATGAAGGCTGCATAATGAGGTTAAAACTAGCCCAATCCATGGGTGTCAAACATCTACTAGTCTTTGGGGATTCTGAGTTGGTCATCAGACAAACCACTGGGGTATATCACACCAAAGAACTGCATTTGATGCCTTATCATTGGCAGGTGGTCAAAATATCCATGGAGTTTGAAGACATAACTTTCATCCACATTCCTCGGGGTAGGAATGACTTTGCTGATGTATTGGCAACTTTGGCTTCTTTTATTAGCATATCCGATAGGAGTGGGATTCCCGACATCAAAATCACAAACCAAAAGACCCTGACATACGGGAATTATATTGGAGAAGTATCTGATGAAATACCTTCTATCAATCAGCCTTGGTATCAAGACATCAAGGAGTATCTCCGAGATGGATCTACACCCGGTGGGGCAAGCCAATCCAAATAAAAGTGGATTCACAAGATGGCTATGAAGTTCTATCTAAGCGAAGACGCACTCTATAAGAGGGATGCTGCAATAGGCCTGTTACGATGCCTCCATAAAGAGCAAGCCCAGAGATTGATGGATGAAGTCCACACATGAGCGGTCATCTGTTGGCCAAGAAAGTATTAAGAACAGAGCATTACTGGATCTCTCTCAAAGCTGAATGTGATGACCACGTCAAGAGGTGCTATCAATGCCAAATCCATGGAAATGGCATACACGCTCCTCCAAATAAGCTACACAACATAAGTTTGCAATGGCCTTTCTCCATGTGGGGAATGGAAGTGATCGGTCCAGTAGAACCCAAAGCCAGCAATGGACATCGATTCATCTTCACCATGATCGATTACTTTACCAACTGGTTTGAAGCTACTTTTTTTCCCAAAGTCACCAAAGAGGTCATCATTGGGTTTATCAGAAATAATATCGTTTGTGGATATGGACAACCGGAGGTGATCATATCAGACAACGCCAAGAACCTAAATAATCAGATGATGAGAGAACTATGCAGCAAGTACCACATCAAACATCTCAATTCTGTCATCTATCAGCTCAAGATGAATGGCGTTGTCCAAGCGGCCAACAAGAACATCAAGAAAATCATGCAGAAAATGTCCGCCAATCACAAAGAATGGCTTGACCTGTTACCTCTAACCCTGTTAGCATACAAGACGTCAATAGCGCACTTCTAATGGGGCTACCCCCTATTCATTGGTCTATGGCATGAAAGCAATGCTTCCCATAGAAGTAGAGATGTAGTCCTTGCGAGTATTAATAGATGCTCAGATGGACGAAGACCAGTGGTTACAAGAGCAGTACCACCAGTTGTCCCTGGTAGATGAAAAGAGGGCTACAGCCATTTTTCCCGGGTAGTTATATCAGCAAAGGATTGCTCGATCATACAACAAGAAAGTCCGAATACGTCAATTCAAAGAGAACGACTTGGTATTGAAAAAAGTCCTGGCCAATCAAGACGAAGCTAAAGGCATGTTCGCCCTCAATTGGGAAGGCCCTTTCATTGTCAAGGAGGTGTTGATAGGAGGAGCTATCAGATTACAAGAAATGAACGGGAACGAATTTCCCCAACTCATCAATTCAGACACCGTGAAAAGGTACTATATCTGAAACCCATGCCAGCCACCATCCTGGTCTGGCAAATCGATTAAATCAGTTTCGATTTTCAATAAAAAAATGAACTACAAATGATTTGATCTCCCTCAGCCCGAGAGTACGTAGGCATCCACATACGGTGCGGTCAAATCAAACAAAAAATTCAAAAACTCATCAAACAAAACTCAAAACCCAAGATAAATACTTCTCAAACCTCTCTCCAACAAAAATAAACTACAAATGACCTGATCTCCATCAGCCCGAGAGTACGTAGGCAGCCATTCATGGTGCGGTTTGACCTTCAAGAAAATACAAAACCAATAAAAACCAGTCCCAAGACACCCAAACATAAATCCTATCAAGCCTCCCTGATCCATAGGCCCGTCTGAGATATTCTCCGACATCTCAATATCAATCCATCAAGGAGAAGCTCATGATACATCAACAACATCAAGTCATGAAAGAAGTGGTAATCACTCAGCAATGACAATACATATCCAAACAGAGAAGTGAATCAAAATATATTTCTCTGATATATAATACTATTTGATATATACATTGTGTCCTGTACATGACAAAAATGGCTGATTTAGTATGTGTAGGAAAAACAAAGCTAGCCTATGGACCCATGGACAAACGGGATAGCAGTGCCAACATGGCGTCTCTCTCTAAATATGGAGGAGCCGCTGCAAGCACTATACCCTCAGCCTCCATGCGGGCCAGAACATCCACAGTCAACTTCATAGTGGCACTATGATCATCAATATAAGCACTTATATTGGCAACCAAGACAGGTGTATATGATCGGAGAGTAGTACTATCAGCAATGTGGAGATCCCAGGAAGCTATGGCCTCATCCTTATCTACAAAAGCAGCATCCCTGGCAATCAAACTCTCCTCAATCTCGACAAAAGCAGCATCTCGAACCTCGTCTCTCTCGACCAATGCCGTATCCCGAGTGGCTCAAGCCTCATCTCTATCAGCAAAAGCTATATCTCTGTCAGATAGGGCAATCCACATCAGCACCCTAGCCTGATCTCTCTCAAAAGTCATCCTAGCTAATGAATCTGCCATAGCGGGATCTGTCCCGGAAGGAATGATGAGCGGGTCATTAACTAACGCTATTGTCAGATCCATGAACAAATCATCCTCCATAAAAGAGTCAGGATCCTTCATAGGCTCCTCCTCATCTGAATCTATAATAGGAGCTGACTGGATGAGTGCGGCTACTGGTATATCAGTCTCCAACCATGTTGCGTACTCTGGAGAGCAATTCAGATGGCTACTAGAGAAATTAGCCCTCTCCTTATAAGTCCAACACTCATAAATCCTGATCAGGTCGGCTGACGACATAGAAGAAGCTGACATCCGCTGATCCACGGCCACCTCAAACTAGTGCAGGCTATAGAACTGATCAAACTGACCCATAGCTGCCTACGGATGGTAAGTGGTCACCCTTCTCAATCCCGCTAGGGGCAAGTAGTCCATGTCGGATGCATGGGTAATGAAGGAGACTAGCCCTGAGCATAGCAGAATCGAAAAAGGATGCTCAATATCAGACAAAAAAGCTGACCATGTCTCTTCATCCGAACACTTCGCTGGCTAGGAGTAGAACATAGCTATCTCATAGGTGAAGCAGTATCCCTGATGTCTGAAGAAGCCAATCGGGCGTAAATGGGTCATGAGCCATACATACAGAAGGACAGAGCTACCTCTAAAAAACCCCTCTGGAATGGGTACTGCAGTAGGTAGCTGACCTTAATGTCTCGGCCAGTATTATCGGCACAACATCCAAATGGACCAAATAAAGTGGCATGTATACGTAGGCAATGATGCACATCAACAAAACATCTGTCCTGGCTGAATGCCACTCCTCTGCCGAGATAATAAAATCACCAGCGTGTCGATCGTAGCTATCCAGTCTACCGAAATGATCAATCAAAAAGTTAATAGAGATCACACGTCCAAAAATGATCTCATCCGTGACTACACTCTGACGTAGACCCGACATCCGCAGGAACGATTTACTCTTATCATTAACAGCAGTGCGACTGCAAGGCAAGTCCAAAGCCAAACCTGTAAGCCGCTCGTACTCCTCCAAAGTAGGAGTCAGCTCATGTCGCCCAAAGCGAAAAACCTGTCGCTCAGGTATCCAACAGGATAGAATACCATCTATGAATCCATATGGAACCTGGAAGTCCACCAGGGCCAATGAATGCCCCAACATCCGATCCACTGTCCCTCTGGCTGGGAAGGGCAGGCTATCATACCACAACATCAACGACGATGCTACCACAGATGGGGTAAATGCTCAATGCGGCTAACTGTCGATGACGACATCTATATCACTGTATCACAAGACCATCTAGGGGTCAAATCTGAACTCAGCTGTCTAAGTGCATATCCATAACATAATACATACATAATGACAATGAAAAACATGATGCAATAGATAGGAAATATCATGCATATCTACAATAAACTATCTATTGCAAGCATCATCTGTGTCTGCTAATAAAATACAAAATAAAAAGTATAGGGATATGGGGCACAACTAACTAACTACTAATAGTGGCCTATCAAAATGGGGCACAGCCGCCCAATAGCCAGAACGGGAATGTCAGGGCGGTACAAGGGAGGATTAACCCTTGTAAAATTGCTAAAAAATGGACCTACGAAAGGGCCCGCTCCAGAGCTAGAAGGGTTAAAAGAAGATGTGTCTTATGGATCTCTACCAAGATGCCTGATAATAAAATAAGCTCTCTCCAACTGCTGGGTCAATCTTGTAATCTGGTCCAAATGGGTAGGCTCTCGAAGGCATGCTATCCAGTCTGTCATCATCACAGACCCCGATAACATATCTGCCATAAACTGGGTAGCACGAGTCTGGGCCCCAATAGTGCGAGAACTCCACCAGCTGCTAAATGCCTCCTGGCTGTATGGACCCTCTGACAAGGTAAAGCCATCTACGCCCTCCATAGGGACGTCTATAAGAGGCTAAACTAGTGGCCAATGATACCAAGCCGGAGGAACAAAAGAAAAGCGGATCTGCCCCGTGATGCTCTTAATATCACGCTCTCCTAAATAGAGCTCCCAACCTCCCTCTGTCAAAAATGGGACTCTGCGGGTGGATAATGCAAACTCCCAGCCATTGGGGAAACCTCCCTCAAACCAGACTTTCAAAAAGTCTGAGGTATACGGTACCCATGAGATCGATCCGGCTGTCAAAAGCTCAAGTTACAGGCGGGAATGGGTGAATCCCTCAACTACAGGAACTCTGTCAGAATGGAGTGGTGCCAACACCGTCCTCGAGGATAAGTCTCCAGGCCTAAAGTGGTGGCGGGACGTAGGCAAGGAAGGCTCTCATATGTCCAGACTGGCCATATAAATATCAAAAGTCCTCAGTGACCAAGATGGACAAATATAAATGTAGAAATTAAAAAGGTACAAGAAAGATGTACTCACCAGTAGGAATGGATAGAATCCTAACCAAGCCTCTGTCACACCCTCCAAGTGCGTGCGCATACCTCGTAGAAAATAGGCAAAGGTATAGGTACCCCAATCAAAGTCACTGAGGTGCTCCACATATTGAGTGGCACTGACCTAGGGCAAAGGACACCATCATAGAGTTGTCCGCCAGGAAATAAACCCTGATGATCACTAAGAATAGTCGCCGAAGGATGCGATCCCTAACCCTTTGATCATCAGGCAGAGGCTCCAGCAAAGCCCCACTCTGGGCATCTACGCTCAAGGGACCAGATCGGACCGTCCGACCCTTGATGGATGTTGTAGGAACTCCCAAAAGGGACCGAACGACAATGGGTGTAATATCAGCCACAACAGGCACTGGATCACCCTCAAAATTTATCCTGGTGATGAACCTCTAATCTATAGGCGTCATTGTGACGCCCCCAAATTCCTGGACCGTCACGGGGTCTCTCGAATTCAATTCTTCACGTTCTATAATCTCATACAATAATAATAATACCACTAAATGTCGCATAGCACAGCAGAATAAATACAGAAATGCTACTGAATAGATTACATTTAATTAATATAATTTATTCACGTCCCAAGGTCTCGTAACTTAAACATCGATTACATAGCTTAAACATACCTTAAGCATATATAACCCTAACTAGTACATAATAGAATAAGTTCTTATTACAAACATAAGTTCTACATAATTAGCAGCTACTCTGTACCCTTTCCCTTGCCCTTGTCAATGCCCGAAGGTCCGCACTGCTCTGCTTTAACTGAAATGTTTTAGGGAAAGTAAAAATAAGCAACGAGTTTGCTCAGCAAGTAATATAACAGCAAGGGTGAGTATTTTAGTTCTCGAGTCCAACAGTGAATAGCAAGGTATGATAGTTCAAAGATAACAAGAATATCAACAGTTTTTTAATAACAGTCACTAAGGACAGAATAATATCAATATAATTCAATGATAAATTAATTTAAGAATTCAGGATAGCTGAGTACTGAGTAGTCACTAAGGACTATGAACTCTTACTAGAATTAATAGTATTAAACTGATAACCCAATCAAAAACAAGTACAATAGGTGATCAGCCTAAAGTACCCTACGGTATGCATATCGTTCAATCGTACTAAAGTGTAAGCACGTCGGTCTCCCGATAAATATATTTTCCTTTCAAAGAAGGTTGTTCATCTCAGTAAAACACATGATCCCGCACCAATCAATTGGTTTGGGTCGCTTTTCAACAATATAAGTCTAGCCGAATCAAATGGCATAGATCACAGTAATTATAAGTTCAATCTCAAGATTTAAAGTTCGAAGAATATAAATCGACTTTTATCTTATCCACGAAGTATATAGTTTATAATACATGACTTGCAATCTCAAAAGTTTACTTGTACGACAATAATAGCACAAGCTTAATGAACGCTTAATAAAGAGTAGGGTTAGGAACTTGCTTACAATGTTCCTCAAATAAAGTAAACACAAAGATAGGTTACTTGCACAATAAATGAGTGTAAGTCAGGAAACTTGCCTTATGCGTAGTTTATCCACGTTAAATAAATCAACACTTTTCGAATCCCTATCGTAATATAGTTATGCGTATAGGATATTTATTAGTTACGTACACTCATACATGATATGAAAGTTTAAACGCATACATAAACGTCTAACTTAGTTGTACACCCTTTACATACTCCATTATACATTTTGCGTACTTATAGCACTGAAGTTTAGTTTATAAATCACTATGAAGTCAAATAACATAGTCTCTAATCATTGCTTTATAGTTTGCAAATACCTTTTGGACTTAACATTCAAAATTTTATAAACATATATCAACATACTTTTATTACACATATGTTTATCCATGTATTCGACACACATTTAAAATCATAGATGTATAATCCACATTGTTTTGAAATCCTTAGAAACACCTTGGCAAAACATAGTTCCATAAAGTCACTATATGCTTGAACACTTAAAACATTGCTTGAGCCATGTATTATAGCTTAAGGCATTTATACATGCATGTTGAGGAATTAGGTTGGGTCTTTTCCATTTACTTTCAACAATAGATAGTTCTATTCATAAATCTTCAATTTACAAAGCCAAGAAAACTTGTTATGTCAACTGACTAATCATAGTACTCATTAAACCATATAATAATACCAAACAATCTTTACTACGCATGCTTGCATGTATTTGATTCATGTATTCCAAGTCAACATAACTTTACTCTTTGAAAACTTGTTTTAAGCAACATTGAATAATATATATATTTGTCTTAAGAAATCTCATGTTATAACAAACTAAGTATGCAAAGCATTTCGAAACCACATTTCATATGTATTCATAAAACTAACAAAGTTGCAAATACATGCTAAAAATTAGATTTCAAAAAGCTGTAAGGTTTTATAACATAACAGCACAAATCTTGGTTTCCTGGTCACCCCCCGCCAGGGCGGGTAAATGAACCATAGGAGGCCCGTCGAGGAGGTAGTGGCTAAAAATTCATCTGGCCACCCCCCGCTGGGGGGCACTTTGGCTTATAGGAGGCCCGCCGGGGCGGGCATACCCATACCAGTTCGAAAATTCTTTCCCTTGCTGCGAACCAACTTTCCCAAATCACCATCAAACAGCAATTTAAGCATACCCACTATGTATAAACTCCATAAAATTACTATACAACATACATAGCATGATTCTAACAAACTCAGCTCATCAATTTGGACATTAAAGCAAGTATTTCAAGATATTTCTAAAAACTTGTAAGACTTGAATTCTATGAACATATAAAGGGGTATTACCTCTTAGAGTTGTGAAGTAACTTCTTTGCTTTCAATCTCAGGTCTCCTCTACAACTCAACAACACTCACACACACAAATTTTTGAATTTCACAGAGTAATCAACAAGAAGTCTGAGAATGAGAATAGTTTCATTTATAGGAAACTTGTTGACCAACATTGGGGCTTTGCTCAATGGAATGAAGAAGAAACTAATGGTTATGGAGAAGTGGGTGAGTAGTTGTTGGATTACACTATTTTGCCCACTCCCCTTTGAATCATGATAGCTAGTTGATGAACTTGGGAGAAGAAGAGGGAATAGGCTTCTAGCCTTTGTCATTCACGTGAGAGAGAATTGGACACTCATTGTGGGACAAGAAATAAGAACTCAACATTTTAAGGAATGATATACCATATATTACACACTTAATACACATATATGCTTACCTTAGGTTAAATATATACTTAGGGTATACATGGACCTAAAATGTCATAATAATATTTCAAGGTAGCACATTGGGGTACATGTATAGACATTGATATATAATCCATGTACATTTTAATAATGTCAAATTATGAGTTAATTGAATAGTGACATACTACATTATTACCAACCTCATTATTTCAATTATGTAACTTATTGAAATAATTATTGCTATTAATTATTTACATACTTTAATATACCATATAATATTCATTAAAGTATTATACCTATAACATGGTCACATAAGTTCATGTATGTAACTCATACAATTTTATTACCCTTACAATATAGTTTTTATATTGCATAGTTTCACTAAAGTGTCACACTACACTTTAGATAATATTGTTTGAGTCCATATTGTATAATGTACATATAGTATGTATTCTCATAAGTCCACCCATGTGGCTCATTTCCTTTTTATCATATAGTTTTATTCACATTCCAATGTCACACTTTATTTTACAACCTCTATTATACAACTACATACGTATATATCTACATGTATATATATATATATATATATACATATTCCTATCATCATGCATTTCACATTGGGCCACATCAATTAAATCAATTGGGCTAAGCATACTAAAGCACATGGACCCTAGTATTTAATCTAGCACATAAATTGATTGGGCCACATCTCTTAATTTTTATCGTATCACATTAATGTGATTGGGCTTGGATATATCTTAAGTCCAATACATTATTAATTCAATGATCTAACTAGATTAGAAAATTAATTCGGCCACACAAGGCTTATCACTTAAGCTTAATTAAGCTCATTATTATTTCTATTTTTGTACCACACAAGGCATTTTAACGAATTTAACAGAAACTCCACATTCTTCCTCAATTATTATATATTCAATTTGAAACAATTGAGTTAGCCCATCACATAAACATATATATTAGAATAATTATTCATTTTCATTTATATATTCATTTAATAATATTCAGAAATTCTAGGGAATTACATCCTCCCCCCCCCCCCCTTATAAAAATTCCGTCCCAGAATTGATACAAGGTTACACAAATAGATGGGGATAATCCCTCATCATCCTATCTTCTAACTCCCACGTAGCCTCCTCGACATCGTGGTTACGCCAAAGTACTTTTACAGATGAAATAATTTTATTTCTTAAGGTTTGCTCTTTCCTATCTAATATTTGGATAGGAATTTCTTCGTATGCAAAGTTCTTCTTCAGTATCACCTTTTCACAATTATGGAGTAATCAAGTGTAACATTAATTACCCTTCAATGAAACTAATAGCCCTAGGTAACAACAAGCTCTGCTACCCGCAACTCCCCTTAGATTGTCACTCAATGAAACAAGCTCTTCACAAGATTCTAACCATTATATAACCTAGAACAAGCTCTCTAGATTTAATATAACAGTAGCATTAAGAACTAGGAAATTAGACTATTCCAAGTAACAAACACATAAGTTCGGATTGTTTAACTTATCTTCTAATAATCATAGCAATACTCAAAAGCTTGTCCACAATTAGGTATTACTAATTGCTACTTGTGATTAAGAACAATATCAATTACACGTAATACCAATCTTAATCTAGCATATGATAATGATTAATTAACTCAATCGGCCATATCAAATTAATTAGATCAATTAGCATGCAATCAATGAAAACAGATTATCAGAAGTAATTTCATACAAGAAGGAATAAATAATAATACTTAATTAATCAATTACTTGTAACAAGGTTCCACCTCCCTTTAGAACTGAATAAAGAAACTAGCTTGACATGCTCCAAGTCTGCACTTCAATGAGATATGATAGTTGGTAGAAGATTGAATGAATAAAACCTTGACTATCATCCTCTATTTATAGTGCTAGACAAGGACCTAATTCCTTTCAAAACTAGGAATCCAAATCCTAAAAGGAATTACAATTATAACTAGTTTTCATAATAAAATCCAATTTAAAAATAAATATTAATCTCAAAGAAATCCTAAATCTACTAGAAATAAAAATTCCACAACTGCCGTGTAACTGAGTCTTCGATTCCTTGCTGCCTTCGGATTTTGCAACTTTCGTGTGAACCACTCTCCTTGTTACATTCTTTTTGTAAGTTGGATGCTTCAATTCGTGGGCTGCTTCTTTCCAAGTTGCAGAACCTTTTAAACTACTTGGACCCGTGAACAAGTAGCATGGCCCACGTAATGCTGATTTGCAAGGAATCCTTTTCCAATTTGTAATATAATTTCCGTGACCCACAAGGATTAATGAGCTACTTGGTCTCCACGTAAGATGCTTGGACCTTGCCTTTTTCTAGCTACATGTCACGTGGGCCCACTAGTGTAGTGTAATTCCTTTGAAGGCTTGCATGATTCCACTCATACACATATACTAATATGCTGCCATAATTCACGGGCCCCTCTTGGCATTCTTTTAATGGCTTAATCCGTAAGTTACTTGGATTCCTTGTAATTAGATGGCTGGTTGCTTGGCACGTGAGCAGCTTAGATTGTGAGTTGCTGGGCTTGTATGGCGTGGCCCACTTCTTTTTCTATTCAAGCTGCTGCCAAAACCGTGAGCTGCTAGGCTTCTTAGCTACTAGGACTTGTAAGCTGATCCAATTCTCTTTTGCCACGTGAGCTATTTTGGTTGTGGACTTCATGTAATCTAGCATGTTGGGCTACTTCATGACATTTATCTTGCCTTTTCCTTGCTATTTTTGTGGCTGCCTGGACTCCAATTTGCAAGCTAATGAAATCGTGGCCCACATGTTATGATATATATGTTGTTCTCTCCTTTAATTCCATCCAATCCCGAATAGGACAAGGAGAAGTGATGCTGCCCAATTCCATGCTAGCACGTGACCATGAGCTGCTCTAATTAAATTGCAAGTGCATGAAATACTTCTTCAATTAGGGAATTATCACAGGCGGCCCATATGTTAACGAATTACTACTTGCAAGCTTGGCTACTTCATTTCGTGAACTGGATATCATCTACTTTCCCACGTGCTTGCTTAATAATTGAATCCAAGTGCTTGCTTAGTACTTGGACTTTGTAATTAACGGTTGGGTTGAATATTAAACATAATAAACTTGGCCCATATATTAATTCCTTTAATTGCATGGCTCCTTAATTGCCGCATTGGGTTAGCCCAATTTCTCCTCTTTTCATGCCTTAAGCTCTAATTCACCTGAAAATAATCAATAACTTATTAAGCTCATATCCACATGAAATATGTAATAAAACTAAATATAAAGGAATAATTATCATCGAATATTATGTACTTATCATTTTCTCGCACTCCTCATCTTTCTCTTGTGCTTCTTTTACTCTATCTAGCAATGTCAGGCGAGCTTCCATTACGAACAACTTTTCTTCAGACCTCTCCAGCCCTTTTACCTCTATCTCTAATCTTTCCATTTCTCTTATCAATTCCTCCTGAGTTGTTAAATGAAACAGTTTCTCCCTTCCTTTTCTGCTTAGAGCGTCGGCAACTACGTTTGCCTTACCCGGGTGATAAAGAATATCACAATCATAATCCTTGATCAATTCTAATCACCTTCTCTGACGCATATTCAACTCCTTCTGTGTGAAGATATATTTCAGACTCTTGTGGTCCGTGTATATCTCACATTTCTCTCCGTACAAATAATGCCTCCAAATCTTCAACGCAAAAACTACTGCCGCTAACTCTAAGTCGTGAGTAGGGTATCATTTTTCGTAGTCCTTTAATTGTCGTGATGCATACGCAATAACCTTGCCGTGCTGCATAAGCACACAGCCATTTCCCTTATGCGATGCGTCACTATACACCACAAAATTTCCCGTATCATCTGGTATTGATAACTCAGGCGCCTCGCTCAATCTTTTCTTTAACTCTTGAAAACTCTCTTCGCATTTGTCGGTCCATACAAATTTCACCGTCTTCCTCGTCAGATTAGTCAACGGGGTTGCTATCTTAGAAAAATCTTGGATGAATCTTCGATAGTACCCAGCTAACCCTAAGAAACTTCTCACCTCTGTTGGTGTCCTCGGTTGTTCCCAATTACTCACTGCCTCGACCTTTGCAGGGTCTACTGAGATTCCATTCTTATCCACCACGTGACCTAAGAATTGAACCTTCTCCATCCAAAATTTGCACTTTGAAAATTTTGCATACATCTTCTCCTTCCTTAGTGCCTCCAAAACAATCTTTAGATGTTCAGCGTGTTCTTTCTCTGTCTTCGAGTAGATCAAAATGTCGTTGATAAAAACCACTACAAATTTATCCAAGTATGGCTTGAAAACTCGGTTCATCAAGTCCATAAATGCTGCCGGAGCATTAGTCAATCCAAATGACATTACCAAAAACTCGTAATATCCATAACGAGTTTGAAACGCAGTCTTTGGTATGTCCTCATCCCGTACCTTCAGTTGATGATATCCTGTTCGTAAGTCGATTTTTGTGAAACACTTTGCTCCCTTCAGTTGATCAAACAAGTCGTCTATCCTTGGTAGCGGATATCGATTCTTGATCATTACTCTGTTCAATTCTCGATAATCGATAAAGAGCCTCATCGATCCGTCCTTTTTCTTAACGAATAACTCTAGTGCTCCCCAAGGAGACACACTCGGTCGAATGTAACCCTTATCTAATAACTCTTGCAGTTGTATCATCAATTCCTTCATTTCTACTGGCGCCATACGATATGGAGCTTTCAAAATCGGTGCTGTTCCTGGTGCTAAGTCTATTACGAATTTAATTTCTCTGTCTGGCGGAAGACCAGGCAGATCATCCGAAAACACATCTTGAAATTCATTTACTACGGATATATCCTTAATTTCTATTCCCTTTTTTCGAGTATCAACGATGTAAGCTAAATAACCTACACATCCTTTCCTTAACAATTTCTTGGCCTGCATTATCATAACGCAACACGATTGCTTAAGCGATTTGCTACCATAAAACACTACCATAGACTTACTCGGAGTCTGAAGGTTCACAAATTTGTTCTGATAGTCAATTATTGCAGCATGGTTATACAACAAATCCATTCCCAGTATTACGTCAAATTCTCCCAATCTAATAGGAATCAAGTCTACGCTCAGTTTATGTTCCCTAATGTTTGCGCGACAATTTCGATAAACGTATTCTACAGGGATTACTTCCTTATTCGCAACTTCTATGTTCAAGGGATTTTCTAATCGTTCTCAGGGTGTACTAAGTCTACTACCAAATTCTTCAGATACAAAAGAACAGGTGGCACGCAAATCAAACAATACATAAGCATTTATATCATTGATTGGGATTATACCTGACACCACGTCCTTCGCAGGCACTGCGTCCTAGACGGTCATGTTAAAAGTTCTGGCAGTTGGGCGGTTGGATTGTGCCGGTCCGCCGATCATCAGTTTGCTTCCTCCTTGTTGGCTACCTCCGCCACATCCCTTCTTTGGGCAGTCTTTAATCCGGTGCTCCGTCGAGCCGCAAGCGAAACATCCTTGTATCTTCTTTGGTTTTGGGCAGTTGGGTGAAATGTTCCCCTCCTGTCCGCAGTTGTAGCAAGTGCCGCGTCCCTTCCAACACTCGCTTTGATGGTTCTTTCCGCATTTTGGGCATCCCTCCGCCCTCTTCTTAAATCCTCCATGAAAATTCCCCGATTGATTGTTGTTATTTTTGTTGTTGTTGTAGTTGTTGTTATTTTCCCAAGTTGCTTCCTCCGATACTGCTTCCTCCAGTATGGTTCTCTCCTCCAGCGCTCTTTCCTTTCTTCTCTTTGTTGTACAGACTTAAGGCCTCACTGCCACCCTCTGCAATGATCTCCTTCTCCAGCAATGTCGCAAAGGAATCAATTTGAAGAACTGATACCTTATTGAACAGCCACGGCTTCAGTCCTTGCTAGAAGCGTCTTGCCTTCCTCTCTTCATCTCCCACCTGGTGCTCCCCAAATTGCGCTAGTTCATTAAACTTAGCTGTGTACTGCGCCACCGTCATGTCACCTTGTTTCAGTTCTAAAAACTTCACCTCCATTCGGTTCTTCATGGTCTTCGGGAAGTAGTTCTCGAAGAACAGCGTCTTAAACTTATCCCATGTTGTCGTCCCTTCTCCAGCTCTCTACTGATTAGCCTCCCACCAATAGTCCGCTTCTCCTCTCATCGTGTAGGTAGCAAATACCGTCTTCTGGTCTTCGCCCACACGAGCTATAGTGAAAGCCTTTTCGATCTCTTTGATCAAGGTTTGCGCAATTATCGGGTCAGTAGTACCTTCAATTCTGGAGGTCCTACACTTCTAAAGTCTTTGAAGGTTGTTACTGGGACAGCTTGAGGGTTGGGGCGAACGGGTTCGTTGTTTCTTCCCCTAAGAGCTTCTCTTAGTAGATCAACTAGTTTCTGTATGGGATCTACTTGTTCCCTCTTGTTGTTAACGGATTCTTCGGGTGCAGTCAATCTACGTCTGGGCGGCATTTTCTACATCACAAATTTTCACTATATTATTACTTAATTATATTACTTAAGCATTTCTTTAGTACTAAAAGAATAAAGTTATAACACATTTCCGAAATAAACTCATTTATATTCATATGCCATTTCATCTCATTACATGATTATCCTAGCATACTGCTATAAATGTCATCACATATATCCCCTAAAATCATAAAAGACTCCCATATACAAAACTACTACCATACTTCCCCTCTAACAAAAGCTTACTCGGGGTTTACATCACTATCCCACATCTTACACAAAAGATTGGGATTACAACATAGTATGTACAACACATAAAGATAAATGCTGCCAAACTACTACTAGGCCATCCATAGAAATTTCATCACATTATGCCACGCTCCACAGTGCTCTTGTACTCTAACTGTGCTATATACGCAACCAGCTCTCGACTCAAGGTATGTAGAGTCTGTCCCTGCTCCGCTGGGTAGTGGTACACACCATCAATCACCCTCTCAAATGCCGAACGGAACACGTACCCCATCTTGTTCATCTTCCTCTTCTTGCATCTGACCTCATCCTCCAAGTCGTCAGCTCTCTCATTAGCCGCTTCCTACTTCTCCTCGAAGTGAATCCTATCCATAACCTCCAACTCTAGCTGAGTACGGAGTGCCTCTTTCTTAGTCTTCTCGCTCAATTCTCTCTGCACTACTTCTTCCATCTTCCCTGCCAGATCAACGTTTCTTGCCACTGACATGTGGAATAAGGTTCCCATCTGGATCCCTACCTCCCTATGGTAACCAATCTCCACCTCTAACTCCTGCATGGCCAGCTTCCTTTGATGGTCCTCGTCCCTCAGCTTCTGGAACTCAGACTCTCTCTCCTCGGCCTCAGCCTCCAGCTCCTAGACTCTGCAGTCCAACTCCATAATACGCTCCTCGTACTCTCCCGGCATATGCTCCTCTAGGTTAGGCTCGTAGGAGTCCTCCATGGGCTCCTCCTCTACAGGCTCGTCCTCTACAGGCTAGTCCTCAATAGGCTCTTCCTCCATAGGCTCCTCCTTGGGGTCAAACTCCACCTCGATCTTATCTTCGTCGTCAGACTCGGATGGTGCAACAGCCTGCACTGGCATAGCCTCCAAAGGTGCCTTGTATATTACATGTATATCTCTAGGCTCCTCCTCGGCCACTCTACTAGGTACACCTGTGTTTGTCATCCTATAATCACAAGACAAGATAAACAAATAGCAATTCCATTAGAATGTTAAATAAAAATAAGTTCATTATATAGAATGAAGTTACATTTCATAACACGCTAAGTCTCGCTCTAGGGAAAACTCTATGTGAGTTCTATCCCTTTCTAACTTTTAAATTCTCCTAAGTTATAATCTAAGGACACTCGCTCCTAAGGTTTATAACTACAGCTTTGATACTAACCTGTGACGCCTCAAATTCCTGGACCGTCACGAGGTCGCTCGGATTCGGTTCGTCACGTTCTATAATCTCATGCAATAATAATAATATGACTAAATATCGCATAGCACAGTGGAATAAATACACAACTACTACCGAATAGATTACATTTAATTAATATAATTTATTCACGTCCTAAGGTCTCGTAACTTAAAAATCAATTACATAGCTTAAACATACCTTAAGCATATATAACCCTAACTAGTACATAATAAAATAAGTTCTTATTACAAACATAAGTTCTACATAATTAACAGCTACTCTGTAGCCTTTCCCTTGCCTTTGTCAGTGCCCGAAGGTCCGCACTGCTCTGCTTTAACTGAAATGTTTTAGGGAAAGCAAGAATGAGCAACGAGTTTGCTCAACAAGTAATATAACAGCAAGGGTGAGTATTTTGGTTCTCGAGTCCAACAGTGTATAGCAAGGTATGATAGTTCAAGGATAACAAGAATATCAACAGTTTTTCAATAACAGTCACTAAAGACAGAATAATATCAATATGATTCAACGATAAATCAATTTAAGAATTCAAGATAACTGAGTACTGAGCAGTCACTAAGGACTATGAACTCTTACTAGAATTAACAGTATTAAACTGATAACCCAATCAAAAACATGTACAACAGGTGATCAGCCTAAAGTACCCTACGGTATGCATATCGTTCAATCGTACTAAAGTGTGCACACGTCGGTCTCCCGACAAATATATTTTCCCTTCAAAGAAGGTTGTTCATCTCAGTCAAACACATGATCCCGCACCAATCAATTGGTTTGGATCGCTTTTCAATAATATAAGTCTAGCCGAATCAAATGGCATAGCTCACATTAATTACAAGTTCATTCTCAAGATTTAAAGTTCGAAGAATATAAATCGACTTTTATCTTATCCACGAAGTATATAGTTTATAATACATGACTTGCAATCTCAAAAGTTTACTTGTACGACAATAATAGCACAATCTTAATGAACGCTCAATAAAGAGTAGGGTTAGGAACTTGCTTACAACGTTCCTCAAATAAAGTAAACACAAAGATAGGTTACTTGCACAATAAATGAGTGCTTGCCTTATGCGTAGTTTATCCACGTTAAATAAATCAACACTTTTCGAATCCCTGTCGTAATATAGTTATGCGTATAGGATATTCATTAGTTACGTACACTCATACATGATATGAAAGTTTAAACACATACATAAACGTCTAACTTAGTTGTACACCATTTACATACTCCATTATACATTTTGCGTACTTATAGCACAGAAGTTTAGTTTATAAATCACTATGAAGTCAAATAACATAGTCTCTAATCATTGCTTTATAGTTTGTAAATACCTTTTGGACTTAACATTCAAAAGTTTATAAACATAGATCAACATACTTTTATTACACATATGTTTATCCATGTATTCGAGGACAGTAACGTGATATCTTTCACTGACGACGATATACCAGCCGAAGGAACTGGGCATCACAAACCATTGCATATCGCTGTCGTTTCATCAGGATATGTGGTAGGTGGCATGCTGATCGACGGAGGGTCGTCTTTAAACATCTGTCCACAAGATACTCTATAGAAGATGAAGATCAACCCAAACCAAATTCAAGATAGCCATGTCGTGGTACGGGCTCTCGATAGATCAAGAAGGGATACCGTGGGGGAGATTGAACTTCTTGTGGAGATTGGCCCTTTCACTTTCAACATACCTTTTCAGATCCTGAAGATCACTACCAGGTATAATTTGTTGTTAGGACGACCATGGATCCATATGGCCGGCACCGTCCCTTTAACTCTTCATCAACAACTAAAATATATCGTCAACGGCAATATGGTGACTGTCAGTGCAGTACCTAATTATCCTATTCATGACCTGGGAGATATGCCCCTGATCGGTGTGAATGAAGGGGTCGAGCCCGCCAGTTTTCAAGCCTTCAAAATCAGTAATCCGCGATATAACTCTGTGGGAGCCCCGGTCTTAATTCCCCAGATTTCTACAGAGGTGATGGCAGTTGGCCAAGAGATGCTGTCCCGAGGACATCGACTAGGCCGAGGACTGGGGAAGAATGGCCAAGGAATCAAGAACCCAATTCGTATACCCACACAGTTAGGAAAGGCTGGACTCGGATACCATGGTGGATCCAAGCATCAGAATCCTCACAGGCGTCAACCAGTTAATTAGTTAATTCACCTTAAGCCAAACCTGGGTGAAACCGGATCTAAAGAGCCACTCAAGAAGATCCTGTGATGCCCCCAAATTCAGACCGTCACTGATCTCAAATTCAATTCATCACGTACTAATTCTAATAACAACTAAAATATCAAACATTGGAATAACAGAATAATTTACATTGATATAACATAAATATTCTCGTCCCAAGTCTCGAAACTATTACTAATACACTTCATAACTTAAACCAAACATTTCTTAATAAATAACATTTAAATAAGTCTTAATACAACATAACGGGAACATCCTAATATAGAAAAGCACAGCTACTCCATAGCCTTGCCTTCGCACTTGTCCTGTTCTGGGGTTCCACCTTTCCCTGCCGTAACTGAAATGTTTATGGGAAGCAAGAGTGAGCAACAAATTTGCTCAGTAAGTAATACGCCAATAAATGTGAACAGGAATATATACAGTTCAAAATCTCAAGGGAAAACGGTAATTAATAGCTCAGGATTTCAATTAAGAATGTTGTGAACAAAATAAATAGCAATAACTTCCAAATCTATTCCGTGAAGTTGAATAAGGACCACTACGGGTAGAGAAGTTATTAAAAGTTTCAAAAGTTTCAACAATTTCAAGTGAATGAATAGATATCACTGAGTGTCGTTGTGGACCAAAGATTAATAAAGAATCCAATGAATTCAAAGTTTCAAGTTAATAAATACTGGATACTGAGTGGTCGCTACGAACCACGAACTTCTACTAGAAGCACCAAAAATATTTATGGTAACCCAACCAAGTACAATTAGGGGATCAACCTATCGTACCTGGAGTTATGCATAACCTGTCACACCACTGTCGGCACCCCGACTATATAGTTCCCCTTTTTACAAGGGTTGTTCAAGTCAGTCAATTTATAAGAGTCCGCACCAAAGCAATTGGTGTGGATTGCTTTCTAATTCATGATATTGGTCTAGCCGAATTAAATGGCGTAGACAATTTCAACAATGTATATAAGAACAATTTATGAGTTCAATACTCGCAACAATAATTCGAAGAATATAATCGTGATTTAAATCAAACTATGAAACATAAGTTTGTAAGGCAAGAATTATTTTTGCACCTATTTACTCGTACGACCAAAGTTAGTACAAGCTCGAATATGTGTTCAATAAAGAGTATGAATCAAATACTTGCTCAATAAAAATGTAGACAGATACTTGTAATTAATATACAATAACGGTTTCAAGGAAACTTGCACAATGAAAGAGTATAAGTTAGGGAACTTGCTTACGACGTTCCTCGAATAAAGTAAGCACAAGGATAGGATACTTGCAACACAATAAAAGTAGGGTTCAGATACTTGCAGTATAAATGAGTGTAAGTCAGGAAACTTGCCTTATGCGTAGTTTATCCTCATTAAATAAATCGACACTTTCGAATCCCTATCGTAATATATATATTTATATGTATAGGATATTCATTAGTCATATAGTATAACATCATATCTTATCTTGGATATACAATCAACACACAAGCTAAGTCTTAGCCTAGCTACACAATTATATCATATATAGTATCATATTTAATTCACAAGTCTCAACTAATAAACTTTGAACTTTAACGTTCCTTGTTTTGAGTTTAAACATATTCTCATATCATTAACATCTCATAATCAATACTAAATATATTTTATTTTAGTAAGTTATGGCATTTCTATAAGTTAACCGTCAAAATCGGATTCAACTAAGGATTAGTTGAATCGACTTCTAATAATTCATAAATAAAGAATTATGAATTAACATATGCTTTAGAATCAACTTAAAGCATTTAAAATAATAACTGGATCTTACTTGAACAATAAGTTAAGATCATTTTAATTAAATAAATAATTGTCTAATACAGAAATAGAAAATGATATTCTTAACAAGAATATATGAACTCAAGAAATTATACAAGGTTAAGGTTTAGAAAACTTGCATAAAATTAACGAGTTTAAGGTTTAGAAGACTTGCCTCAAGCGCAAGCTACTTAATTCAATTCACGTACTTTAATACTTCCTATGCACATTCAATTATAATAATCTAAATCAGTTAACACATAACTAATTTACATAAGCGGTTAACCCTCATGGTTAACTCACTCTAATTAAATAAACAATAATAATTAACTATCACATAGTTAATCACATCACACATATACTCACATAATTAACTTAATTATGTATTTAACTAAATTATAATTAAACAATTATAATTCAAACACTTAATCAAATTATAATTACCATTTAAATTATAAATAATTATAATTTAAAATCAATTAAACTACATTCATACATTTATAATTACACAATTTATAATTAATCATGTAATTATCAATTTAATTAATAATTACTTAAACTATACCATGCATTATAATTACACAATTTATAATTAATTATGTAATTATGAATTTAAAATCCACAATTAAATATGCATTTATTAAATTATAATTACATAAATTATAATTTAAATTAACATCTAATAAATCAACCTTTATTCATTATAATTTAATTATAATTTAAAATAAACATTTACTTTTGATTATAATTATTTAAATTATAATCATATATCACATTTAAATAATAATTCAAATCATACTTTAAGGTTTTCAAACCTCTTTTCTTTTCTAAATATAAATTTGTCAAATTTATGTTAACAACATGTTGTAGCAACTAGATACATGCTCACTGTCATAGCATAATTAAACTAGGTTCAAAATCAACACTGCACAATTAGCTAACCTTCACTGCCTAAGCACTGTGCCCGGCACAGCTGCGCAGCCAGCTGCCCTATAACCGGCGCAGCTGCGCAGGGAAGGATTCTGGGAAAGGCAGCCAGCGCAGCTGCGCTGCTTCTGGCTGTGTTACCAGCGCAGCTGCGCAGGAACACGAACAGAGGCAGACAGCAACGGCACCCTACTTCACTGATTAACCCATACAAGCCAACAATCGGCAATTCACAGTAACTTAAACATTGTAAATCATACCTATGCAATAATACATATATATAACATGCTTCTAAAACACAAAACCATCTAAACAATGATAATCACAAATTTTAAAATCTAATTTGGCCATTTTCATGAACACTCATATTTTTCATAAAATAATTCACTGTAACTATTTTTCTCCATCAATTCGAACTTATATACATGCATTACATACAAAGTTGAAGATAGCATCCAGAAATTACTTAATAAGCATATTAACACATACCAATTACATGAATTTCTCAATTAACATTAACCACACTCATGAAATTTCATATGAACTCATATAAACATGAATTTTCTGTTAAAAATATATTTCTACAGTAATTTAATTTTTGAAAATCCTCTTATGTCATACAATTACCACAATCAACACATAGATACAATACATATATATATATAATTCATGATTACATAATTTCATGAAATTCACAGAAAACTAAATTTACAGAAACTCAAAACAATGAAGAACAACTGATCACAATTCTTTAAAACAATAAGATATTAATTACCTTTTTGATGATTAGAGACGAATACAATGACTAATTCTAGCCTTCATAAGTTTTTTCTTCCTTCTCTTCTCTAACTTCTCTGCTCTTCTTTTCTCTTTTTGTTCTTAGCTTTACAAACTAACTTCTAATCTAACGTAGTATAGATATATTATAACTGATATAATATACGTATACTAATGATATATATGTAACTGCTAATTACTTAATATATATAATAAATACATTTATTATATAAGTTACAAAATTCAAAAACCACAATGCCTTGTTTGGCAAAACAAGGTTATTTTCAAAATTTGATTATTAATGCTAAGGCCATGTTTGGTAAACAGTTTATTTAAAAATAACTTTTTGATAGTTAGGGCCCTGTTTGGTAGAAATAGGTTTAAAATAAATACAAGGGCCTTGTTTGGTAAAAATCATTTAAAAATTCTTTTCCTTTTATTTTAATAAATCATTTTGACACATACTTTAATGTCATATTTTAATCAATTAAATATTAATCATCTAATTTAATCAATTAAAATCTAACATCCATTAATCACATAAAATTTGCCACATAATTATAATTACTCGCTAATTATAATTCATGTAACACTTCATCACATAATTCATCTAATTCAATTATCTCAATTAAATTAGAACTATAATATAACATTAATATATATACATATCAATTAAATAACATTCATTAAATTAATATGTAACACTCAATTAAATCATTACCATAATTTACTTAATCTATTTATTTACTCAATAAATAATTCACATAAATATTTATTTAATTCAATAAATATTTAAAATTAAATATAAAATCTCAATCGTTACAATCTTCCCTCCTTAAAAGGATTCTGTCCCCAGAATCACACATAAAAAAAATCTCATCTATTACAACCATAACACTACCTTAGACCGATTTAGAGTTTGAAGGCTCACACTTTTTCTTCTAACAGTCAATTATCGTATTATGGTTATGTAATAAGTCCATTTCTAGTATCTCATCAAACTCCCCAAATTTGATCAGAATAAAGTCTACGCTTAGTTTACATCCCCTAATTTATGCGTAACAATTACGATAAACGAATTTCTACGGGAATTACTTCCTTATTTTCAACTTATATGGTTAAAGAATCTTCTAATCATTCTTGGGGTAACTTAGTCGTTTCACAGTCCTTCAGATGCAAAAGGGAAAGATAGCACTCGGATTAGATAATATATACGCATTTATATTATAGATTAAGACAGCACCTGACATCACAACTTGGAACGCCACTGTATCATATAACATAACGTTAGTCGTACTTGGCATTGGTTCACTCGATTGAGCTAGTTCGATTATCGCCGGCTTCTCGCTATGGTTTCTTTTGTTGCTGTCTTCTTCCTTCCTTCCTTTCTTTGGGCAGTTCTTAACCTGATGACCTGTTGACCTACAAGCGAAGCATCCTTCGATCTTCGTCGGGTTTGGGCAATTTGGGGAAATATGCCCTTCCTGGCCGCAGCTATAGCAAACGCCTCGTCCCTTCCAGCACTCTCCTTGATGACTATTTCCATATTTTGGGCAAACCTTATTTTTTTTCTTGAGTCCTTCTTGGTAACTTCTCATCGGATTGTAGTTGATGTTGTTGTTGTCCCGTCTTCTTTTGTTTCCATTTCCCTTCTCGTTCGTTTCCTTCTGCCAATTACGTATTTGACATTTTTCAGATCCATACGCAAAACAATATTTAGTTTTCTCCTCCCTAAGACAGTTAGGAGAAATATGACCCTTCTCAACGCACTTATAACATACATGTTTTCCTTTCAAGCACGCTCCCATGTGGTTCTTTCTACATTTCTTACAGGCTTCTACCTTCTTCTTCCGTGATTGTCCTTCTCCTCATATATACTTATTCTCATTCCACTTTCTCTTGAAATTCTTACTGCTACCAATACTACTCTCTTCCATCCTACCTTCATTTGCTTTCTTTGAATTATTAACCTTTCTTTCTTTAGTCAAATTAATATCTTTTCCTACCTCTAAAGTTTTCGTCTGTCTCTTCTTATAATCATTGATTCCTTCTTCAAAAGCATTTACTATAAGGTCTACTAATTATTGTAAGGGTTCTTGATTCAATTCCCTATCTCCATTCTCCGTTGCTTGACGAGTCTCTCCTTCTTGGGGTATTGACATTTCTGTATAGAAATAAAACGGTATTATCATCTATTTGTTAAACATCTAATACTTCTTAATACGTATAAGTTTTATTGCTATTCTCCCTTGTTATTATTTAACATAATCTGGTTACTACACGCACGTTTAATAAAAACATACCACAAGAAAACATATCACATCGTATAGCATTCTACTAGTCTCAATACATACCCCTCTCGGGTACAACTAAAGTTGGGGTTAGAAAGATACTTTCCACATTATCCTTAAAATTGGGATTCACAACACCGTTTCGCATCTATATTTATTGTATCATCCGCGACACTTATTCTAATAACTACCTACTTCCTTTCCTCCCACTATGTCTATAACTATTAATTACTAATCTGAAGGTCTGGAACTTCGCCTCCCACTATTGTATCTTATTTTTCATTTTAAAGAAACTCAAACATGTCTCAATCCTAAAAGAAAACTTCCACCGTGGATTTCCGGTTATATTCCGATTCCATCTCCTCCTAGGTTAAGGTTACTGCTGAAAAAGGCTTAACTTCAAGGGGTATTGCAGACACCACATGTATATCACATGGTTCCTCCTCCATAACCCTACCAGGTTTACCTATCTCTGACATCCATAATCACAAAACCAATGAACTTTATTATTGTCTCTGAGAAAAACATAATTTCATTGTATGGAATGAAAATATATTTCATAACACTACTAGCTTTCTAAGAAAACTCTACATGAGTTTTATCTCCTTCTACTCTATACATTCTTCTAAGGTTATAGTCTAAGGACTCGCTCCTAAGGTTTATAACCTACAACTTTGATACCAACCTGTGACGCCCCCAAATTCAGACCGTCACTGATCTAGAATTCGGTTCATCACGTAGTAATTCTAATAACAACTAAAATATCAAACAATGGAATAACAGAATAATTTACATTGATATAACATAAATATTCTCGTCCCAAGTCTCAAAACTATTACTAATACACTTCATAACTTAAACCAAACATTTTTTAATAAATAACATTTAAATAAGTCTTAATACAACATAACGGGAACATCCTAATATAGAAAAGTACAGCTACTCCATAGCCTTGCCTTCGCATTTGTCCTGTCCTGGGGTTCCACCTTTCCCTGCCGTAACTAAAATATTTATGGGAAGCAAGAGTGAGCAACAAATTTGCTCAGCAAGTAATACGCCAATAAATGTGAACATGAATATATACAGTTCTAAATCTCAAGGGAAAAACGGTAATTAATCGCTCAAGATTTCAATTAAGAATGTTGTGAACAAAATAAATAGCAATGACTTCTAAATCTATTCCGTGAAGTTAAATAAGGACCACTACGGGTCGAGAAGTTATTAAAAGTTTCAACAATTTCAAGTGAATGAATAGATATCACTAAGTGTCGCTGTGGACCAAAGATTAATAAAGAATCCAATGAATTCAAAGTTTCAAGTTAATAAATACTAGATACTGAGTGGTCGCTAAGAACCACGAACTTCTACTAGAATCACCAAAAATATTTCTGGTAACCTAACCAAGTACAATTAGGGTATCAACCTATCGTACCTGGAGTTATGCATAACCTGTCACACCACTGTCGGCACCCCGACTATATAGTTCCACTTTTTACAAGGGTTGTTCAACTAAGTCAATTTATAAGAGTCCGCACCAAGGCAATTAGTGTGGATTGCTTTCTAATTCATGATATTGGTCTAGCTGCATTAAATGG
Organism: Panax stipuleanatus; assembly: GCA_020205555.1. NCBI lineage: Eukaryota > Viridiplantae > Streptophyta > Magnoliopsida > Apiales > Araliaceae > Panax > Panax stipuleanatus. The sequence goes on from CM035120.1 coordinate 35,737,194, forward strand.
CGTAGACAATTTCAACAATGTATATAAGAACAATTTATGAGTTCAATACTCGCAACAATAATTAGAAGAATATAATCATGATTTAAATCAAACTATGAAACATAAGTTTGTAAGGCAAGAGTTATTCTAGCACCTATTTACTTGTACGACCAAAGTTAGTACAAGGTCGAATATATGTTCAATAAAGAGTATGAATCAAATACTTGCTCAATAAAAGAGTAGTCAGATACTTGCAATTAATATACAAGAACGGTTTCAAGGAAACTTGCACAATGAAAAAGTATAAGTTAGGGAACTTGCTTACGACATTCCTCGAATAAAGTAACCACAAGGATAGGATACTTGCAACACAATAAAAGTAGGGTTCAGGTACTTGCAGTATAAATGAGTGTAAGTCAGGAAACTTGCCTTATGCGTAGTTTATCCTCGTTAAATAAATCGACACTTTCGAATCCCTATCGTAATATATATATTTATATGTATAGGATATTCATTAGTCATATAGTATAACATCATATCTTATCTTGGATATACAATCAACACACAAGCTAAGTCTTAGCCTAGCTACACAATTATATCATATATAGTATTATATTTAATTCACAAGTCTCAACTAATATACTTTTATCCTTAACATTCCTTGTTTTGAGTTGAAACATATTCTCATATCATTAGCATCTCATAATCAATACTAAATATATTTTATTTTAGTAAGTTATGGCATTTCAATAAGTTAACCGTCAAAATCGGATTCAAGTGTTAACATATGATATCACATAGAATATATTCATATTAAAGGATACTTTCATGCTCGTTCAACCTTTTCACGTTCGATTTACATAATATAGTTCTAATTCATAGTTCCTAACGACCTAGGGTCATACAATGCCATGAATTCACATAAGTTATCATGCTTGTCATTTAAAACATATGAGGTGATCACATAGCTTAATTTAGGCATGCTTGCAAGTTTTCATATAATATAGTATTTCTATCATCGTTACATACTTTGAAACATGCTTCAAACTCATGCTTGGTTTACTTCCATTATATCAAATACACAAGAACCATAACGAACGTAAACATGTTATCTTAGATTCTTAACCACTCATACTAATACAATTGGTTTAAAAATATCTTCAAGTTTGCCATTAAAATCATTTTAAACTTGAACGATGCAATTCAATACATACAAGATCACTTTAAAGCTCTTATAATATGTATTCAAGTCATGTTAACATCTTCTCAAGATCAGAATGTACATCATATAGTATTCATGCATATTTTCTTTGATATATCAAGCTTTACTTGAAAATGTTATCTAACACAAAGTCCAACGAGTTTGGTCATAAACAAAGGAACTATAAATCCTATATCATGAAACATATACGTAGATGGTATCACATTCTTCATGCATTTCTAAGTTCTACTACATGCTCAAAGTCAGAATATAGTCATGGTTCACACATATTAAAGTTCGTTTAGGAAACTTTAAGTTTATTTCAACGCTATACGCCGCTTCATTAATCTTGCATGAAATCATGGCAACACATGTGCATGTCATGTTAATATACTCATATAGGTATGTTAAACCTATTTGCATGCTTGCTTTAAGTCATATAAAACAATTAATACGTGACAACTATTAGAGTTTATGCCCTAGAGGCTAATTCTTTGATGTAATTATTTAAACATTTTTTGATATTATATTTGATTGAATAAATGAATTATTTTATTATGATTTTATTTACTGCGTTATATAAATGTTAACATAATAAAAGTCCTTAGAATAGTGATACAAATTATATGGCTTCAAGTATGTGACTTGAACATGAGATCATATAGTTACAATTAGTATCATTACTCTTAAATGTCCCTAGTCGAGTGTCATTGTTAATGGGACAACAATGATACATTGAGACTAGTATGTGGATTGACTGATGGCCAAATCTCATTGGTCATAAATATATGAGATATTGAGTCAATGCATAGGTACATGTTAGAGAACAATGTATTGGGCAGACCCACCATGAGAATTCTACGTGGAGCATTATGCAAAGTGTCATAAGCAATTCTCATAGTGACAATGATGTAATGATCCTCCGACCTGAAATCACTATATTACTACACGAGAATTTATGTACTTTGATATCATCAAAGGCCACCTTTAATAGGTGGACGATAAAGGTGATTATTGGGTATATCATGAATCGTGTGAGGAATATGAGTGATCTAGATGGAATTTAACCCTCCTATATATTAGGGGTGATATCCATAGGCCTCTTGATTGAGTAGGACTATGAAATGCATGGCCATGCTCAAATAGTGATTTGTTTCATATAGTCTACTCATCGATCAAGAAAACTCAGATTAAATTATGAAGAGGATGACACATTCCATGCCTCGAGTTTAATCTAGGATGTCAAGGTTAAAAGGATTAAATTACATTGAAACATTGGTCACGAAAAGGTTGTATCGAATCACCGATCTTATTATTATTTGGGTAGCAGTGATGCATTACTAGATGCCGCTCACTGTTTATAATTTTATAATATGATTTTAAAATTATTGCCAACATAATAATAACCTATAGGGTCACACACTTAGAACGTAATTAAAAGGGAATTAATTTAAATTGTATGGATTTAAATATATCAATATGATTGATAGTATTTAAATTATGAATTTAAATTAATAGGATAATTTGTATATATATATATGTATATTAATTAAGTAAGACTTAATTAAGATATAATATATATATATATATATATATAAATTCAGATTTTATATTTCTAATTGGATTAGGTTTTGGTTAATTCCTTTAACTGCTATATATATGATATATCAATCGTTTAGGGTATCATCGATATCAAAACCCTAGCCGCTCTTAGAGAGAGACTAGAGAGAAAATTTTTGAAAAGTCCAGATCCTTGGCGGCTAGTACCGCAGCTTTCCTTGCTGCAGATCGTGTGACGATTCGCGGGACGTTCGTGTGGATACCGTAGAGGCGCAGTTCCGTTGGATTGTGTTGAGGATTCGAAGCCGTTCCAGAATCTCCATCGTCTCCTTTCAAGCTTGAATAATCGGTAAAACATATCTTAACCTCTAAATTAATATATTTTCGCATGGATCCTGTTTTAGGGTTTCGAAAATTTTTAATTTTCACTGCGTTTATGTGCCGAAAACCCTACAACAACTTTGCATCAGAAACAGAATCTGGCATCAGTGACCAGCGCAGCTACGCAACTCCCCAGTTCAAAATTGGCGCAGCTGCGCAGGGCCTTGGCCAACAAAACGCAAGTCTGGTACTGGCGCAGCTGCGCAGCACCCCAGTATAACCAGGGCGCAGCCGCGCCGTTGCCTAGATCGAGTTGATTGCTTCTGCTTGGGCAGAAGCTAAGCCAAATCCCAATTCTTTCTACGAATTAACTATCAAATCAACTATATTACCTTGCTAACACATATATAAGAATATAACCATCAATTAACATCACCAAATCATAAAATCATAAACTCCAACTAAAATCAAGAATTGAAAATTTACAGCATTTGTAGAAATGTGAATTGAAGAACATGGAAGGTATATAATACCTCTGTTAGAATTCAAATTGAACTTGCTGCTAATCCAAACTTCTTCTACTGATATATATATATATATATATATATTGCTTTCACTCACCACTTATGCAAACTCTCAGCAAATTGAAAATGAAGAAAAGAGTTCATATTTATAGAAGAAAGATTATACAGACATTGTCATTTTCCACAAAATCAAACCCATGGATTGAAGGATTGCATGAAGGTTGTTAGAGGGTAGGTAATTAGTTGTTGAAGGCAATCATGAAATCCACATCCTTGTTCATCATTGCTGTGATTTTACTGAGTTTGAAGAGTAGAGAGTAGGCTTAGGCCTTATGGCTATGCACGTGAAGGAGAAGAAGTGCCTTATATTATGGGACAAGCAAAGCAAATCTCAGCATTCTTGCAACACTTATGCTATACACTTATACATAATTCCTACTCTTATGTTATATTTTATATACATATCATCCATACATAGGTTATCTCTTAATGTCACAATATAATTTATATAAGTAATACTTCAATGTAGTAAAGGTAATTTGTACGCATATAATCCATGCACAATTATAATACCGAATATAATCTAATTGGCTATTATCTTTCCACATTACCATAAACCATATTATTTCAATTATTTATAATCATTGAAATAATTATTATTTTAATTCCTCATCAATATTAAAATAGGTAATTCATTTATTTGTTTCCCCTCATATTATTAAATACACACTTAGTTCAATTTGATAATCCATAAGTACACCTTTAATGTATCCATATATACATGTTGTCACATAACATTATTACAACTCTTATTATTTTCAATTATATTAATCTATTAAAATATTCATCACATAACATTTGTTTATTTATGATAATATTATATGAAGTATATCTTTTAATGTTGCCACACACCACATGTTGTCACATAAGCTTTATTATGTAACTCATATAATTTATTTAATCATAACATATAGTTTCAATATGTACAATCACATTGCATAGTTTAATAAATCTTAATATGTGGTTTCTATATATAGCATAGTCACATGAATGTCGCACTACACTATATAATATAGTTGTATCCCATATATTTTATATATTTAATTTCGCATACATGCACATAACAATTAATATAATCTCATTATATTAATGACTTACTAATTTGTTTTATAATGGCAATTAATTAATTAATAAAATATTAATCAATTCCTTCCTCATAGATTAATGAAGTTATTAATCTCCATATTAATTAACTAACATTTATATGATTAATTATCACGTTAAGTAAATATAAATCTTATTATATTCATAAACAAATTGCTTATTATCATTCTATTATTCGCGATAATAATAATTAACACATTATCGATTAATCATTTTCTAATATTTTATAACCATTAAATAACAATTAATATTTGATTAATTGTTCACGTAGTAATTCTTTTATTAATTTACCTCTATCAATTATTATTATGCGATAAATAATCACATTCCACAATAGTTTAATAAATATAAATCTTATTATATTTATAAACAACTTACTTATTATTATACTATCACTCGCCATAATAATAAATCAACATATCATAATAACAATTAACAATTAATATAAATTAATTGTTTAATTAATAAGTCCTCAATCCTTGAATTAATTAATTCATTACCGAATCTATTATCGTGCCACACGAGACATTTCAACGAGCTTATCATAACTCCGTATCTTTCTCAATTATTATAATTTCCATTCGAATTCATTTGAATTAACTCATCTCATAGCACATAGATATTTATATTCAAATAAATTCCCATTTCCACTAATATCTTTATTTTTTCTTTAACCGGTTATTATTCTTAACAACATTATTTTAACTATAACATGTATTGCACTCAACAATAATCAAATATAACTCTTATTATACACATCAATTATTTACTTACAAATGTTTTGTTACTCATAATAACATATTATAAATAATTACTTATTAATATGATATTACTAATCACAATGATTAATTAACAATGTAATATTAATTAATCCTTCACTTATCGATTTCCCTCTTGAATTAATTAAACCATCATCTTTTCCATTCTCATGCCACACAAGGCATTTTACGAGTTTGTCGAAATTTTTCATATTTCCTCAATATAATAAATTCAATTTAATATAATCGAATTACTTGTCTTGTAACTCACAAACATTTATGTTCCAATAAATATTCATTTTCTTATTATATCAAATAAAAAAAAATTATTCATGAAATTCACGGTTCATACAGATCCCCCTCATGATTTCAAACCTTCTGATTCCAAAACTCGATCAAAAAGGACATCAGATGGACGGGGATGAAAAGCCTCTCAAGGATGCGGCCCAGAAGGTCAAAGACCAAAAGTTTCTAGAAGAGATCCAGTTGCAATTCATGAGCAGTTTTTGCCTCTCTGAAGAGGACCTGAAGAAGTCCGACGGGGCAGATCTGTCAAGTGATCAACCTAAGCTCCCGACACTTAACTAGGGAAATGTAAACATCCCAAGCAGTGATCCAGGGACCGGTTCCAAACCAGTTATGGCCATCTTGGAAGACTGTGACTCCAGTAGCGCGTCTATCTCAACGACTTCCCAGGAACTGCAGACCAGTAAGTGGACGATCGCTCCACAGATCGTCCGAAAAGGGTAAAAATCGAGAAGCGACCGCTGACATGGAGCTCCACCTTTATCTATATTTATGTCTGTTTTATTTCATCTATAACTTGTTATTGCTAGTTGTCATATTAACTGATGAATCTTTTTGTAATTGACGACTACTTGTATATGTTTAGCAATCAAGTTTTTGTATCAGGTTTCCAAATTTGCATGTCTGTAGCCACGTCCATGGTTTGCCGAATTTGAGTAATGATTACGATTTTGACATAGAACTGGACTTTAACTTGATGGGAATCGAGCAGGAGGAAGGGGATGATGACGAGGTGTCCGAGGAAATCACAGCATGGGTCGAAGATAAACCTAAACCCAACCTCGATCAAACCACCACCATAAATATCGGAACTCCCAACGATCCCAAAGAAATACAGATCGGAACCAACCTTCCCTCTAACCAAGAAAAAGAACTAATCCAACTCTTAACCAAATTCAAGGATATTTTTGCCTGGTCTCATGAAGACATGATAGGTCTATCCACTGACATCGTCATCCATCGACTACCAATTAAAGAAGGGTTCAAACCAGTCAAGCAGAAACTGAAACGGTTGAAACCAGAATGGAGCCTGAAGGTCAAAGAGGAAATTATCAAACAATTTAAATCGGGAATCATTATGGTGTCAACGTACCCTGAATGGTTGTCCAACGTAGTCCCAGTGCCGAAATCTAGAGGAAAGGTGCGAGTTTATGTGGATTATCAAGATCTCAACAAAGCCAGCCTTAAAGATGACTTCCCAGTGCCGTTCATCCACGTATTAATCGATAACACTGCGCAATTCGAGATGTATTCTTTCGCTGATTGCTTTGCTGGATATCACCAGATCATGGTTGCTGAAGAAGATAGGGAAAAGACCGCCTTGATTACCCTGTGGGGAACCTTCTGTTATCGAAGACTAGCTTTTGGCCTTACCAACGCTGGGGCTACTTATGAAAGAGCCATGATGACTTTATTCCACGATATGATGCATAAAGAAATCGAGGTGTATGTGGATGATATCATCGTAAAGTCCCGACAGGCTGATGACCATTGCACCCATCTTCGGAGGTTGTTTGAACGACTCCGCAAGTTCAATTTGAAGTTAAACCCAGCAAAGTGTGCTTTTGGGGTGAAATCCGGCAAACTACTGGGATTTCGGTTGAGCAAACGGGGCATTGAGTTGGATCCTGCCAAAATCCAAGCCATCACGAAAATGCCTGAACCAAAGACCGAGAAGGAAATCTGAGGTTTCTTGGGAAGAATCAACTTCATCAGCCGGTTCATATCGTAGTTAACAGCAACCTATTAACCCATTTTCAAACTATTAAGGAAGAACTCTTAGGGAAAATGGAATGAAGACTGCCGGAAAGCCTTTTATATCATCCAGAAGAGGTTGATTGAAGCACCTATTTTGGGACTCCGTTGTTCATATATATCTCGGTCAACTCCAATGCTATGGGTTGTCTACTGGGGCAGAAGGATTACATGGGGAAAGAAAGAGCAATCTATTATCTCAGTAAGCGCTTCAGCAGCGGAGAACAGAAATATACTTTGATCGAAAGAACCTGCTGTGCATTAGCTTGGGCAGCCACCAGGTTACAGCATTATGTGCATGGCCATACCACTTATATCATATCGAGGATGGATCCTTTGAAATACATTTTCAGCAAACTAATTTTGAACTGCCGTCTATCCAAGTGGCAGTTAATCCTTCAACAGTTCGACATCATATATGTCACCCAAAAGTCCATCAAAGGGCAAGGGATTGCGGATCACCTGTCGGCTGCACTAACAGGGGGTTTTGAGCCTCTGGAAACGTATTTCCCTGAGGAAGAAGTGTTGACTATTCTCCTGATTGATAAGGAGGATCAAGGTCAATTATAGAAAATGTACTTTGACGGCGCATCAAACGCTGAAGGTGCTAGAGCCGAGGCAGTCCTGGTATCCATCACGAGAGATCAATACCCTGTGGCAACTAAGTTGTATTTCAACAACTCCAACAATACCGCCGAATATGAAGGGTGCATTATGGGGTTGAAGCTGGCTCAGTCCATGCGAGTGAAACGTTTAGCGATGTTTGGAGATTCGGAGCTAGTCATCAGACTGTCTACCGGGGCATACACCACCAAAGAACTACATCTACTGCCGTATCATCGGCATGTTCTCAGATTGGCAAGGGAATTTGAAGACATTGCCTTCATGAATATCCCCCGGAACCGAAATGATTTCGTCGATGCACTTGGCCACATTAGCTTCACTGGTGAACCTGTCAGCAAGAAGTGGAATGCATGTCATCACTTTCACTGTGCAGAAGACACCGTCATATGGGAACAATGTAGGGGAGATATCAGATGAGATACTACCTGCGGGGCCACCTTGGTACCACCATATAAAAGAATATCTACGAGATCGGTCAACCCCAGAAGGGATGAGTCAAGCCGCGAAGAAGCGAATACAGAAAATGGTTATGAATTTCTACCTAAGTGGAGATGCTCTCTATAAGAGAGATCCAGGTGTAGGCCTTCTAAGATGTCTAGACCGGGAGCAAGCACAGCGACTTATGAATGAAGTACATGGTGGAGTATGCGGAGCACATATGAGTGGACCTCTGCTTGCCAAACAGATTCTGAGGACAGGACACTACTGGATATCCCTCAAAGCGGATTGCGATTATCATGTCAAGCGTCGCTTTCAATGCCAGATCCACGCCAACATTATTCATGCGCCTCCGAATCAACTGCATTGCATGACATCAGCATAGCCTTTTTCCATGTGGGGAATGGATGTGATAGGATCAGTTGAGCCTAAATCCAGTAATGGTCATCGATTCATCTTCACTATGATTGACTACTTTACCAAGTGGGTGGAAGCAGCTTCTTTCCCCAGGGTCACCAAAGAGGTTATCGTTGGTTTCATTAGAAATAACGTCATCTGCCGGTATAGACAACCCGAGGTTATTATATCAGATAACATGAAGAATCTGAATAACGAGATAATGAGGGAACTGTGCAGTAAGTTCAATATCAAACACCTCAATTCAGTTATTTATCGTCCAAAGATGAACGACGCGGTTGAAGCGACTAACAAAAACAACAAGAAGATAATGATGAAGATGTCAGCAAATCACCGGGGATGGCTTGAGCTATTGCCATTAACCCTACTTGCATATCAAAAGTCGACTCGAACCTCGACTGGAGTAACACCCTACTCATTGGTATATGGTGTGGAGGCTGTACTTCCTGTCGAAGTGGAGATGGAATCACTATGAATTATCCTTGATGCCCAGATAGAGGAGAGCCAATGGATACAAGATCGATACGATCAGTTATCCCTGATAAATGAAAGAAGAGCTGCTGCTATATTTCACGGTCAACTCTATCAACAACGAATGTCTCGATCTTATAACAAGAAGGTGTGACCTCGAGAATTCAAAGAGCATGATTTGGTACTTAAGAAGATCATTCCGGGCCAGGATGCGGCTAAGAGAAAATTTTCCCCAAACTGGGAAGGACCCTTTCTTGTCAAAGCAATCCTATCAGGTGGAGCTTTGAAATTGGAAGAGATGGACGGTGAGGAATTCCCGCAACTGATCAATTCTGACTCGATGAAACGGTATTATGTCTGAGACCCCTTTTCACCTTCTGATTGGACTGCTATGTGTTGTTAAAAAAAAAAGAAAAGAAAAAAAAGAAAAAAAAGAAAAAAGAAAAGAAAAAATATATCAATTCTAGTTTTTCAGGTCTGAGCCTGATCTACGAAAGACCTGATCTCCTATCTATGGGAGTACGTAGGTAGCCATTTATGGTGCAGTCTAACCCTGGAAAAACATCAAAAAACTCATCAAATCAAATCGAGAAACATCAAAATCTTATCAAATCAAACTCAAACCCCAAATAAACCCCTTTCAAACTTTTTAGGTCTGAGCCTGAACTACGAAAGACCTGATCTCCTATCTGTGGGAGTACGTAGGCAGCCATTTATGGTGCGGTCTAACCTTCGAAAAAGTCAAACACTTTCCTAACCTATACAAAAATCCAAAACCTATCCATCAAGCCCAAACCAATCGACGACTCATGCGGAGATGACCTAGCGACATCTCATCATCATTCCTGCCGAATCTGATGCCATATAACGAGACTAGTTCCATGTTGACATAATAAATCATGAAGCAAAAATGACAACAGTGCACATGGTTAGACATGCGCAAACAAGGGAAGTGAACTAAACTTGCTTCTTTTTAATATATACAACTGTTTAGAATACAAAAGTTGATTCTAACCTATGGCAAGTGATAATAACAAAGTCTCTACAAGAAAATAAAACAGAGCTATAAATCAGCGGTAAGACGAGCCAACATCGCCAAATATCCAACAGTCTCTGTAGTCGAGGGAGCAGCTCTGAGCTGGTGCTCCAACATGTCAACCCTCCTCAGCATCTCCGCTGCCATGTAGAAAATCTCCTCTTGACTCTGCACTACACCTTGTACGTGATCGATGAGTCCATCTGAGAAAGTCTCTGCTGCATCTCTATCAATGATGGCCTGATCTCTGGAAGCACGGGCTGCATCTCACTCAGTGATAGCAGTATCCCTACCAGCTACGGTGGTCAACAATAGAGCCCGAGCCTGATCTCTCTCAAATGTCACCAGCTGAAGCTGTCTATCCATCGCCTCCATGGAAACTGAGGCCAAACGCGGGACAGTGCTCACTAAAGAAGTTGTCAACTCTGCAAATAACGCATCCTCAGTTGGAGATATAGGATCCTCCATCAGTTCTGCCGCATCCGTGGACCAACCATCGTCATCAGATAAAGATCCTATACCAACCTGATCTGCGGTCTCTGGTGCCAAATCGGACTCAAGCCAAGCTGAATACTCTGCAGAGCGGCCCGGATTACAATCTCTAAACTCTGCTATCTGTCGATGAGAATAGAACCCATAAACCCGAGCCAAATCAGCCTCGATAACTGAGCAGATGGGGAATCGATAATCCTCAATCCCCTCAAATGCATGGACCTCCTGGTATTGATCAAACTGACCCATCACCGTCAGAGGATGATAGGTCGTCACACGCCTCAAACCCGCCAAGGGGAGGAAATCCAGGTCAGCGACATGGGTGGTGAAACTCATAAAGGAGCAGTACCCAGAATACATGACTATAGCAAAAGGTTCCTCCATGGCACCTAGAAATGAAGTCCAGGACGCCTCATCGATGCAAGAAGTCGGGCAATATGAATAAACTTGAGACAGGCCATGTCCAAAACAAAAACCATGACGGTGAAGCCGCCCTATCGGTCGAAGGTGCGTCATCAACCAGATGTATAAAAGCACTGGACTACCTCTGAACTCCTGATCACCAGCGTCATGGCAGATAGAGGCTGAAATCAATGTCTCTGCAAAGATAAGGGGTAATATAGTAAAGTCCTCTCGAAGGGCCCTAACATCCACCGACATCGCCACATCCAGATGATCGGTATAAAATGGCATGTATAGATAAGCTACGAGTCACATAACCAAGGCATCCACGCGGGCAACGTACCAGCGCTCCTCCAAAATGGCGAAGTCTCCGTGATAAACATCGAAACTATCTGCGGAAGCAAAATGCCTAAACATAAAGTCCATGGAGATGATGTGGCTACCACCCTCCTCAGCCATCACAACTGCTCTCCTCAATCCAGTCATCATCATGAACTGGCGGCGTATATGGCCCTAAGCCACTCGAGCACATAGCCCCTCTATCGACAGTCCTGAAATGCTACTATACTCCTCCAATGTAGGAGTCAACTCGGCTGAGCCGAATCAAAAGACACGACGCTTAGGAGTCCAATACCTGAGTATCCCAGCAATAAATCCCTCCAGAATCTGGAAGAACAGTAAAGACATGGAGTGGCCCAGCATGCGGCTGACATCGATACGATCGGGGGATGGCAGCTAGTCATACCAAACCCTCAAGTTGGTAGCTATATGGCTAGCAGAAAGGTGGTCCAAACGTACCACTGCAGAGGACGACATCTGTAAAACCTGTGTCAATAAGACCATACATGGGTCAATCTCTATCCAATCATTTAAATATATATGAAGCATGCATCATACTAATGATAAAACAGCATATGTGATGAATAAATAAGAAGCATCATATATAAATATCTGCCAAGTACATTAGTTTCATAAACATCACTGTCATACCTATGATACATATGAAAACTAAAAATAAAAAATACAGGATATTGGGGCACAAATGCCCAATGACTAACAGAGGACCTATGGACTCGTCCCCTCATCAAAATCATCCAAGAAGGTGAGAACCTGAGGTTGTCTACCTGGTGTGGGTGCATCCTGCTGATCCGGCCGATAAGGTGTCTCCTGCGTATCTAGGGGAACTGTGAAGGGAACATCTCTATCCTGGAAGCCACCAAAACCTAAGGGTCCAGCACCATGGGAGCCACCACCGCCTGACGGTCCAGCCTCATGACCCCGAGAAGTAAAAGTGTGAGCGAAGGACGGGTCCAAGCCATTCTAAGTACAATAGGCTGACAACTCCTCCAACTAAAGTCTCAAGGCAGCAATTTGTTCCTGATGAGATGGCTCCTGAAAACACGATATCCAGTCCCTCATCATAAGGGATCCTGTAACCAGATCACCCAAGAACTGGGTAGCCCGAGTCTGAGCTCTTATTGTGCGCCGGACCCACCAAGCGATAAAGTCTGCCGAAGAGATCGGACCCTCAGACAAGAGGAAACCATCACACCCCAAGGTGGGAATCGATGCAACTGATGAAGTTAGAGGCCAAAAGCGCGCTCTCCAAGGTAGAGCTCCCAACCTCCATCAAAAAGGAGTAGAATCCGGTTAGTCGATAAATAGAACTCTGGCCCTGTCGGCATGCCATCCTCAAATCCCTCGGCCAAGTGCTCTCTAGAATATAGGGTCCACAATATGTCTCGAGCAAGCAACGTCTCCAACTGAAGATGGGCATGGGCAAAGTCCTCCGTGACCGGGACCTCAGACAGAGTAAACTGATGCCATCTATGTCCCCGGGGATAAGTATCCAAGCCTAAGACAGAGGTAGGGCGAAGACAGGGAAGCCTCTCATAAGCCCAGAACTGTCAATTCAAACAAACCCTCCATCAGTTGTTGGAAAAGATAAATCAATCAAAAGGCAAATAAATGAAATTCGGTCAAGGAGACTTACCTAAAAGAAAGGGGAAAAATCCGACCCAGGCGTCGGTAACTCCCTCGGATCGAAGTCGCATCCCATGCAAGAAAAGAGCGAATGTGAATGACCCCCAATCGTTTTACATATCGAACATCCCCTACCATGCTAAAGGGGACAGTGGAGGAGTTGTTTGCTATGAAAATGGTCATGAACAAACGTCGCAAGATGCGATCCCTCTCCACCAAATCAACAGGCAACTCCTGCTGCAAGGTGCCTCGAGCTGAATCAATACCCAGGCATCCTGATCGAATACTACGAGCCTTGAAGGCTCGCTCTTAAGGAGAAAACCCTAGGAGGGCACCCACAGCAGCCCCAGTGATAGACGGCTCCAAGGGCACCCTATCCCCGGTAAACTCCAAGCTAGTGATGTACCTCCAATCCATGGGAGTCATCAGTACCTCACAATCTGAAAGATGCAGCAACTGACTCTGGTGAAACCATCTCTCACCCAAAGCCTACAAATAGCCCCTAGGGCAACGACGTGGAACAATGGTAAAGAAGGCCCCGAATCCCCAAGAATCTACGATCTCTCTATACTTGGGATGTAGTGACTGATACAGAGCATAGATACTGAACCAGTTACCCCTCAGCTGGGTAAGCTCTGGCACCTATACGACGTCAGGGTTAAGAAAACCCGTCTATAGCAGAAAGAAAAATAAAAAAAACCAATTAATCCCATACCTCATTCGCCTGCAAGTGAATGGACGGATGGTGGCTCAAATCCATGCCCAGCAAATCTGAGACTTCTACCTCAATGCCTGGAAGAAATCTAGGCGCAGTAGGGAGTGGAGGTGGAACCTCAAGCTCGGGAATGTCCTCGTCCAGGAGTGGCTGATCCTCCCCAGCCGACAAACGAGCGGGCTCGGTCAAACGCTGCACCCGTCGGCTAATACGTGGAATCGGAACCTCAGAGGGGGTCCTACGCCAGTGAACTCCCTATAAAATTGGCCATTCAGTGGCACGACTAAGCTCCTCAGGATCCATATCTGAACAATGAGTTCGTAGGAATTAAAGCCAAGTCAGGTATATTTTTACCATTTGCAAATTTCAAATTAAACCCATAAAATATTATCATCACATCATGCATATCTTACATGTGTCATTAAATGTGTATGTTATTTGCATCTTAGTACATCTATAATGTATCTATGATCCGGACATTTGGTTTATAAAAAAAAAATTCACCAAAGTCTCCTTTATAAAATGGACTATCCACATGCCTGAAGCATGTATTAAATCACCCTATGAGGGTACATCATCACAACCAAGCATGCAAACATCAATTTCAACTGTTATTCTAACTCATATGTACAATGTATGTCTAGATTAACTGATAAATGGCAATATCTCGCATTCATACGATCCATAGGATGATTTGTATCCATGCATTGCATCATAAACACATTTATCCATCTATACATGCATACATGTTAGATATATTGCCTTTAAGAAAGTAAATACGTGCTTTTGCCAATGAAAACATGAAAGAACGGAGTTTAGACATTACCCGTAGTCCGAAGAAGGAGTATACGATGGCGGATCGCTCCAAATCAAGCCGGAATCAAGTATAGATGAAGAAACGCTCGGTTTTGTAGAGAGATACAAGATGAAATCCGAATGGAATGGGTGAAAATGAGGCCTCCCGAAGGTATAAGCTCGAACACGGGTAGCCTTGAACATGGTTGCTCTAGCCGCAACCATGTATGCGGCTACCATAAGTGGGTCCCGCAGCATTCCGTTTGGCAACACGATGTCCAGAACGTGTTCTTTTGGGTTCAAAATGGTCACATTATGAAAAATGATACCTCTCTGATACAGTTTGAAACCTCAAAAACCCTAAAAATCCTCCGAAATAGCAGAAGTTTGGCGAAGATCAGACAACCCGATGTTGAACGTCGAAAGACAAGGAAATCAATCAAAATCAACCTTACAACATGTAATCCACCAACAATGAATCAGTGAAGGAGTCGGCTTGACCCCGACGATGTAATCCACCGACAACGAATCAGTGAAGGCGTCATCTTGCCCCCGACAATGTAATCCACCAACAATGAATCAATGAAGGCGTCGTCTTGACCCCGACAATGAATCAGTGAAGGCGTCGGCTTGACCCCGACGATGTAATCCACCGACAATGAATCAGTGAAGGTATCGGTAAATCCCCATTGATGTAAACCGTTGGCTACAACCCTACGCAGATCTGCAAATCCCAGATGAATGTAATCCGTTGGCTACAACTCTACGCAGGTCGGCACATCCCCGATGAATGTAATCCGTTGGCTACAAACCAGTGAAGGTCGGTAAATCCCCGATGAATGTAATTCATTGGCTACAACCCTACGCAGGTCGGCAAATCCCCGATGATATAATCCGTTGGCTACAACCCTACGCAGGTTGGCAAATCCCTGATGAATGTAATCCGTTGGCTACAAACCAGTAAAGGTCGGTAAATCCCCGATGGTGTAATTCATTGACTACAACCCTACGCAGGTCGACAAATCCCCGATGGTGTAATCCGTTGGCTATAACCCTACGCAGGTCGGCAAATCACCGATGATGTATTCCGTTAGCTACAACCCTGCACAGATCGGCAAATCCCCGTTGGTGTAATTCATTGACTACAACCCTACGCAGATCAGCAAATCCTCGATGAATGTAATCCGTTGGCTACAACCCTATGCAGATCGATAAATCCTCGATGATGTAATCCGTTGGCCACAACCAAGGAATAAGCTCAACCTTGATAATGAATCTGTTGGCTACAAACTAGTGAAGGAATCAACATGACCCCGATGGTGCAATCCGTTGATTACAATTCAACGCAGGTCGACTCAACCCCGACAACGTAATCCTTAACTTCCCAAGCCAGGGAAGTAACCCTTTTATACATCTCATATACCATTGCATCGATCATACATGACATTGCATCATCAGATATACCTTGTCATGCATTCTCTGTGTCTATTAAATCTTTGTCGTCTTCATTCCATTACATTGCATGAACATGACAAAGAGGGGCATCTGTAGACACTCGAAAATTTTCTTTTATCGTACTAACCCTGCAGGAGGGTAAAAGCATCATTTTATTTTGGAGACAACCCTGAAGTAGGGCAAAAGATCCCGGTCATCTCGGAGACAACCCCGGGAATGGTGAAGAGGACCAATGAAGTCTGAACATACCGCAACCCGATCGAAGATCGACGAGCTGAGACAGTGATCATCGAAAACCACCTCAGCAAACCTCGAACAACGTACCATCAAGAGATAAGCCTGCAGACTGATATCTGGACCTGGAAGGTATCTCGGATACGAGTATTAACTTCCCGAACCCTAACTCAGTCGAACTCGGTCATATCTCGCTGCGTACGTCAAATACGGTCCGAAAGATCAAACGGCAGACGTCAACTTCTGCTGAATCGAGACTGAAGGAGCTATAACCAAGCCGGGGGGTCCCACCTGGGTAGCCTCCACCATGTATGCAGCTAGCCGCATACATGTGTACGGCTGCCCCGGACAGGTTATAACCCTCCACTTAGTTCATTTTAAAAAAAAAGAAGAGATAGATATAGAGAGAGAAGGACATTTCTAGGGAGAGAAAGTTTCGGGTTGGACATCAACATAGCAAATTGAAGCTTATTTCTTCCATCTAGCATCTCATTGAAGCCATCTTAGCGCTCTTACTTCATCCCGGGAGTCAAAATGCTTGTTCATGCGTCCCCCAAGGTGAAATAACGCACTTCTAGCTTCGTTTTCTTTATAAACTATGTTCAAATGATAGATTAATGAAGGATCTTGTTTGAATCTAACTATATTTGTTGTATTATAAGCATATTATGTAATAGTTGGTAGTTTTAACATTTCTATCGATTATTTATTGCTTTAATACGTTGTATATAGCTTCGGAGACTAGATATACCTCAAGCTAAGGTTAAGCTAGTTCCCGAGAGGTTGTTAGCATGATGCTTCAACCAGGGAGCTAGAACGGCTTAGATTCGTGGTATATCTATGGATGTATTTACTTGTAAATGGTCCTGATTAACCTGTATAGCCCTAAATATATATTTAGAGGTGAAAGGGGGTCGAATCGGCATGAACGGTGATTTTAACCGATGAAATCACTTAGTAATGAAGCCGTGGACGTTATTTATATATATGAAATGGTACAAATATTATGAGCCTAGGAATCCCGGTGTCGAGATCCCCAAACGGATCCGACTTGATTACCACGATGGACCGATTTTTACGTTGTAAATGCTTTAAATACCGTAAATATGGATGTGCATGTAATATTTGGATCTTGAAGATGAACTCGAGGGGTTAGTCTCGAGAGCTCGGATTCAAGACCCCGTGATAGTGAAAACCTTCATTACGAAAGCTCGGTTCATCGAGATGGCTTTTATACCCGATGATGATCCGAACCTTCTTAACGCTTTAGCATACATATCATCAAAATAATTTCTCAAAGAAAACCACAAAGATCTTTTGATGAAAAATAAAGCGATTCGGGGTAGATCACGTAATGAACGTAAAGAATAAAAGTAAGTATCGAAGTCCTCGATTCCTAGTCGGGCAAAGGATTTGAAAACCTTACTTTCCAAAACGTCATTTCAATTTGCACATCTTTTTAAAATTGAATCTTTCGCTAAATTAAATCCTTCGTACCTAGGCGCAAAAGAGGTACAACACTACTTTCAAGTCACCAAAAAGACTTAGAAACCAACTAATAAAACTTTCAAATCACACACACGAACACACACACACACACACGTTTTGCATAAGAAAATCAATAAGATGCGGTACCATGCTTGCACAGGAGTCGGGGGGTGCCTAACACCTTCCCCTCGCTTAACCTAGCCCCGGATTCCACGTATCTCGGGTTTCAAGACCAAATCAAATAGTCACGCATTGGACCATCTTGCGAAAAACTATTAAAACCCGAATGAGTTCGTACATCTATTTCCAAAATACCAACTGGCGACTCTGTCTCAATCGATCCAATCAATAAAATCAATCTTTCAAAATCGTCGACACATATGTCATTACCGGTTTCCTACGAAATTCACCCTTTAAAATAGAACCCCAAAAACAAAGCAAAAGCAAAAGGGAAAAGAATAAAATAGGGAAATCAGGGCACTCCTCTCTCGTCCCACGGACAAGAGAGGAGGGCAAACAACTCCAAAAGAGAAAAAAGAGACCTCCTCCTTCAATAAAAGGGAGACCGAGGACTTAATTTTTCGCCCGACGTCGACACTTGTTTAGTATATTCTCAAGATTGTCCATCCGTTTGACTTGTACCTGAATGGTTGCTTGAAGCACTTCATTCTTTTTGTGAGACGCTTCTAGTTCTGCTGCCAATGCAACTTTTTCTTTCTCGGTAGATGAAGACTTCTATGCTCGAGGACCAAATCCAAAACCAATCAATCTCCCTGCCTTCTTACCCAACACTCTAGTCATAATCTGCCTTTTTGTCATTATTGTAAAAATTTTCAAACTCTGCGTCCATCTCAAAGCTGCATTCAGTCTCAAGTGATTTCATTTCATTCTATAAAATTAACAACAAATGCAACTAATTTATTACATAATCCCAAATTTAAAAACAAGATACAGTTTGTATAACTTATGTATGCAGATTCATTTTTAGGTTGTATCCACTCGTTTGCTTCCTTTTTCTGATGTGTGCTTTTGTAACCTTCAATTGGATCTCCCTCAAATCAAAATTATAATGGCATAGGAAAAAGAAGGAATAGTGAAACTATATTACTTTCTAATGTCAAGCGAGTAAATGAAAATATCCTACTTGTTGAAAATCTTAGGCTGCTTCACATAGCTCTCATGATCGATACACGGGATTTGGTGGAAATTCTAAGTAGATTTTTTCCCGACCACAGTTATCCCAAGAAGTAATTTCTTTCATTATGATTAATATTCTTCTTAAAAAATTCTATATCTTATTATGTTTCTTAATTTTTATCAAAGTTACTCGGAAAGAGAAACTCTGATAAATTCTAATATAATTTGATTAAGATATACCATGTGGATTTTTCAGCTGGTCCATCGGTTTGATTTGTGTTATTGTTGCCAACTTTTTAATTTATTTCATTTTCTTTATGCAATTGACAGTTTTACTGCTAGGGAGGAAACTAAGAAGATCAGTTCAGAGAAACTGCAGACAATGGGTTGGAGATACAAGGTGTTGGAGGAAACTCTAGTCGATTCTATCGAAGGCTACAAACAAGCTGGAATTTTTGACTAAATTGGGATCGGACTTTATATATAACTTTTGTTGTCAATAAACATTCTTAAATCTGTTGATGTGCTGCTGTCTGCAGATGCCCTTTTTGGTTGGAGGAAAACATTTGTTGCCGATGCTAATGATCGTTCAATGATCTCGTTGAATGTAATGTTGAACTTCATTTGTATTTATTTTTAGTGTCCAAAGTTTGAATGAAACTATTCTTGTGGACCAGAGAGCTAATTAGTTGAGTGTATTAGTAATATTTTTAGAAGTATATAAATACATACATTTTCTAAATACATACCAAATTGAAACATATATAAATACATACATTCTCTTAATGATGAATAACAAATGGTTTTGACCCTCCACTGTGAATGCCATTATTGCCTTGATTTTTCTTGTTTACTTCTGAGCGATGCTGGAAAAAAAATCATTGAACAAATAATATAACTCAATTTTTTTTTAAAAATTGAAAATAATATGTATATAAAATAAACGATTAAAGTTAGAATAACCATACAATAAATTTTGGCGATGTCCAATAATCACACATTTCATTCCACTTTACAATATTGATGTTGTTTGGAGGCTTTTTCCTAGCATCTTCGGTTGATGGAAAAGTTTTGAAGAATTTGTAAAGCTTACACCTCTGCCCTCTATTTCTCTCCTTCATTATTCCAAGAGCAACACACTTCACATGTGGTTGAGAAAGGTCGATATCAAAGCGAGCCTAAATAAATAAATAAATAAATTAGCAAAATACCACAGTTCATGAGCCAAAAATCAGCAAAATTTGCCTATTAAACTCTAATCCATGAATTCAACTGTTACTCGCAGCTTTTATCTAACAAATCATGTATCCTAATGAGTGTCAATCTAAATGGATTTTAAAATTTCAAATATATAAACTAGCAACAAACATAAAATGAATATATATTACTCTCTACTTCTCAACCGTGCTGCTAAACTAAACCAATAATACTTTTAACTAGAGGAATCGATTATTTGAGTAAGCTTAGTTAATCTAGAGATTTAAACAAAACATAAAACAAAAACTAATTGCCAAAAAGGAAAAAAGCAGACTCAACTAGGAATAACAATATTTGACATAATTAAAATTTTTGCATCTTACTTCAACCCTCGACAATGATTTTTCAACTACTCCCTCTGTAATATCCTTGAATTTGGTATTCATTGGGAGGTGGTGGCGGACCATCAATCCTATCTCTGACGACAACTTAGCAGATTCTATAGGATCTGTGTGCCTTCCTTTACTAGGTGACACATTGATAGCCAACTTCTTTCCTTTTGCCTTGGTGAGTTTCTCAAGACCAATACCGCGAGTAGGTCCTCGTATTTTATTTGTTGAAGATAAAGTTATTCAAAATATTAAATGTCAAAAAGTAAACAGAACAACAAATTAACAAGAAAAAAATAATTATGTATATCATATATATATATACACACACAAATGTGTATAACATATGTTAACTAAATAGGTTTAGATAAAACTCACATGGTCCAGACCCTTGCTCATCGGACATCGTTGGCAGGCCACTTTCTTCTGGTGGGGTAGAGTTTTCACCAACTATAGTGTCATTATTACGTTGCCTCGAAGGTAGAAATGGGAGTACGCACATCATTTGCAAGACCATCATGGGCATTCGGTGAACGTTCAATCATTGAACGTAATTTGCTTGTTAGACCCACAGGTGATGGTTGAGCAGATTGAGTTTGTGATCTTGTAATTGGGCTTCTTGGAGGACTTGATGACATCATAATTCTTCTTCTTACATGAGGATTTGACCCGTCAGTTAAGTTTAGTTCAACTTCTTCATTATCCCCAAAGACCTCAACATTTTGCAAGGCTAAATATTTTCTTGTTTGAGATGTTCCTTTCCTTTTAAATCCAGGGCCAGACATTCTCAAGGACCAAGTATGCAAGATGAGTATTTTTCTAAAACTAAATAATCAGACCAGGTATATATATTAGTACGTAAGACATGTATAGTACTAGAAAGTAAGACTAAAGCATGTCGTACATCAAAAAATCATAACTAGGTTCACCATGCATGCAATGAAGTATGTAAGCATGCATATTTGATCTGTCTAAATTCACACAAAGTACAGGAATTGATTCATTTTTCACGTATATCAGCACTAAACACACATGCTTCAAAAATTATATATAAACACACATGCTTCAAAAATTAATCACTCAAAGTACAAAAATATTATCTGAAGGAGAGGGAAAGAGGCTGAATTGGATCGGCCTTGGTCTGATGCGGATCTGTTTGACGAATTTTCCAAAGCCGACGAGTCCCTGACTGTATGAATTAGCTAGGGTTTAGTGTGCGGGTCTGTAGATCATATATATATGTACACTGAAATGGGATATAAATATTTGGGGATTTTATTTTAGGGAATGGATTAGAGATAGAAATTGGGGATGATTATCATATCTAAGCGGTTAACAAAATTGGGAGGGAAATATAATATATTGGAGCGAAAATAATAGCGGGAGAAAGTATAATAATATTGTGTCTTAGAGTAATTAATAGCAGTGTCTCTTACACTAAATACATAACAACATTGTTAATTTATTAGATAATTATTATTATTTTTAGATAATTAGTACCAAGGGCGGATCCAGCCTCACAGTTCAGTGGGGGTAAATTTGAAAAAAAATATTAAAGAGAAAAAAATATCATTTCACAAAATATAATTATATGTATCTTAGTTGACATTTTAAATCAAAATATAATTATTTATTTATATTTTTTAATACTTAAATCAACTAAAATTATTTTAAAACAATAAAAAACATAATTTTTTTTATAAATGGAAACAAATATATTTAAATAATATTTTTTAGTATATCTTCAATTCAACTTACGTTTATCATTTGTCAAAAAAGAAAAAACGAAAAGAAATATTGAATACAAGAAAAAACAAATATTGAATACAAGCTTAGACAATCACCCCCGCCTGTGCCAACCCTCCAAAGCTCAGCACCGTCTCTATCTTCCTCCGCCGCTACTATTCCCTTATCCACGGAATAAATCCTTCCTTCACAATCTCCTTCGCTTCCTCCTCCACCTTCTTCAATTTCTTCCTTAGTCCGAATAGGTCAATGTCCTCCGCTCCCTTCTCTGCCACTTCTATCCCGCTAAATTTCAGTGATATTAGGTGCCCCCTGCTCTGTGCTTGGGTCCGCCCCTGATTATTACTCCCTCCTTCACATATTAAACGTGTTATAATGATTTTGCTAGGTGAAATTGACCATCTTGGGTTTTTCTTACTAGGTTATAGAATGATTCTGTAGGTTCATGCACATGCAAGACAGTAATAGCTCAATTTTTTTTAATGTTTTGTAGTGTTTTTAAAATTGTTGTTTTACATTGAAAATTCAATTTCATACAAGCATATGAGAGTAGGGTGAAGTTATGTATCTGCTTGCATTGCTTGTTTATTTGCATGTTACTCATCATAAAGATAAAAAAGTCCAGGATTCAACAAAGTTATCTACATAATATTTAGTATTTCTAATATGTGCTGCATTTTGTTTAAATTTTTGTAGGATCTGCCATTACTGGCCTAATTGGAAAGAGTGTGCTGATCTGTGGCCAAGGATTGCAAGTGCTTCTAATGCCATTGTTTAGGAGCAGGGATTACTGGTGATTTGAATTAGTTGTGTTGGCCTTACTGATGGTAGTTGGAACTGGCAGCATCAAAGCAGCAGCAACACCAAAACAACCCCAAGCAAGGCAATAGACTGCAGCAGCAAAACCTAACTGCAGCAACTCGCCTAGTAGCACAGCAGAAATAGCAGCACATACAAGCACAGATGGAGCAGCAGCAGCACAAACATAACCAGTAGTAAAACATCAGCACCCCAGCAATAACAATGCCCATAACAAGAACATGCCCAATGATGGAACATATCCTAACAGCAGCAAAACCTGGGCAACAAAGCGCAACAGTAGCAGAAACAGTAGCGACATCTATAGCAGTTGAAGCAGAATCAAAACATTAACAGCAAAAACTAGCAGCGAGCAACACAACAGAGCAAAGCTGAGGCAGCCACCATGGCACCAGCAGCACAACAGTTGCAGCACAAACCAGAACAGCAAAACCAGGAACACAACCCATAACCCGCCCAAACAGCAGCCCAACCAGCAGTGCCACCAAGACCACAACAGTAGAAACAACATCAGCAAGTGTGGTAAATCATGTACTAGATGATTTTATTTAGTTAATAATATTTGAGTTTTTTTATATTTCTGCCATAATTTGTTATGGGGTCATTGAGCCACAATTTATTGTTTGTAAAATAATTCCGACATTCGTAGCATAACATGTTTGTGATTAATGAATTTGGCAATGATATTATCAAAAACTATTTCGTTACAAAAGAAGCATGCGACAAAGGAACTACTAACAACTTTTTCTAATTTTAGTAGCACGTTTTCGTTGGTAATGACATTAAAATTCAATTTTTTGGCAACATAAAGTTAACCTAATTACAACATGGAGGATATTGTTGCTATAAATAAAAGAGTAAGGCAACATTTATATCGTTGCAAATCATAACAACTTTCGTTGCACAGGTAAAGCAAACGACAACATATAGTGTCGTTGCTAAATGGCAACTTTCGTTTCTCTCAAAAAATAATCAGCATCGTATAATATCGTTGCTAATTGATCATAATTATGAACAAAACCAATGACAACAAATAATTTTGTTATAAATTAATATATGACCGATTTATTATGCATATTTAGCAACGAACATTGTTGCCAAAAAGTATACAATCAGCAACAAAAACTAGTTAAGGTAACAATTTTTATACTGTTCAACAATGACAACTATCGTTGGCAAATGTGTATCAAACGCAACGAATTTCATTTTCGTTGCCACAAAAAAAGATTATTTTCATTGCCAATTTAGGTGGATTTTGCAACAAAAGTTATTTTTCAGTAACAATTTCTTAATAATTTTGCTACAAAATATGTCATTGCTAAATGCAATATGATTTCACACGAAAATAAACTTTCGTTGCTAAATATCTCACTTTTAGCAATGAAAAAACTAGTTCATTACTAGACAATTAGCAACGCTCATTGCGCAACGAATTGTCCAACGATCGAAAAATCGTTGCAAATGACCTTTGGGAACAAAATTTCACACTTTTAGCAACGATAACCATTTGTTGCAAAATGGCCATTTTTTGTAGTGAACAGTCATTACAAGCATTACATTCCCAACAAACTCAAAATTACATTACATGATGAGAAAACATAAAACCCAAGATACCAAAATAAATCCATTACATTCATCTTAATCATCCTAATTCACTTCATATACATGATGAGAAAACATAAAACCCAAGATATGACAACCAACAAAATTAACTTAGTCGATCTCTAGATGCAGCTTTGTTAATTGCACTCTTCAATGTCTTAACTTCACTCTCCAATTCCTTGATTTCCACTTTATGCCCAACTGGAATGTAAAACCTTCCATCAGTTTTGTGCAATGCATTTCTTAATCGATCAATAACCTCCTTTGACCTTGTAGTAAAAGGGGAATCATACCATTTAAAAAAACCACAATAACCATTCTTATCGTGTGTAGAAAAAAATTATATATGTAATTTAAGAAAATATAACTACTGCATCTAAGCTTGTATGGGATAATTAATATGAGTAATTATACAAACATTTAATGGGATAATTTATACCTTGTATCCAATGCATCCTACAAACCTCCTATCGGGGTGTAATGTTCCAGCCTTCCAAGCTTCCCACATTCGTGATGTTATTCCACAGTAGCCTTGCACTGGAAGATGAGGCCTTTGCCATTGTATTTAATGAGATAAAGATATCTCATCTGTGTCATCTCCATGAACAAAAACTCCAATGAAGATGCAGTCGAATCAGTTGACAGTAGTGAGGAGGAGCAAAAACAAAAAAGATGCAGTCGAATCAGTGTGCCATAGTCATTAAATACAAAAATTGGAGGAACAAATCAGCTAAGTAGAGTCAATCGCACCAAAGGAGCAGCAAAATCGCACCATAGGAGAATCGCAGCGAGGAGAATCGAGCCCTAATTTTTTTTCCCAATTTTGAATTCGAGAATTCGTTGCTCTGCTTTGTATTATGAAGGGAAAATTGGCATGTGCTTGGCACATGATATACACATGGCAAATGACATGCACACATCAGCAAAAAACATCACGTGATATGCATGCTCACGGTTCCCGTCTATTTTTTGGACAAAAATCTTAACTAATGACCATTTGGTAAGTTTTTTAGAGTATAGATACTCGATTATAACAAAAAAAAATCGGTAACCACAATGAAAATCGGGCCCCAGTACAGTGCCCAAAAAGTGTATTATCCCTAACAATTATCATCGATGTAGAATAATTTATAATCATTAATCCACTAACATGCTTGAAAAATAATAACTCAAGTTTAAGTTAGGAAACTTGTCTGTTCTGCTGATTACCGCTAAGCAATCTAATTTAACCTCTTATGAAAAGACCTACCATTAATAAAATTGATATTTCAATCAGCATAACACATCTTGACTCAAAATACTACTACTCTATAATAAATCATCTAACATTTAACCACATAAGTAAACATTAGATAATACCTTAAACCATTAGTAATATAATCATCATTTGTTAATATTTTTATTATTTAATCGTCTTAAACTCTCGCCTAATATTATTAATCATTTAATAATATTTTATTCACTTACTAATATTATTAATTATTTAATAATATTTTAATCACTTTCTAATATTATTAATCATTTAATAATATTTTAATCCCTTACTAATATTATTAAACTTTTAATAATATTTTAATCACCTACTAATATTATTAATCATTTAATAATATTTTAATCACTTACTAATATTATTAATCATTTCATAATATTTTAATTACTTACTAATATTATAAATCGTTTAATAATATTTTAATCACTTACTAATATTATTAATCATTTTATAATATTTTAATCACTTAATAATATTATTAATTATTTAATAATATTTTAATTACTTACTAATATTATAAATCGGTTAATAATATTTTAATCACTTACTAATATTATTAATAATTTAATAATATTTTAATTATTTACTAATATTATTAATTATTTAATAATATTTTAATCAATTACTAATATTATTAATTATTTAATAATATTTTAATCATTTATAAACTTAGAAACTGTAGACACTCGAAATTCCTCATTCCTGTTGGACAAAACAGTCTTTTATCTTCCGAAAACAGCCCCGGAAATTCATCAAACTAGACCCCCGGAGACAGCCCCCGAAAAATCATCACAATAACTTCAGAGATATGGAAAAGTTACATCACTTAATAGATCACATCTTCAACATCATTGTGATATCTTTCACTAATGATGACATACTAGCAGAAGGGACTGGTCATTACAAGTCATTGCAAGTCATTGCATATAGCAGTGATATCCTCTGGATATGTGATAGGAGGTGTGTTGATAGATGGAGGATCTTCCGTAAACAGCTGCCCCTATGACACTTCGGAAAAAATGAAGATCAATCCAAATCGAATCCGGAGCAGTCATATAGTCATAAGAGCCTTCGATAGGTCTCGACGAGATGCTATAGGAGAAATCAAACTTCCAGTGGAGATCGTTCCATATACTTTCTAGATATCCTTCCAAGTGCTGAACATCACACGGGATATAATTTACTGTTGGGAAGACCGTGGATCCATATGGCAGGAGCAGTCCCTTCCACTCTTCATCAACATGTCAAATACATCATTAATGGCAAATCTGGTAACTATTAATGTCAAACCTGAGTATCCAGTCTATGTACATGGGGATATGCCTTTGATCAGCCTCAATGAGGGAGTTGAGCCTGCCAGTTTCCAAGCCTTTGAAGTGAGCAACACTCATTATCAGCCTATTGGGGCCTCAGCCTTAAAGCCGAGAATCTCTTCCTGAAGTAATGTTTATCGGTCAAGAAATGATATCTTTGGATTTCTGTCCTGGCGAAGGGCTAGGGAAAAGTCAACAAGGAATCAGAAATCCAATTCAGATACCTAGCCAGACAGGGATGGCTAGATTAGGCTATTCCTATGGATCAAATCACAAGAACACGCACAAGCATCAGCCGGTTCACGTATCCACCATTCTACTACCAGATCTCACGGATGCCGAATTCATGAAACCAATGAGGAAAGTCCATGCTTCTATGTTAGGTATGTTGATTCCTAAGGTTAAACAAGCCAATGAGATAGAAATCTAGATTCCTATTAAGGAAAATGAGAAAAGGAATGAAAGGTTCCTACAAAAAGTGCAAGAACAATTTGTAAAGATGTATTTTCTGGCACATACTGAGGGTATGAACGATGATATCCCAGATGATGACTATTCAGAAGATCAAATCCTGATCCCTCTCATAAATAGGGCTATGGAGAATGTTCCAAAGAAAAGCACTAACCCTGATGTGAATTCAGTCCTGGTCATCATCGAAGAGGAGGTGGATAGCAACAACCCCTTTATCATAGCTGTCAATAAGGACCTGACCCTGGACAACTGGAGCAGCACTCTTTACATCAGTCGTAAAGGGTAAAAGGGCAGAGAGTTCATCTGCCCTGAAGTGTAGATATTATTTACTGCTTTCTTTTGTTGCGTAGCGCTAGGAGTTGCTTTTGTCATGCTTTTATTAATGCTTTGTATGATTTAACAGTTTCATATATTAAGTGAAAGAATTTTGTTTGCAGGACTCCAAATTTGGATTTGTTTAGCCTTGCTGATGAATCGCCAAGTCTCAGTAGTGACTATGACTTTGATGTAGAGCTGGACTTCGACTTGATGGGGATTGATCAAGAGGAGATAGATGACTATGAGGTGCCTTGAGGAGATCAAAGAATGGGTCAAAGATAAGCCTAAACCAAACCTCGATCAAACCACCACTGTCAATATAAGAACCTCATAATATCCTAAAGAAATCCAAGTAGACAATGACCTTACCCCAACCCAAAGAAAAGACTTGATTGACCTCCTAACTCAGTTTAAGGATGTGTTTGCATGATCATATGAAGACATGATTGGCCTGTCTACTGACATTATCATTCATCGACTACCCATTAAAGAGGGATTTAAGCCAGTCAAATAGAAACTCAGGAGACTAAAGCCTGAGTGGAGTCTGAAGGTCAAAGAAGAAGTTGTTAATCAATTCAAAGCAAGCATTATCATGGTATCAACCTACCCTGAATGGCTATCCAATATAGTTCCTGTGCCTAATCTCGGAGGGAAGGAACGAGTATGCATGGATTACCATGATTTAAATAAAGCCTTCTTCAAGGACGACTTCCCAGTATCTTTCATCCACATACTAATAGACAACACGACACAATATGGCATGTACTCATTTGTTGACTGCTTCGCCGGGTATCATCAAATCATGGTTGCTGAAGAGGTTAGGGAGAAAACAGCCTTTATCACTCACTGGGGAACCTTCTACTATAGGCGATTATCTTTCAACCTTATCAATGCTGGTGCCACATATCAGCGAGCCATGATGGCCCTTTTTCATGACATGATGCACAAAAAGATAGAGGTTTATGTGGATGATATCATCGTCAAATCCAGAAAGGAAGATGATCACGCCTAACATCTCAGAAAGCTATTCAACCGGATTCTAAAATACGAATTAAAGCTGAACCCAGCCAAGTGTGCTTTCGGTGTCAAATCCGGCAAGTTATTGGGATTTCTGGTAAGCAAAAAAGGTATTGAGCTGGATCCTGCGAAGATCAAAGCCATCACTGATATGCTTGTACCCCAAACAGAAAAAGAGATACGTGGATTTTTTGGGAGAGTCAATTTCATAAGCAGATTCATCTCTTAACTCACTGCAACTGTGAGCCGATGTTGAAGCTGTTGAGGAAAAATTCCTCCAAAAAATGGAATGAAGACTGTCAAAAAGCTTTCCCCTCCATCAAGAAATAGTTGATTAAAGCTCCTATTTTGGTACCACCGAGGGACAACGTTCCCATATTCATGTACATATCGGTCAATTCCAATTATTTGGTTGCATGCTGGGGCAGAAAGATGATAGAGACAAGGTAAGAGCTATTTATTACCTCAGCAAGAGATTCAGCAGCGGTGAGCAGAAATACACCTTGATCAAAAATACCTGTTGTGCTTTTGTATGGGCCGCCATGAGGTTACAACATTATCTTTATGGGCACACAACTTATCTCACATCTCGCATAGATCCTATGAAATACATATTCAGCAAGCCCATGTTAAATTGCCAATTGTCCAAATGGCAATTTATCCTCCAGCAATTCGATATTGTCTACGTGACTCAAAAGTCCATCAAAGGTCAAGGAATTGCAGATCAATTGGTCGAAGCACCATCAGGGAATTTCGAACCATTGGAAACTTATTTCCCAGATGATGGAATAATGATAATTCAGCAAAACCCTCGAGAAGATACCGGCTAATTTTGGAAACTATACTTCGACGGGGCTGTAAACATGGAAGATGCAAGAGCAGAGAAAGTTCTTGTATCTATTACTAGAGAACAGTATCCCATGGCCATCAAACTATTGTTTGTCAACACCAACAACACAGCCGAGTATGAATGCTAAATAATGGGATTGAAACTGGCCCAATCAATGGGTATTCAATGGTTAACGGTCTTTGGAGATTCCGAGTTGGTCATCAAACAAACCAATGGGGCATATCACATCAAAGAATTGCATTTGCTGCCCTATCATCGACAAGTTATCAAGATGGCTATAAAATTTGATTAAATAGCCTTCATCCACATCCCTCGAAATAGAAATGATTTCGCGGATGCATTGGCAACATTGTCTTCCTTGATCCACATATTCGATAAGAGAGGAATTCTTGATATCAAATTTGCAAGCTAGAAGGCACCAGCCTATGGGAATTACATTGGAGAAATATCAGATGAATTATAACCCATCAAACAGCCTTGGTACCAGGATATCAAAGAATATCTTCGGGATGGATCTGCGCCCGCTGTGGCAAGTCAAGCTGAAAGGAAGCGGATCCATAAGATGGCTATGAAATTATATTTAAGCGGAGACGCTCTTTATAAAAGAGATGATGGAATAGGCCTTCTAAGGTGCCTAGACAGAGATCAATCCCAAAGACTTATGGATGAAGTTCACGGTAGAGTATGTGCTCCACACATGAGAAGTCCTTTACTTACCAAGAAGATATTGAGAATAAGGCATTACTGGATGTCTCTCAAAGTCGATTGTGGTGATCACATCAAGAGATGTTATCAATGCCAAGTTTATGGGAATGCCATCCACGCTCCTCCAAATAAACTGCATAATATGAGTTCACCATGACAGTTTTTCATGTGGGGGATGGACGTGATTGGACCAATAGAGCCCAAATCCAGCAATGGTCATCAGTTTATCTTCACCATGATCGACTACTTCACCAAATGGGTCGAAGCTACCTCCTTCCCCAAAGTCACCAAGGAGGTAATCATTGGTTTCATCAGAAATAATGTAATCTATCGATACAGACAAACAGAAGTGATCATATCAGACAATGCTAAGAATCTAAACAACCAGATAATGAAGGATTTATGCAGCAAGTTCCACATTAATCATCTTAATTCCGTCATCTATCGTCCCAAGATGAATGGTGTTGTTGAAGCAGCCAACAAAAATATCAAGAAGATCATGCAAAAGATGTCCGCCAATCACAAAGGATGGCCTGACTTTTTGCCTCTGACTCTGTTATCCTACAGAACGTCAATGTGCACTTCTACTATGACTGCCCCCTACTCATTTGGTCTATGGCATGGAAGTGGTACTCCCCATAGAAGTGGAAATGGAGTCATTAAGAGTGTTGATAGATGCTCAAATGGAAGAAGACCAATGGTTGCAAGAGCGGTACCACCAA
Source organism: Panax stipuleanatus (assembly GCA_020205555.1). Classification (NCBI taxonomy): domain Eukaryota; kingdom Viridiplantae; phylum Streptophyta; class Magnoliopsida; order Apiales; family Araliaceae; genus Panax; species Panax stipuleanatus. Next base: position 35,768,868 of record CM035120.1, read on the forward strand.
TTATCTCTGATATATGAGAAAATGGTGGCAGTCATCTTCCATGGTCAATTATATCAGCAAAGGATTGCTCGGTCCTATAACAAGAAGGTTCGGTTTAGGCAATTCAAAGAAAATGATTTGGTACTGAAGAAGATCCTCGCCAATCAAGATAAAGCCAGAGGAAAATTCACCCCAAACTGGGAAGGCCCTTTCATTGTCAAGGAAGTGTTGACAAGAGAAACATCAGATTGCAAGAAATGGATGGAGAAGAATTCCCCCAGCTTATCAATTTAGACACCGTGAAAATTTACTATGTTTAAGTCACTTGCAAACCGCCATCCTGGTCCTGTGAAAAAAAAGAAAAAAAGAAAAAAAAAGAAAAAAAAGAAAAAAAAGAAGAAAAAAAGAAGAAAAGAAAAAAAGAAAAAAAGAAAAAAAATCGATTAAATCAATTCAGAACTTTACTGTTAGGCCTGAACTACGAAAGACCTGATCTCCTCCATCCTCAGGAGTACGTAGGTCGCCATCTATGTGAAAGTAGTATGCATACAAGCCAATCATGTATGATGATAAAGCATATACTTTGTAAGCGATCTTATTTATTTATTAATAAAAGTATTTATTTATTAAAGGCATTTAATTATCTACATGATGCTATTTTTATAATATAAATAACCCATAGTTTTAAGCAATGCTTTTAGAATCATGATGTTGATCATGCTAATGAGATCTAAATTCTTAGATAGCTTGAAACTAAAATAGTTCCCAATCGATGGATTACTAAAAAGAGGATTAGTAAATCAAGATAGATTAGTACATATGTTACTTGCTCATTGGATGAGGATGATTGATCTCATGATTATTTGTGTGGAGACACTAAAGCAAGTATGTAGGTGCTTATTGGAGAATAAGCACACTAAACGTGACTCGCTAAGTAATACCTAATGGAGTTTTACTCACTTGTCAATAGAAATTCTTAATGTGATAGTAGTACAAGTGATCCTCAGACTTGAGATCATCATAGTATCTTGTATATAATAAATTATACTTTAACTTATTCCTTAAGACCCGTAGGGTATATCAAAGGGTATTCTTGGGTGTAATAAGTTATATATGGAGATAATAATTGATCAATAAAGAATCTACCACTTCTAGTAAAAGAAGAGATATGTCCTATGTGATTCGATAAATGACAACCCAGGAATCCTTGGCCAAGGTAAAACGAAATTAGAAAGGAGTTTCTAATTTGCATTATTTGTAGTTGTGCATTTTCTGCTAGAAATACATATAATTAAATAAAATAAGACTTGACAGTAATTCTATGTCTTATATTTAATTGGGACATTGTATGGCGGAAGGATTGAATTGTACTGGTAACTATTAACTCAAGGGTTCTTTTATGATTAATGTTGAAATCTATATTATCTGAAAAGTCATTGATCGCTAGGGAGGCTTATCCCTATTGTAGAATAAATATTATTTATTTAAATAGATTATTTGAATACCCGGGAATTTTTGAATATTATTAATGAATAATTTAATGGAAATAAATATTATTTGAATATAAATGATTATGTGTTATGAGATGAGTTAACTCAGCTACTTCAAATTTAATTTATATTAATTAAGAGAATGTGGAGTTTACAATAAACCCGTAGAATGTCGTGCGTGGCATGAGAATGAAAGCGATGAAAAGCTTAACTTAATACTAATATGAATTGCCTAGTGTGGCAAAGTGATTGGGCAAGAATGTTAATAATCAAAACAATAATCTAAGTAAATTATTATAATTTTCCCCGGAGTGGCGCAACTACGCCACTTCTGTATAATAAACCAGCGCAGCTGCGCCGATAGCAACACATTGAATCTAATTTCTGCATGCATGTATTATTACGTGCTAATTACCCACGTTAATAAAATGATGGGAGATTAATAAGTACATTATATGGTTAATTAATTACTATTATGAGTAATAGACTATCAATGAGTAATTAATTGATAATATGTTAATTTATTGTTATTAAGAATAATAAATATAAACGAGTAAATTATTAATATAATAAGATTATATTAACTCGATTAATTGTTATGTGCAATGTATTAAACGTATAATATATAGTAGTTACATATATATTGTATAAAGTGTAAAGTGTAGTGTGACTCTAACATGTGACTATACAATATATGAGAACTATATATTAAGATAAAATAAATTAAATGTGTGGGTAAACATTAATGTGTATCCTATTAACATATAATAAAAATTAATAAACAGTTGTTACTTAACAATGATTTCAATAATTTAATATAATTGAAAAATAGAGTTGGAATAATATAATGTGATAATACTCGATTAAATTATATTCGGTATTAATGAAATGTACATGGATGTATATATATGTACCCTAACTTACTACATTGTAATATTGTTTCCTCATTGGACATACATTGTGAGTCTAGTTGAAATTATAACCTAAGTATATAATATATGAATATGAATATAACTTTAGTATATAGTATGTGTATAATAACATAAGTGTGGTATGTAATTCATGTTGCATCATGATGGAATTCACCAACTGATCAACAACTCCTTCTTAACCTTCATGTTCTTGCTCATACCAATGGATTGAAATTGAATGAAATAGCATTGTCTAGACATTCAAAACTTTATAAATATAGCTCCTTCTCTTCTCTTTTTCAATTTACTGAGATATTGCGTAAGGCTAGTATACTGAGATATAGAGAGAGAGATATCAGTTGAGGGAGGTTCATATAGCAGCATTAGCAGAAATCTCAAAGCAACCAATTAGTAGAGGTAGCATTCATGTTCTCCATCTTCTTCAATTTACTGACTTCTTGAATTGAGCATGAATTATATGATAATCTAATTGGGAAATGTTTAGTAGTTGTTATATAGACTTATAAACGTGTTAGTAATGCAATGTAGTTGTTTAGAATGGAATTCGTGAAGGAAATTTTGATTTGGGTTAGCTTTCTACTGAAGCAAAATGCTTTTCAGTTCTGGCCGAGACACGGCGCAGCTGCGCCAGTTTTGTACTAGGGAACCTGCGCCAGGCCCCTGTGTTAATTTCCTGTTTCTGCTGTAATCTGTTATGTGCTAACATGATTATACTACTTAGGCAAGCATGAAAAATGGTTTAACTCATATATATGTTCCTTGATACAACATGCATGTTCGTAGCCATGTTAGTATACATTATTGATTGAAAGAATTATAGTTAAAAATGGACTTATTAATTGGAAGTGAACTTTGATATACACATACCATGTTTACATTATGACTTTTGAGCATGATTGTATAGTTTAGTTAAGCATGAAAAGTTAGTCTAAAGTGTTGAGATTACACTAGCATACATGGTTCACATTTAAAACGATTTCAAAAGCTAAACATGAAAGTTTTGGAAAGCTAAAGCTGCATGAACATGGTAGAATAGCATTCTAATATTTTGATATACATGATAGTGCTTTAACATCACTTAAATAGCCTACATGTACACGTACTATGCTAGACGCCATGAAAGTTAGTTAAGCACGAATAAGATATGAGTTTAGGTGAGTTTTCAAGAAATAAACACTACTAGTATTGCGTGAATGACATGAATACTTGTGAGCATGCCTAACACAGAATAGGTGACCACTTTTATGTGTATAAATGACAAGCATGATAGCCTATATTATTTCATAACGTTGTATGGCCTTAAATTATTAAGGATGTTAATCTAGAACCATATCATGAAAGGTTGGACTTAGATGGAATGGACAAACATGAATGGACCTTTAACATGTATATATACTATGTGGCATTGTATGTTGATGATTTGAACAGAAACAGTGAGGCAAAAGCCCAATCCTAGTCTGGCCAAGGGATAGCGCAGCTGCGCCGTCCCTAGGCTTAACCAGGGCGCAGCTGCGCAAGGCTATTTTCAGGATTGGTGCAGTCTGTAACGACCCCAAAATTCATACAATACAACTCTTGACATCGATCGTTAACAATACATCCTTATTCAGACTTTACATCATTAATCAATGATACAATCACTAAAAATATGGAATATTTAAAACTTTGATATTATTCCTTCTTTATTATCCCTGAATCTCAACCTTTATCATTACATAACTTTGATTCAACTTTATTTCATGAATCGCTTCGTCAGAGTTATTATAAACTAAAACTTACAACCACGTTCAATAACCCTTATATACATAACTTTGATTCAACTTTATTTCATTAATTGCTTCGTCAGAGTTATTATAAACTAAAACTTACAACCACGTTCAATAACCCTAATACATCGGGAAAAATTTAAACTTTACAACTCAACATCTGTTAACCATCATACATTATCTGAAACCTTAGATAGGGTCCAAAATAATAACAATTCCGCCAAAGTATATAAATCTTCATGCATTACATCTGATTCATTTCTTTCAAGTAGCACATAGCGCTACCTTGAATCCTTAACCTACAAAAGTGATTATTTACAAGAATGAGATCGACAGCTCATCAAGATCTAACAGCTTTCATGCATCACATAGCACATAAATACATGCTCAACATACATCTCATAATAATTAAAGTAATGTGGCATACATGCTTTACTTCACATAACAAATATAAAGATTGAATTCCTTACTCAATCAACATTCTTTAATCAACCAATGTAGTCATAAATTGACTTTAACATTTCAGGCTTACAACATATGTAAAACATATCATGCTCTTTGCAAAATAATTTAAAACAGTTCATCATCAAGTTCATGTAGAAAATAGGAACTGAAAGACTTGCCTTAATCGTTGTTTACCAATAACAGTTTAACAGCTTACAGATATATGCACTTCACGTGCCCTACACAATTATATAATCATGCACATCAACTATTAGTCACATAGCAAAGCATATTATTTGTAATGTAAACTTTACTCTACATCTCATAAACCTTCCTATTATCAATACACAATGTTCAATTTGATTGTGTTAACTATCGACTTATATTTCACTATATTTCTTTTTCGTAATATTTGAAATTCATTCAAGTGTTTAAGTCTTGCTAGGACTACTTATTGGTTTTATACTAACCCCATTTCATATCTTATAATGTTCATTTCATTTGACTTATAACACTTTTTACATTCATTAACACTTGTCACGGCGTTTCGACGTTCATTCGTCACCCACCCGAATTGTCTATTTTGTGCATGTTTAGTGTGCTTATACAACTAATCTAATACAACATTTATTAATGTTAAATATTATTATATTTACTAACATTCATGTTTCATAACTTATAACAACATCTATTATTGTCGACAACACTATACTTGCGTATGTGCATGTCTGACGCCCTCCGATTGCCTTCGAATACGCATCAGTTACAAAGATGACTATTTTGACCCTAGCTAACGACCTCAAATTGAAAAAGTTAAAGAAAGAAAGTTGTAGGTCTACTCGTTCTCATTCTGGATCATCTTGAATCACTAAATCCGAGTCCGTATGAGAAAGTTATGGCTGTTCTACCACAGCAGGTCAAAACAGTGTTTGTTTGTTTATTTTTTTCTGACCATGACCGGCACAGCTGTGCCCCAAATGGCCTTGGGGGCTGCACAGTTACACGTGGAGGGAGGTTCCAGGCTTGGTTCTTCGCGATTTTCTGACCCTTTCCTCCTTCTAATCTTCATAAATCAAGATACGCACATCCGATTGAGTCTGTTTTTGACTCTATGGATTCGTAATTCATAGAACTACACATCTACATGATAATTATAACACTTCAAAAATATTAGTGATTCATTATAAGCGTTCCAATTTAGTGTTCATGCTACTTTTTCATGTTTTACACATATTTAGCGAATTCATTCACCACGGATTCGTTATTCAACCAAATCGATCCGTTTAACTTCCGTTGTTTTTGTATTTCAACGTATTAACAATATGCATCATCAATTTACAGTTTAGAGTATGAATTCAAAACCAATTTTAACTCCAAAACAGACCACGTAATATATATAAAAACCAAAACTCAAATTCTTCACTTTCAAATATGCTTTCATGAATTCGATACTTCAAAAATTATCTATAGACAACATATAACAGATTATGTAATCCCAATACACATAAAACTAATTTCTCAACAAATTAACCATAGAACTTCAATTACAGAGAACTTAGAAAACAAAACTAAGAACTCAAAACTTTAAACTAGATTGTTTACCTTTAATTAGCTAGATGATTAGAGAAGCTTGATTAATCTTCTTCCTCTTCTTTGATTCTTAGAATTTTCTTCTCAATTTACAGAGAATTCTCTCAATTTCTCTATTCCTCTCTTCTGTGATCTTAACCTTAGAAAAATAAGTTACGTATATTTACTTAGCCCTCAGTTACACAAACCAAAAGTCTCAGCAGTTAAAAAATACAAAGGGTCTCTAGGCCATGTTAGCTAGAACCCAAAATTTCTTTTTAATTTATTTTAATATTCCTCTATTATATGGTATATTTGTCACACATAACCAAACCAATCTTATAATTTCGTATTAAGTTACATTGGGTTTATTAATCACTTAATTTATCAAATCACTCCTTATCAACATAATAAATTTATTTAATAAATCATTCATCCTCTAATTTAATTATTTAATTAAATTAGAGCATTGTCATTCCATTAGCGTAATAAAATACGCACCGATTATAAAATTGTTTATCATCAATTTACTTAATATCATCATACATGAATAAATTATTCTATAATAATTTCCATCAAATATTTACTTTATTTAATAAATATCTCAACTAAAATATTTATTTTACTCGATAATTATCTTAACTATTTACGAAATTCTCAATCAAATTACATTAACATATTACATTTATATGTAAAACATTACCCTTTCATTTTATTAAAACAAATATATTTATATTAATTCACTATTTTAATTAAGTGAATTACTCTCATTATTTATGAAATTTAATTCATAACAATTATAGTGCCAACAAGGCATAATAATCAAATTATATTATTCAATAATATAACTTCCAACTTAATTAACTTAATTCCCTTTTCAAACAATTTCATTTCCCTTCTTTAATAGTTAAAATAAATTAACTACTAAACCTCATTCCTCCAACCTATGAATATATATATATATATATATATATATATATATATATCTTCTATATTCACACCACCTCATATACTTCACCACATATAACACATATATACACATATCCAAACTCAAAACATCTCGTAATAAGAATTTTATTTATTAAATTCTTATTATAATAATTTTTGAAAATCTGGGTTGTCACACAGTCTGCTTATTTTCTGATTGTGTTAGTTGACTTGTAATGTTACCTATGCTACTGATCAGAGTCTAATCACTACTGATATGCATTTATATGAGATGACAATATAACATAATGATGTTTAACTTGTAGAAAGGAGGTCAATAGATAATAATGTCATAATCAATTAAGCGTTATGGATTGCTATAATGCCATACATGATATAACTATGTTGCGTGATTGCATAAATTGATTTCGTGCTAAGTGTGTACAAGTACGTAATGACGTACGTATAGAGTCAAATGACTAAAGTAGAAATATATGTGTATATTTAACTTACATATCAAGCTTGTGTACCAAATATACTTAGCTAATGAACATCCTATACATGTAAATATATTACGATAGGAATTTGAAGTATCGATAAGCTAAAGGTTGATAATCTACGCTTAAGGCAAGTATCCTAACCTTGTATTACTTTATTCAACGGATATTTTAAGCAAGTGCTTAAACTCTATTCTTAATGAGCATTTATTGAACTTGTGCTATTATTGTCGTACAAGTAAGTTATTGGAATTGCGATTCATGTTTTATTACTTAAATATTTCGTGGATAAAGATAAAGTCGATTTATATTCTTCGAACTTTAAATCTTGAGTTTTGAACTTATGATTGTCCTTATATACCTTGAAAGAGCGGTCTATGCCATTTGATTCGGCTAGACCTATATTATGAATTTGAAAAGAGATCCAAACCAATTGATTGGTGCGGAGTCTTATATTGACTGAGATGAACAACCCTTTTGAAGGGGAAACTATATTTGTCGGGAGACCGACGTGCGCACTTGAGTACAATTAAATATTATGCATAATGTAGGGTACTTTAGGCTGATCACCTGTTGTACTTGTTTTATTGGATTATCAGTATATTTTTGTTAATTCTAGTAGAAGTTCATAGTCCTTAGTGACTGCTCAGTATTCATTTTTTAGAAATCTTGAATTGATAAAAGCGTTGAATCTTGTTGATATCTTTCTGTCCTTAGCGACTGTTATTGAAAATTGTTGATATTTCTTGCTATCCTTGAACTATCATATCCTGTTATACTCCTTTTTGGGATTCTAAAACTTTAACGACCCTTATTGCTATTTACTTGCTGAGCAAACTTGTTGCTCATTCTTGCTTTTCCCCTAAAAATATTTCAGTTAAGGCAGAGCAGGTTGGACTTTCCGGCACCGATAAGGGCAAAGGCAAAGCTACGGAGTAGCTTTATTTTACGTAGAAGTCTTATGATAATGTAATAGGATTCTATTATGTATTAGTTAAGTTTATATATGCCTAAGATATGTTTAAGCTATATAATCGATGTTTAAGTTACGAGACCTTGGGACATGAATGATTCTATTAAATAAATGTAATATATTCGTAGTATTGTGTTATTCCGCTATGTGATATATATTATTATTGTATTAGATTATAGAACGTGACGAACCAAATTCGAGACGACTGTGGCGGTCCGAATTTGGGTGCGTCACAGGTTGGTATCATAGCTGTAGTTATAAACCTTAGGAGCAAGTGTCCTTAGATTATAACTTAGGAGAACATAGAAGTTAGAATGAGATAAAACTCATGTAGAGTTTTCTTAGAGAGACTTAGTGTGTTATGAAATGTAACTTCATTCTATACAGTGAACTTATATTTTATTTAACATACTAATGGAGTTGTTGTTTGTTTGTCTTGTGTTTGTGATTGTAAGATGACAGACATGGGAGTACCTAGTGGAGTAGCAGAGGAGGAGCCCCGAGATATACATATTATATATGAGGCACCTCTAGAGGCTGTTCCTGTGCAGGCAGTTGCACCGTTCGAGTCTGACGACGTGGATAAGATCGAGGTAGAGTCTGATCCAGAGGAAGAGCCGATGGAGGAATAACCGATGGAGGATGAACCCATAGAGGACTCTGATGAGGCTACTGTAGAGGAGCAGATGGTAGGAGAGTACGATGAGTGGATCCTAGAGCTAGACTGCAGTGTTCAGGAGCTTGAGGCTGAAGCTCAGGAGAAGAGTTCGAGTTCCAGAAGCTGAAGGATGAGAACCATCAGAGGAAGCTAGTGATGTAGGAGTTAGAGGTGGAGATTGTTTATCGCAGGGAGGCAGGGATCCAGATAGGGACCTTCTTTCATAGGTCGGTAGCTAAGAATGTGGATCTGGCAGGAAAGATAGAAGAGGTAGAGCAGAGAGAACTAAGTGAGAAGACTGAGAAAGAGGCACTCCTTAGTCAGCTAGAGTTGGAGGTTATGGATAGGATTCACTTCGAGGAGAAGTGGGAAGCAGCGAATGAGAGGGCAAACGACTTAGAAGATGAAGTCAGATGCAAGAAGAGGAAGGTGAACAAGATGGGGTATGTGTTCCGTTCAGCTATAGAGAGGGTGATCGATGGTGTATACCACTACCCAGCGGAGCAGGGACAGACCCGACATACTATGAGCAGAGAGTTGATGGCATACAAAGCGCAGATCGAGTACAAGAGCGCTGTAGAGCGTGGGATGTTGGGATGAGGCCCTTAGTCAGTCTAGTAGTAGTAATTACTTTATGTGATGTATATTTTGTGTTGTATCCCAACCTTTTGTGTAAGGTATGAGATAGATATATAAACCCCGAGTAGACTTATGTTAGAGGGGTAGTATGTTAGTGTTGTCCCCGTCTTTTGTGATATTGGGGGATATGTTATGACATTTATAGAAATATGCTAGGAATGGTCTTATAATGTAACGATTTGGCATATGAATATAAATGATCTTATTTCAGAAATGTGTTATAAATTCTATTCTATTTTAGCATTTAAGAAATACTTAAGTAGTATAATGGAATCATAAAAGTGAAAATTTTGTGATGCAAGAAATTGTCGCCCAAACGTAGATTAACTGCACCTGAGGAATCAGTAAACAATGAGAGGGAACAAGTAGACCCGATCCTGAAGTTAGTGGATTTGTTAGGAGAGGCTCTTAGGGGAAGGAACAACGAACTCGTTCGCCCCAATCCCCAAGCAGTTCCAGTCATAAACTTTAAGGAATTTAAGAGTGCAGGACTCGCAGAGTTCGAGGGTACTACCGACCCGATAATTGCACAGACATGGGTTAAGGATATCGAGAAGGCTTTCACCATCGCCCGTGTGGGTGAAGACCAGAAGACGGTATTTGCCACATATATGATGAGAGGCGGAGCAAACTATTGGTGGGAGGCTAATCAGCAAAGAGCGGGAGAAGGGATAATCGTGTGGGAGAGATTCAAGACTCTATTTTTCGAGAATTACTTCCCGAAAAGCATGAAGAACAGAATGGAGGTTAAGTTCTTAGAACTGAAGCAAGGTGATATGACGGTGGCGCAGTACGCGACTAAGTTCAATGAACTAGCGCGGTTTGTAAAACACTAAGTAGGAGATGAAGAGAGGAAAGAGAGACGTTTTAAATAAGGACTGAAGCCTTGGATGTTTAATAAGGTGTCAGTTCTTTAAATTGACACTTTTGCAACATTGCTGGAGAAGGCTATTATTGCTGAGGGAGGAAGTGAAGCTTTGAGCTTGTATAACAAAAAGAAGAAAGGAAAGAATATGGGAGGAGAAAGCCGTGTTGGAGGAAGCAGCAATGGAGGTAGTAATTTGGAAAAAAGAAAGTGGGAGAATAACAACAACAATAACAATAACAAAAATAATCAGTCGGGGAATTTTCGTGGAGGATTTAAGAAGAGGGCAGAGGGATGCCCAAAATGTGGAAATAATCATCAGGGCGAGTGCTGGAAAGGATGTGGCACTTGCTATAACTGTGGCCAGAAAGGACACATTTCTCCCAACTGCCCGAAAAAGATGAAGATCCAAAGATGTTTCTCTTGCGGTTCAACTGAACACCGGATCAAGGATTGCCCGAAGAAGGGAAGTGGCGGAGGCAACATCCAACAAGGGGGAGGCAACAAACTGATGATTGGCGGACCGACCCAATCCAACAGCCCAACCGCCAGAACCCTTAACATGACCGTCCAAGACGCAGTAGCTGTGACGCCCCAAAATTCGGGTCCCTTCTATTACCTCGGATCTGATGCAGTCACGATACTACTAGTCGAATATTTACATCTTTTATTCATAACTTTAAAGAATAAAACTTGCTTTATTACAATTTAGAATATAAATTCTTTTCATTAGTAGAATCTCGTATAATGACTCCTAACTTTTACAAGTTATAATCTTGGTCATTTACCATTCTTGTCTTATATCATGTTCGATATTATAAAAAAACGAAATAACTTAAACTTTTTCAATCTTCCTTGAATAAAATCTTTTATTGATTTCACAATCTTAAATCAATTACAAATCCTTGAAGCACTATATATGATTCACTATATCCGAATTATTGTATAAATGTTTACATCTCAATTCGATATCCTCTATGTATTAACTAATGCATCTTTACGATACGACAAGTACTAAACATTGTAAACAACTATCAAGTACAACTCCTAGAACCTAAACATGGTTCGAGAGCATATATCTAAATAAACAAAAATATTTGAGCTCTATCACGTAGCACGTTGCTCTTATCGTGAGTCCTTAACCTGCAAAAGTGGTTATTTACAAGAGTGAGCTCGACAGCTCAGCAATTCTAACAGTTTTCATGCATCACATAGCATATAACATCATACTCAGTTCATGCATTTATAATCAATTTATATTTACTAAGCATGTTACTTCTCACATAACAAGCATATCATCAAAGATCAACTTTCAATCTCATACATACCTCATATACAGTTCATATATAAGTTCACATCATCACAGCATAATATAATTCAACTAACAGTTAATTAATTCATATATCAAATAGGAACTGAAAGACTTGCCTGATTTGTAGTTTAACAACTACGACTTAGCTGCGTAAAGATATCTATACTTCGTGTAATCCTACACGGTTATATAATCATGGATTTGTTTCCATTAGTCATACCTTCATACTTTCTCAATATAATATTAAGTATTACATTATTGTCTAACTTGGTTCTTAGAACCTTCGTTTTTACTTTCTCATCGTATTCTTCGAATAACTATGTACGTATAGGTATACCTTAACCATACATACTTACTATCATCCTTCATATGCATGTATCACACACTTAACTAAAGGTGTTCGATATATATTTAGAACTTATATGATCCTTATTATTTATACTTTTCTCAAACATTAACGGAATTATGGTTTCCGAGTTTTATATAACCATTGCACAAATCAACACTTAATGCATCATTAAGATTCTGTTTTATAACTCAGAAATAATAATGTAAACATGCTACTATATTCATCACATATATATGTGAGGTGCCATGCTAGTTAAGACTCATGCTCACAAATACCTTTACCATATACACACAACTAGCATTGATAATTGCTTTAAAATATATCTAATTCATGGTTAACTAACTTTTATAGTGTCTAGAAAGGTGTGTGCACATACATATCTTTTAAAAGCTCTAGCATGCATGCTCAAACATATTAGAACACTAATACACTATGATCACACAACTTAGTTTGCAAAAAGTTTGAATCTTTCTTTTGAAACCATTACGACTTAAACCATGGGGTAAACTTAACACTTTTAAATTTACATTTCATGCCTAACTAGACCATGCAATCATGCTCAAAAAGTCATAACATAAGCATCAATAGCATGTGTCAAGGCTCATTTTAAAACTTTATAACTTTCTTTAGAAAATCGCACACTAACGAAGTCAAAATGTTCATGCTATGTCAAGGTACTTATTCATACATGTTAATCCTGACTTCATGCATGTCTAAGTCATTTACACAAGCTACAAATATCAGAATACATATATGGTATGTTCATGACAAGTTCACTTTAACAAGTTCTAAGTTCATTTACAAACTATGAAGCTTTTCATCAATAATGTATGTTAACATGGCTATACATGCTCATACTACATGAATGTACTCATATATGTATGTTAGTCTAGTTCACATGCTTACTCTAAGGGATACCACATGCTAGCACATAACAGATTCTATAACAAAAAACAAATTTTTGGTTTAGGCCTAGCGTAGCTGGGCCACTGGCCAGTACAAAACTGGCGCAGCTGCGCAGGTGGCCGGCCAGAACTGAAGCAGCTTTCTGCTCGACAGTTACCAAACCCAATTCAAGATTTTTCTACGAAATTTGTTCCAGACATGTTCTAACACAACTCAAACATACATATCAACTTATATACTACCTAATAATCATATTCCAATCCAATAATTAATAAATCCATGCTCAATCCAAGAATTAAGATTTTAGCAAGTTACAAAAATGAAGAACATGAATGTAAATTTTTTATAACTCTGCAATTTGTTTTGTTGCTATTGTGATCCTCCCTCAACTAATAACTCTCTCTCTCTTTTTATCTCAGACTCTCCACAACTTTAGGCACTCACTCTATAGCTTATACTTGACTGAATACTCAGCAACATCAAATGAGAAGGAGGGGGCTTTATTTATAGAAAACTAAATACACAAACAATAGCTTTGCCTCTTATTACAAACTAATGGAATGAAGGAGAGTGCATTGTACAAGAAGGAGTTGGTGATATCCATCATGATACCCATTCCCCTTATTATCATAAGCTACAATTGCTGAGTTTGAGAGAAATAGGCATAGAGTAGCTAGTATAGGCTTCATGAGCTTTCACGTGTGGAGAAGATGGGACTCTCTTTGTGGGACAAATTTTAATCTCAGCAACATAGCAAGTGTGAATACTTAGGCTATTTACATGTACATTGTTTATACACTTAGGTTTAAAATATAGTTACAATGTAATCCCAATAAATAAATAATACTATCATGTAGTAAATTCTAACTTACACATATATAATCCATGTACATTTCATCCTACCAGATATAATTCTTTCGGGTATCATCACATTGTATTATCATCCCAACTCTATCATTCCAATTATATTAAATTATTAAAATCCTTATCAATTAACAATTATTTATCTAGTATAATTTATTATTCTATACATATACCTTAATGTATCCACTCATCACATATTGTCACATATACATTATTTATGTAACTTATACAATTTGATGAACCATAATATATAGTTCTTATATACTATATAGTCACATTAAGATGTCACGCTACACTTTATATAACATATGCGTAACTACTATATGTTATACTGTTAATAATCACATCATCTGCACATATCAACTAGTTGAGCAATTATAATCATATTAATAATCTACTCGTTTATATATTATTATACTCAATGACAGTTAATTAATTAATAAAATATTAATTAATTCATCCATCATCAATCAATATAATTATTAATCTCTATAACAATTAATTAACATTTATATGGTTAATTATCACATTAAATAAATATAAATCTTATTATATTTATAAATCATTTACTCATAAATTAACATATTATCAAATAATTACTTGTTAATATTATATTGCCCATAACAATAATTAATATAATAAGACAATATATCTCATTCCTCATCAATACAATTCTGATTATATTTATAATCAATTTTCTTATTATTATACTATCACTAGCCATAATAATAATTTAACATACTATTGTAATAACAATTAACAATTAATATAGATTAATTATTTAATTAATAATTTCTCCATCCTTGAATTAATTAATTCATCATCAGATCTATTATCGTGCCACACAAGACATTTCTCACAAGCTCAATCTTAAGCTTATTATCACTTCCACCACACTTAAACATTCTTTTAATATAATATTTGTGTGACACATGCATTTTAATGCTAAGCTATCTCAATTAATTATACTTATAATAAGTATAACCTTTACGCTTATAATAATTAATATATAATAATATCCACGATAAAATAATAACTTAAGTTATTTAATATATTAAAATAACTTAGTTTTCTTTTATTAACTTAACTCCTTTGAAAATACATTAAAACTTATGTATTTTACCATAACATAAAATATTATGTTTTCTTCAAATAAAGACATTCATTATCAGAAAATAATCTACTTATTATCTCAAGATATTATTCTTAATATTTATTAAAATAATTACATGTACGGCACATGTACATATATTATATATATGAAATAGGAAATAAGTTTATTTTCTTATTATGATAAATTGTTTCCATCAATTTATTTACATATAGCAAATATATTTTAATATATTTACCATATTAATTAATCATACCTATTACCTCATATAAAAACATGTAAGGTAATATTATTATTAAAAAATAACATTTTCTCTTTTATTAAAATAATTCAATATTAGAATTTATTTTAATATCCTTTATTAGAAATATATAATAACTATTTCTCTTCCCTTTCAATAAATTGTCTCCAAAACAATTTCTTTAAATCTATACATTTAACCATATCTCAAAAATTAATTAATTTTCTAATCAATATTTATTAATGTTATTCGCACATTAGACTCTCTCACATATTACCATCTAAGTAATATATATAAAAGTACTAACTATTATTATATATTCAACACATATATTAATTTACCCTTTACTCAAGTGAGTTAATCCCCCTTTACTAAATCACCATAGTTGATTTAGGTTTTAATATTATATTATTCCATAATATAACTTTCAATTTCACTCAACCAACATTTATACTTTTTAGTTAATTCCCTTAACTAATTCATGCTTTACTATCTCAATTCATCCATGGATAGCTTAAGCACAAATAATAGCCTATATTATAATCATACTACTCACTAGTATATATACTCAAGAAGATGGTGCTTATTCGTCAAAGATATTTAATGTCACCAACTTACTATGATAAAATAATTCTATAAATTATTTAATATCGATAGATAATTTTATCCATCTCCTTTATCTCAACTAAATTGTCTCTACGATAAATAACAAATATATATTAATAATATATTTATTAATCACAAAAATCACATATTACATAGTTTATATTACCTTATGTAACATAATACACCCTACCATATAACAGACATATATATATTCAAACCCAATACATGCCTTAAGCATTTTATTTATTAAATTCTCATTTTAATAACTTCTTGAAAATTCAGGTTCTTACAATAGCTGCGAAGGACGTGGTGTCAGGTACAATCCCAATCAATGATATAAATGCATATGTATTATTTGATTAGGGTGCCACCTGTTCTTTTGTATCTGAAGAATTTGCTAGTCAACTTAATTCACCCCGAGAATGATTAGGAAATCCTTTGAACATAGAAGTTGCGAATAAGGAAGTAATCCTTATAGAATACATTTACCAAAATTGTCGTGCAAACATTGGAGATCATGAACTGAGCGTAGACTTGATTCCAATTAGATTGGGAGAATTTGACTTAATACTGAAAATGGATTGGTTGTATAACCATGCTGTGATAATTGACTGTCAGAATAAATGTGTGAACCTTCAGACTCCGAGTAAGTCTAAGGTAGTGTTTTATGGCAGCTCATCGCTTAAGCAATCGTGTTGTCTTACGATGATGCAGGCCAATAAATTGTTAAGGAAATGATGTGTAGGTTACTTAGCTTACATTGTAGATACTCGGAAAAAGGGAGTAAAAATTAAGGATATATCCGTAGTGAGAGAATTCCGAGATGTATTTCTGGACGATCTGCCTGGACTTCCGCAAGACAGAGAAATTGAATTCGTAATAGACTTAGCACAGGGAACTGCACCAATTTCGAAAGCTCCATATCGTATGGCGCCAGTAGAAATGAAGGAGCTGATGATACAACTGCAAGAGTTATTAGATAAGGGTTACATATGACCGAGTGTGTCTCCTTGGGGAGCACCTGTAATAACCAAGAATTTCAAGTCACATTGTAAATAGATATATTAATTAAATATTAACGATATTGAAAACTTTGTGATATATGGTGATTGAATAAGTGATTAAGTAACAAGGGTGTTATGAGTATTTTATAGGAAGTCCCACCAATGAAATAATTAAATTAGTGGACTAGCCTAAGTATTTTAATAATCAAGAAAATTGATTAAGATGATAAACCATAATTAAATATCCAATTTACTTGTATGAGGTAAGTCTAATTGGGTTATGTAGTATTATTGATTTATGGGAATGTGTAATAGTCTAAGTAATAAATAATACTAGTGGACTAGCCCAATTGCATTAATAATCAAGCCCACTTATTTTAGTGGAGGTGGACTTGAATGTCATTAGTTAAATTAATTAACTAAGCCCAACATGTGGAATTAATAAATAGTAGCCCAAGTAGTGTATAAATAAACTTGCCTACTAGTGGCCCAAATTAATTAATTGTGAGCCCACACATTAATTAAGGAGGCCCAAACCTTGGTCCATGAAAGAAAGGACTTTTAATCATTAAAATGAGTATATAACACAATAAAAATAAATCAATAATAAGGAAATGGGAGCACATGACCGGCCACTAAGGGGCAAAATGGGGAGAAAATATAATTTTATTAAGCTTGCCCAAAATCTTGCTTATAATCTTTTGAATCTATCACCCAAGATATGTGTCACTCTCTTAGCATGTCCAACACTTATAGTTAATGAGTAAGCAACTAAGTGAATGATTAAGAAAGAGAATTAGTGGAAGAATACTTACACTTTCAATTATACATACTCCACTAACTTCATTTCATTTCATTATACTTCCAAGATTCTTAGTTAGAGAAAAGAAAAAACTTAGAGATAGAGAGAGAGAGCATTTTGGCCATTCAAGGAGGAAAGGAAGAGCCTTGAGTTTCATGCATGCTAAGTATCTAAGCTATTTTGGGAAGATAAGAAAGATAGCAAGAAGAACTAGGTATTGATTCTCATCATTTTTAGTTTTGATTTTTTATTTATTTGATTTTGATGAAATAAAGAGCCTTAAGTTTGATCTTTAAAAACTCTTCATCTATATGTGTATAAATGTTTTATATGGGGATCAAAATATTTTTGAAGTTGAAAGATAGATCAAAATAGAGATTTATACCAAATGGGTAGAGAAAAGCTCATGCATGCATGCACTAGGTAACTTTATGTTAGATTCTTTTGATGCATGTTGAATATGGTTAATATAATGATTACAGTGTTAGATCTTGAGTTTAACAAACGAGACTTATGGATTTATATGAGTTCATGTGATGAGATTTGGAAAAAGAAAGTTAGATGAATTTTTGGAGAAATATTTATTTAACTAGTGTGCTATAACATGTGCATGTTAAAATCTACAAGTGATATTTGAGGTTTTCTTTTTTAGTATGCTAGATATATGAGTTAAAGGCAAAACCCCTTTGTAATTACTCAAATATGTTTAAAAATGAGCAAGTTATGAATTTAATCCCAAACTACCCAACTGTTGTAATCATTTTACTGATCAGTCACTTCTGGGCTATTTTAGGTAACCAAACCATACTCAAATTTGGTGTTTGATATATGGAAAATGTAGTTTGAGAAAATACAAATCCAACGGTACTAAATGGACCAAAATCCGAGATGTAGATCTCAAGATACAATCGCTTTTGTAAAGGACCCCAAATCTGGAAAACGAACCAACTGTTGTAAACGTCCATGTTGATCAGTCAGTTTAAGACTGATTTCCGGGACTTAAACAGAGCAGAAATTGATGTTTGATAAATAGAAATTGGCTTTCAGGAAGATACGAATCCAACGCCTCTGACGGAACCTAAATCCGAGTTGTAGAATTCGTTCTACAAGCGTTTCCGTGAAGAACCCCAAATCTAAAAATAACTTTAAAGCCACTAATGGGCTAGTAAGTTAATTACATATAAAGTGCAATATAATTAATTAATTAATTATTATTTAAATGATGTTAAGTAATAATTAAAATGAGTTAGCGTTAATAAAATAACTATTTATTATTTAATTAAGATTACATAATAATTTGAGTTAATTAATTAATTAATTATTATTTAATTAATATTAAATAATAATTAAAGAGTATTTAAGTAAGATTAAGTAATAATGAAGTAATTACTTACTTACCTTGACATGAAAGTTTATAGAATTAATTATTTATTATTTAAATAATAAATAAGGACGAATATTTATTAATTATTCTTTCAATAATAAAGAATAATTAAAGACTAATGAAGTGAATAAATTAATTATTTATATATTCAAGGATAAGGAATTAATTAATTATTATTATAGATAAATAATAATTTAATTATTCATTATTTAATTAACATTAAATATTGAGGAGTTATAATTGGTTGTTATTGATTATTAAATAATAACTAAAGGTAATTAATTAATTAATATTTAATTAATATTAAATAGTAATCATATGAAGAATGAGTTAACAATTGAAGGAAATTAAATAACTCCTTAATTAAACAATTATAATAAATTGTTTAAAAAACTAATAAGTGTTTATCACTTAAGGAAAGCCTTATTAATTATTAAATCATTAACCTAAGATCAATTAAATATTTTATAGGATTAATGATAGTACATTATATATATGTACCTTGTGATTGTATTATTGGTTAGATAATAATACGAGTAAGCGTATTGATGAACAAATTATATGCAGTACTAATTGATAGATCTACATGATTAATGTTAGGTGTGACGCCCCCAAATTCGGGTCCCCAGAACCTCGGACCTGGTATGTTACGATACATCATTTTTATAACTATTGCAGAAGATAAAACATAAATTGTTTATACAATAACTTTTACAACATAATTCCCAAGGTCTGAATCCTTAACTTAATACACATATTCATATTCCTCTAATACAACTACCATTTTAACCGTACAATAATTCAATCCTGGAATTTGTCTTTGCCTTTGGCTGTGTCCGAAGTTTTGTCTTAATCTAAAATGTTTATCATGATATAGCAAGGGTGAGCAACAAGTTTGCCCAGCAAGTTTAAGTTCAAATGAAGATATATCATGATTGAAAAGAATAATAAACTGACAAATTTTCAACAATATAATAATTGTGGAAGAATGTAAATCAATTTTCATAAATGAATGACCGAGTCAATAATGATGAATGGCCAACAATGAACAATGAACAATTAACAAATTTAACTGAACCTTAGGGTAATGAAGGTGATCAGCCTTTTATACCTGACGAACATATGCAACATGCACTAAGTGCGAATCAATAATCAGTATAGATGTGAATAATTAACAATAATTATTCACGAACATGCTTTGAAATATAACTTAAAGTTGAGTTAGAGAAAACTTGCGAAATAAAAGAGTATAGGAACTTGCTTAAATAAAAGTATAGTTCAAGAACTTGCCTGTACCGTCGATTATTGCTACACAATCTAATTTAATCGCTTTATTGGAAGAGACCTATCAGTTATAAGGTTGATCTTTCCATTAGCATAACATACCTTATAAGTAAACTATCTAACATTTAAACACATAGTCACATATTAGATAACCTTAATATTATACATATACACAAGTCTAAACCTAGCACACATTGAGTCTTTAATAGTATTCAATATAGTATACTGAGTGGTTTCCCACAAGCAACTAATAAATTAGTTTCCATCTCATCTACACTATTTTAATAGTGAGTTAGATCGGTTACTAATTCGTAGATACCTTCCCCATATGAAGGAGTCGTTTAGCCCAGCTACTATACATCAACCATTAAAGAGTACGATTGCACTACCCTAGACTTAACACTTACTTGTTCATATAACTTGTAAAGTAACACTTAATCTTTCATTTTATAAGTCTTTCATTATAATCTAGTAAGTCGAATATCTAATCCAGCAACCTAGATTCAAATAACTTGTTGTTTCCCAACATAACAAAACTGATATAACTAATCCAACAACCTGGATTCAAACTGAATTTCAATTTAGTAAATTATTTTCCAATCCAGCAAACTGGATTCAACTGACCTCCAACCCAGCAAGCCTGGTTTCAACTTACCTCTCACACAGCAGCCTGGATTATGCAAACAGACCATTCCAGCACTTGATGGCTAATCCAGCAAACCAGATTGCAATCCAGCAACCTGATGGCCAATCCAGCAAGCTGGACTCTCTTTTTTTTCTAATCATCTTATTATTTTTTTCTCTTCTGTCCACACATAAATACATGTATTTCATACATAGAAATAATTTTTCAGAAATTTTTCAACTTCCTTAAGTATTTTTCAAAAATCTATTTCTAGTTAATTCCTTAAGAAAATAACTATCTCACGCTTAACTCTAGAAATTCTCAACTCTTGGCGGGATCTTACACATGTTATCGTAAGCCTCCAGTTTAAATTTCATGGCCATCGGAGTTATTCAACTCCGGTTATAGCGATTTTCATCAAAAAAATGCAAATATTGAAATAGTCATAACTTGCCCAATTTAAGTCGGAATGAGCTCATTTTTGGACACAAGCTAGTTTATAACGTATATTTTGATGTCCCAAAAGGCCGGAATTTATTTCATAAATTAAGTGGCCGAAATAGTCCTTGAAATTTCCAGACAGATTGTTTTTTCTGATTTTCAGATTTTTCCTACTTTACTAAAAACTGTCCAGACGGAAATCTACATGGAATTTTTCAGTGATTCCACTTGAAAAAGTTAGAAGACTTCTAGATCTAACTTTAAAAATTGACCACACTCAAAAATTCAAAAGAGAATGGGAGATATGGTCTTTTGAATTTTAGGTTATGTTTTCTCAAAAATTTGATTTTATAACCTTTGTGTTTTGTAAGAAAACTTTCATGATCTATTGATTAATCCAACATTAGCCATCATAATACATACTAATACACTTTAAGATCAAGGATCTACCATGATCCATGATCTATTACACCAAACATACACTAAATCCAAGCAAAACATAATTTAGGCTAGGAAAATCAAGATTTTCAAACCTTTAAAACGTAGTTTCCTTTTTCTTGCGTTTGATCTAACTTTTGATCATAAAAAGTGATAGATCTAAACATATAACACTTATAAATATATAGATATAAGGTTTTGGAGTTTTGAAATCATATATATATGCTTTGATTAAAAATAACCAAACATAAATTATATAAGCTATATAGGATTTATACCTAGCTTGTGTGCTTCTTCTTCTCCTCCCTTATTTTCCTCCCATAGAGATTCTTTCTCTCTCCCCTCCTCCCCTTAGCTGCCGACCATCTTCTTCTTTTTCTTCCAAGTTCCATTCGATCACTCCCTTTCTTTCCTATATTGCTTTTCTCTCTCTTTTTGGAAGTAAGAGAAAATGAAAAAAAGAATGGGTTTGTGGGTGCTAGTAAATTATATTAGATATAATAGATATATCTATCATTTTTATCCCCATTCATGTTCCTTCTCTCCCTCATTTATTAGGCTATTACTTGCACACTTGGTAAAATGATGAGGCACATTAATAAGATGACACATGGAAGAGTTGGTAGGGAGTTGTTGAGAGTAGGTAATTCAAATGATGAGCTCACATGCTCTCCTTTTTATTCCTTGTTTGCTTGGCCAAAATCATCACCCTTTTAACCCCAACATGGTTTAATTTTAATGCTTTATTAAACTAACTAAATGTCCAACTTTCTCTTCTATTGGGTTAAAGTCTTGGGCTCCCAAATTAATACTTTTGGGTTTGCCAATAAAATAATTAGGCTATGTAAATTAACATAATCCTCTAATTTTTAATTCTATCCTACCCTTAATTATTTAATTAGGGTTTTTATTCACTCAATTGCAATTCAATTCCTTACTCAAATATATTTAATTACTTAACCCAATTAGACTTGCTTTTATAAAATTAATAAATTGAGATAATAAAATAAATCCCTTAAAGTTAGTTAATATTTTAAATACTAACATCCTTACATATTATAACCCTTAGGTTATTAAATTTCCATACCTAATATATATATTAGGTTACGAGAATTTATTCTTAATTCTCTTTATATGTTAAATAAATTTATAAATAATACACAAAACCATATAAGTCATTCACAAAATTTTTAAATCCATACTCTATTTCCAGTCTAGGTCTTATTATTTAACATTTATTTAATCATTTAAAATCTTTTAAATTCTCGGGTTGTCACATTCACCCCTTCTTCTAAGAATTTCGTCCTCGAAATTACAGCCTACTAATCCCTACTCCTTCTATTCACCAAAACTAGGTTTTCAACTTAACTTTATCTAATTTCATTCTCATTTAATGAGTACACACGGCTTCCTTCTATGAGAAATTATTCTATCATCACATTCTACCCAGACTTCTCCCTAAGGAGTTAAAAAAACTTTTCAAATCATGCTAAGGGTCATATAGACCATGAACACTCGGGTTTAACGGTATTCGCCGTAATCAAATAATAGATATGTTTACAATCACGAAGAAGATAAACTGCAAATGCTGGTTGATAAGTAGGTTTTATACCTACTTATTGGACGCCAACTGACTTTGATTATGGCTTAAGCTGAAGCACTTTAGTGTCTTTTAATGCATTTTATCCATGTTTTGCATATTTAGGCAGGAAACTCCAAAGAGCAGGAAATGGCATGATTAAGGCATGGACTGGCATCAAAATGGACAAAATGGCACAAGGCTAGCATTAAGGCAAGGTGGAGAGCGTATGTGGAACAAATGAAGGCTTGGCACGAAGCTAGTAGGGATTTGGTAACAAGGCATGTGGGATGGCATAGCTTGGCGTGATGATGATCTTATGGCAGCAATAGTGAAGGAAGAAGAAGCAATAAAAAAGTAGCAAGTATGCAAGGCATCACAACAGAAAGTCAACATCAGAGTTGCAGAAGCTGCAGAAAATGGCGCGTGGGACCACGCCAGAGGAACAAAGGAAGCCGGCGCGCCCGTGCCAGTTTGCAGTCCAGAGAGTTATTTTCTGGATATTCGCGCGCCAGCAATAATAATCTCACAAGCTGACAAGCTCTTCCTAGTTCCTAAACCCTAGAAATGCAATAATAATCTTAAAAGTAAAAAAATGAAATCTGATAAGTCTCAGTGATATCCGTTCAAAGCAAAACACAAGCCTTATATCTATTACATTCAGCCGAGAAAACAAAGTAAAAGTCAAACATTTATGACCGGTGCGGCCGCGCTGCCTTGCATAATAAACCTGGAGCGGGCGCGCGGAATATCCAGAAAACAACTCTCTGGACTGCAAATCGGCGCGGCCGCCCCGGCTTCCTTTGTTCCTCTGGCGCGGCCGCGCGCACCATTTTCTGCAGCCTTTGCAACTCTGATGTTGGCTTTCTGTTGTGATGCTTTGCATACTTGCTACTTCTTTATTGCTTCTTCTTCCTTCACTATTGCTGCCATTAGATCATCATCATGCCAAGCTATGCCATCCCACATGCTTTGTCACCAAATCCCTGCTAGCTTCATGCCAAGCCTTTATTTGTTCTATATACGCTCTCCACCTTGCCTTAATGCTAGCCTTGTGCCATTTTGTCTATTTTGATGCCAGTCCATGCCTTAATCATGCCATTTCCTGCTCTTTGGAGTTTCTTATCTAAATATGCAAAATAAGGATAAAATGCATTAAAAGACACTAAAGTGCTTGAGCTTAAGCCATAATCAAAGTCATTTGGCGTCCAATAAGTAGGTATAAAACCTACTTATCAAATACCCCCAAACTTGAACTATTGCTTGCCCTCAAGAAAAGACACAAATGCAACTACATGATAAGCAACTAACTACATGAAAATGAATCCCACGGCCATAATATGAATTCCAATCAGATGCCTTAGAGAGATAACAAGAACAATGAACAATAAAATGGCTCAAGCAACAGTTATATAGACAGACACTCTGTAAATCAAAACCTGTTACTAAGATGTCGTGCATGTGAGTGCAATGCCATAAACAAGCTTAAAACAGGCAAAGATTCCACATGCTACTTCTAAGGAAGGAAAATTTAGGCTTTAATTCAAGAATTTTTCATTAAAACCAAACAATGACCAAACCAACACATAGATACAAGTTGAAGTGCAACAAAGGCTTATTATGCTATTATTCTCACACGGGGGCTATATTCGCACTTTTCCCGCGGCTACACCCTGACTGTACAATGCTAGGCCCTCTTAGGCTTTTCAATGATACTCATTTAACGAGCTTTCGACCAACGACTCCCAGACCATAAAGGTCTTAGGGCGCTGGGTATAGGGACAATTCGCTAGGGCGGACTTGCTCGAGTATCAAAGGCCACAAGACTTCGCTAGCCAAGGTGTTTATTCTATTTTTATCTTTTTCAAAGCTTATTTTCTTTTTTTTTTCTTTTTCTTCTCTTTAAATAGGAGAGTGCATCTTACGCTCCATCTCTCCCACAGCATGCATACCCAGAGTTTTTCTCAAACTTGTATTACAGTGTTGTTAAGGTTATTATTGCTTTTATTACACAATTCAAGGAATTAAAAACAAAATTTTTCCTCTTAGAAGACCAGCATGCACTAATCTAGCCAACAAGATATAAAAGACACAAAGTGCTATCCGGTGACATCAAAGCAATATGTATAGTTTACATCATGTATAAAAATATAACTAAGCTTAAGCAGCTAACAAAGTTCAAACATCTATCATATCTCAATGTCATCATCGGCCAGGCTAGAATTCAACAGGCTAAACAAACGGGATTATGCAATACAATGCAATTAAACACAACTAAATAAACAAAATAAAATAAAACTGAAAAATTTTATGCAAAATTTAACTAAACAAACTAGAATGCTAACACCAATTAAAATGCAACTACTATATACAACCTAGCATGCAATATGCAATTAACTAAATGCAACTACTATGCAATTAAAACTAGATGCAAGAACTACTAATTACACCCAATACCCCCAAACTTAAAGAATTCAATGTCCCCATTGAAGGTAAAGGGTCAGGAAAACTCCCCTACTGCTCGGCATGGCCACCCTCCTCATGTGGTGTATCTGGCGGTGAATATGGCAAGTTGGAGGCGAACACAGGCCACTCTAGCACTATGCCCTGCCGTGCAAAGGCCTCAGCTAGCGCTCGTGTCA
The DNA here is from genome assembly GCA_020205555.1 of Panax stipuleanatus. Classification (NCBI taxonomy): domain Eukaryota; kingdom Viridiplantae; phylum Streptophyta; class Magnoliopsida; order Apiales; family Araliaceae; genus Panax; species Panax stipuleanatus. The sequence goes on from CM035120.1 coordinate 35,795,195, forward strand.
AACTATCAGCGAACACAGCAAAGCTCTCGTGCAGGGAGTCTATCTTCTGTTCTACCCGACGGATCTGGCGACCCAGCTGTATGCCACCTGCTGGAGGAGGGGCTGCTGCCTCAGTTGCCTGTGGCTGTGGTGGTGGGACGGGTGGAGGAGCTGTCACAATGAAACCTTTCCCTCTCGGGTTTGTTTTCCTCTAGCCCAATCCACGAAATACTTGATAGTGCTGTGATTTACGTCCCCACTGGGCATCTGAACCCGCTCATCATCCCAATCGATGCCTAACTCAGAACAAATATAGGCCACCACAGATGCGTGTGGAATGGACCATGTGGTGCTGCCCCTCATAAAATGCAGCATGTTCTGGTGAAGCAAAAGGCCGACATCGATGTACTTCCCCATGATAATCCCCTAGAGTATGATGGCTCTCTCGACTGTGACCTCGTGCTGGTGCGAGGATGGCATCAAATTGGCACTGAGGAACAGATTCCATGCCTTAGCATAGCGGTTCAGTCCGGATGCGAGGAATGTGGTATACTCATCAATTGTATCCTTTTTTATCTTCCACACTGTGCCTGGTGCACACAACTTACGAAGCAACTGGTCCAAATTGGTTTCCAATCGCTCAGCCTCGACCCAGTTTACTTGGCCAACGGGGGGTGGGGGCACGTTCAAAATTTCAGGAATCACAACCGAATGATAATCCACAGTCTTTCCCCTAACAAATAAAAATCCATTCTGCGTCACTTTGGCATTCGCATAGAACTCCCGAACAATAGCCAATAGAACCGACACAGACCCCCCGCCAACCCATTTCATGAATCATAGTAAGCAACTGACCGTCCTCCTTTACTGGTTTAAAACCCCTTTCTTTAAATATAGACTTGGCCCCGATACGGTAGTACTCAACTTGGGCCTCCAGATTGACGAATTTGGTCAAATCAATAGTGATGTCGTCGTCAGAGGCATTGTGAGGGGGCGATGTAGAAGAGGAAACGGCATATTACTGAGCGCTTAGGACCCATTGAGATTTTCAGAAAGTTTCCTTTAGAAAATCCTTGATGATGAATACGGAAGAAACCCCCAAACTCGAATGCAGAATATTTTCGTGGAGATTGAATACACAGACTCCAATGTTAGACAGCCAATTCGTAATTTTTGGAATTTAGAACTCAAACCCTAACTTGATGAGAACTTGCTGCAACGTGATGGTATAGAATGACAGAGTAGATTTAGATGATGAGGAGTGGAAGGATCCGTGTAGGAGATGGAGAAGGTTGGGTGATGGTGATGAAATTAGGGCTTGCTTTATAGAGAGTGGTTTGGGAGTTCTTAGAGAATAGAATGTCGAATGGCTTGAGAATGGAGGGGGGTTACAAAAGTTATCAGACTTAAAAGGGTAAGGAATCCATTTGTTATAAATTAAAAACTGCCGTTTCGATCGGGCGAGGGCGCGCGAGGTTGAACTGTGGACGCGGCGCGGGCGCTCCGGGTGCAAATCTTGGGCCTCTGGACTAAAAATCAGCTTGGGCGCGCGGGGTGATACCCTGTGAGGGGCACGAGCGCGCCACCTCGAGCCTGGCCTAAATTTCTCTGTGTCTTGCTGCAACATACTGAGAAGGTATAAGAAGCAATGATAAAGATTTTCATTTCCTGCACATATAGCAAACAAAAATTATTTAAAACGGATTCGATCATCAAAAATACATATGCAAGATGAATGAACTACCAATTCCTTAGCAATGATATATAAGAATCTTTTCTATGTGATTTCTCAAAAATTTGCTATAGGTTTATATGCAAAATGCTAACATGTCCAATATATGTTCAAAGAGCTTCCAGCTCCAAAAATCTGTGTAACTATGCCTAATTGCAAAAATGTAGGCAATGTACGTTTAAAACCCATGAATATATACATAGAGCATTTAACTCTCCAAAAATGCATGTTGCATGCCTAATGTTCAAAAATATAGGCAATGAGCATCCTAAAACAACGATGTTCAAAAATAGGCAATCTTTTACCAAACGATTAGAATTAAACGGGGGAAGGAAAATGCATAGATTAGTAACCAGAATTAATCATAAGAGAGATATAGAGAAATGCAATGCAAGAATTAAACTTGAGGGAGAGATAGAGATGATGGGGTGCCTCCCATCGAGCGCTTGTTTATAGTCCATAAGCTAGACTCTGTATGATTCGGTCAAGTTGTCGAAAGGATTGAGGCGACCTCCGGTCTGTCAACCTCACCACCATAGTAATGCTTCAGTCGCTGCCCATTAACTTTGAAAGGGTTATCTGGTTCCTTATCAAAAATTTCTATTGCACCGTGTGGATATACAGTCTTTACAGTGAAAGGCCCTGACCATCTTGACTTGAGCTTTCCTGGTAAGAGTCTAAGTCTGGAATTGAATAACAACACTGCTTGCCCTGGCTTGAAGGTCCTTTCCATAATCTTGGGATCATGCCACCTTTTCACTTTTTTTTGAACAATTTGGAATTTTCATAGGCCTGCAATCAAAATTCGTCCAACTCATTGAGTTGGAGAAGGCTTTTCTCCCTACAGCCTTTAAGTCAAAATTCAGCTTATGGATTGCCCAATAAGCTTTATGCTCAAGCTCCATGGGAAGGTGACAAGCCTTTCCATAGACAAGCTGAAATGGTGACATACCCAGCAGTGTTTTGTAAGCAGTTCTATAAGCCCATACTGCATCATCCAACTTCAGCGACCAATCTTTCTTCGTGGGGTTCACAACCTTTTCCAGTATTCTCTTCACCTAACGATTTGACACTTCTGCTTGGCCATTGGTTTGGGGGTGATACGCTGTAGCTATTCGATGATTCACCCCATATTTAACCAACAAAGCTGTAAACGGGCGATTGCAAAAATGGGTACCTTCATCGCTAATGATCGCTCTGGGAGTCCCGAACCTCGTGAAAATGCTCTTTTGAAGAAGCCTCAAAACCACCTTAGCATCATTCGTCAGTAGAGCTGCTACTTCCACCCATTTAGACACGTAATCGACTGCCAGAAGGATGTACAAGTTCCCACATGATGAAACGAAAGGCCCCATAAAATCTATCCCCCAGACATCAAAAATCTCCACCTCGAGGATTGTATTCAAGGGCATTTCATTTCTTTTCGATATATTTCCTACCCTCTGACATCTATCACATCTTTGAACAAAGCTGTAAGCATCCTTGAAGATAGTCGGCCAATAAAAACCTGCTTGTAAAACCTTTGCCGCTGTCCTTTCACCTTCATAATGACCTCCATATACTGATGCGTGGCAATCCTGTAGCACACTCTCCGTCTCGCTATACGGAATGCACCTTCCAATCATTTGATCCGCACACTACCTGAACAAGTACGGTACATCCCAAATAAACCATTTCACATCGTGTAGAAACTTCTTCTTTTGATGTTGTGTCAAGTCCAAAGGGACGATATTGCTTACTAGGAAGTTTGCATAATCTGCGAACCATGGCACTTCTCCTTTCACCACAAATAATTGCTCATCTGGGAAGGACTCATTGATCATAACTTTTTCATCTGCATCCCTTCCCGGATTCTCCAATCGCGACAAGTGGTCAGCCACTTGGTTCTCAGTCCCTTTTCTGTCCTTGATCTCTAAGTCAAATTCTTGTAAAAGAAGTATCCACCTGATCAGACGGGGCTTAGCATCTTTCTTTGCTATCAAATATCGGATCACTGCGTGGTCGGTGTACATAATCACTCGAGTCCCAATCAAATAAGCACGAAATTTGTCGAATGCCTATACCACCGCCAAAAGCTTTTTTTCTGTAGTAGTGTAGTTCAATTGGGCATCAGTGAGGGTCTTGCTAGCATAATATATAACATCAAAGATCTTGTCCCTACGCTGACCCAATACAGCTCCCACAGCAAAATCGCTTGCGTCACACATTAGCTCAAAAGGAAGGTCCCAATCCGGAGCTATGATCACTGGTGCCGTAGTCAACTTCTTTTTCAAATATTCAAATGCAGTCAGGAATTCGTCATCAAATTTAAATTGGACATTCTTTTCTAACAAACTGCAAAGTGGCTTTGTAATCTTCGAGAAGTCCTTTAAAAACCGACGGTAGAACCCTGCATGTCCTAGAAAACTACGAACACCTTTTACAGAAATAGGCGGCGGCAAGTTCTCAATAGTTTCCAATTTACCCCTGTCCACCTCTAATCCTCTCTTTGATACCTTATGTCCCAAAATGATACCTTCTTATACCATAAAATGGCACTTCTCCCAATTTAGTACAAGATTCGTCTCGACACACCGTTTTAACACCAGTACCAAATTCTCCAAACACAGGTCAAAGGAGTCTCCAAAAATAGAAAAATCATCCATGAAGACTTCAACATTGTGCTTAACCATATCGGAGAAAATAGTCATCATACACCTCTGAAAGGTAGCCGGGGCATTGCACAACCCGAAAGACATCCTTTGAAACGCAAATGTGCCATACGGACAAGTAAAGGTAGTCTTTTCTTGGTCTTCTAGGGCTATCACTATTTGATTGTATCCTGAGTACCCATCCAAAAGATAGTAGTATTCACGACCGGCCAGCCTGTCCAGCATCTAATCAATGAACGGGAGGGGAAAATGATATTTCCTCGTAGCCTTATTCAGTCTGTGGTAGTCCATGCAGACTTTCCAACCCGTCACTGTTCTGGTAGGTATTAGCTCGTTGTTTTCGTTGGATACCACGGTCATATCCCCTTTCTTTGGCACACACTGCACCGGGCTCACCCAAGAGCTGTCTGATATAGGATAGATAATCCTTGCATCTAACCACTTTAATATCTCCTTCTTAACCACTTCCTTCATAATAGGATTCAGTCTTCGCTGTTGCTCCACTGATGGTTTACTATCATCTTCCAGTAGGATCTTATGCATACAAAATGCTAGGCTTATCCCCTTTATGTCTGCTATGGTCCATCCAATTGCCGATTTAAACACTCTTAGTACCCATAGCAGTTTCTCTTCCTGGCAAGATGTTAGTGCAGCAAAAATAATAATAGGCCATTTTGAAGATTCACTTAAAAATGCATACCTTAAATGATCAGGAAGAGGTTTAAGTTCAAGATCTGGAGGCATCTCAAGAGAAGGCTTGAGTCGTTCTAATGTCTCCCCAGAAAACTTTAGTGGCTCGATAGGAATCTTAAACCTTCGCATCTGTGGTGTTGTGTCAAGAATTTGCACATATTCTGTAACTTCAATAGCCTCTATCTGTGAATCTCCCAATACAGCACTTTCCAATAGCTCAATATCAACCAGATTTCTAACTTCTTCATTCAACAATTTGTCTACCGTAGCAATCTGGAAGCACTCTTCCTTGTCGGTGGCAAACTTCATAGCTTTAAAAATGTTAAAAATGACTTCTTGATCATGCACTCTCCTTTCTGAACATCTATAAGAGTTTGCCCCGTGGCCAGAAAAGGTCTCCCAAGGATGATTGGTATATTTCTATCCTCTTAGTAATCTAGAATGATGAAGTCAGCTGGGAAGATAAATTTGTCAACTTTGACCAAAATAACTTCCATAATACCCTTGGATAAGTGATGGATCTGTCAGCAAGCTGTAGCGATATGCTTGTCGACTTTGGGGCCGGCAATCCCAATTAATTGAATACTGACTGAGGCATCAAATTTATGCTTGCCCCTAAGTCACATAGGCATTTGTTGAATGACAACTTTCTAATGGAGCATGGTATTGTGAAACTGCCCGGGTCCTTAAGCTTTGGAGGTAGTTTATGCTGTAAAATTACACTACACTCTTCTGTTAGGTTCACTGTCTCAAAGTCCTCTAATCGTTTCTTCCTTGATAGAATACCCTTCATAAACTTTACGTAACTTAGCATTTGTTCTAATGCCTCTGCGAATGGTATATTTATCTGCAGTTTCTTAAAGACCTCCAAAAACTTAGCAAACTGTCTATCGTGTCTTTGTTTTTTCAATCTCTGTGGTTAAGGAGCGGGAAGGTAGAAAATTTGTGGTGGGACGTTGGGTTTCTCTGTTGCTACCTATTTTTCTGCCTCAACTTCATTCCCCGCATCATTCCCATCTAGTAAAACTGTCTCAGAATTTTTTGCATATTGGGGCGCCCGCACCAGGTTTTGGTCTTCCTGGGGCGCGACCGAGCCAACCTACAAGTCTGAAGTTTACTTCCCAGACCTTAAGGTGATAGCTTGGCATTGCTGTTTCCCATCCCTTTTCCTTGGATTCGACTCCGTATTACTAGGAAGAGCCCCTTGTGGTCTATTGAGAACTGCATTGGCAATTTGACCAATTTGAGTCTCCAATGCTTTGAGAGATATAGCTTGGCTCTTCACTATCAACTTAAGTTCATCTATTTTAATTCTCTCCTCGAACTGTTGGCTAGGAGCTGGGTTGTGTTGATGTTGAGGTTGATAAAATCCTGGAGGGTGTGATTGTCTTGGGGCATACTGATGCTAGAGCTGAGTCTTGGGTTGGTAGGGCTGATATTGGGAATGTTGTTGATGTTGTTGAACATTTTGGTATTGTGGTTGTGGTTGAGCAGATTGGTATTGATTTTGTTATTGTGGTGCATGGTATTGAGTTTGAGATGTTTGAGGTTGGGATGATTGAGTATTTTGGCATGGTTAGGGCTGTTGAGCATTCTGATTATTACTCCAACTGAAGTTGGGATGGTTCCTATTGTTGGGATGGTAGGAGTTTAGGAATTGATTCTGTGGCTTTTGGTAGTTGCTAACAAATTGTACCGACTCTGTAGTGATGGCGCATTACTTGGTCGGGTGTGCTCCGGCACACAACTCACATACTAGGGCAACCTGTTGAACTATATTTTCAGCCATAGAATCAATTTTCTTGTTTATGGCTGCCAATTGTGCTGACAATGATGTGATTGCGTCAACATCCAATAATCCGACCACCTTCGATTGAACCATTCTCGCTGTTGGGTTTTGATACTCATTAGCCGCCATTGTTTCAAAAAGCTCATAAGCTGTCGGGAAATCTTTAGTCCATAGAGCTCCTCCCCATACTGCATCAATAATTTGCCTTGACTTCCACCCCAATCCATTGTAAAAAGAATTTATCACCATACAGTCAGGCATTCCATAGTGTGGGCACTTACTGAGCATTTCCTTATAGCGTTCCCATGCTTCATATAACGTCTTCCCTGGTAACTGTGCAAATTAACTCAGGTCTCTCCTCATGGCAGCAGTCTTATCCATAGGGAAGAACTTGGTGAGAAATTTCTGAGCACAGTCTTCCCATGTAGTTATTAATCCTTAGGGCAATGAGTGCAACCAGCTCTTTGCCTTATCCCTCAAGGTGAAAGGGAATAGTCTAAGTTTCACTGCCTCATCAGTGACGTTTTTGAACTTAAATGTGTCACATATCTCTAGGAAACTCATGATATGCTCATTTGGATCTTCATTAGGTGTACCCCCAAACTGGAGATTGTTCTGAATCATCTGTAGTGTCCCTGGCTTTATCTCAAAAGTATTTGCATCGATAGCTGGCCGCACAATACTGGATTGCAGATCGGTGATTTTCGGCATGGAGTAGTCCTGTAAGGCCCTATTATTGGCCCTCTGCTCTTCAGCCATTTGATGAGGTGGTTCAGGATCTACTTGTGGATTGGTGTTTTGAATCTTTGCTCTCCAAGCTGTCCCGTTTATGTGCTCTTGTCGAGGCACTAACTCAGGATTTGAGGCTCGCGTGTGCATAAACTATCCACAAGTACCTGAAACACAAATAAAAATAAAGTTAGAAATGAGATAAGAAGAGATTTGTTCAAGTCAACCAAATCTAACGAAAATTGATGTTAATAATATTAAGCTTAAACCGTATCCCCGGCAACGGCGCCAAAAACTTGTTGCGTCGTTTACGTGTTAACAAAAACAGACACAAAATACGTGCAAGTATACACGATCGACAAGTAATAATTCGATAAGTCGAGATCGTTCCCACGAAGAAAAGAGTCAGACTTACACTATCATGCAACAGTCCTATGGTTTTCTTTGTCTACTCAAACAATTGTCACAGTGTTCTTTAATTAACTATACTGAATTTAAACTAGACTTAACTAATTAATATGCAAGGGGTTCAAATTAGAGAAATAATGGGATCCTAACTTCATCTATTGCATTATCTAGGTTAACAACTGTTGGGTTTGTACGTAACGCAATCATGCAATCAAATCACATAAATAGGGCGGAAGCGTAAAAAAACTAGGTTTTCAAAATTTATACAAACTCATTACCATGATCATTCTTGTGCATCAATTATCAGTGAATGAAGAAGGAGAAAAATAGAATTATACCTTTGAAGATCCAAGCTTCCTCAGGTACAAGTTCTACTCCTTTGATTCCTGTGATTCCTCTGTAGTGGCTCCTTCCATTGATCAATGTCAGCCACCCAAATGTTTAGCCTCTAACGGTGATCCACCAAGGAAGATGAAGAACTCAGTAAGATGGGTTATTGGCTTAACCCTTGTTTCTATCTCTATAGAATATGTGTACTCCCAACTCTTGAAAAATTCACGTACCTTATTTCTGATATAAGACTCTCTTATATAGATATTAGGTTAACCCTCCTAATCCAATTAGAATAGGGTTTTATTTAATTAATTAATTAATTACTTTTAATTAATTTATATCCTAATCTTTATTAGGATTGAGAGATAGTACTGATATTATATTAATTCCTAAACTCCTTTAGAATTAAAATAATAATAATAATATTAATATTAATAAGACTCCTCTTATTAATTTATATTTAATATTTCTAAAATATTAAATAATAAACATTAAGCTATTTAATTTATTCTATCATTATAGATTAAATTAATTATACTTAATGCATTATTACTATAATGCCATTTTCTTCTTAAATAATTCTTCTTTCTTTTATGGTGTGACCCTTTAGGTTCTCCATATTAAACCGGTTGTGAATAAATCAATTAGAACAATTCTAATCTTATTTAAATAAACAAATTAAACTAATAATCTATTTAAATAAATAACATTTATTCTACAATAGGGATAAGCCTCCCTAGCGATCAACGACTTTCCAGATAATATAGATTTCAACATTAATCATAAAAGTACTTGTGAGTTAATAGTTACCGTACAATTTAATCCTTCCACCATACAATGTCCCAATTAAATATAAGACATGGATTTACTGTCAAGTCTTAATTTATTTAATCATATGTATTTTGATTAGAAAATGCACAACTCCAAATAATGCAAATTAGAAACCTCTTTCTAATTTCATTCTACCTTGGCCAAGGATTCCTGGGTTGTCATTTAACGAATCACATAGGACATATCTCCTCTTTTACTAGAGGTGGTAGATTCTTTATTGATCATTCATTATCTCCATATGTAACTCATTACACCCAAGCATACCCTATATATGCCTTAAAAGGCCTTAAGGAATTATTCAAAGTATAATTTGTTACATACAAGATACTATGATGATCTCAAGTCCAAGGATCACATGTACTACTATCACATTAGGAATTCCTATTGACAGGCGAGTAAAACTCCATTAGGTATTCCATAGCGAGTCACGTTCAGTGAACTTATTCTCCAATAAGCACCTACATACTTGCTTTAGTGTCTCCACACAAATGACCATGAGATCAGTCATCCTCATCCAATGAGCAAGCAACATATGTACCAATCTATCCGGATTTACTAATCCCCATTTTAGTAATCCCACAATTGGGAACTATTTTAGTTTTTAAGCTTTCTAAGAATTTAGATCTCATTATCATGATCTCATCATGATTCTAAAAGCATTGCTTAAAACTATGAGTTATTTACATATTATAAAAACAGCACCATGTAGATAATTATATGCCTTAAATGAATATTTTATTAATAAATAAATAAGATTATTTACAAAGTATGTGCTTTGTCATCATACATGATTGGCTTGTATGCACACTACTATCAACAACACCTCAAATCATGTATTGATTAACACATAGGACTGCTAGCCAGGAGCACGAATGTGAGACTTAGCTATCTTTCAATAAACCAAGTCCATATCATATAATATCCACAAAAGAGATCGAAATCACATGAACATCGATAAAACCTAAATTGCTATACGTCTACGCAATTTACAAGCTAAACCGATTTAAGTGCAAGCTCCCTATTGACTACACATGGCAATACGATATATTTATATCCGTATTACGAATCATAAAACTCATCAAATGCAAGTTTCACAAACACATGCTAGCGTGGCAAAATCTAAGTTTATATACCCTCTTTCGATTTAATATAAACCATTACAGTAGATGTTGATCAAGCATCTACGCATAAAACACAACCATGCTAGGAAAACCATACATTTTCATCCATACATTTCAAAGAAACATAAACCCTAGACTAAGAAAATAAAATCCATTAGAATCCCATAATGGAAGTTAGTTCATCACTGAACCACTCACCATTATGGGATTTAAACCAAGCATTTAAAGCAAGTAAAGGAAGAGAGAGTAAAGAGAAAGGAAATGCAAAGCTTGATGGTTCTCCTTCCAATAGAAAACTTTAATACTCAAGTTCTGAACACACGTCCCACCAAAGAGAACCCTAAACAAGAAATCTACTTGAACTAGACGAGAGGAGGAGATAAGCTCACACGCTCTTCCTAGTTCCTAAACCCTAGAAATGCAATAATAAACTTGAAAGTAAAAAAAAATGAAATCTGATAAGTCTCAGTGATATCCGTTCAAAGAAAAACACAAGCCTTATATCTACTACATTCAGCCGAGAAAACAAAGTAGAAGTCAAACATTTATGACCGGTACGATCGCGAGGCCTTTCATAGTAAACCTGGCGCGGGCGCGCGGATATCCAAAAAATAACTCTCTAGACTGCAAATCCATCGCGGGCGCGCTGGCTTCCTTTATTCCTCTGGCGCGGCCACGCGCGCCATTTTCTGCAGCTTCTGCAACTCTGTTGTTGGCTTTTTGTTGTGATGCCTTGCATACTTGCTACTTCTTTATTGCTTCTTCTTCCTTCACTATTGCTGCCATAAGATCATCATCATGACAAGCTATGCCATCCCACATGCCTTGTTACTAAATCCCTGCTAGCTTCATGCCAAACCTTCATTTGTTCCACATACGCTCTCCACCTTGCCTTAATGCTAGCTTTGTGCCATTTTGTCCATTTTGATGCCAGTCCATGCCTTAATCATGCCATTTCCTGCTCTTTGGAGTTTCCTGCCTAAATATGCAAAACAAGGATAAAATGCATTAAAAGACACTAAAGTGCTTGAGCTTAAGCCATAATCAAAGTCAGTTGGTGTCCAATAAGTAGGTATAAAACCTACTTATTACTGACCTTAATTATTAGAACGACTGTATGCGTTCAATGATTGGAATGTACGTTATCCAACCAATATATCCCCATTTTTCGGGGTTGTTCATACTTAGCCGAAAGTCCGAATCAAAACAATATGTTTCGGGATAAGTTCTCAAAGAGATACTTGAATTTTCATAAACATTGTCTAGCTGAACCAAATAGCTTTAGACATATACCAATAATTCCAATATCAATCAAAACATGTGTCTGGCCAAATTTAATTGACACTTGACTTTTCTTTAAAATTCTGAAAATCATTTTATGACGTCATGATACCGCTCTATATTTACAGTCCGTTTTAGATTCTGTCATTTTTATGACTTTGTCATAAAATAATATACCATAGTGGGCTGACGATCTTTAGATCACATCCAACACTAGGCAATACTGCATTAATGATTCCATCGTTTTTATCATCCTTGCATCAGGTTTCATGATGCATTGATGATATATAAAATATATTTTGATATTTTAAATAATTTTTGTCTAGCCGAAACAATTAGCGTAGACTCTTCTTTAAACCGTTCAAAACTATTGAAAATCATTTTTGGAATTATTATGTCGCAACAGGTAACGATGTGTTAGGGTCCCGAAGTCAACATAGACACAATTGTAACCATGTTTTGAAGATAACCAAAAATTCATTTTTGTTGTTACCATGCCGCAATAGGTAACGATGTGATAATGGCTCAAAGTCCATCTCCACACCCTTGTCACTATGTTTTGAAGATAACAAAAATTCATTTTATTTCGAAAAAGGCACATCAGTGCGAATTTAGCTTGATGTCAAAAATTTTGAAGTCTAGCACAGCTAGAAGATTTGGAATACCTATGCTTCCACCATCAACTTCAATTGCTTTAATGATCCATTGCTTAATAATTCTATCTATTTCTATTATCCTCAATCCTTCATTCACAATTTTTCTATACCCCCGTATAGTTCATCAAGCATACCACACGTTATGAGTTCAGGAACTTTCCATAATAATATGAGTTTAGGAACTTATCCTAGCAATACGTAGTTCACGAACTAATCAGGAACTGTCCAAACGCTTAGGGATTCAAAAACATACCATACGATTATGAGTCACAAACTTACCAAAAGTATGAGTTCAAAGAACTCGCACCTAATCTTATATTCTCTACCTATTCGTTATACACAGGAGAAAAGAATCACCTTCTCATCATACATATAGCAAATAGCGCGACACCGACATTTCAATGATTATCAATGTGATAAACTAAGTAGTCGTTAGACCAATCACAAAACCCCCGCCCATACAAAGGTTTGTACAACTCAGCTATCACATGATTCCTCAATTGAAATCCCACATAATCTTAGCTTCCTTAATACTCGATACGAATTTCATTTAATCCGTATCTAGAATTCACAACTCTTTCCTGAGTTTTAATAGTACGATTCCATAGTATAACAGTCGTACAACAATTATGCTATAAAGTTTTCAATCATTTGATTGATCCTCCTCTTGCTATGATCTTATCAGATCACGTTGTGATCTCATATTATAATCGTATTATATTACGATTCTTTTCTATGTTATGATCGTTTTGTTTTACGATCTTCTTTCCCTTTATACTTTTAATCTTTTAGACTTTATCTATTCATTACTACTATTCATCTTTATTATCAGGGTTAGGTAACTCTGGATCTTTATTACTTATCAGGATTCTTCTTTAAATCTTATTGACTTATTAATACTTTGCCCAAATTAATCGCTTAGAACTTAAACTCTATTTGAGTTTATTCCTTATCCTCATCCCTGCGGTTATAGCCTAAGATAACCCTACCTAAGGTTTATAACCTACAGCTCTGATACCAAATGTGACGCCCCCAAATCCGGGTCCCCATAACCTTGGACCTGGTACGTTACGATACATCATTTCTATAACTATTGCGGAAGATATAAACATAAATTGTTTATACAATAACTTTTACAACATAGTTCCCAAGGTCTGAAACTTTAACTTAATACACATATTCATATTCCTCTAATACAAATACCATTTTAACCATACAATAATTCAATCCTGAAATTTGTCTTTGCCTTTGACTGTGTCCGAAGTTTCGTCTTAATCTAAAATGTTTATCATGATATAGCAAGGGTGAGCAACAAGTTTGCCCAGTAAGTTTAAATTCAAATGAAGATATATCATGATTGAAAATAAAAATAAGCTGACAAACTTTCAACAATATAATAATTGTGGAAGAATGTAAATCAATTTTCATAAATGAATAACCAAGTCAATAATGATGAATGGCCAATAATGAACAATGAACAAATTTAACTGAACCTTAGGGTAATGAAGGTGATCAGCCTTTCATACCTGATGAACATATGCAACATGCAATAAGTGCGAATTAATAATCAGTATAGATGTGAATAATTAATAATAATTATTCACGAACATGCTTTGAAATATAACTCAAAGTTGAGTTAAAGAAAACTTGCGAAATAAAAGAGTATATGAACTTGCTTAATTAGAAGTATAGTTCAGGAACTTGCCTGTACCGTCGATTACTGCTACACAATCTAATTTAATCGCTTTATTGGAAGAGACCTATCAAGGTTGATCTTTCCATTAGCATAACATACCTTTTAAGTAAACTATCTAGCATTTAAACACATAGTCAAATATTAGATAACCTTAATATTATACATATACACAAGTCTAAATCTAGCACACATCAAGTCTTTAATAGTATTCAATATAGTATACTGAGTGGTTTTCCACAAACAACTAACAAATTAGTTTTCGTCTTGTCTACACTATTTTCACAGTGAGTTAGATCGGTTACTAATTCGTAGATACCTTCCCTATATGAAGGAGTCGTTTAGCCCAGCTACTATACATCAACCATTAAAGAGTACGGTTGCACTACCCTAGACTTAACACTTACTTGTTCATACAACTTGTAAAGTAACACTTAATCTTTTATTTTATAAGTCTTTCATTATAATCTAGTAAGTCGAATACCTAATCCAGCAACCTAGATTCAAATAACTTGTTGTTTCCCAACATAACAAAACTGATATAACTAATCCAGCAACCTGGATTCAAACTGAATTTCAATTTAGTAAACTATTTTCCAATCCAGCAAGCCTGGATTCAACTTACCTCTAATCCAGCAACCTGGATTATCCAAACAGACCATTCCAGCACTTGATGGCCAATCCAGCAAACCAGATTGCAATCCAGCAACCTGATGGCCAATCCAGCAAGCTGGATTCCCCTTTTTTTTTCTAATCATCTTATTATTTTTTTTATCTTTTGTCCACACATAAATACATGTATTTCATACACAAAAATAATTTTTCAGGAATTTTTCAACTTTCTTAAGTATTTTTTAAAAATTCATTTCTAGTTAATTCCTTGAGAAAATAACTATTTCACGCTTAAATCCAGAAATTTCCAACTCTTGGATACACCAAACATACACTAAATACAAGCAAAACATAATTTAGGCTAGGAAAATCAAGATTTTCTAAGTTTTAAAATATAGTTTCCTTTTTCTTGCTTTTGATCTAACTTTTGATCATAAAAAGTGATAGATATAAACATATAACACTTATAAATATATAGATCTAAGGTTTTGGAGTTTTGAAATCATAGATCCATGTTTTGATTGAAAATAATTAAACATAAATTATATAAGCTATATAGGATTTATACCTAGCTTGTGTGCTTCTTCTTCTCCTCCCTTATTTTCCTCCCATGGAGGTTCTTTCTCTCTCCCCTCCTCCCCTTAGCTGCCAACCATCTTCTTATTTTTCTTCCAAGTTCCATCCGAACACTCCCTTTCTTTCTTATATTGCTTTTCTCTCTCTCTTTGGAAGTAAGAGAAAATGAAAAGAAGAATGGGTTTGTGGGTGCTAGTAAATTATATTAGATATAATAGATATATCTATCATTTTTATCCCCATTCATGTTCTTTCTCTCCCTCATTTATTAGGCTATTACTTGCACACTTGGTAAAATGATGAGGCACATTAATAAGATGACACATGGAAGAGTTGGTAGGTAGTTGTTGAGAGTAGGTAATTCAAATAATGAGCTCACATGCTCTCCTTTTTATTCCTTGTTTGCTTGGCCGAAATCTTCATCCTTTTAACCCCAACTTGGTTTAATTTTAATGATTTATTAAACTAACTAAATGTCCAACTTCCTCTTCTATTGGGTTAAAGTCTTGGGCTCCCAAATTAATACTTTTGGGCTTGCCAATAAAATAATTGGGCTATGTAAATTAACATAATCTACTAATTTTTAATTCTATCTTACCCTAATTATTTAATTATGATTTCTATTCACTCAATTGCAATTCAATTCCTTACTCAAATATATTTAATTACTTAACCCAATTAGACTTGCTTTTATAAAATTAATAAATTGAGATAATAAAATAAATCCCTTAGAGTTAGTTAATATTTTAAATACTAGCATCCTTATATATTATAACCCATAGGTTATTAAATTTCTATACCTAATATATATATTAGGTTACGAGAATTTATTCTTAATTCTCTTTATATGTTAAATAAATTTATAAATAATATACAAAATCATATAAGTCATTCACAAAATTTTTAAATCCATACTCTATTTCTAGTCTAGGTCTTATTATTTAACTTTTATTTAATTATTTAAAATCTTATAAATTCTCCGGGTTGTCACATTAGGTCACTCAAAGAGTTTTAATAAAAGCTAGTAAACTGTAGCTCGTCGAACAGACAAGTTCTCTAACTCAAACTCGAGTTGTTATTACTTTCAAAGCATGATAGTGGAAAATTATTGTAGATTATTCCACATCTAAGACTATTATTGAGTATTCACATTTATTGCAAGTTTTCTAAACTCGAGTTATTACTTTCAAAGCATGATAGTGGATAATTATTGTCGATTATTCCACATCCTTAATGAATTATTGTAAATCGCACTTTGTGCAATTGAATTACGGTTCTTTTATTTATTGAACTGTAAACTGATTAAAGTTCTTTTATTCATGAACTATTTATGAAATGGATCTATGCTAATTGTATCAGCTAGATCAAGCATGGTTAAAATTTGTTGGCTCAAACTCGCTTTATACATGTTGTTCTTAATCAATTGACTCGATAAGGACTCTTGACTGAGAAAAGAATATGTTATTAAAGCATTATATTGGAAAATAATTGTTGATAGTCAATTAAGTGTTTATGCATAATACACCGGGTATGAAAGGCTGATCCCCTTATTACCAAATTCATTAAAATGACCAGTTTAAATACTGACAACCTTATCAAATGTTCATGGTCACTCTAGACCACTCAGTATCTATTATTCAAATATTACCATATTGAAATGTAATTTATGTTCTTCTACAATCAATTCCATTGTTGAACATTGAACGATAAATTCCTTTCTAATCATGATATATCTCCTTGTGTATAAACTTGCTAAGAAAACTAGTTGCTTACCCTTGCTATATCATGGCATTTATTTCAGCTAAGCTAGGGCAGTCTAAGAAAGACAAAAGAAAGGGCAAGGTTTAAGAGTAGTTTGTTATGAACTAATTCAGTATTTGATTTAATTATTTAAGTAAACCTTTTGTAATAGTAAGGGTATGTTTATGTTAAGGTTATGAGACTATGGGATTATGATGTAGTCTTTATTTTAATGAACAATGTATGTTTATTATTCTGCAATAGTCTGTAGAATGCCTATGATGATGATG
This sequence comes from Panax stipuleanatus, assembly GCA_020205555.1. Classification (NCBI taxonomy): domain Eukaryota; kingdom Viridiplantae; phylum Streptophyta; class Magnoliopsida; order Apiales; family Araliaceae; genus Panax; species Panax stipuleanatus. The sequence continues at coordinate 35,812,309 of CM035120.1, forward strand.
TATCGTGAGCACCAAACTCGAGGTTAGAGAACCCAGATTTGGGGGCGTCACTGGTTGGTATTAAAGCTGTAGGTTATAAACGTTAGGAATGCGAAACCTAGGTTATAACCGTAGAAGAAAACTAGTATAAAGTATGTTAAGTGGTGAATTGTGGAAATTCATCATTGTTTTAGTTGTACTTAATAAAATATCATTTCATTTTATCAATGAATATATTTTATTATGGTACTGATGTTGTTATTGTTGTTTTGGATTATAGGATGTTAGAGGACAGTCATGACAGCTGCATAGTAGATCAGCCAGTAGTGCATGAGGTGTTAGAGGACTATACACAGGATATCCTTGTTGGAAACCTACTAGGCAAGAATGCGGAGCTAGAGGCTAGGGTGGAAGAGCTGGAGGTGGGGAATCACACTTTCCAGAACACCGAACAGCAGCATAAAGATCCTACTTATCAGGCATTAGCAGACTTGGATGAGATGGAAGCTAAAGTGGAGTTATTAGAGTTTCAGCTGGGTGAGAGTACATTAGAGAATCAGGTGTTGAAGTTTGAGCTCGATCTGGAGATTACAGATAAGATCAGAATTGAGGACACATGGATTGGAGCATCCAAGATGGTGGACCAGCTGGAGTTACTTCTGGAAGAGAAAGAAGTCATATTAGGGTCTTTAGGACGGGCATTGGATACAGCATATGCGGGTCCCAGGGTTGGTCAGGCAAGGTCGCATTTCGAGATCTGCGAGTCTAGCCGGTAGGTGGAACGTCGTGTGATGGGAGATGCACTGCATGAGCAGGAGCATGCCCAAGGGGCACCTGGCAGCCACTGAGGTGTTGGTTGGTACTAATGACTATAAGCTGCAATAGTACCCTTTTTGTTTAGCAGGGCTAAATTAAGTATGATGTAAACCTCTAGTTGTGAGAGGTTGTATGTAAAAATGATGTACCCCCATCTTAGTTATGTAGGGGAGTATACCTTTTGATGGATTCCATGTCTAGTTATTCATAATGGGATAGTTGGTATTTGTGGGAATATGCCAGAGATGTGTGTCACTAAAACATTTGGTTTATGAATATAAGTGCGCCATTATGACTAAATTTTTAATTACATAGATAAATCTTGAGAATGAAGATAGTAAGTATCTCTATGATTATTGAAAGTTTTATTAAGCTAAAAGGAATGTTTCAGCAGGCTGAAATGATAGTTCGACAAGTTGAGCATGATGATAATTCGATTATTAAAGTTAAATTACATGTTGTATTTTAAATACTTATAACATATAATGAAACTCGAAGTGATAATGTAAGATTTTGTTTAAACCAGATACTGCCGCCAAGACGCCAAAACCATAACCAGAGGGAGGAGCGATCTGTAAATAATGAAAGAGAGCAAGCTGACCCAATGTAGAACTTTGCAAATATGATAGCTCAAGCTATGCGAACTCATGCACCTGCAGCAAGGAATCAAGTGAATAATAGATTAGCAAATTTTAAAGATTTTAAAGTTGTAGGACCGCCAGAATTCAGCGGAACCACGGACCCCATAGAAGCTCAAACATGGGTGAGAGAGATGGAAAAGGCCTTTACCATTGCTAGGGTAGCCGAAGAGCAAAAGACGGCTTTCGCTACCTATTTGATGAAAGGTGAGGCGAATTACTGGTGGGAGTCGAACCAAGCTAGAGCAGGAACGAAAGTAGTCGCATGGACAAGATTAAGGAGTTGTTCTTAGAAAGCTTTTTCCCGGAGGCCATGCAAGCCAGAATGGAAGTACAGTTTCTTGAATTGAAGCAAAAAAATATGACAGTTGTCGAATATGCAACAAAATTCAATGAGCTAGCTAGATTCGCACCTCATCAGGTGGATACAGAACTACGAAAGGCGCGTAGGTTTGAAAATGGGCTGAAGCCTTGGATACACAGCAAAGTCGCAGTGCTATAAATTGCTACGTTTTTAGCACTGTTAGAAAAAAGCCATCATTATAGAAGGTAGTAGTGAGGCAGTATCTAGATTAAACCGAGAGAAGAATAAGAAGAAGATTGAAGGTGGACATCAGGTTGCCAGCCGTGGGGGAAGTAACAGTAAGAAGCGCAAGTGGAACAGTGGTAATGACTCGGGAACTCAACAAGAGAGTACACCACAGAAGAAGCCAGCATGCAGTAAGATGTGGAAAGAATCACTCTGGGGAGTGTATGAAGAGGAAGAATATATGTTATAACTGTGGCCAGGAAGGACATATCTCACCGAATTGTACTAAACCAAAGAAGGGAGGTTACTTTTCTTGTGGGGGAATGGGACATCGGTTTAAGGATTGCCCATTTAAGAAGAATACTGATGAAGGAAGTGGAAACAGGAGCAGTACCCCAAAGTTAACAATTGGAGGGTCAACGTAGCAGAGCAAGACAACAGCCCGAACCTTCAACATGACTGTGCAAGACGCAATGGCATCAAAGAAGGTGGTGTCAGGTATAATTCTGATCAATAATATAAATGCATATGTATTGTTTGATTTGGGAGCTACCTGTTCATTTGTGTCTGAGGAATTTGCTAGAAGATTAAACTTGCCCTGTGAAAAGTTAAAGAACCCTATGAACATAGAAGTTGCAAACAAAGAAGTGATCCCTATAAAGTTTATCCATAACAACTGTGGTGTGGAAATAAGGGGACATAAGTTAAGCGTGAATTTGATTCCGATACGCTTAGGGGAATTTGATGTTATCCTAGGGATGGATTGGTTGTTTAACCATAAGACAGTTATTGATTATCAGAAGAAGAGTATACGCCTTAAGACACCAAATAAGTCTAAGGTTGTATTTTATGGTAGCAAATTGCCAAGACAAACGTGTTGTCTGACGATGATGCAGGCCAGGAGGATGTTACGAAAAGGATGTGAAAGTTATTTGGCTCATGTAGTGGATACACGGGTTATGAATTCGGACATGGGGCAGATACCTATGGTTAATGAGTTTGGGGTTGTCTTTCTAGAAGAACTTCCGGGACTTCCGCCAGACAGAGAGATAGTGTTTGTAATTAATTTAGTACCGGGGACAGGTCCAATATTGAAAGCACCATATCGAATGGCTCCGGCAGAAATGAAAGCATTGATGATCCAGCTACAAGAGTTGTTGGATAAGAAGTACATCCAACGAGTGTATCTCCGTGGGGAGCACCTATGTTATTTGTAAAGAAGAAAGATGGTTCGATGAGGCTGTGTATGGATTATAGATAGCTGAATAAGGTGATAATAAAGAACAAATATCCGTTACCAAGAATAGACTATCTGTTTGATCAACTTAAAGGAGCAAGATATTTTTCTAAGATTGACTTAAGGACTGGTTACCATCATTTGAAAGTAAGAACCAAGGATGTACCAAAGACAGCATTTAGAACTTGTTACGGCCATTATGAGTTCCTAGTAATGTCGTTTAGGACTTACAAATGCACCAGCTGCTTTTATGGACTTGATGAACAGAGTATTTAAATCGTACTTGGATAAATTTATGGTTGTGTTCATTGACGATATTATGGTATATTCCAAGACTGAGGAGGAGCATGCCGAACATTTAAGGATAGTATTAGAGACGTTAAGAAAGGAGAAGCTATATGCAAAAATTTCAAAATGTGAGTTCTGGTTGAAGAGGGTGCAATTTTTGGGACATGTCATCGACAATAAGGGAATTTCTGTTGATCCAGTAAAACTAGAAGCGGTGAAAAATTGGGTACAACCGAAGACACCGACAGAGATCAGAAGTTTCTTGGGATTGGCAGGATATTGCCAAAGATTTATTTAGGATTTCTCTAAGATAGCGACACCATTAACTAATCTGACGAGGAAGACTGTTAAGTTTGTGTGGACAGAGAAATGTAAATAGTGTTTTCAGAAATTGAAGAAAAGATTAAGTGAAGCACCTGTGTTATCTTTACCAGATAGCACCGGGGGTTTTATAGTGTATAGTGACGCGTCACACAAAGGACTAGGTTGCGTGCTAATGCAGAATGGTAAAGTCATTGCGTACGCGTCACGATAATTAAAGGACTTTGAGAAGGGATACCTTACCCATGACCTGGAATTGGCTGCGGTAGTGTTTGCCCTTAAGATTTGGAGACATTATCTCTACGGAGAAAAGTGTGAGATATACACAGACCACAAAAGTCTGAAGTATATCTTTACACAAAAGGAGTTAAACATGAGGTAGAGGAGATGGTTAGAATTGACCAAGGACTATGATTGTGATATTCTATATCATCCAGGGAAGGCCAATGTAGTGGAAGATGATTTAAGCAGGAAGAGCCAAGAAAAAATTGTTTGTATTGACAGACCAAGAAGAATTAGTCAGGGAAATGGAGAAAATGGAGTCGGAGGTGAAAAATCCAAAGAATTCGGATAAAGTAATAGAAATGGAAGCAAGTCCGACCTTACTCGACAAGGTGAAAGAGGCACAAGAAAATGATGAAGTATGCGGTTACCTCATGAAACGGTTAGCTGAAGGCAAAAAGTTGAAGTATAAAATTGACGGCACTGGATTGCTGAGATTTGAAGGAAGAATTTGGGTACCTGCAGTACCAGAGTTAAGAGAGGAGATTTTGCAACAGGCTCATAGTACGAGATACTTGATACACCTTGGAAGCACTAAGATGTATCAAGATTTGCGTCAACACTATTGGTGGCCAACACATGAAGAGAGAGGTTGTAGAATGTGTCAGCCGATGCTTAACTTGTCAAAAGATCAAGGCAGAACATTAACGACCAAGTAGACTATTGCAGCCGTTAGAAATACCTGAATGGAAATGGGAGCATGTCACGATGAATTTTGTGGTAGGACTTCCAGCGATACATGAGGGTTATGACGCCATATGGGTGATTGTCAATCATCTTACAAAGTCAACACACTTTCTGCCAATCAGGATCATGTATACTTTGGATCAGTTATCCAAGTTGTATATCAAGGAAATAATTTCGAGACATGGAGTGCCAGTATCGATTGTATCTTATAGAGATCCGCGCTTCACGTCTAACTTTTAGAGGAGTCTTCAAGAAAGAATTGGGACACAGCTAAGGCTAAGTACCACGTATCATCCACAGACAGATGGGCAGAGCGAGAGAATGATTCAAATACTGGAAAAGATGCTCAGGTCCTGTGTGATGGACTTTAAAGGAAGCTAGGAAGATCAACTTCCATTGGTCAAGTTTGCGTATAATAATAGTTATCATGCAAGCATTGGAATGCGGCCGTACGAAGCCCTGTATGGAAAAAAGTGCAGAACACCCTTATGTTGGGACGAGGTAGGTGAACGTCGACTGTTGGGGCCAGAATTGGTACAGCAGACTGTGGAGATCATCAAGGTGATAAGAGCTCGACTAGTGGCAGCTCAGGATCGACAAAAGAAGTACGCAGATATTCATTGCAAGAAAAGAGACTTTGAAGTGGGAAGTTATGTATTTTTGAAGGTATCTCCCTGGAAGGGGAAGATAAGATTTGGAAAGAAAGGTAAATTGAGTCCGAGATTTATTGGACCGTTCGAGATATTGAAGAAAATAGATGAAGTGGTATACGAGGTAGCTCTACCTCCTGAACTGGAACATATTCATACAGTATTTCATGTGTCAGTGTTGCGACCATATAAACCTGATTACAAACATGTGATATCGTACGAGCCGATTCAAGTTGAGAAGGACCTATCGTATGAAGAAATTCTTATAGAAATTTTAGATAGGAAAGAGCAAAAGTTAAGAAATATGGTTATACATTCTATCAAAGTTCTGTGGAGGAACCACAATGCTGAAGAAGCTACGTCGGAACTCGAGGAAAAGATGAGGGAGAATTATCCGAATCTTTTGAGTAACCTTATGTGAAATTTCGGGGACGGAATTCTTATAAGGAGGGGAGAATGTAATAACCAAGAATTTCAAGTCACATTGTAAATAGATATATTAATTAAATATTAACGATATTAAAAACTTTGTGATATATGGTGATTGAATAAGTGATTAAGTAACAAGGGTGTTATGAGAATTTTATAGGAAGTCCCACTAATGAAATAATTAAATTAGTGGACTAGCCTAAGTATTTTAATAATCAAGAAAATTTATTAAGATGATAAACCCTAATTAAATATCCAATTTACTTGTATGAGGCAAGTCTAATTGGGTTATGTAGTATTATTGATTTATGGAAATGTGTAATAGTCCAAGTAGTAAATAATACTAGAGGACTAGCCCAACTAGATTAGTAATCAAGCCCACTTATTTTAGTGGAGGTGGACTTGAATGTCATTAGTTAAATTAATTAACTAAGCCCAACATTTGGAATTAATAAATAGTAGCCCAAGTAGTGTATAAATAAACTTGCCTACTAGTGGCCCAAATTAATTAATTGTGAGCCCACACATTAATTAAGGAGGCCCAAACCTTGGTCCATGAAAGAAAGGACTTTTATTCATTAAAGTGAGTATATAACACAATTAAAATAAATCAATAATGAGGAAATGGGAGCACATGGCCGTCCACTAAGGGGCAAAATGGGGAGAAAATACAACTTTATTAAGCTTGCCCAAAATCTTGCTTATAATCTTTTGAATTAGTCACCCAAGACATGTCTCACTCTCTTAGCATGTCCAACACTTATAGTTAGTGAGTAAGCAACCAAGTGAATGATTAAGAAAGAGAATTAGTGGAAGAATACTTGCACTTTCAATTATATATACTCCACTAACTTCATTTCATTTTATTATACTTCCAAGCTTCTTAGTTAGAGAAAAGAAAATATTTAGAGATAGAGAGGGAGAGCATTTCGGCCATACAAGGAGGAAAGGAAAAGCCTTGAGCTTCATACATGCTAAGTATCTAAGCTATTTTGGGAAGATAAGAAAGATAGCAAGAAGAACTAGGTATTGATTCTCATCATTTTCAAGTTTTGATTTCTTATTTGTTGGATTTTGATGAAACAAAGAACCTTAAGTTTGATCTTTAAAAACTCTTCATCTATATGTGTATAAATGTTTTATATGGGGATCAAAACATTTTTGAATTTGAAAGATAGATCAAAAGAGAGATTTGTACCAAATAGGTAGAGAAAAGCTCATGCATACATGCACTAGGTAACTTTATGTTAGATTCATGTGATGCATGTTGAATATGGTTAATATCATGATTAGAGTGTTAGATCTTGTGTTTAACAAATTAGACTTGTGGATTTATATGAGTTCATGTGTTGAGATTTGAAAAAAGAAAGTTAGATGGATTTTTGGAGAAATTTGTATTTAACTAGTGTGCTATAACATGTGCATGTTGAAATCTACAAGTGATATTTGAGGTTTTCTTTCTTGATATGCTAGATACATGAGTTAAGGGTAAAACCCCTTTGGAATCACTCAAATATATTTAAAAATGAGCAAGTTATAAATTTAATCCCAAACTACCCAACTGTTGTAATCATGCTACTGATCAGTCACTTCTAGGCTATTTTCGGTAATCAAAATAGATTCAAATTTGGTGTTTGATATATAAAAAATGTAGTTCGGGAAAATATGAATCCAACGGTACCAAATGGACCAAAATCTAAGATGTAGATCTCGAGATACAAGAGTTTCTGTAAATAACCCCAAATCTGGAAAACGAACCAACTATTGTAAATTTCCTTGCTGATCAGTCACTTTAACACTAATTTTCACGACCTAAATAGAGCAAAAATTGAAGTTTGATAAATGGAAATTGGAGTTCAGGAAGATACGAATTCAACGCCTCCGACGGAACCTAAATTCGAGTTGTAGACTTCGTTCTACAAGCGTTTCCGTGAAGGACCTCAAATCTAAAATTTTGGACGAAAATTAGAGTATCAATATGAAGTGAAATGAAAGTGAGTTATTATAATAAATAACTTTAAAGCCACTAATGGGCTAGTAAGTTACTTACCTATAAAGTGAAATGTAATTAATTCTTTAATTATTATTTAAATGATGTTAAGTAATAATTAAAATGAGTTAGTGTTAATAAAATAACTATTTATTATTTAATTAAGATTAATAATAATTTGAGTTAATCAATTAATTAATTATTATTTAATTAATATTAAATAATGATTAAAGAGTATTTAAGTAAAATTAAATAATAATGAAGTAATTACTTACTTACCTTGACATGAAAGTTTATAGAGTTAATTATTTATTATTTAAATAATAAATAAGGACGAATATTTATTAATTATTCTTTCAATATTAATAAGGAATAATTAAAGACTAATGAAGTGAATAAATCAATTATTTATTTATTCAAGGATAAGTTATTAATTAATTATTATTATAGATAAATAATAATTTAATTTTCTATTATTTAATTAACATTAAACAATGAGGAGTTATAATTGGTTGTTATTGATTATTAAATAATAACTAAAGATAATTAATTAATTACTTTTTAATTAATATTAAATTGTAATCAAATGAAGAAGGAGTTAACAATTGAAGAAAATTAAATAACTCCTTAATTAAATAATTATAATAAATTATTTAAAGAACTAATAAGTGTTTATCACTTAAGGAAAGCCTTATTAATTATTAAATCATTAACTTAAGATCAATTAAATATCTTATAGGATTAATGATAGTACATTATATATATGCACCTTGTGATTGTATTATTGGTTAGATAATAATACGAGTAAGCGTATAATGAACAAATTATACGCAGTACTAATTGATAGATCTACATGATTAATGTTAGGTCACTCAAAGAGTTTTAATAAAAGCTAGTAAGCCGTAGCTCGTCGAACAGGCAAGTTCTCTAACTCAAACTCGAGTTGTTATTACTTTCAAAGCATGATAGTGGATAATTATTGTTGATTATTCCACATCTAAGACTATTATTGAGTATTCACATTTATTGCAAGTTTCCTAAACTCGAGTTATTACTTTCAAAGTATGATAGTGGATAATTATTGTTGATTATTCCACATCCTTAATAAATTATTGTAAATCGCACTTTGTGCAATTGAATTACGGTTCTTTTATTTATTGAACTATAAAGTGATTAAAGTTCTTTTATTCATGAACTGTTTATGAAATAGATCTATGCTAGTTGTATCAGCTAGATCAAGCATAGTTAAAATTTGTTGACTCAAATTCACTTTATAAATGTTGTTCTTAATCAATTGACTTGATAAGGACTCTTGACTAAGAAAAGAATATGTTATTAAAGCATTATAATGGAAATCAATTGTTGCTAGTCTATTAAGTGTTTATGCATAATACACCGGGTATGAAAGGCTGATCCCCTGATTACCAAATTCATTAAAAGGACCAGTTTAGATACTGACAACTTTAGCAGATGTTCATGGTCACTCTAGACCACTCAGTATCTATTATTCAAATATTCGAATAATAACTTATTGAAATGTAATTTATGTTCTTCTCCAATCAATTCCATTGTTGAACATTAAACGATAAATTTCTTTCTAATCATGATATATCTCCTTGTGTATAAACTTGCTAAGCAAACTAGTTACTTACCCTTGCTATATCATGACGTTTATTTCAACTAAGCTTGTAATAACCAAGAATTTATGTGTTGTATTGTAAATAAATATATTCAATAATTTGTGATATATTATGGATGATTAGGTGATTATGTGAATAATATGCTATAATATTTAAAGAAAGTCTCACTAATAAGTTAAATAAGTTAGTGAACTAACCTAAGTATTTCAAGAATCCAAAAAATTGGTTTAAAGTGTTAAACCCTAGTTACATACTCAATAAACTTGTATACAACAAGTCTAATTGGGTTATATAAGTGAATTAACATTATTAATTGATAGGAATATGAAAATATCAATAATAATGAATGTTAGTACAAAAGATAATAATTAAAGAAGAGTAAGTAAATTAAACAAGCTCAATTATTTATTTAAGCATGAGACTTGTAGATAAATTGATTTAAGGGTAATTGAATTATTAAATTGGCTCAGTATATCATGTATAAGATAATTATACTAATCGCCCAATTGAATTGATGGGGAAGCCCAAGTTTAATTTTGTAAGTAAGCATAATAATAAAAGTGCAAGCCCATTAAACATTTAATTACAAGCCCAATAATTAAGCCCACTTAGAGAGGGTTAATTTAGTCATTAATTAAGCATTAAATAAAATAAAAGAAGAAAGGATAAGATCACCAAGGTGGGCGGATGGGATAAGGAAGAGCTAAGGTAGAGTATATAATGATGATAATAACTTTATTAGGTAATCACCTTTATTAGGTGTTACTTTAATATTGGGCTAACACACTTAAACTTTCTTACAAGTTATCTTTGTCATTATGAGAGAGAGAGAGAGAGAGAGAGAGAGAGAGAGAGAGAGAGAGAGAGAGAGAGAGAGAGAGAGAAAGTAAGCAAGATAACAAATTGATATGCTTTGTATCTAATCATTATTATTTTGCTAGCAAACCTAATATCTGTTTTGCTCTCATTTTATTTTCCCCAACGTAAGAAATAGAGAGAGAAAAGGAAGAAATAGAAAGAGAAAAGAAAGGAACTAGAGAGAGAGAGAGGGAGAATTCGGTGAGTAGAAGAAGGAGAAAGGGAGAGAGCTTGATCCATATGCACCCAAGGTTTATCACATATTACGGGTGGAGGAGAAAGGAAGGTAAGAAAACAACGTATAACTATCTTCTAAGCTTTACTTTTATTTTCTTTTTATGGATTTGATGGTGAAAAGTGTTTATGAGTTGGAAGTATGGAACCCTTTAATTTATGTGTTTTATGTGGATTCATGTATGGAACTAACTTGTACAAGTATTAAAAGGTGGATCAAAAGGAGAGAAATGAAACTAGATTTCTAGAAATCTAGAAAAAACCATAGCTTTCTCTCCCTTTGAACAAATGGTATGTTAAAGCTACACCTTCTTTTCATGATCCGTCGAAAAGGGGAACTAGATATATGTGTTGACTAGTTAACCCAAGTGGTAGAACTTTAGAATCACGTGTCTAGCAGTCATGGTATGCGTTTTGGTCAAAACAGTCCACATAGTGGACAAAAAGCTTTAAAAAGCTCTCTGATCAGTTTTCCACGAGGGCAATTTCATCCACTTTATGTGCTTTAAAAATTCGAGGAACATTTGGAGACGTAATGTCAGAGGTTAGGTAGGTCCTGTAAAAATATGAGAATTTTTAGCCATACAGTTTGAGAGTTATGCATTTTACGACCGACGACTACTTTTAAAACTCTAACAGAATAACTCTTTGTGTATTGATCCAAAAATTATAAAATTATTACTGGAAGCACATATATATAACTGAAGCTTACCCTGAACATTTTAGAATTTTTGGAGTTAATTTCGATTTATGAAAAATCTGATAATATTTGGCCATTATGGACTATTTAAATATAGCAAATAAATTTTAAAAATTTCCTGAAAAATATATTTTCATGAGTGGATTATATGTAGCTACTGTCCAGAAAAGAAATGGTTTTGGAGTTGTTTTGCTATTTTTCATATAAATCATGTTATATGGATAAATAAAATAAATTAAATATATGATGTGAAAATTATGGAAACTACGATTTCATGACTTGAGACCCTTAAGCATGGTTGATGAAGATTTTTGATGAAGGTTTTGGTCAGTTGTGAAGAGTAGTTATGTGTATGGTGTTTAGAAGGTTTAAATGAATTATTAATAAAAGAAAAAGTAATTAAATAAATTGTTTATTAATTGATTAAATGATTTAAAATATTTTTACAAGACTAATAATATTGGATTGAAATATTATTAGTAATATTAGACCTAAATATTATTAAAAGTTAATAACATTAGTTTAAAATATTATTATTTAATTAATAATATTAAACGGGAGATTAAAATAGAGAAATTACTTTATTTTAATTGTAGTCGTTGAATTTGGTATGTAATGGACTATATTATGATGGTAGTAGATTGAAATGAGAAGTCAGGATACTGAAATGGTTTCAGGGTTGCTGAAATAAGTTCGGTTTACTGAGTTTGATTTTGGTTTGCTGCAATTATGATTTTAGGATGCTGAAATGTATTTTGGTTTATTGATATGGTATTTCAGTTTACTAACATGTTATCTAGTTTACTAAAATAACATATAAAGGGAAAACTTATAAGTATAAATTATGACATGATTAAAAAATTATTAAAGTATAACAGTAACACTAAGACTTTAATATAATGTCTAATACTTAACTATATGATTAAATGTTAGACACTTTAATATAAGATGATAAGATTATAAGTGCGTTATGCTATGACTAATCGAAAGATCAATTATAGGTCTTTTCTCTAAAGAAGTTAAAGTAAATTGCATAGCAGTAGACTACGATTGAGGCAAGTTCTCTAACTCAAACCTGAGTTATATTCCAAAGCATAATAGTGAATAGTTATTGATGATTATTCACATCCTTACTGATTGTTGTTAAATCGCACTTTGTGCAATTGAATTCCTGTTCTATTATTATCGAACTGTTAATTAGTTAAAGTTCTTTCATTCATGAATTGTTTATGATATAGATCTATGCTAGTTGTATCAGCTAGATCAAACATGTTTAAATTTGTTAAATCAAATATGTTTTTAAAGCAGGTGCCTAACTAATTGAAATGGTAAGGACTCTTGACTGAGAAAAAGAACAATTTTACTAAAGCTTTATTGGAAAACAATTGTTGCTAGTATATTGAGTGATTATGCATATTTCACCGGGTATAAAAGGCTGATCTCCTTGATTACCAAACTTTATTAAAAGGGCTAGTTTAAATACAGACAACCTTAGTATATGTTCATTGTTATTCTAAACCACTCAGCATCTGATATTCAATAGTTCGAATATTCAGTTATTGAAATTAATTCATGTTCTTTCACTATCCATTTATCTGATTAAACTTTGAAAGTTAAATTCTTTTTTAATCATGATATATCTCTTTCATAATTAAACTTTCTAAGCAAATTAGTTGCTTACTCTTGCTATATCATGACATTTATTTCAACTAAGCCTGAAAGTTCGAGTAAGAAAGACAAGGGCAAGGGCAAGGTCCAAGAGTAGTTAATGTAAATGTTTATGTATCATGAGATACTATGTTTGATGGTTCTGTAAACCTTTTTTATTATTATATGTAACTAAGGTATGTTTAAGTTAAGGTAATAGACCTTGGGATATGTTTGTAAGACTTTAATGTAATGAACAATATATGTTTATTATTCCGTAATAGTTTATAGAATCCTTATGATGAATGATGTACCGTGAGCACTGAATCTGAGGTTAGAGAACCCGGATTTGGGGGCGTCATAGGTTGGTATCAGAGCTGTAGGTTATAAACATTAGAATGCGAAACCTAGGTTATAACCTTAGAAGAAAACTCGTATAGAGTATGCTAAGAGGTGGATTGTGGAGATTCATTTAGTATAGATTGTACATAATAAAATATTGTTTCATTTTATCAATGAATATATTTTATTGTGATACTAATGTTATATTTGTTTGGTTATAGGATGCCTGAGGAAGGACAAGGTAGTCATACAGCTGAGTAAGAACCGATAGATCCGGTAGAGGATCAAGCTAATAGTGACGAGAATGACGAGGATATGATGGGGGACTTGTTCGAAGAGAACATAGCGCTGGAGAATAGAGTAACACAGTTGGAGCAGGAGAACACCACTCATCAGTTTACTAAAACTCAATACAAGGAGTTGGCGTACCAGGCTCAGTCAGAGCTTGCTGAAATGAAGATACAAGTTACAGAGACAGACGACCTCGGCCCAGCAGATGGTCACTATGAATACTGAGCTGAGGGAGAGACTAGAACAAGAAGAGGTAAAGCTTGGAGTGTTAAGAGTTGAGCATGAGGCAATGCGATTTGAATTTGATCTGGAGATTGCAGATAAGATCAGGATTGAGCAGGCATGGATCAGAGCATCCAATATGGTGGACCAGTTGGAGTTACTTTTGGAGGAAAAGGAAGTCAGACTAGAGTCTCTGGGGAGGGCCTTAGATGCTGCTTATGCGAGTCCCAGGGGTGGTCAGGTGAGGTCGCGTTTTGAGATTGGTGTGTTTAGCCGGTCGGTGAGACGTCATGTGATGTGAGATGCACTGCAGGAGCAGGAGCATGCCCAAGTGTTACCTGACAGCCAGTGAGGTGTTGGTTGGTAGTGATGTATATAGATGCCATAGTGCCCTTTTATTTAGCAGGGGTTAGATTATGTATGATGTAAACCTCTAAGATATGTGAGGTTGTATGTAAATATGATGTATCCCCATCTTAGTTGTGTAAGGGAGTATATATTTTGATAGATCCCATCTCTAGATGTTTAGAATGGGATAGTTAGCATTTATAGAAATATGCCAGGCATATAAATGTACGACACTAAAATTTGGTATATGAATATAAATGTGCTATTATGACTAAATGTTTGATTAAGTAGGTAAGTCTTGAGAATGAAGATAGTAAGTTATCTCTGTGATAATTAAAAGTTTATTAGAACTGAAAAGGTCATTTCAGGAAGCTGAAAAGAATATTTCAGCAAACTAAAATGGATAGTTTAGCAAGTTAAACATGATGATAATGTGATTATTAAAGTTTACATTACATGTTGTATTTTAAATACTTATAACATATAATGAAACTCGAAGTGATAATGTAAGATTTTGTTTAAACCAGATAATGCCGCCAAGACGACAAAACCGTAACCAGAGGGAGGAGCTATCTGTAAATAATGAAATAGAGCAAGCTGACCCAATGCAGAACTTTGCAAATATAATAGCTCAAGCTATACGAACTCGTGCACCTGCAGCAAGGAATCAAGCGAATAATAGATTAGCAAATTTTAAAGATTTTAAGGCAGTAGGACTGCCAGAATTCAGCGGAACCACAGACCCCATAGAATCTCAGACATGGGTGAAAGAGATGGAAAAGGCCTTTATCATTGCTAGGGTAGCCGAACAACAAAAGATGGCTTTTGTTACCTACTTGATGAAAGGTGAAGCTAATTACTGGTGGGAGTCGAACAAAGCTAAAGCCGACGTGGAAGTAGTCGCACGGACAAGATATAAGGAGTTGTTCTTAGAAACCTATTTCTCAGAAGGTATGCAAGCCATGATGGAGGTGAAGTTTCTTGAATTGAAATAAAAGAACATGACAGTTGCCGAATATGCAGCAAAATTCAATGAGCAAGCCTGATTCGCACCTCATCAGGTGGATACAGAAGCACGAAAGGCGTGTAGGTCTGAAAATGGTCTGAAGCCATGGATATACAGCAAAGTTGCAGTGCTATAAATTTCTACGTTTTCAGCACTATTAGAAAAGGCTATCATTGCAGAAGGTAGTAGTGAGGCAATATCTAGATTCAACCGAGATAAGAATAAGAAGAAGATTGAAGGAGGTCATCAGGGTGCCAATAGTGGTGGTAGTAATAGTAAGAAACGCAAGTGGAACAGTGGCAATGAATCGGGAACCCAACAATGGAGTACACTACAGAAGAATCCAGCATGTGTCAAGTGTGGAAAGAATCACTCTGGGGAGTGTATGAAGGAAAAGAATGTTTGTTATAACTGCGGCCAAGAAGGACATATCTCACTAAATTGTCCTAAACCAAAGAAGGGAGGTTGCTTTGCTTGTGGGGGAATGGGACATCGGTTTAAGGATTGTCCATTTAAGAAGAATACTGAAGGAGTAAGTGGAAACAACAGCAGTACCCCAAAGTTAACAATTGGAGGGCCGACGCAGCAGAGCAAGCCGACAGCCCGAACTTTCAATATGACTGTGCAAGACGCAGTTGCATCAAAGGAGGTGGTGTCAGGTATAATTTCGATCAATAATATAAATGCATATGTATTATTTGATTCGGGAGCTACCTGTTCATTTGTGTCTGATGAATTTGCTAGAAGATTAAACTTACATTGTGAAAAGTTAATGAACCCAATGAATATAGAAGTTACAAACAAAGAAGTGATCCCTGTAGAGTTTATCCATAACAACTGTGCTGTGGAAATAAGGTGACATAAGTTAAGCATGAATTTGATTCCGATACGCTTAGGGGAATTTGATGTTGTCCAAGGGATGGATTGGTTGTTTAACCATGAGGCAGTTATAGATTGCCTAGAAGAAGAGTATACGCCTTAAGACACCAAATAAGTCTAAGGTTATATGTTATGGTAGCAAGTAGCCAAGACAAATGAGTTGTCTAACGATGATACAGGCCAGGAGGATGTTACGAAAAGGATGTGAAGGTTATTTGGCTCATGTAGTGGATACACGGGTTGTGAATTTGGACATGGGACAGATACCTATAGTTAATGAGTTTGGGGATGTCTTTCTAGAAGAACTTCTGGGACTTCCGCCAGACAGAGAGATAGAGTTTGTGATTGATTTAGTACCGGGGACAGCGCTGATATCAAAAGCACCGTATCAAATGGCTCTGGTAGAAATAAAAGAGTTGACGATCCAGCTACAAGAGTTGTTGGAAAAGAAGTACATTCAACCTAGTGTATCTCCGTGGGGAGCACCGGTGTTGTTTGTAAAGAAGAAGGATGGTTCAACGAGGTTATGCATGGATTATATGGAGTTAAATAAAGTGACAATCAAAAATAAATATCCGTTACCAAGAATAGATGATCTGTTTGATCAACTTAAAGGAGCGAGATATTTTTCGAAGATTGACTTAAGGACTGGTTACCATCAGTTAAAGGTGAGGACAGAGGATGTACCAAAGACAACATTTAGAACTCGTTACGGCCATTATAAGTTCTTAGTGATGTCGTTTGGACTAACGAATACGCCAGCTGCTTTTATGGACTTGATGAACAGAGTATTTAAACCGTACCTGGATAAGTTTGTTGTTGTGTTCATTGACGATATTTTGGTGTATTCGAAGACTAAAGAGGATCATGCCGAACATCTACGAACTGTATTGGAAACATTTAGAGAGGAGAAGTTATATGCTAAATTTTCAAAGTGTGAGTTCTGGTTGAAGAGAGTCCAATTTTTGGGACATGTCATTGATAATGAGGGAATTTCTGTTGATCCAGCGTAAGTAGAAGTGGTGAAAAATTGGGGACAACCAAAGACACCGATAGAGATCAGAAGTTTCTTGGGATTGGTAGGATATTACCGAAGGTTTATTTAGGATTTCTCGAAGATAGCGGCACTATTGACTAATCTGACAAAGAAGACTGTTAAGTATGTATGGACAGAGAAGTGTGAGCAGAGTTTTCAGGAATTGAAGAAAAGATTAAGTGAAGCACCTGTGTTGTCTTTACCAGATAGTACGGGGGGTTTTACAGTGTATAGTGATGCATCACACAAGGGACTGAGGTGCGTGTTAATGCAAAATGGTAAAGTCATTGCGTACGCGTCACGATAATTAAAGGACTATGAGAAGGGTTACCCTACCCATGACCTAGAATTGGCTGCGATAGTGTTTGCCATTAAGATTTGGAGATATTATCTCTACGGAGAAAGGTGTGAGATTTACACTAGACCACAAAAGTCTGAAGTATATCTTTACACAAAATGAGTTAAACATGAGCCAGAGGAGATGGTTAGAATTGATCAAGAATTATGATTGTGATATTCTATATCATCCAGGGAAGGCCAATGTAGTGGGAGATGCTTTAAGCAGGAAGAGCAAAAAAAGTTGTTTGTATTTACAGACCAAGAAGAATTAGTAAGAGAAATGGAGAAAATGGAGTTAGAGGTGAAAAATCCGAAGGATTCGGATAAAGCGATAGAAATAGTAGCAAGTCTGACTTTATTAGACAAGGTGAAAGAATCACAAGAGAATGATGAAGAATGCGGTAACATAAAGAAGCGGTTGGCTGAAAGCGAAGAGCTGAAGTATAAGATCGACAGCACTGGATTGCTGAGAATTGAAGGAAGAATTTGGGTACCTGCAGTACCCGAGTTAAGAGAATAGATTCTGCAAGAAGCGTAGATACTCAATACACCCAGGAAGCACAAAGATGTATCAAGATTTACGTCAACATTATTGGTGGCCAAACATGAAGAGAGAGGTTGCTGAATGCGTCAGCCAATGTTTAACTTGTCAAAGAGTCAAGGCAGAGCATCAACGACCAAGTGGACTATTACAGCCGTTGGAAATTCCAGAATGGAAATGAGAGCACGTCACGATGGATTTTGTGGTAGGACTTCCAGCGACACAGAAGGGTTATGACGCCATATGGGTAATTGTCGATCGACTTACAAAGTTAGCACACTTTTTGCCGATCAAGATCAGGTATACTTTGGACCAGTTTGCCAAATTGTATATCAAGGAAATAATTTTGAGACATGGAGTGCCAGTATCAATTGTATCTAATAGAGATCCGCACTTCACATCGAACTTTTGGACGAGTCTACAAGAAAGAATGGGGACACAGCTAAGGTTAAGTACCGCGTATCATCCACAGACAGACGAGTAAAGCGAGAGAACAATTCAAACACTAGAAGACATGCTCAGAGCCTATGTGATGGATTTCAAAGGAAGCTGGGAAGATCATCTTCCATTGGTGGAGTTTACGCTTAACAATAGTTATCATATAAGCATTGGAATGCCACCGTATGAAGCCCTTTATGGAAGAAAATGCAGAACGCCCTTATATTGGGACGAAGTAGGTGAACGAAGACTGTTGGGGCCAGAATTGGTGCAGCAGACCGTGGAGATCATCAAAGTGATAAGAGCTCGACTGGTAGCAGCTCAGGATCGACAAAAGAAGTACGCAGATATTCATCTCAAGAAAAGAGACTTTGAAGTGGGAAGTTATGCATTTCTGAAAGTATCTCCTTGGAAGGGGAAGATAAGATTTGGGAAGAAAGGTAAACTGAGTCTGAGATTTATTGGACCGTTTAAGATACTGAAGAAGATAGGGGAAGTGGCGTACGAGGTAGCTCTACCTCCTGAACTGGAACATATTCACAATGTGTTTCATGTGTCAGTGTTGCATCCGTACAAGCCAGATTACAAGCATGTGATATCCTACGAGCCGATTCAAGTCGAGAAGGACTTATCGTACGAGGAGGTTCCTATAGAAATTTTGGATAGGAAAGAGCAGAAATTTAGAAATAAGGTTATACATTCTGTCAAAGTCCTATGGAGAAACCAAATGTTGAGGAAGCAACGTGGGAACTTGAGGAAAAGATGAGGAAGAACAATCCGAATCTTTTTTAGTAACCTCAATGGAATTTCGGGGACGGAATTCTTATAAGGAGGGAAGAATGTAATAACCAAGAATTTATGTGTTGCATTGTAAATAAATATATTCAATAATTTACTTGTATATATTTTGTGTTCGAGGATGCTTCGCAGCCTGATAATCACCATTCAAATTGTGCCTTAAGGCTGAAAAGATAAAAATTGAAAGTATAGATATGTTTTAATTCCTATGTTAGCGTAAGGGTTTGATAACCGGCTTTGAAAACATCATTTTCAATTCAAATCAAAAGAAAAGCTTTTGCAAATCAAATCAAATATTTTTACAAATCAAGTCAAAGACTTTTACAAATCAAATCAAACCCTTCATATATAGGTTCAACGAAGCAAAGCACTACTTTCAATCAATAAAATATAGGCCCAATTTTTCTTCCAGCATTCACACACATTTTAATTTTTAAAGGAAAATATTGAAAAGATGCGGTACCGTGTTTACACGGGAGTTGTGGGGTGCCTAACACCTTCCCCACACTTAATCAAGCCCCCGAACTCAAACTTTGTTTTCAAAGATTAAGTTTCGACAGTGTCCAGCAATTGAGCCTCTTTCAAACAAAACTCGGTTGAGTTGGCACAACCATTTCTAATCTATCAACTGGCGACTCTATAAAACGTTCAATTGTCGACATGATACATGTTAACCTTTTCCAAAAAAAACCCTTCAAAACCTTTTTTTTCTAAATTAAAAGAGTGAGGGTAGAGATAATTTAGGAAAAGAGAAAGATCCAGGTTGTGACCCGACCCGCAGATTTTTTCCCGACGTCGACAGCTCTGCAGCGCCAGGCTAGCAGCCGGCTGACGTAGGCTCGGCGCCGCAGGGCCGATCCCCAATTCAAACTGGGAACTGCAGCGCCGGCTAACAAAATTACCCTAGAGAATTTTATATAAGTATTTAATTTCAGAAATCCAATTTAAAACCTAATGTAATGAACATGAAAGTGTGTTGATCTTATATTGGGATGTTAAAACAGATTATTAACTTGTCAATGATATTTACGTGATTAATTGATAAGTTAAATACGTGGTTTAAACTTGTTATTCACAAAGTCTAATAATGTTATTAAAGAGTTAACATTTGTGGATCCAATTAATCAGATTGAGAGTGAGTTTAATCATGATGCTAGTTGAGTTACGATTAATTGGTATTATGAATGTAAATGATATGTAGGATTAATTGAGGAACGTGATTTATAATTGTAACTTACGCATGAGGCAAGTTTTCTATCCCTGACTTGTTATCGTTATGCAAGTTTCTTAACTCTACTTTTAATTGAGCAAGTTTATAAATCCAATTCTTTCTTTAAACAAGTTCTTACTCTTGTTTATTCAAGTTCAGTTTATTATTTTTCTATCTTTTGGCCAAACATATATACATATAATCCATACACAAAAGCAATTTTTTTGAAATTTTTCAACTCCCTTAAGTATTTTTCAAAAATCCATTTCTAGTTAATTTCTTAAGAAATTAGCTACCTCACGCTTAACTCTAGAAATTCTCAACTCTTGGTGGGATCTTACACATGTTAACATGAGCTTAGAGTTCAAATTTCATGGCCATCGGAGTTATACAACTCTGGTTATAGCGATTTTTGTCAGAAAAACGCAAATATTGAAATGGTCATAACTTGCTCAATTTAAGTCAGAATGCGCTCATTTTTGGACACAAGCTACTTTATAACATAAATTTTAATGTCTAAAAAGATTAAAATTTATTACACAAATTAAGTGGATGAAACTGCCCTTACAATTTCTAGACAACTTATTTTTTGTCATTTTTCGATTTTACGTCCTTTGCTAATTTCAGTCCACACGAAAATCTATAACTCCTTTTTTAATGATTCCACTTGAAAACGTTAGAAGACTTATAGATCTAACTCTAAAAATTGGCCATGCTCAAAAATTCAAAATATTAAGAGAGAGATGGTCGTTTGAATTTCACAATGCATTTTCTCAAAATCTGATTTTCTAATTTTTATGATTTCTAGGAAATCTTTCATATTCTCACCTAATAACCAACATAATCCATCATCAAACATCATAACACAAACTAATACCAAATATATTCATGGATCTATCATGATCCATAATCTATTTCACCAAAAATCACCAAACATAAGATAAAACACAACCAAGGATAAGAAAAATTAAGTTTTCTTACTTTTGAAAAATCAAATTCCTATTTCTTAGTTTAGATCCAACTCTTGATCCATAAAAGAGTTAGATATAAACTTAAAACACTATAAAAACACATATATCCAATGTTTTTTAGCCTCAAAATCACAACCTTACTAAAATCAAAACTCCGATCAAACCAAAAAGAATTTAGACTATATAAGTATAGATTTTTGTTATACCTTAGCTTTTATCTTCTTCTTCTTCTTCTACCATGGAGATATTTTTCTTCTTCTCCCTCCTTGTCCGAACTCTCCCTCTTCTCAATTGTTCTTGCTTTCTTTTTGTTTTCTCTTTCTAGATTATCTTAGGAGAATAAGGTAAGAACAAAAGAGATATTAGTAAAAACAAATGAGTAGATATATTATATCTTATCTATCATTCTCTAGCAAATCCTTATCTCCTCTTTGTGTTTGCCGACCATATCCTCCTTCCTCTCTCTTCATGATGTAAATGGTAACTTGTAAGTATACACAAAGTGTTGGCCAAATAAAAATTCAACACCTAATAAAGTAAATACCTACTAAAGTTACTTTAATTATCACATTCACCTCCCTTTCTCCTATCCTTCCATAACCGGCCACATGGCCCTTCATTGCCAATCCATTTTATTTTTATTATACTTAATATAATGACTAACATGCCCCTCCCTATTTGGGCTTAAGTCTTGGGCTTTCCTTAATTCCTTTGGGCTTGCTCTTTTTTCTTAATTTACTTAGTAACTAAAATAAACTTGGACTTCCACCAATAATTAAATTGGGCTAGCATAATACTTGTCCCATATATGATATATTGGGCTAGTTTAATAACTTAATTTCTATTAAATCAAATTAGCTACAAGTCCGATGCTTAAATAAATAATTGGACTACTTATTTAACTTCTTGGGCCATAAAATCAACTTAGTTCCACACTTTTAAATTTTATCTTACTCTAATCATTTAGTTAGGGTCCCATTACACACCTTTATAAATAAATTTCTTACTCATACATTTTAATTTCATAATCCAATTAGATTTGCTATAATTAAATTATAAAATTAATTATTTAAAATGTACAAAATAAATCTCTTAGAGTATTTAGTTACCCTACCTAATATATATATTTGGTTATATTTCTTTATTTTTATTTAAAAAGTAAACCTTATAGGTTCTTCTTAAAAAATTTAAATTATTAATCTATTTCCACTCTAGGTTTTATCCTTTAACCTTTATTTTAATCATTTAAGATCTTGTAAATTTTCGGGTTGTCACATTCACCCCTTCTTCTAAAAATTTCATCTTCGAAATTACAGCCTACTAATCCCTACTCCTTTTATTCATCAAAACTATGTTTTTAACTTAACCTTTATCTGATTTCATGCTCAATTTAATGAGTACATACGGCTTCCTTCTATGAGGAACTATTCAATCATCACATTCTACCTAGACTTCTCTCTAACGAGTTAAAAAAAACATTTCAAATCATGCTGAGTGGCCATATAGACCATGAACTCTCGGGTTTAACGATATTCACCGTAACCAAATAGTGTGCATGTTTACAATCACGAAGAAGGTAAACTACTGCTGGCCTTAATTATCTGAACGACTGTATGCGTTCAATGATTGGAATGTACATTATCCAACCAATATATCCCCCTTTTTCGGGGTTGTTCATACTCAGCCTAGAAGTTCGAATCAAAATAATATGGTTCGGGATAAGTTCTCAAAGAGACACTTGAATTTTCATAAACATTTATCTAGCTAAATCAAATAGCTTTAGACAGATACCAATAATTCAAACATCAATCAAAACATGTGCCTGGCCAAATTAATTTGCACTTCACTTTTCTTTAAAATTCTAAAAATTATTTTATGATGTCATTATACCGCACTATATTTACAGTCCGTTGAAGATTCTGTCATTTTTGTGACTTTGTCATAAAATAATATACCATAGTGAGCTGACGATATTTAGATCATATCCAACACTAGGTAAGATTGTATTAATAACTCCATTATTTTTATCATCTTTGCACCAGGTTCAATGATGCATTAATGATATAAGATACATTTTGATATTTTAAATAATCTTTGTCTAGCCGAAACAATTATCTTAGACTCTTCTTTAAACCGTTCAAAACTACTAAAAATCATTTTTGAAATTATCATGTCGCAACAGGTAACGATGTGTCAGGGTCCCGAAAGTCCACACATACATAATTGTAACCATGTTTTGAAGATAACCAAAAATTCATTTTTGTTGTTATCATGCCGCAACAGGTAACGATGTAATAATGGCTCAAAGTCCACTCCACAACCTTGTCACCATGTTTTGAAGATAATAAAAATTTATTTTATTTCGAAAAAGGCACATCAGTGCGAATTTAGCTTAATGTCAAAAAATTTGAAGTCTAGCATAGCTAGAAAATTTGGAATACCTATACTTCCACCATCAACTTTAATTTTTCTAATGATCGATTTCTTAATAATTCTATCTATTTTTATTATCCTCAATCCTTCATTCACAATTTTCCTATACCCCCGTATAATTCATCAAACATACCACACGTTATGAGTTCAGGAACTTACCACAATCATATGGGTTTAGGAACTTATCCTAGTCAGACCAAAGTCGTCCATTCGCTGAGGGGTTCCACCATACGATTATGAGTCACGAACTTACCATAAGTGTGAGTTTAAAGAACTCGTACTTAATCTTATATTCTCTACCTATCCGTCATACACATTAGAAAAGAATCACCTTCTCAACATACATATAGCGAATAACGCGACACCAATATTTTAATGATTATTAATGTGATAAACTAAGTAGTCATTAGACCAAGCATAGAGTCCTCTATTGAAATCCCATACAAAGGTTTGTACAAATCAGCTATCACATGAGTCCTCTATTGAAATCCCACATAATCCTAGCTCCCTCTTTACTCAATACGAATTTCATTTAATCCGTATCTACAATTCCACAACTCTTTTGAGTTTAACTCGTACTATTTCATAGTATCATATTCGTATAACAATTCTGCTATAAAGTTTTCAATCAAACGATTGATCATCTGTCCTCTTATGACCTCATCAGATCACGTTGTGATCTCATATTATAATCGTATTATATTACGATTCTTTTCTATCTTATAATTGTTTTGTTTTACGATCTTCTTTCCCTTTATACTTTTAGTCTTTTAGACTCTATCTATTCATTACTAATGTTCATCTTTATCATTAGAGTTAGGTAACTCTGGATCTTTATTACTTGTCAGGATTCTTCTTTGAATCATATTGACTTATTAATACCTTGCCTAAATTCATAGCTTAAATTTAAAACTCTATTTGAGTTTATTTCTTACCCTCATCCCTACGGTTATAGCCTAAGGTTGCCCTACCTAAGGTTTATAACCTACAGCTTTGATACCAACCTGTAACGCCCCAAAATCCGGGTCCCCAGAACCTCGAACATGGTACATTACGATACATCATTTTTATAACTACTGCGGAAGATATAAACATAAATTGTTTATACAATAAACTTTTACACATAATTTCCAAGGTCCGTTAACCTTAACTGATTACCTGCATTCAATATCCTATACGCCATACAATGCCATTTGCGTTCAATAATATTACAATTTTAACCATACTATAATCCAATCCTGGAACTTGTCTTTGCCTTTGCCTTTGGCCGAAGTTTTCGTCTTAATCTGAAATGGTTATCATGATATAGCAAGGGTGAGCAACAAGTTTGCCCAGCAAGTTTAAGTTCAAATGAAGATATATCATGATTGAAAAGAGTAATAAGTTGACAAACTTTCAACAATATAATAATTGTGAAAGAATAAAAATCAATTTTTTTATAACTGAATGACCAATTCAATAATGAAGAATGGCCAACAATGAACATGAACAAATTTAACTGAACCAAATGGTAATGAAGGTGATCAGCCTTTCATACCTAATGAACATATGCAACATGCACTAAGTGCGAATCAATAATCAGTATAGATGTGAATAATTAACAATAATTATTCATGAACATGCTTTGAAATATAACTCAAAGTTGAGTTAAAGAAAAACTTGCTCATTAAAAGTATAGTTTAGGAACTTGCCTGTACCGTCGATTACTGCTACGCAATCTAATTTAATCGCTTTATTGTAAAGACCTATCAGCTATAAGATTGATCTTTCAATTAGCATAACATATCTTATAAGTAAACTATCTAACATTTAAACACATAGTCAAATATTAGATAACCTTAACACTATACATATACAAAAGTCTAAACCTAGCACACATCGAGTCTTTAATAATATTCAATATAGTATACTGAGTGGTTTCCCACAAATAACTAACAAATTAGCTTCCGTCTCGTCTACACTGTTTTCACAGCGAGTTAGATCGGTTACTAATTCGTAGATACCTTCCCTATATGAAGGAGTCATTTAGCCCAGCTATTATACATCAACTATTAAAGGGTACAATTGCACTACCTTAGACTTAACACTTACTCGTTCATTTAATAAGTTATTATTAAAACTTGGTAAACTGTTTACTATTTTAGTAAACTGAAATCAAGCTATCTTCCCTTCCTAACCTTATCAATTTCCATTTCAGAAAGCTGAAACCAAACTGTCTTCCTAACATTTTCAGTTTCCATTTTAGCAACCTCAAATGTTCATTTCAGCAAGCTGAAATACCCTATTTACTAAAATACCAAATCAATTTATTATTTTTCTATCTTTTGGCTAAACATATATACATATAATCCATACACAAAAGCAATTGTTCTTGAATTTTTCAACTCCCTTAAGTATTTTTCAAAAATCCATTTCTAGTTAATTCTTTAAGAAATTAGGTACATCACGCTTAACTCCAGAAATTCCCAACTCTTGGTGGGATCTTACACATGTTAACGTGAGTTTACAGTTTAAATTTCGTGGCCATCGGAGTTATACAACTCCAGTTATAGCGATTTTTGTCGAAAAAAATCCAAATATTGAAATGGTCATAACTTGCTCAATTTAAGTCGGAATGAGCTCATTTTTGGACACAAGCTACTTTATAATATATATTTTAATGTCCAAAATATTGGAATTTATAACACAAATTAAGTGGACAAAAATGCCCTTATAATTTTCGGACAGATTGCTTTTTGTCATTTTCATATTTTACGTACTTTGCTAATTTCAGTCCACACAAAAATCTATAACTCCTTTTTTAGTGATTCTACTTGGAAAAGTTAGAAAACTTATAGATCTAACTCTAAAAATTGACCATACTAAAAATTTCAAAATATTAAGAGAGATATGATCCTTTGAATTTTACGTTGTGTTTTCTCAAAATTTGATTTTCTAGTTTTTATGATTTATAAGAAATCTTTCATATTCTCACCTAATAACCAACATAATCCATCATCAAACATCATAATACAAACTAATACCAAATATATTCATGGATCTATCATGATCCATGATCTATTTCACCAAAAATCACCAAACATAAGATAAAACACAACCAAGGATAAGAAAAATTAAGTTTTCTTACTTTTGAAAAATCAAATTCTTATTTCTTAGTTTAGATCCAAATCTTAATCCATAAAAGGGTTAGATATAAACTTGAAACACTATAAAAACACATATATCCAAGGTTTTTGAGCCTCAAAATCATAACCTTACTAAAATCAAAACTCCAATCAAACGGAAAAGAATTTAGACTATATAAGTATAGATTTTTGTTATACCTTAGCTTTTATCTTCTTCTTCTTCTTCTTCTTCTTCTACCATGGAGATATTTTTCTCCTTCTCCCTCCTTGTCCGAACACTCCCTCTTCTCTCTTGTTCTTGCTTTCTTTTTGCTTTCTCTTTCTACATTATCTTAGGAGAATAATGTAAGAACAAAAGAGATATTAGTAAAAACAAATGAGTAGATATATTATATCTTATCTATCATTCTCTAGCAAATCCTTATCTCCTCTTTGTGTTTGCCGTCCATATCCTCCTTCCTCTCTCTTCATGATGTAAGTGGTAACGTGTAAGTATACACAAAGTGTTGGCCAAATAAAAATTCAACACCTCATAAAGTAAATACCTACTAAAGTGACTTTAATTATCACATTCACCTCCTATTCTCCTATCCTTCCATAACCGACCACATGGCCCTTCATTGCCCATCCATTTTATTTTTATTATACTTAATATAATGGCTAACATGCCCTCCCTAATTGGGCTTAAGTCTTGGGCTTTCCTTAATTCCTTTGGGCTTGCTATTTTTTCTTAATTTACTTAGTAACTAAAATAAACTTGGACTTCCACCAATAATTAAATTGGGCTAGCATAATACTTGTCCCATATATGATATATTGGGATAGTTTAATAACTTAATTGCTATTAAATCAAATTAGCTACAAGTTCAATGCTTAAATAAATAATTGGGCTATTTATTTAATTCCTTGGGTCATAAAATCAACTTAGTTCCATACTTTTAATTTTTATCTTACACTAATTATTTAGTTAGGGTTCCATTACACACCTTTATAAATAAATTCCTTACTCATATATTTTAATTTTATAACAAAATTAGACTTGCTATAATTAAATTATAAAATTAATTATTTAAAATGTATAAAATAAATCTCTTAGAGTATTTAGTTATCCTATCTAATATATATATTAGGTTATATTTCTTTATTCTTATTCAAAAAGTAAACCTTATTTAAATTATTACTCTAGTTTCACTCTAGGTTTTATCCTTTAACCTTTATTTTAATCATTTAAGATCTTGTAAATTTTCGGGTTGTCACATTTACCCTTTCTTCTAAGAATTTCGTCCTCGAAATTACAGCCTACTAATTCCTACTCTTTTTATTCATCAAAACTAAGTTTTCAACTTAACCTTTATCTGATTTCAAGCTCAATTTAATGAGTATATACGGCTTCCTTCTATGAAGAACTATTCAATCATCACAATCTACCCAGGCTTCTCTCTAAGAAGTTAAAAAAAACTTTTCAAATCATGCTGAGTGGCCTATATAGACCATGAACTCTCGGGTTTAACGGTATTCACCGTAACCAAATAGTATGCATGTTTACAATCACGAAGAAGGTAAACTACTGCGGGCCTTAATTTTTTGAACTACTGTATGCGTTCAATGATTGGAATGTACGTTATCCAACCAATATATCCCCCTTTTTCGGGGTTGTTCATACTCAGCCTGGAAGTCCGAATCAAAATAATATGGTTCGAGATAAGTTCTCAAAGAGATACTTGATTTTTCAAAAACATTTATCTAGCTGAATCAAATAGCTTTAGATATATACCAATAATTCAAATATCAATCAGAACATGTGTCTGACCAAATTTAATTGGCACTTGACTTTTCTTTAAAATTCTAAAAATTATTTTATGACGTCATTATACCGCACTGTATTTACAGTTCGTTGAAGATTCCATCATTTTTGTGACTTTGTCATAAAATAATATACCATAGTGGGCTGACGATCTTTAGATCACATCCAACACTAGGTAAGATTGTATTAATAACTCCATCGTTTTTATCATCTTTGCACCAGGTTCAATTATGCATTAATGATATAAAATATATTTTGATATTTCAAATAATCTTTGTCTAGCCGAAACAATTAGCGTAGACTCTTCTTTAAACCGTTCAAAACTATTAAAAATAATTTTTGAAATTATCATGTCGCAACAGGTAACGATGTGTCAGGGTCCTGAAGTCCACACATACACAATTGTAACCATGTTTTGAAGATAACCAAAATTCATTTTTGCTGTTATCATGCCGCAACAGGTAACGATATTATAATGGCTCAAAGTCCATCTCCACACCCTTGTCACCATATTTTGAAGATAACAAATGTGACGCCCCGAAATCCGGGTTACCTGACCCCCGAGTTTGGTGCTCACGATCCAACATTTAAATATCATCTAACTACCCATTTATTTATGATTAGAAATATACATCTCATTAACTGATATTGTTAATACATTGTCCCAGGTTTTCTAACCTTAACATAACAAACATACCCTTAGATATACAAAAAGGGTTATACAAAACAACATAATAAATATGTTTATTATAACTACTCCAGCAATACACCTTTGCCTTTGTCTTTCTCTGCCCCTCTGGCTACTTCGTTCCTAACTGAAATATTGTATTTAAGCAAGGGTGAGCAATAAATTTGCTCCGCAAGTTAAATCATACAATAAAGTATAAGAATCAAGAATATAAGACTATCAATTTGATAGAATAACACCAAAGTTCGAAGAACTTTGAAATAGCTGAGCAAATCGTTAATCAATAACAAGTCTTCTCGCATCCTATGCAAAATAATAATTCGATAGTGAAAGAGTACAACGCTTTCAAAGTTTCTACGATATTCGATTGAATAACAAAATGCAAATATTTTCCAGAGTTTATACTGAGCGATCACACAAGATCTTTAAACTTCTCTTCTCGAGTAACTATCAAAGATTTTATTTTAAAGTTCCCAAGTGTATCAGATAACCATAAAGATTAAATCATACCCCTCTGCAAGTATATAAAGTGATCAGCTTCATTATACCCCATATTATACATAATACTTACACGCGCGCAACGGCCGAATATAAGACCACAAAGCCCCTTTTTTATATAAAATGTTGTTCTTCTCAGTCTTATAACCAGAATTCGAATCACAACAACGAAATACAATGATTTCAATATCTAATCGCTTTTTTGATCTAGCCGGAATAATTGGCATTGACTTGTCAATAATAATTGAGTTTTCTTCTCGAACCTATCAAGTTTCAACAAATGTTTGTCTAGCCAAAACAATTAGCTACGACATATCTCAACACGATTCAATAATAGACAGAAATTAACTGTACTATTTACAATCAATAATAACTTCTACGGATGTGAATAACCAACAACAGTTATTCCCCAAGCATATTCTCAAAATCAATAATTCAATTTGAATTTAATAAACATGCATTAACTGTGAATAATCAATAATAATTCTCAGACGTGGTATAATCAGCAATAATTAACCACCACTATATTTGAAAAGTAATAACTCGAGATTGAGTTAAGAAAACTTGTCTTCTTCGTTGATTACTGCTACACAATATATTCTATCTGCGTTTGAAAGACCTATAATTAATAATATCGATCTCACAATTAGCACAACAAATCACAACACATAGAACTGTAATTTACAGTTAATATATCTCCTAGACACATCATTACGTAGTCACATCAGTATTTTTAACCTGTATAAACACTTATCAAGTCTAACTATTTCGGTCTGGTTGGACTTCGGTCTCAATTCGGTGTCTTGGTCACCCTATCCGACAATTAACACATTTATTGTTAATTAAACTCGATCTCAAAGTTTCAATATTATTTTAGATAAGTCATATATCATTTCAATTTTCATTTTAGCAACTTGATGGTCAATTCAGCAAACCAGATTGCAATCCAGCAACCTGATGGCCAATCCAGCAAGCTGGATTTCCCTTTTTTAATCAAATCATCTTTTTATTTTTTTTATCTTTTGTCCACACATAAATACATGTATTTCATACACAAAAATAATTTTTCAGAAATATTTCAATTTCCTTAAGTATTTTTCAAAAATCCATTTCTAGTAAATTCCTTAAGAAAATAGCTACCTCACGCTTAACTCTAGAAATTCCCAACTCTTGGCGGGATCTTACACCTGTTATCGTGAGTCTCCAGTTTAAATTTCATGGCCATCGGAGTTATACAACTCCGGTTATAGCATTTTTCATCGGGAAATCCCAAAAATTGAAATGACTATAACTTGCTCAATTTAAGTCGGAATGAGCTCATTTTTGGACACAAGCTACTTCATTACATATATCTTCATGTCTCAAAAGGCCGGAATTTATTACATAATTTAAGTGGACAAAACTGCCCTTCAAAATCCCGGATAACCTACTTTTATCATTTTTTTAGTTTTAGCGTCCCTTGCTAATTTCAGTTCACATAGAAATCTACAACTCCTTTTTCAGTGATTCCACTTGAAAAAGTTAGAAGACTTATAGATCTAAGTCCAAAAATTGACCACACTCAAAAATTCGAAGTATTAAGAGAGATATGGTCGTTTGAATTTCACGTTGCATTTTCTCAAAAATCTGATTTTAAAACTTTTGTGTTTTCTAAGAAAACTTTCAGGATCTCTTGATAAATCAAACTTTAGCCATCATAATGTTGGGTTTGTACGAAATTATGATGCAATCAAATTGCAAAAATTAGCGGAAGCATGGTATATCAGAGTTTAAAAAAAATTCTACAAAACCATTACCCGGATCATCCTTTATGCAAATTATTAATTTAAAACGATAAATAGGAAATGGAATCATACCCTTGTAAAACGAAGCTTCCACAGGTACGAGTTCAACTCCTTGTTCTTCGTGATCTCCTAGAATTTTCGGGTTAGATTCCTTCCTTTGATCAACGTTAGCCACCCAACTGTTTGGCCTCTAGAGGTGATCCACCAAAGAAGATAAATTATCAAGAAGGAGGGTGGTTGGCTTAGTTTTCTATCCTCTATAGAAAAGGAGTACTCTCCAACAATTGGAATTGCCTCAACTAATATCTATTAGAAGACTCCTCTTATATAGATATTGGTCAACCCTTCTAATCCTATTAGACATGGGATTTCTTTTAATTAATTAAACTCCTTTAATTAATTTAGGCTTCCAATCACATGGGGAATAATTAATTAAATTCATTTAATTAATTTGTCTCCTAATCTTATTAGGAATAAATGAGAGTACTAATATTAAATTAATTACTAAACTCCTTTAAAAATTAAAATAATAATAATTATAATAATATTAATAAGACTCCTCTTATTAATTTATATTTAATATTTCCAAAATATTAAATAATAAACATTAAGCTATTTAATTTATTCTATCACTATAGATTAAATTAATTACACTTAATGCATTATTACGATTATGCCATTACCTTCTTAAATAATTATTCTTCCTTTTATGGTGTGACCCTTTAGGTTCTCTATATTAAACCGGTTGTGAATAAATCAATTAGAACAATTCTAATCTTATTTAAATAAATAAATTAAACTAATAATCTATTTAAATAAATAATATTTATTCTACAATAGGGATAAGCCTCCCTAGCGATCAACGACTTTTCAGATAATATAGATTTCAACATTAATCATAAAAGAACCTGTGAGTAAATAGTTACCATACAATTCAATCTTTCCACCATATAATGTCCCAATTAAATATAAGACATGAATTTACTGTCAAGTCTTATTTTATTTAATTATATGTATTTCGATTAGAAAATGCACAACTCTAAATAATGTAAATTAGAAACTCCTTTCTAATTTCATTTTACATTGGCCAAGGATTCCTGGGTTGTAATTTAACGAATCACATAGGACATATCTCCTCTTTTACTAGAGGTGCTAGATTCTTTATTGATCATTCATTATCTCCATATGTAACTCATTATACCCAAGCATACCCTTTTATATACCCTAAAGGACTTTAAGGAATAAGTCAAAGTATAATTCATTACATACAAGATACTATGATGATCTCAAGTCTAAGGATCACTTGTACTACTATCACATTAGGAATTCCTATTGGCAGGCGAGTAAAACTCCATTAGGTATTCCATAGCAAGTCACGTTCAGTGAACTTATTCTCCAATAAGCACCTACATACTTGCTTTAGTGTCTCCACACAAATGATCATGAGATCAATCATTCTCATCCAATGAGCAAGCAACATATGTACCAATCTATCTGGATTTACTAATCCCCTTTTTAGTAATCCCACGATTGGGAACTATTTTAGTTTTAGAGCTTTCTAAGAATTTAGATCTCATTAGCATGATCATCAACATGATTCTAAAAGCATTGCTTAAAACTATGGGTTATTTACATATTATAAAAACAGCACCATGTAGATAATTAAATGCCTTTAATAAATGAATATTTTATTAATAAATAAATAAGATTGTTTACAAAGTACGTGCTTTATCATCATACATAATTGGCTTGTATGCACACTACTATCAATCTCCCACTTGCACTAAAGCCAATCACCATGGTATCTCATAAATTTAAAGTAAACAACATGCTTCATCGTTGAGATCAATTATGACCAGTAGATTGCCCTGCGGTAGATTTATGATGGCATTGACGAGTTGTCCCAATTGATTTTTGAGGCTTTGCAATGCGGCGTCTTGGCTTGCCATTCGAACCTCATTTCTTTCTATAAAGTTGGTGAGGAGCTCTTCAAGCCTTTTCTCTACTGTTAAGTCTGCCGAAAATCTCTCATTGGGTTGGAATGTCACCTTATACTGCGGAGGAGATGGACATTCAAATTAATTCGGATAGGAGTAATTCGGATCATGATATTGCTCTTGACTATAGTCCCAAGAGTTTAGATAACCCTGACAGTTTGGATGATAGGAAATCGGTTCAATGTCAGCTCGCTCCTGACAGTAGGCGGTCTGAGTGGACTGACAGTCAAGATCATCAGAAAACCTCAAGACATTTGCAATTTGATCTCGCAATTGCTCGAGTCCTTCTTCCGAGCTTGGTTGTGTAGTCCTCTCATAAGGCCATTGATAACATTGATCGTCCATAACCTATAAACTTAAAAATAAAAAGGAAGATCAAACAAATAAAAGAAATATATACGCGTTCAAATTAAGACTAAATTGATTAAAATCAATATTGGACAATATTAGAATAATAGTTCCCCGGCAACGGCGCCAAAAACTTGTTGGTCGGAAAACCGATCACTAAACACGCGCAAGTATACGCGGTCTAACAAGTAATACAGTGATAAGGAAAGTGTCGTACCCACGAGGAACTATCACTAATATTTACCAAATACCAACTTTGTATTGCTTAAGTCTTATTCGAACAGTAAACTAATAGGATTGTGGTTAAACTAGTTATAACTAATTATTAAAGCAAGTAAACAGATAACGAATGGTAATCGAAGGAATTACAAGCTAAGGTTACAACTTCACCCCACACAGGCATTCCGTCGAACACCTTGCGTGCTATGCTTCATCAAACTTCCTACCCTTTTCTCTTTAGTCTTAATGGTCACGACAGTTTGTCGACCGAGAACACACAGGTGCTCATACACCTCTGTCGAGGTATGCACAAACATATCCTCTCCAGATCCACCCGATAGGGAATAGAACAGAAAAGAACATCCAAACTAAGTGATAATCCTACACATGTCTATGCGAATTAACCTAACAAGGATTTAAGCATAAGTTCTCAATTAGGTCACACGTGGCACACAGATATATGTCTATTCTACGCACACTTATGCAGTCGAAACTCATAATCACATGCCAATATATTTAGATGTAAATCTATAATCCTTCTTTCAATATCATATAGATTACCAAAATCATCACTAATGTCTTAGTGAGAATCATTAAGCATGAATATATTAAACCAAACCATATGGTGCCAACCATAGAGATAAGACAGTCAATTTAACTAACAAAGGGTTCCGTTCTAACCTTAGAGTCAATACTTAGTTCATAGCTATTGAACAAAATATAAGTAGCAATAAAGACAATATTTATGGATTACAAAATTAGAGGAAATAAATGGATAAGAATAAACTCTGTCAAAGCTCTTCAGTCTCCAAACATTTCGCTCCTTTCAAGCTCTCCAATCCGTGTAGCTCACTGCTCTTGTTGCTCCAAGGAAATCCCAGACTTTATCCTCATCTACCTAATCTATATTTACAAACATTACCTAATAACTAGAGAGAGAAAGTACAATAGAGATCTAATCTATCCTAAGCTAAGCTAACCGATTCTATCCCAGTCTTCTTTCTCTGCTCTTTTTCTTCCTCTCTAATACCTTTCTGCAGAGGCTCTCTTCATATATATATATATATATATATATATATATATATATATCTGTTTTCTTCTTTTTTCTAGGTCAAAAGCAAGCCCTTCTTTCTTGGGCACCGGAGGTCGCGTTGCGGCGCGGGCAATAGGCTTATAAGTGGCGCTGCGGCGCCACGTTAAAATCAAAAGATCGGAGGTCGCGCTGCAGCGCGAGTCCATAAAGGAACTGTGGCGCTGCAGCTCCAGAATGACATCAGCAAGGACCAGGGGCGGCGACGCGGCTTGAGAATGAGACTAGGCATTGGCGCTGCAGCGCCAGTATATGTAAATTCTTCGTTTTGTCCCCTGAAAGCTAGAAAAGTCCTGTAAAGCCTGCAATACATCGGTTAAGTATAATAATACTATAAACATATAAAAATATATAAAAACTACGAAGATCAGGCAACTATTTAAGCCATAAAGTATCCGATTTGCGGGTATAAATCCCAGTTATCAGCTTCTCCAAGCTTCTTCTTTGCCAGAAACTTCTTGCAGTTCCTCTTCCAATGACCCGGCTCGTTGCAATGGAAGCACATTCCTTTGCTAGCTAGATCAGATTTCTTTTGTTCCTTTATGTTCACTTTTCCCTTGGTCATCCGAAATTGGAAGAGCTCCTTAGATATCTCATATCTAGCAGTCCTACTTTGTTCACCATACAACTCCTTGAGGTGAATCAACATAGTAGGAGCATCCATGTTTTCGTGCTGACGCTGAAGCTCGTTATTCATGGATGCGAGCATGATGCATTGAGCCACAGATGCATCATCTTGCCACTTTACAATGGTGGCAATCTCTTCCTCAGAGGCTGTTTCTGGAACAGTTCCAGGGACAGGTGAGTTTAGGACATAAGAAATCTTTTCAGCAGTGAGAACTATTCTCAGATTTCTTAGCCAGTCCGTATAATTCGGCCCGGTAAGCTTATTAGCATCAAGTATGCTTCGAAGTGAAATTAGTGATTTTGATATTTTTAAAATTCTGCATGTGAAAAATAATATTTTAGCAAACATTCATTTTATTAATTTTGCATACCAAAATAAATTTAGGTTTTTATTTTAAATTGGTATCTCCCACTATTTTTATCAAACTATATAACCCTCACTTATATAGTTCGGCAACACCTAATTAAAGATTTGCTAGTGAGAATAAGGATCCCATTTCAAATGTATATAACCTTGTGGATCGCACAACAAGCGATATACAAATAAATAGGTAGACAACTCTTGTCAATTACATCACTATATAACTCTTTTTATTTTGCCTCTTAAATCATAATGGTCAAGTGTGTGCACATCCGAACTAAAATGATTTAAGTTAAGTACAGCCTAGCACTTCCATAAATTTAAAAAAGAAAAATGTTCGTCCTTGTGGATAGCACAACAAGACTAGATCGTTCAATTTTCTTGATAAGCATCAAATGTGATTAATTAACATCTTAAATATGCAATACTCGCCTTGTGGATAGCACAACAAGCTCATATTAAATATTTAATACTCTATTAATTTATCATGCTAGAAGGCGACGTTCGATATTCCAAATATCATTTGAACGCTTCGGACTTAATATTATTTCTTTGAGGGGTTTGTTATTATTTGTCTCATCTTGTTTAGCGCACATGCACATATATATATATAAAATACGCGTCATTTTATTAAACATGCGAAGCATGTTTGCATAAAATATAATATATATAATATTTAGCATGCAATATAGAATACTATATTCTACCCGGATTGATTATGGACTTTTATTCTAGTTTGGTTCACTAGAGCCACCAAGTGAACCAAAAGGTCAAACCTAGGAGTGCAAGAATTTAAATTTAAATATAACTATTACATTTAAACCCGGGCTCCATACAAACGGGTCTTCACGCACTCCTTGCTCCTTGGTCTCCAATTTCTTCAAGATAATTCTAACTATTTCTATTACATTAAACTATTTAATTTAAATAGAAACCTTGATCAGCAGTCAAGGGGAAGTACATAGGAGGGAGATAGAATTTTACATCAAGAATTTTTTTTATAGAGAAAACAAGGTACACAGACCCCATTTAATAAAACTCATTCATTCAAGCATTCAACTAAAATAAAATCGAATCACATTGGTCAAATAGTCCATAATCAATCCCCATTTATTATCATACATATCACCATATATATCAATAAATAAATATTCATCTCATGAATTAAAACATTCCATATATATATGAGTATCATTTAATGGGCAATTTTAAATTGCATGAAATCCAATTTCAAGATTAAAATAAACTCTTTATTTTAATTATAAAATTATTTAGAATATAATATATAAATATATCATATATATATATATATGATATTACCGTATGTATTATATATATTTATATAACGAATCAGGTTATATATATATATATATATATATATATATATATATATATATATATATATATATATAAATATAAATTCACCTTTCTTTTTTTAAAAGAAGTCACCTTCTTTTATTAAAAGAGTCCTGCAGGTTTATTAACAGAGTCCTTTCCTGATGGGTCACCTTCTTTTTGGAGTAAGAAAGAGACAACACCTTTTCTTTGCAGAATTCAAGATTAGCACCCAAAAAAAAAAATTGTGATTCGTCCCAAAAAAAAAGTCATTTTTTTTTCTTAAAAAAAATAATTTTATACAATAAAATTATGCCCAATAAATTATTTTAAATACATACCCATATGTATATGAAATCAAAAATAAATTAATAATTGCATAAAGGTTTGACTCTGATGCCACTGTTGGGTTTGAACGAAATCGTGATGCAATCAAATTGCAAAAATTAGCGGAAGCATGACATATCAGAGTTTAAAAATTTCTACAAAACCATTACCCGGATCATCCTTTATGCAAATTATTAATTTAAAACGATAAATAAGAAGTTATGGAATCATACCCTTGTAAAACGAAGCTTCCATAGGTACGAGTTCAACTCCTTGTTCTTCGTGATCTCCTTGAATTTTCGGGTTAGATTCCTTCCTTTGATCAACGTTAGCCACCCAAGTATTTGGCCTCTAGAGGTGATCCACCAAAGAAGATGAATTATCAAGAAGGAGGGGGGTTGGCTTAGTTTTCTATCCTCTATAGAAAAGGAGTACTCTCCAACAATTGGAATTGCCTCAACTGATATCTATTATAAGACTCTTCTTGTATAGATATTGGTCAACCCTTCTAATCCTATTAGACATGGGATTTCTTTTAATTAATTAAACTCCTTTAATTAATTTAGGCTTCCCACCACATGGGGAATAATTAATTAAATTCATTTAATTAATTTGTCTCCTATTCTTATTAGGAATAAATGAGAGTACTAATATTAAATTAATTACTAAACTCCTTTAGAAATTAAAATAATAATAATTATCATAATATTAATAAGACTCCTCTTATTAATTTATATTTAATATTTCCAAAATATTAAATAATAAACATTAAGCTATTTAATTTATTCTATCACTATAGATTAAATTAATTACACTTAATGCATTATTACGATTATGCCATTACCTTCTTAAATAATTTTTCTTCTTTTTATGGTGTGACCCTTTAAGTTCTCTATATTAAACCGGTTGTGAATAAATCAATTAGAACAATTCTAATCTTATTTAAATAAATAAATTAAATTAATAATCTATTTAAATAAATAATATTTATTCTACAATAGGGATAAGCCTCCCTAGCGATCAACGACTTTTCAGATAATATAGATTTCAACATTAATCATAAAAGAACCTGTGAGTAAATAGTTACCATACAATTCAATCCTTCTACCATACAATGTCCCAATTAAATATAAGACATGAATTTACTGTCAAGTCTTATTTTATTTAATTATATGTATTTCGATTAGAAAATGCACAACTCTAAATAATGTAAATTAGAAACTCCTTTTTAATTTCATTTTATCTTGGCCAAGGATTCTTGGGTTGTCATTTAACGAATCACATAGGACATATCTCCTCTTTTACTAGAGGTGGTAGATTCTTTATTGATCATTCATTATCTCCATATGTAACTCATTATACCCAAGCATACCCTTTTATATACCCTAAAGGACTTTAAGGAATAAGTCAAAGTATAATTCATTACATACAAGATACTATGATGATCTCAAGTCCAAGGATCACTTGTACTACTATCACATTAGGAATTCCTATTGACAGGCGAGTAAAACTCCATTAGGTATTCCATAGCGAGTCACGTTCAGTGAACTTATTCTCCAATAAGCACCTACATACTTGCTTTAGTGTCTCCACACAAATGATCATGAGATCAATCATCCTCATCCAATGAGCAAGCAACATATGTACCAATCTATCCGGATTTACTAATCCCCTTTTTAGTAATCCCACGATTGGGAACTATTTTAGTTTTATAGCTTTCTAAGAATTTAGATTTCATTAGCATGATCATCATCATGATTCTAAAAGCATTGCTTAAAACTATGGGTTATTTACATATTATAAAAACAGCACCATGTAGATAATTAAATGCCTTTAATAAATGAATATTTTATTAATAAATAAATAAGATTGTTTACAAAGTACGTGCTTTATCATCATACATGATTGGCTTGTATGCACACTACTATCACATAAACCATCATAATATATACCCATAAATCATAAACTCATAGATCTATCATGATCCATAATCTATTACATCAAAACCCACCAAACACAAACAAAACAAAATTTGTGCTAAGAAAATCAAGATTTTCAACCTTTTGAAACATAGTTTCATTATTCTTGCTTTTGATCCAATTTTTAACACTTAAAAGTGATAGATCCAAACATATAACACTTAAAAACATCTAGATTTAAGGTTTTGAAATTTTGAACAATAGATCCATGTTTTGATCTAGAACAATCAAACACAAATTACATGAACTAGTTTAAAGTTATACCTTTGCTTTTATGCTTCTCTATTCTTCTACGTAAGTTTGTTTATGAACTTAGAGTACACAAAATACTCTCCCTCTACCTCCCTTATGGCTGCCGAACTCACTCCCTTTCTCCCGCTTTCCTTCTTTTGTTTTGCTAGAAGAACTTGGAAATGAGAGAGATGAAAAGAAGTAAATGTATTGTTTGTTAAAGTGTATAGAATTCTTACTCTTCTTCCTTTTCTTCCCCACCGAATTTCTCTCTCTCTCTCTTACTAGCTTTTGTTTGCAATAATTAATATAGTGGTGGCTTGCTTCTAAGTGTGACACTTGTTGGAGTTGGTAGAGTTGGTAGAGATAGTAATTAACTTTTTGACAAATTAGCACATAACTTGTTCTCCTTTTCCTTCCTCATCATGACCGGCCACATGGCCTCTCTTTCTCCCAATATCTTGCCATATCTATACAAAACTATCTAAGATATCTTATCATATCTTTCCAAATCTTATCATATCTTTCCAAATCTAAGCATATCTAAGCATAATATTTAATCACATGCTCCTCCTCTCCAATAATTTCAGCCATGTGCCTTGTCTTGGCCCATTAATTAGTTTAACTAATGTCCAACATGCCCCTCTTCTATTGGGCTAAAGTCTTGGGCTCCAAATTAAAACATTTGGGCCATTCCTTTCATTCTTTTGGGTTACTAATTAAAATAACTTGGGCTCCCATACATAATTACTCTTGGGCTACTAGCATACTAGATAATTAAATCTAGTATTGGGCTAGCTTAATAACTTAATTGATATTAAATCAATTAGCTATAAGTCTAATGCTTAAATAAATTATTGAGCTTGTTTAACTCACTTACCCACATTAGTCCATCGAATAAATTATCTCTTGGACTATTATTCATTATTATTAATATATACACATTCATATATATCAATAATATTAATATTCTCCCATACCATAACCCTTAGGTTATTTAATTACTATATCTAATTTATATATTAGGTCATATAACTTTATTCTTAATTCTCTGTATATAAAAAATAATTTGTATACACCTTACATAATACACATGTATTTAATCACATACATAATTCACATATGTCATAATATATTCCCCTAGTATATTAACTTAATAGCCCTAGTTGACTTAATAAGTTATAAACACTCACATATTCATCAATACAATTATTATAACTGTATTTTCTACCAAATCCCTATCCATAACTAGGGTTAGGGTTTTTATTCTCTGTTAAACAAAATTGTACTCATATTTCTCAGTCAATACACAGTTTGACCACTTTGATAAACTCGTATCACCGATACTCAGCACCATATTGATAATCAAAATCAATATAAAAAAAATTATTCAAAAAATTTGAATTATGTGAAATTCTGGGTTCTCACAACAAAAATTCATTTTATTTCTAAAAAGGCACATCAGTGCGAATTTAGCTTGATGTCAAAAATTTTGAAGTCTAGAATAGCTAGAAGATTTGGAATATATATGCTTCCACTATCAACTTCAATTTTTCTAATAATCGATTTCTTAATAATTCTATCTATTTCTATTAACCTTAATCCTTCATTCACAATTTTCCTATACCCCCGTATAGTTCATCAAACATACCACACGTTATGAGTTCAGGAACTTACCACAATCATATGAGTTTAGGAACTTATCCTAGTCAGACCAAAGTCGTCCATTAGCTGAGAGGTTCCACCATACAATTATGAGTCACAAACTTACCATATATAAGTGTGAGTTTAAAGAACTCGTACCTAATCATATATTCTCTACCTATACGTCATACACATGAGAAAAGAATCACCTTCTCAACATATATATAGCGAATAACGCGACACCAACATTTTAATGATTATCAATGTGATAAACTAAGTAGTCGTTAGACCAAGCACAAGACCCCCGCCCATACAAAGGTTTGTACAACTCAGCTATCACATGAGTCCTCAATTGAAATTCCACATAATCCTAGCTCCCTCTTTACTCAATACGAATTTTATTTAATCCGTATCTACAACTCTTTTGAGTTTAACTCGTACTATTTCATAGTATCATATTCGTATAACAATTCTGCTGTAAAGTTTTCAATCAAACGATTGATCATCTGTCCTCCAATGACCTCATCAGATCACGTTGTGATCTCATTTTATAATCGTATTATATTACGATTCTTTTCTATCTTATGATCATTTTGTTTTACGATCTTCTTTCCCTTTATACTTTTAGTCTTTTAGACTCTATCTATTCATTACTAATGTTCAACTTTATCATCAGAGTTAGGTAACTCTATATCTTTATTACTTGTCAAGATTCTTCTTTGAATCTTCTTGACTTATTAATACCTTGCCCAAATTCATCGCTTAAATTTAAAACTCTATTTGAGTTTATTTCTTACCCTCATCCCTGCGGTTATAGCCTAAGGTAGCCCTACCTAAGGTTTATAACCTACAGCTTTGATACCAACCTGTAACACCCCCAAATCCAGGTCCCTAGAACCTCGGACTTGTTACGTTACGATACATCATTTCTATAACTAATGCAAAAGATATAAACATAGATTATTTATACAATAAACTTTTACACATAATTCCCAAGGTCCGTTAACCTTAACTGATTACCTGCATTCAATATCCTATACGGCATACAATGTCATTTGCGTTTAATAATATTACAATTTTAACCATACTATAATCCAATCCTGGAACTTGCCTTTGCCTTTGCCTTTGACCGAAGTTTTCGTCTTAATCTGAAATGGTTATCATGATATAGCAAGGGTGAGCAACAAGTTTGCCCAGCAAGTTTAAGTTCAAATGAAGATATATCATGATTGAAAAGAATAATAAGTTGACAAACTTTCAACAATATAATAATTGTGAAAGAATATAAATCAATTTTTTTATAACTGAATGACCATTCAATAATGAAGAATGGCCAACAATGAACATGAACAAATTTAACTGAACCAAATGGTAATGAAGGTGATCAGCCTTTCATACCTAATAAACATATGCAACATGCACTAAGTGTGAATCAATAATCAGTATAGATGTGAATAATTAACAATAATTATTAACGAACATGCTTTGAAATATAACTCAAAGTTGAGTTAGAGAAAAACTTGCGCAATAAAAGTATAGTGTAGGAATATTCCTGTACCGTCGATTACTGCTACACAATCTAATTTAATCGCTTTATTGTAAAAACATATCAGTTATAAGATTGATCTTTCAATTAGCATAACATACCTTATAAGTAAACTATCTAATATTTAAACACATAGTCAAATATTAGATAACCTTAACAATATACATATACACAAGTCTAAACCTAGCACACATCGAGTCTTTAATAATATTCAATATAGTATACTGAGTGGTTTTTCCACAACTAAACAACAAATTAGCTTTCGTCTCGTCTACACTATTTTCACAGTGAGTTAGATCGGTTACTAATTCGTAGATGCATTCCCCATATGAAGGAGTCATTTAGCCCAGCTACTATACATCAACCATTAAAGGGTACAATTGCACTACCTTAGACTTAACACTTACTCGTTTATTTAATAAGATATTATTAAAACTTGGTAAACTGTTTACTATTTCAGTAAACTGAAATCAAGCTATCTTCCCTTCCTAACCTTATCAGTTTCCATTTCAGCAAGCTGAAACTAAACTGTCTTCCTAACATTTTCAGTTTCTATTTCAACAACCTAAAATGTTCATTTCAGCAAACTGAAACACCCTATTTATGAATATACCAAATGAATTTATTATTTTTCTATCTTTTGGCCAAACATATATACATATAATCCATACACAAAAGCTAATTGTTCTGGAATTTTTCAACTCCCTTAAGTATTTTTCAAAAATTCATTTCTAGTTAATTCTTTAAGAAATTAGATACCTCACGCTTAACTCCAGAAATTCCCAACTCTTGGTGGGATTTTACACATGTTAACGTGAGCTTACATTTTAAATTTCGTGGCCATCGGAGTTATACAACTCCGGTTATAACAATTTTTGTCAGAAAAATCCAAATATTGAAATGGTCATAACTTGCTCAAAATGAGCTCATTTTTGGACACAAGCTACTTTATAACATATATTTTAATGTCCAGAAGATTGAAATTTATTACACAAATTAAGTGGATGAAATTGCCCTTACAATTTTTGGACAGATTGCTTTTTGTCATTTTCAGATTTTATGTCCTTTGCTAATTTTATTCCACACGAAAATCTATAACTCCTTTTTTAGTGATTCCACTTGAAAAAGTTAGAAGACTTATATATCTAACTCCTAAAATTGACCATACTCAAAAATTCAAAATATTAAGAGAGACATGGTCGTTTGAATTTCACGTTGCGTTTTCTCAAAATTTGATTTTCCAGTTTTTATGATTTATAAGAAATCTTTCATATTCTCACCTAATAACCAACATAATCCATCATCAAATATCATAATACAAACTAATACCAAATATATTCATGGATCTATCATGATCCATGATCCATTTCACCAAAAATCACCAAACATAAGATAAAACACAACCAAAGATAAGAAAAAATAAGTTTTCTTACTTTTTGAAAAATCAAATTCCTATTTCTTAGTTTAGATCCAAATCTTGATCCATAAAAGGGTTAGATATAAACTTGAAACACTATAAAAACACATATATCCAAGGTTTTTGAGCCTCAAAATCATAACCTTACTAAAATCAAAACT
The DNA here is from genome assembly GCA_020205555.1 of Panax stipuleanatus. Lineage (NCBI taxonomy): Eukaryota > Viridiplantae > Streptophyta > Magnoliopsida > Apiales > Araliaceae > Panax > Panax stipuleanatus. Next base: position 35,857,269 of record CM035120.1, read on the forward strand.
CCAATCAAACCAAAAAGAATTTAGTCTATATAAGTATAGATTTTTGTTATACCTTAGCTTTTATATTCTTCTTCTTCTTCTTCTTCTTCTTCTTCTTCTTCTTCTTCTTCTTCTACCATGGAGATATTTTTCTCCTTCTCCCTCCTTGTCCGAACTCTCCCTCTTCTCTCTTGTTCTTGCTTTCTTTTTGTTTTCTCTTTCTACATTATCTTAGGAGAATAAGGTAAGAACAAAAGAGATATTAGTAAAAACAAATGAGTAGATATATTATATCTTATCTATCATTCTCTAGCAAATCCTTATCTCCTCTTTGTGTTTGCCGTCCATATCCTCCTTCCTCTCTCTTCATGATGTAAGTGGTAACTTGTAAGTATACACAAAGTGTTGGCCAAATAAAAATTCAACACCTCATAAAGTAAATACCTACTAAAGTGACTTTAATTATCACATTCACCTCCCTTTCTCCTATCCTTCCATAACCGGCCATATGGCCCTTCATTGCCCATCCATTTTATTTTTATTATACTTAATATAATGACTTACATGGCCCTCCCTAATTGGGCTTTCCTTAATTCCTTTGGGCTTGCTCCTTTTTCTTAATTTACTTAGTAACTAAAATAAACTTAGACTTCCACCAATAATTAAATTGGGCTAGCATAATACTTGTCCCATATATGATATATTGGGCTAGTTTAATAACTTAATTGCTATTAAATCAAATTAGCTACAAGTCCAATGCTTAAATAAATAATTGGGCTACTTATTTAATTCCTTGGGCCATAAAATCAACTTAGTTCAATACTTTTAATTTTTATCTTACTCTAATCATTTAGTTAGGGTTCCATTACACACCTTTATAAATAAATTCCTTACTCATACATTTTAATTTCGTAACCTAATTAGACTTGCTATAATTAAATTATAAAATTAATTATTTAAAATGTACCAAATAAATCTCTTAGAGTATTTAATTACCCTACCTAATATATATATTAGGTTATATTTCTTTATTCTTATTCAAATGGTAAACCTTATAGGTTCTTCTTAAAAAATTTAAATTATTACTCTATTTCCACTCTATGTTTTATCCTTTAACCTTTATTTTAATCATTTAAGATATTGTAAATTTTTGGGTTGTCACATTTCGGTTATACAATGCTTATTCAATTTTATACCTTTGAGATTCGTTATTTGAATTAAGTATCATTTTATTGTTGAACCTTGAATGACTAGCGAACCCTTCTTGATTTGACTAGTCCATAGTTGATGAGCGTTCTAAATTCTAGAACTATTATTGAGACTAATCCAAACCGAACTTCCTTTATAGGGGATTATTTACGCGTTAACGTTGAGATGATGTGCACATACATGGTACTAAGGGCTGATTCCCCTAAGTATGATAAGAAAGGTCCATATAGTCTTACTACTATTAAAGGTTTAAAGTTGAAATACTTGATAACTTGGGACATAATTCTTGGTCTAATGACCCTCAGATATACTTTTGTTTCTTGTTTCTAATCTTGATTCAAAAGCCGAGCTTTCCATTATTCAAAACTCATTGATTTCTCGCATGTTATTATTGTTATTATATTGTTATACTTGTGGGCAATCGTTGCTCACTCTTGCATAATAACATTGCAGCTAAGATTGAAAGAACTGACGAGTCATCCACTAGTAAGGGAAAGTGCAAGGCAAACAACTGATGAAGACTTGTTTATTTATCTGAGAATGTTTTATTTAAAGACTTATGATGTTATGTTCAGACTTAATTGTTTAATTATGTTTCCGCATTGATGTTTAAGGTTAGTTAACCCTGGGATTCATTCGTTCAGATGTTGAGGGGAGGATTTCTATTTATTTATGAGTTTCATTTATTATGGGTAGATAGATGTGATATTATTGGACAGTGAACACCAAATCCTGTGGAAACGAAGTACCCGAATTTGGGGGTGTCACATTTTACAAGCTAATATCCATGAGCATTGTGTACTTTAAGTCCTGACCTTATGTGCAAGCATGATAGGACTTTTAAGCCTCTAGGCATGATTGGTATGTGCACCAACTAATTAAACATGATATGGACTATACAAGCATGTTTTAAAAGTAAGTTTTCAAAGGATGGACTATACTAACTATGTGTAAGTGAGCCAAATACATGCGAGCATATGTATTACAGGTTGTATAAAATCCTTATGTGATTAGATGGTTAATGTAGTTGACTATGTGATTTCGTGAACTTATTTGGGCCTTAATTCATTAGAATTTCCAACTGGAACCATAACATGTAAAAGTAAATTTGGATTGATCTTAGACGAACGCAAGATCTCTTAACGTATGTGTATGATGTGTATTAGTATCCATGCATGTAAGACCCCAACTTTTTATGAATAAAAATTTAATTTTCTCTAAATATTATTCTAAATAGTAAGGTGATAATTGAATAAATGCTATAGTTATAGGTGATATGTGCAAATTTTACAAAGTAAGCAAGTTGTCATAAAATATTCGTTGTGTTGGGGAATAATCTTTTCGTCGGAGAATATTCGTACGACGACGCAATCATTGGTGGACCCCACAACAGAATAACTATCAGATATAGAAAGCGACAAAAATAACCTTTTTATAAAAATAACGACAAGACTTTTACTGTTAAACTGTTGAAATAATCGGTGATAAAAGTACAGTAATACGCAGTATTGCACAGTAGCACACGGTATTGCACAGTATCTCTGATTATTGATGCTTACATAAAAAGTCACTTAGTTTCGTTCAATAATTGCCACAGTAATTGATGTATAATATCTCATATAATTGATTCAATTATTGTCACGGTATCATCTGCACAATATTTTATACTATTAAATCAATAATTAACACGACACATTTATTCATATTATTATTTCCATTATTAACAATGTCTTGAAAGTTCTGTCGAGGAAAGGGGTTAGGTTATTTAAATGCGCGCCAATAAGGAGAAATCCTTATCGGAAAGCCCCCTCTTTCCTAGGAACGATCTGGTTGTCAATATTGTGAATTATAATATTAATGATGAATAATTGTTGAAAGAGTAAAAATATGTTGATTAAAGATAAGTGAATTGTGGTAAATATTTATTTAATTTTGATATAAATAGAGGGGTTTGTCATGAAGCGTTTATTATAAGTTTGGCTTATTATTCCATGGGGATACGTGCTAATTATATGGACTGTCGGTTGAAGTTTTAATAGTAAATTAATATGGACCTTCGGATTAAAGTTTTAATAGTAAATCAATTTGGACCGTCCATAAGCTCATTTCTTCCTTCTTTCTCACCAATTCACTAAGCTATAGAGAGAAACTATAAAGAGAGAATAAGAGAGAAAGAAGAAGAGTATTCTGCTACTACACTATTGTAGTATTCAATCTCCTACTACGCTAAAGGATGTTATTTTCTTTCAATACTCATAAGGGTTGTCATTCTATTCCTTATTAAGTTGTGGGAATAACCTGTCTATGCGGATTACCGCATGCATGGTGAATAACCCTTCGCATTCCTTCTTTATTAAGTTATGGAAATAACCTGTCTACGCGGACTACCGCATGCTGATGAGTGGGATTTATACTCGCAAATCGGTTACTTTATTTCGCGTGTGTTTTCTATTGTGAGTTTGTGTTAGAGAGTTTTCTCGAGGATGAGCAAAGACTTAGGTTTGGGGGTATTTGATGAGTGGGATTTATACTCGCAAATCGGTTACTTTGTGGCTTAAATAGTTGCCTGATCTTCGTAGTTTTTATATAGTTTTATATGTTTATAGTATTATTATGCTTAACCGATGTATTGTAGGCTTTACAAGACTTTTCTAGCTTTCAGGGGACAAAACGGAGAATTTACATATACTGGTGCCGCAGCGCCAATGCCTAGTTTCATTCTCGCGCCACGGCGCCGTCCCTGGTCCTTGCTAATGTCATTCTGGAGCTGCAGCGCCACAGTTCCTTTATGGACTAGCGCTGCAGCGCGACCTCCGGTCTTTCAATTTTAACGTGGCGCCGCAGCACCACTTATAAGTCTATTGCCCGCGCCGCAGCGCGACCTCCGGTGCCAAGGCAGGAAGGGCTTGCTTTTGACCTAGAAAAAGAAGAAAACAAATAGATATATATGAGGTGAGCCTCTGCAAACAAGAGAGAGGTATTGGAGAGGAAGAAAAAGAGCAGAGTAAGAAGACTGGGATAGAATCAGTTAGCTTAGCTTAGGATAGACTAGATCTCTTTTGTACTTTCTCTCTCTAGTTATTAGGTAATGTTTGTAAATATAGATTAGGTAGATGAGGATAAAGTCTAGGATTTCCTTAGAGCAACAAGAGCAGTGAGCTACACGGATTGGAGAGCTTGAAAGGAGCGGAATGTTTAGAGACTGAAAAGCTTTGACAGAGTTTATTCTTATCCATTTATTTCCTCTAATTTTGTAATCCATAAATGTTGTCTTTATTGCTACTTACATTTTGTTCAATAGCTATGAACTAAGTATTGGCTCTAAGGTTATAACGGAACCCTTTGTTAGTTAAATTGACTGTCTTATCTCTTTGGTTGGCACCATATGGTTTGGTTTAATATATTCATGCTTAATGATTCTCACTAAGACATTAGTGATGATTTTCGTAATCTATATGATACCGAAAGAAGGATTATAGATTTACACCTAAATATATTGGCATGTGATTATGAGTTTCGACTACATAAGTGTGAATAGAATAGACATATATCTGTGTGCCACGTGTGACCTAATTGAGAACTTATGCTTAAATCCTTGTTAGGTTAATTCGCATAGACATATGTAGGATTATCACTTAGTTTGGATGTTCTTTTCTGTTCTATTCCCTACCGGGTGGATCTAGAGAGGATATGTTTGTGCATACCTCGACAGAGGTGTATGAGCACCTGTGTGTTCTCGGTCGACAAACTGTCGTGACCATTAAGACCAAAGAGAGAAGGGTAGGAAGTTTGATGAAGCATAGCACGCCAGGTGTTCGACGGAATGCCTGTGTGGGGTGAAGTTGTAACCTTAGCTTGTAATTCCTTCGATTACCATTCGTTATCCGTTTACTTGCTTTGATAATTAGTTATAACTTGTTTAACCACACTCCTATTAGTTTACTGTTCGAATAAGACTTAAGCGATACAAAGTTGGTATTTGGTAAATATTAGTGATAGTTTCTCGTGGGTACGACACTTTCCTTATCACTGTATTACTTGTTAGAACGCGTATACTTGCGCTTGTTTAGTGATCGATTTTCCGACCAACAAGTTTTTGGCGCCGTTGCCGGGGAACTATTATTCTAATATTGTCCAATATTGATTTAAATCAATTTAGTCTTATTTTGAACGTGTATATATTTCTTTTATTTGTTTGATCTTCCTTTGTGTTTTTAAGTTTACAGGTTATGGACGATCAATGTTATCAATGGCCTTATGAGAGGACGACAAAACCAAGCTCGGAAGAAGGACTCGAGAAATTGCGAGCTCAAATTGAAAATGTCTTGAGGTTTTCTGATAATCTTGAGTGTCAGTCCACTCAGACTGCCTACTGTCAGGAACGAGCTGACATTGAACCGATTTCCTATCATCCAAACTGTCAGGGTTATCCAAACTCTTGGGACTATAGTCAAGAGCAATATCATGATCCGAATTACTCCTATCCAAATCAATTTGAATTTCCATCTCCTCCGCAGTATAAGGTGACATTCCAACCCAATGAGATCTTTTCGGCAGACTTAACAGAAGAGAAAAGGCTTGAAGAGCTCCTCACCAACTTTATAGAAAGAAATGAGGTTCGAAAGGCAAGCCAAGACGCCGCATTGCAAAGCCTCAAAAATCAATTGGGACAACTCGTCAATGCCATCATAAATCTATCGCAGGGCAATCTACCGGTCATAACCGATCTCAACGATGAAGCAGTAGAGCATTGCACGGTGGATAAGCAAGGAGAAGGCGGTGAGTCTCACAAAGTTGTTGAGGGAGATGTCATGGTGCAAATTGTCCAACAGGTGGAGCCTGAAGTTGGGGAAAAGAGGATAAAGAGTGGTTGTATTGTCAAGACTAATCAACAACCGGAAGCCACGCTCACGATTGTGGAAACCCTAGAGGGCCCGCTAGTGCACAAAGAACGCCTTCAACTTGATGAAAAAGGCGAATTAGTGGATAATTCCAGTGGTGAAAGATTCTTCGTGCCGATGGGAGAAGAAAACAAGGATGATCAATCATCCATGTCCGCCACAAATTTAAAGGAGTTGACAAATAGGCGGCATGAAATGGTCAATTTTTCTTATGAGCCGGATTGAGCGGCATCGATATAGTCAAGCCGAATACTTTAAAACAAGCGCTTGGTGGGGAGGCAACCCCATCTCAGTATCAATTTTCTCTGTTTTCTTTACTTATATCTAGTTTATATTGTGTCTTTTCTTTTTACCATGTAAACATCGTTGCCAATGCATATATTTTTGTGATTATAGGATGCAGGCAGCATGTTATTTAGTATGTTGCTAGTGTATATCTTAGTTAGAAATTAGTATCAAGTATGTTGTTTACTTAGCATGATATCTGTATAATATATGTGCTAATACTGGTTTTTGTGCAGGGAAAAAACTCAGATACAAGGCTGGCGCCGCAGCGCCAGAATATTTACTAAACTTCGCGCCGCAGCGCCATGCTATTAATTTAAATTTCCTATCTCGCACCGCAGCGCCCAGGAACAAAAGGGGACTCGCGCCGCAGCGCCAAAATCAGACAAAGCTACTGCCAAGTCGCGCCGCGGCGCCAATCAACAAAGGAATTCCCGCGCCGCAGCGCCGGTATTGAGTTTTGGTTTTTAAAAAGCAACTGAAGCCAGCAGTTGTGCCCATTACCTCCCATTTCTCTCGACCCATCTCGGCAGTACAAGCAACCCAACCGTCCCTTTTCTCCACAGAACCCCCACCCTCTACATAACACAGCCGACTCACGACAACATTCACAAAATAAGACCAACCTCAAGTCAAGCGAGAATCCAAAAGAAGATCAGCAGCAAACTAGGGTTTTTCCCCCTTCAAGGTATTTTATTTGGATTTCAACCAGTCACTAAGATATTTTGATAGAATTGTTGGGTTGGTGCTTTGTTGGTGTTTTTCTTGTTGTGTGATTTGGGTGATTTCCACTGACGAAAATCCGGAAAGAGCACTGTCAAGCAACGGCTGTCCAAAGTGGATTTTCAGAACGCACACAAGGTGTTTGATAATTTGCCTAAGAGAGAAATTTAACTATTTTGTCTTACAATTAGTGCGTTTCATTGGGGATTTGCTACCTATTTCTTTAAGGGTTGCTTCTACAGAGAGTGGCATTGCTTAGGTACTGTTTTTTTGTTCACGCCAACTAAATTTTTTTTTGACATGGCATCAAAGAGGCAGCGACTGAGCGTCGGTGGTTCCTCGTCCGCAGCACCAACGGCATGGGACAACACCAAATTTGTTAACGAAGAGGCATGGAAATGATACAAAAGCTTCTTTGCCGCACGAAATTTGATTCCTGAACGGGGTTTGAGGCCTGACAAAATAAAGGATGGCGAGTTGTTAGCAATGATTGCGGGTCGCCAGTGGGTGCACTTCACAAAACCACCCGAATCGGCCATTGTTTCTGTGGTCAGAGAGTTCTATGCAAATGCCAGTCCTGAAGGTCCTGATATTGTTCAAGTTAGGGGGAGGTCAGTGGCGTTTGGAAGCCAAGCCATCAATGCACTGTTCGCGACGCCTGGTTTCGAGGGTAAGGACTATATGGAGTCGGGACTCCGCAGCTATAACTTCGAGGAGATTGTTAGGAGGCTCTGCAAGCCCGGGACTACATGGAAGACAAATGACTTCACGGGGGAGAGGACCAGTTTCCCACATGCTGCACTCAGTCTCTATGGGAAGGCATGGTTCAGCTTTATTTGTGCCAACATGATCCCGACTCGTCACCTGAGCAACGTGACTAAGGATAGAGCGATCCTATTATTTGCCATTGTCACGGGTCTGAACGTGGACATCGGAGTTCTCATCCATGAGTCCATCATAAAGGCAATCCAGAGCAATATCTCTACGGGACTTCCACATCCATCCTTGCTCACCCGGATGTGCAAGAGGGCAGGTATCCATTGGGGGCCAGAAGAGATAGCTTTGCCGCCCATGTCAGTCATTGACCATCAGACCATCTCACGCTTCGATGTGTGGGACGGGGCTATTTCTCATGTTAGAGGCGAAGGATTCGGGCCACCTACTGAGCCACCTCCTACAGCAGATCCTTCGCAGCCACCAGATGCAGGCCCAACTTCACAGGGACTACTGGCAGAAGTCATGGCATCCCTCACTCTACTACATCAGAACCAGGATGCTAATGCTCAGAGGCAGCAGAGGCACATAGCAGCGGTGGCCTTGAGGCAAGACATAACGATGCAGTATCAGGCTGAGCTGGTCAACACGATGCAGAGCATATACACCGTGTATAGTGGCGAGGATTCTGAGTTCACGCCATTCCAGTTCCCAGAGCCTCCTGTCTTCCCACCATACCCTCCACCATCACCGCCCGTCAAAGCTGACGAGGACGCTGCTGCTGTCGAGTGACCAGACTTCAGGGAAGCCCTCTTGTTTAGAGTGATATATGTTTAGCAATGAGGGCATTTCTCACCTTAAGTTTGGGGGTGTTATGGTTTATTATCTGTTTTATTTCTGTCTATTGCCATGATAGGTTGCTATTTTAGTACTTTGCTTAGGTTTTTATCAGGATTGTAGTGTAGTCGTTTTGAACTGCAGTATTATATTTTGGGTTTATTATGATGGATGCCATGAACAGTTTTTGGTTATTTATTAACGCTTTGATTATTAGCATGTTTGTGGTTTATAGCCATCTTTTTGGAGATTTTACAGATTTATATGCTTGTGCCATGTTAATGGATTTATTACCCTATTTTGAGCTGCTATTATGCAAGGGTGGTATATTTTTCACTAATTTTTTTGATTGTGGCTAATGACAAGCGTCAAGTAATTATGCTTATCTCTTAGAGTCATGTCAAGCATGTATGAGCTAAGGGTTGTTCAATCGATAAGTTGAGACTGTTATTGATCCGTCCTTCTTAGCAAGCACCGACCAACTATGTTTACTAGTTATTTTTCGAATGTAGTTCGCCATTTATGCTTTGAGAGTTGTTCACTTTTATAAACTTTCATTTTTACAAGGTAATAAAAGACTTCGACGCATATACAATTTTAGATCTTGGATTCTGGCATGTTGTATAATAAAAAAAAATTGAAAAGGAGATTGAATATCGAAAGTCTTGCGGTGGGTCGAGATGGAGCGTAAAACGCACTCATCCATAAATGCAGGACCGATGTTGAGATGGAGCATAAAATGTACTCGCCAAATAATCTTCAGATTTCGTAAAGTCTAATTTGGCTTATGTTGATTACGTGGTCTTTGCTGCTCGAGTTATTAGATTCATAGGGGTGTTCCACACCTAGTGCCCTAAAGTCATCTGACTTGGGAGTCACTGATCAAAAGCTCGTTAATGGGTAGCTCTGATTAGCCTATGGTAATTAAGTACTGTCCGAGTCAGATTTTACTTTCTTTATGCTAGAGTCTTTTGATCCTTTTTTGGACTTGCGTCTTATTCTTAATGCTTGTTGAATGTTTAAGTTACGGAGTGTGCATATTGGTATTAACAATCGACTGTGCGAACTTATTTGAGCAATGATTAGTTAAGATGGTTGGTCCCCACACACACATATAATGGATCGAATACAGTCTTATGCTTGAAACTGAATGAACTCTTACTAATATCTGTGTTTGTCTTGTTCTTTGGGAGTAGCTATGATCGAGCTTAGAAGCCATGACACTAGTATACAGTGATTTTTTTTATTTCGCGTGTGTTTTCTATTGTGAGTTTGTGTTAGAGAGTTTGCTCGAGGACGAGCAAAGACTTAGGTTTGGGGGTATTTGATGAGTGGGATTTATACTCGCAAATCGGTTACTTTGTGGCTTAAATAGTTGCCTGATTTTCGTAGTTTGTATATAGTTTTATATGTTTATAGTATTATTATGCTTAACCGATGTATTGCAGGCTTTACAGGACTTTTATAGCTTTCAGGGGACAAAACGGAGAATTTACATATACTGGCGCCGCAGCGCCAATGCCTAGTCTCATTCTCGCGTCGCGGCGCCGCCCCTGGTCCTTGCTGATGTCATTTTGGAGCTGCAGCGCCACAGTCCCTTTATGGACTCACGCTGCAGCGCGACCTCCGGTCTTTTGATTTTAACTTGGCGCCGCAGCGCCACTTATAAGTCTATTGCCCGCGCCGCAGCGCGACCTCCGGTGCCAAGGCAGGAAGGGCTTGCTTTTGACCTAGAAAAAGAAGAAAACAGATAGATATATATGAGGTGAGCCTCTGCAAACAAGAGAGAGGTATTGGAGAAGAAGAAAAAGAGAGCAGAGAAAGAAGACTGGGATAGAATCAATTAGCTTAGCTTAGGATAGACTAGATCTCTTTTGTACTTTCTCTCTCTAGTTATTAGGTTATGTTTGTAAATATAGATTAGGTAGATGAGGATAAAGTCTTGGATTTCCTTGGAGCAACAAGAGCAGTGAGCTACATGGATTGGAGAGCTTGAAAAGAGCGGAATGTTTGGAGACTGAAGAGCTTTGACAGAGTTTATTCTTATCCATTTATTTCCTCTAATTTTGTAATCCATAAATGGTGTCTTTATTGCTACTTACATTTTTTTCAATAGCTATGAACTAAGTATTGGCTCTAAGGTTATAACGAAACCCTTTGTTAGTTAAATTGACTGTCTTATCTCTTTGGTTGGCACCATATGGTTTGGTTTAATATATTCATGCTTAATGATTCTCACTAAGACATTAGTGATGATTTTGGTAATCTATATGATACCGAAAGAAGGATTATAGATTTACACCTAAATATATTGGCATGTGATTATGAGTTTTGACTGCATAAGTGTGCGTAGAATAGACATATATCTGTGTGCCACGTGTGACCTAATTGAGAACTTATGCTTAAATCCTTGTTAGGTTAATTCGCATAGACATGTGTAGGATTATCACTTAGTTTGGATGTTCTTTTCTGTTCTATTCCCTATCTGGTGGATCTGGAGAGGATATGTTTGTGCATACCTCGACAGAGGTGTATGAGCACCTGTGTGTTCTCGGTCGACAAACTGTCGTGACCATTAAGACCAAAGAGAGAAGGGTAGGAAGTTTGATGAAGCATAGCACGCCAGGTGTTCGACGGAATGCCTGTGTGGGGTGAAGTTGTAACCTTAGCTTGTAATTCCTTCGATTACCATTCGTTATCCGTTTACTTGCTTTAATAATTAGTTATAACTAGTTTAACCACACTCCTATTAGTTTACTGTTCGAATAAGACTTAAGCGATACAAAGTTGGTATTTGGTAAATATTAGTGATAGTTCCTCGTGGGTACGACACTTTCCTTATCACTGTATTACTTGTTAGACAGCGTATACTTGCGCGTGTTTAGTGATCGGATTTTCGACCAACACATGCCTGGTGAATAACCCTTCGTATTCATTCTTTAATAAAGTTGTGGAAATGATCTGTCTACGGGGATTACCGCATAACGGGGAAAAATCCATTTGCCGTTTCGTATATTATTTCATTTCATATTCCTAAATCTAAACTTATTATGGTAAGTATTGCTTCTATAATTCCTGAAATGATTCAAAATTGCTTAAGGTTTTCGCTTCATCTAATATCATTTCACTAGAATATTGGTCTTAACTTTCTTATTAAATTTAATCTTTTCATGTCGGGGTACTATTCATACTGTACTACTCATACGGTACTATTCATGAGTACTATTCACAACAAAAATAAATTTTCTTTTCTTGTCCGAGTTATCTTTTATGAATCTTATTTTTGAAATCGGATCCATGTTTTGATCTTCATGTTGACAATTTGGACATTCTTGAACTCTAGATAAATTGAATTATAAATCTCTAATATTTATCCTTGATCTTACTGGATTAATTCTTTATATCATTGTCATAATCTTCAGACTTAAATTGTGGTGAAAGTTATCTTTGGCCCATAGTGCAAAGATGAACTGTTGATTAATATCTTTGGCCTTTAGTGCAAAGATGAACTGTTGATTGATATCTTTGGCCAGTAGTGCAAAGATGGACAGGTGTATGGCATGATCATGACCACTGATGATACAAATTAATATTTTTGGTCCGTAGTGCAAAGATAAATTATTGATTTGAAGTATTTATTGATTAGTGTTACTGGGATAAAATATTGATGATGGACTTTTAAATCATAGAAGATAATAGACATCATGCTCTACTTGACTCTTCTAATGAATTGTTATTTTCGCTGCAGTCGTTGATTCTAAAATTTGTTGTCTATCATATTCTGTCAGATTTTTCACTGTTGAGGACTAAGAATAATTTATTATTCATTATCTTAGTCATAATATTCTTTACTGGGCTAGTTGAGCTCACTCTTTTCCTTTTGGTTCCATTGTTCTTCTTAGGAAATGAAAGTGTAGCTGGGACTAGTCTAGGAGTGGAGTAATGATCCGAGATAATAGTCCTCACTATTCTATAAAATAGTGTGTTAATAATTGTATTGAGGACTAAACTTGAGTGTGGATATTTTTGTGTCATATACGACACAATATTTGTATTGAAACTCACAGTTTATGTGTGGTCGTATTTTGCACGGCAGAGTAATAGTTGGAATAGGAAGATTTATATTTGAATTCTGTACCATGCATTTTGGCGACTCAAAATAGGTTGTGTGGACCTATTTTGGGGGCATCACAATGCATGCTAGAAATTAAAAAGGAATCAGGAAATTAAAAGTTCAATTTGGTCTGTCCAGGGAGCTGCGCAGCTGCGCTACTCCCAAGCCAAACTGCAGTGCAGCTACGCCTCAGGGCAATGTTGCCTGACTATTTTAACTATGATCTAAACCTTAAAGCATGTGTGTATGAATGTCTTAAATTATAATATTCGACTTAAGTGATGTTTTGAGTACAAGCATATAATGGTTATATAGAACCCAGATTTAACAAATTTTGTTAAGGTTTACAAAACGCAAGAACAATGGGAATTATGCATCTATGAGTTTTAAATGTGTATCAAACACATACCTAGACAAGTGTGTGATAAATGTCTATGAATGTTAATGTCAAGTATGTGTGACTAAGGTATACCTATACATACGCAGCTATCCTAAAAGTATGATAAGAAAGTGAAATGAAGGTTTTACAAACCAAGTTAGGAAACGGTGTAACATTTATTATTACATTGAGAATGTATGGATGTATATGACTGATGGGTATGAATCCATGATTATACAATTGTGTAGGAGTACACGAAGTGCAGATAACTTTAAGCAGTTAAGTTATAGTTGATAATCTACGAGTCAAGCAAGTCTTTCAGTTCCTATTTGCTATACGAATTTGATATCTGTTAGTTGAATTATATTATGCTATGAGGATGTTGATTTATACCTATGAAATGCATATGAGGTAGGTAAGAAATTTAAAAGTCAATCTATGATTATATGTTTAAGAAGTTAATCTCTATATCTGTTATGTGAGAAGCAATATGCGAGTTAAATTTAAATGATTATGATTATATAAACTGCGCATGATATTATGTGCTATGTGATGCATGAAAACTGTTAGAATTGCTGAGCTGTCAAGTTCACTCTTGCAAATAACCATTTTTGTAGGTTAAGAACTCACGGTAAAGTTACGTGCTACTTGATTGATAAAGTTCAATAGTATCGTAAGAAGATTGATTTGTTTATTTGAAGTTATGATTTTGAACCATGTTTAGGTTTTAGATGATGTACTTGATAGTTGTTTATGATGTTTAACTCATGTAGAGTTGTAAAGCCTTAATTACTCGGCATATAAGGATATCGAATTTGGATGTAAAGTTTCATAATGTAACTCTGACGAATAGAATCATAGAATAATTTGATTCAAAGTTATGTAATTAATAAAAGTTATGATTCAGGGGAAATAAATAGAGAATATAGAAAACTTTTAATTATTCCGCATTCTTATTAAGTATAACATCGAATATGATGTAAAGACAGAAATGGTTATTGACCAAGATTGAGAATTAACTTATTAAGGCTTTGGGATCGATATATAGATCCTGGAAATGAAAAGAAATTAATATATTAATTGGTATCCAAGCTAAGTTGTATTCATTAATTTATGAATGAAAGTTATAAATAATTTGACGAAGACAGTACCGTAGCGCATCAGGTCTGAGGTAATGGATATTCGGATTTGGGGGCGTTACAAAACTTTATCTGCTTACTTTAGAAGCAAACACTAAAACAAATTTTTGTAAAAAGGAAAAAGGTAGAGTTAGTTTATTTTATGTATTTGTGAGAAAGACAAAAATTCTTTGACCAAGACCAGAGTCTTAGAGAGGCCAGCTGGGAGTTGGGTCCCTAGTGTACTTGTGAGGTAAGGAAGAGATTGTTGTTTCAAGACCAAATCATAGAATCATTCTAAGCTTAAAAGGAAGATTCAACTAAGCTTGAGGAAAGAGCTGGGAGTTCGCTGTCCGAGATAGTTAGTTGTGGATAGTTGTAAGTTTGTCTATAAAACTTTGTAAAGACTTCTCCGCCTGTTTAAGGAGTATTATTACAGGGAGTAATAGGATCTCAAGTCCTGGAGAGAAGCCTGAGACTGGGCGTAGCAACATACCCTAGCTGTATGTTGTGAACCAGATAAATATTTGTGCATTGTGTGATTGAATTTTTACTAACTTGCTTATTATTTTATAACACTGCAAGTTAATCTACTAAAAATTCAAAAAGGTCAAAGATAATTTTTTAAACGGTGATAATCTATTCAACCCCCCCCCCCCCTTCTAGATTATTAGCGGATTTTCATGTACCATACGATTATGAGTCACAAGCTTATTATAAGTATGAGTTTTAAGAACTCGCACCTATTCTTAATATTCTCTAACTATCAAATATAAATATGAGAAAAGAATCACCTTCTCGTCAAATGTATATCGATAGTGCGACACCAACATTTCAAATTTCAATGATTATCAATGTGATAAACTAAGTAGTCGTTAGACCAAGCACAAAACCCATACCATACAAAGGTTTGTACAACTCAGCTATCACATGAGTCCTCAATCGAAATCTCACATGATCCTAGCTTCCTCTTTACTCAATATGAATTTTCTTTAATCCGTATCTTTAGCATTTACCACTCTCTCTTTCCTGAGTTTACATAATACAATTTTATAGTACATTCTTTTTATAACGCCAGGCTATATCTTCTTAATTGGCCAACAGATCATCTGTCATTCATAATTCAATTTGATCACGTTGTGATCTTATCTTATAATCATGTTATATTACGATTATTTCCTATCTTATGATCGTTTTGTTTTACGATCTTCTTATCTCTTCTTTTTAATCATATCATATTATGATTTTATTTAAGCTTTTCATCTTTATTACTGGAATCGGGTAACTCCAGATTCTTATTTTCTATAACTCTTCGAGATTCTTCTTTGAATCTTATTTATCTTCTTATTTACTTAATAATGAATTTCCTAATTCATCTCTTAGCACTTAAACTCGATTTGAGTTTATTCTTTATCCTTATATCTACGCTTACAGCCTAAGGTACCCCTACCTAAGGTTTATAACTTACAGCTTTGATACCAACCTGTAGCGCCCCCAAATCTGGCTCCCTTGAACCTTGGACCTGGTGTGTCACGATAAATTAGATTCATATATATTCAATAAACTAACGCGGAATATATAAACATAAATTATTCGTACAATACATTCAACAACATTTCCCAATCTCTACAACCTTTAACTAAATACATAACTTAATAATCCAAAAGGTTTACATAATCATTTTACGTATGTTATCATAATAGATAAATGTTCATATAAAATTAATCTCCATCTTTGCCTTTGCCTTTGTCCTTCTTTAAGCATTCGTGCTAAACTGAAATATTATCATGATATAGGAAGGGTGAGCAACTATTTTGCTCAGCAAGTTTAAATACAATAAAGTTATATCATGATTGAAGAAAAGAATATAGCTTTCTGAATTTTCAATAATATATATCAATTGTGAAATATTGAGAATTAAATTTTAATAATTGAATAACTGAATCAATAACGCTGAGTGGCCAACAATGACGATGAACAAATACTTTGGTAATGAAGGTGATCAGCCTTTCATTCCCGATAAATATATGAGATTTACATTAAGTGCGAATAATCAATAAATATCATGGATGTGGAATAATTGACAATAATTAAACCACTAGCATACTTGAAACATAATAACTCGAGTTTGATTTAGGAAACTTGTCTTGCTCGCCGATTACTGCAACGTAATATAATTTTAATCTCTTATTGAAAAGACCTATCATTGTTAAGATTAATTTTCCAATTAGCATAACATATTATTATACCTCATAATACTACTACTTTATAAGTAAATTATCTAACATTTATCCAAATAATCAAATATTAGATAACACCTTAAAATATCAGTATTATTATCATCCTTTGATAATATTTTAATTACTTTATCATATACATTATGATTTAACACTTAATCTTTCATTTTATAAGTTCTTCTTTATAATCCAGTAAGCCGAATACTAATATAGCAAACCGAATGCTAATACAGCAAACCGGATACTAATGCAGTAAATGTGACACCCCCAAATCCGGGTACTTCATTTCCACGTGATTTGGTATTCACTATCTAAATAAAATATAACTACTGCCCATAAATAAGGAATGTAAAATAAATTACAACCTTTATTAATAAATAAAATCTTCCTTATAAAAAGGATTACAATCTTGTCAAAACATTCCCAGGGTTATCTAACCTTAACATCAACAAATACAAAAAATAAAACATCACATAATAAAATTTATGTCTTATTACAAATCATATCATAAATATTTAAATAAGTCTTCACTTGTTCATCTTGCTCTTGCCTTTACTAGTTGATGGTTCGTTAACTCTTTCGACTTTAGCTGCAATGGTTATATAATGCAAGAGTGAGCAAACAAAAGCTCACTTGAAATAGCAAACAATAGTGATGACATAGTATTGAATAGCTTCAACTGAATAGGTAATATTTCATTCATCGATAACCAAGAATAAGTTTTAGAATTCATCTGAGGGTCATAAGACCTTGAACTATGTCCCAGGTGATAAGTATTTCTACTTAGACCTTTAACAGTCGTTAGACTATATGGACTCTTAACTCGTACTTAGGGGGATCAGCCCTTCGTACCATGTATTGTGCAACAAACATCTTAACGCTTTCGCATGGTAATCCCCTATTACTAGGGTTGTTCATCTCAGTTTTCATTAACAAGTCTACACCAAAGAAAGTTTGGTTTGGACAAGCTAGAAGGGTAATTTGGAGTTCAACTATCATCAACTAAGGAGTAGTTGAATCAACTTACAATAAATAAGAATTCAATAATAAAAGAATTATGGAATAACTTATTCTTTAGAATTTAACTTAAAGCATTTGAAAAATTCAATAAAACCATGCTTGAACAAATTTAGTCAAGGTTACATTAATTCGATAAGGAACTTCAATAATATACTTGCTCAATATGGAATTTAGAGAATAAAATAACTTTTCATAAACATAACAAGAAAGGATAGAACAACTTGCTCAATAAAAGTAAAGTTTGAGTTTAGAACACTTGCTCAACAATAGTAAATTAGGGATAGAATACTTGCCTCGAGCGTAAGCTAGCAATTACTATCACGTTCCACAGTTATCCTACGTATACGTAATTAATAATAACATACATTAGTTACCATATAACTAACTCACGTCATTGGTTAACCCATCAAAGTTAACTCATCATTATTAGGTTTAATTATCAATTATCACATAATGATCAAACCACACATCTTAATAATCAATCAAACTATATACAGATTATGATATTAAATCATACATTCACTTTTATTAAATTATAGTTCATAATTCACATTATACATTTCATATTTACAAATTAATCATGTGAAATACATTAATGAATCATTCTAATATCTCAATGTATGCTTAACATGTCATCAAGTTCATCACATTAGGTTAGCTTTTCATGTAATGCACAAAACTATGCAAAACTCAAAGCAACATTTTTGGACAGCATGTACACCCGCTGGGGCGGGTGTTTTTCCTTCATGGGACCAACTGGGGCTGGTGTCCCAGCTGGTGGAAATTTTGGTTCTCGAACTTGTGCAGGAAAAAGCTAATTTGGCATATCTCCTTGCACCAAACTCAGAATTTAACTAACATAATGCATATAAAACTTTATAAAAACAAAATGTTAAGCTTCTAACATGTTTTAACATGTATGATCATCATAACACATAATCAAAAACTCTAAATTTTATGATTTTGAAGAAAACACCATTGTTAAGCATTCTTGAAGAAAATTAACAATGTGACTTTGTTTTTAAACCAACTCACATAATTCAAATCATGTTTTGTTCGTTTCTTAACATATTATTATAATCTATGATCAATTTACATAACATATTACAATCAAGCACAAAATTTGATATTTAAGAAACTATTTTTCAAATTAGTTCACTATAAATTGCTATGAACATGATTTCTTCATGCTCATCATATTTACATGAATTGAACCATATAAACAATTATATAAATCATATATAAGCATGTTATAACACAAATTATATATAGAATCCATATTTACAAGAATTTCACAAAAAACTATTTTACAGAGAACTAAAACCATACAAAACACTAAAGAACTTAACTTAAAATTAGATTATACCTTTGATTTTAGAGGAAGAAGATGAATATGGTGATGATGATGTTTTGGATTCTTGATTTTGATTTCTCAAAGCTTCTTCCTCTTTCTTTTTCTCTCTTTTCTGTCTAACTCTCTGTTTACTTTTCTATTCTAACTCTGTTTTCTAACTTAATGTAGAATAGAAAACTGACTTATACATATAATTACATATAATTATAAAATATAACCTGACAAAGCACAATACACTACATTAATAATATATCAGTTATAATTATTTGAAAATCAAAAGCTATAAGGATTGTTTGGCAGAAATCATTTATTTTTAAAAATGGATTTTTAGGAGCTAAGGCCTTGTTTGGTAAAACAGATTTAAAATAGATTTAAGGGCCTTGTTTGGCAAAACTAAATTAAAACTCTATTAATTTATTTTAATAACTCCTTTAACACATAGCTTTCAATGTCACACTTTATCTAATTAAATCTTACTATCCCAATTTAATTAAATACAAGCTAACATCAATTAACTAAATAAAATTACCACATCACAATTATAATTACTCATTAATCATAATCTCATGTAACAAATACCACATAATATTCATCTAATTTAATTATCTTAATTAAATTAGAACTACACCACAAAATTATTTCATATCAGTTTAATTAACATATTGCACTTAATTAAATTGCTCCATACATAATCACATCAATTATTTATTTAACTTAATAAATAAATCAATTAAAATATTTATTTAATTCAATAAATATTTAAAATTAATATACAAAATTCTCGTTTGTTACAATCTTCCTTCCTTAGAAGGATTCTGTCCCCAGAATCACAACTAAAAAAAACTCATTTGTTACATTCTTCCCCCCTTAAAAATATTTTGACCCCATAATCGATATACAAGAAATTAAACAAATAAATGGGGATAAGTTTTCATCATAACATCTTTGAGTTCCCACGTAGCTTCTTCAACACTGTGGTTCCTCCAAATTACCTTAACAGAATGTATCACTTTATTTCTAAGTACTTGTTATTTTTTGTCAACTATTTGAACAGGAACCTCTTCATATGTTAAGTCTTTATCAAACTGTAAAGGCTCATACTCTATCACATGCTTATAGTCGTGTTTGTACAGTCGCAACATATAAATATGAAAAACATTATGTATATGATCTAACTCCGGAGGTAATGCAACCTCGTAAGCTACTTCTCCAACCCTTCGCAGTATCTCAAAATGTTCAATGAATCGGGGACTCAGCTTCCCTTTCTTGCCAAATCGAATCTTCCCCTTCCAGGGAGATACCTTCAAGGAAAATGAAGCTTCCCACTTCAAATTCTCGATTCTATCGATGATAATTAGCATATTTCTTCTGTCTGTCTTGAGCAGCAACCAATATTATTTTGATTATCTTGACGATTTCAGCAGTTTGTTGCACCAATTTCGGTCCCAACAGCTGTCGTTCACCAACCTCATCCCAACACAATGGAGTCCTGCATTTTCTGCCGTACAATGCTTCGTAAAGCGGTATGCCAATACTTGCATGGTAACTGTTGTTGTAAGCGAACTTCACCAACGGTAGATGATCATCCCAGCTTCCTTTGAAGTCCATAACACAAGCTCTTAGCATATCCTCTAGAGTCTGAATCGTTCTCTCGCTCTGGCCATCAGTTTGGGGATGGTACGCCGTACTCATTCGCAATTGCGTTCCCAAACATTCTTGTAATCGCTTTCAGAAATTTGACGTGAAACGCGGATCTCTGTCTGATATAATTGATATCGGAACACCGTGTCTAGAAATAATTTCCTTTACGTATAGCTTTGCCAACTGATCCAAGTTAAACCCAATCTTGATCGATAAGAAATACGCTGACTTCGTCAGTCGATCCACGATAACCCATACTGCATCATAGCCCTTCTGAGTCGTTGGTAGACCAATCACGAAATCCATCATGATATGTTCCCACTTCCATTTCGAAATCTCCAGCGGTTGTAGCAATCCACTTGGTCTCTGGTGTTCTGCTTTGACTTTCTGACATGTCAAACATTTTGCAACACATTCGGCAACGTCTCTCTTCATATTCGGCCACCAAAAATATTATCTGAGATCCTAGTACATCTTCATACTCCCAGGGTGAATTGAATATCTCGAACTGTGAGCTTCGCTCAAAATTTCCTCCTTAAATTCTGGTACTGGCGGTACCCAGATTCTCCCTGCAAATCGTAGCAGTCCATCGTTATCAATCTTAAAACTTTATCTCTTCACCATCGGTTACTCTCTTCTGGATCTTCTCACATTCCTCATCATGTAGTTGTGCCTCTTTCACTTTGTCCACCAAAGTAGAACCAGTAGTTACCTGAAATAATTTCTCATCTGCTTTCTTTGGATACTTAACTTCCAGCTCCAACTTAGCCATATCTCTTACCAACTGTTCCTGAGCAGTTAGCAACATTAACTTCTCATGACCTTTTCTTCTAAAAGCGTCGGCAACAACGTTAACTTTACCCGGATGGTAAAGAATCTCGCAATCGTAGTCCTTCATAAGCTCCAACCATCTCCTTTGGCGCATATTCAAGTCTTTCTGTGTAAAGATGTACTTCAGACTCTTGTGATCTGTGTATATCTCACATTTTTCTCCATAAAGGTAATGTCTACATATCTTCAGAGCAAACACTACTGCCGCCAATTCCAAGTCATAGGTTCTAATACCCGAGAATTTCCAAATATTATTAAATGAATTTATAAATGGAAATAAATATTTATTTGAATATAAATGATTATGTGTTGTGAAATGAGTTAACTCAATTATATCAAATTGAATTTATAATAATTGAGAAGAAAATGTGGAGTATATGATAAGCTCAATGAATGCCTTGTGTGGCACAAGTGATGAGAATTACGATGATTTAATTAAAGAAAGAATTAATGAGTGGATAATTAATTAATAATATATTATTAATTAATGGTTATTATGAGTAATAGCATATTAATGAATAAATAGTTAATTAATATATGGGATTAATATTTGTTCTATTAATTGTTTAGTGTAAAGTTATGTAATCACATGTGGTATAATAACTACAACTATATTATATAATGTATAATGTGATATTTTGACATAACTATGTAATATAGAAACTATATAATAAAAGGAAGTGAGTCACATGGTTCGACTTATGAAAATGCATGTTGTATGTACATTGTACAGCATGGAACCAAACTATATTATATAAAGTGTAGTGTGACACTTTAGTAAGACTATGCAATATGGAAACTATATTGTAAAATAATAAAATTATATGAGTTACTTATGTAACCATGTAATAGATATAGTACATTAATGTATACTATATGGAATATTAAATTAGAGTATGTGGATAATTAACATGTATTCCAATAAGTAACATAATTGAAATAATAATAATAATGAGGTTTGTGATAATATAGTATGTCACTATTCAATTAACTCATAATTTGACATTATTAAAATGTACATGGATTATATATCAATGTGTATACATGTACCCCAATTTGCTACCATGTAATGTTGTTGTGACATTTTAGGTTCATGTATGCCCCAATTGAATTTAAACCTAAGTAATACATATATGCTTATTTAACTCAAGTATATACTATATGTATATGAAATGTTATTCTTGAAATGTCGAGATATAATTGTTGTCCCATATTGAGTGTCCATTTCTCCCTTATTTCTCATTCACGTGTATTGTCAAATAGCATAGCCCTTCTCCTTGTATTCCTCAATCTAGCCATTGTAGCCAATGATGAAGAGGGGAGTGGGTGATGGGAGTTGTTGGGCACTATTTCACCAAACTCTCAATAACCATTGGCTTCTTCTTCTTCTTCCTCTTGGTTTGTTTTCATGGGCAATTGCTTGGCATGGATATTCAAAATTCTATAAATTAAGCATGCCTCTTCTCATTGATGTTGCTAGAATTTTGCTAAGTCGTTATAGAGAGAGTGGAAGGAGAGTGAAATCTAAAGTTGAGAGCAAGCCTTGTTCAATTCAAGTCCAAGAGGTATAAACCTTACATTGTGTTCTTAACTTTTAGCTTAATGATTAGCATGAATTACTGGAAATTGATATGTGAAATGATGATAACATGTTAGGATAGTATATATATGCATGTTATATATTTAATGTGGCTGTTGGTAAGCATGTTTCAAGAAGTAATGTAAGATTTGGCCTGAAGCTCTGCCATAGCAGAACACTTCTTGGTTTGGAACCGGAGTGGCGCGGCCGCGCCACTCTCTAGTACAAATGACGCGCGGCCACGCAGGCAGTCAGTCTTGGATTCTGACCTTGTTGGTCTTGTGTTATTCTGAGCAGGTTATGTTAGTTTGATTATGCATGAAAATAACCCTAAAATATGTGTTGAGGTTGTCTTGGTTATGGTAAATCATTTTAACTTGGTTAGTAGGAATATTCGATAAAAACTTAACAAGTTGAAAAACTAGAAACTTTGAACTTGGAGTAATGTATATTTTGATTTCGTGAACATGTGTAAATAATTTAGATATGTACATGCATGAGTATAGCATAAGGCATGATAAAGGACATGTGAATTTATTACATGCTTGGATAGCTTTGAGGACCCTCTAAAGAATTACTTAGAGTTTCCAATATGGACTTGAGATACCATAAACGCTTTTGAGTTAAGAACTTCTGAACTTGATTACGTATTCTTGATTAGTATATATACAAGCATGATGTATAACAAGTAAAGTGACTTTGCATGCCTAGATAATGTTGGTAACATGGTAATGGAAACTTAGAGTTTCGCGTACAAACATAAACCATGTACACTTGAATCATGAACTTGTAAGCATGCCTATGTGATCTATTTATGCATACAAAAGAATGACATATGATATGTGAAGCTACATTGTATGTGGAATGGTTTAAACATAATATTTCAAAAGAAACCTCAATAGTTTGGAAGCAAGTTTTGTTGATAGATACATTACAAGTATTCTGAAAATTATGACCATGGTGATAAGATATCATATGCCTCTAAACTTGATTGCCATGTATGCCTAGCTAGTCCTATGTACGACGAACTAGTTGAGCATGATTTAAGAATAAGTTTCAAAGAAGTGAAACAAAGAACATAAAATGCATGACTAGAATAGCGTAAACATGTGTGTATGACACTTAGTAACCTCATGACATTGGTGTAACGATTAAACGTGAGGAAATTTGTTACTTGACTATTTAACGCTTCGATTGAACAAGAATAAATAGCAAACTATATTGAGCATGATATGGGGTCAAGCTAGTATCCCGATATGTGTTTGGCTTAGTCCTTCATTTTTGAGCGTGGCATTTTGAGTTGGGTTCTGCAGGAGCATCCCTGTCTTGGTCTGCATCAGGAGCCGTGCGACCGCGCCACTCCTTAGTGCAAACCAAGCGCGGCCGCGCCGATGTGCATGAATTCCAGAAGTTGTTTTGCTATGACCTAAACTTGAAGCATACTTGTGTAGTTACTTTACATACTGTAATACATGTCCATAATATTATTTTAATGTCTATGAGCATGCTAAGTTATGAAACCATGTTAAATTGACAAGGTGTTTATAAATGATAAAATCTAACGATGGTTTTCGAACTACGTAGTAGCATACGTATTAAGTTGAATGACTAGTCATATATGTATACTTGAATCACATATCAAGTTTGTTTATCTAATATGTTTAACTAATGAACATCCTAAACATATTATATACTATAAATAGGATTCGAAAGTGTTGATTAGCTTTACGTGAGTAAACTACGCTAAAGGCAAGTTCCCTAACTTACACTACTTTAAGGTGCAAGTTTCCTTAAACCGTTCTTGTATTATTAATTACAAGTATTATATCCTTGTGTTTACTTTATTCAAGGAACGTTGTAAGCAAGTTCCCTAACTTACACTACTTTAAAGTGCAAGTTTCCTTAAACCGTTCTTGTATTATTAATTGCAAGTATTATATCCTTGTGTTTACTTTATTCAAAGAACGTTGTAAGCAAGTTCCTAACCTTACCCTTTATTGAGCGTTCATAAATCTTATGCTATTATTGTCGTGCAAGTAAACCTTTGAGATTGTAAGTCATGTATTATAAACTATATACTTCATGAATAAGATAAAAGTCGATTCATATTCTTCGAGCTTTAAATCTTGAGATTTAACTTATAATTGTTGTGATCTATATCATTTGATTCGGCTAGACTTATATTGTTGAAAGGCGGCCCAAACTAATTGATTAGTGCGGGATCTTGTGTTTGACTGAGATGAACAACCTCCCTTGAAGGGAAAACTATATCTGTCGGGAGACTGACGTGCGCACTTTAGTACGATTGAACGATATCCATACCGTAGAGTACTTTAGGCTGATCACCTGTTGTACTTGTTTTTATTGGATTATCAGTATATTTCTGTTAATTCTAGTAGAAGTTCATAGTCCTTAGTGATTGCTCAGTATTCAGTTATCTTAAAATCTCAAATTGATTTAGTTTTGAATCATATTGATATTATTCTGTCCTTAGAGACTGTTATTGAGAACTGTTGATATTCTTGTTATCCTTGAACTATCATACCTTACTATACCCTTCTTGAGATTCGAGAACTATATTACTCATCCTTGTTGTTATATTACTTGCTGAGCAAACTTGTTGCTCATTCTTGCTTTCCCTTAAACATTTCAGTTAAGGCAGAGTAGTGCGGACCCTCGGGCACAGACAAGGGCAAGGGAAAGGCTACTGAGTAGCTTAATATTATATAGAACTTATAATTGTATTAAGACTTATTCTATTATGTATTAGTTATGGTTATGTATGCTTAAGTTATGTCTAAGCTATGTAATCAATGTTTAAGTTTCGAGACCTTGGGACGTGAATAAATTATATTAATTAAATATAATCTATTCGGTAGTAGTTGTGTATTATTCCGCTGTGCGATGCGACAGTTAGTCGTAATATTTATTGTGGTGTTACATTTTAGAAACTGATAAACCGAATTCGATTGACCAAGTGGCGGTCCGAATTTGGGGGTGTCACAGGTTAGTATCAAAGCTGTTGTTATAAACCTTAGGAGCGAATGTCCTTAGATTATAACTTAGGAGAACTTAGAAAGTTAGAAGGAGATAAAAGTCATATAGAGTTTTCCCAGAGAGACTTAGTGTGTTACGAAATGTAACTTCATTCTATACAATGAACTTATGTTTTATTTAACATTCTAATGGAGTTGCTGTTTGTTTGTCTTGTGTTTGTGATTGTAGGATGGCGGACACAGGAGTACCTAGTAGAGTGGAAGAGGAGGAGCCTAGAGACATACATGTAGTATACGAGGCACCCCTAGAGGTTGTGCTAGTGCAGGCTGTTGCACCATCCGAGTTCGACGACGAGGATGAGATTGAGATAGAGTCCGATCCAAAGGACGAGCTGATGGAGGACGAGCCGATGGAGGATGAGCTAGTGGAGGACTCTGATGAGGCTACTGTAGAGGAGCAGATGTTAGGCGAGTATGAAGAGCGGATTCTAGAGTTGGACTGCAGAGTCCAGGAGTTGGAGGCTGAGGCCCAAGAGAGAGAGTCAAAGTTCCAAAAACTGAGGGACGAAGACCATCAAAGGAAGCTAGCCATGCAGGAATTAGAGGTGGAGATTGCTTACCGCAAGGAGGCAGGGATCCAGATGGGAACCTTATTCCACAGGTCAGTATCCAAAAATGTGGATCTGGCAGGAAAGTTGGAAGAGGTAGAATAGAGGGAAATGAGTGAGAAGACTGAGAAAGAGGCAGTTCGTACTCAGCTAGAGTTAGAGGTGATGGATAGGATACACTTCGAGGAGAAGTGGGAGGCGGCCAATGAGAGAGCTGACGACTTAGAGGATGAGGTCAGATGCAAGAAGAGGAAGATGAACAAGATGGGGTATGTGTTTTGTTCGGCTTTCGAGAGGGTGATTGATGGTGTGTACCACTACCCAGCTGAGCAGGGACAGACCCTACATACTATGAGTCGAGAGCTGGTAGCATATATAGCACAGATCGAGTACAAGAGCGCTGTAGAGCGGGGGATGATGGGATGAGACCCTTAGTCAGTCTAGTAGTAGTATTTACTTTATGTGATGTATATACTATATTGTAATCCCAACTTTTTGTGTAAAGTGTGGGATAGTGATGTAAACCCCTAGTAAGCTTTTGTTAGAGGGTTAGTATGGTAGTATGGTAGTATGTTAGTAGGTTCCCAGTCTTTTGTGATATTAGGGGATATGTGATAACATTTATAGAAATATGCTAGGATAATCATGTAATGAAACGATTTGGCATATGAATATAAATGAAGCTTATTTCAGAAATGTGTTATAAAATTTTATGCCTTTAGTATTAAAAGAAATACTTAAGTAATATAACTGAGTAATAATAAAATGAAAATTTGTGATGCAGATAATGCCGCCCAGACGTAGATTGACTGCACCTGAGGAGTCAGTGAACAATGAGATGGAACAAGTAGACTTGATCCAGAAGCTAGTAGATCTGTTAGGAGCGGCCCTTAGGGGAAGGAACAACGAACCCGTTCACCCCAATCCTCAAGGAGTACCAGTCATAAGCTTTAAAAACTTTAGGAGTGTAGGACCCCAAGAGTTCGAGGGTACTACCGACCCAATCATCGCGCAAACCTGGATAAAAGAGATCGAAAAGGCTTTCACTATAGCTGGCGTGGGTGAAAACCAGAAGACGATATTTGCTACGTATATGATGAGAGGCGAAGCGAACTACTGGTGGGAAGCAAATTAGCAGAGAGCTGGAGAAGGGACGATAACATGGGATAGATTCCAAACGCTATTTTTCGAGAAATACTTTCCGAAGAGACGTGAAGAACCGAATGGAGGTGAAATTTTTAGAACTTAAGCAAGGTGACATAACGGTGGCGCAGTACGCAGCTAAGTTTAACAAACTAGCGCGATTTGCGGAGCACCAGGTATGAGATGAGGAAAGGAAGGTGTGATGCCCCCAAATCTGGGTCCCTTTATTACCTCGAATCCGGTGCAGTCACGATACTACTATCGTCAAACTATTACATCTTTTGTTCATAACTTAAAGAATATAACTTCGCTTTATTACAATTTAGAATATAAATTCTTTCCATTTCCAGGATCTGTATAATGACCCCAAACTTTTATAAGTTTCAAATCCCGGTCATATACCGTCCCTGCCTATACATCATATCTGATGTTACTAAAATGCGGAATAACTTAAACTTTTTCAGTCCTCTTGAATAAAATCTTTTTATTGATTTCATAACTTTGAATCAATTACAATTCTCGAATCAACTATAAAATATGATTCATTCTATTTGAGTTATCGTATAACGTTTACAACTCGACTTGATATCCTCTATGTATTAACTAATACATCTTTACAGTACGACAAGTTTTAAACAATGTAAACAAATATCAAGTGCAACTCTTAGAACCTAAACAGGGTTCAAACGATAATCTAAATAGTATTCTTCGTTGCGATACTATCTATCTTTATCAATCAAGAAGCACAAAATCTTTATCGTAAGTCCTTAACCTGCAAAAGTGGTTATTTACAAGAGTGAGTTCGACAGCTCAGCAACTCTAACAGTTTTCATGCATCACATAACATATAATATTATACACAGTCCATGCCTTTATAATCAATTTATATTCACTAAGCATGTTACTTCTCACATAACAAGCATATCATCAAAGATCAACTTTCAATCTCATACATATCTCATATACAGTTCATATATAAGTTCACATCATCATAGCATAATATAATTCAACTAACAGTTATTGAATTCATATATCAAATAGGAACTGAAAGACTTGCCTGATGCGTAGTTTAACAACTACGACTTAACTGCTTAAAGATATCTGCACTTCGTGTAATCCTACACAATTATATAATCATGGATTCACACTTATCAGTTATATGTATCCACACATTCTCAATGTAATAATAAAGGTTATATTGTTGTCTAACTTGGTTCTTAGAACCTTCGTCTCACTTTCTTATCGTATTCTTAGAATAACTATGTAAGTATACGTATACTTTAACCATACGTACTTACTAATAATCTTCATATACACATGCCTGTCTACCACTAATCTATTTACATATAGCTAGTGTAGTCTATCTTTTGAGTTAATCATTCTCATTTATCATTACTAACACAAGACCATAGCAAAGCAAATATACTCTATTAACCATCGAAATCGGATTCAAGTATTAACATATGGTCCTATATAGCATTATACACATTAAAGGATACTCTCATGCTCGTTTAACTTTTTCACGTTCAATTTACATGATAGGTTCTAAGTCAACATTCCAACAATTTAAGGCCACTCAAGGTTATGAACATCACAAAGTTTATCATGCTAGTTCTTTAAACACATAAAGTATTCATATAACTCATATTGGGCATGTTCGTAACTATTATAGTTATTAGTTTGAAAACATGCTTCGTTTATGCTAAACTTGGTTTCATGACATGTAGTCATGGTGTATATACATGTATGATACATGAGAGAGTCCAAGTGTGCTATCACATATGTCCAAAATTTTTAGAATACGAAACTCGCAATAACATGTCAAGATTCTCAACCAAAGCTCACATTTTCAGTAGTGAAGTTCACTAACAAGACCTAACATGTTCATGCCATCTATATACATATGTTAACATGTCTGATATGCATTTTTAAGTCATCTAAACATGCTCGCAAATTAGAATGCGTATATTGTATTTACATGTCAAGATCCACCTTCAAAACTTACATTCTCGTTAGAAATGTTCACTAACGAGGTCCGACATGCTCATGTTATACTATGAAACTCATAACCGTAAGTTAATATGCCTTTCATACATTTTTAAATCATACTAATGTATCTCAAAAGTCAGAATATAAACATGGCCTATATACGCCAAAATTCATTTATAAAATCTTAAGTTTATTTATAAATTATAAGTCATTTCCATCAATAATGTGTACCATCATAATTCTACATGCTCATGCTATGTAAATATACCCATATATGCATAGTAAACTTGTCCTTATGCTTGCCTACTGATATAACATATGCTAGCATATAACAGTTCTGCAGCATAAAATACAAACTACAGCAGGCTGCCGGCACAGCTGCGCTACACCTAGGTATAAACCCGGCGCAGCTGCGCCGTGTGCAGTTCATGCCAGGAACAACTTGCTTCGGCGGGTTCCAGCCCAAACTCAGAATTTCTTCAATAATTCAAATTTAAACATACTACGTAATATTTCTAACATGTTTATAAGCTATCATAGCAACTAATAACATTCTTTAATTAACTTAACCTCCAATTCATGGTTAATCAAGGAATCAAGAATATAGAAAATTTACAGAGAATGAAGGACAAGGAAATAAGTGTTATACCTCAGCTAAACTTGAAATCACAGACTCCTTGCTAATACAATGTACTACCTCTACATCTTATACTTATTAGAATTTCTCAGCAAATGAAAAGAATGAGGAGGAAGCCTTATTTATAGAGTCTTGAATACCCAGACACTGCTATTACCTCCCAAATCAAACAAATGGAATAAAGGATTACATGATGGTTAAGGGAGAGTGGTTGAGAGTGGGTGAATCTCATCATGGATTCCACACCCCTTAAAATCATTATCTAGCTTGTGATGAAAATGAGGGAGATATAGAGTAGCCATTTGGGTTCACGTGTAGAAGAAGTGGAGAATGGGTACTCAAATTGGGACACAGTAAATACAACTCAGCAACTTTGCAAATTAACTTACTATTGTTATATATAGTGTATACCACACTTGGGTTATATATATACATTACATATCATGTACATCTATTTCATTTCCTATAACTTAGGTTATAAATGAACTACAAATGTAATATCTAATTACAATGCATCAAGTAGGTTACATATATACCACATATAATCCATATACATTTTTTCAACACCGAATATATTTTGATCGGATATTATCACATTATATTGTCTCATTTATTAAATTTTATTAATTCAATAATTATTTACAATATATCCATGATATATTATTTTATTGTACACCCATATACACATTGTCACACACATTTCATGTACCTCTTACAACTCAATAAACTTTACTATATAGTTTATATTCATAAATAACATAGTCGCATTGCACTTTACACTTCGTATAACATATAGTTAACTATCATACGTTATACTTTTAATATCTCATGGTTGCACATAGAAATTAATAAATTACTTATCTTATCAATTAATTAATAATAATATTAATTAATCCATTCCTTGTAAATCAATTATTAATCTCTATAACAATTGATTAATATAAATCTTATAATATTTATAATTCATTTATTCATTAATCAACATATTATCAAATAATTACTTGATAATAGTATATTGCCCATAACGATTATAAGACAATATATCTCATTCTTCATCAATACAATTTTGATTATATTTATAATCAATTTTCTTATTACTATACTATTACTAGCCACAATAATAAATCAACATATTATTATAGTAACAATTGACATAGATTAATTGTTTAATTATTAATTCTTCCATCCACGAATTAATCAATTCATTACCGAATCTATTATCGTGCCATACAAGGCATTTCTCACAAGATTAATCTCAAGCTTATTATTATTCTCATCACTTACTACTTATAACATGTTCAATATAATTAGAACTATTAAGTCACAAGGTCTACATATAAATATATTACGAATAGAAATATTCAAATATTATTTATAACACTTACGGTACTATAGCAACTCAAGTTATTAAAATAACTTAGTTTTCTTTTATAAATTAAACTCCCTTGAAAAATACATTAGAAATTATGTATTTTGCCAAAACATAAATATTATATTTTCTCCGAATAAAGACATTCATTATTAGAAAATAATTTACTTATTGTCTCATGATATTATTCTTAATATAATATCAAATAACTATATGTACGACACATGTACATATATTATATATAAAAAATAGATAATAAGTTTATTTTCTATTATAATAAATTATTTCCATCAATTTATTTACATATAGCAAATACGTTTTAATATATTTACTATATTAACCAATCACACCTCATACAAAAACATATAAGGTAATATTATTATTCAAAAATAACATTTCCTCCTTTTATTAAAATAATTCAATATTAAAAATTATTTTAATACCCTTTATTAGAAATATATAATAATTAGTTCTCTTTCTTTTCTATAAATTATTCCCAAAACAATTTCTTCAAATATTCATTTAAAGATATAATGATTTCCATTTCTCTTTAATAACGTATCTATATATATATATATATATATATATATATATATATATATTTATTTATTAACGTTATTCGTACATTAGACTTTCTCACATATTACCATTCTAAGTAATATATATAAAAAGTAGCAACTATAATCATATATTCAACGCATATATTAATCCATTTCTTTACTTAAGTAAATTAAACACTGCACCATATCATTAAGGTTCAATATTAACATTATATTATTCCATAATATAACTCCCAACTTAAATTAACTAATATTTATTCTTATTAGTTAATTCCTTAACTAATTCATGCTTCACTATCCAAACCTATTCACGGATAGCTTAAGTGCTATTAATAACCTATATTATAAACATACTAGTTATTAATACACATACACAAGAATATGGTGATTATACATTAAGGATATTTAATGTCATTAACTTATTATGATAAAATAATTCTATAAATTATTTAATATCGATAGGAATTTATTCACTTTCTTTATCTCCACTGAATCGTCTCTACGCTAAATAACAAATATATATTAATAGTATATTTATAAATCATAAAAACACATATTACATAGTCTATATTACCCTATGTAATATAATACCATATACCTCATATCACATATATATACTCTTATTCGAACCCATCTCACCGTTTAAGAATTTTATTTATTAAATCCTTGTTTAATAATTTCTGAAAATTCGGGTTCTTATAGAAGGCAAGGCGATTCGAACAAAGGCTAAAGTCGTGGCTGTTTAATAAGGTGTCAGTTCTTCAAATTAATTCCTTTGCGGCATTGTTGGAGAAGGCGATCATTGCAGAAGGTGGAAGTGAGGCCTTAAGTCTGTATAACAAGGAGAAGAAAGAAAAGAATAATGGATGAGAGAACCGTACTAGAGGAAGTAGTAGTAGAGGAAGCAACTTTGGGTAAAAGGAAGTGGGAGAACAACAACAACAACAAAAATAATAATAATTAATCGGGGAATTTTCGTGGAGGTTTCAAAAAGAGGGCTGAGGGATGCCCGAAATGTGGGAAGAACCACCAGGGCGAGTGCTGGAAGGGACGTGGCACTTGCTACAACTGCGGACAGGAAGGGCACATCTCGCCCAACTGCCCGAAACCGAAAAAGATACAAGGATGCTTTGCTTGTGGCTCGACGGAGCA
The DNA here is from genome assembly GCA_020205555.1 of Panax stipuleanatus. Taxonomy (NCBI): domain Eukaryota; kingdom Viridiplantae; phylum Streptophyta; class Magnoliopsida; order Apiales; family Araliaceae; genus Panax; species Panax stipuleanatus. The sequence goes on from CM035120.1 coordinate 35,890,644, forward strand.
CCAAATTAAGGACTGCCTGAAGAAGGGAAGTAGCGGAGGGAGCCAACAAGGGGGAAACAAGCTTATGATCAGCGGGCCGACATAATCCAACCACCCAACCGCCAGAACCTTTAACATGACCGTCCAGGACACAGTGACTGCGAAGGACGTGGTGTCAGGTATAATCCCAATCAATGATATAAATACTTATGTATTATTTGATTCGGGTGCCACCTGTTCTTTTGTATCTGAAGAATTTGCTAGTAAACTTAATACACCCCGAGAACGATTAGAAGATCCCTTGAACATAGAAATTGAGAATAAAGAAGTAATCCCTGTAAAATACGTTTATCAAAATTGTCGTGCAAACATTAGAAAACATGAACTGAGCGTAGATTTGATTCCTATTAGATTGGAAGAATTTAACGTAATACTGGGGATGGATTGGTTGAATAACCATGCTGTGATAATCGACTGTCAGAACAAATGTGTGAACCTTCAGACTCCGAGTAAGTCTAAGGTAGTGTTTTATGGTAGCTCATCGCTTAAGCAATCGTGTTACGTTAAGATGATGCAGGCCAAGAAATTGTTAAGGAAAGGATGTGTAACTTAGCTTACATTGTTGATACTTGGAAAAAGGGAGTATAAATTAAGGATATATCCGTAGTGAATGAATTTTGAGATGTATTTTCGAACGATCTGCCTGGTCTTCCGCCAGACAGAGAAATTGAATTCGTAATAGATTTAGCACCGGGAACGGCACCGATTTCAAAAGCTCCATATCGTATGGCGCCAGTAGAAATGAAGGAATTGATGATACAACTGCAAGAATTATTAGATAAGGGTTATATACGACTGAGTGTGTCTCCTTGGGGAGCACCAGTGTTATTCGTTAAGAAAAAGGACGGATCGATGAGGCTCTGTATCAATTATCGAGAATTGAACAGAGTAACGATCAAGAACAGATATCCGTTACCAAGGATAGATGACTTATTTGATCAACTGAAGGGAGCAAAGTGTTTTTTGAGGATAGACCTACGGACAGGATATCACCAACTGAAGGTACGGGATGAAGACATACCAAAGATTGTGTTTCGAACCCGTTATGGACATTACGAGTTTTTGGTAATGACATTTGGATTGACTAATGCTCCGGAAGCATTTATGGACTTGATGAACCGAGTTTTCAAGCCATACTTGGATAAATTTGTGGTAGTTTTCATCGACGACATCTTGATCTACTCGAAGACAGAAGAAGAGCATGTCGAACATCAGAACATTGTTTTGGAAGCACTAAGGAAGGAGAAGATGTATGCAAAATTTTCTAAGTGTGAATTTTGGATGGAGAAGGTTCAATTCTTAGGCCACGTGGTGGATAAGAATGGAATCTCTGTAGACCCTGGAAAGGTCGAAGCAGTGAGTAATTGGGAGCAGCCGAGAACACTAACGGAGGTGAGAAGTTTCTTAGGGTTAGCTAGGTACTATCGAAGATTTGTTCAAGATTTTTCTAAGATAGCAACCCCGTTGACCAATCTGACGAAGAAGACGGTGAAGTTTGTGTGGACAGACAAATGCAAAGAGAGTTTTCAGGAATTGAAGAAGAGATTGAGCGAAGCGCCTGTGTTGTCATTACCAGATGATGCGAGAAATTTTACGGTGTATAGTGATGCATCACACAAGGGACTTGGTTGTGTGCTCATGCAACACGACAAAGTCATTATGTATGCCTCACGATAATTAAAGGATTACAAAAAATGATACCCTACTCACGACTTAGAGTTAGCGGCAGTAGTTTTTGCGTTGAAGATTTGGAGGCATTACTTGTACGGAGAGAAATGTGAGATATACACGGACCACAAAAGTCTGAAATATATCTTCACACAGAAGGAGTTGAATATGCATCAGAGAAGGTGGTTAGAATTAATCAAAGACTATGACTGCGATATTCTTTATCACCCGGGTAAGGCAAACGTGGTTGCCGACGCTCTGAGCAGAAAAGGAAGGGAGAAGCTGTTTCATTTGACAACTCAGGAGGAATTGGTAAGAGAAATGGAAAGATTAAAGATAGAAGTAAGAGGACCGGAGAGGTCTGAAGAGAAGTTGTTCGTAATGGAAGCTCGTCCAACCTTGTTGGATAGAGTAAAGGAATCACAAGAGAAGGATGAAGAGTGCGAGAAGATCAGAAAGAGGATCGCAGAAAATGGAGAAGAAATATTTCGAATGGATAAAGATGATATTTTAAAATTAGAAGGAAGAGTGTGGGTACCAGCGGTAACCAAGTTAAGGGAAGAGATTTTGCACGAGGCACACAATACGACGTATTTCGTTAATCCGGGAGGCACTAAGATGTACCGAGATTTGAGGCAACATTTTTGGTGGCCTAATCTAAAAAGGGAAGTCGCAGAGTGCGTTAGTAGATGTCTGACTTGCCAACGCATCAAAGCAGAGCACCAGCGGCCGAGTGGTTTACTACAACCGTTGGAAATACCGGAGTGAAAATGGGAGCATATTACAATGGACTTCGTGGTAGGACTTTCAGTCACACAGAAGGGATATGATGCCATTTGGGTTATCGTGGATCGACTAACGAAGACCGCACACTTTCTACCAATCAAGATCCGCTACAGTTTGAATCAGTTAGTGAACCTTACGTAAAGGAGATTGTTTCGCGACATGGAGTGTCGGTGTCAATTGTCTTTAATCAAAATCCGCGCTTCACGTCAAATTTTTGAAAAAGCTTGCAAGAGAGGATGGGAACACAGTTGAGGTTGAGTACCGCTTATCATCCTCAGACAGACGGACAAAGTGAGCAAACTATACAAACACTGGAGGACATGCTTAGGACTTGTATGATGGACTTCAAGGGAAATTGGGATGACCACATACCCTTAGTTGAATTTACGTATAATAATAGTTACCATACTAGTATCGGCATGCCACCGTACGAAGCTCTTTACGGAAGAAAGTGCAGAATGCCATTATGTTGGGACGAAGTCGGAGAGCGACGCATACTCGGACCAGAGTTAGTACAACAAATCGCGGATGTGGTAACAGTGATAAGAGCCAGAGTAGTAGCAGCTTAAGACTGCTAAAAAAAGTACGCAGATTTGCATTGGCAGGACCGAGACTTTAAAGTCGGCAGTTTCGTATTCTTGAAGGTATCTCCATGGAAGGGAAAGATCCGTTTCGGCAAGAAAGGAAAGTTGAGTCCAAGATTCATAGGACCGTTCGAGATACTGAAGCGAGTGGGCGAAGTGACATACAAAGTTGCATTACCACCCGAGTTAGAGCACATCCACAACGTGTTTCACATTTCCATGTTGCGACCAGTACAAGGCCGACTACAAGCACGTGATTTCTTATGAGCCCATTCAAGTGGAGAAGAACTTAGCTTATGAAGAAATTCCTGTCCAAATACTAGATAGGAAAGAGCAAACCTTGAGAAATAAAATTATTTCATCTGTAAAAGTACTTTGGCATAACCATGATGTCGAGGAGGCTACGTGGGAGTTAGAAGACAGGATGATGAGGGATTATCCCCATCTATTTGTGTAATCTTGTAGCAATTCCGGGACGGAATTTTTATAAGGGGGGGAGGATGTAATACCCGAGAATTTCCAAATATTATTAAATGAATTTATAATGGAAATGAATATTTATTTGAATATAAATGATTATGTGTTGTGAGATGAGTTAATTCAATTAAATCAAATTGAATTTATAATAATTGAGAAGAAAATGTGGAGTTTATGATAAGCTCAATGAATGCCTTGTGTGGCACAAGTGATGAGAATTACGATGATTTAATTAATGAAAGAATTAATGAGTGGATAATTAATTAATAATATATTATTAATTAATGGTTATTATAAGTAATAGCATATTAATGAATAAATAGTTAATTAATATCTGGGATTAATATTTGTTCTATTAATTATTTAGTGTAAAGTTATGTAATCACATGTGGTATAATAACTACAACTATATTATATAATGTATAATATGACATTTTGACATAACTATATAATAAAAGGAAGTGAGTCACATGGTTGGACTTATGAAAATGCATGTTGTATGTACATTGTACAGTATGGAACCAAACTATATTATATAAAGTGTAGTGTGACACTTTAGTAAGACTATGCAATATGGAAACTATATTATAAGAATAATAAAATTGTATGAGTTACTTATGTAACCATGTAATAGATATAGTACATTAATGTATACTCTATGGAATATTAAATTAGAGTATGTGGATAATTAACATGTATTCCAATTAGTAACATAATTGAAATAATAATAATGAGGTTTGTGATAATAAAGTATGTCACTATTCAATTAACTCATAATTTGACATTATTAAAATGTACATGGATTATATATCAATGTGTATACATGTACCCCAATTTGCTACCATTTAATGCTGTTGTGACATTTTAGGTTCATGTATGCCCTAATTGAATTTAAACCTAAGTAATACATATATGCTTATTTAACTCAAGTATATACTATATGTATATGAAATGTTATTCTTGAAATGTCGAGATATAATTGTTGTCCCATATTGAGTGTCCATTTCTCCCTTATTTCTCATTCACGTGTATTGTCAAATAGCATAGCCCTTCTCCTTGTATTCCTCAATCTAGCCATTGTAGCCAATGATGAAGAGGGGAGTGGGTGATGGGAGTTGTTGGGCACTATTTCACCAAACTCTCAATAACCATTGGCTTCTTCTTCTTCCTCTTGGTTTGTTTTCATGGGCAATGGCTTGGCATGGATATTCAAAATTCTATAAATTAAGCATGCCTCTTCTCATTGATGTTGCTAGAATTTTGCTAAGTTGTTATAGAGAGAGTGGAAGGAGAGTGAAATCTAAAGTTGAGAGCAAGCCTTGTTCAATTCAAGTCCAAGAGGTATATACCTTACATTGTGTTCTTAACTTTTAGTTCAATGATTAGCATGAATTACTTGAAATTGATATGTGAAATGATGATAACATGTTAGGATAGTATATATGCATGTTATATATTTAATGTGGCTGTTGGTAAGCATGTTTCATGAAGTAATGTGAGATTTAGCCTGAATCTCTGCAATAGCAAAACACTTCTTGGTCTGGAACCGGAGTGGCGCGGCCACCCCACTCTCTAGTACAAATGACGCGCGGCCACGCTGGCAGTCAGTCTTGGATTCTGACCTTGTTGGTATTGTGTTATTCTGAGCAGGTTATGTTAGTTTGATTATGCATGAAAATAACCCTGAAATATGTGTTGAGGTTGTCTTGGTTATGGTAAATCATTTTAACTTGGTTAGTAGGAATATTCGAAGAAAACTTAACAAGTTGAAAAACTAGAAACTTTGAACTTGGAGTAATGTATATTCTGATTTCGTGAACATGTGTAAATAATTTAGATATGTACCCTCTAAAGAATTACTTAGAGTTTCCAATATGGACTTAAGAAACCATAAATGCTTTTATGTTAAGAACTTCTGAATGTGATTACGTATTCTTGATTGGTATATATACAAGCATGATGTATAATAAGTAAAGTGACTTTGCATACCTAGATAATGTTGGTAACATGATAATGGAAACTTAGAGTTTCGCGTACAAACATAAACCATGTACACTTGAGTCATGAACTTGTAAGCATGCCTATGTGATCTATTTATGCATACAAAAGAATGACATATGATATGTGAAGCTACATTGTATGTGGAATGGTTTAAACATAATATTTCAAAAGAAACCTCAATAGTTTGGAAGCAAGTTTTGTTAATAGATACATTACAAGTATTTTGAAAATTATGACCATGGTGACAAGATATCATATGCCTCTAAACTTGATTGCCATGTATGCCTAGCTAGTCCTATGTACGACGAACTAGTTGACCATAATTTAAGAATAAGTTTCAAAGAAGTGAAACAAAGAACATAAAATGCATGACTAGAATAGCGTAAACATGTGTGTATGACACTTAGTAACCTCATGACATTGGTGTAACGATTAAACGTGAGGAAATTTGTTACTTGACTATTTAACGCTTCGATTGAACAAGAATAAATAGCAAACTATATTGAGCATGATATGGGGTCAAGCTAGTATCCCGATATGTGTTTGGCTTAGTCCTTCATTTTTGAGCGTGGCATTTTGAGTTGGGTTCTGCAGGAGCATCCATGTCTTGGTCTGCATCAGGAGCCGTGCGGCCGCGCCACTCCTTAGTGCAAACCAAGCGCGGCCGCGCCGATGTGCAGGAATTCCAGAAGTTGTTTTGCTATGACCTAAACTTGAAGTATACTTGTGTAGTTACTTTACATACTGTAATACATATCCAGAATATTATTTTAATGTCTATGAGCATGCTAAGTTATGAAACCATGTTAAATTGACAAGGTGTTTATAAATGATAAAGTCTAACGATGGTTTCGAACTACGTAGTAGCATACAAATTAAATTGAATGACTAGTCATATATGTATACTTGAATCACATATCAAGTTTGTTTATCTAATATGTTTAACTAATGAACATCCTAAACATATTATATACTATAAATAGGATTCAAAAGTGTTGATTAGCTTTACGTTAGTAAACTACGCTAAAGGCAAGTTCCCTAACTTACACTACTTTAAGGTGCAAGTTTCCTTAAACCGTTCTTGTATTATTAATTACAAGTATTCTATCCTTGTGTTTACTTTATTCAAGGAACGTTGTAAGCAAGTTCCTTAACTTGCACTACTTTAAAGTGCAAGTTTCCTTAAACCGTTCTTGTATTATTAATTGCAAGTATTATATCCTTGTGTTTACTTTATTTAAGGAACGTTGTAAGCAAGTTCCTAACCTTACCCTTTATTGAGCGTTCATAAATCTTGTGCTATTATTGTCGTGCAAGTAAACCTTTGAGATTGCAAGTCATGTATTATAAACTATATACTTCATGAATAAGATAAAAGTCAATTCATATTCTTCGAGCTTTAAATCTTGAGATGTAACTTATAATTGTTGTGATCTATGCCATTTGATTCGGCTAGACTTATATTGTTGAAAGGCGACCCAAACTAATTGATTAGTGCGGGATATTGTGTTTGACTGAGATGAACAACCTTCCTTGAAGGGAAAATTATATCTGTCGGGTGCGCACTTTAGTACGATTGAACGTTATGCATACCGTAGAGTACTTTAGGCCAATCAACTGTTGTACTTGTTTTTATTGTATTATCAGTATATTTCTATTAATTCTAGTAGAAGTTCATAGTCCTTAGTGACTGCTCAGTATTCAGTTATCTTGAAATCTTAAATTGATTTAGTTTTGAATCATATTGATATTATTCTGTCCTTACCGACTATTATTGAGAACTATTGATATTCTTGCTATCCTTGAACTATCATACCTTGCTATACGCTTCTTGAGATTCGAGAACTATATTACTCATCCTTGTTGTTATATTACTTGCTGAGCAAACTTGTTGCTCATTCTTGCTTTCCCTAAAACATTTCAGTAAGGAAGTGCAGTGCGGACCCTCGGGCACAGACAAGGGCAAGGGAAAGGCTACTGAGTAGCTTAATGTTATGTAGAACTTATGATTGTATTAAGACTTATTCTATTATGTAGTAGTTATGGTTATGTATGCTTAAGTTATGTCTAAGCTATGTAATCAATGTTTATGTTTCGAGACCTTGGGACATGAATAAATTATATTAATTAAATGTAATCTATTCGGTAGTAGTTGTGTATTATTCCGCTCTGCGATGCGACAGTTAGTCGTAATATTTATTATGATGTTAGATTTTAGAACGTGACAAACCGTATTTGATTGACCAAGTGGCGGTCCGAATTTGGGGGCCTCACATGGGTCGGATATCCTTTCTCATAGTCCTTCGGCTGATGTGATGCATAAGCAATGACTTTGTCGTTCTGCATCAGCACACAACCTAATCCTTTATGTGAAGCATCACTGAATACCACAATATTTCTGTACTTTCTGGCAATGACAACACAGGCGCAGTACTCAACCTCTTCTTCAGTTCCTGAAAACTTTCCTCGCACTTTTTCGTCCAAACGAACTTCACTATCTTCCGAGTCAAATTCGTCAACGGAGTTACGATTTTGGAATAGTCCTGAATAAATCTTCTGTAGTAACCTGTCGATCCCAAGAAACTCCTCACTTCTGATGGTGTCTTCGGCTGATCCCAATTCATTACAGCTTCAACCTTCGACGGATCTACTGAAATCCCGTCTTTGTCAATCATGTAGCCAAGAAATTGCACACGTTTTAACCAGAATTCGCACTTCGAGAATTTCGCATACAACTTCTCCCGTCTCAGCGATTCCAATGTCAGCCTCAAATGTTCAGTGTGTTCCTCCTTAGTTTTAGAGTAGACCAAAATGCCATCTATGAACACCACTACGGACTTGTCCAGAATGGCTTAAACACCCTATTTATTAAGTCCATAAATGCCGCTTGTGCATTCGTTAGACCAAATGACATTACAAAAAACTCGTAATATCTATACCGAGTTCTAAATGTCGTCTTCGGTACATCCTCTCTTCGTAACTTCAACTGATGATACCCACTTCTCAAATCTATTTTTGAGAAGTATCTACCATCCTTCAGTTGATCGAACAAGTCATTAATCCCAGGTAAAGGATACTTATTCTTGATAGTGACTTTGTTCAACTCCCTATAATAAATGCAAAGTTGCATCGATCCATCCTTCTTCATCACGAATAATATCGGCGCTCCCCACGGTGATACGCTCGGCTAAAGCAATTCCTGCAGTTGAACCATCAACTCCTTCATCTCGACTGGAGCCATTTTGTACGCGGCTTTCGATATCGGAGCAGTCCTCGGTGCTAAGTCGATCACGAACTCTATCTCTCTATCTGGCGGAAGTCCTGGCAAATCGCTCGGAAATACGTCCACAAACTCCCTAACCACTGATATCTCTTCCATCTTTGGACCCTCCTTACGAGTATCGATTATGTAGGCTAAATACCCTACACAACCTTGCTTCAATAACTTCTTGGCTTGCATAATCGTCAGACAACTCGCTTGTCTAGGCGATTTGCAACCATAAAACACTACCTTCGACGGAGTCGTAAGGTTTACAAATTTCTTCTGGCAATCTATTACCGCACCAAGGTTAAACAACCAATCCATACCCAGTATAACATCAAACTCCCCAAGTTTAATTAGAATCAAATCTACCATCAATTCTTGACCATTAATGTTCAATCTACAGTTCTTGTAAACAAATATAATAGGAATAACCTCCTTATTCGCAATCTCTATGTTTAAGGGGTAAACTAATTCCTCTTTAGGTAAGTCTAAAGTCTTAGCAAAGTAATCAGATATGCATGAACAAGTAGCACCCCAATCAAATAATACATAAGCATTAATACTATTGACCGAAATAATACCTGACACCACATCTTTTGATTGCACAGCATCCTGCACCGTCATGTTGAATGTTCTGGCAGTGGGTCGGCTCGTCAGCGGTGGTCCAACGATAGCCAAAATTCTGTCGCTACCATTTCCACCACTTCCTGTTGACCCTCCTGCTGGCTTCCTTGGGCAACTTCAGGCCATGTGATCCTTAGATCTACATGTATAGCAAGCTCCCTTCTTTGGGTTAGGACAATTTGTGACGCCCCCAAATCTGGGTTCCTCTCTTTTCTCGGATCCAGTGCAGTCACGATACTACTATCGTCAAACTATTACATCTTTTATTCATTACTAAAAGAATACAATTTTGCTTATTAAAATTTAGAATATAAATTCTATTCATATCTAGGATTTTGTATGATGACTCCAAACTTTTATAAGTTTCAAAACCCGGTCATATACCATCCCTGTCTAAACATCACATTCGATGTTACTAAAATGCGGAATAACTTAAACTTTTCAATATCCTTTGAATAAAATCTTTTATTGATTTCATAACTTAAATCAATTACAAATCCCTGAATCAACTTTATAATATGATTCATTTTATTTGAGTTATCGTATAACGTTTACAACTCGACTTGATATCCTCTATGTATCAACTAATACATCTTTACAGTACGACAAGTTTTAAACAACGTATACAATTATCAAGTACAACTCCTAGAACCTAAACGTGGCTCAAGTAATAATCTAAATAGTATTCTTCATTGCGATACTATCTATCTTTATCAATCAAGAAGCACGAAGTCTTATTCGTAAGTTCTTAACCTATAAAAATAGTTATTTGCAAGACTGAGCTCGACAGCTCAGCAATTCTAACAGTTTTCATGCATCACATAGCATACAAAATCATACTCAGTTCATGCATTTATAAACAATTTATATTTACTATGCATGTTACTTTCACATAACAAGTATATCATCAAAGATCAACTTTCAATCTCATTTATATTTCATATACAGTTCATATATAAGTTCACCTTATAACAGCATACTATAATTCAACTAACAGTTATTGAATTCATATATCAAATAGGAACTGAAAGACTTTCCTGGTTCGTAGTTTAACAACTACGACTTAACTGGTTAAGATATCTGCACTTCGTGTAATCCTACACAGTTTATATCAATCATAGAGATCACACCCATCAGTTATACACTCCCACACATCCTCAATATAATAATAAATATTACATTATTTTCTATCTTGGCTCTTAGAACGTTGTTTCACTTTCCTATCATACGCTTAGTATCGTTAGGTACGTATAGTTATACCTCATCTACACTATATATCACACCATTACTTATCTATGTGTTCGACACATACTTAAACCTCATACATATATAATCTACATTGCTCTTACGTTTCTCAAACCTTATCGAAACCATTACATTCAAACTTTTTAAGTTTACCTTTCAAAATCCTTGTCATACTTAAATTAGTCATGCAAGGCTACTATGTTCACCATGTATGCATGTCTATAAAAGCAGTAACCCAAGTTTTAAAACCTAGCATGCTCATTCAAATCCAATTCAAGTTACATGGTTTTCATGTCGGACTTTCATACACCTTAAGTAATTCAAGTTCATGCTTCAAGGTCAACTACTAAGGTCATGTTATCACATAACAATGCTAAACAATACTAAGTAGGCATGCCCGTGCTTATAATACACATGTCTACTTAATCACATAGTCTATGCTTTAGAAATTCATTTCTTTGAATATGCGTGCATAGGTGAAATCCATGTTTCATCACATGATGCTTATGTCAACATGTCTATAGGCATAATGGATCCTAATATACATGCTCGTATGATCATAATGTACTCACACCGTCTTTGATGCTATTACCTTTCGTATTCTAAGTTTTCATAAAGATTGCACTAAGTCAACAAAGGCAACTAAGTATATGCAAAGTACCTTGTAGTCATGACTCTCACGTATTAGAACACATACATAAGCCACTTTTACATGCTCAAATGATCATAATGTGGACATCCTATATATATGTCCAAAAACTCTAAGTTTGTCTTTTGAAATCATTTTTAATTTAAACAATGTGTTCTAGTGTATGCTCAATACCTTTGACTCACATATCATGCATATCTAAACCATATAATCATGCTTAAAAAGTCAGAATATAAACATGACTTATATACGCCAAAATTCGTTTATAAAACCTTAAGTTTTCATTAAAAACACGACTACAACAAGGTATAATTTTTTACAATTAGCCAAGGTAACTGATTAACAACTACCTTCATACCCATTGATGCACATAACCAAGAAACTTACACATGTCTCAAAAGTTCGACTCAAAGAACACAAAATTCGTCAAGTCTCATTTTCAAAACTTTAAGTTTTCTTTTAGGAAATCATGTTAAACCAACTAATACAACTTACTACGTGCATGACGATCTTAGTATGCATGTCAGACCCCTTTATGAAATTATTAGAGTCTAACTAGTATGCTTAACCAACTAGAAAACACAAAATCACCAACAGTTTCTGCAGAGGGGGGCGGCAGCGCCCCATTTGTACTAGGGAGATGCGCGGCTGCGCGTCCCCGTTTTCAGACCAGGAGCTTGACTGCTTCGGCAGTTTCTTAGCCCAACTCAAAAATTCTTTCACGAACTTGATTCTAAACATACCACATTGTATTCTAAGATGTTACTAGGTCTATATAACAACTAACAATCAATACTTGCTCACAAAATCATAAATTCCATACTAAATTTCAAGAATTAATAATTCTCAGAAACAAAATTAAAGAACAAGAGACATGGAGGGGATTATACCTCTGCAATGAAATTATTAATTCTCACTTCCTCTTCTGATATGTATACAAGTATCCACTCTCTATATGCTCTCAATTCCAACTTAAACAATTCTCAGCAAATGAAAACATGAAGGAGAAGAGCTATATATATAGGAAAATTATGAACCAGTCAATGAATTCCTTCATTGAATCAAACCAAGAGATTGAAGGTTTGTATGTTGGTTAAGGTGGAGTGGTTGAATGGTTGGTAGAACCCATCATGATCCCCACTCCCCATTGATCATTGCTAGCTAGATTGCTAATTTTGAGATGGTAGGGAGTAGAATAGCCTTGAGTATTTCACGTGAATGAGAAAAGGAAGAGCAAGTGGGCACTTAATATGGGGCAATGCTACTAAATCTCAGCAACTTGCTTACAATTACCTCATACTAATGTTATATAGTCCACCACTTACCAAGGCTATATCACATTTCATTTTATAAACACATAGGTTATAATATATACATATATACACATTTATACATATAGCTTAGGTTATGAATGAATTGTAAATAAAATTTCTAATTACAATGTATCATATATCATCCATATATATCTCATCCTAACGGATATAATTCTATCGGGTATTATCACATTACATTATCTCCTTTATTCTTAAATTTTATTAATTCAATAATTGTTTACAATATATCCATGATATATTATTTTATTATATACTCATATACACATTGTCACACACACATTTCATGTAACTCTTACAACTCAATAAACTTTATTATATAGTTTATATACCTAAATAACATAGTCACATCGCACTTTACACTTGGTATAATATATAGTTAACTACCATACGCTATACTTTTAATATCGCATGCTTGCACATTAATAAAATACTTATCTTATCAATTAATTAATAATAATATTAATTAATCCATTTCTCATAATCAATGGAATTATAATTTTCACACTAATTGATTAACACTTTATATGATTTATTATCACGTTAAATAAATATAAATCTTATTATATTTATAAATCATTCACTCATTAATCAACATATTATCAAATAATTACTTGATAATAGTTTATTGCTCATAATAATAATTAATATACTAAGGCAATATATCTCATTCCCTATTAATACAATTCCGATTATATTTATAATCAATTTCCTTATTATTATACTATCATTAGCCATAATAATAAAGCAACATACTATTATAATAACAATTAATATAGACTAATTGTTCAATCAATAATCCTTCCGTCCTTGAATTAATTAATCCATCGACGAATCTATTATTGTGCCACACAAGGCATCTCCCACAAGCTTAATCTTAAGCTTATTATCGCTTCCACACACTTAAACACTCTTTTAGTATAATGTTTGCGTGACTCAAGCATTTAAATGCTAAACTACCTCAAATATTCATACTTATAATAAGTACAACCTTTACGCTTATTGTAATTAATATATATACTCTATTAATGATTCAAATAATAATATTCACGATCAAATAATAACTTAAGTTATTTAATATATTAAAATAACTTAGTTTCCTTTCATTAATTAAACTCCCTTGAAAATACATTAAAAATTATGTAATTAGTCATAACATAAAATATTATGTTTTCTCCAAATAAGCACATTCATTATCAGAAAATAATTTACGTATTGTCTCAAGATATTATTCTTAATATAATATCTATTAAAATAATTACATATACGACACATGTACATATATTATATATAGGTAATAAGTTTATTTTATAATAAATTATTCCCATCAATTTATTTACATATAGTAAATACGTTTTTATATATTTACTATATTAATTAATCATACCTATTACCTCATACAAAAACATATAAAAAAATATTATTATTCAAAAATAACATTTCCTCCTTTTATTAAAATAATTCAATATTAGAAATTATTTTAATATCCTTTATTAAAAATATATAATATTTAGTTCTCTTTCTTTTCTATAAATTATTCCCAAAATAATTTCTTCAAATATTCATTTAAAGATATAATGATTTCCATTTCTCTTTAATAACGTATATATATTTATTAACGTTATTCGCACATTAGACTTTCTCACATATTGTCATTCTAAGTAGTATATAGAATGTACTAATTATAATCATATATTCAACATATATATTAATTCACTTCTTTACTTAAGTAAATTTAAACACTGTACTATATATCATCATAGTTAATTAGGGTTCAATACTCATTATATTATTCTCTAATATAACTTCCAACTTAAATTAACTAATATTTATTCTTATTAGTTAATTCCTTAACTAACTCATGCTTCACTATCCAAACCTATTCACGGATAGCTTAAGTGCTATTAATAACCTATTATAAACATACTAGTTATTAATACACATACACAAGAATATGGTGATTATACATTAAGGATATTTAATGTCACCAACTTACTATGATAAAATAATTCTATAAATTATTTAATATCGATAGGAATTTATCCACTTCTTTTACCTCAATTGAATCGTCTCTAAAATAAATAACAAATATATATTAATAATATATTTATTAATCACAAAAACACATATTACATAATCCATATTACCCTATATAATATAATACCACATACCTCATATCACATATATATACTCTTATTCGAACTCATCTCACAGTTTAAGAATTTTATTTATTAAATCCTTATTTAATAATATCTAAAAATTCGGGTTCTTACATCCTCTCCCCCTTATAAGGATTCTGTCCTCGGAATCACCGAAACTTCCTCTACTCGATGCTATTCCGAATATTACATATTCTCTTGAAAAAAATTTATTCATTCTCTTTTCGAAAGTTTTATTATTATAACTTTCTCAATCGCATTATATCACTTTCTCCTTTCTAAGGAACATTCCACTACTACATTCATCCTTCAGAAGAATAAGAATCTTCCACGATTTTTTAATAATCGGGAAGTAGTATGAATAACTCAGATTTCAAATTATGTTGAGGGGTCACAAGACCGTGAACTTTTCTCCACATTTACAAATGCCTCAACACGAGTCTCCACATTGTAAATCAGAGTGTTTATCAATCACAAAGACTGAAAACACCCTCCACACGTACTCTAGGTGGCTAGCCTATTGTACCACTACGTTGAGCCACAACATAGTGTTTTGTAACGACTATATGTGTTACGTTCGGAACCATTGTCCCCGAAAACTTGTCCCCTTTATAGGGTTGTTCACCTCAGCTTTTCAACATCTAAATCCACACCAGAGTAATCTAGTTTGGCATAAATTACACAAGAATGCTTGAATTCTACAATCACTTTTCAACAGTCATCTAGCCGAATCAAATAGCTTAGACTCTTATCAACAATTCGGACATCAATCTAAATAATTTAGCCAACTTAATTGACCTTCTTCATCATTTACAAGAAAACCAAAAATTCTTTTATGACGTCATGATACCATACCAGATTAGTAGTACGTTGAGGATTCCGCTATTTTATGACTTTGTCATATTACATCATACCATAGTGGGCTGACGATCTTTTCCATCACAACCAACACTAGGTTCGACTGCATTGATGACTCCATCGTTTACCATTTTCTACACCATATCAAATGATGCACATGGTTAGAAATACATTTTGAAAATTTTTCAAATTTATTATTGTCTTAGCCGAAACAAATAGCTTAGACATTCGAATAACGGTGTTGTTTTTAAAATTCATTGGTTCAGTCATCTGACCCAATATTTTTCTCAAGAAAACAGAAGTGCAAACACTAGCACGAAGTCAATAAATTTTGAAAATCTAGCATAGCTAGAGGATTTAGAAAAATCCAAATTTTTCCATCACTTCAATCTCTTACCACCATCAGTGCTCACTATTCCAAAACTCTAAATTCTTGATATATAATATATCTATTCTCAGTACAGTTCACCAACTTACCACAGCATGGAAGCTCAGTAACTTACCACAATCATATGGGTTGAGGAACTTATTCTAGTCAGACCAAAATCGTCCATTCGCTGAGGGGTTCCACCATACGATTATGAGTCACGAACTTGTCATAGGCATGAGTCATAAGAACTCGCACCTAATCGTAATATTATCTAATTATATCTTAGAAATATCTATCTATCAAAATAAATATGAGAAAAGAATCACCTTTCCACCATATGTAGAATGATACCGCGACACTAACTGTGACGATCCCAAATCCGTGACCGCCACTTGGTCTCTCGAATTCGGTTCGTCACGTGCTCATGGTAATACAATAATAACTAAAATCACACATTCACAGCGGAATATCTAATTTAGAATAATATACAACGATTTATTATAATTATTCCCTCAAGTCTCGCAACCTACAGTACTTAATAGATTACATAATAATATCAATTAACTACTTATTACATAATCTAACTTAAGATTAAACATAATCAAATCTAGTCTTACTACATCATCTTAATACAACATTAAAATATTTAAAAACATAAAAGACACAAGCTAGTTGGTAGCCTTGCCCTTGCCCTTATCAACGCCTGAAGGTTCACCATGCTCTGCCTTAACTGAAATATTTTAGGAAAAGCAAGAATGAGCACAAATTGCCCAGCAAGTAATATACAATAAGGGTGAGTAATAAAATTCTCAATTCTCGAAAGGGTATAGCAAGGTTTGATAGTTCAAGGATAACAAGAATATCATCAATTTTCAAATACAGTTGCTAAGGACATAATAATAGCAATGTGATTCAATAATAAATCAATTCAAGATTTCAGGATAACTGAATACTGAGCAGTCACTGAGGACTATGAACTTCCACAGGAATTGACAGTAATAAACTGAAAATCCAACAAAAACAGGTACAACAGGTGATCAGCCTAAAGTACCATCGTTATGCATAACAATCAATCATACTCAAGTGCGCGCGTCGGTTCTCCGACAGTTATATTTTGTTCTTCTCAGTCAAATACAAGATCCCTCACCAATCAATTGGTTTGGGTCGCTTTTCAATAATATAAGTCTAGCCGAATCAAATGGCATAAACACTTTCACAATATTCAAGAATAATACTAAGTTCAACATGAATAATAGCTTTAATGAAATAAGAGTTCAAGTATGCTAATTCAATTCAAACGATTAAGTAGGAAACTTGTTCGCAATATACAAGGATAGAATACTTGCATCCAAAGAGATAAGGTTTAGATACTTGCCTTATACGTAGTTTACTCGCGTAAAGCTAGCCAACACTTTTGAATCCTATTTATAATGTATTACATGTATAGAATTTTCATTAGTTAACACATCCGTTACACAAACTTATTACTCAATATACATATATGTTACTATCTTAGTCACATGTCATACTTATACTCATATTGGTTGAAATCAGATTATAAGTTATCACGAATTAAGTACATAGTTATAACATAAATGATACTATAGCAACTCATCATGCTCAAGTGGTTATGATCCTTTGACCCATTATATAAGTGAAACATTATCTTATTACTTAATCATCACATATATACACATATTAGTAGGGTGTAAACCATTTCTAGCAATGTAGGCATCATATAAGCTATCTGTCCAAAATTAGATTGTCAAACTGCATGGCTTCTGATTCCAGGCCAGCGCAGCTGCGCCATGGCTAAGCTTAGGGCTGGCGCAGCTGCGCAGCCCTCTGGCCAAGCCAAGGCTGAGATGTGCCTTGTGGTTTCTGTCCGGTCATGCAGGCTAACATTCACACCAGGTATATTAACATGTTAAGGGTCCGTTCGTGTTTTCCCCAGGCAATCTAGGTTTCACTTTCCATGACATGGTCCTAGACTTACATTTTAAATAATTTAAGTCCTTACAACATCATGAAATCATGTAAGCTATCATGCTTGTTAATTTTAAACATACGAGGTGATCATATAACTTAATTTAGGCATGCTTGCAAGTAGTTATATACATGTTACAACTTAGTTCATGCTTCACTTGTGCCTAACTTGCTTTCATGGCTTCTATAATGGTAGATATGGATGTTTGATACGTTAGTGAATTTAAAGGGCATTATCCAATCATGTCCAAAGTTATCAAAATTTAAAACTCCATGAATCATGATCAAAACTTATACTTTCATTAGTAAAGTTTACTAATAAGGCATAGCGTGTCCATGTTACATTATTAAACACGTATACACAAGTCATCATGTCCTTCATGCATTTCTAAATGATAATAACATGTTCAAAGTTCGAATATAATTATAGCACATCTAAGTCCCCTTTTCATAATCTCCAAGTTCCTTTTTAAGATTCTAAGTTCACTTAGCTAGGTTCACATTTCGTTATGGAGCTTATATACGCGAGTTAACATGCATCTTATGTGTTTCTAGGTCATACTAATGTGCCCAAAAAGTCAGAACAATAACATGGCTTATATACGTCAAAATTCAATTATAAACCTTAAGTTTATTTTCAAAACTATAACTTTGTCATTCATGCATGGAATCTTAATAAAACATGCTTATGGTAGGTCTATGTACCCATACATACATGCTACCCATGTTAACATGCTTGCCTCATCTATACAAGTAACTACCACATAGCAATTTTAGGAACAAAATTTGATTCTGGTTCCAGAGGTGCTGCGCCTCAGTAGTAAATCGGCGCAGCTGCGCCGTGCTTCGGCCAGCACCAGTGAGCTCCCTGCTTTGGCAGTTCCCAGCCCAAACACAGAAATTCATCACGAATTCGACTATAAACTAACAGCATTGTCTCATTAACACATGTATTAACTTATATAACAACCAATTAACATTCTCAAATCATAAAATCATGAATTCCAATTAATATCCAGAATCTAAGAAATTTTAGAGAAGAAAAAATGAAGAACAATAACATGTGATTATACCTCTGTTAGCTAATGAAACTTGCTGCTAATTCACTTCCTTTTCAACTGATATGTATAGTCACTCTCTACTTCTTCTTATTTGGAATTTCTCAGCAAATGGAATGGGAAGATAAGAGCTCAATTTATAGCAAATATATTAACCAAACAATGTTTTTCCCTCTCAAACTAAACCAACGAAAATGTGGATTATATGGAGGTTAAGGAGAGGTTGGTGGGTAGTTGGTGGAATGCATCATGAGAGCCACTCCCCATTGAATCATGCTAGCTAGAATGTGCTGAGTTTGAGGATATAGGAGTAGGATAGCTTCATGAGTGTTTCACGTGAGAATGAACTGAGTCTCTTATTATGGGACAAGGAAGGAAACTCTGATATTATAAATGGACCACATGCTACACTTAAATCATTATACATATATGTATTAAATGTACTCTTAAGTTACATCTTGTATACATTTTATCCCTACATAGGTTTAGATGTCACAATAAAATAGTATTTCAATGTAATTCTAATGATACTAACATGGATTCACATGATGTAGTAAATGCAATTTGAGCATATATAATCCATGTACATTGGTTCCACGTTTTAATAAGTAATGAGGATAACATAAGATAGTTAAGCATTATTAAATTATCTATCATATAATCATGATGTCCTACTTTAATGTATATTCACCTTGTCACATAGGCATTTCATGCAACCCCCATAATTCAATAAACCTTACTATATAATAGTGTCATATTACACTTCATATAATACATAGTTAGCTACTATATGTTACACATTTAATTCGCATGCTTGCACATAGAATTACTCATCTTATTAATTAAATGTTAATTAATAATATACACCCATCCTTCATTAATCAATATAATCTTATAACTTACTTATTTATTTTATTATTCGTAATGTCAAATAAATAAATTATTTATCTCATTAGTTAATTAACAATAATATTAATTAATCTATTCATCATTGATTATTAATTACACCAAATTAATAATCATAGGATTAATTATCACATTAACAAATATAAATCTCAGAACAATTATAAACAAGTGATTTATTATTATTATATTTCTTACAATAATAATAATCACATATTATTAATCAATCACAGTTAATATTCCACAATAATTAATTAATATTCTATGATAACAATTAATTAATATTCTATAATTAATATAGATTAAGTGTTTGCTTAAATTAATATAATCATTCTTATATTACGTCACTGTGCCACACAATGCTATCAACGAGTTTATCGCAAACTCCGCATATTCTCACTTATTATAATTATTCAATTTTATATAATTGAATTAATTCATCTCATAATACAAAATTATTTATATTAAATAAATTCTCATTTCCATTAATATATTTATTTAATAATATTAGGAATTTCTCGGGTATTACACTAGCATTCCAACGATTATCAATGGGATGCACTTAGTGCAAGCACAAAACCTCTGCCCATTCAAAAGTTTGTACAACTAAGCCATCACATGAGTCCTCAATGGAAGTCCAACACTTAACTCTATCTTACTCTATTACTTGCTCGTTACGAGCTTTATATGTTTCATCACATACAACTCCTCATGAGTTCATCTCGTACTATATCATAGTACATTCTCTTATAGCATCAAGCTATACATACTTAGTCATTACAGACTATCTATCATTTCACAGTTCAATCTGATCACGTCGTGATCATCACTATACCTTAGGGTTCTTTCCTTATTATCAGCCAAACTCCATTCGAGTTCATTCTCATTATCTTTGTCATATTCATATTATAGACATCATCTTAACATTTTTATTACCGGAGTTAGGAAACTCCTGATTCTGATTCTCTAGATATTTTGAGATTCTTCTTTGAATCTTCACGTATATATTTTAATCTTTATCTTTCACTCTCTCAGGTTATAGTCTAAGGTACACTTACCTAAGGTTTATAACCTACAGCTTTGATACCAACCTGTGACACCCCCAAATCCGGTTTCCTCTCTTTCCTCGGATCCGGTGCAGTTACGATACTACTATCATCAAACTATTACATCTTTTATTCATTACTAAAAGAATACAATTTTGCTTATTATAATTTAGAATATAAATTCTATTCATATTTAGGATCTTGTATGATGACTCCAAACTTTTACAAGTTTCAAAACCCGGTCATATACCATCCCTGTTTAAACATCACATTCGATGTTACTAAAATGCAGAATAACTTAAACTTTTCAATATCCTTTGAATAAAATCTTTTATTGATTTCATAACTTGAATCAATTACAAATTCCTGAATTAACTTTATAATATGATTCATTTTATTTGAGGTATCGAATAACGTTTACAACTCGACTTGATATCCTCTATATATCAACTAATACATCTTTACAATACGACAAGTTTTAAACAACGTATACAATTATCAAGTACAACTCCTAGAACCTAAACGTGGCTCAAGTAATAATCTGAACAGTATTCTTCATTGCGATACTATCTATCTTTATCAATCAAGAAGCACGAAGTCTTATTCGTAAGTTCTTAACCTATAAAAATAGTTATTTGCAAGACTGAGCTCGACAGCTCAGCAATTCTAACAGTTTTCATGCATCACATAGCAGACAACATCATACTCAGTTCATGCATTTATAAACAATTTATATTTACTATGCATGTTACTTTCACATAACAAGTATATCATCAAAGATCAACTTTAAATCTCATTTATATTTCATATACAGTTCATATATAAGTTCACCTTATCACATCATACTATAATTCAACTAACAGTTATTGAATTCATATATCAAATAGGAACTGAAAGACTTGCCTGGTTCGTAGTTTAACAACTACGACTTAACTGGTTAAGATTTCTGCACTTCATGTAATCCTACACAGTTTATATCAATCATACAGATCACACCCATCAGTTATACACTTCCACACATCCTCAATATAATAATAAATATTACATTATTTTCTATCTTGGCTCTTAGAACCTTGTTTCACTTTCCTATCATACGCTTAGTATCGTTAGGTACGTATAGTTATACCTCATCTACACTATATATCACACAATTACTTATCTATGTGTTCGACACATACTTAAACCTCATACATATATAATCTACATTGCTCTTACGTTTCTCAAACCTTATCGAAACCATTACATTCAAACTTTTTAAGTTTCACCTTTCAAAATCCTTGTCATACTTAAATTAGTCATGCAAGGCTACTATGTTCACCATGTATGCATGTCTATAAAAGCAGTAACCCAAGTTTTAAAACCTAGCATGCTCATTCAAATCCAATTCAAGTTACATGGTTTTCATGTCGGACTTTCATACACCTTAAGTAATTCAAGTTCATGCTTCAAGGTCAACTACTAAGGTCATGTTATCACATAACAATGCTAAACAATACTAAGTAGGCATGCCCGTGCTTATAATACACATGTCTACTTAATCACATAGTCTATGCTTTAGAAATTCATTTCTTTGAATATGCGTGCATAGGTGAAATCCATGTTTCATCACATGATGCTTATGTCAACATGTCTATAGGCATAATGGATCGTAATATACATGCTCGTATGATCATAATGTACTCACACCGTCTTTGATGCTATTACCTTTCGCATTCTAAGTTTTCATAAAGATCGCACTAAGTCAACAAAGGCAACTAAGTATATGCAAAGTACCTTGTAGTCATGACTCTCACGTATTAGAACACATACATAAGCCACTTTTACATGCTCAAATGATCAGAATGTGGACATCCTATATATATGTCCAAAAACTCTAAGTTTGTCTTTTGAAATCATTTTTAATTTAAACAATGTGTTCTAGTGTATGCTCAATACCTTCGACTCACATATCATGCACATCTAAACCATATAATTATGCTTAAAAAGTCAGAATATAAACATGACTTATATACGCCAAAATTCGTTTATAAAACCTTAAGTTTTCATTAAAAACTCGACTATAACAAAGTATAATTGTTTACTATTAGCCAAGGTAACTGATTAACAACTACCTTCATACCCATTGATGCACATAACCAAGACACTTACACATGTCTCAAAAGTCCGACTCAAAGAACACAAAATTCGTCAAGTCTCATTTTCAAAACTTTAAGTTTTCTTTTAGGAAATCATGTAAACCAACTAATACAACTTACTACGTGTATGACGATCTTAGTACGCATGTCAGACCCCTTTATGCAATTATTAGAGTCTAACTAGTATGCTTAACCAACTAGAAAACACAAAATCACCAACAGTTTCTGCAGAGGGGCGCGGCCGCACCCCATTTGTACTAGGGAGATGCGCGGTCGCGCGTCCCTATTTCCAGACCAGGAGCTTGACTGCTTCGGCAATTTCTTAGCCCAACTAAAAAATTCTTTCACGAACTTGATTCTAAACATGCCACATTGTATTCTAAGATGTTACTAGGTCTATATAACAACTAACAATCAATACTTGCTCACAAAATCATAAATTCCATACTAAATTTCAAGAATTAATAATTCTCAGAAACAAAATTAAAGAACAAGAGACATGGAGGGGATTATACCTCTGCAATGAAATTATTAATTCTCACTTCCTCTTCTGATATGTATACAAGTATCCACTCTCTATATGCTCTCAATTCCAACTTAAACAATTCTCAGCAAATGAAAACATGAAGGAGAAGAGCTATATATATAGGAAAATTATGAACCAGTCAATGAATTCCTTCATTGAATCAAACCAAGAGATTGAAGGTTTGTATGTTGATTAAGCTGGAGTGGTTGAATGGTTGGTAGAACCCATCATGATCCCCACTCCCCATTGATCATTGCTAACTAGATTGCTGATTTTGAGATGATAGGGAGTAGAATAGCCTTGAGTATTTCACGTGAATGAGAAAAGGAAGAGCAAGTGGGCACTTAATATGGGACAATGCTACTAAATCTCAGCAACTTGCTTACAATTACCTCATACTAATGTTATATAGTCCACCATTTACCAAGGCTATATCACATTTCATTTTATAAACACATAGGTTATAATATATACATATATACACATTCATACATATAGCTTAGGTTATGAATGAATTGTAAATAAAATTTCTAATTACAATGTATCATATATCATCCATATATATCTCATCCTACCGGATATAATTCTATCGGGTATTATAACATTACATTGTCTCCTTTATTATTAAATTTTATTAATTCAATAATTGTTTACAATATATCCATGATATATTATTTTATTGTATAATCATATACACATTGTCACACACACATTTCATGTAACTCTTACAACTCAATAAACTTTATTATATAGTTTATATACCTAAATAACATAGTCACATCGCACTTTACACTTCGTATAATATATAGTTAACTACCATACGCTATACTTTTAATATCGCGTGCTTGCAAATTAATAAATTACTTATCTTATCAATTAATTAATAATAATATTAATTAATCCATTTCTCATAATCAATGGAATTATAATTTCCACACTAATTGATTAACACTTTATATGATTTATTATCACGTTAAATAAATATAAATCTTATTATATTTATAAATCATTCACTCATTAATCAACATATTATCAAATAATTACTTGATAATAGTTTATTGCTCATAATAATAATTAATATACTAAGACAATATATCTCATTCCTTATTAATACAGTTTCGATTATATTTATAATCAATTTTCTTATTATTATACTATCATTAGCCATAATATTAAAGCAACATACTATTATAATAACAATTAATATAGACTAATTGTTCAATCAATAATCCTTCCGTCCTTGAATTAATTAATTCATCAACGAATCTATTATTGTGCCACACAAGGCATCTCCCACAAGCTTAATCTTAAGCTTATTATCGCTTCCACACACTTAAACACTCTTTTAGTATAATGTTTGCGTGACTCAAGCATTTAAATGCTAAACTACCTCAAATATTCATACCTATAATAAGTACAACCTTTACGCTTATAGTAATTAATATATATACTCTATTAATTATTCAAATAATAATATTCACGATCAAATAATAACTTAAGTTATTTAATATATTAAAATAAGTTAGTTTTCTTTCATTAATTAAACTCCCTTGAAAATACATTAGAAATTATGTATTTAGCCATAACATAAAATATTATATTTTCTCCAAATAAGCACATTCATTATCAGAAAATAATTTACGTATTGTCTTAAGATATTATTCTTAATATAATATCTATTAAAATAATTACATATACGACACATGTACATATATTATATATAGGTAATAAGTTTATTTTATAATAAATTATTCTCATCAATTTATTTACATATAGTAAATACATTTTAATATATTTACTATATTAATTAATCATACTTATTACCTCATACAAAAACATATAAGGAAATATTATTATTCAAAAATAACATTTCCTCCTTTTATTAAAATAATTCAATATTAGAAATTATTTTAATATCCTTTATTAGAAATATATAATATTTAGTTCTCTTTGTTTTCTATAAATTGTTCCCAAAACAATTTCTTCAAATATTCATTTAAAGATATAATGATTTCCATTTCTCTTTAATAACGTATATATATTTATTAACGTTATTCGCACATTAGACTTTCTCATATATTACCATTCTAAGTAATATATAGAATGTACTAATTATAATCATATATTCAACATATATATTAATTCACTTTTTTACTTAAGTAAATTTAAACATTGTACTATATCATCATAGTTAATTAGGGTTCAATACTCATTATATTATTTCTTAATATAACTTCCAACTTAAATTAGCTAATATTTATTCTTATTAGTTAATTTCTTAACTAACTCATGCTTCACTATCCAAACCTATTCACGGATAACTTAAGTGCTATTAATAACCTATTATAAACATACTAGTTATTAATACACATACACAAGAATATGGTCATTATACATTAAGGATATTTAATGTCACCAACTTACTATGATAAAATAATTCTATAAATTATTTAATATCGATAGGAATTTATCCACTTCTTTTACCTCAATTGAATCGTCTCTAAAATAAATAACAAATATATATTAATAATATATTTATTAATCACAAAAACACATATTACATAGTCCATATTACCCTATGTAATATAATACCACATACCTCATATCACATATATATACTCTTATTCGTACCCATCTCATAGTTTAAGAATTTTATTTATTAAATCCTTATTTAATAATATCTAAAAATTCGGGTTCTTACACAATTCGGCGCAATGTGGCCTTCCTGACCACAGTTGAAGCATACTCGCTTCCCTCTCAAGCACACACCAGTGTGATTCTTTTCGCATGTAGCACATGCTTCAATTCTTCTCTTTTGCTGGCTTCCCTGTTGACTCCCAGCAAATGTGTTGTCGTTCCATTTCCTTTTCTAGTTATTAGCATTGCTACCACCAGCCTTTCTGTCTCATTCTTCTTCTTCTTCAGGTCTTGATTATATTTGGACAAGGCATCGCTCCCACCTTCTGCGATGATCGCCTTTTCCAACACAGCTGCAAACGTGTTTAGCTGGAACATGGAGACCTTACTGTAAAGCCAGGGCTTCAATCCCTGCTCGAATCTTCTCGTCTTTCGCTCGTCGGTACTGACCTGGTACGTTGCAAACCTTGCCAGATCGTTGAATTTTGTGGCGTACTCTGGCACCGTCATCGCTCCCTGCTTCAGCTCTAGAAAACTGAACCTCCATCTGGTTCTACGAGCTTATTGGGAAGTACATTTCAAAGAACATCTCTTTAAATCGGTCCCATTCTATCACTCCTTATCCTTCCCTAGTCTTGTTAGCCTACCACCAGTAACTAGCTTCCGACTTCAGCATGAACGTCGCGAAAGCCGTCTTCTGGTCATCGCTAACTCTGGCCGCATCAAAGACCTTCTCCATGTCCATCACCCACGTTTGGGCCTCTATCGGGTCCACCGATCCCTGGAATTTTGGCGATCCTACTGCTTTAAAATCCTTAAATGTAGTAGCTTGAACTTGAGGCTGATTCGCAAGCGCTCCCGTTAGTAGGTTCACCAGTTGCTGAACCGAATTGGCGTTCGTCCCATCATTGTTGTTGTTGTTATTAGTCGAACCCTCTGGTTGTTGACGTGTAGGTCTTCTTCTAGGAGGCATCTTTTTATTAAGACATACTCTTATTAGATCCCTTACTCATCTTTTAAATATTTAAGTTCCACTTAAACATTTAAAAGAAATCAATTCACACTTGAACACATAGCACATCAATAAACTTCGTTATTTTATTCATTCATAGTTTTAAAATATAGAATAGATAGCATCTATGCTATTTACATCATCTTTCCTGAACTAAACAAGTTACAGGATCACATCATTATCTTATCCCATTATTATCTCAAATTCTGGGACTTACAATAATTTAATACATAATTAAACACATACTTTATTACTCTACTATCTAGGCATGTTAAGACGTCGCACAGCATCTCCACGTTCTTCTTCCATCACCCGAAACACTGTTCTGCTATCCACTATATACCACAGTAAATCCTTGAACTGAGCTGGGTAATAAAAGACGCGATCCTGGGCCCTATCTATAGCCGAATGAAAAGCATATTCCGTCTCCCTCAGCTTGGCCTTCTTCACTTGAACCTCGTCTTCAGCTCGATCTGCACATTGAGTAGCCCTCAAGCAAGCATCCTCAGCTCTGGTACACTTTGCTGACTCCTCTTTGATGTTGTTCTTTAGTTTCGCTAGTTCAGCCAGTGCATCATCCCTCTCACTCTCCACGTGGACTAGATTTCACTTCGCGTTTCCAAGCTCATCGTCCAGTTCTTGAATTGTCTCATCCCTCTGCTGTATGGTAGTCCAACTCTCGTCTACCAGCTCTTCCAGCTCTTCGACTCTATCCTGCAGCTCGTACATTACTGCGCTAACAGAGTTAGGTGGAAATTCCTCTTCAGGATCCTCCTCCTCCTCTAACTCATCCTCGTCATATCGGTCCAAAATTGGCTCATGCTCCTGACCAATTACGGTGATCAACGGAGATGGCTCTCTCTAAACCAACTGCTCCCAGACAGTATCCATGTCACGGGGCTCCTCATCCCTAGGCATCTGGGGTAACTCCTCCCTAGCCTGACTGGACTCTCCAACATTTGTCATCTTGACACAAGATTTTAAAGTTTAATTATTACGTGTCATCGATCGATACTCTTCGAATACTTAAACGTAAACACATAGCACATAAGGTAGTTTATTATCTTTAACTATCATCACTATCTTTTCGATCTCCTATAAGGCGACTACCTAAGGTTTCCCCACCTAAGGTTCATAACCTAAAGCACTACTCTGATACCAACTTATGACACCACCAAATTTGAGTACTTCATTTTCACGGGATTTGGTATTCACTATCTAAATAAAACATAACTACTACCCATAAATAAGGAATGTAAAATAAATTACAATCTTTATTAATAAATAAAATCTTCCTTATAAAAAGGATTACAACTTTATCAAAATATTCCCAGGATTGTCTAACCTTAACATCAACAAATACGGAAAATAAAACATCACATAATAAAATTTATGTCTTATTACAAATCATACCATAAATATTTAAATAAGTCTTCACTTGTTTATCGTACTCTTGCCTTTACTAGTTGACGGTTCGTCAACTCTTTCGACTTTAGCTGCAATGGTTATATAATACAAGAGTGAGCAAACAAAAGCTCACTTGAAATAGCAAACAATAGTGATGACATAGTACTGAATAGCTTCAACTGAATAGGTAATATTCCATTCATCGATAACCAAGCATAAGTTTTAGAATTCATCTGAGGGTCATAAGACCTTGAACTATATCCCAGGTGATAAGTATTTCTACTTAGACCTTTAACATTCGTTAGACTATATGGACTCTTAACTCGTACTTAGGGGGATCAGCCCTTCGTACCATGTATTGTGCACAAACATCTTAATACTTTCGCATGGTAATCCTTTATTAGTAGGGTTGTTCATCTAAGTTTTCATTAACAAGTCCGCACCAAAGAAAGTTTGGTTTGGATAAGCTCGAAGGGTAATTTGGGGTTCAACTATCATTAACTAAGGAGTAGTTGAATCAACTTACAATAAATAAGAATTCAATAATAAAAGAATTATGGAATAACTTATGCTTTAGAATTTAACTTAAAGCATTTGAAAAATTCAATAAAACCTTGCTTGAACAATTAAGTCAAGGTTACATTAATTCGATAAGGAACTTCAATAATATACTTGCTCAATATGGAATTTAGAGAATAAAATAACTTTTCATAAACGTAACAAGAATAGATAGAACAACTTGCTCAATAAAAGTAAAGTTTGAGTTTAGAACACTTGCTCAACAATAGTAAATTAGGGATAGAATACTTCCCTAGAGCGTAAGCTAGCAATTACTATAACGTTCCACAATTATCCTACGTATACGTAATTAATAATAACATACATTAGTTACCATATAACTAACTCACGTCATTGGTTAACCCATCAGAGTTAACTCATTATTATTAAGTTTAATTATCAATTATCACATAATGATCAAACCACACATCTTAATAATCAATCAAACTATATATAGATTATGATATTAAATCATACATTCACTTTTATTAAATTATAGTTTATAATTCACATTATACATTTCATATTTACAAATTAATCATGTGAAATACATTAATGAATCATTCTAACATCTCAATGTATGCTTAACATGTCATCAATTTCATTACATTAGGTTAGCTTTTCATGTAATGCACAAAACTACGCAAAACTCAAAGCAACATTTTTGGACAACATGTACACCCATTGGGGCGGGTGTTTTGCCTTCATGGGACCCGTTGGGACGGGTGTCCCAGCTGGGGGAAATTCTAGTTCGCGAACTTGTGCAGGAAAAAGCCAATTTGGCTTATCTCCTTGCACCAAACTCAAAATTTAACTAACATAATGCATATAAAATTTTATAAAAACAAAATTTTAAGCTTCTAACATGTTTTAACATGTATGATCATCATAACACATAATCAAAAACTCTAAATTTCATGATTTTGAAGAAAAAAAAACATCATTGTTAAGCGTTCTTGAAGAAAATTAACAATGTGACTTCGTTTTTAAAGTAAATCACATAATTCAAATCATGTTTTGTTCGTTTCTTAACATATTATTATAATCTATGATCAATTTACAAAACTTATCACAATCAAGCATAAATTTTGATATTTAAGAAACTATTTTTCAAATTAGTTCAACGTAAATTGCTATGAACATAATTTCTTCATGCTCATCATATTTACATGAATTGAACCATATAAACAATTATATAAATCATATATAAGCATGTTATAACACAAATTACATATAGAATCCATATTTACATGAATTTCACGAAAAACTATTTTACAGAGAACTAAAACCATGAAAACACTGAAGAACATAACTTAAAATTAGATTATACCTTTGCTTCTAGAGGAAGAAGATGATTATTGTGATGATGATGTTTTGGATTCTTGCTTTTGATTTCTCAAAGCTTCTTCCTCTTTCTTTTTCTCTCTTTTCTATTTAACTCTCTGTTTACTTTTTTATTCTAACTCTGTTTTCTAACTTAACGTAGAATAGAAAATTGACTTATACATATAATTATATATAATTATAAAATATAACCTGACAAAACATAATACACTACATTAATAATATATCAGTTACAATTATTTGAAAATCAAAAGCCATAAGGCTTGTTTGACAAAAACCATTTATTTTCAAATATAGATTTTTAGGAGCTAAGGCCTTGTTTGGTAAAACAGATTTAAAATAGATTTAAGGGGCTTGTTTGGTAAAACTAATTTAAAACTCTTTTAATTTATTTTAATAACTCATTTAATACATATCTTTCAATGTCACACTTTATCTAATTAAATCTTACTATCCTAATTTAATTAAATACAAGCTAACATCAATTAACTAAATAAAATTACCACATCATAATTATAATTACTCATTAATCATAATCTCATGTAACAAATACCACATAATATTCATCTAATTTAATTATCTCAATTAAATTACAACTACACCACAAAATTATTTCATATCAATTTAATTAACATATTGCACTTAATTAAATTACTCCATAAATAATCACATTAATTATTTATTTAACTCAATAAATAATTCAATTAAAATATTTATTTAATTCAATAAATATTTAAAATTAATATACAAAATTCTCGTTTGTTACAGTAAACCGTTTTTCCTTTTCAACATATTGAATTCCAATTCAAAATACTATATATTCAATATAATTTATTGAATGTCCAACTCAATAACTTAACTTCTATTTATTATTCATCTTAAACTTTCTTTTAATATTATTTAACACTTAATATTATTTATTCTCTTCTTAATAATCACTTCATAATATCTTAATCGTTTACAAATATTATTAACCTTTTAATAATATTTTAATCACTTATCGACATCTTAATCATTTTTAAATATTATTTAATAATATTTTAATTACTTACTAATATTATTAATCATTTAATAATATCTTAATTATTTATAAATATTATTAACCATTTAATAATATTTTAATAACTTACTAATATTATTAACTATTTAATAATATTTTAATCACACTTTAATAATATTCAAATTATTTACTAATATTATTAATTATTTAATAATATTTTAATCATATTTTAATATTATTAATCAATTAATAATATTTTAAATCTAATTTAAATATTATTAATCACTTAATAATATCTTAATCTAATATTATGAATCTCTTAATAATATTTTAATCATTTATTAAACCAATAAATAATTTATTTTAATTGTTTATCCTTTACTAATTCACTCATTTAATAAAACTAAAATATAATAAATATAACATCTTATCAAAAATGACCAAAATACCCTCCAAAAATCTGATTAAATCATATTTAGGGCCTTTAAGTCATAAAATCACATTTTCATATTTTTCAACATCATTTAACTTAATTTATCCATTTATTTATAACACAAACATTTACATGAAAAATACCAAAACATGTCTGAAATTTTTTCTTTTCTGAGAAATATCAGTATATAGTTCCCTTATGAACATATATTTTTTCTAGAATTTTTCAATTTCGTTTACTATTTTTAAATGGTCCAAAGCTGTCAGATCTTGCAACATTTTTCATAAATTGAATTTTTGTCCACAAATTCTGAAATTTGTAGGGTAAGCTCCTGTTATGAAGGTCTAGCCCCTGTAAAAGTTTAGAATTTTCCGAGTTAAACTCACCGAGTTATTTGAGTTTACTTTTAAAAATATCATTTCTTGTAAAGTCCATAACTTTCATTCTACACATCCAAAAATCGCCAGCTTTGAACAGGACCTTGCTAACTCATCATACTATCATACCAAATTTTCTCATAATTTTTAAAGCAAATAAAGTAGGCAAAAATGCACCTCTCAATTTGGGCCAAGTTTTGAGCTCCCATTTAAATAGTTTCAGCTCTCTAATTAAAAATGTTTGGGCCATGTAAATTAGCATAGGTTCAATATATAAATTTTATCTTACCCTTAATTAAATAATTAGGGTTTCCATTCAATTCATTTTTAGAATTTAAATGATTAGTTATGTACATTTAGTTTTATAACCCAATTAGACTTACCTTAATTAGGTTTAAAATAAATAATAAATTGAGATAATAAAATTAATCTCTTAGGTTAGTATATAATATAAATACTAAAATTCATCAATACCATAACTCTTAGGTTATTTAATTAACATACCTAATGTATCATTAGGTTATGTAGTTTTCTTTTTAATTTTTCTTTATATAATAAATAAATATATATACATATTTACAATATATATATATATATATATATATATATATATATATATATATTTAATCACATACATAATCTTCACAAGTCACAAAGTATTTAATACATGGATAAATAATTAGTGTGACCTAATCTTCTTGTATGATCAATTTAATTAATCATTTCTCTTGCTAAAATATATATATATAGCACATCACTAAGTATATATATGTACCTATATATATACACATTTTCTTTAACCTTATAGCATCTCTTCATTTGAAATTATTTCCTTAATAAAAATTTTCACATACATAATCTCTTTCTTTCTTTTCCAAATTTCTATCATTCTCATTTAATTTCTTTACATTGCTTAAAAATTGAAATCAAACCACATAGGTTCTTTAAAAATTTTAATTAATCCTCTAATTCCTATCTACGTTTTATTCTTTAACCTTTATTTTAATCATTCAATATCTTATAAATTTTCGGGTTGTCACAACTTCATAACTATCGATTCGTTATAGAAGTATGTCTCAAAGAAAATATTTAATCTTTTCAAATACTGCTTATTGTCTGTTATTACTTGCTGAGCAATTTAATGCTCATTCTTGCTTTTAAATTAAATGTTTTTAGCTAGGAAGTATTGTGACGCCCCCAAATTAGGACCACCACTGGTCTCTCGAATTCAGTTCGTCATGTTCTAATAATCTAACAATAATAACTAGAATCACACAATCACGGCGGATAATCTAGAATAATATACAATGATTTATTATAATTATTCTCCCAAGTCTCTCAACTTGCAGTACTTAATAAATTACATAATAATATCCAATAACGACTTATTACATAATCTAACTTAAGCTTAAACATAGTTCTAAAATAGTCTTAATACAACACTAAAAATTTTAAACATAAAAGGGACAAGCTAGTGAGTAGCCTTGCCCTTGCCCTTATCGACGCCCGAAGGTCCACCCTGCTCTGCCTTAACTGAAATATTTTTAGGGAAAAGCAAGAATGAGCACAAATTGCCCAGCAAGTAATATATAATAAGGGTGAAGAGTTTTATAAAACGAGTTTAAAATATTAAAGTATAATCTCGATGATAATCCAGAGTGTAAAGAATAATATCATGAATAACGAATATCAACAATTCTCAAATCAAATCATTGGAATATGAAACGATAGTTCATTATAGACCAACAGAATTATATGAATTCAAAGGCTATCAACGTATCCAACTAGATAAAACAATTTTCACTGAGCAGTCACTAAGGACTATCGAACATCTACAAGAATCATCAATATTAAACTGATAACTAAAAAGAAATAAGTACGATAGATGATCAGTCTACAATACTTTATGTTATGCATAACACCACAGTAATTTTCACGCGTGTGTTGGGGCTTCCAACAATATACACTCCCTTTACCATAAGGGTTGTTCAACTCAGTTTTTCAAGATTTTTGCACCAGTCAATTGGTTTGGATAGTTTTCTAAACATGCATATAGTCTAGCCGAATCAAATGGTATAGACACTTTCACGATATTCAAGAACAATACCAAGTTCAACATGAATAATAGCTTTCAAAAGGCTCAATGGAATAAGAGTAATTCACTAAGCATACTATCTCAATTTAAACGAGTAAGTAAGAAAACTTGCTTGCAATACTCCTTGAATAAAGTAAATACAAGGATAGGATACTTGCACCGTAAAAGAGTGTAAGTTAGAGAACTTGCCTTAAGCGTAGTCTATCCACGTTAAATAAATCAACACTTTCAAATTCCTATCGTAATATAGTTATGTATATATATGATATCCATTAGTCATACAGTTTAACATCATACTTTATCTTATATATACAATCAACATATAAGTTACGTCTTTAACTTACTATACTATCATACTAATTTACAATCTTGATTAACATAACTCTCATAGTCTTTTATCCTTGACGTTCCTCTTTTCGGGTTAATCAAGTTAACATATCATCATTATCACATAAGATCACAACCAGTACCAAATATATTTTATTTAGCAAGCTATAGGATGGATATGAGGTAACTGCCAAAATCAGATTAGCAAACTGATTCAATTCTGCTTCCAGACTGGCGTAGCTGCGCCATGGCTAAACCTAGGGGTGGCGCAGCTGCGCTGCCCAGGGCCAAGCCAAGGTTGGGCTGCTGCCTTACAGTTTCTGTCCGACACACAAGCATACAACACAACATAACATATAAACATTTTAAAGGTCCTTCCATGCTTGTACAACCCTCCCAAGTTTCTAAGTTAATACCTTTAATAACTTAAGGTCATTCAAGGTCATGAAATTACAAAGTCTAACATGCTCGCCTTTTAAACACATAAGGTATTCATATAACTCGTGTTAGGCATGTTCATGTGCATCCATATCACATACATGTAACTAGCATCGTTATCGGTTTGAAAACATGCTTCATTTATGCTTAACATTGATTTCACGACATCTAACATGGTAGGCATACATGTATGATATATTAGTGAGGTTAAGAGCTCTATCAAACATGTCCATAAATATCAGAATCTAAATCTCAATATAACATGTCAAGGTTCACGTTCAACACTTTTACTTCCGGTAGTATCGTTCACTAATAAGGTCTAACATGTTCATGCTATATATATACATATGTTAACATGTCCGTCATGCATTTATAGGCCATATAAACATGCTCGCAAAAATCAGAATGCATATATGATATCTACATGCCAAGGTTCACCTTCAAAACTTATATTTTCGTTAGAAATGTTCACTAGCGAGGTTCGTATGTTCACATTACATTATGAAACATATATACACCAATTAACATGCTTTTCATTCCTTTCTAGGTCATACTAACATGCTCGTAAAATCAGTACACCAAGATGATACACACATGTCAAAGTTCCTTTTTTAAAGTTCTAAATTTTGAAAATTTCACTTCTCATCAATCATTCATGCAAACATAATAGAACATGCTCATTTTAGTTCTACGTACTCATATATACAGGTTACTCATGCTAGCATGCTTGTCTAAGTTGTAGTAATTAATTAACACATAGCAGATTTCTAACAGAATTAGGAAACTGACTCCAGAGGCTGGCTGCGCCTCAGTAATAAACCAACGCAGCTGCGCCATGCCTGGTCTGTACCAGAGTTTTTCTTGCTTCGGCAGAATACAAGCCAATCCCCAAATTTCTTCACAAAATTGATTGTAATTACGCCACATTGTATACTAACATGCTTATTAGTTCATATAACACTTAAACAAGCATTCTATAATCCAATTACAATCTAATTCAACATGATCAAGAATTTGAAATTTACAGAATGAAGAAATGAAGAGCATGAACTTGCTGCTAATTATACCTTTGATTAGAGCTTGCTGCAAATTGATTCCTCTCTAAACTGATTATCTATCTCTCTATATATCTCAGTATACTACTTTGGCTTCACTTAATAAAACTCTCAGCAAATTGAATGAAGAAAGAATTGGGCTATAGTTATAGAAATAATATTACCCAGACAATACATTCTCCCATTAACTCAAACCAATGAATTGAAGATTTGTATGTTAGTTAAGGAAGAGTTGGTAGATGGTGGTTGATTTACACTATTGAGGCCACTCCCCTTGCAATGATCTCCATCTATATTGCTGAGTTTGAGAATATAGGGAGTAGGCTAGCTTGGAGTATTTCACGTGAAGAGAATGAGGATGACTCTAATTATGGGACAAAGCTACAATGCTTAGCAATTGGGCAATATACAACACTTAAGTCATTTTGCACTTACATTATAACATATATGTAATGATCTCCATCTATATTGCTGAGTTTGAGAATATAGGGAGTAGGCTAGCTTGGAGTATTTCACGTGAAGAGAATGAGGATGACTCTAATTATGGGACAAAGCTACAATGCTCAGCAATTGGGCAATATACAACACTTAAGTCATTTTGCACTTACATTATAACATATATGCCTACCATATATTATATACACTTAGGTATTATATGTATACTTAGATAGAGTTAAAATGTAATCCCAATAAATAAATAATATTTCAATGTAGCGAATTTACTTGCACATATATAATCCATGCACACTTGAGTCCTTATGAAATAATATTGCAATGTAATAAGTTGGGATACATATATGTATACACATATAATCCATGTACATATCATAATATTGAATATAGTTTAATTGGATATTATTACATTCATTTTCCCATTCTTATATTAAATTATTGAAGTATTCATTACTTAATAATTGTTTACAATATATATACATGAGGTACTGATTAAAGGTTCACTCCCACACATATTGTCACATAGGCATTAATCATGATGTATTTATATACTCATTTAATT
Source organism: Panax stipuleanatus (assembly GCA_020205555.1). Taxonomy (NCBI): domain Eukaryota; kingdom Viridiplantae; phylum Streptophyta; class Magnoliopsida; order Apiales; family Araliaceae; genus Panax; species Panax stipuleanatus. The sequence continues at coordinate 35,928,052 of CM035120.1, forward strand.
AGTCATAACATATATAGTATAGTCACATTAATGTCACATTGCACTTTATACTTCATATAATATATGTGTAGCTACTCTACATTATACATTTAATTATCGCATGCTTGCACATAGCAATTAATCGTGCAAATATAATCTTATTATATTAATAATTTACTCTCTTATGACAATTAATCAATATTAATTACTCATCTCATCAATTAATTATCAATAATATTAATTAATCCATCTCTCATTAATTTACCCTTAACAACGATAAATTATCACATTCCTCAACAATTTAATAAATATAAATCTTATTATATTTATAAATAATTTACTTATTATTATACTATTACTTGTAATAATAATAAATCAACATATTATTAATTAATCACCATTAATATTCTATTTCTCAAAATAACAATTAACAATTAATTGCTCACTTAATAATTCCTTCATCCTCGAATTAATTAACTCATCATCGAATCTATTCTCGTGCCACACAAGGCATTTGAACGAGCTTATCATAAACTCCACATTTTTCTCAATTATTATATATATTCAATTTAAAACAATTGAGTTAACTAATCTCATAACACGTAAATATTTATATTCAAATAAATATTCATTTCCATTAATATATTCATTTAATAATATTCAAAAGTTCTTGGGCATTACATCCTCCCCCCCTTATAAAAATTCCGTCCTCGGAATTGCTACAAGGTTACACAAATAGATGGGGATAATCCCTCATCATCCTATCTTCTAACTCCCACGTAGCCTCCTCGACATCGTAGTTACGTCAAAGTACTTTTACAGATGAAATAACTTTATTCGTTAAGGTTTGCTCTTTCCTATCTAATATCTGGACATGAATTTCTTCATATGCTAGATTCTTCTCCACTTGGATAGGCTCATAAGAAATCGCGTGCTTGTAGTCGGCCTTGTACGGTCGCAACACGGAGATGTGGAACACGTTGTGGATGTGCTCCAACTCGGGTGGTAATTCAACTTTGTATCCCACCTCGCCCACTAGCTTCAGTATCTCAAACGGTCCTATGAATCTTGGACTCAGTTTTCCTTTTTTGCCGAATCGAATTTTTCCCTTCCATGGAGATACCTTCAATAATACGAAACTGCCGACTTTAAAGTCCCGGTCTTGTCGATGCAAGTCTGCGTATTTTTTCTGGCAGTCTTGAGCTGCTACTAGTCTGGCTCTTATCACTGTCACCACGTCTGCTGTGACACCCCCGAATCCGGGTCCTCTGACCCCGGTCCGGTTGTCACGATACAATACAAACATCCACCTCTAAACAACATACGATAACTAAATACGGAATATAATAAACGTACGTCGTTCATTCAAAAGGTGGTACTAGTCCCAAGATTCGATAACCTAAATACAAACATATCCTAGAATAGTCATTAGGGTTCATATTATATAACAGTAATTTAATTAAACATAAAGATAAAGTCTGCTCCTTGCAAACTAATCCTACATCTTCCCTTTATCCTTGTCCTTCCCTGAAGTCTCGGGCTTAACTGCAATATAAGTCATGATATAGCAAGAATGAGCAACAAGTTTGCTCAGCAAGTTTAAATACAACAATAAAGGATATATCATGATGAATAGAAAATAGCTGACAATGAATTCAACAATATGAATATCAAAAGCAAGAATAATGATTGCCTTTAGAGTAACTGATAGTCAAGTAGACTGCAAACTATAAAACTCCAACGAAATCAATAGCTGATGGTTACTGGCTACAGAATAGTACTTGAGGGGATCAGCCTCGCGTACGCTATGTATATGCATAACATTCAACTCTGCTGTTTGTATCTTATATTAGATACCTGGGGTACTCCCCTATATATAAGGGGTGTTCTTTTCAGTCTAAGAATCCATACCATCAATTGGTCTGAATAGCTTTTATAAAACTTCATACAATTGTCTGACCGAACAAGGGTTCAGACTCTATCTAACGCAGTTCAAGAATTATAGAACTTTTAAATAAGGTACAAGTCCAAGACTGTACGAACTCAAGTGCACCAAGTGCGAATATCAATAAAATCGATGTGGAATAATTATAAAGTAATTAAACCACCTAATAGCATGCTTGAAAATAAAGTTCAAGCTTTAAATAATTAACTGTCAATACGATAGTAACCTGCTCAATATAATATGAGAAGGATAGGAACTTGCACAATAAAGAGTGTAAGGGAACTTGCATTCAAATCAAGTGAAGTTAAGAAATTCGCTTACACGATTCATTGAATAAAGTAGTGCAAGAATTTAGGATACTTGCCTGTTTGCTCAGCTCGAATAAGTTCTAGCTTTAATTAACTTGCGTCGAAACGACCTAACATTAATAAGTCGGCCTTTCAATTAGCATTTATAAACTAATATAAGTCTATACTTATAATAATCCACTTATCTTATAAGTTTATAAAATCACGTTCACTATCAAATATACCATTTATAGCATCATATTATGCTAACGGTTAAAATCAGACTTAAGCAAATTGTTCGGGCCTGAAAGTGTCCCGGCGTAACTCTAGCATACAACTACTGACATTAAACCAATATACATGCTTATCAAGTTAAAATTTCTCATTCGAAACTAGCATGCTCTTTCTATATTCAATTTGAAGTCTTGTTTTCATGCCGGTAATTCACATACTTTAACTAATACAAGTTCATGCTTCAAAGTTAATTACTAAGGTCATGTTATCACATAACAAGGCATAACATGCATGCTCATGCGTATACTATACATGTATACTTTAATCCACCTATTTTATGCCTTAGAAATTCATTTCCTATGAATACGTGCATATGTGAAATCCATGCTTTAACCAAACGAGGTCCATGTTAATGTGCTTATAGGCATAACGAACTCTAATGTACATGCTTGTATGATCAATACGTAATCCACATGGTACTTGATGTCATCATTCTTCACATTCTACGTTTTCATCAAAAGTTGCACCAAATCAACATAGGTAACATAATACAAGTAAAGCGTTTCATAGTCATGACTCACATGTATTAGAATGCATATCTAAACCACATGAAAGCTCTCATATGGTCAGAAATCACAAGACAACGTCCTTGGTCAAGTTTTCTTTCCAAAGTTTTTAAGTTTCTTATTTCAAAATCGTCCGAATCTTGCAATCACGTATGCTAGTGTGTGAACACACTTTAGGCTCTCATTTCATGTCAATATAAACTATACGATCATGTTTAGAATATCAGAATATGCACATGTTACGTATGTGTCTAAATTCATAATTGAATCTATAAGTTTCATTACAAATCACAAGTTTTCCTTTCATGGTGTACATACTAACATGGTTAACATTATGCATGTAGTATCAAGGAACATGCACTATAAGTTAACACCATCTTTTATGCATGTCCAAATAGATACCAAATGTTAGTATTATCACAGCAGCTTAACAGAAGCAGAAAACGAAAACTGTCTACAGGAACCTGCGCAGCTGCGCAGGCACCAGGTATAAACCCGGCGCAGCTGCCCCGGTGTCCGGCCAATCCAAGAACAGGCTGTTTTCGGCAGTAACCATAAACCCAACACAGAAAATTAATTTCAAAAATCTCTTCAAACATTCATATAACAGTTTCAACAAGTTTATATCATCATATAACACTTTAATACTCATATCTCATAATTCAATTACCAACAATTCATGAACAATTCAATAATCAAGAACTTTGAAAATTTTACAGAGAGTGAGAATGGGAGAGCATGAATTGGAATTTATACCTCTGCAATTGAAATGTCTTGCTGCAATATTTTTCTCCCTCAACTCAATTGAAATTTCAGAATACAAGCTCAATTCTATACTTAGAGAAAATATCGGCAAAACAAAGAAGAAGGAGAGAGCTCATATATATAGACAATTCAATACACGGTTCAAAGTTTTGCTCACCATATCAAACCATAGGATTACAAGATTGTATAATGGTTTACAAGAAGTTGGTGAGTAGTTGAATTACACTATTATGCCCGCTCCCCTTGCAATGATCCCTTCTATGTTGCTGAGTTTGAGAAAGTAGGAGTAGGCTAGCTTCATGAGTGTTTCACGTGTGGGAGAAGAAATTGAGGATGGAACTCTAATTATGGGACAACCACTAATCTCAGATATCTTGCAATGTGCGTATAATATATGCACATACTTAGGCTATATAATATAATACACTTAGATTATATGATATATATACACATAGTATATACTTAAGCTACATGTATCCATTCCATATATATTTAAATGGGTGTTACCATGTTATTTCAAATAGCAATTAATAATGAATAGGTACACAACATATAATCCATTCACATTTTCCTTAATACCGAATGTAAAGTAATTGGGTATTATTATTACTCCTTATTATAACTGTTATCATTATAATAACTTACTGAGATCAATTATTTATTGATATTACTATATGTTGATAAGGTATATAGTAATGTTTTTCCACACATGTATTGTCACATAAACATTAATATGTAACTCTCATAATTTAATTATTCTTACTATATAGTTTACAATGTATAGTCATATTAATGTGTCACATGCACTTTATATAACATAAAGGTAACCACCATATATTATAAGGTTTAATATATAGCATACTTGTATGAAATAATTAATTAAGTAAATATAATATTATTATATTTATTAATCTCTCATTCATTAATTATTATTTATTCATAATAATTGTTAATCAACACATTATCAATTAATTAATCATAATTGAAATTAATCAAACACGTTCAAATCCTGCCACGATATTCAAATAAGTTGAATATTTAATTATTAATAATCTCATCAATTCTCTGATATTAAATCCTTAAGGTCAGTCCACTAACTTAAATAACTCATTAGTGACTTCCTTTAATCATTTCACAAATTCTCACCACCACATAAGGTTTAAATAAACTCACAAAACTAACTCGTTAAAATTAAATCACATATTTAATAAATAAGGAGTTTAAAATTCATGGTCGTTACATTTGCGGTTTGTTGTACTAACTCTGGTCTGAGTATTCGTCTCTCTCCAACTTCGTCCCAACATAATGGCGTTCTGCACTTTCCTCCGTAAAGAGCTTCGTACGGTGGCATGCCGATACTCGTATGATAACTATTGTTATATGCGAATTCTACTAAGGGTAGGTGGTCGTGCCAATTTCCCTTGAAGTCCATCACGCACGTCCTAAGCATATCCTCCAGCGTTTGTATAGTTCGCTCACTCTGTCCATTTGTCTGAGGATGGTAAGCGGTACTCAACCTCCACTGTGTTCCCACTCTCTCTTGTAATCTCTTCCAAAAGTTTGACGTGAAGCGCAGAACTTGATCAGAGACAATTGATACCGGCACTCCATATCGTGAAACAATCTCCTTTACGTAAAGACTCGCTAACTGGTTCAAACTATATCGGATCTTGATTGGTAGAAAGTGTGCGGTCTTCGTTAGTCGATCCACGATAACCCAAATGGCATCATATCCCTTCTATGTGACTGGAAGTCCCACCACGAAGTCCATCGTAATGTGCTCCCATTTCCACTTCGGTATTTCCAACAGTTGTAGTAAACCACTCGGCCGCTGGTGCTCTGCTTTGACTCGTTAGCAAGTCATACATCTACTAACACACTCTGCGACTTCCTGTTTCAGATTGGGCCACCAAAAATGTTGCCTCAAATCTTGGTACATTTTTGTGCCTCCCGGATGAACGGAATATGTCGTATTGTGTGCCTCGTGCAAAATCCCTTCTCTCAACTCGGTTACCGCTGGCACCCACACTCTTCCTTCGAATCTTAAGATACCGTCTTTATCCATTCAGAATCTTCCTTCTTCATTTTCTGCGATCCTCTTTCTGATTTTCTCGCATTCTTCATCCTTCTCTTGTGATTCCTTCACTCTGTCTAACAATGTCGGACGAGCTTCTATTACAAATAACTTTTCTTCAGACCCTTCCGGTCCTTTTACCTCTATCTCTAATTTCTCTATTTCTCTTATCAACTCCTCTTAAGTCGTCAAGTGAAATAGTTTCTCTCTTCCTTTTTTGCTCAGAGCATCGGCAACCACGTTTGCCTTACCCAGGTGATAATGAATATCACAGTCATAATCCTTGATTAATTCTAACCACCTCCTCTGACGGATATTCAACTCCTTCTGTGTGAAGATATATTTCAGACTCTTGTGGTCCGTGTATATCTCACATTTCTCTCTGTACAAATAATGTCTCCAAATCTTCAACGCAAAAACTACTGCCGCTAACTCTAAGTCGTGAGTAGGGTATCATTTTTCGTAGTCCTTTAATTGTCGTGATGCATACGCAATGACTTTGTCGTGCTGCATAAGCACACAGCCAAGTCCCTTGTGCGATGCATCACTATACACCACAAAATTTCCCGCATCGTTTGGTAGTGACAACACAGGCGCCTCGCTTAATCTCTTCTTCAATTCCTAAAAACTCTCCTCGCACTTTTCTGTCCATACAAACTTCGCTGTCTTCCTTGTCAGATTGGTCAACGGGGTTGCTATCTTAGAAAAATTCTGAATAAATCTTTGATAGTACCCAGCTAACCCTAAGAAACTTCTCACCTCCGTTGGTGTTCTCGGCTGTTCCCAATTACTCACTGCTTCGACCTTCGCAGGGGGTCTACTGAGATTCCATTCTTATCCACCACGTGACCTAAGAATTGAACCTTCTCCATCCAAAACTCATACTTTGAAAATTTTGCATACATCTTCTCCTTCCTTAGTGCTTCCAAACTATCTTTAGATGTTCGACGTGCTCTTCCTATGTCTTCGAGTAGATCAAGATGTCATCGATGAAAACTACCACGAATTTATCCAAGTATGTCTTGAAAACTCGGTTCATCAAGTCCATGAATGTTGCCGGGGCATTAGTCAATCCAAATGACATTACCAAAAACTTGTAATGTCCATAACGAGTTCGAAACGCAGTCTTTGGTATGTCCTCATCCCGTACCTTTAGTTGGTGATAACCTGTCCGTAGGTCTATCTTTGAAAAACACTTTGCTCCCTTCAGTTGATCAAAAAGGTCGTCTATCCTTGGTAGCGGATATCTGTTCTTGATCGTTACTCTTTTCAATTCTCGATAATCAATATAGAGCCTCATCGATCCATCCTTTTTCTTAATGAATAACACTATTGCTCCCCAAGGAGACACACTCGGCCATATGTAACCCTTATCCAATAACTCTTGCAGTTGTATCATCAATTCCTTCATTTCTACTGGCGCCATACGATATAGAGCTTTCAAAATCGGTGTCGTTCCCGGTGCTAAGTCTATTACGAATTCAATTTCTCTGTCTAGCGGAAGACCAGGCAGATCGTCTGGAAATACATCTTGAAATTCATTCACTATGGATATATCCTTAATTTCTACTCCCTTTTTCTAAGTATCTACGATGTAACCTAAATAACCTACACCTTCTTTCCTTAACAATTTCTTGGCATGCATCATCGTAAGGCAACACGATTGCTTAAGCGATGAGCTACCATAAAACACTACCTTAGACTTACTCGGAGTCTGAAGGTTCACACATTTATTTTGACAGTCAATTATTGCTATATGGTTATACAGCCAATCCATTCCCAGTATTACGTCAAATTCTCCCAATCTAATTGGAATCAAGTCTACGCTTAGTTCATGTTTTCTAATGTTTGCGTGATAATTTCGATAAACATATTCTACAGGGATTACTTCCTTATTCGCGACTTCTATGTTCAAGGGATCTTCTAATCTTTCTCGGGGTGTATTTAATCTACTAGCAAATTCTTCAGATACAAAAGAACAGGTAGCACCCGAATCAAATAATACATAAGCATTTATATCATTGATTGGGATTATACCTGACACCACGTCCTTCACAGCTACTGCGTCCTGGACGATCATGTTAAAGGTCTGGGCGATCTATCGGTTGGGCTGCACTGGTCCACCAATCATTAACTTGCTACCTTTTCCTTGACCTCCGCTAGTCCCACCACTTCCTTTCTTTGGGCAATCCTTAATCTGGTGCTCCGTTGATCCGCAAGTAAAACATCCCCTGATCTTCTTTGGTTTTGGGCAATTCGGCAATATGTGCCCCTCCTAGCCGCAGTTATAGCATGTGCTCTTTCCTTTCCAGCACTCCCCCTAATGACTCCTCCCACACTTATTACAAGCTTCACTCCTTTTCTTAAATCCTCTACGAAAGTTTCCCGACTGATTGTTGTTATTTTTGTTGTTATTGTTCTCCCACTTTCTTTTTCCCAAATTACTTCCCCCGTTGCTACTTCCTCCACGATGCTCATTACCAGTGTTCTTGTTTTTCTTCTCCTTATGATACAGACTTAAGGCCTCACTGCCTCCTTCCGCAATGATTGCCTTCTCTAGCAACGTCGCAAAGGAATCAATTTGAAGAACTGATACCTTATTGTACAGTCAAGGCTTTAGTCCTTGCTCAAAACGTCTCGCCTTCCTTTCCTCATCTCTAACTTGGTGTTCTGTAAATTGCGCTAGTTCATTGAACTTAGCTGCGTACTGCGCCATCGTCATGTCACCTTGCTTCAGTTCTAAAAACTTCACCTACATTCAATTCTTCATGCTTTTCGTGAAGTAGTTTTCAAAAAATAGCGTCTTTAATCTTTCCCATGCGATTATCCCTTCCCTCGCTCTTTGTTGATTAGCCTCCCACCAGTAGTTAGCTTCGCCCCTCATTATGTACGTAGAAAATACAGTCTTCTGGTCTTCCCCCACTCGAGCGATGGTGAAAGCCTTCTCGATCTCTTTTATCCAGGTTTGTGCAATGATCGGGTCGGTAGTACCCTCGAACTCTGGGGGTCCTACACTACTAAAGTCCTTAAAAATTTTCACTGGTACTGCTTGAGGGTTAGGGCGAACGGGTTCGTTGTTCCTTCCTCTTAGAGCTTCTCCTAGCAAGTCTACTAACTTCTGAATGGGATCTACTTGTTCCCTCTCATTGTTAACTGATTCCTTAGGTGCAGTTAATCTACATCTGGGCGGCATTTTCTGCATCACAAAATTTTTCATTTTATTATTACTCAATCATATCACTTAAGTATTTCTTTAATATTAAAAAGAATAAAATTTATAACACGTTTCTGAAATAAGCTCATTTATATTCATATGCCAAATCGTTTCATTACATGATTATCCCTAGCATATTTTTATAAATGCCATCATATATCCCCTAATATCACAAAAGACGGGGAACACAACATACTACCCCTCTAACAAAAGCTTACTCAGGGTTTACATCACTATCCCATATCTTACTCAAAAGATTAGGATCTCAACATAGTATATACATCACATCAAAGACACTAGTAATACTATGGCTAGACTGACTAAGGAAAGCTCATTCCATCATCCCACCCTTCACAGCGCTCTTGTACTCAATTTGTGCTATGTATGTTATCAGCTCTCGGCTCAAAGTATGTAGGGTCTGTCCCTGCTTCGCCGGGTAGTGGTATACACCATCAATCACCCTCTCAAAAGCTGAACGAAACATAAACCCCATCTTGTTCATCTTTCTCTTCTTGCATCTGACCTCATCTTCTAGGTCGTCAGTTCTCTCGCTAGCCGATTCCCACTTCTCCTCGAAGTGAATCCTATCAATAACCTCCAACTCTAGCTGAGTATGGAGTGCTTCCTTCTCGGTCTTCTCACTTAACTCCCTCTGCTCGATCTCTTCTAACTTTCCTGCCAAGTCTACATTTCTGGATACCGACCTGTGGAATAAGGTTCCCATCTGGATCCCTACCTCCCTGCGGTAAGCAATCTCTACCTCTAACTCCTGCATCGCTAGCTTCCTCTGATGGTCCTCGTCCCTCAGCTTCTAGAACTCAAACTCTCTCTCCTGGGCCTCGGCCTCCAGCTCCTGGACTCAGCAGTCCAATTCTAGAATACATTCCTCTTACTCTCCCAGCATATGCTCCTCCAGGTTAGGCTCGTAGGAGTCCTCCATGGGCTCTTCCTCTATAGGCTTGTCCTCAACAGGATCGTCCTCCTCTGGATCAAACTCCACCTCGATCTCATCCTCGTCGTCAGACTCGGATGGTGCAACAGCCTACACTGGCACAACCTCTAGAGGTGCCTCGTATACTACGTGTATATCTCTAGGCTCCTCCTCGGCCACTCTACTAGGTACTCCTGTGTCTGCCATCCTACAATCATAAACACAAGACAAACAAACAGCAACTCCATTAGAATGTTAAATAAAACATAAGTTCATTGTATAGAATGAAGTTACATTTCATAACACACTAAGTTTCTCAAGGAAAACTCTACACGAGTTTTATCTCCTTCTAACATCCTAAGTTCTTCTAAGTTATAATCTAAGGACTCTTGCTCCTAAGGTTTATAACTATAGCTCTGATACCAACCTGTGACGCCCCCAAATTTGGACCTCCACTGGTCTCTCGATTTCTGTTTGTCACGTTCTAACAATCTAACAATAATAACTAGAATCACACAATCACAGCGGATAATCTAGAATAATATACAATGATTTATTATAATTATTCCCCCAAGTCTCTCAACCTGTAGCACTTAATAAATTACATAATAATATCCAATAACGACTTATTACATAATCTAACTTAAGCTTAAACATAGTTCTAAAATAGTCTTAATACAACACCAGAAATTTTAAACATAAAAGGGGACAAGCTAGTCGGTAGCCTTGCCCTTGCCCTTATCGACGCCCGAAGGTCCACCCTGCTTTGCCTTAACTGAAATATTTTTAGGGAAAAGCAAGAATGAGCACAAATTGCCCAGCAAGTAATATATAATAAGGGTGAAGAGTTTTATAACACGAGTTTGAAATATTAAAGTATAATCTCGAGGATAATCCAGAGTGTAAAGAATAATATCATGAATAACGAATATCAACAATTCTCAAATCAAATCTATAAGAACCAAGAATTTCATGAACAAATATTATTTTTGACAAAATAAGAGAATGAATATGTATTTAAATATAAATATTGATGTGCTGTGAAATGAATAATTTAACTAAGTTAAATTGAATTTATACGAATGTGGTTTGTGATGAGAATTGTGATAATGCCTTGTGTGGTATGAGAATAAAGATTTAAGGAATTGATTTAAATAAGAGATGATTAAATTAGGGAGTGAAGAATTAATTAATATCATATTATTAATTAATTGATGAGCAAAGTAAATTACATAATTAGAGTAAGTATTATCTATTTATTTAATATGTGCAAAGTATGTAGTAAGGTCTAGTAACTACATTAAAAAGAATATGTAGTGTGATACCTTGTGGTAACTATATTATATACAGAAACTATATAATAAAGTAAAAAGAATTATAAGTTACATAAATAATTGCATATGTGACAACACAAGGAACTATATAAAATATAAAGTGTAGTGTGACACTTTAGTAAGACTATAAAATATATGGTATATTAAAGTATGTGAATAAGAAATAACAATAATTATTTCAATAAGTATATAATTGAAATATTAATAATAATACGAGTTGGGATAATTCGATTAACTTATAAATGTGATATTGTTAAAGTGTACATAGATTATATGATGTATATGTACCCCAATGTGCTACCATGTGAAGTTGTTATGGTATTTTAGTCCATGTATGCCCTAAAAGAACTTAAGCCATGATATGTATATATGTGTGTTAAGTGTATAATATATGGTATTTCCTTATTGCTAGAATGCTGAGTTTCCTTGTCCCATTTTGATTGCCCAAATTGCTCCTCACTCTCATTCACGTGTAACACATAAAGGCTAGAAGCTGTGACGCCCCAAATTCCAGGACCGTCATGGGGTCGCTCGAATTTGGTTCGTCACGTGCTCATGGTAATACAATAATAACTAAAATCACACAATTCACGGCGGAAGATCTAATCTAGAATAATTTACAATGATTTATTATAATTATTCACCCCAAGTCTCGCAACCAACATTACTAAATAGATTACATAATAATATCGAATAAAGACTTATTACATAAACCTTCTTAAGCTTAAACATAGTCTGAAGACAGTCTTAACATAACAATTTTAAACATAAAGGAACAAGCTAGTTGGTAGCCTTGCCCTTGCCCTTATCAACACTCGAAGGTTCGCCCTGCTCTGCCTTCACTGAAAAGTTTTAGGAAAAGCAAGAATGAGCACAATTTGCTCAGCAAGTAATATACAATAAGGGTGATGAGTATTATATCACGAGTTTGAAATATCAAAGTATAATCTCTAAGATAATTCAGAGTTTTAGAATAATATCATGAACAACGAATATCAACAATTCTTGAATCAAATCTTTGGAATATGAAATTCAATATAGATCAACAGATATATATGAGTTCAAAGGCTATCAACGTATCCAACTAGATAAAATAATTTATACTGAGCAGTCTATCGAACATCTACAAGAATCATCAATATTAAACTGATAACCCAAAAGAAATAAGTATGATAGATGATCAATCTACAATACCCTATGTTATGCATAACACCACAGTAATAATCACGCGTGTGATGGGGCTTCCAACAATAAACACTCCCCTTACCATAAGGGTTGTTCAACTCAGTTTTTAGATTTTCGCACCAATAAAAAGGTTTGGACAGTTTTCTTATAAACATGCATATAGTCTAGCCGAATCGAATGGTATAGACACTTTCACAATATTCAAGAACAATACCAAGTTCAACATAAATAATAGCTTTCACAAGAGTTTTAAATGTACTAGCTCAATGAACGAGTAAGTAAGATAACTTGCATTGTACAAGGATAGAATACTTGCACCGTAAAAGAGTGTAAGTTAGGAAACTTGCCTTAAGCGTAGTTTATCCCCAAAATTTAATCAACACTTTTCGAATCCTATCGTAATATAGTTACGTATATATGATATCCATTAATCATATAGTTTAACATTATATCTCATCTCGTATATACGATTAACACATAAGCTAAGTCTTGACCTAGTTACACAGTTATACAGTATAGTATAATTTCACAAGTCTCGACTTTTAATGTCTTTTATCATTAACGTTCCTCTTCTCAAGTTAGTCATCTTCATATATTATTACTATAATGTGAGACTACCACAAATAGTAAACATGCTCTCATATTATTAATATCACATAAGACCACAATCAATACTAAATATATTTTATTTTAGCAAGTTATGGCATTCGCATAAGTTAACCGTCGAAATCGGATTCACATATATCACATAGTATATATACATGTTAAAGAATCTTTTTATATTCGTATAACCTTCCCTTGTTCCAAACATATGTGATATAGATTCTAAGTCGACACTTACGGTCATTCAAGGTCATGAAATTTACAAAGCCTGTCATGCTCGCTTTCAAAACACTTAAGATAATCATATAGCTCGTGTTTAGGCATGCTTATGAGTATTCACATTTCATACATGTAACTATCATAGTTATTAGTTTGAAGACATGCTTCACTTAGGCCTATCTTGATTTCACGATATCTAGCATGGTAGGCATACATGTATGATACAGTGAGTCTAAGATTACCATCAAACACGTTCAAAATTATCAGATTCTAACTCTCGACATAACATATCAAAGTTCACGTTCAAAGCTCATATTTTCATTAGTAAAGCTTGCTAATAAGGCCTAACATGTTCATGCTATCTACATACATATGTTATCATGTCCGACATACATTTCACGGCCATATAAACATGCTTATAAGATCAGAATATCAACATGGTCATAGCATGTCAAAGTTTCTTTTCAAAACTTATATTTTTGTTAGGAATGTGCATTAGTAAGGTTCACATGTTCACATTTTATTATGGAACCTATATACGCGAGTTAGCATGCTTTTCATACATCCTTAAATCAGACTAATATGCTTGCAAGGTCAGAATGTTAACATGGCATGTATACATATCGAGTTTGTTTTCAAATTCAAAGTTTATTTATAAAACGCTATGTTTATCTCAAACTATAAGTATGCGTGTAACTCTTAGTAAAACATGCTTACATTGCCTTAGTATACCCATATATATGTACCACTCATGCAAGCATACTTGTTCTAATTTATCTTAACAATTTACACTTAGCAGAATCAAGTAGGAAATCAAAAACTAGCAGACAGTGTCCTGCGCAGCATGCCAAGGTCAAACCGGCGCAGCTGCGCCACCACTGGTTCTGGCCGGACTGCAGTCTGCTTCGGCAGTTATCAGCTCAATTCACAAAATTACTTCACCGATTCGATTTTTAAACATGCTACATTATATACTAACATGTTACTTGGTCTATATAACAACTAATAACCATTCTATAATTCAATTAACATGCCTTGCAACCAAAATCAAGAAATGGAATTTTGACAGAAACTGAAAATGAAGAACAAGAAGCAATCTTATACCTTTGCTATATGAAATGAACTTGCTGAAATTAAAATTTCTCCCTCTGTGACTATCTTGTTAACAAACTCACAACACTCTCAATCCAACACTTAGCAAAATTCTCAGCAAATCAAATTGAAGAAACATGGCTACTATTTATAGAACTTCAAATATACAGACAATGTGATTGTCCTTCAATTTAAACCAATGAGAATGTTAGATTACATGGTGGTTAAGAGGGAGTTGGTAAATGGTTGGTAAATCTCATCATCAAAACCACTCCCCATTGATCATTGCTAGCTAAGCTTGGGAGAAGAATGGGGAGAATAGGCCTTAGCCTTTTTGCCATACACGTGAAGGAGAAGGAGAGTGACTATTATATTGGGACAAGGAATTATCAGCATTTGCACCACTGATATATATATATATACAATACTTATTTTACTATGCACATTTTATATATATATATATATATATATATATATATATATATATATCCAAGTTGTATTTGTATAATACATTCTTAGGTTGTAATTAAAATGTCACAATGTAATTCACCTACTGTAATAAGTGTAATTTCACACATATGATCCATGTACATTATATTACACCGGTATAATTTAATCGGATACTATCACATTATTAAATTCTACAAGCAACAATTGATTATAATATATTCATATTATGTTAATGTATACTTACATACATATTATCATATACACATAATACATGTAGCTCACATAGTTTAGTTGATCATAATATATAATTTATGTATACTTGCATGGTCACACTTAAGTGTTTCTCTACACTATATAATATAGTTATATTCCATATACCTTATATATTCAAGTATTGCACATTTGCACATATCAATTAATATAATCTTATTATATTAATAACTTACTTATTTGTCAAATAAATAAATTATTTATCTCATTGATTAATTAATGATAATATTAATTAATCCATTCCTCATTGATTATTAATTTCCATAATAATCGATTAACACTTATACGATTAATTATCACATTAACAACTATAAATCTCAGCACAGTTATAAACAAGTGGTTTATTATTATTATATTTCTTGCAATAATAATAATCACATATTATTAATTAATCATAGTTAATATTCCATAACCATTAATTAATATTCTACAATAGCAATTAACAACTAATATAGATTAATTGTTTACTTAATAATTCATTCGTTAATTAATATAATCATTCTTATATTACGTCACTGTGCCACACAAGGCTATCAATGAGTTTATCTCAAACTCCATCAATTTCTCAATTATTATAATTATTCAATTTTATATGATTGGATTAATTCATCTCATAACACAAAATTATTTATATTCAAATAAATATTCACTTTCATTATTATATTCATTTAATAATATATAGAAATTCTCGGGTATTACATCCTCCCCCCCTTATAAAAATTTCATCCCGGAATTGTTACAAGGTTACACAAATAAATGGGGATAATCCCTCATCATCCTATCTTCTAACTCCCACGTTGCCTCTTCGACATCGTGGTTACGCCAAAGTACTTTTACAGAAGATATAATTTTATTTCTCAAGGCTTGCTCTTTCCTATCTAATATCTGGACAGGAATCTCTTCATATGCCAAGTTCTTCTCTACTTGAATGGGCTCGTAAGAAATCACGTGCTTGTAGTCGGCCTTGTACGATCGTAACACGGAAATGTGGAACACATTATGGATGTGCTCCAACTCAGGTGGTAATGCAACTTTGTATGCCACTTCGCCCACTCGCTTCAGTATCTCGAACGGTCCTATGAATCTTGGACTCAATTTTCCTTTCTTGCCGAAACGGATTTTTCCCTTCCATGGAGATACCTTCAAGAATACGAAACTGCCGACTTTGAAGTCTCGGTCCTGCCGATGCAAATCTACGTATTTCTTCTGGCGATCTTGAGCTGCTACAAGTTTGGCTCTTATCACTGTCACCACGTCTGCGATTTGTTGTACTAACTCTGGTCCGAGTATTCGTCGCTCTCCGACTTCGTCCCAACACAACGGCGTTCTGCATTTTCTTCCGTAAAGAGCTTCGTACGGTGGCATGCCGATACTCACATGGTAACTATTATTATACGCAAATTCGATTAAGGGTAAGTGGTCGCCCCAATTTTCCTTAAAATCCATCACGCAAGTCCTAAGCATGTCCTCCAGCATTTGTATCGTTCGTTCACTCTGTCCGTCGGCCTGAGGATGGTAAGCAGTACTCAGCCTCAACTGTGTTCCCATTCTCTCTTGCAAACTCTTCCAAAAATTTAACGTGAAGCGCGGATCTCGATCAGAGACAATAGATACCGGCACTCCATGTCGTGAAACAATCTCCTTTACATACAGACTCGCTAATTGGTTCAAACTGTAGTGGATCTTGATTGGTAGAAAATGTGCGGTCTTCGTTAGTCGATCCATGATAACCCAAATAGCATCATAACCTTTCTGTGTAACTGGAAGTCCTACCACGAAGTCCATTGTAATATGCTCCCATTTCCACTCTGGTATTTCTAATGGTTGTAGTAAACCACTCTGCCGTTGATGCTCTGCTTTAACGCGTTGGCAAGTCAAACATCTACTGACGCACTCTGCGACTTCCCGTTTCAAATTGGGCCACCAAAAATGTTGCCTTAGATCTCGGTACATCTTTGTGCCTCCCGCATGAACGGAATATATCGTATTGTGTGCCTCGTGTAAAATCTCTTCCCTTAACTCGGTTACTGCTGGTACCCACACTCTTGCTTCAAATCTTAAGATACACGTCTTTATCCATTCGGAATTTCTCTTCCTCATTTTTTGTGATCCTCTTTCGAATTTTCTCACACTCTTCATCCTTTTTCATGGGCTTCCTTTACTCTATCCAACAATGTCGGATGAGCTTCCACTACAAACAACCTCTCACCAGACTTTTTTGGTCCTTGTACTTCTATTTCCAATTTCTCCATCTCTCTTATCAACTCTTCCTGAGTCGTCAAATTAAACAACTTCTCCCTTCCTTTCCTGCTCAGAGCGTCGGCAACCACGTTTGCCTTTCCTGGGTGATAAAGAATATCGCAGTCATAGTCTTTAATTAATTCTAACCACCTTCTCTGCCCCATATTCAACTCCTTTTGTGTGAAGATATATTTTAGACTTTTGTGGTCCGTGTATATCTCACATTTTTCCCCATACAAATAATGCCTCCATATTTTTAATGCAAAAACTACTACCGCTAACTCTAAGTCGTGAGTAGGGTATCATTTTTTGTAATCCTTAAGTTGTCGTGATGCATACGCAATGACTTTGTCGTGCTGCATTAGCAAACAACCAAGTCCCTTGTGCGATGCATCACTATACACCACAAAATTTCCCGCATCATCTGGTAGTGATAACACAGGTGCTTCGCTCAATCTCCTTTTCAGTTCTTGAAAACTTTCTTCGCATTTGTCGGTCCATACAAATTTCACCATCTTTCTAGTCAAATTGGTCAACGGGGTTTCTATCTTAGAAAAATCTTGGATGAATCTTCGATAGTACCTAACTAACCCTAAAAAACTTCTCACCTCCGTCGGCGTTCTCGGTTGTTCCCAATTACTTACTGCTTCTCCCTTCGCAGGGTCTACTGAGATTCCATTCTTATCCACCACGTGGCCTAAGAATTGAACCTTCTCCATCCAAAATTCACACTTAGAAAACTTTGCATACATCTTCTCCTTCGTTAGTGCCTCCAAAATAATCTTCAGATGTTCGGCGTGTTCTTCCTCTGTCTTCGAGTAGATCAAAATGTCGTCGATAAAAACCACTACAAATTTATCCAAGTATGGCTTGAAAACTCGGTTCATCAAGTCCATAAATGCTGCTGGAGCATTAGTCAATCCAAATGACATTACCAAAAACTAGTAGTGTCCATAACGGGTTCGAAACACAGTCTTTGGTATGTCCTCGTCCCTCACTTTCAGTTGATGATATCCTGTTCGTAGGTCAATTTTTGAGAAACACTTTGCTCCCTTCAGTTGATCAAATAAGTCATCTATCCTCGGTAGCGGATATCGGTTCTTGATCATTACTCTGTTCAATTCTCGATAATCGATACAGAGCCTCATCGATCCGTCCTTCTTCTTAGCGAATAACACTGGTGCTCCCCAAGGAGACACACTCGGTCGAATGTAACCCTTATTCAATAACTCTTGCAATTGTATCATCAATTCCTTCATTTCTACTGGCACCATACGATATGGAGCTTTTGAAATCGATGCCGTTCCCGGTGCTAAGTCTATTACGAATTTGATTTCTCTGTCTGGCGGAAGACCAGGCAGATCGTCCGGAAACACATCTTGAAATTCATTCACTACGGATATATCCATAATTTCTACTCCCCTTTTCTGAGTATCAACGATGTAAGCTAAATAACCTACACATCCTTTCCTTAACAATTTCTTGGCCTGCATCATCGTAACGCAACACGATTGCTTAAGCGATGAGCTACCATAAAACACTACCTTAGACTTATTCGGAGTCTGAAGGTTCACACACTTGTTCTGACAGTCAATAATCGCAGCATGGTTATACAACCAATCCATCCCCAGTATTACGTCAAATTCTCCCAGTCTAATAGGAATCAAGTCTACGCTCAGTTCATGTTCTCTAATGTTTGCGCGATAATTTTGATAAACGTATTCTACAGGAATTACTTCCTTATTCGCAACTTCTATGTTCAAAGGATTTTCTAATCGTTCTCGGGGTGTACTAAGTCTACTAGCAAATTCTTCAGATACAAAAGAACAGGTGGCACCCGAATCAAATAGTACATAAGTATTTATATCATTGATTGGGATTATACCTGACACCACGTCTTTTGCAGCTACGGCATCTTGGACTGTCATGTTAAATGTTCTGGCGGTTGGGCGGTTGGATTGTGCCGGTCCGCTGATCATTAGTTTGTTCCCTCCTTGTTGGCTACTACCTCCGCCACTTCCCTTCTTCGGGCAATCCTTAATTCGGTGCTCAGTTGAGCCACATGCAAAGCATCCCTTGATTTTCTTCGATTTTGGGCAATTTGGCGATATGTACCCCTCCAGGCCGCAATTATAACACGTGCTTTTTCCTTTCCAGCATTCCCTCTGATGACTTCTTTCGCACTTATTACAAGTCTCACTCCTTTTCTTAAAACTCCCTTGGTGATTCCCACCTTGTTTGTTGTTATTGTTGTTATTCTCCCACTTTCTCTTTCCCAAATTACTTCCTCCACTGCTGCTTCCTCTAGTACAATTCTCTCCTCCAGCATTCTTTCCTTTCTTCTCTTTGTTGTACAAGCTCAAAGCTTCACTTCCTCCCTCAGCAATAATAGCCTTTTCCAGCAGTGTCACAAAAGAGTCGATCTGAAGAACTGACACCTTATTGAATAGCCAAGGCTTCAGTCCTTGTTCGAATCATCTAGCCTTCCTCACTTCATCACCAACTTGGTGCTCCGTAAATTGCACTAGTTCGTTAAACCTAGCCGGGTATTGCACCACCGTCATCTTCCCTTGTTTTAACTCTAGGAATTTCACGTCCATCCTATTCTTCATGCTTTTCGGGAAGTAATTCTCGAAAACAAGCGTCTTAAACTTATCCCAAGCTATTATCCCTTCTCCAGCTCTCTGTTGATTAACCTCCCACCAGTAGTTCGCTTCTCCCCTCATCATGTACGTGACAAACAACGTTTTCTGATCTTTGCCTGCCCGAGCTATAGTGAAAGTTTTTCGATCTCCTTGATCCACGTTTGTGTGACGATTGGGTCGGTAGTTCCTTAGAACTCCGGGGGTCCTACACTCTTAAAGTCTTTAAAGGTTGTTACTGGTATAGCCTGAGGGTTTGGGCGAACGGGTTCATTGTTCTTTCCCTTTAATGCCTCTCCTAACAAGTCTACCAGTTTCTGGATCGGGTCAACTTGTTCCCTCTCGTTATTAACAGATTCTTCGGGTGCAGTCGATCTACGTCCGAGCGGCATTATCTGCAACACAAATTTTCATTTTATTATTATTCAAGTATATTACTTAAGTATTTCTTTTAATACTAAAAGAATAATTTATAACACGTTTTTGAATAAACTTCATTTATATTCATATGCCAAATCATTTCATTACATGATTTCCCTAGCATACTGCTATAAATGTTATCACATATATCCCCTAATATCACAAAAGAAGGGGAATATGCCAACCTACTACCATACTACCCCTCTAACAAAAGCTAACTCGGGGTTTACACCACTATCCCATACTTTACACAAAAAGTTGGGATTACAACATAGTATATACAATACATAAAGATAAATGCTACAACTACTACTAGACCATTTAAGGACATCTCATCACATCATGCCATGCTCCACAGCGCTCTCGTACTCTAATTGCGCTATATAAGCTACCAGCTCTCGACTCATAGTGTGTAGAGTCTGTCCCTGCTCTGCCGGGTAGTGATACACACCATCAAGCACTCTCTCAAATACCAAACGGAACACGTACCCCATCTTGTTCATTTTCCTCTTCTTACATTTGACCTCATCTTCCAGGTCATCTGCTCTCTCATGGGCAACCCCCCACTTCTCCTCGAAGTGTATCCTATCCATCACCTATAATTCCAACTGAGTGCAGAGTGCTTCCTTCTCTGTCTTCTCACTCATCTCCCTCTGCTCAACCTCTTCCAGCTTCACTGCCAGATCTACATTTCTTGCCACTGACCTGTGGAATAAGGTTCCCATCTGGATCCCTGCCTCCCTACGATAAGCAATCTCCACCTCTAACTCCTGCATGGCTAGCTTCCTCTGGTGGTCCTCGTCCCTCAGCTTCTGGAACTCAGACTCTCTCTCTTTGGCCTCTTCCTCCAGTTCCTGGACTCTGCAGTCTAACTCCAGAATACGCTCCTCATACTCGCCTAACATCTTCTCCTCAAGATTAGGCTCGTAGGAGTCCTCTATGGGCTCCTCCTCTGAAGGCTCGTCCTCAACCGGCTCGTCCTCCATAGGCTCCTCCTCGGGGTCGAACTCTACCTCGATCTCATCCTCGTCGTCAGACTCGGATGGTGCAACTGCTTGCACTGGTACAGCCTCTAAAGGTGCCTCGTATACTACATGTATATCTCTAGGCTCCACCTCGGCCACTCTACTAGGTACTTCTGTGTCTGCCATCCTACAATCACAAACACAAGATAAGAAACAGCAACTCCATTAGAATGTTAAACAAAACATAAGTTCATTTGTATAAAATGAAGTTACATTTCATAACAGACTAAGTCTCTCAAAGAAAACTCAACATGGGTTTTATTTCCTTCCTAACTTCTAAATTCGCCTATGTTATAGTCTAAGGACACTCATTCCTAAGGTTTATAACTAAAGCTTTGATACCAACTTGTGACGCTCCCAAATTCCAGGACCGTCACAGGCGCTCGAATTTGGTTCGCACGTGCTCATAGTAATACAATAATAACTAAAATCACACATTCATAGCAGAAGATCTTATCTAGAATAATTTACAATGATTTATTATAATTATTCACCCCAAGTCTCGCAACCTACAGTACTAAATAGATTACATAATAATATCGAATAAAGACTTATTACATAAACCTTCTTAAGCTTAAACATAGTTTGAAGACAGTCTTAACATAACAATTTTAAACATAAAGGAACAAGCTAGTTGGTAGCCTTGCCCTTGCCCTTATCAACACTCGAAGGTTCGCCCTGCTCTGCCTTCACTGAAAAGTTTTAGGGAAAGCAAGAATGAGCACAATTTGCTCAACAAGTAATATACAATAAGGGTGATGAGTATTATATCACGAGTTTGAAATATCAAAGTATAATCTCTAAGATAATTCAGAGTTTCAGAATAATATCATGAACAACGAATATCAACAATTCTTGAATCAAATCTTTGGAATATAAAATTCAATATAGATCAACAGATATATATGAGTTCAAAGGCTATCAACGAATCCAACTAGATAAAATAATTTATACTGAGCAGTCTATCGAACATCTACAAGAATCATCAATATTAAACTGATAACCCAAAAGAAATAAGTATGATAGATGATCAGTCTACAATACTCTATGTTATGCATAACACCACAGTAATAATCACGCATGTGTTGGGGCTTCCAACAATAAACACTCCCCTTACCATAAGGGTTGTTCAACTCAGTTTTTAGATTTTCGCACCAATAAAAAGGTTTGGACAGTTTTCTTATAAACATGCATATAGTCTAGCCGAATCGAATGGCATAGACACTTTCACAATATTCAAGAACAATACCAAGTTCAACATAAATAATAGCTTTCACAAGAGTTTTAAATGTACTAGCTCAATAAACGAGTAAGTAAGATAACTTGCATTGTACAAGGATAGAATACTTGCACCGTAAAAGAGTGTAAGTTAGGAAACTTGCCTTAAGCGTAGTTTATCCTCGAAATTTAATCAACACTTTTTGAATCCTATCGTAATATAGTTACGTATATATGATATCCATTAGTCATATAGTTTAACATTATATCTCATCTCGTATATACGATTAACACATAAGCTAAGTCTTGACCTAGTTACACAGTTATACAGTATAGTATAATTTCACAAGTCTCGACTTTTAATGTCTTTTATCATTAACGTTCCTCTTCTCAAGTTAGTCATCTTCATATATTATTACTATAATGTGAGACTACCACAAATAGTAAACATACTCTCATATTATTAATATCACATAAGACCACAATCAATACTAAATATATTTTATTTTAGCAAGTTATGGCATTCCCATAAGTTAACCGTCGAAATCGGATTCACATATATCACATAGTATATATACATGTTAAAGAATCTTTTTATATTCGTATAACCTTCCCTTGTTCCAAACATATGTGATACAGATTCTAAGTCGACACTTACGGTCATTCAAGGTCATGAAATTTACAAAGCCTATCATGCTCGCTTTCAAAACACTTAAGATAATCATATAGCTCGTGTTTAGGCATGCTTATGAGTATTCACATTTCATACATGTAACTATCATAGTTATTAGTTTGAAGACATGCTTCACTTAGGCCTATCTTGATTTCACGATATCTAGCATGGTAGGCATACATGTATGATACAGTGAGTCTAAGATTACCATCAAACACGTTCAAAATTATCAGATTCTAACTCTCGACATAACATATCAAAGTTCACATTCAAAGCTCATATTTTCATTAGTAAAGCTTGCTAATAAGGCCTAACATGTTCATGTTATCTACATACATATGTTATCATGTCCGACATACATTTCACGGCCATATAAACATGCTTATAAGATCAGAATATCAACATGGTCATAGCATGTCAAAGTTTCTTTTCAAAACTTATATTTTTGTTAGGAATGTGCATTAGTAAGGTTCACATGTTCACATTTTATTATGGAACCTATATACGCGAGTTAGCATGCTTTTCATACATCCTTAAATCATACTAATATGCTTGCAAGGTCAGAATGTTAACATGGCAAGTATACATATCGAGTTTGTTTTCAAATTCAAAGTTTGTTTATAAAACGCTATGTTTATCTCAAACTATAAGTATGCGTGTAACTCTTAGTAAAACATGCTTACATTGCCTTAGTATACCCATATATATGTACCACTCATGCTAGCATGCTTGTTCTAATTTATCTCAACAATTTACACTTAGCAGAATCAAGCAGAAAATCAAAAACTGCAGACAGTGTCCTGCGCAGCTGCGCAGCATGCCAAGGTCAAATCGGCGCAGCTACGCCACCACTGGTTCTGGCCGGACTACAGTCGGCTTCGGCAGTTATCCGCCCAATTCACAAAATTACTTCACCGATTCGATTTTTAAACATGCTACATTATATACTAACATTATACTAGGTCTATATAACAACTAATAACCATTCTATAATTCAATTAACATGCCTTGCAACCAAAATCAAGAAATAGAATTTTGACAGAAACTGAAAATGAAGAACATGAAGCAATCTTATACCTTTGCTATATGAAATGAACTTGCTGAAATTAAAATTTCTCCCTCTGTGACTATCTTGTTAACAAACTCACAACACTCTCAATCCAACATTTAGCAAAATTCTCAGCAAATCAAATTGAAGAAACATGGCTACTATTTATAGAACTTCAAATATACAGACAATGTGATTGTCCTTCAATTTAAACCAATGAGAATGTTAGATTACATGGTGGTTAAAAGGGAGTTGGTAAATGGTTGGTAAATCTCATCATCAAAACCACTCCCCATTGATCATTGCTAGCTAAGCTTGGGAGAAGAATGGGGAGAATAGGCCTTAGCCTTTTTGCCATACACGTGAAGGAGAAGGAGAGTGACTATTATATTGGGACAAGGAATTATCAGCATTTGCAACACTGATATATATATATACAATACTTATTTTACTATGCATATTTCATATATATATATATATATGAATATATATATATATATATATATATATGAATATATATATATATATAGATATATATCCAAGTTGTATTTGTATAATACATTCTTAGGTTGTAATTAAAATGTCACAATGTAATTCACCTACTGTAATAAGTGTAATTTCACACATATGATCCATGTACATTATATTACACCGGTATAATTTAATCGAATACTATCACATTATTAAATTCTACAATCAACAATTGATTACAATATTTTCAAATTATGTTAATGTATACTTACATACATATTGTCATATACACATAATTCATGTAGCTCACATAGTTTAGTTGATCATAACATATAGTTTATGTATACTTGCATGGTCACACTTAAGTGTTTCTCTACACTATATATTATAGTTATATTCCATATACCTTATATATTCAAGTATTGCACATTTGCACATATCAATTAATATAATCTTATTATATTAATAACTTACTTATTTGTCAAATAAATAAATTATTTATCTCATTGATTAATTAATGATAATATTAATTAATCCATTCCTCATTAATTATTAATTTCCATAATAATCGATTAACACTTATATGATTAATTATCACATTAACAACTATAAATCTCAGCACAGTTATAAACAAGTGGTTTATTATTATTATATTTCTTGCAATAATAATAATCACATATTATTAATTAATCACAGTTAATATTCCATAACCATTAATTAATATTCTACAATAGCAATTAACAACTAATATAGATTAATTGTTTACTTAATAATTCATTTGTTAATTAATATAATCATTCTTATATTAAGTCACTGTGCCACACAAGGCTATCAATGAGTTTATCGCAAACTCCATCAATTTCTCAATTATTATAATTATTCAATTTTATATGATTGAATTAATTCATCTCATAACACAAAATTATTTATATTCAAATAAATATTCACTTCCATTAATATATTCATTTAATAATAATGGAAATTTTCAGGTATTATAGAAGTTATTCCTTCTTCTTCTCCCCAAACTCAGCAATTGGCATTTCATAGCTTCATAGCAAATAATGAGCAAGGATGAGGGAATCATGATTGATTTCAACAACCAATTACCTACTCTCTATTAACCATCATGCAAATCTACATTCTCGTTGGTTTAATATGAAGAACAATAGCAATGTCTGGACATTTGTTTTTCTATATATATAAGCTCTCCTTCTCTATTTTCAAATTGCTGAGATTGTGTTGAGAGTATATTGTGAGTTGATAGCAAGGTAGTTTACAGAGAGTTGGAAATTCAACTTGGAACTAGCTTAATTCATAGCAGAGGTATAATTCCTCTTCTTGTCTTCATTTTCATTTTCTGTCAAAACTCTATTTCTTGTTCACTGAGTTTTAAATTCTTGAATTTGGCATGAATCCATGAAGCTATGATTGAATAATGTTTGTGAGTCATTGTATAAAACTTATAACCATCTTGGTATACAAAGTGGCTTGCTAGCAATCAAAATTCGTATAATAGTTTCTTTGTTCTTAATTTTCATTCTATGTTAAATTCCAAATTCTTGATTATATAGAATTAAGGTATAATTGGGTTATATAATGATTGTTTGATGGATATATAGACATATAAGTATGTTGGTATTGCAATGTAGCTATGTAGAATCGAAATTGTGAAGTAATTTTATGATTTGGGCTTGATGTTTGCCGAGGCTAGCTGCTCTCTGGACTGGAACGGGAGCCGCGCGGCCGCGCGTCTCCATGCTAGTTGTTTTAGTTGAGTATTTCGAAGAAAACTGAAAGTTATGAAAAGAGAAACTTTGATATGTCAGCTTTATATTGACATTTTGACTTTTGAAACATATTTGTATGACCTAGAAACACATGATATGAATGTTAACTTGCGTATCTAAGCTTCATAATGTAACTTGAGAATATGAACCTCAATAGTGAACCTTTCCAACGAAAACTCAAGCGTTGAACATGGACTCTAAGATGTTATATTAGGATTCTAGGTTCTGATTTTTCAAGCATGTTATATGACCTTGAAATGCATGTCAAACATGTTAACATATGAATCTAGATAGCATGAGCATGTTAGGCCTTATTAGTGAGCTTTACTAATGAGAAAACAAGTTTTAAACGTACACCTTGACATGTTAACTTGAAGTTTAAATTCTGAAGTTTATGAACGTGTTGGATAATACTATTGACTTTATGAACGTCATGCATGTATACATACCATGCTAGATGTCATTATTAAAATTTAGCGTAAACGAAGCATGTTTTCAACTAATAATTGTAATAGTTACATGTATGAAATGTGAATACTCATAATGTGACACCCCCAAATCCGGGTACTTCAATTCCACTGGACTTGGTGTTCACTGTACGAATATCATCTATCTATCTACCCATAGTAAATGCAAACCATGCAATAAATAGAATTAAATCATCCCCTTATGGGGTTACAACATCTGAGTAATAAATAAAATAAATCCCAGGTCATACTAACCTTAAACATCTATGCGAAACATAACAAATAAATAGTCTTACACAACTAACATAAAGCTGAAACATAAACATATAAATAAACAACAAGTCTTCATCACTTGTTGACCTTGCCCTTGCCTTTGCTGGTAGAAGGCTCTTCGGACCTTTCGTTCTTAACTGCAATGTTATTATTACGCAAGAGTGAGCACGATTGCCCACAAGTATAATAATATGACAACAATATAATAACATGCGAGTGAATCAAAGACATCTGAATAAAGAAACTCAACTTTTAACTCGAGGATAAATAACAGGAATCAAAATAACATCTGAGGGTCATAAGACCTTGAACTATGTCCTAGGTTGTAAAGTGTTTATACTTTAAACCTTTAACAGTCATAAGACTATGGACTCTACTTCTCGTACTTAGGGGGGTCAGCCCTTAGTACCATACTGTGCACAATATCTCAACGCTAAAGCGTAAATAATCCCCTTTTACAGGGTTGTTCATCTCAGTTTTGACATCAGAGTCCGCACCAAAGGAAGTTTGGTTTGGATAAGCTCAATAAGTATTTTGGAATTTAGAACGTTCATCAACTATGGACTAGTCGAATCAATAAGGGTTCACTAGTCCTATAAGGTTCAACAATAACATCGATATTCAACTTGAATAATAAATCTCAAGAGTATACAATCGAATAAGTATTGTATACCTGAATCGTGCTTTTAAAAGAGTTACAATATGTAATATGAATTTTGAACTTGAACAATTAAGAACACAAGCTTACTCGATATAGAAACACAAGTCTAAGACTTAATAAATGAATAAATTAGAATTTAGGGAACTTGCTAAATCAATAAGTTAGGGATAGGATACTTTCCTCTTGCACAAGCTACAAATATAATTACAATTCACTTCCTCAACGTCCTACACATTACATTATGTATACGATATCGATTAGTTTTCATAACTACCATGTTTAACTGTTAAACTATTCACTTAAGTTCGACTTACAACTTGGTTTATAATATTACTCAATGGCTAACCACATAACATGAATGTAAACTCATAACATGCATATCACACATGTATAGCCCTTTAAACAATCATAATCAAGTTTTACAATTACGATATTCAAGTTCGCACTTAGTTTGTTAACTTGAACCTTCACATTATCCTATACATGTCAATAACTTAATTTATTAATCATGAACTTCAAATCATATAATATTCATGTATGTAACTTAAAACAACATCTTTTATTATCGAGAACACTACACTTGTGTGCGTGCATGTCCGAAGCCCTCCGATTGCCTCCGAATACGCATCAGTCACAAAGATGGCCATGTTTACCCATTTTAACGATTTCAAATTGAAAAACTTAAAGAATGAAAGTTGTAGGTCTACTCGTTATCTTTCCGAATCATCTTGAATCGCCTTAATCGGAGTTCGTATGAAAACGTTATGCTTATTTTACTACAGGAGGTCAAAATAATCTCGGAAAACCAAAAAAAAAGCTCCCGGACAGCCCTTATACCCGCTGGGGCGGGTCCTAATGCCCATGAACACCCGCTGGGGCGGGTCCCCCTGCTGGTGCACTCCCTGGTTCGCGATGAACACACAGAGTAGCCTAAATAAATCCAAATTAAACTAACGTAATGAATTATAAGGCTACCCATAATGTAAAAACTCCACAGAAACATTATATAACATTTCTAGCATGATCTTAGCATTTTAAATCACGTATTTACACAATCCAAGGCATCTATTTTCACTGTTATCAATATTTTGTAAAGTTTTGAAGGAAAATAAGAAATTCAACGTTACGGATTCATTATAACACCGAATCCGTTCGTTTAACTTCCATTTTGTTCGTTTAAACGTACATAATTACATGCAAGTATCAATTTAAGTTAAATAAACGTATAAGGCGTGTAAATTTTGTACGTAAGGGCCATATGTACAATTTCTACACTCTGTAACTTTTGAAAACCCAATTAAGGCCTAATTACATGAATTCGATTATTTTAATTCATTCATACCAAATACAAAACATGTTATAATGATATAATAACACATATATAAGCATATAATCAAAAATTGTTAATTTTTTTCCCATACACAGGGAACTCAGAATATATGTTCATGAAGAAAACATAGTACGTGAAATAATACTGGGACAAAGGAATTACCCCTTGCAAACTCTGTGAAGATGATATGGATTCTAGTTCCAATCTCTCAATTCTCTCTGTGTATTTCTCTCTACGTTTCTCTCTGAAATGTGAATATCAATATAGAACTGATATGATATGTATATAAGGTATAATATAATATGTATATACGTAATATACGAAGTGGGTAGAGTGAGTGGTCAGTTGGTCCCTTAGTGGGTTAACTGGCTAACTCCCCCTAGGGCCTGTTGGGTTTGTACGTAACGCAATCATGCAATCAAATCACATAAATAGGGCGGAAGCGTAAAAAACTAGGTTTTCAAAATTTATACAAACCCATTACCATGATCATTCTTGTGCATTAATTATCAGTGAATGAAGAAGGAGAAAAACAGAATTATACCTTTGAAGATACAAGCTTCCTCAGGTACAAGTTCTACTCCTTTGATTCTTTTGATTCCTCTGTAGTGGCTCCTTCCCTTGATCAATGTCAGCCACCCAAATGTTTGGCCTCTAACGGTGATCCACCAAGGAAGATGAAGAACTCAGTAAGATGGGTTATTGGCTTAACCCTTGTTTCTATCTCTATAGAATATGTGTACTCCCAACTCTTGAAAAATTCACGTACCTTATTTCTGATATAAGACTCTCTTATATAGATATTAGGTTAACCCTCCTAATCCAATTAGAATAGGATTTTATTTAATTAATTAATTAAATACTTTTAATTAATTTATATCCTAATCTTTATTAGGATTGAGAGATAGTACTGATATTATATTAATTCCTAAACTCCTTTAGAATTAAAATAATAATAATAATAATAATAATATTAATATGACTCATCTTATTAATTTATATTTAATATTTCTAAAATATTAAATAATAAACATTAAGCTATTTAATTTATTCTATCATCACAGATTAAATTAATTATACTTAATGCATTATTACTATCATGCCATTTTCTTCTTAAATAATTCTTCTTCCTTTTATGGTGTGACCCTTTAGGTTCTCCATATTAAACCGGTTGTGAATAAATCAATTAGAATAATTCTAATCTTATTTAAATAAACAAATTAAACTAATAATCTATTTAAATAAATAACATTTATTCTACAATAGGGATAAGCCTCCCTAGCGATCAACGACTTTCCAGATAATATAGATTTCAACATTAATCATAAAAGAACCTGTGAGTTAATAGTTACCGTACAATTCAATCCTTCCACCATACAATGTCCCAATTAAATATAAGACATGGATTTACTGTCAAGTCTTAATTTATTTAATCATATGTATTTCGATTAGAAAATGCACAACTCCAAATAATGCAAATTAGAAACCTCTTTCTAATTTCATTCTACCTTGGCCAAGGATTCCTGGGTTGTCATTTAACGAATCACATAGGACATATCTCCTCTTTTACTAGAGGTGGTAGATTCTTTATTGATCATTCATTATCTCCATATGTAACTCATTACACCCAAGCATACCCTATATATGCCTTAAAAGGCCTTAAGGGATTAGTCAAAGTATAATTTGTTACATACAAGATACTATGATGATCTCAAGTCTAAGGATCACATGTACTACTATCACATTAGGAATTCCTATTGACAGGCGAGTAAAACTCCATTAGGTATTCCATAGCGAGTCACGTTCAGTGAACTTATTCTCCAATAAGCACCTACATACTTGCTTTAGTGTCTCCACACAAATGACCATGAGATCAGTCATCCTCATCCAATGAGCAAGCAACATATGTACCAATCTATCCGGATTTACTAATCCCCATTTTAGTAATCCCACAATTGGGAACTATTTTAGTTTTTAAGCTTTCTAAGAATTTAAATCTCATTATCATGATCTCATCATGATTCTAAAAGCATTGCTTAAAACTATGGGTTATTTACATATTATAAAAACAGCACCATGTAGATAATTATATGCCTTAAATGAATATTTTATTAATAAATAAATAAGATTATTTACAAAGTATGTGCTTTATCATCATACATGATTGGCTTGTATGCACACTACTATCAGGGCCGTGTTTGGCTTGTCCCTTATTCCTCCTTTCCCATTAATTTAATTACTTACTATTATATAGTTAATTAAATGTCACACCCAATTAATCAAATAATCATATTTAAATCATAAAATTACATAATTCCACAATAATTCACATAGTCACATAATTAAAATTTTTATTTATTAATTATGTCAAATCATTGAATCTCTAATTAATTATTAAATTAATTAGAATAATATTATGCTTATTAATTAATATATTAATCAAATAAGCTTAATTAAATACATACTTTGAATATAAAAATTCACCACATTAATTTAATTAATGTGACACATATAATTAAATTAATCTACCATAATTTCATCAATTAATTATTTAACTCAATAATTAAATCATCGAAAAATATTTATTTAATTCAATAAATATTCAAATTAAATTACAAAAATCTTGTTCGTCACATCTTTCCCCCCTTAAAAGGATTCTGTCCCCAGAATCACGGTTCAATTAAAAATTCACCCCGTTACACATAAGTATGCCTAATGCAAAGTATATGAATATCTTATGTGTTTAAAGAGCGAGCGTGATAGGCCTTGTGAATTCCATGACCTTGAATGGCTTTAAATTATTGAAAATGTTAACTTAGAATCTATTGCATGTATGATTGGAGCAAGGAAAGGTTGTATACACATAAAAGTATCCTTTAAACATGTATACATGCTACGTGATATTATATGATGTTACTTGAACCCGATTTTGACGGTTAACTTATGAGAATGCCATAACTTGCTAAAATAAAATACATTTAGTATTAATAATGGTCTTATGTGATATTAATAATATGAGAGCATGTTTGCTAATTGTTGCGATCTTATATGATACGAGAATGTGTTTAAACTCAAAAGGAGGAACGTTAAGGATAGACATTATATAACTGTGTAGCTAGGTTAAGACTTAACTTATGTGTTGATCGTATATTCAAAGATAAAATGTGAAGTTAATTATATGACTAATGAATATCATATATATACATAACTATATTACGATAGGAATTCAAAAGTGTTGATTTGCTTTTAGTGGATAAACTACGCTAAAGGCAAGTCCTCTAACTTACACTCTTTT
This sequence comes from Panax stipuleanatus, assembly GCA_020205555.1. Lineage (NCBI taxonomy): Eukaryota > Viridiplantae > Streptophyta > Magnoliopsida > Apiales > Araliaceae > Panax > Panax stipuleanatus. The sequence continues at coordinate 35,960,751 of CM035120.1, forward strand.
AAAGTGCAAGTTTCCTAACTTACACTCTTTTACGGTGCAAGTATCGAAACCTTATCTCTTTGGATGTAAGTATCCTAACCGACGCATTTACTTTATGCAAGTATTCTATCCTTGTATATTGCGAACTAGTTTCTCTACTTACTCATTTGAATAGAATTAGCATACTTGAACTCTTATTTTATTAAAGCTATTATTCATGTTGAACTTGGTATTGTTCTTGAATATTGTGAAAGTGTCTATGCCATTTGATTCGGCTAGACTTATATTATTAAAAAGCGACCCAAAACCAATTGATTGGTGCGGGATCTTGTATTTGACTGAGAAGAACAACTTTCTTTGAAGGGAAAATATAATTATCGGAGAATCGACGTGCGCACTTGAGTATGATTGAATGTTATGCATAACGTAGAGTACTTTAGGCTGATCACCTGTTGTACTTGTTTTTGTTGGATTTTTTAGTTTATTACTGTCAATTCCGGTGAAAGTTCGTAGTTCTTAGTGACTGCTCAGTATTCAGTTATCTTGAAATCTTGAATTGGTTTATTATTGAATAACATTGATATTATTCTATCCTTAGCGACTGTTATTGAAAACTGTTGATATTCTTGTTATCCTTGAACTATCAAACCTTGCTATACCCTTTCGAGAATTGAGAATTATATTACAAACTCTTATTGTATATTACTTGCTGGGCAAATTGTGCTCATTCTTACTTTCCCTAAAAATATTTCAGTTAAGGCCGAGCAGTGCGGACCCTCGAGTACCGATAAGGGCAAGGGAAAGGCTACTGGGTAGCTTTATTTATGTAGGACTTTATGATTGTAATAAAGAACTTATGATATTATGTACTAGTTAAGGTTATTTATGCTTAAGATATGTCTAAGCTATGTAATCACTGTTTAAGTTACGAGACCTTGGGACGTGAATAATTATATTATTTAAATGTAATTTATTCGGTATTAGTTGTGTAATATTCCGCTGTGCGATGCGACATTTAGTCGTATTATTATTGTGATGTATTACCATGAGCACTGTGACGAACCGAATTCGAGAGACCAAGTGGCGGTCCCGGATTTGGGGGCGTCACAAAATCCTTGGAATATGAAACGATAGTTCATTATAGACCAACAGAAATATATAAATTCAAAGGCTATCAACGTATCCAACTAGATAAAACAATTTTCACTGAGCAGTCACTAAGGACTATCGAACATCTACAAGAATCATCAATATTAAACTGATAACAAAAAGAAATAAGTACGATAGATGATCAGTCTACAATACTTTATGTTATGCATAACACCACAGTAATTTTCACGCGTGTGTTGGGGCTTCCAACAATATACACTCCCCTTACCATAAGGGTTGTTCAACTCAGTTTTTCAAGATTTTTGCACCAGTCAATTGGTTTGGATAGTTTTCTAAACATGCATATAGTCTAGCCGAATCAAATGGCATAGACACTTTCACGATATTCAAGAACAATACCAAGTTCAACATGAATAATAGCTTTCATAAGGCTCAATGGAATAAGAGTTATTCAATAAGCATACTATCTCAATTTAAACGAGTAAGTAAGAAAACTTGCTTGCAATACTCCTTGAATAAAGTAAATACAAGGATAGGATATTTGCACCGTAAAAGAGTGTAAGTTAGAGAACTTGCCTTAAGCGTAGTCTATCCACATTAAATAAATCAACACTTTCGAATCCCTATTGTAATATAGTTATGTATATATATGATATCCATTAGTCATACAGTTTAACATTATACATTATCTTATATATACAATCAACATATAAGTTACGTCTTTAACTTACTATACTGTCAAACTAATTTACAATCTTGATTAACATAACTCTCATAGTCTTTTATCCTTAACGTTCCTCTTTTCGGGTTAATCAAGTTCACATATCATCATTATCATATAAGATCACAACCAGTACCAAACACATTTTATTTAGCAAGCTATAGGATGGATATGAGGTAACCGCCAAAATCAGATTAGCAAACTGATTCAATTCTGCTTCCAGACTGGCGCAGCTGCGCCATGGCTAAGCCTAGGGGTGGCGCAGCTGCGCTGCCCCTGGCCAACCCAAGGTTGGGCTGCTGCCTTACAGTTTCTATTCGACACGCAAGCATACAACACAACATAGCATATAAACATTTTAAAGGTCCTTCCATGCTTGTACAATCCTTCCAAGTTCAATCATGCATGATATAGTTTCTAAGTTAATACCTTTAATAACTTAAGGCCATTCAAGGTCATGAAATCACAAAGTCTAACATGCTCGCCTTTTAAACACATAAGGTGTTCATATAACTCATGTTAGGCATGTTCATGTGCATCCATATCACATACATGTAACTAGCATCGTTATCGGTTTAAAAACATGCTTCATTTATGCTTAACTTGATTTCACGACATCTAACATGGTAGGCATACATGTATGATACATTAGTGAGGTTAAGAGCTCTATCAAACATGTCCATAAATATCAGAATCTAAATCTCAACATAACATGTCAAGGTTCATGTTCAACACTTATACTTCCGGTAGTATCGTTCACTAATAAGGTCTAACATGTTCATGCTATATATATACATATGTTAACATGTCCGTCATGTATTTCTAGGCCATATAAACATGCTCGCAAAAATCAGAATGCATATATAATACCTACATACCAAGGTTCACCTTCAAAACTTATATTTTTGTTAGAAATGTTCACTAGCGAGGTCCGTATGTTCACATTACATTATGAAACATATATACACCAATTAACATGCTTTTCATGGCTTTCTAGGTCATACTAACATGCTTGCAAAATCAGTACACCAAGATGATACACACATTTCAAAGTTCCTTTTTTAAAGTTCTAAGTTCCTTTTGAAAATTTTGCTTCTCATCAATCATTCATGCAAACATAATAGAACATGCTCATTTTAGTTCTACGTACTCATATATACAGGTTACTCATGCTAGCATGCTTGTCTAAGTTGTAGTAATTAATTAACACATAGCAGATTTCTAACAGAATTAGGAAACTGACTCCAGAGGCTAGCTGCGCCTCAGTAATAAACCGACGCAGCTGCGCCGTGCCTGGTCTGTACTAGAGTTTTTCTTGCTTCGGCAGAATGCAAGCCAATCCCCAAAATTTCTTCACGAAATTGATTGCAATTACGCCACATTGTATACTAACATGCTTATTAGTTCATATAACACTTAAACAAGAATTCTATAATCCAATTACAATCTAATTCAACATGATCAAGAATTTGAAATTTACAGAATGAAGAAATGAAGAATATGAACTTGCTGCTAATTATACCTTTGATTAGAGCTTGCTGCAAATTGATTCCTCTCTCAACTGATTCTCTCTCTTTATATATATCTCAGTATACTACTTTGGCTTCACTTAATAAAACTCTCAGCAAATTGAATGAAGAAGGAATTGGGCTATATTTATAGAAATAATATTACCCAGACAATACATTCTCCCATTAACTCAAACTAATGAATTGAAGATTTGTATGTTGGTTAAGGAAAAGTTGGTAGATGGTGGTTGATTTACACTATTGAGGCCACTCCCCTTGCAATGATCTCCATCTATGTTGCTGAGTTTGAGAATATAGGGAGTAGGCTAGCTTGGAGTATTTCACGTGAAGAGAATGAGGATGACTCTAATTATGGGACAAAGCTACAATGCTCAGCAATTGGGCAATATACAACACTTAAGTCATTTTGCACTTACATTATAACATATATGCCTACCATATATTATATACACTTAGGTATTATATGTATACTTAGACAGAGTTAAAATGTAATCCCAATAAATAAATTGTAAGACCCCAACTTTTATGAATAAAAATTTAATTTTCTTTATATATTATTTCAAAATAGTAAGGTGTTGATTTGATAAATGTGAAAAATTATGGGTGAAATGTGCAAATATTTCAAAATGAGCAAGTGGTTATAAAATATTCATTGTTGTCGGGGAATATTCGTTTGGTCGTGGAATATTTTTGTTGTCGGGAAATATTCGTACGACGGCACAGCTATTTGTGGGCCCCATAGCGGAATAATTGTCGGATATAGAAAGCGACAGAAATAACCTTTTTATAAAATAACGGCGTAGTTGTTACCGTTAGTACTGTTGAAATACCCGGTGGTTAAAATACAGTAATATGTGGTGTTGCACAGTAGCACACGGTATTGCACAATATTTTGAATTATTGATTCTTACATGAGAAGGCACTTACTCAATTATTGTTACAGTAATTACTGTTCAATATTTTATATTATTGATTCAATAATTGCATGATATTTTATTTATTCAATAATTGCTACGTTGATATTTTATATCAATAATTGCTACGTTGTTATGATTGATTCAATAATTGTTACTTTTGATATTTTGTATTATTGATTCAATAATTGTCATTGCACAGTATTTGATGAGTGGGTTTTATACCCACGATTCGGTATTCATTTTAGCTTGAGTTTTGGGATTTTCAAGTATTTATCTTAGCATTTTACTCAGATTTATGTTATATTGGTAGATAATGAACTGGAGGCGAAAGGAGCTTTAAAGGAGCAAATTCTTAATTTATATGTGGGCTAAAGTCTGGGTTTTTCTTATTAAAGCGGATCAGCCCAAAGTTTATTGCAGCAGCTGGACGTATTTCCTAGTAGGGCACGGAAGCAATGCTAGTGGAGTAATATATAAGGAACCAAGAATTCATCAAGATTATTAAGTGGGCCGAGTTGGGATTTATTTAGTTAAGCCTTTTTATTTAACGAGCAGATCTGTGCATAGGTTGATCAGTTCATACATGTCACGGCCAAGCAAATTACTTGGAGAAAGAATTATGTGGGGACCACGTTTAGCATCTCATGGATTCCAATTGAAATATAATCAGCAAGTGGGCTAGCACATGCCAGGTCATTTTACAAGTGGGCTATGGAGCGAATTTACCCAGGCATCATATGAAAATCAGCATGTACAAAGCAGCTGGACAGATCAATCACCCGCCGGTGCGGGTGATTTGCAAGGCTTCGACCCGCTGGGGCTGGGAGGTGGCGCAACAGTTGCTCAAGTTCCTTGGATGAACTGGATATAAGAGGAGCATGGATAAGGGGCTTCACACATATATAATTAAAGCAGCAAAGTGGGCCATGAGTAATTGGACTGAACATAGGAGGAATACAATAAGGGTCAGCAGCTTATGGATTTAATATGTATACTAAGTGGGTTAGTCAGCAGGTGGGCCATGGATTTGTGGTAAGAATGGAGTAGCCCATAAGTCATATAGCCATGCGTGCAATTGATAAAATGAAGCCGGCTGGACAGAAGGATCACCCGCCGTGGCGGGTGATTTACAAGGTACCAACCCGCTGGGGCGGGGAGGCGGTAGACAAGATGGATTTTTTTGTTTTACACGGAATGCATGAAGGAAGGATGAGTGGAGGGTATTTATCTTATTGGGCTACCAAATGGAGAAGAAGACCTGATGGCATGCACGTGGGGAGGAGCTTAGGAGATATGTTTTCTATTGAATCAAGGATATTGGTGTTAGTCTCCTTTTCCAACTTGGACCGAACCTGGAGGAAATAAAATAATATATTAGGGGACTTATTAAAGAAAAAGAAAAAAAATACCTAGCCACCGTATTGAGAATTTTGGGATCTGAACCGGAAGAAGAGAATTGAAGCGGAGCATGATCGTATGAACACGGAACAAATTAGAGACAGTAACGACAGGAGTTTTATATTCCTATCTTTCTCAATCCATATTTTCTTTGTATTCGTTATGATTAATACTTTGTGGATTATGAATTTTATTTTATTCGTTATGAACTAATTATTTATTTAAGCCTATAATGGATCTTATTATGTAATGGATGATTAATTATTTTTAAATCCATTTTATGGAGGTTATTCCCAAGTTATTCGCTATGTGTGTGATTAATTTATATAATTGCCTGATCAACGATTATTTTGCTATTTCTTATGAACTTGTGAAGGAGCATAGGAAATTAGAACTGGCCATAGTGACATATGTTCGTGAATTCTGCATAGATGGAATTCGTGATTCATGTTTAGGATAGATATATTCCTTTACGCCATATGTAATCTGAGAGAGAACTTGGTAATAAATTCTGGTTAATTGTAATCCACATAGAAATATAGTGAATTAGTTAATTGGGATGTCTTGTTTGAATCTATCATATGTGGATACAAATAAGTACGGATATTATGCATCGTGAGGTGGTTTTATCTATATTAGTGTTTTCGATTAATAACCTGGGGGTAATTAAAATAAACTGGGGACAAAAGATATTGTCTGAAGTGAAATAATAAGTGAAGTTGTAGGCTTAATTCTCTAAATTCTGTTAAGATCTCGATTTAGTGTGTGGTTACTTTCTTTATTAATTTAGTTATAGAAGAACATATCTTTTTGCTGTTAGTTTGATAAATTTGAAATACTCTAAAATTGGTACTTGTTCGATTAAATAGTAATTATTGTCTCTGTGGGTACGATCTTTGATTTATCACTATTACTTGTTGACCACGTACACTTGCGTGTTGCGGGTAGAAAATACACAACAAGTTTTTGGCGCCGTTGCCGGGGACAGTAATTGCGTTTATTACTTACAATATCGATTTAAGTAGATCAATTTTAATTAAACATATATATATTTATTCTTATTTTTATTTGTTTGGATATTTCAAGTACTTTCGATTAGTGCATGCAAACTAGATCGAAGAAACCAGAGTTGTTGCCCTTTGAGGACGATATCGACAAATGGTTTCGGGGGTTAACTGAGTGGATTGCAAAGAATCGACAGGAATTTGAAATACCCAGAACAAACATGGCGGACCAGCAACAGGAAGACAAACCAATGAAGGATTATGATATACCAAAAATCTCAGAAATCCATTCAAGTATAGCCAGGCCAGCAATTAATGCTAATAACTTTGAGATTAAGCTTGGAACAATACAAATGGTGCAGAACACATGCCAGTTTGGGGGTCTTCCGAATGATGATCCGAATGATCATATCTTCACTTTCATAGAAATCTGTGACACTTTTAAGTGCATTAGAGTGTCAGACGATGAGCTCAAGTTGAGGTTATTTACCTTCTCGCTCAGAGACAAGGCGAAAGCTTGGCTATATTCTGAACCACCGGGGTCAATTACGACATAGAATGACCTAGCACAGAAATTTTTGGCCAAGTTCTTTCCACCATCGAAGACACACAAGATAAGGTCAGAGATATCTGCATTTGCACAGTATCAAGGGGAGCCACTGTATGAAGCATGGGAAAGATACAATGAATTGTTGAGGAAGTGCCCTCATCACTAATTTCCACCATGGATGCAGTTGAGTAATTTTTACAACGGAGTATCGAGTCAGATACGGTCTAGCATTGATGCAGCGTCACAGGGAGCCTTTCTGACGAAGAAATTTGAGGACGGATGGGCATTGATAGAAACGATGGCTTGGAATGGGTACCAATGGCCGACTGAAAGATTGACTCAGCCCACAGTAGCAGGTGTTCTGCAAGTGGATAATTCGACAGCTATATTGGCACAACTGGCATCGTTACAAAAGAGTATTGAGACCATGACAAAGGGAAATATGCAGCAGGTAGCAGTCGTATGCAAACTTTGTGCAGGAGAACATCCGATTGAACAGTGTGCAATCAACCCAGCTGCAGTTAATTATGTGGGTAACTATAATAGATCAGCCAACACATACCAGAATACATATAATCAAGGGAACAGAAACTACCCAAACTTCTCATGGAGCAACACACAGAACCAACAACAGGCTCCACGACAACCATACCCTCCTGGTTTTCAGAATTCGCAGCAACAGGCAGCACCACAACAGGAGGAAAAGCGAGGTTGGGAAGAAGCTATAGCCAGAGTCAGAACAGAAAATGAATTGGCAAGGAAAGAGACGAAGGCTCTTACGGTGGACATGAAGAATCTAATGATTCAAATAGGACAGATGTGACGCCCCCAAATTCCAGGACCACCACTTGGTCTCTCGAATTCGGTTCATCACGTGCTCATGGTAATACATCGCAATAATGATAACTAAATATCACACAACCACAGCGGAAAATCTATTCTAGAATAATTTACAATAATTTATTATAATTATTCCCCAAGTCTCGCAACCTACAGTACTTAATAGATTACATAGCAATATCAATTAACGACTTGTTATATAATCTAACTTAAGCTTAAACATAAACAAATCCAGTCTTACTACATCATCTTCACATAATATTAATATATTTGAAACATAACAGACATAAGCTAGTTGGTAGCCTTGCCCTTTCCCTTATCAATGCCCGAAGGTTCGCCATGCTCTGCCTTAACTGAAATGTTTTAGGGAAAGCAAGAATGAGCACAAATTGCCCAGCAAGTAATATACAATAAGGGTGAATAATAAGATTCTCAATTCTCGAAAGGGTATAGCAAGATTTGATAGTTCAAGAATAACAAGAATATCAACAGTTCTCAATAACAGTCGCTAAGGACAGGATAATATCAATATGATTTAATAATAAGTGAATTCAAGATTTCAAATAATTGAATACTGAGTAGTCACTACGGACTATGAACTTCTACTAGAATTGACAGTAATAAACTGAAAATCCAACAAAAACAGGTACAACAGGTGATCAGCCTAAAGTACCCTTGTTATGCATAACAATCAATCATACTCAAGTGTACATATCGGTTCTCCGACAATTATATATTCCCTTCAAAGAAGGTTGTTTTTCTCAGTCAAATACAAGATCCCGCACCAATCAATTAGTTTGGGTTGCTTTTCAATAACATAAGTCCAGCCGAATCAAATGGCATAGACACTTTCACAATATTCAAGAACAATACTAAGTTCAACATGAATAATAGCTTTAATGAAATAAGAGTTCAAGTATGCTAATTCAATTCAACCGATTAAATAGAAAACTAGTTCGCAATACACAAGATAGGATACTTGCATAGTAAAAGAGTATAAGTTAGGAAACTTTCACAATCATAGCTTTCCTTGCATAAAGTAAATGCGTCGGTTAGGATACTTGCACTTTAAAAGAGTGTAAGTAAGAGAACTTGCCTTTAGCGTAGTTTATCCACGAAAAGCAATCAACACTTTCGAATTCCTATCGTAATACAGTTACGTATATATATGATATTCATTAGTCATATAATTTAACTTCACATTTTCTCTTTGAATATACGATCAACACATAAGGTAAGTTTTACCTAGCTACACAGTTATATAGAATATAATTTCTATCCTTAACGTTCCTTCTTTAGAGTTTAAACGCATTCTCATATTATATAAGATCTCAACAATTAGCAAACATGCTTGCATATTATTAATATCACATAAGACCACAATCAATACTAAATATATTTCATTTTAGCAAGTTACGACATCTCCTTAAGTTAACCGTCAAAATCGGGTTCAAGTAACATCATATAATATCACGTAGCATGTATTCATATTTAAAGGATACTTTACATGCTTGTATAACTTTTCCAAATCCAATCGTACATGGTATAGGTTCTTAAGTTAATACTTAAAGCCATTCAAGGACACGAACTCATATGGTCTAACATGGTCGTTTTTAAACACATAAGATATTCATATAACTTGTATTAGTCATGCTCATGAGTACTCGTATTGCATATATGTAGCTAGCATTGTTATTATCTTGAAAACATGCTTTGTTTATGCTAAACTTTAATCACGGCAATCAATCATGGTATATATATATATGCATGACACATGAATGAGTCTAAGAGTACTATCACATGTGTCCATAAATATCAGAATTTAAATCTCCACGTATCGTGTTAATGCTCATGAATCTTACTAATAGAGCCTAACATGTTCATGCTTCCTTACGAACTATATAAACACAAGTTAAGGCTTCATTCATATATTTCAAAGTTATCTAAACATGCTCATAACATCAAAATGACTATATAGCATTTACATGATCATATCCACCTTCAAACTTATATTTTTGTTAGGAATGAGCACTAGTTAGGTTCACATGTTCATATTTTATTACGGAACCAATATAGATAAGCTAACATGCACTTCATGTGTCTCTAGGTGGTACTAACGTGCTTGCAAGGTCAGTATGTAAACATGCTTTATAATGTTAATGATTGTTTATGAAATTTTAAGTTCGTTTCCAAGCTTCATGTCGTTTTGTTAACCATGCATGCTAATATACTAAAACATGCTTACATTGCCTCATTAGGTTTATATATATGTATTAATCATGCTTCCATGCTTGTTTAAACAAAAATCAACCAATTAGTACATAACAGTTTTGTTGCAGAATGCAGAAAACTGAACACAGAGGCCGGCGCTGCGGCGCGGCAACAGCAGCCATATTCTAGCGCTACGGCACGGGTGGCGCTGCGGCGTGGGTGGGGCTGCGGTACGAGCTGCGGCGCTGCGGCGTGGGGACAGTTCCTGCAGTTCAGACTGCAGCGAAACCGACCCAAAACCTCCCATTTTATCGATCTCGACATACCCATATGCTATTAGACTAACCTTTTTAACTTAGTAACACATATATATGCTTATATAACAGTCAATCGCCCAAACGATTCCCAATTTGATGAACTCCAACTAATTTCACGAATTCGATGCTTTACAGAAATTACAGAGCAACAATGGAAATGAAAGTCAAGAAAGCTATATAGTGGTTCCATCACGTATGTATGTTCATATAACAACAATATAAGGGTTCTACAAACCAATCATGAACCAATTTGGCATAATCAAAAATTTGAAGGAAACTTCAGAAACAGAAAACGAAAATGAAGAACAAAGAAACTGTATTATACCTTCTGTTAGATTCTGAACTTGCTGCTACTCAAGAACACTGATAAATATATATATAACTCTTAACTTACTTAGCCAAAATTCTCAGCAAATGAATTAGGAAGAGGATGGGTTATATTTATAGAAGAATTTCATAACCAGGCAATGCAATTACATCCAAAATCAAACTAACAGATTATAGGAATGTTTGCTAGATAAGAGGGAGTTGGTAATTAGTTGGTGATCTCCACTATTCCACCCACTCCCTTCATGATCATGATGGCTAGAATGCTGAGTTTGAGAGAAGAGAGTAGGCTAGCTTCATGATGCATTTCACGTGTACAAGGTTTGTGTTTAATAATATGGGACAAGGCCATATACTCAGCATTTTATTAGTACACAACACTTAAATTATTACACACACATAACATACTTCCTACTCTTATGTTATATTATATATACTTATTGTCCATACATAGGTTATAACTTAATGTCACAATATAAATTTGCATAAGGAATACTTCAATATAGTGAAGGTGACTTGTACGCATATAATCCATGTACCTTCTGTTAATACCGGATATAATTCAATCAGATACTATCACATTATTAAATTCTACAATCAATAATTGATTTCAATATATTCATGATATACTATTTTACTGTATACACACTCACCTTGTCACATAGGCATTATTATGAATTCCTAACATATAGTTTTAACATCACATAATCACATTATGCTTTATGTAATATATGGTTTCTATGTGTAATATATTCGCATTGCATTATATAACATAGTTTATGTATATACATGCATGGTCATACTTAAGTGTCTCTCTACACTATATAATAGTTGTATTCCATATACTTTATATATTCAAGTATTGCACATTTGCACATATCAATTAATATAATCTTATTATATTAATAACTCACTTATTTGTTTTATTATTCATAATGTCAAATAATTAAACTATTTATCTCGTTGATTAATTAACAATAATATTAATTAATTTATTCCTCATTGATTATTAATTACACCAAATTAATAATCATAGGATTAATTATCACATTAACAAATATAAATCTCAGCACAATTATAAACAAGTGGATTATTATTATTATATTTCTTGCAATAATAATCACATATTATTAATCAACCATAGTTAATATCCCACAACAATTAATTAATATTCTCTAATAACAATTAACAATTAATTAATTGTTCACTTAAAAATTCTTCGTTAATTAATATAATTATTAATATTTCCCATCACTGTGCCACACTAGGCTCTCAACGAGTTTATCGTAAACTCCACATTTTTCTCAATTGTCATAGATATTCAATTTAATATAATTGAATTAATCATTCTCATAACACAAAATCATTTATATTCAAATAAATTCTCATTTTCATTAATATAATTATTTAATAATATATGGAAATTCTCGGGTATTACATCCTCCCCCCCTTATAAAAATTCCGTCCCGGAATTGCTACAAGGTTACACAAATAGATGGGGATAGTCCCTCATCATCCTATCTTCTAACTCCCACGTTGCCTCCTCGACATCGTGGTTACGCCAAAGTACTTTTACAGATGAAATAACTTTATTTCTCAAAGTTTGTTCTTTCCTATCTAATATCTGGACAGGAATTTCTTCATACGCCAAGTTCTTCTCCACTTGAATGGGCTCGTAAGAAATCACGTGCTTGTAGTCGGCCTTGTACGGTCGCAACACGGAAATGTGGAACACGTTGTGGATATGCTCCAACTCGGGTGGTAACGCAACTTTGTATGCCACTTCGCCCAATCGCTTCAGTATCTCAAACGGTCCTATGAATCTTGGACTCAATTTTCCTTTCTTGCCGAAACGGATTTTTCCCTTCCATGGAGATACCTTCAAGAATACGAAACTGCCGACTTTGAAGTTTCGGTCCTGCAGATGCAAATCTGCGTATTTCTTCTGGCGATCTTGAGCTGCTACAAGTCTGGCTCTTATCATTGTCACCACGTCTGCGGTTTGTTGAACTAACTCTGGTCCGAGTATTCGTCGTTCTCCGACTTCGTCCCAACATAACGGCGTTCTGCACTTTCTCCCGTAAAGAGCTTCGTACGGTGGCATGCCGATACTTGCATAGTAGCTATTATTATATGCGAATTCTACTAAGGGTAGGTGGTCGTCCCAATTTCCCTTAAAATCCATCACGCAAGTCCTAAGCATGTCTTCTAGCGTTTGTATTGTTCGCTCACTTTGTCCGTCTGTTTGAGGATGATAAGCTGTACTCAACCTCAACTGCGTTCCCATTCTTTTTTGCAAACTCTTCCAAAAATTGGACGTGAAGAGCGGATCTCGATCAGAGACAATTGACACCGGCACTCCATGTCGTGAAATAATTTCTTTTACATATAGGCTTGCTAATTGGTTCAAACTGTAGCGGATCTTGATTGGTAGAAAGTGTGCAGTCTTCGTTAGTTGATCCAAGATAACCCAAATAGCATCATAACCTTTCTGTGTAACTGGAAGTCCTACCACGAAGTCCATGGTAATATGCTCCCATTTCCACTCTGGTATTTCTAACGGTTGTAGTAAACCACTCGGCCGCTGATGCTCTGCTTTAACGCGTTGGCAAGTTAAGCATCTACTGACGCACTCCGCGACTTCCCATTTCAAATTGGGCCACCAAAAATGTTGCCTTAGATCTTGGTACATCTTTGTGCCTCCCGGATGAACGGAATATGTCGTATTGAGTGCCTCGTGCAAAATCTCTTCCCTCAACTCGGTTACCGCTGGTACCCACACTCTCCCTTCAAATCTCAAAATACCGTCTTTATCCATTCGAAATTTTTCTTCCTCATTTTCTGTGATCCTCTTTCGGATTTTCTCACACTCTTCATCCTTTTCCTGAGCTTCCTTTACTCTATCCAACAACGTCGGACAAGCTTCCATTACAATTAACTTCTCACCAGACTTTTCGGGTCCTTTCACTTCTATCTCCAATTTCTCCATCTCTCTTATCAACTCTTCCTGAGTCATCAAATTAAACAACTTCTCCCTTCCTTTCCTGCTCAGAGCGTCGGCAACCACATTTGCCTTTCCCGGGTGATAAAGAATATCGCAGTCATAGTCTTTGATTAATTCTAACCACCTTCTCTGCCGCATGTTTAACTCTTTCTGTGTGAAGATATATTTCAGACTTTTGTGGTCCGTGTATATCTCACATTTTTCTCCGTATAGATAATGTCTCCATATCTTTAACGCAAAAACTACTGCCGCTAACTCTAAGTCGTGAGTGGGGTATCGTTTTTCGTAATCCTTCAATTGTCGTGATGCATATGCAATGACCTTGCCGTGCTGCATAAGCACACAGCCAAGTCCCTTGTGCGATGCATCACTATACACCACAAAATTTCCCGCATCATCTGGTAATGATAACACAAGTGCTTCGCTCAATCTCCTTTTCAGTTCTTGAAAACTTTCTTCGCATTTGTCGGTCCATACAAATTTCACCGTCTTTCTAGTCAAATTGGTCAACGGGGTTGCTATCTTGGATGAATCTTCGATAGTACCCAGCTAACCCTAGAAAGCTTCTCACCTCCGTCGGTGTTCTCGGTTGTTCCCAATTACTTACTGCTTCGACCTTTGCAGGGTCTACTGAGATTCCATTCTTATCCACCACGTGGCCTAAGAATTGAACCTTCTCTATCTAAAATTTGCACTTAGAAAATTTTGCATACATCTTCTCCTTCCTTAGTGCCTCCAAAACAATCTTCAGATGTTCGGCGTGTTATTCCTCTGTCTTTGAGTAGATCAAAATGTCGTCGATAAAAACCACTACAAATTTATCCAAGTATAGCTTGAAAACTCGGTTCATCAAGTCCATAAATGCTGCCGGAGCATTAGTCAATCCGAATGACATTACCAAAAACTCGTAGTGTCCATAACGGGTTCGAAACGCAGTCTTTGGTATGTCCTCGTCCCTCACTTTCAGTTGATGATATCCTGTTCGTAGGTCGATCTTTGAGAAACACTTTGCTCCCTTCAGTTGATCAAATAAGTCATCTATCCTCGGTAGCGGATACCGGTTCTTGATCGTTACTCTGTTCAATTCTCGATAATCGATACAGAGCCTCATCGATCCGTCCTTCTTCTTAACGAATAGTACTGGTGCTCCCCAAGGAGAAACACTCGGTCGAATGTAACCCTTATCCAATAATTCTTGTAATTGTATCATCAATTCCTTCATTTCTACTGGCGCCATACGATATGGAGCTTTCGAAATCGGTGCCGTTCCCGGTGCTAAGTCTATTACGAATTCGATTTCTCTGTCTGGCGGAAGACCAGGCAGATCGTCCGAAAACACATCTTGGAATTCATTAACTACGTCTATATCCTTAATTTCTACTCCCTTTTTCCGAGTATCAACGATGTAAGCTAAATATCCTACACATCCTTTCCTTAACAATTTCTTGGCCTGCATCATCGTAACGCAACACGATTGCTTAAGCGATGAGCTACCATAAAACACTACCTTAGACTTACTCGGAGTCTGAAGGTTCACACATTTGTTCTGACAGTCAATTATCGCAGCATGGTTATACAACCAATCCATTCCCAGTATTACGTCAAATTCTCCCAGTCTAATAGGAATCAAGTCTACGCTCAGTTCATGTTTACTAATACTTGCGCGACAATTTTGATAAACGTATTCTACAGGGATCACTTCCTTATTAGCAACTTCTATGATCAAAGGATTTTCTAAAAGTTCTAGGGGTGTACTAAGTCTACTAGCAAATTCTTCAGATACAAAAGAACAGGTGGCACCCGAATCAAATAATACATAAGCATTTATATCATTGATTGGGATTATACCTGACACCACATCCTTCGCAGCCACTGCGTCTTGGACGGTCATGTTAAAGGTTCTGGCGGTTGGGCGGTTGGATTGTGCCGATCCACCGATCATCAGCTTGTTGCCTCCTTGCTGATTACTACCCCCGCCACTTCCCTTCTTTGGGCAGTCCTTAATTCGGTGCTCCGTCGAGCCACACGCAAAGCATCCTTGTATCTTTTTCGGTTTCAAACAGTTGGGCGAGATGTGCCCTTCCATGTCCGCAGTTGTAGCAAGTGCCACGTCCCTTCCAGCACTCGCCCTGGTGATTCTTCCCACACTTCGGGCATCCTTCAGCCCTCTTCTTGAAACCTCCACGAAAATTCCCTGATTGATTATTATTGTTGTTTTTGTTGTTGTTGTTGTTCTCCCACTTTCTCTTTCCCAAGTTGCTTCCTCCGCTACTGCTTCCTCCCGTACGATTCTCTCCTCCAGTATTCTTTCCTTTCTTCTCTTTGTTATACAGACTTAAGGCCTCACTGCCGCCTTCCGCAATGATTGCCTTCTCCAGTAATGTTGCAAAGGAATCAATTTGAAGAACTGATACCTTATTGAACAGCCATGGCTTCAACCCTTGTTCAAAGCGTCTAGCCTTCCTCTCTTCATCACCAACTTGGTGCTCCGCAAATCGCGCTAGTTAGTTAAACCTAGCCGCGTATTGCGCCACCGTCATCTCACCTTGTTTTAACTCTAGGAATTTCACCTCCATCCTATTCTTCATACTCTTCGGAAAGTAATTCTCGAAGAACAGTGTCTTAAACTTATCCCAAGCTATTATCCCTTCTCCAGCTCTTTGTTGATTAGCCTCCCACCAGTAGTTCACTTCTCCCCTCATCATGTACGTGGCAAACACCGTCTTCTGATCTTCGCCTACGCTAGCTATAGTGAAAGCTTTTTCGATCTCTTTGATCCACGTTTGTGCGACGATTGGGTCGGTAGTTCCCTCGAACTCCGGGGGTCCTACACTCTTAAAGTCTTTAAAGGTTGTTACTGGCACAGTTTGAGGGTTCGGGCGAACGGGTTCATTGTTCCTTCCCCTTAAGGCTTCTCCTAACAAGTCTACCAGTTTCTGGATCGGGTCTACTTGTTCTCTCTCATTGTTAACGGATTCTTCGGGTGCAGTCAATCTACGTCTGGGCGGCATTATCTGCATCACAATTTTTCATTTTATTATTATTCAAGTATATCACTTAAGTATTTCTTTTAATACTAAAAGAATAAATTTATAACACGTTTCTAAAATCAACTCCATTTATATACATATGCCATTTCATTTCATTACATGATTTTCCTCGCATACTGCTATAAATGTTATCACATATATCCTCTAATATCACAAAAGACGGGGAATATACCAACCTACTACCATACTACCCCTCTAACAAAAGCTAACTCGGGGTTTACATCATCATCCCACATCTTACACAAAAGATCGGGATTACAACATAGTATATACAATACATAAAGACACAACTAGTACTACCACTAGACTGACTAAGGAAATCTCATCCCATCATCCCGCGCTCCACTGCGCTCTTGTACTCCAACTGTGCTATATACGCAACCAGCTCTCGGCTCAAGGTATGTAGAGTCTGTCCCTGTTCTGCCGGGTAGTGGTACACACCATCAATCACCCTTTCAAAAGCTAAACGGAACACATACCCCATCTTGTTCATCTTTCTCTTCTTGCACCTGACCTCGTCCTCAAGGTCGTCAGCTCTCTCATTGGACGCTTCCCACTTCTCCTCGAAGTGTAACCTATCCATCACCTCCAACTCTAGCTGAGTACGGAGTGCCTCTTTCTCAGTTTTCTCACTCAGCTCCCTCTGCTCAACCTCTTCTAGCTTCTCTGCCAAATCTACATTCCTAGCCACTGACCTGTGAAATAGAGTCCCCATCTGGATCCCTGCCTCCCTACGGTAGGCAATCTCCACCTCTAACTCTTGCATAGCTAGCTTCCTCTGGTGGTCCTCGTCCCTCAGCTTCTGGAACTCAGACTCTCTCTCGTGGGCCTCTGCCTCCAGCTCCTGGACTCTGTAGTCTAACTCTAGAATACGCTCCTCGTACTCGCCTAACATCTGTTCCTCTATAGTAGCCTCATCAGAGTCCTCTACTGGCTCATCCACCATCGGCTCCTCCTCTGGATCAGACTCTATCTCAATCTCGTCCTCGTCGTCGGACTCGAACGGTGCAACAGCCTGCACTGGTGTAGCCTCTAGAGGTGCCTCGTACACTACATGTATATCCTTGGGCTCCTCTTTGGCCACTCTACTAGGTACCCCTGTGTCTGTCATCCTACACTCACAAACACAAGACAAGAAATAGCATCTCCATTAGAATGTTAAACAAAATATAAGTTCATTGTATAAAATGAAGTTACATTTCATAACAGACTAAGCCTCTCAAGGAAAACTCTACATGAGTTTTATCTCCTTCCTAACTTCTAAGTTCGCCTAAGTTATAGTCTAAGGACACTCGTTCCTAAGGTTTATAACTACGGCTCTGATACCAACCTGTGACGCCCCCAAATTCCAGGACCGCCACTTGGTCTCTCGAATTCGGTTCATCACGTGCTCATGGTAATACATCGCAATAATGATAACTAAATATTACACAACCACAGCGGAAAATCTATTCTAGAATAATTTACAATGATTTATTATAATTATTCCCCAAGTCTCGCAACCTACAGTACTTAATAGATTACATAGCAATATCAATTAACGACTTGTTATATAATCTAACTTAAGCTTAAACATAAACAAATCTAGTCTTACTACATCATCTTCACACAATATTAATATATTTGAAACATAACAGACATAAGCTAGTTGGTAGCCTTGCCCTTGCCCTTATCAATGCCCGAAGGTTCGCCATGCTCTGCCTTAACTGAAATGTTTTAGGGAAAGCAAGAATGAGCACAAATTGCCCAGCAAGTAATATACAATAAGGGTGAATAATAAGATTCTCAATTCTCGAAAGGGTATAGCAAGATTTGATAGTTCAAGAATAACAAGAATATCAACAGTTCTCAATAACAGTCGCTAAGGACAGGATAATATCAATATGATTTAATAATAAGTCAATTCAAGATTTCAAATAATTGAATACTGAGTAGTCACTACGGACTATGAACTTCTACTAGAATTGACAGTAATAAACTAAAAATCCAACAAAAACAGGTACAACAGGTGATCAGCCTAAAGTACCCTTGTTATGCATAACAATCAATCATACTCAAATGTACATGTCGGTTCTCCGACAATTATATATTCCCTTCAAAGAAGGTTGTTCTTCTCAGTCAAATACAAGATCCCGCACCAATCAATTAGTTTGGGTTGCTTTTCAATAACATAAGTCCAGCCGAATCAAATGGCATAGACACTTTCACAATATTCAAGAACAATACTAAGTTCAACATGAATAATAGCTTTAATGAAATAAGAGTTCAAGTATGCTAATTCAATTCAACCGATTAAATAGGAAACTAGTTCGCAATACACAAGATAGGATACTTGCATAGTAAAAGAGTATAAGTTAGGAAACTTTCATAATCATAGCTTTCCTTGCATAAAGTAAATGCGTCGGTTAGGATACTTGCACTTTAAAAGAGTGTAAGTAAGAGAACTTGCCTTTAGCGTAGTTTATCCACGAAAAGCAATCAACACTTTCGAATTCCTATCGTAATACAGTTACGTATATATATGATATTCATTAGTCATATAATTTAACTTCACATTTTCTCTTTGAATATACGATCAACACATAAGGTAAGTTTTACCTAGCTACACAGTTATATAGAATATAATTTCTATCCTTAACGTTCCTTCTTTAGAGTTTAAACGCATTCTCATATTATATAAGATCTCAACAATTAGCAAACATGCTTGCATATTATTAATATCACATAAGACCACAATCAATACTAAATATATTTCATTTTAGCAAGTTACGGCATCTCCTTAAGTTAACCGTCAAAATCGGGTTCAAGTAACATCATATAATATCACGTAGCATGTATTCATATTTAAAGGATACTTTACATGCTTGTATAACTTTTCCAAATCCAATCGTACATGGTATAGGTTCTTAAGTTAATACTTAAAGCCATTCAAGGACACGAACTCATATGGTCTAACATGGTCGTTTTTAAACACATAAGATATTCATATAACTTGTATTAGTCATGCTCATGAGTACTCGTATTGCATATATGTAGCTAGCATTGTTATTATCTTGAAAACATGCTTTGTTTATGCTAAACTTTAATCACGGCAATCAATCATGGTATATATATATATGCATGACACATGAATGAGTCTAAGAGTACTATCACATGTGTCCATAAATATCAGAATTTAAATCTCCACGTATCGTGTTAATGCTCATGAATCTTACTAATAGAGCCTAACATGTTCATGCTTCCTTACGAACTATATAAACACAAGTTAAGGCTTCATTCATATATTTCAAAGTTATCTAAACATGCTCATAACATCAAAATGACTATATAGCATTTACATGATCATATCCACCTTCAAACTTATGCTTTTGTTAGGAATGAGCACTAGTTAGGTTCACATGTTCATATTTTATTACGGAACCAATATAGATAAGCTAACATGCACTTCATGTGTCTCTAGGTGGTACTAACGTGCTTGCAAGGTCAGTATGTAAACATGCTTTATAATGTTAATGATTGTTTATGAAATTTTAAGTTCGTTTCCAAGCTTCATGTCGTTTTGTTAACCATGCATGCTAATATACTAAAACATGCTTACATTGCCTCATTAGGTTTATATATATGTATTAATCATGCTTCCATGCTTGTTTAAACAAAAATCAACCAATTAGTACATAACAGTTTTGTTGCAGAATGCAGAAAACTGAACACAGAGGCCGGCGCTGCGGCGCGGCAACAGCAGCCATATTCTAGCGCTGCGGCACGGGTGGCGCTGCGGCGTGGGTGGGGCTGCGGCGCGGGCTGCGGCGCTGCGGCGTGGGGACAGTTCCTGCAGTTCAGACTGCAGCGTAACCGACCCAAAACCTCCCATTTTATCGATCTCGACATACCCATATGCTATTAGACTAACCTTTTTAACTTAGTAACACATATATATGCTTATATAACAGTCAATCGCCCAAACGATTCCCAATTTGATGAACTCCAACTAATTTCACGAATTCGATGCTTTACAGAAATTACAGAGCAACAATGGAAATGAAAGTCAAGAAAGCTATATAGTGGTTCCATCACGTATGTATGTTCATATAACAACAATATAAGGGTTCTACAAACCAATCATGAACCAATTTGGCATAATCAAAAATTTGAAGGAAACTTCGAAAACAGAAAACGAAAATGAAGAACAAAGAAACTGTATTATACCTTCTGTTAGATTCTGAACTTGCTGCTACTCAAGAACACTGATAAATATATATATAACTCTTAACTTACTTAGCCAAAATTCTCGGCAAATGAATTAG
The DNA here is from genome assembly GCA_020205555.1 of Panax stipuleanatus. Lineage (NCBI taxonomy): Eukaryota > Viridiplantae > Streptophyta > Magnoliopsida > Apiales > Araliaceae > Panax > Panax stipuleanatus. The sequence goes on from CM035120.1 coordinate 35,982,012, forward strand.
GAAGAGGATGGGTTATATTATAGAAGAATTTCATAACCAGGCAATGCAATTACATCCAAAATCAAACTAACAGATTATAGGAATGTTTGCTAGATAAGAGGGAGTTGCTAATTAGTTGGTGATCTCCACTATTCCACCCACTCCTTTCATGATCATGATGGCTAGAATGCTGAGTTTGAGAGAAGAGAGTAGGCTAGCTTCATGATGCATTTCACGTGTACAAGGTTTGTGTTTAATAATATGGGACAAGGCCATATACTCAGCATTTTATTAGTACACAACACTTAAATTATTACACACACATAACATACTTCCTACTCTTATGTTATATTATATATACTTATTGTCCATACATAGGTTATAACTTAATGTCACAATATAAATTTGCATAAGGAATACTTCAATATAGTGAAGGTGACTTGTACGCATATAATCCATGTACCTTCTGTTAATACCGGATATAATTCAATCAGATACTATCACATTATTAAATTCTACAATCAATAATTGATTTCAATATATTCATGATATACTATTTTACTGTATACACACTCACCTTGTCACATAGGCATTATCATGAATTCCTAACATATAGTTTTAACATCACATAATCACATTATGCTTTATGTAATATATGGTTTCTATGTGTAATATATTCGCATTGCATTATATAATATAGTTTATGTATATACATGCATGGTCATACTTAAGTGTCTCTCTACACTATATAATAGTTGTATTCCATATACTTTATATATTCAAGTATTGCACATTTGCACATATCAATTAATATAATCTTATTATATTAATAACTCACTTATTTGTTTTATTATTCATAATGTCAAATAATTAAACTATTTATCTCGTTGATTAATTAACAATAATATTAATTAATTTATTCCTCATTGATTATTAATTACACCAAATTAATAATCATAGGATTAATTATCACATTAACAAATATAAATCTCAGCACAATTATAAACAAGTGGATTATTATTATTATATTTCTTGCAATAATAATCACATATTATTAATCAACCATAGTTAATATCCCACAACAATCAATTAATATTCTCTAATAACAATTAACAATTAATTAATTGTTCACTTAAAAATTCTTCGTTAATTAATATAATTATTAATATTTCTCATCACTGTGCCACACTAGGCTCTCAACGAGTTTATCGTAAACTCCACATTTTTCTCAATTGTCATAGATATTCAATTTAATATAATTGAATTAATCATTCTCATAACACAAAATCATTTATATTCAAATAAATTCTCATTTTCATTAATATAATTATTTAATAATATATGGAAATTCTCGGGTATTACAACAGATAGCAAGTGCAATGAATACCCGGCCCCAGGGATCGTTGCCTAGCGACACCGAGAAGAATCCGAAGGGAGGACATGAGCAATGTTAAGCGATGACACTCAGGAGTGGAAAACAGTTAGATGAGCTAGATTTGGAGAACCCGGTAATCGAGAAGCAAGTCGAGGCTAATAAGGGACAAACAGTGGAAAAAGAGGCAGGAAAACACCAGCAGAAAAGGAACAAGAGGTTACACCAGTAGTTTATCCTCCACTGCCATTTCCGCAAAGACTCCACAAACAAAAATTACAACAACAGTTCATAAAATTCCTGGAAGTGTTCAAGAAGCTGCATATAAATATACCATTTGTAGAAGCATTAGAACAGATGCCCAGTTATGCCAAATTCATGAAGGACATTCTTTCAAAGAAAAAAAGACTAGAGGACTTCGAAACTGTGGCACTGACAGAAGAATGTAGTGCAATTCTGCAAAAGAAGCTTCCACCGAAGTTGAAAGATCTGGGTAGTTTTACCATTCCATGCACTATAGGAAGTGTAACCTTCAACAAATGCCTTTGTGATTTAGGTGTTAGTATCAACCTTATGCCACTATCAGTTTACACTTAGCTAGGATTACCGGCACCTAAACCCACCAACATCTCCCTACAATTGGCGGACAGATCAGTAACTTATCCTCGGGGAATTGTCGAAGACATTTTGGTGAAAGTGGACAAATTACTCTTCCCAGCAGAGTTCATCATCCTTGATTTTGAAGAAGATAAGGAAATTCCAATAATCCTTGGACGACCATTCTTGGCTACTGGTAATACACTCATCGATGTACAGAAAGGAGAGTTGACTATGAGGGTGCACGATCAACAAGTCACCTTCAATGTATTCAAGGCCATGAACTTTCCCAAGGAGGATGAGGAATGTTACCGGGTGGATACAATAGACACAGTGGTGGATGAGGAACAACTGAGGGTACTGAATACTGACCCACTAGAATTAGCATTGATGGAAGAGTGTGATGAAAAGGATGCGGAAATAATAGAATATATACAGTTGTTGGACGCAATTCCGAGAGCAAATAGATTCACACCACCAGTTGAACCTTTGGAAATGGAAGGAGCTTTATCAGAAAAAATCAAGCCATCTCTCCAGGAACCACCTAAGCTTGAACTTAAGCCGTTACCTGATCACCTCAGGTATGCATTTTTAGGTGATTTATCTACCTTACCTGTTATTATTATCTTTAGAGGTGCCATGCGCTCGTACGATGATTAGTGATATGAAGAGACCATTTATACGGATGTCAGGTCTTCGCTAGAGCGTAGTTATGAATGAGATCATCTCTGGACGTGTGATTTTCATCGACTTTTTGATCGATCAGTTTGGTGATCTTGACAGTTAAGATCCACATGCCAGGGATTTTATTGTATCGGCAGAGGCTTGGCATTTGGCCAGGATAGACGTTTTGCTGATGTGCATCATAGCCTACGTCTATATGCCGCTACGCTTGGACCATTTGGATGTGGGATTGATAGTTGTGGTTTGGGCCCTTAGGCAGGGTAGCACCATCATACCGATGATATTGGCTAAGAAACTGAGAGCAGCCACCTACTGCAGTACCCACCCGGAGGGGTTTTTTAGAGGCAGCTCGGTCTTGCTGTACGTATGGCTTATGTCCCATCTACGATCGATTGGATTTTTTTGACCCCAGAGGTATTGCTTCACTCGTGAGGTAGCCACATCTTACTCCTTCCAGCCCGCGGAGTGCTCAGATGCGGGGTCATGGTCATTATTTCTGTCTAACATTGCGCATCCATTCTCGATTCTACCATGCTCCGGGCTAGTCTCCCCCTATATCTTTATCACCCATGAATCTGGCATGGACTATTTTCCCCTAGCGGGATTGAGGGGAGTGACTACCTACCATCCTCTAGCTGTTATGGGCCAGTTCGATCAGTTTCAGAGCCTGCATCCATTTGAGGGGGCTGTTGATCAGAGGATGTCAGCTTTAACTATGTCATCTGCTTATTTGATCCGAGTGTATGAGTGTTGGACTCACAGGGAGAGGGCTGATTTCTCCAGTAGTCATCTTGATCGTTCTCCAGAGTACTCAGCGTGGTTGGAGGCAGATATAGCTCAGCTGCATTAATTCAGTCAGCTCCGATAGTGGATCAGACGAGGAGGAGCCCATAGAGGATCCTGATTCTCCCACTGAGGATGAGTTGTTCATGGGTCTGACAGCAGCACTAGTTAGTGACCCGCCGATCATTCCTGCAGGGATTGATCCAGCTTTGGCAGACTAACTAGCTAGGATGACCTTTAAGAGAGATCACGCTAGGGCCCTGATGTTGACTGCCCTGTCTGGCAGAGACATAGCTTTTGCTGAGAGGGATGCGGCTCGAGCCGATCAGGATATGACATTGATTGAGAGAGACGAGGCTCGATCTTCTCGACATGCTGCTTTTGTCGATATTGAGGAGACTTTAATCGCCAGAGACGCAGCTTTTGCAAAGAGGGATGAGATTCAATCTGCCAGAGATGGAGGGTTTGAAGGCTGTGCAGGAGCTTGAAAAGGGGTATAATTCCTCCTTTGAATGGGCATATTTCTTGACTCACCCCTTGGATTTTGTCCTTGCAATACTAAGGACACTTCTTCATCTTTCTTCATATGTACCCTCCGGGGATTACTCCCGTAATTTTTGAACTAGATATGCTCAGCAACAGCTTCTAAGGCAGCCAGGTCCTTTATCTTCCCAGATTTCAACCCCATTTCGGCCATCTCACCGTGTTTGATCATCTCAGAGTATGGTTTTCCTATACCTGCTAGGACCTTCTCGTAATATGGAGCTTCTTGAATGTCGATGAAGGTCATAACTATCTCAGACTCAGTCATGGCCGGGGTGACTTATGCTGCGACCCGCCTCCATCGTTGAGTATATTCTCTGAATGACTTAGTACTTTGTTTCTTTATTTTGGTTATATGGTCTCTGTCCGGAGCCAGCTGAGATTGGAAGCTGTATTGACTGAGGAATGCATGGGCCAACTCTTCCCGACTGTGAATTTTGGAGTTATCTAAATGGGCGTACCAGGCTCTAGCCTCTCCGGTCAGACTCTTTTGGAATAACTGCTTTCAAAGTTTCTCATTCTCTGCATAGGATCCAAGTTCTCCAATGAATACTTTCAAGTGGGTATAAGGGTCTCCCAATCCGTCGTATTTCTCAAAATCAGGAGTTCCAAATTTTTCGGGATAATGAGCCCCATGGAAGATACAGAAGTCGGAATAATTGACACTGCCAAAGGCCCCAGTCCCTTTGATAGACCAGATGGTTTCTTCCATCTACTGTACTTTCTTCAGAATGTCATCAGCTTCCTGTTCTTTACTAAGGACAGTGATTTCAGGGGTTTTATTGGTTGTGTCCTAGTTTTATAGTCCAAGAATCTGAGTCTCAATTTTTTCAGTCTCTTGACTGCCACCACTACCACCAAGTGTTCCCGATTCTGTGTGAGCTTGGGCTTGCTTCCTTTTAAGAGCTTTACTTTGATCTCTCAGGAAAATGGCCAATTCAGCTATCTGATTTTTCAGTCCTTCAAACTCTTCCTTAGAGATAGGGGTGGATTCTAGCTAAGCACTGGAAGTGGTAGCTGTCGTCTAGCACTACAAAATTTACCTTACTTCTATTCCACTAACTCAAGAATTAGTATAGTAATAAGCAAGGATCGATCCCACAGAGAACGATTTATTTTATAGTTATCCAAGTATTTACTAATGAATTGGGGATTTTAGTTTGAAAAATATAATTAACGAAAGTTAATTTAAAGAAAATATCAATGCGTAAAAAGCTTCAATTCTTCAGTTCAGCATCCCATTTTCACAATTATGGCTTAACCAAGTGTTTACACTATTTATCTTCCAATGAGATTAATAACCCTAGATAATCGCGATCGCAAATTACCCGAAATTCTCCTTAAGTATAAATCTAATGCGACGATCGCCAACAAAAGATCCTAACTATCATACAACCTAGAACTATCAGACTAGATTTAATATGATAGAAGCATGAAGAATGAGAATTAGATCATTCCGAGCAATAATTACACAATCAGGAATTATTTAACTTGTCTTCCGAAAACCTTAACAATACCCAAAAGCTTGTCCACAATCAAGTATCATTAATTGCTACTTATGATTAGACATACATCGTTTGCTTAATATATATCTTAATCTAGCAGATGATATCAATTTACTAATTTAATCCTGCAGAAACCAAATAAGTTAATTGAATAACATACATGAAAGTTTATGTAGATAATCAGAATAAATCTAATTTACTAAAGAGTAAATAATATAAACTTGATCTAACCATTAATTGTAAATAAGGTTCAACATCCCTTCAGAATTGAATAAGTAAATTAGCCTGACATCCCTTGATGAATGAATAGCCTCCTTCTAGTTCCAAGATAAAAGATGAAAGATCCAAGATGATTAAAACCTAAGAAAACAACTCATATAAATAGTCTATCAAAACCCTATTACAATTAGGTAAGTCTGCAATTCTTTTCCAGCTCAACTTTCTGTTTTAAAATAACCAAATCTGGCTTAATTTGTCAGTCACGCGCGCCCCACGCCTAGGTTTCTTCACAAGCGGTGCACCCCGCGCTAGCCTACCAGAGGCTCTTCCTTGATTCGGCGCGGCCCGCCCCCATGCTAGTACAAACCTAGCGCGCATCGCGCCTAGGTGTAATTCTGCCCAATTTTTCCTCTTTTATTCCTTAAAGCTCAGCTAGCTCCTATCCTGCAAATTCACATAAAAACATGAAAAGTAACATGCCCACTTAAGTAATAACAATATATCAAGCTAAGTAATACTTAATTAGTAGGTCTTTAACATACTCATCAAATCCCCCAAACTTAAACAATTGCTTGTCCTCAAGCAAACAAACATAACTAACAGAATGAACGCAACTAACAAGATCAAGCAGAAATCTTAGTAACCAAATACAAGTTGTATATTCTTGATAAATCAAAAATTTAGCTTACAATCAATCTTGACTCATGAGCAATCATAGACTCTCTTATCATCACCTTACTTACATGACTCTAATCCCCTTTCAAGCGTGTGTGTCCAATTTCATATTGGCAGTTCAAAGTGATTCATGTGATTATTCCCAAACAAACATTTTACCTTTTCCATAGATAACTAAACAAACATGGCATCCACATAAGCATTACAAGAATTAAGTTATATAAGCAATAAAAGATCAATCATCAAAGCTTATGCTTCGTGAGTACGTTTTAACGCTCCATCCCACCAATTACTCCATATATCTGACTTGTGCAATGTTCAACCCCCTAAGGCTTTTCAATGTTACCCATGTAATGGAATTTTGACCAACGACTCCCAAACCCGAAGGCTTTAAGGCGCTAGGTGTTAAAACATCCCCTAGGGTTTACTTGTCCGAATAACAAAGGCCACGAGGTCAAACTAAGTCAGTTTTTATTTCATAAGTACTCTTTTCTTTTCTTTTTTTTCTTTTCTTTTCTTTTTTGTAACCATAATTCCCCCAAACTTATGTTTCAGCCAATGTTCTATTTTTAATCTGTGGTCAAGTAAATGTCCGTGTTCTAATACACACAAACTCCTAACCACGACTGATAGTCAATTGGTGTGCTTAAAATTTGAAAGAAAACCAGAATAATGTTATGAGGTTACTATGGTCGAGCCTAATCAGATCATGAAACTCAATTTTATGCAAGATCAGTGAAAACCGAAGTCATTAACCTTTTATTTCATTACTATGACTCACTGCTCAATCTCCATGTATTATACTATATGCATGCTTCTACTGACAAAATCCCTACATGAATGTAAAATATATAATTTTTTTTAAATGCACATGAACTAAATGAATTAAATTAACTCTATATGCAACCTATTATATATGCAAAAAATATAAAAATTAACTTTTTTCCCCCAACTTAATTCAGGTAATGTCCTCATTACTTGGCATAGGAAATATAAAAACGAGGACTTCCCTGAGCGACGAGTCAAGACTCGTCGTAACCTTCATCATCGGATGGGGGGTAGGCAGGCAGAATTGGAGGAATGGGCAGCTAAGCTGGGTCTGAATTTGGTGAGAAACGCGAGAAGGCATCAACAAATGCTGTAAACTCCCCAACATTTTATGTATGCATTGCAGCTTGGCGTTGGGCAATTTGCAGACTCCTCTGTTGACTTCGTCGCTAAAAAGTGGTTGGTGACTCTACTTCGACCGCTTCAGCCCTTTGCTTATCCGCTCGTGGTGAGGGGTGTGGATGGTGGTATCATAATAAAACCCTCTCCCTGAGGATGTGACCGTGCTCCGTCCCATGGTTTGTACTTCTCAATAGTAGGATGGTCAATAATGGCCATTGGTTGTTGGACCGGCTCCGAGTCGTGCCATTGAACTCCTGCTTTTCTGCATAAATCAGTGATGAGGAAACCATGTAGCAATCCTCCTGTGGTACTGATAGTAGTGTGCATACAAGCCAATCATGTATGATGATAAAGCACGTACTTTGTAAACAATCTTATTTATTTATTAATAAAATATTCATTTATTAAAGGCATTTAATTATCTACATGGTGCTGTTTTTATAATATGTAAATAACCCATAGTTTTAAGCAATGCTTTTAGAATCATGATGATGATCATGCTAATGAGATCTAAATTCTTAGAAAGCTCTAAAACTAAAATAGTTCCCAATCGTGGGATTACTAAAAAGGGGATTAGTAAATCCGGATAGATTGGTACATATGTTGCTTGCTCATTAGATGAGGATGATTGATCTCATGATCATTTGTGTGGAGACACTAAAGCAAGTATGTAGGTGCTTAGTGGAGAATAAGTTCACTGAACGTGACTCGCTATGGAATACCTAATGGAGTTTTACTCGCCTGTCAATAGGAATTCCTAATGTGATAGTAGTACAAATGATCCTTGGACTTGAGATCATCATAGTATCTTGTATGTAATGAATTATACTTTGACTTATTCCTTAAAGTCCTTTAGGGTATATAAAAGGGTATGCTTGGGTATAATGAGTTACATATGGAGATAATGAATGATCAATAAAGAATCTACCACCTCTAGTAAAAGAGGAGATATGTCCTATGTGATTCGTTAAATGACAACCCAGGAATCCTTGGCCAAGGTAAAATGAAATTAGAAAGGAGTTTCTAATTTGCATTATTTGGAGTTGTGCATTTTCTAATCGAAATACATATAATTAAATAAAATAAGACTTGACAGTAAATTCATGTCTTATATTTAATTGGGACATTGTATGGTGGAAGGATTGAATTGTATGGTAACTATTTACTCACAGGTTCTTTTATGATTAATGTTGAAATCTATATTATCTAGAAAGTCGTTGATCGCTAGGGAGGCTTATCCCTATTGTAGAATAAATATTATTTATTTAAATAGATTATTAGTTTAATTTATTTATTTAAATAAGATTAGAATTGTTCTAATTGATTTATTCATAACCGGTTTAATATAGAGAACCTAAAGGGTCATACCATAAAAGGAAGAATAATTATTTAAGATGGTAATGGCATAATCGTAATAATGCATTAAGTGTAATTAATTTAATCTATAGTGATAGAATAAATTAAATAGCTTAATGTTTATTATTTAATATTTTGGAAATATTAAATATAAATTAATAAGAGGAGTCTTATTAATATTATTATTTTAATTTCTAAAGGAGTTTAGTAATTAATTTAATATTAGTACTCTCATTTATTCCTAATAAGATTAGGAGACAAATTAATTAAATGAATTTAATTAATTATTCCCCATGTGGTGGGAAGCCTAAATTAATTAAAGGAGTTTAATTAATTAAAAGAAATCCCATGTCTAATAGGATTAGAAAGGTTGACCAATATCTATATAAGAGGAGTCTTATAATAGATATCAGTTGAGGCAATTCTAATTATTGGAGAGTACTACTTTTCTATAGAGGATAGAAAACTAAGCCAACCACCCTCCTTCTTGATAATTCATCTTCTTTGGTGGATCACCTCTAGAGGCCAAACACTTGGGTGGCTAACGTTGATCAAAGGAAGAAATCTAACCCGAAAATTCAAGGAGATCACGAAGAACAAGGAGTTGAACTCGTACCTGTGGAAGCTTCGTTTTACAAGGGTATGATTCCATAACTTCTTATTTATCGTTTTAAATTAATAATTTGCATAAAGGATGATCCGGGTAATGGTTTTGTAGAAATTTTTTTAAACTCTGATATACCATGCTTCCGCTAATTTTTGCAATTTGATTGCATCACGATTTCGTACAAACCCAACAGGTACCCCCTCTCAGCGATCAATCAATAGATTCTTGGATGCAAAGGTCGATGTCAACGTTCAAGATCTCAACTGCATTATTCGATCCGTCCTCATGAGTGACGATGCCATAGAGAAGTCATGCTCGTTCTTTAGTTACGTCATTTTGGTGATGCGTAGGCATGAGTAGAGCACAAATAAAGGCATACCACGCCTTCCCATATCAACTTAGAGTGGCGTGTGGAAAAGTAACTTTTTCATCAGTGCCTACTTTGGTGACCCACTGAGTGCCTGGCTTGCAAAGCCGCTCTATGATCTCATTGAGATTGGGCAGATGGTCCTCGTATCGATCTATCTGTGGTGTCTCTACCCCAAAGTATTCATTGATTGTTGCTGCTCTAAACAACACCGGCTTGCCCCTAACTATTACCACATGATCAACGTGCTCGATGGCGTTGGCGTAGAATTCCTTGACAATGCTGATCACCGCCAGCTTCGTTTGCTCTTCCAATTGAAACCATTCGCGCTCCACAATCTTGAGTCCCATGTCACCGTCTACATTGGCATCCGGTTTCAGCCTTCTTTCTAGCACCAAAGTCTTCTTGTCAATAACTTTGTTGCAGCGGTTGGATGTCGCCTCACTCACAAACCGAGTAGCATCAAACCGTGGAGGAACACCATAAGTTGAAGTCCGTGGCCTTTTGGATGCCATATTGATGCTCTCTCGTTGAATTGTGCCCGAAGAACTGAAGTTATAATGTGAAAACCTGTTGAAACAATATATCGAACACGTGGTGGGCACACACAATGCTCCCCCAAACTTAATTCACTTTGTATATCACAACTATCCCAAATAAACACAATTAACCTTGGGTCTTCAGTAACCCAAAGGTTCCCAATATAGTAGTAACACAACTCAATGAAACCTATTATACCTTAAGCATTAATATCCCAAAATCAATGAGTTACTTGTATTACCTTAGGACTTTGCTTCAATTGGATGTGTGGGAATTCAAGTACCTCTTTTCTCCTTGCTTCCAATCGTGATGATGTTCTGTATATCAGGTGGGTGTTGTATGTGTAGAGGAAATTATGAGTGAGGGAGTGGTTGTGGACGAATTTGATATGGGGCGAATTTGGTGTGATGTTGATAGAGTTTGATGATGGCTAGAGGAAGAAGTTGGGTTGAATTGGGTTAGGTTTAGAGAGAGAGTAGAGTTAGAATAGGATTTGGAGAAGAGTTAGTTTGGAATTGTGTTAGGTTTAGAGAGATTGTATGGAAATAGGATTAGAAAGTTTGCCTTGAATTTGTTTTGGAGAGAAAAAGAATCGACAGCGTCTGTTTTAAAACGAACCCAGTCGACCGGCGCGCCCCGCACCCGGTCACTTTATATTGTCGTGCGGCCCACGCTGTAATGCTTTGAATAGGTGAATTTTTGCTGCAATAGTAGTGCGCCCTGCGTCATCCTGATGTTTTTGAGCCTCGAGTGCTGGTGGGGTAGTGCGCCCCGCGCGTGGTGGCTTCGGCTTTAGGCGCGGCCCGCACACGACTGGTTTGAATTGAAATTTTTAGCACATAAGCGATTGAATGTGACGCCCCCAAATTTGGACCACTCGCATCTCGAATTAGGTTTGTCACTTGCTAGATAACTAATAACACGATAACATCTTACACAACGAAAATAACAGAATAAATTATATTTATTTAATATAATTATTCGTGTCCCAAGGTTTCGTAACTTAAACATACTTCAACATCCTAAACATAACTTAACATAACTAATACATAATACGAATAAGGTTTTATTAAATCATCATAATATTTCTAATTAAGTATAAAGCTACTCCGTAGCATTGCCCTTGCCCTTATCAATGCCCGAGGGTCCGTCTTGCTCTGCCTTAACTGAAATGTTTTTAGGGAAAGCAAAAATGAGCAACAAGTTTGCTCAGCAAGTAATATAACAATAAGGGTGAATAATATAGTTTTAAAATCCCAAGGGTACAACAGTGAATGATAGTTCAAGAATAGCAAGAAGTATCAATAGTTTTCAATAATAGTCACTAAGGACAGAAAGATATCAATAAGATTCAAGGTTTAACCTTTTCAAAGTTCAAGAATAATGAACACTAAAAAGTCACTAAGGACTATGAACTTCTACTAGAATTAACAATAATATGCTGATAATCCAACAAAACAATTACAACAGGTGATCAGCCTAAAGTACCCTACGTCATGCATAACATTTAATCGTACTCTTGTGTGCACGTCGGTCTCCTGATAAATATATAGTTTCCCCTTCAATGAGTCAATTATAAGATTTCCGCACCGAACAATCAGTTTAGATCGCTTTCAAATTCATGATATAGGTCTAGCAGAATCAAATGGCATAGACCGCTCTTTCAATAAGAACAATTTATAAGTTCAATACTCGAAATCAAAGTTTGAAGAGTATAAACAAACTTTATCTTAAGATATAAAGCATTAATTCATAAGACATGAATCATACTATCAATTGTTTACTCGTATGATCAATAATAGTACAAGTTTAAGTAGTGCTCAATAATGAGTAAGGTTCGAATACTTACATAAAGTAAATGCATAGGTTTAGGATACTTGCCTTAAGCGTAGTTTATCAACCTTTAGCTTATCGATACTTCGTAATCCTATTGTAACGTAGTTATGTACATATGTATGTCAATAGTTATATAAGTCGAATACATATACTTGATATGAATGTTAAGCACATACATACGATCCTATCTTAGTTGTATGATCCTATACGTACGTCATTACATACTTACATACATATAGCACAAAATCAGTTTGTAAGACACTAATCGATTAACATAATTCAAAATATTCGTTGATTTAACATTTGAAAGTTTGTAAACACTTATCAAATCCATGATTCTATCGTTAGCATGCTTATTAACATTTGGACATACCACTAAACATGTATGGCAGTTTAGGACATTAATACAAACATGCATCAATTTTTAGATTTCAAACAAAACAGTCAGACTATACTGCAGGGTGGCATGGTCGCGCTTGGTTTGAACTAGGAAGTGGCGCGGCCGTGCTGCTCCCAGTTCAAACCAGAACTGATAATTCAGTTTGCATGGCCTAGCTTGCTCACCCACATACATTGATGATGACACATGCAGAACATACAGGTTATGAGATTTAGGATAGGTTTGATTCTCATGTTTTGTCTTCAACATAGTTCGTTATCACTTTCACTTAACAAGCTTAACGTGTTCAATTAACAAGGTTTCTCAAATTTAGCCTTTATTGTTGGGTTTGCTAGAAACATAAGCATGCAATCAAATTACATAAACGCAGCGGAAGGGATGAAAAATTAGATTTTAAATTTTTTTTACAAACTCTTAACCATGATCTTTCTTGTGCATCAATTATCAGTCAATACATAGAAGGAGATGACAGAATTATACCTTTGAAGATCCAAGCTTCCTTAGGTACAAGTTCTACTCCTTTGATTCCTTTATAGTGGCTCCTTCCCTTGACCAATGTCAGCCACCCAATTGTTTGGCCTCTAACGGTGATCCACGTAGGAAGATGAAGAACTCAGGAAGATGGGTTATTGGCTTAACCCTTGTTTCTATCTCTATAGAATATGTGTACTCCCAACCCTTGGAAAAATTCACGTACCTTATTTCTGATATAAGACACTCTTATATAGATATTAGGTTAACCCTCCTAATCCAATTAGAATAGGGTTTTATTTAATTAATTAATTAATTACTTTTAATTAATTTATATCCTAATCTTATTAGGATTGAGAGAGAGTACTGATATTATATTAATTCCTAAACTCCTTTAGAATTAAAATAATAATAATAATAATAATATTAATAAGATTCCTCTTATTAATTTATATTTAATATTTCTAAAATATTAAATAATAAACATTAAGCTACTTAATTTATTCTATCACCATAGATTAAATTAATTATACTTAATGCATTATTACTATCATGCCGTTTTCTTCTTAAATAATTCTTCTTCCTTTTATGGTGTGACCCTTTAGGTTCTCCATATTAAACCGGTTGTGAATAAATCAATTAGAACAATTCTAATCTTATTTAAATAAATAAATTAAACTAATAATCTATTTAAATAAATAACATTTATTCTACAATAGGGATAAGCCTCCCTAGAGATCAACGACTTTTCAGATAATATAGATTTCAACATTAATCATAAAAGAACCTGTGAGTTAATAGTTACCGTACAATTCAATCCTTCCACCATACAATGTCCCAATTAAATATAAGACATGAATTTACTGTCAAGTCTTAATTTATTTAATCATATGTATTTCGATTAGAAAATGCACAACTCCAAATAATGCAAATTAGAAACCTCTTTCTAATTTCATTCTACCTTGGCCAAGGATTCCTGAGTTGTCATTTAAAAAATCACATAGGACATATCTCCTCTTTTACTAGAGGTGGTAGATTCTTTATTGAATATACATTATCTCCATATGCAACTCATTATACCCAAGCATAACCTTTTATATACCCTAAAGGACTTTAAGGAATAAGTCAAAGTATAATTCATTACATACAAGATACTATGATGATCTCAAGTCCAAGGATCACTTGTACTACTATCACATTAGGAATTCCTATTGACAGGCGAGTAAAACTCCATTAGGTATTCCAAAGCGAGTCACGTTCAGTGAACTTATTCTCCAATAAGCACCTACATACTTGCTTTAGTGTCTCCACACAAATGACCATGAGATCAGTCATCCTCATCCAATGAGCAAGCAACATATGTACCAATCTATCTGGATTTACTAATCCCTATTTTAGTAATCCCACAATTGGGAACTATTTTAGTTTTTAAGCTTTCTAAGAATTTAGATCTCATTAGCATGATCTCATCATGATTCTAAAAGCATTGCTTAAAACTATGGGTTATTTACATATTATAAAAAATAGCACCATGTAGATAATTAAATGCCTTAAATTAATATTTTTTTAATAAATAAATAAGATTGTTTACAAAGTATGTGCTTTATCATCATACATGATTGGCTTGTATACACACTACCATCATTTATACTTATGCAATGAGGTCAATAAGCCTTAATCATACATGCTCAAGTCATCCTAGTCATGTACTTCAAGCTATATAGTTTTACTTCATTTAGACTCATTCTAAACCACTGCTCAACTAGTTTACAACGCATGTGGCTAGCTAGGCATACATGTCAATCATGTCTATATGCATCCGATACCTTATCATGGTAGTCATAAATTTCAGAATACTTGTAATGTAGTTATCGCCAAAACTAGTTTTCAAACTCTTAAAGTTTCTTTTGAAAATCTCATGTCAAAACCAACTAATCATGCAAAGTAACTTCACAGATTGTATATCATGCTTATGTACACACATAACTAGACCACATAAGCATGCTCACAAATTCAGAACTTAAAGTGTATTTAGTTTATCAAGTTCGTATTTGGAAACTCCAAGTTTCCTTTAGAAAGTCCTCAAAACCAAGCTATGGTAAGTGATAACATTCAAGGCCACCTAAACTAGCAAGTCAGGGACTTAAATAGTATTAATTAAGTTAAACCAGCATGCTCCATTCATCAGAAAGCATAAAAATGGAATTCTTCTAATGCAGGTCGGCGAGCTCGGGCCATGTTTGTACTAGGGAGTGGCGCGGCCGCGCCACTCTGTTTCCAGGCAGGGAGTTTTTCTGCTATTGCAGAGCTTCAAACCAACTCTCAAATACTTTATGAAACATTCTAGAAAACAACTACATTGTATATATAACATGCATACAAACTCTACTAACTTACTAACATCATCTTATATAACCAATTTCAACTAAATTATGCAATTTCTATGAATTCATAATTGTTTGAACTTCAAAATGGGTTTAAGTATTATACCTCTTAAGCTTAGAATTGAACAAGGCTTGCTCTCAATTTTTAGATTATACTCTCTATCAATATCCTCACTCTCTCTATATCACTTAGCAATCAAAATGAAATGAGAAGGGGAGCTTGCCATTTATAGAGAATTGATTATCCATACCAAAGCTTTGCACCATGAATCAAACTAATAGAAGGAAGGAAAAGCCAATGGAATGAGAGAAGTTAGTGGAATAGTAACTAACAACCACATCAACCCACTCCCTCCTCATTATTTGATTAAAGCTAGCTAGAATTTGAGTTTGGTATATAGGAGAAGCATAGGTGTGACGCCCCCAAATTTCAGGACCGCCACTTGGTCTCTCGAATTCGGTTCATCACGTGCTCTTGGTAATACATCACAATAATAATAACTAAACAACACACATCACAACGGAAAATCTATTCTAGAATAATTTACAATGATTTATTATAAGTATTCCTCCAAGTCTCGCAACCTACAGTACTTAATAGATTACATAATAATATCAATTAACGACTTATTACATAACCTAACTTAAGCTTAAACATAATCAAAATCAGTCTTACTACATCATCTTAATACGACAATAAAATATTTAAAAACATAAAAGAGACAAGCTAGTTGGTAGCCTTGCCCTTGCCCTGATCAACGCCCGATGGTTCGCCCTGCTCTGCCTTAACTGAAATATTTTAGGGAAAGCCAGAATGAGCACAAATTGCCCAGCAAGTAATATACAATAAGGGTTTGTAATATAATTCTCAATTCTAAAAAAAAAGTATAGCAAGGTTTGATAATTCAAGGATAACAAGAATATCAACAGTTTTGAATAACAGTCGCTAAGGACAGAATAATATCAATGCGACTCAATAACAAATCAATTCAAGATTTCAAGATAACTGAATACTGAGCAGTCGCTAAGGACTATGAACTTCTACTAGAATTAACAGTAATAAACTGAAAATCCAACAAAAACAGGTACAACAGGTGATCAGCCTAAAGCACCATCGTTATGCATAACAATCAATCATACTCAAGTGTGCACGTCGGTCCTCCGACAATTATATATTCCCTTCAAAGAAGGTTGTTCTTCTCAGTCAAATACAAGACCCCGCACCAATCAATTAGTTTGGGTTGCTTTCCAATAATATAAGTCTAGCCGAATCAAATGGCATAGACACTTTTACAATATTCAAGAACAATACTAAGTTCAACAGGACTAATAGCTTTAATGAAATAAGAGTTCAAGTATGCTAATTCAATTCAACCGATTAAGTAGGAAACTAGTTCGCAATATACAAGGATAGAATACTTGCACAGTAAAAGAGTGTAAGTTAGGAAACTTGCACAATCATAGATTTCCTTGCATAAAGCAAATGCATCGGTTAGGATACTTGCACTTTAAAAGAGTGTAAGTAAGAGAACTTGCCTTTAGCGTAGTTTATCCACGAAAAGCAAATCAACACTTTCGAATTCCTATCGTAATACAGTTACGTATATATATGATATTCATTAGTCATATAATTAAACTTCACATTTTATCTTCGAATATACGATCAGCACATAAGCTAGGTTTTACCTAGTTACACAGTTATATAGAATATAATTTCTATCCTTAACGTTCCTCCTTTAGAGTTTAAACACATTCTCATATCTTATAAGATCGCAATCAATACTAAATATATTTCATTTTAGCAAGTTACGGCATCCCCTTAAGTTAACCGTCAAAAACGGGTTCAAGTAACATCCTATAATATCACGTAGCATGTATTCATATTTAAAGGATACTTTCATGCTTGTATAACTTTTTCAAATCCAATCGTACATGGTATAGGTTCTTAAGTTAATACTTAAAGCCATTCAAGGACACAAACTCATATGGTCTAACATGCTCGCTTTTTAAACACATAAGATTTTCATATAACTTGTATTAGGCATGCTCATAAGTACTCGTATCGCATATATGTAGCTAGCATTGTTATTATCTTGAAAACATGCTTCGTTTATGCTAAACTTTAATCACGACAACTAATCATGGTATATATACATGCATGACACATGAATGAGTCTAAGAGTACTATCATATGTGTCCAAATTATCAGATTCTAACTCTCGTCATAACATACCAAAGTTTACGTTCAAAGCTTATACTTTGTTAGTTTAGTTCATTAATAAGGTCTATCATGTCCATGCTTCCTTATGAAACCTATATATATAAGTTAACATGCTTTTCATGCATTTCAAGGCCATATAAACATGCTCGAAAAGTCAGAATGTATACATGGTCTTTACATGTCAATATCAACCTTCAAAACTTATATTTTTGTTAGATATGTTCAATAGTGAGGTCTAACATGCTCTTGTCATACTACGAACCATATATACATAAGTTAGTATGTCTTTTATGCATCTCTACCTCATACCGACATGCCTTGAAAAATCAGAATATTAACATGCTTCATATATGTTAACGTTCGTTTAGGAAACTTTAAGTTCGTTTCCAAATTATATGTCGTTTGGTTAACCATGCATGCTAATATACTAAAACATGCTTACATTGCCTCATTAGGTTTATATATATGTATTAATCATGCTTCCATGCTTGTTTAAACAAAAATCAAACAATTAGTACATAACAGTTTTGTTGCAGAATGCAGAAAACTGCACACAGAGGCCGGCGCTGCGGCGCGACAACAGCAGCCACAATCTGGCGCTGCGGCGCGGGGATTGGCGCTACGGCGTGGTAGGCGTGGACAATGGCACTGCGGCGTGGGGACAGTTTTTGCAGTTCACACTGCAGCCGAAACCGACCCAAAACCTCCCATTTCATCGATTTCAACATACCCATATGCCATTACACTAACGTTTTTAACTTACTAACACATATATATGCTTATATAACAGTCAATCGCATTTATCAATTTTCAAATTCATGAACCCTAACTAATTTCACACGAATTTGATGCTTTACAAAAATTACAGAGCAACAACGGAAATGAAAGTCAAGAAAGCTATATAGTGGTTCCATCAGGTATGTATGTTCATATAACAACAATATAAGGGTCCTACAAACCAATTATGAACTAATTTGGCATAATCAAGAATTTGAAGAAAACTTCAGAAACAGAAAACGAAAATGAAGAACAAAGGAAGAGGGATTATACCTCTGTAAATGATTGAGCTTGCAGCTATTCAATTCTTACAAATCTAGACTGATATTATATATGCTCTCAATTTATCAAACTCAAGCAAACTCTCAGCAAGATGAAATGTGAAGGAGAGATGCTTCATTTATAGTAAAAATCAAAACACAGTCCATGCTTCTGACTCTCAAAATAAACTAACGTATGTTTGATTTGCATGCTAGATAAGAAGAAGTTGGTATATAGCTGTTGAAAGACATCATCATGCCCACACCCCATTGTATGATTGCTATGAAGGCTTGCTGAGTTTTAAGGTTATAGGGGAGTAGGATAGCTTGAGTATATCACGTGAAAGAGATAGTGGCTCTCCCAACAAAACAAACTCAGCCTTCTAGCAACATACCACACTTGATTCATTATACACATATGTATTAAATACTTAGGCTATCTACACATATATATATTTTATATATATATCTTTAATTGAAATGTTACACTATAATTCACATAATGTAGTAAGTGTGACTTGTACACATATAATCCAGGTATATTTTTATCATACTGGTATTATTTTCTCGAATATAATCACATCACACTGTATCCTTTATTATTAAGTTCTACTAATCAACAATTGTTTATCATATATTCATGATGTACTATTTTAATGTATACTTACATACATATTGTCACATAGGCATAAACATGTAGCTTATATATTTCAATCAATATAATTGTTAATCTCCATAACAATTTAATTAACCCTTATATGATTAATTATCACTTTAATATAAATCTTATTATAATTATAAACACGTTACTCATTATTATTATGTTTCTTGCAATAATAATAATCACATATTATTAATCAATCACCATTAATATTTTATAACAATTATTCTACGATGACAATTAATTAATATTCTACGATTAACAATTAATATAGATTAATTGTTCGCTTAAATTAATATAATCATTCTTATATTACGTCACTGTGCCACACAAGGCAATCAACGAGTTTATTGCAAACTCCACCAATTTCTCAATTATTATAATTATTCAATTTTATATAATTGAATTAATTCATCTCATAACACAAAATCATTTATATTCAAATAAATTCTCGTTTCCATTAATATATTTATTTAATAATATATGAAAATTCACGGGTATTACAATAGGCCATTGGCCATTCACGTGAAAGAGAAGGAAGAGTGACACTTATTATGGGACAAGCCTTCTAATCTCAGCATTTGCAATTTTGGAAATGAAATAATGCTACAACTTTGGGCTAAATATACATACACATCTATATATCCCTAATTAGATGTATAAATATGTATACCTAGGTTTTAATCCTCTTTTAATTACAATGTAACTTTAGTGAGTTAATAACATTGTAGTAAGTTGGGGTATATAGCTATACACATTATATAATCCATGTACATTTTGATAATACTGAAATATGATTTAATTGAGTATTATCATACCACATTAGCATAAACTTTATTATTTCAATTATACTCAATTATTGAAATAATAATTAAACAACAATTATCTATATAGTTCAATTTATCATTTCATAAGTACACCCTTAATGTACCCACACATACATGTTGTCACATAAGCCTCATACATGTAACTTATGTAATTCATTTAATCTTACTATATAGTTTTATATATTATATAGTCTCTTTTTAGTGTCACACTACACTTTATATTATATAGATATAGCTACTGTATAACATATAATTACATATCGTTGCGCATAACAATTAATTGAATAAACATTAATCCATTATATTAATTATTTATTTAATCATTAATATACTATAACTCATGATAACAATTAATTAACAATATAATATTAATTAATCATTCACTTATCAATTTCTTCTTTAATTTAATTAAACCATCATAATTTCCATCATCGTGCCACACAAGGCATTCTACGAGCTTATCATACTTCTCCACATTCTCTCAATTATCATAAATTCAATTTAATTTAATTGAGTTACTAACTTCATGCTACATAAATATTTATATTCAAATAAATATTCACATTCTTATTAATATCAATATTAATATTTATTCATGAAATTCACGGTTCTTACATCCTCCCCCCTTATAAAAATTCCGTCCTCGGAATTGGTATAAGGTCACACAAAAAGATGGGGATAGTCTCTCCTTATCTTATCTTCTAATTCCCACGTGACCTCCTTGGCATCGTGGTTACGCCAAAGTACATTTATAGAAGATATAACTTTATTTCTTAATGTCTGCTCTTTCCTATCTAATATTTGGACAGGAATTTCTTCATACGCCAAATTCTTTTCTACTTGAATGGGCTCGTAGGAAATCACGTGCTTTTAGTCAAGCTTGTATGGCTGCGACACGGAGATGTGAAACACGTTGTGGATGTGTTCCAGTTCGGGTGGTAATGCAACTTTATATGCCACTTCGCCCACTCGCTTCAATATCTCGAATGGTCCTATGAACCTCAGACTCAGTTTTCCCTTCTTACCAAATCGTATCTTTCCTTTCCAGGGAGATACCTTCAAGAAAATAAAACTATCGACTTTAAAGTCCCGGTCTTGTCGATGCAAATTGGCGTACTTTTTCTGGCGATCTTGAGCTGCTACAAATCTGGCTCTTATTACTGTCACCACATTTGCGGTTTGTTGCACTAATTCTGGCCCCAACATTCGTCGTTCTCCGACTTCATCCCAACATAATGGCATTCTGCATTTTCTCCCATAAAGAGCTTTGTACGATGGCATGCCGATACTATCAAGATAACTATTATTGTAAGCAAATTCTACTAGGGGTTGGCCGTCCCAATTTCCCTTGAAGTCCATCACGCAAGCTCTAAGCATGTCCTCTAGCGTTTGTATCGTTCGGTCACTCTGTCCGTGTGTCTGTGGATGATACACAGTACTCAACCTTAATTGGGTTCCCATCCTCTCTTGTAAGCTTTTTTAGAAGTTTGACGTGAAGCGCTGATCTCGATCAGATACAATTGACACTGGCACTCCATGTCGTGAAACAATTTCCTTTATGTACAGATTCGCTAGCTAATTCAAATTATATCGGATCTTGATCTGTTGAAAATGAGCCATCTTCGTTAGTTGATCTATGATAACCCAAATGGCATCATAACCCTTCTTCGTGACTGGAAGTCCTACCACGAAGTCCATCGTAATGTGCTCCTATTTCCATTCTGGTATCTCCAACAGTTGAAGTAGACCACTCGGCCTTTGATGATCTTCTTTGACCTGTTGGCAAGTAAGACATCTACTGACGCACTCTGCGACCTCCCGTTTCAAATTGGGCCACAAAAAATATTGCCTCAGATCTTGGTACATCTTTGTGCCTCCTGGATGAACAGAATACATCGTATTGTGTGCCTCATGTAAAATTTCCTCTCTCAATTCGGTTACCGCTTGTACCCATACTCTTCCTTCAAATCTCAAGATACCGTCTTTATCCATTTTGAATCGTTCCTCTTCACTTTCTACTATCCTTTTCCTTATTTTCTCGCATTCCTCATCAATCTCTTATGATTCCTTCACTCTATCCAACAATGTTGGACGAGCTTCCATTGCAAATATTCTCTCTTCAATTGCAAATATTCTCTCTTCAGACCTCCCTGGTCCCTTTACCTCTATTTCTAATTTCTCCATCTCTCTTATTAACTCCTCCTGAGTCGTTAATTGGAACAACTTCTCCCATCCTTTTTTGCTTAGTGCATCAGCTACGACGTTCGCCTTTCCCGATTGATAAAGAATGTCGCAGTCATAATCTTTGATCAATTCTAACCACCTTCTTTGTCGCATATTCAACTCCTTCTGTGTGAAGATATATTTCAGACTCTTGTGGTCCGTGTATATCTCACATTTCTCTCCGTACAGATAATGTCTCCAAATCTTTAACGTAAAAACTACTGCCGCTAACTCTAAGTAGTGAATAGGGTATCATTTTTTGTAATCCTTCAATTGTCGTGATGCATACGCAATGACCTTGTCATGTTGCATGAGCACACATCCAAGTCCCTTGTGCAATGCATCACTATACACCACGAAACCTCCCGCATCGTCTGGTAATGATAATGCAGGCACTTCTCTTAGTCTCTTCTTCAGCTCCTGAAAACTTTCTTCGTATTTTTTCGTCCATACGAATTTCACCGTCTTCCTCGTTAGATTGGTCAACGGGGTTGCTATCTTAGAAAAATCTTGGATGAATTTTCGATAGTACCCAGCTAACCCTAAGAAACTTCTTATCTCCGTTGTTGTCTTCGGCTGCTCCCAATTACTCACTGCCTCTACCTTTGAAGGGTCTACTGAAATTCCATCCTTATCTACCACGTGTCCTAATAATTGAACCTTTTCCATCCAAAATTCACACTTTTAAAACTTCGCATACATTTTTTCTTTCCTTAGCGCTTCCAAAACCATCTTCAGATGTTCAGCGTGCTCTTCCTCCGTCTTCGAGTAGATCAAGATGTCGTCGATGAAAAGTACCATGAACTTGTCCAAGTATGGCTTGAAGACTCGGTTCATGAAGTCCATGAATGCTGTAGGAGCATTAGTCAATCTGAAAGACATTTCCAAAAACTCGTAGTGCCCATAACGGGTTTGAAACGCCATCTTTGATATGTCCTCCTCCCGTACCTTCAACTGGTGATAACCTGTTCGCAGATCTATCTTTGAGAAACACTTTGCTCCCTTCAATTGGTTAAAAAGGTCGTTTATCCTTGGTAAAGGATATCTATTCTTGATAGTTACTCTATTCAATTCTTGATAATCGATACAGAGCCTCATCGATCCGTCCTTCTTTTTAACAAATAACACTGGTGCTCCCCAAGGAGACACACTCGGTCGTACGTAACCCTTATCTAATAACTCTTGCAATTGTATCATCAAGTCCTTCATTTCTACTGGCGCCATACGATATGGAGCTTTCAAAATCGGTGATGTTCCCGGTGCTAAGTCTATTACGAATTCAATTTCTTTGTCTGGCAGAAGACCAGGCAGATCATTCAGAAACACGTCTTGGAACTCTCTCACTACAGCTATATCCTTAATCTCTACTCCCTTTTTTCGAGTATCTACAATGTAAGCTAAATAACCTACACATCCTTTCTTTAACAATTTCTTGGCCTGCATCATCGTAAGACAACATGATTGCTTAAGCGATGAGCTACCATAAAACACTATCTTAGACTTATTTGGAGTCTGATGGTTCACACTTTTTTTCTGACAATCAATTATCGCAGCATGGTTATATAACCAATCCATTCCAAATATTACGTCAAATTCTCCCAATCTAATCAGGATTAAGTCTACGCTCAGTTCATGATCTCTAATGTTTGCGCGATAATTTCGGTATATGAATTCTACAGGGATTACTTCCTTATTTGCAACTTCTATATTCAAAGGATTTCCTAATCGTTTTAACCGACTAGCAAATTCTTCAGACATAAATGAACAGGTAG
Source organism: Panax stipuleanatus (assembly GCA_020205555.1). Classification (NCBI taxonomy): domain Eukaryota; kingdom Viridiplantae; phylum Streptophyta; class Magnoliopsida; order Apiales; family Araliaceae; genus Panax; species Panax stipuleanatus. The sequence continues at coordinate 36,006,241 of CM035120.1, forward strand.
CACCTGTGACGTCCCCAAAATAAGTTCAATACTCAACCCATTCTGAGTCGCCAAATATATGGTACAGAATCCAAATACAGTCTTTTATAACATACGATCATGCAAAATACGACCACACAAACTGTGAGTTTCAATACAAATCATATATAAAACGAATATAAACACTGCAAATTCAGTCCTCTTTTATTATAATTATTATCACACTATTTTACAAAACTAGAGAGGACTACTACTGCTCTACTCTGACCATCACATTAATCCCCGACTAGTTCCCGCAACATTCTTATTCCCTGAAGAGGACAATAGATGAAAAGGATGAGCTCAACTAGCCCAATAAAGAATATTATGACTAAGATAATAAAGAATAAATTATCGTTAATCTTCAACAAATCAGATAAAATATTATGGACAACAAGTTTTAGATAAACAACTGCAACAGAAATATCAATTCATTAGAAGAGTTACGTAAAGAATGAAGTCTACTATCTTCTATGATTTAAAAGTTCATCATCAATATTTTATCCCTGTAACATCAATCAATATATATCTCAAATAAAATATTCATTTTTGCACTACGGGCCAAAGATATTCATTTGTATCACCAGTGGTCATGTTTATCTCAACACCTGTCCATCTTTACACTACGAGCCAAAGATATTCATCAGGTAATCATTCATCTTTGCTCTACAGGCCAAAGATATTCAGTTATATCACCATTTAGGACTGAGGATGATGAAAAATAATATAAATAACGAATCCAGTGAGATAAAGGACAAAGATTAGGGATTCGTAATTTAGTTTATCCAAGTTCAAGAATATTCCATAATAATACTTTGTGGAGCAAAATCCAAGAATAAAGATCAAAACTTGGATCCAATCAAAGATAGGACCCATAATAGCCAACTTGGACAAATAGAAGAAAATTTAATTTTTTCGTGAATAGTGCCATATACGTGAATAGTGTCGTATACGTGAATAGTAACTCCGACGAAAAAAGTAAGAATTTCATAATAAAATCCATGCCAATATTTTGGTATAATGATATTGAAAAGAATAACATCATTTACGAAAAAAAAATAACATCCCTTACCTTAAAAGGAGAGTAGTTTTGACTGGAATATCAGATATTATGTGGACGAAAACTTGCACTATTATCAACACTCAAAGTATCTAAATACTCACAAGAAATACACTCAATATTATAGAGAGAAAATTTTCTAATTCTGGTGTGATTTTCATTTCTAACTAAGTACCCTATTTATAGAAAAAAGCCAGAATGCCAATGCTGATTTAACCTGCAACCGGAGGCTTTTACTCCTTCGAATTTGTACGCACCCAAACATGAAATTTTAGCATTTTTCCACACAGGACAAAGTGGGGCCCACCCATATTTTTAATAAAAATATTTATTCTGAAACTTCAATAATTTATAATAAATAGCCCTTTTATCAGAAAAATACAAACCTTATGTTCATTCCATATAAAATTTAATTCTCTACAACTTTATAGAATAAAGTTTTTCCAAATTCCGAACAAAAAAATGACCCAAATTTACATACGGATGATTTTTCCACACCCCCACTCTTTGAAAACCATGCAGCCACCACAAATGACCAATAATTCTTCCAACCCACATGTTTATATATCGTGAATTTATTGTAAAAAAAATATCATCACTATTATATTATTATATTATCACATTATACACTTATAATGTAATATTATAATAATATATTTGAATAAATTATTTTATCAGAACAGATAAAATATCAATTCTCATAATTGTCACTTTTGCAAAAAAACTCCTCCGTTTAAATCCACATTGAGTAAATATTTTCTTATCATATATATCAACAATTAACTATTCATAAATAATATTACAGAACTATAATATTGACAACCAGGTCATTCTTAGGAAAGAGGGGGCCTTCCGATAAGAATTTTTCCTTACTGGCGCACAATTAACCAACCCCTTTCCTAGACAGAACTTTCTTAGACATTGCCAATAATGCTATCTAATAATATTATTCAAATAATATAAATTATTGATTTGACAATTTGAAATACTATACAATAACAATTATTGAATCAACAATATGAAATATCAACGTAGCAATTATGCAATTATCAATATAGCAATTATTGAGTCAATAATATAAAATACTGAACAGTAATTACTGTAACAATTATTGAGTAGTGACTTCTTACGTAAGAATCAATAATTAGAATTACTATGCAATACCGTGTGCTACTGTGCAACACTGCGTATTACTGTATTTTAACGACCGGGTATTTCAACAGTTCTAACTGTAACAAATACGCCGTTATTTTTAAAAAACTCATTCTTGTCTTTTTCTTCATCCGACAGTTATTTCATTGTGGGGCCCACAAATGGTTGCGCCGCCGTACGAATATTCCCCGACAACAAGAATATTCCACGACCAAACGAATATTCCCCGACAACAATGAATATTTTATTACCACTAGCTAACTTTGAAAATTTTGCACATATCTCCCATAACTTATCACATCTATCAAATTAACACCTTACTATTTCAAAGTAATATATAAAGAAAATTAAATCTTTATTCATAAAATTTGGGGTCTTACAACCTCCCCTTCTTATGAAATTTCGTCCTCGAAATTGACGTACGTACCTGGTATGTCGAAGAGGTGAGGATACCTCGCTTTCAATTCCACTTCTAACTCCCAGGTCATTTTCTTGATATCATGGTTCCTCCACAAAACTTTAACTTGAGGTATAATCTTTGAGCGTAAAATATGTTCCTTCTTATCCAAGATCTTGACAGGTATCTCTTCATACGTTAAATCTTCGATTATCTTGTCTGGTTCTAATTCGATAATGTGGTTTGGGTCTTTAACATATTTACGTAGCATGGATATGTGAAAAACGTTATGAACACGAGACATGCTAGGCGGTAAAGCGAGTCTATAGGCCACATTTCCTACTCGGTCAAGGATCTCAAATGGACCAATGAATCGTGGGTTGAGCTTTCCTCTCTTCCCGAATCTCGTAACTCCTTTCCATGGAGCAACACGTAACAATACATGGTCCCCAACATTAAATTCTGCGTCCTTCCGATGAAGATTAGCATAACTCTTTTGTCAATCTTGTGCGATTTGTATATATTGCAGGATCATTTGAATCTTTTTCGTAGTCATACGTACTAACTCCGGTCCCAACAATGTTTCTTCACCCAACTCATCCCAGCATACTGGAGAACGATATTTTCGTCCATACAATGCTTCGAATGGAGCCACGCCTATACTTGCCTAATAACTGTTGTTGTAGGAGAATTCCACCAATGGTAAGTACTTATCCCAACTCCTTTTGAAGTCTAGAACACAGAGTCTCAATAGATCTTCAAGATTTTGGATAGTCCTTTCTGATTGCCCATCTGTTTGAGGATGATATGCAGAACTGAATTGTAAATCCGTGCCCATAGCCTTCTGCAAACTGACCAAAAATTGTGAAGTAAATTTGGGGGTCACGATCCGAAACTATGGATATCGGCATGCTATGCAATCTCACAATCTCATTTACGTACATACGAGCAAGACGTTCAAGTGAATAAGTCTCTCGTATAGGCAAGAAATGAGCAAACTTGGTTAATCTATCGACAATAACCCAAATTGCATCTATGCCTTGAGAAACCTTGGGAAGACCCGTAACGAAATCTATGGTAATGTGTTCCCACTTCCATTTTAGAATCTCAAGTGGTTGCAATGGACCCTTTGGCACTTGATGCTCCGCCTTGACACGTTAAACACCTCGAGATAAACTCTGCGATCTCTCTCTTCATATTGCTCCACCAAAATGTATGTCGAAGATCACGATACATTTTGGTACTCCCAGGATGGATCGCAAATGGTGTGTTGTGTGCCTCCATCATGATTCTATACTTCAAATCAAAATCATTAGGAACACAAAGTCTGGAGTTGACTCAAAGTATTCCTTCTTCATCGATTCTTGCTTCTGGAATAGCACCTTCTTGCACCTTCTTCTTCATCTTTATCAGCTCCGGGTCTGTAGCTTGAGCAACTTTAACTTTATCAATTAAAGCTGGTTCTACACGTATACTTGACATCATCACATGGGTCCCCGGAGTCTTGAACTCTATCTTCATTTTTTGTAAGTCACACAAAATTGGCTTTTGTGTTGACAGCATCGCACTCATTCCCGCATATGATCTTCTACTTGACGTGTCTGCGACCATGTTCGCTTTTCCAGGATGGTATTGGATGGTATGGTCGTAATCTTTCAACAGCTTAAGCCAACGTCGTTGCCGCATGTTGAGTTCCTTCTGGGTGAAGAAATATTTAAGGCTCTTATGATCCGTATAGATCTCCACTTTCTCCCCATACAGGTAGTGTCTCCAGATCTTCAACGCGAAAACGACAGCTGCCAACTCTAGATCATGAGTAGGATAATTCCTCTCATATTTCTTGAGTTATTGCGAGGCATAGGCTATGACTTTCCCATGTTGTATGAGAATATATCCTAACCCTTTGCTCGAAGCATCGCTGTAGATGACAAATCCATCCGAACCAGATGGTATCGTCAGAACAGGTGCCGAAATAAGTCTCCTCTTGAGCTCTTGAAAGCTCTTCTCGTATTCCTCGTTCTATACAAATTTTATATCTTTCCGAGTCAGCTGAGTTAATAGAGTAGCGATTCGAGAAAATTCTTCCACGAATCTCCGATAATAACCAGCTAAGCCCAGAAAGCTACGTACTTCGGTCACCGACTTTGGTTGATCCTAACTTTGTATTGCTTCAATCTTCGTCGAGTCCACAGATACTCCAAGTTTTGATACTACGTGCCCAAGGAATGCTACCTCCTCAAGCCAGAACTCACATTTCTTCAACTTGGCATATAGCTTATTTTCACGAAGCCTTTGAAGTACCAGCTTCAAGTGGTGCTCATGATCTTCACGGCTTTTGGAATAAATGAGGATGTCATCAATAAAGACAACCACGAACTGATCCAAATATTCCTTGAATACACGGTTCATCATATCTATAAAAGCAGCAGGAGCATTAGTCAATCTAAAAGACATGACTAAGAACTCATAATGCCCGTATCGAGTTCTGAAAGCAGTCTTTGGAATATCTTCAGTTTTAATCTTTAACTGATGATATCCAGGATGAAGATCGATCTTTGAAAAGAATTGTGCACCTTACAACTGGTTGAACAGGTCATCAATACAAGGTAATGGATACCTATTCTTGATGGTGACACGGTTCAACTCCCGATAGTCAATACAAAGTCGCATACTCTCGTCTTTCTTCTTTACGAATAAAAAAGAAACATCCCAAGGAGACGTACTAGGATGAATAAAACCGATGTCCAACAACTCCTGTAGTTGGACCTTTAACTCCTGAAGTTCAATACGAGCCATTCGATATGGGGTTTTAGAAATGGGTTTTGTACCGGGTTCAAGGTCAATAAAGAATTCAACTTCACGTTTTGGGGGTAGACCGGGAAATTCTTCTGGACATACATCAGGAAACTCATTAACAACAGAAATATCATTCAAACCTAACGTATTCTGGTTTAGATCAGTGACATGTGCTAAGAAAGCTTGACATCCATTTTTCAATAAACTAATAGCTTTATGACTTGAAATGACATTGACTGATTTTAGTGGTTTGGTGGTTTGGATTAGCACAATAGGTTGATTAGGAATATGAAAACTAACAACCTTACGAAAACAATTAATTTTGGCATGATAAGTGGTTAACCAGTCAATTCCTAAAATCACGTCAAATGTAAGTATTTTCAAAGATATAAGATCAACAGGTAGGGTGAGGGTACCAATTTGAATCAAGCAAGATTTGTAAACTGTGGATGTAACAAAGGTTTCTCCCAACGGAGTTTCAACAGATAAGTCAAAGTCTAATTTCTCAGAAGTCAAGTTCAAACATTAAGCACAAGCAGGTGAAATAAAAGAATGGGTAGCACCGGTATCTAATAAGGTATAAAGCAAGAGTTTATTATCAGCTTACCCGTAATAACCTCGTTCGGGTTCCTTGCTTATTGGGCAATCACGACAAAAGCTTTTCCAGGAACCATCGACTTTGACTTGTCCGAAACTGCCTTAGGAATCACCACCCCCGCTGGACTTGGTTTCGCTATAGGACACACTCGAGCTATATGTCCTTCCTTTCCACAGTTATAGCACACCTTGGATTGCTGTGTGCAGTTGGGACTGATGTGTCCCTCTTGCCCGTATTTATAGCTTACGACCGGCAAGTCGTTCTCCTCCCCTAGAAACAGTTGATGTTGGTGCTGCTGTCGATGTTTTCACGTTCTCATTGTTGTACCTTCTCTTCTCTAAATCTCCCCCCGACTCACTCTTTCTATTATTATGGCCACGATTACCACCGGAGTGGTTACCGCTTCTGTCATAATACTTTCCTCCCTGCTGGTTGTCATTGTTCCGATGACTGCTGCCACCAGTACGACCTTGGTTGTTGTCCCTTGGTTGAACATAATCATTATCTCGTTCTAATAACTGGGCCCTGTTCACTACATCCAAATATAGAGAAAATTTATGAGAAATGAGGTATTGACGAATTTTTGGTTTCAAATCTCTCAGAAACATCCGCGTCATACGTTCCTCATTCTCCACCAAATGAGGTGCAAACCGGGATAACTCCGCAAATTTAGCCTCGTACTGGGACACCGTCATGTTGTTCTGTTCTAGTCTGATAAATTCTACCTCCTTCATATGATAAATACTTTCTGGAAAATACTTGTCATTGAACAGTTTTTGGAACTTTTCCCAAGACATCTTGAGTGCGGCAGGCTGGGTACGCTTCACAGATTCCCACCAATAATCTGCCTCTCCACGGAACATAAATGTGGCGAATGGAACCTTCTGTTCCTTCGTGCATCCCAAGACATCAAATATCTTGGTAATTTGCTTAATCCAATTTTCTACCTTGATTGGATCTGGCTTTCCCTGAAACTCTAGTGGTCCCAACTCTTTAAATTGCTTGGCAGTAACAAGCCGTGAATTGTTATTTCCACCTGTATTATGAACACGAGTCTCCCTCGTCTGACTTTGCATGAACCGTAAAAAGCTCCTAAACATCCCATCATTCATCGTTTCTTCGGTAGGGTTGTTTACAGGAAGAATATAGCCTTCCTATTGCACGTACTCCTGGTTGATGATTAAAGGTGTCTCAACGGTCTCATTCACTCCATTGTTTAGATTTTCAGCTGTCATTCTCAAATACTGCCACAAAACAAGGGTTAATATAACAAATTAACATATCACATATTAACCCTATGTTCCAACCGACCAATTAAATAACAATTAACCTTAGGTAGGATACACTAGCGAAGGTCTTACTCGTCTCTCCCCTCCTAGTTCTATTCCTAGATCTCTGCCAAAGATCATATCCCTAAGCTCTGATACCAACTGTGATGCCCCCAAAATAGGTTCAATACTCAACCCATTCTGAGTCGCCAAATACGTGGTACAGAATCCAAATACAATCTTTTATAACATACATTCGTGCAAAATACGACCACACAAACGGTGAGTTTCAATACAAATCATTTATAATACGAAATATAAACACTCAAATTCAGTCCTCTTTTATTACAATTATTATCACACTATTTTACAAAAATAGTGAGAACTACTACTGCTCTACTCTGACCATCAAACTGATCCCCGACTAGTTCCCGCAACATTCTCATTCCCTGAAGAGGACAATAGATGAAAAGGGTGAGCTCAACTAGCCCAACAAAGAATATTATGACTAAGATAATGAAGAATAAATTATCGTTAGTCTTCAACAAATCAGATAAAATATTATGGACAACAAGTTTTAGATCAACAACTGCAGCAGAAATATCAATTCATTAGAAGAGTTACGTGGAGAATGAAGTCTACTATCTTCTATGATTTAAAAGTCCATCATCAATATTTTATCCCTGTAACATCAATCAATATATATCCCAAATCAAATATTCATCTTTGCACTACGGGCCAAAGATATTCATTTGTATCACTGTTGGTCATGTTCATCTCAACACCTGTCCATCTTTGCACTACGGGCCAAAGATATTCATCAAGTAATCATTCATCTTTGCTCTACAGGCCAAAGATATTCAGTTATATCACCATTTAGGACTGAGGATGATGAAAAATAATATAAATAACGAATCCAGTGAGATAAAGGACAAAGATTAGGGATTCGTAATTTAGTTTATCCAAGTTCAAGAATATTCCATAATAATACTTTGTGGAGCAAAATTCAAGAATAAAGATCAAAACTTGGATTCAATCAAAGATAGGACCCATAATAGCCAACTTGGACAAATAGAAGAAAATTTAATTTTTTCGTAAATAGTGTCGTATACGTGAATAGTAACCCCGACAGAAAAAGTAAGAATTTCATAATAAAATCCATGCCAATATTTTAGTATAATGATATTGAAAAGAATAATATCATTTACAAAAGAAAATAACATCCCTTACCTTAACAGGAGAGTAGTTTTGACTGGAATATCGGATATTATGTGGATAAAAACTTGCACGGTTATCAACACTCAAAGTATCTAAATACTCACAAGAAATACGCTCGATATTATAGAGATAAAATTTTCTGATTCTGGCGTGATTTTTATTTCTAACTAAGTACCCTATTTATAGAAAAATGCCAGAACACCAATGTTGACTTAACCTGCAACCGGAGGCTTTTACTCCTTTGAATTTGTATGCACCCAAACTTGAAATTTCAGCATTTTTCCACACAAGACAAAAGTTGGGTCCACCCATGTTTTTAATAAAAACATTTATTCCGAAACTTCAATAATTCATAATAAATAGCCCTTTTATCAGAAAAATACGAACATTATGTCCATTCCATATAAAATTTAATTCTCTACAACTTTGTAGAAAAAAGTTTTTCCAAATTCTGAACGAAAAAATGACCCAAATTTACATATGGATGATTTTTCCACACCCCCACTCTTTGAAAACCAAGCAGCCACCACAAATGACCAATAATTCTTCCAACCCACATGTTTATATATCGTGAATTTGTTGTAAAAAAAATATAATCACTATTATATTATTATATTATCACATTATACACTTATAATATAATATTATAATAATATATTTGAATGAATTATTTTATCAGAACAGATAAAATATCCATTCTCATAATTGTAACTTTTGCTAAAAATTCCTCCGTTTAAATCCACATTGAGTAAATATTTTCTTATCATATATATCAACAATTAATTATTCATAAATAATATTACAGAACTATAATATTGACAACCAGGTCGTTCCTAGGAAAGAGGGGGCCTTCCGATAAGAATTTCTCCTTACTGGCGCGCAATTAACCAACCCCTTTCCTAGACAGAACTTTCTTAGACATTGCCAATAATGCTATCTAATAATATTATTCAAATAATATAAATTATTGATTTGATAATTTAAAATACTATACAATGATAATTATTGAATCAATAATATGAAATATCAACGTAGCAATTATGCAATTATCAATGTAGCAATTATTGAGTCAATAATATAAAATACTGAACAGTAATTACTGTAACAATTATTGAGTAGTGACTTCTTACATAAGAATCAATAATTAGAATTACTGTGCAATGCCGTGTGCTACTGTGCAACACCTCGTATTACTGTATTTTAACGACCGGGTATTGCAACAGTTCTAACGGTAACAACTACGCCGTTATTTTTAGAAAACTCATTATTGTCGTTTTCTTCATTCGACGGTTATTCCGTTGCGGGGCCCACAAATGACTGCGCCGTCGTACAAATATTCCCCGACAATAAGAATACTCCACGACCAAACGAATATTCCCTGACAACAATGAATATTTTATTACCACTTGCTAATTTTGAAATTTTTTCACATATCTCCCATAACTTATCACATCTATCAAATTAACACCTTACTATTTCAAAGTAATATATAAAGAAAATTAAATCTTTATTCATAAAATTTGGTGTCTTACAGCACCCGAATCAAATAATACATAAGCATTTATATTATTGATTGGGATAATACCTGATACCACATCCTTCGCAGCAACTGCATCTTGGACTGTCATAGTAAAGGTTCTAGCGGCTAGACAGCTGGGCGGCTGGGCGGTTGGATTGCGTTGGACTGCCGATCATTAACTTGCTGCCTCCCCCTTGCTGGCCACTTCCTCCGCTATTCCCCTTCTTTGGGCAATCCTTAATCTGGTGCTCGGTTGAGCCGCAAGCGAAACACCCCTTGATCTTCTTTGGCTTCGGGCAGTTGGGTGAAAATTGTCCCTCCTGGCCACAGTTGTAGCAGGTACAGTGCCCCTTCCAGCACTCACCCTGGTGATTCTTTTCGCACTTCGGACATCCCTCAGCCCTCTTCTAAAACCCTCCATGAAAATTTCAGGACTGATTTTTGTTGTTATTGTTATTATTCTCCCACTTCCTCTTTCCTAAGTTACTTCCCCCACTGCTGCTTCCTCCACAGCTTTCTCCCCCAGTATTCTTCTTCTCTTTGTTATACAGACTTAAGGCTTCACTACCTCCCTCTGCAATAATAGCCTTCTCTAACAGCGTGGCAAAGGAATCAATCTGGAGAACTGACACCTTGTTAAACAACCAAGGTTTCAGTCCTTGTTCAAATCGTCTGGCCTTTCTCTCTTCATCCCCGACCTAGTGTTCTGCAAACCAGGCTAGCTCATTGAACTTAGCCGCGTATTGTGCCACCGTCATATCTCCTTGCCTAAGTTCTAAGAATTTTACCTCCATTCTATTCTTCATACTCTTCGGGAAATAGTTCTCAAAGAACAGAGTCTTAAACCTCTCCCATGCTATTATCCCTTCTCCTGCTCTTTGGTGATTTGCCTCCCACCAGTAGTTCGCTTCGCCCCTCATCATGTAGGTAGAAAACACCGTCTTCTGATCTTCACCCACACGAGCAATGGTGAAGGCCTTCTCTATTTCCTTGATCCATGTCTGCGCCATGATCGGATCGGTAGTACCTTCAAACTCTGGAGGTCCTACACTTATAAAGTCCTTAAAGTTTGTAACTGGAACTGCTTGGGGATTGGGGGGAACGGGTTCATTGTTCCTTCCCCTAAGAGCTTCCCCTAACAAATCAACTAATTTCTGAATAGGATCTACTTGCTCTCTCTCGTTGTTAACCGACTCTTCTGGTGCGATAGTCTACGTCTGGGCGGCATTATCTACATCACAAAATTTCATTCTTATTATCTATTTATATTACTTAAATATTTCTTTAATGCCAAAAAAGGAATAAAATTTTATAACACGTTTTTGAAATAAGATCATTTATATTCATATGCCAAATCATTACATCATATGATCATCCCTAGCATACTTCTATAAATGTCAACATCTATCCCCTAATATCAGAAAAAACGGGGAATACACTCATCATACTACCCCTCTAACATAAGCCTACTCGGGGTTTATATATCTATCCCATATCTTACACAAAAGATTGGGATTACATCACAATATATACATCACAATAGTAACTACTACTACTAGACTAAACTAATGGGTCTCATCCCAACATTCTGCGCTCCACAGCGCTCTTGTACTCTATCTGTGCTATGTAAGCCATCAATTCCCTACTTATAGTGTGTCGAGTCTAGTCCCTGCTCCGCTGGGTAGTGGTATACACCATCAATCACCCTCTCTATGGTCGAGCAAAAAACATAACCCATCTTGTTTACCTTCCTCTTCTTACACCTTACTTCATCCTCTAGGTCCTCTGCCCTATCGTTAGCTGCTTTCCACTTCTCCTCAAAGTGGATCCTATCCATCACCTCCAACTCTAGTTGAGTGCGGAGAGCCTCCTTCTTCGTCTTCTCGCTCAACTCCCTCTGCTCAACCTCTTCTAGTTTCCCTGCCAAATCGACATTCCTAGATACCGACCTGTGAAACAGAGTCCCCATCTAAATCCCTGCCTCCCTGCGGTAAGCAATCTCTACCTCCAACTCCTATATCACTAACTTCCTCTGGTGGTCCTCGTCCCTCAGTTTTTGGAACTCGGTCTCTCTTTCTTGAGCTTCAGCCTCTAGCTCCTAAACTCTACTGTCTAACTCTAAGATCCGCTCCTCGTACTCTCCCAACATCCGCTCCTCGATAGTAACCTCATCAGAGTCCTCCATAGGCTCGTCCTCTAGATCAGACTCCACCTCAATCTCATCCTCGTCGTCAAACTCGGATGGTTCAACTGCCTACATAGGCTCAGCCTCTAAAGGTGCCTCATATACGACATGTATATCTCGGGGCTCCTCTTCAGGCCACTTTACTAGGTTCTCCCATGTTCGTCATCCTACAACCACAAACACAAGATAAACAAACAACAACTCCATTAGAATGTTAAATAAAACATAAGTTTATTGTATAGAATGAAATTATATTTCATAACACACTAAGTCTCTCTAGGAAAACACTACATGAGTTTTATCTCCTTCTATCTTCTAAGTTCTCCTAAGTTATAATCTAAGGACTCTTGCTCCTAAGGTTTATAACTACAGCTTTGATACCAACCTGTGACGCCCCCAAATTCGGACCACTCACGTCTCGAATTCGGTTCGTCACTTGCTAGATAACTAATAACACGATAACATCTTACGCAACGAAAATAACAAAATAAATTATATTTATTTAATATAATTATTCGTGTCCAAGGTTTCGTAACTTAAATATACTTCAACATCTTAAACATAACTTAACATAACTAATACATAATATGAATAAGGCTTTATTACATCATCATAATATTTCTAATTAAGTACAAAGCTACTCTGTAGCCTTGCCCTTGCCCTTATTAGTGCCCGAGGGTCCGCCTTGCTCTGCCTTGACTGAAATGTTTTTAGGGAAAGCAAGAATGAGCAACAAGTTTTCTCAGCAAGTAATATAACAATAAGGGTGAATAATATAGTTTTTGAATCCCAAGGGTACAACAATGAATGATAGTTCAAGAATAGCAAGAAGTATCAATAGTTTTCAATAACAGTCACTAAGGACAGAAAGATATCAATAAGATTCAAGGTTTAACCTTTTCAAAGTTCAAGAATAATGAACACTGAGAAGTCACTAAGGACTATGAACTTCTACTAGAATTAACAGTAATATGTTGATAATCCAATAAAACAAGTACAACAGGTGATCAGCCTAAAGTACCCTACGTCATGCATAACATTTAATCGTACTCTTGTGCGCACGTCGGTCTCCCGAAAAATATATAGTTTCCCCTTCAACGAGGGTTGTTCATCTTAGTCAATTATAAGATTTTCGCACCAAACAATCGGTTTGGATCGCTTTTAAATTCATGATATAGGTCTAGCCGAATCAAATGGCATAGACTGCTCTTTCAATAAGAACAATTTATAAGTTCAATACTCGAAATCAAAGTTCGAAGAATATAAACAAATTTTATCTTAAGATATGAAGCATTAATTCATAAGACATGAATCATACTATCAATTGTTTACTCGTACGATCAATAATAGTACAAGTATAAGTAGTGCTCAATAATGAGTAAGGTTCAAATACTTACATAAAGTAAATGCATAGGTTTAGGATACTTGCCTTAAGCGTATTTTATCAACCTTTAGCTTATCGATACTTTCTAATCCTATTGTAACGTAGTTATGTATATATGTATCTCATTAGTTATATAAGTCGAATACATATACTTGATACGAACGTTAAGCACATACATACGATCCTATCTTAGTCGTATGATCCTACACGTACGTCATTACATACTTACATACATATAGCACAAAATCAGTTTGTAAGACACTAATCGATTAACATAATTTGAAATCTTCGTTGACTTGACATTTAAAAGTTTGTAAACACTTATCAAATCCATGATTCTATCGTTAGCATGCTTATTAACATTTGGACATAACACTAAACATGTATGGCAGTTTAGGACATTAATACAAACATGCATCAGTTTTTAGATGTCAAATAAAACAGTCAGACTATAATATAGGGTGGCGCGGCCGCGCTGCTCCAAGTTCAAACCAGAACTGACAATTCAGTTTGTATGGCCTAGCTCGCTCACCCACATACATTGATGATGACACATGCAGAACATACATGTTATGAGATTTATGATAGGTTTGATTCTCATGTCTTGTCTTCAACATAGTTCGTTATCACATTCACTTAACAAGCTTAATGTGTTCAATTAACAAGGTTTCTCACGTTTATCCTTTATACTTATGCAATGAGGTCAATAACGCTTAATCATACATGCTCAAGTCATCCTAGTCATGTACTTCAAGTTATATAGTTTTGCTTTATCTAGACTCATTCTAAACCATGCTCAACTAGTTTACAACGCACGTGGCTAGCTAGGCATACATGTCAATCATGTCTATATGCATGCGATACCTTATCATGATAGTCATAAATTTTAGAATACGCGTAACGTAGTTATCAACAAAACTAGTTTTCAAACTCTTAAAGTTTCTTTTGAAAATCTCTTGTTAAAACCAACTAATCATGCAAAGTAACTTCACATATTATATATCATGCTTATGTACACACATAACTAGACCACATAAGCATACTCACAAGTTCAGAACTTAAAGTGTACTTAGTTTATCAAGTTTGTATTTGGAAACTCCAAGTTTCCTTTAGAAAGTCCTCAAAACCAAGCTATGGTAAGTGATAACATGCAAGGCCACCTAAACTAGCAAGCAGGGACTTAAATAGTCTTAATTAAGTTAAAGTAGCATGCTTCATTCATCAGAAAGCATAAAAATGAAATTCTTCTTCTGGAGGTCGGTGCGGCCGCGCTGTGTTTGTACTAGGGAGTGGCGCTGGCCGCGCCACTCCGTTTCCAGGCAGGGAGTTTTTCTGCTATTGTAGAGCTTCAAACCAACTCTCAAATTCTTTATGAAACATGCTGGAAAACAACTACATTGTATATATAACATGCATATAAACTCTACTAACTTACTAACATCATCTCATATAACCAATTTCAACTAAATCATTCAATTTCTATGAATTCATAATTGTTTGAACTTCAAAATGGGTTTAAGTATTATACCTCTTGAGCTTAGAATTGAACAAGGCTTGCTCTCAATTTTCAGATTATACCCTCTATCAATATCGTCACTCTCTCTATATCACTTAGCAAGCAAAATGAAATGAGAAGGGGAGCTTGCCATTTATAGAGAATTGATTATCCATACCAAAGCTTTGAACCATGAATCAAACTAATTGAAGGAAGGAAAAGCCAATAGATTGAGAGAAGTTAGTAGAATAGTAACTAACAACCACATCATCCCACTCCCTCATCATCATTTGATTGAAGCTAGCTAGAATTTGAGTTTGGTATATAGGAGTAGCATAGGCCATTGGCCATTCACGTGAAAGAGAAGGAAGAGTGACACTCATTATGGGACAAGCCTTCTAATCTCAGCATTTGTAATTTTGGAAATGAAATAATGCTACAACTTTGGGCTAAATACACATACACATCTATATATCCCTAATTAGATGTATAAATATGTATACCTAGGTTTTAATCCTCTTTTAATTACAATGTAGCTTTAGTGAGTTAATAACATTGTAGTAAGTTGGGGGTATATAGTTATAGACATTATATAATCCATGTATATTTTGATAATACCGAAATATAATTTAATATAGTATTATCATACCACATTAGCATAAACTTTATTATTTCAATTATACTCAATTATTGAAATAATAATTATTTATATTGTTCAATTTATCATTTCATAAGTACACCCTTAATGTACCCACACTTACATGTTGTCACATAAGCCTCATACATGTAACTTATGTAATTCATTTAATCTTACTATATAGTTTTATATATTATATAGTCTTCTTGTAGTGTCACACTACACTTTATATTATATAGACGTAGCTACTATATAACATATAATTACATATCGTTGCACATAGCAATTAATTGAATAAACATTAATCCATTATATTAATTAATTATTTAATCATTAATATATTATTACTTATAATAACAATTAATTAACAATATAATATAAATTAATCATTCACTTATAATTTTTCCTTTAATTTAATTAAACCATCATAATTTCCATCATTGTGCCACACAAGGCATTCTATGAGCTTATCATACTTCTTCATATTTTCTCAATTATCATAAATTCAATTTAATTTAATTGAGTTACTCACTTCATTCTACATAAACATTTGTATTCAAATAAATATTCATATTCTTATTAATATCAATATTAATATTTATTCATGAAATTCACGATTCTTACATTAAATATACTGGACCTATAAGAATGAAATACATATATATAAAAACTTAAATAAAAACTACTAAGGATTAAGAAATTGGGTTGCCTCCCAAATAGCTGTAGTTGTTGAAAGTAGTTAGCTCGATTATAATTCACTCAATCATCCGGATGCCAGATCCATCAGCGTCAATATCTCAACCTCCTCAACTTGACTGTTATCCAAAAATGGCTTTAACATATGGCCATTCACCTTGAACACATTCCCCTATCTATGGATTTTGGATATCGACTGCACCATGAGGAAACACATTAGTAACTACGAACGGACCCTCCCAACGAGAACGCAACTTACCTCGAAATAATTTCAATCGTGAATTAAAAAGGAGAAATTTTTGTCCAACAGTGAAATTCTTTCGCAAAATCTATTTATCATGGAAAGCTTTCGTTTTAGCCTTATACAGTTTAGAACTCTCATATAATTCAGTACGCAACTCCTCGAGTTCTTGTAACTGCAACTTCCTATGGACGCCAGCTTGATCCAAGTTCATGTTGCACTGTTTAATAGCCCAGAAATCCTTATGCTCTAGCTCCACAGGTAGGTGGCATGGTTTCCCGAACACTAGCCTATAAGGTGACATACCAATCGGAGTTTTGTATGCCGTCCTATATGCCCATAGTGCATCATCTAATTTAAGACTCCAATCTTTCCTGTTCGGGTTGACTACTTTCTCCAAAATGGATTTGATCTCTCGGCTGGATACCTCAGCTTGGGCATTGCTTTGCAGATGATAGGATGTAGATACCCTATGAAGAACGTTGTACTTCTTTAACAAAGCTACTAACACCCTATTACAGAAGTGAGTTCCGCGATCACTAATGATAGCCCGTGGTGCTCCAAACCTGACAAATATGTTAGTCCTGACAAAATCTGTAACAAATTTAGAATCGTCAGTCCTGGTGGCTTTAGCTTCCACCCATTTTGAAACATAATCAACTGCCAATAAGATGTAAATATTTCCAAAGGAAACAGGAAAAGGTCCCATAAAATCAATACCCCAAACATCAAAGATTTCAACAATTAGAATAGGGTTTTGTGGCATTTGATGTCTATGAGATATATTACCAGTTCTTTGACAATTTGCACATGATTTGCAAAATAAATAAGAGTCTATGAAAATTGAGGGCCAAAAGAAACCACTCTCTAACACCTTATATGATGTTCTTTTAGGTCCAAAATGACCTCCACAAGCATAGGAATGACAGAAAGCTAGAATAGATTGGAATTCATTATCAGGTACACAACATCTAACTATCTGATTAGCACAAAATTTTCACAAGTATGGGTTATCCCACACATAATGTTTTGCATCACTCCTAAGCTTTTCTTTTTGGGATTTTAAAAACTCACTCGGTAAATACGCACTTACCAAACAATTCACAATATCAGCATACCAGGGAGTTGTATTACCAATGGAAAGTAGATGCTCATCCGAAAACATGTCTTGTAATGGTAGTGCTTCCTCTTCCTTAAGAATTCTGCTCAAGTGATCCGCTACCAAGTTGTCTGCACCCTTTTTATCTTTAATTTCTAAGTCGAATTCTTGCAGCAGCAAGATCCACCTTATGATTCAAGGTTTGGATTCTTTCTTAGTAAGTAAGTACCTAAGAGCAGCATGGTCAGAATAAACTATAACTTTAGTACCAAGTATGTATGATCTAAACTTCTTTAAAGCAAATACAACAGATAAGAGTTCTTTTTCAGTTGTGGAATAGTTTATCTGAGCCACATTCAAAGTTCTAGAAGCATAGTAGATGGCATGGACAGCTTTGTCAATCTTTTGGCCCAAGACGGCGCCGACAACATAGTTGCTTGCATCACACATTATCTCGAATGGGAACTTCAGATTTGGTGGTTGAATGATAGGGGCTGATGTCAATAATTTCTTTAAGGTATTAAAAGCCACCTTGCATTCATCCTGAAACTGGAATTCCTCATCTTTCTGGAGCAGCTTGCATAAGGGCAATGCTATCTTAGCAAAATCTTTGATAAACCTTTGATAAAATCCTGCATGTCCAAGAAAAGAGCGTATCTTCCTCACGCTGGCGGGGTAAGGCAATGCAGATATAATATCAATTTAAGCCTTATCGACTTCTAAACCATTAACTGACACTACATGCCCAAGTACAATTCCTTGTTCTACCATAAAGTGATATTTTTCCCAATTTAGCACAAGATTAGTTTCCAAACATCTATCCAAAACACGTGTCTAATTATCTAGGCAGGCATCTAACGAATCACCATGTACTGTGAAATCATCCATAAAGACCTCGATGCATTCTTCTAAAAGAACGAAAAAAATATTCACCATGCATCTTTGAAAAGTACCTGGGGCATTGCAGAGTCCAAATGACATTGGCCTATAGGCAAAGGTACCAAAGGGACATGTGAATGTGGTCTTTTCTTGGTCTTCGGGTGCAATCACAATCTGGTTATAACCTGAAAAACCATCTAGAAAGCAATAATAAGTATGCCAACCTAATCGTTCTAACATTTGATCAATAAAAGGAAGGTGAAAGTGATCCTTTCTAGTTACATCATTTAATCTCTTGTAGTCAATACACACTCTCCAACCTGTTTGCATCTGTGTGGGCACTAACTCATTATTATCATTCTTGACAACCGTGATTCCTGATTTCTTTGGAACTACCAGCACCGGACTTACCCATTGACTGTCGAAAATGGGGTAGATGATTCCTGCATCAAGTAATTTTATTACCTCTTTCTTCACTACCTCCATTATAGGTGGGTTCAATCGTCTTTGTGCATCTCTCATAGGTTTAGCTCCGTCTTCCAGCAAAATTTGATGCATACACATTCCAGGACTAATACCTTTGATGTCTGCTATGGTCCAACCAAACACTGTGATGTGGTCCCTAAGGACTCTCAACAATTTTTCTTCCTGCACTTTGGTTAGATTACTAGCAATTATCACAGATAAAGTCTCATTAGTCCCTAAATATGTATATTTCAAGTGTGCAGGTAATTGTTTCAATTCAAGTGTTGGAGCTTGCTCAACAGATGGTAATAGTTTTTGGTGAGACACATGTAATTGAATTAACTGAACTGCATGCTTATCTAAGAGTTTAGGCAATGAATGTAGTGCAGCCACAGTTTCCTTCAATTCCTGATTTTGCTCAAGTTCATACTTCCCATCCATGTCCAAACTACTAGAAATAGCAACCTCCAAATTGTCTCTCTGAATTTGTTCAAAAGTTTCCTCCACTAAAGAGTCACACACATCAATTGCAAAAACTTGACAAATATCACTAGGGTACCTCATGGCATCATAGATGTTAAATTGGATCTTTTCTCCATCAAAATCCATTGGTAAGGTCCCATTGTGCACATCAATCATAGTTCTCGCTGTCTTTAGGAAGGGCCTTCCTAACAAGATGTGGGATGGGTTTGGTGATGTATCATCCTCCATATCCACGATGTAAAAATCTGCATGAAAGATTAGTTCGTTCACCTGCACCAAGACATCTTCAACTACCCCTCGAGGGTAGGTGTTAGTACGATCTGTGCAGTGCCCCCAAATTCGGGTCCCAAGAACCTCGAACCTGGTACATCATTTCTATAACTATTGCGAAAGATATAAACATAAATTATTTATACAATAACTTTTACAACATAAATCCCAAAGTCTGTAACCTTAACTTAAAACATACCTTCAATATCATAAAAGATTTACAATGACATTTGCGTTAGTAAATTTAACAACTCTAACTGTATAATAATTTAATCTTGCACTTTGCCTTTGCCTCTGTCTTTATTCGAGCTTTCATCTTAATCTAAAAATTTTATCATGATATAGCAAGGGTGAGCAACAAGTTTGTCCAGCAAGTTTAAGTTCAAATAAAGATATATCATGATTGAAAAGAATAATAAGCTGACAAACTTTCTATAATATAATAATTATGGAAGAATATAAATTAATTTTTATAACTGAATGACCGAGTCAATAATGATGAATGGCCAACAATGAACATGAACAAATTTAACTGAACCAAATGGTAATGAAGGTGATCAGCCTTTCATACCTGATGAACATATGCAACATGCACTGAGTGCGAATCAATAATCAATATAGGTGTGAATAATCAACAATAATTATTCACGAACATGCTTTGAAAATATAACTCGGGTTTGAGTTAAAGAAAACTTGCTCAATAAAAGAGTATAGGAACTTGCCTGTATCGTCGATTACTGCTACGCAATCTAATTTAATCTCTTTATTGAAAAGTCCTATCAGTTATAAGATTGATCTTTAAATTAGTATAACATACTTATCTAATAATACTATTACTTTAAAAGTAAACCATCTAACACTTAACCACAAAGTCAAATATTAGATATCTTTAACACCATACTTATTACAAATCTAAACCTAGCACACATCGAGTCTTTAATAGTATTAAATATAGTATACTGAGTGGTTTCCCACAAACAACCAACAAATTAGTTTTCGTCTCGTCTACACTATTTTCATAGTGAGTTAGATCGGTTACTAATTCATATATACCTTCCCCATATGAAGGAATCGTTTAGCCTAGCTACTATACATCAACCATTAAAGGGTACGATTGCAATACCTTAGACTTAACACTATTTTGCCGTATAACTTGTGAATTAACACTTAATCTTTCATTTTATAAGTCCTTCTTCATAATCTAGTAAGCCGAATACCTAATCCAGCAACCTAGATTCAAATAACTTGTTGTTTCCCAATATAACAAAACTGACATAACTAATCCAACAACCTGGATTCAAACTGAATTTTAATTTAGTAAACTATTTTCCAATCCAACAGAATGGATTCAACTGACCTCCAATCCAGCAAGCCTGGATTCAAACTGACATCCAATCCAGCAAGCCTGGATTCAAACTGACATCCAATCCAGCAAGCCTGGAGTTAACTAACATCTAATCCAGCAAGCCTAGATTCAACTTACATCCAATACAGCAAGCCTGGATTGATAAAACATACTTATCCAGTAACCTGGATTATCTAAACAGACCAATCCAGCATCCTGAATTATCCAAATAGACCATTCTAGCAACTTGATGGCCAATCCAACAAACCAGATTGCAATCCAACAAATTAGATTCCAATTCAGCAAACTGGATTCTCCTTTTTAAACCTAATTATCTTATTATTTTTTTAATTTTTGGCCACACATATATACATGTATTCCATACACACAAAAAAATATTCTAGAATTTTTCAATTTCCTTAAGTATTTTTCAAAAATCCATTTCTAGTTAATTCTTTAAAAAATTAGCTACCTCACGCTTAACTCCAAAACTTCCCAACTCTTGGCGGAATCTTACATATGTTAACGTGAGCCTCCAGTTTAAATTTCGTGGCCATCGGAGTTATACAACTCCGGTTATAGCGATTTTTGTCGGAAAAATACAAATATTGAAATAGTCATAACTTACTCATTTTAAGTCAAAATGAGCTCATTTTTGGACACACGCTACTTCATATCATATATTTTCATGTCCCAAAATATTGGAATTTATTTCATAAATTAAGTTGATGAAACTGCCCCTACAAAATCTGGACTGATTACTTTTTGTCATTTTCAGTTTTGGTGTCCTTTGCTAAAAACCGTCCACACGGAAATCTAAATGAAATTTTTTTAGTGATTCTACTTGAAAACGTTTGAAGACTTCTATATCTAACTCCACAAACTGACCACACTCAAAAATTTGAAATACAATAGGAGATATGGTCTTTTGAATTTCATGTTCTGTTTTATCAAAAATCTGATTCTCTAATCTTTGTGTTTTGTAAGAAAACTTTCATTATATCTTGATTAATCTAACATTAGCCATCATAAATTTTCATAATACATACTAATATCTCTTATACTCATGGATCTACCATGATCTATTGCATCAAACCTTCACCAAATCCAAGAAAAATATAATTTATGCTAAGAAAATTATAGTTTTCTAACTTTTCAAAACATAGTTTCCATTACTTGCTTTTGATCTAACTTTTGATCATCAAAAGTGATAGATCTACACATAACACACTTATTAATATGTAAATCTAAGGTTTTAGAGTTTTGAACCATAAATCCAAGTTTTGATTCAAACAACTAAAAATAAATTTGATAAAAGGTTTTTATACATTTGCTTTGTGGATATTCTTCCTTGATCTATCAAAGTGGATGATAATTTTGGGTAAAAGGAAGATCAAAGCCCCTTCCTTTCCTTCCCCTACTTTATCCAAAATCTCCCTCTCTCTCTCTTGCCTCTCTCTAGTTTTCTTTTTGGCTATTTAGAAATGAGAAGAAAGAGAAAGAAAATTGGTTTTGTTTGTTGTTAGTAAAAATACATAGATATAAAACATATACATCTATATTATCTCCCAATCTCTTTTGCTCTTTCTCTCTCTTATTATTATGTGATTGCTTGCAAGCTAGCTTCAATGTGTTGTTTCAATTAATGCTTGACACATAAGGGAGTTGGTAAGGAGTGGGTAGATTTTAATCATTACTTACATTCCCTCTTTCCCTTTCCTTGAGTGGGCCGAAATTCCCCTCCCTTTTATCCCCCAACTTTGGTTTGGTTTTATTACAATAATTGCTCACTTAAATATCCAAATAAATTCCTTATAATCGGGCTAAAGTCTTGGGCCCCAAATTAATTATTTTGGGCTTGCTAATAAAATAATTGGGCTATGTAAATTAATATAGTCTACTAATTTTAATTCTATCCTACCCTAATCATTTAATTAGGGTTTTCATTCTCCATATTTATAAATCAAATCCTTACTCATGTATATTTAATTTCGTAACCCAATTAGACTTGCTTTAATTAGGTTATAAAATTAACAAATGGAGATAATAAAATTAATCTCTTAGGTTAGTAAAAAATTTAAATACTAACATCCTTACATATTATAACCCTTAAGTTATTTAATTTCCATACCTAATATATATATTAGGTTACGAGAATTTATTCTTAATTCTCTTTATGTGTTAAATAAATATATAAACAATACACAAAACCATATAAGTCCTTCACAAAATTTTTAAATCCATACTCTATTTCTAGGTCTTATTATTTAACATTTATTTAATCCTTTAAGATTTTATAAATTTTTGGGTTGTCACAATCTGCCAATTAAATAATCACACCAGTATTTTTTAAAGGGCCTAGAATTAGAGATTTATAAACAAATAATGGCATTACATTAATTGAAGCACCTAAATCTAGCATGACCTTCTCAAATCTAGTGTTTCCTATCTTGCATGGGATCGTAAACATGCCTGGATCTTTGTATTTAGGGGGCATTTTTCTTTAAAGAACAACTGATACATTCTCCCCAACTGTGACTT
The DNA here is from genome assembly GCA_020205555.1 of Panax stipuleanatus. Classification (NCBI taxonomy): domain Eukaryota; kingdom Viridiplantae; phylum Streptophyta; class Magnoliopsida; order Apiales; family Araliaceae; genus Panax; species Panax stipuleanatus. Next base: position 36,029,987 of record CM035120.1, read on the forward strand.
TTTCATTATTCTCCAATTTACGTTTGTTAGTGAACAATTCTTTCAAAAATTTTGCATACCGTGGCACTTGTTTAATTGCATCAAGTAATGGAATATTCACTTCTACTTTCCTAAAAGTTTTCAAAATTTCTTTTTCATATTTATCTTTCTTTGAATTTCTAGAATTTCTATGAGGAAAGGGAAGAGGAATGTCTTTAAGCTGACAAGGAGGGTTAGGATGTACCTTAATTTTTCTGGTTCCTCCTTAGATTACTCTTTCTCAAACTCAACTGTGGCTGTAGGTGTATCCATCTACTTTTCGCTCCGCAGGATTATAGCACTAGCATTCTCCTTAGGATTCACAACAGTTTGAGATGGAAGCTTCCCTGAACCTTGAGAGTCCAACCGTCCCACAGTAGTAGCTAATTGGCTCATTTGACTCTCCAAACTATGGATGGAAGATTTCGTCTCTTGTTGAAACTGTTGTGTATGTGTCATAAATGCTTTGAACATATCTTCTAAGGATGTTCCAGCATTGGCCGATGCTGCTGGTCTGGGTAGGTACTGTGGCTGATTTGGCTAAAATTGCGGTTTATTTGGGTAAAACCCTTGCACCTGCAGCCTAGCACCCCCATAACTCAAGTTGGGATAATCCTTCCATCCTGGATTATAAGTATTGGAAAAAGGATCATATTTTCTCTGCGGCTGTGCCTAGTAATTTCCCACTACATTAGTTTGCTGTGGATTCTCTTCCTCTTGTAATGTCGGGCATGCATCTATAGGGTGTCCCGCCATTAAACATATTTCGCAAGCTTGTGCAACCGGCAAGTTACCTGTTGCTAATTGTTTCACCACAGCAGTTAAGTCAGAAATCTGTTGCTCTATATTACTCGTGCTTACCTCACTTACCCTTTGTGCTGGATGATTATTCCGTGTTCCACATTGTTGTGCATTAGCGGTCATATTTACAATCAAATTCTTTGCAGCCTCAGGTGTTTTATCCACATGCTCCTCCACTAGCAGCGTCGATCATACTCCTATCCATCGGTATAAGTCCCTCATAAAAGTATATGATAAGATGTTGATCATCAATATGGTGAGGTGGACAGCTGGAGCAAAGCTTTTTGAATCTCTCCCAGTATTCATACAATGTTTCACCGCTGAATTGTCGGACTCCGCAAATTTCCTTCCTTATGTTGGCTACTCTTGAAGTAGAAAAATATTTTTCCAAAAATAGCCTTTTCATGTCATTCCATGATTGAATTGATCCCAAGGGGATATAATACAACCAGTCTTTTGCTAAATCCCCTAGTGAGAATGGGAAAGTTCTCAGCTTTATCTGCTCCTCCGTAACATTGTGTGGCTTCATGGTTGAGCACACAACATAGAACTCCTTCAAATAATTGTAAGGATCCTCACCTGTAAGACCACGAAAAGTAGGCAAAAGGTGATTTAGTCTGGATTTTAATTCAAACGCAGTATTTAAAGCAAGATATTCAATGCATAGAGGGTGTTGAGTGAGATTAGGAGTTGACAACTCCTTTAAAGTCCTGTTATTTGGCACCGCCATCTCCTCATCTGATTCGCTTGAAGAATGGTCCGAAAGTAGTGTGAGTGCAATGTTAAGGCCTGATGATGGAGCTTCGTCCGAATCTGCAAGTGGACCTTGGGATTTTCGAGCTTCCTTCCTAAGCCTTCGTGCGGTTCTCTCTATTTCTGGATCGAATTTCAATTCAAGAGAGTGAGAGGATCGAGGCATAAAAAAATGAAAATAATTGAATAAATAAAAACATATAACACTCCCCAGCAATGGCGCCAAAATTTGCTAGCTGTCGTCTAGCATTACAAAATTTACATTACTTCTAATCCACTAACTCAAGAATTAGTATAGTAATAAGCAAGGATCGATCCCATAGAGAGCGTTTTGTTTTATAGTTATCCAAGTATTTCCTAATGAATTGGGGATTTTAGTTTCAAAAATAAAATTAACGAAAGTGAATTTAAAGAAAATATCAATAAGTAAAAAGCTTCAATTCTTCAGTTCAGTATCCCCTTTTCACAATTATGGATTAACCAAGTGTTTACACTATTTATCTTCCAATGAGATTAATAACCCTAGATAACCGCGATCGCAAATTACCTGAAATTCTCCTTAAGTATAAATCTAATGTGACAATCGCCAACAAAAGATCCTAACTATCATTCAACCTAAAACTATCAGTCTAGATTTAATATGATAGAAGCATGAAGAATGAGAATTAGATTATTCCAAGCAATAATTACACAATCAGGAATTATTTAACTTGTCTTCTGAAAATCTTAACAATACCCAAAAGTTTGTCCATAATCAAGTATCATTAATTACTATTTGTGATTAGACATACATCGTTTGCTTAATATATATCTTAATCTAGCAGATGATATCAATTTACTAATTTAATCCTGCAGAAACCAAATTAGTCAATTGAATAACATACATGAAAGTTTATATAGATAATCAAAATAAATCTCATTTATGAAAGAGTAAATAATATAAACTTGATCAAACCATTAATTGCAAATAAGGTTCAACATCCCTTCATAATTGAATAAGTAAATTAGCCTGACATGCCATGATGAATGAATAGCCTCCTTCTAGTTCCAAGATAAAAGATGAAAGATCCAAGATGATTAAAACCTAAAAAAATAACTCATATAAATAGTCTATCATAACCTTAGTACAATTAGGTAAGTCTGCAATTCTTTTCCAACTCAACTTTCTATTTTAAAATAACCAAATCTGGCTTAATTCGTCAGTCACGCGCGCCCCGCGCCTAGGTTCCTTCAAAAGCGGCGCGCCCCGCGCTAGCCTACCAGGGGCTCTTCCTCGATCTGGCGCAGCCCGCGCCCATGCTAGTACAAACCTAGCGCGCCCCGCACCTAGGTGTAATTCTGCCCAATTTTTCCTCTTTTATTCCTTAAAGCTTAGCTAGCTTCTATCCTGTAAATTCACATAAAAACATGAAAAGTAACATGCACACTTAAGTAATAACAATATATCAAGCTAAGTAATACTTAATTAGCAGGTTTTTAACCTACTCATCAGGAAGTCATGTCTGTGGATGGACTAAGTGCTTTCTTAGACTTAGATCTAGTGACAGGACCAATTTTTCACCTACAACAAAACGTAAGCGTGTCAATTTCCTGAGGTAGGTAGGGATAGGATGCATGTCATGATGTGTTTTTGTGGTTTTTTAATCTTATTCTGCAAAACAGAGGTCAGTTGTTTTGATGATAGGATGACAAAATGTATTATAACAGGAATGTAAATTTTTATTATAATATTTATATTGTGCTCCTTTACATTGGAATTAAAAACTTGACATTGAATTGAAAGAGGAAGGCATAAAGAAGCTTCCCATCGGATTTGGTTAATTAGAGGTTGACCTATCTTAGGCTACTCTCGCGGCTTTTCAGTATGAAGGTCCCCAGATCATCACAATCTACTAGAGGGGAAATTAATTCGATCTTTCAACTGGAGCGAATCTGGGTGGTGCATTTTTATGAGCCCCATAGACTTAGCCATCCCCAGAGACATTACTTATCATCGACTGGTTTGCCTCCAGGAGGAGGAATCACACAACATACATTCACATACATTGTGTCTCACCGTTATACATATGATAACATGGGTGCAAAGCACTAATATGGGTGTGAAGCACTAAATAAGCAGGAAAGCATTCATTCAATGTAAAGATGCAATATTCACGCATTCATTCAATGTAAAGACGCAGCATTCACACATACGCAAATATGAATGGGAAATATTTGAAAAGATTTTTGAACCAGGCCTAAGCCTCTACTGTCCCCAGCAGAGTCGCCACCTGTCGACATCGGGAAAAAATCTGCTGGTCGGGTCACAACCCGGATCTTTCTCTCTTCCTAAGTTATCTCTACCCTTACTCTTTTATTTGTGAAAAATGGTTTTGAAGGGTTTTTTTAGGAAAAGACCAATATGTATCATGTCGACGATTGAACGTTTACAGAGTCGCCAGTTGGTAGATTTGAAATAATTGTACCAACTCAATCGAGTTTTGTTTGAAAGAAGCCCAATTGCTGGACACTATCGAAACTTGGTCTTTGAAAACAAAGTTTGAGTTCGAGGGCTTGGTTAAGTGTGGGGAAGGTGTTAGGCACCCCACAACTCCCGCGTAAACACGGTACCGCATCTTTTTAATATTTTCATTTGAAATCTACAATGTGTGTGTGAATGCTGTAAGAGAATTGGGCCTATGTTTGATTAAAAGTATGTCTATGCATGGTTGAACCTATATACGAAGGGTTTGATTTGATTTGCAAAAAGTCTTTGATTTGATTTCCAAAAGTGTTTGATTTGATTTGCAAAAGCTTCTTTTCGATAAGATTATTGAAATGATGTTTTGAAAGCAGGTTTTCAAACCCTTACGCTAACATAGGAATTGAAGCATATTGATACTTTAGTTTTATCTTTTCAGCTTTTTGGCTCAATTTGAATGGTGATTGTCGGGCTGCGAAGCATCCTCGATCACAAAATAAATATAAGTGTCGGTCTTCTCATGGGCATGACAGCTATCAGAGTGACTCTGACACGACAAACCATATTTTCACTATGTTGAGACCTTAAATCCGGATAATCGTTTTAAGGTCTTTTGTATGTACATTTTTTTACAGAAAAAACTGGCAGGGTACATTTGTAAAGTGGAGTTTGTCCATCGTGGGAATCAGATTCTAATCAATTGGATCATGAATCCCAAAATTCCTAGGCTTACATAGGGAGGCCAATAAACCTGCACAGCTCAAATTTGTATAAAAAAAAGATATATATCCAAATATCGCCAGAACTAAGGATTCATTCAGTAAATCCTGGTTCGCACACGGCCTAAGCGTCTCGTTCCCACTAGATAGCGATCTAAGGGCTGCGAGGTAGCTTTTATAGCTAAAACTAGAAAAATGCTAGATTTAAATAAATCTCAACCATTCTAGCTTCCCGGTTCCGTCTGGACCTATTTTGAACCGTTTGAAAGCTAGAGTTGGCGAGATTTAAATAAATAATGGACTGCTATAAGGGCTTTTTGCCAAATTATAGGCTTTAAACGTCCAAATCTACCGGTTATTTTTTGATATGTGGTAGTATGTGGGTATATCTACGTGTTAGAGTGAAAAAATTTGGGTTTGGAAGACAAAAAAATAGCTGGAAAACCAAACGGGCAAGGGTTCAGAGCATTTTTTTCTTTTTTCAAATGAGCTGGGGTCACCACTTATTTATAGACCCAGGTGCCCCCACTCTACCTGCTGCTGCCGCAGGTAGAGGTGCGGCTCCATATGGCTGGGCCCATGAGGCAGGTCCTGTTGCATCGAAGTACGTGCACTCTGAGCAATGCGATGTCAGGTTCGAAACTTTCTAACTTTTGAATGGAGCATCCGTTTGAGGCGTGCTGTACATTTTAGGAAAGCCCTCGTCTAGAGTGTCACAATGACATGGGATAAAACATTTTCCGGGTCCAAGAAGACGAGTTCATAACCAGGTCTTCGATTCCCCTCAGTTTATCCGTTGAGCTGTCTTGTGCTGTTCGCACTCGGGATCATTGTTATGGTTCGTTCTGACCTTGGTGACATCAATTTGGCTTGAGTTTGACCGAATCGACTTAGAGTTGGTAAAATGACTATTTTTCCCCTCCCAGGGTTGCCTTCAGTGTCAGCATGGCCTTTGGCTGACTTTCTGGAGTTGTTTCCAAGGTTTGGATACCAGTTGATTCTGTTTGTCCTCAAGGTTGTCTGTGAGGCTGACTTGGTTGCTCCAGGTTTTTCTCTAAAGATGTTGTGATGCTTCAGGATTATTTTTGAAGTTGACCTGACCTCCCGGGTTGAGACCGGGGCTGACCTGCACCTCTCGGGTTGAGACCGGGGCTGACCTGTACCTCTTGAGTAGAGACCAGGGCTGACATATACCTCCCGAGTTGAGACCGGGGCTGACCTATACTTCCCAGGTTGAGACCGGGACTGACCTGTACTTCCTGGGTTGAGACCGGGGCTGACCTGTACCTCCCAGGTTGAGACCGGGGCTGACCTGTACCTCCCGGGTTGAGACCGGGGCTGGCCTGTACTTCCCAGGTTGAGATCGGGGCTGACCTATACCTCCTGGGTTGAGAGCGGGGCTGACCTGCCTCTCGGGTTGAGACCGGGGCTGACCTGTACCTCCCGAGTTGAGACCGGGACTGACATGTACTTCCCGGGTTGAGACCATGGCTGACCTGTACTTCCCAGGTTGAGACCGAGGCTGACCTATACCTCCCGATTTGAGACCTGGGCTGACCTGTACCTCCCGGGTTGAAACCGGGGCTGACTTGTACCTCCCGGGTTGAGACCGTGGCTGACCTGTACTTCCCGAGTTGAGACCGGGGCTGACCTATACCTCTCAGGTTGAGACTGGGGCTAACCTGTACCTCCCGGATTGAGACCGGGGCTGACCTTTACCTCACGGGTTGAGACCGGGGCTGACTTATACCTCCCAGGTTGAGATCGGAGCTGACCTGTACCTCCCGTGTTGAGACCGGGGCTGACCTGTACCTCCCGGGTTGAGACCGGGGCTGACCTGTACTTCCCGGGTTGAGACCGAGCCTGACCTATACCTCCCGAGTTGAGACCGGGGCTGACCTGTATCTCCTGGGTTTAGACTGGGGTTAACCTGTACTTCCCTGGTTGAGACCAGGGTTGATCTTTACATCCCGGGTTGAGATTGGGGTTGACCTGCACCTCCCGGGTTGAGACCGGGGTTGACCTGTACTTCCCGGGTTGAGACCAGGGTTGACCTGTACCTCCCGGGTTGAGACCGAGGTTGACCTGTACTTCCCAGGTTGAGACCAAGGTTGACCTGTACCTCCCGGGTTGAGACCAGAGTTGAGTTGACGGCCCGGTATTGAGATCGGGGTTGATTTGATGGCCCGGTATTGAGATCGGGGTTGAGTTGATGACCCAGTATTGAGACCGTGGTTGATTTGATGCCCGATATTGAGACCGGGGTTGAGTTGACGGCCTGGTATTAAGACCGGGGTTGATTTGATTGCCCGATATTGAGACCGGGGTTTAGTTAATGGCCCGGTATTGAGACCGGGGTTGAGTTGATGACCCAGTATTTAGACCGGGGTTGATTTGATGGCCCGATATTGAGACCGGGGTTGATTCAAAAGATAATTTTTCCCTCCCACAGTGTTAGTAATAAGGAAACAAAATTTCGAGTGTCTACACTACTTTCAAACATAGCAAGGTATAAATCTACAATCCATTTCCCAATTTCTTATAGATTACCAAAATAATCACTAATTCCTTTGCAATTAATCATTAAACATAAATATGTTGAGCCAAACCATATGATGCCAACCAAAGAGATAAGATAATCAATTCAAATTAACAATGGATTCCATTATAATCTTAGAGCAAATATTTAGTTTATAGCTTTTAAGCTAAAAAACAGTAGCAATATATACAACATTTATAGATTACAAAACCAAAAGAAATAACTAGAGAAGAATAAACTATGTCGAAACTTTCTTCAATCTCCAAGAAATCCAATCAATTTATGCTCTCCATTCTTTGTTGCTAAGTTGCTCTTGAGCTCCCTTGAATCCCATTCATATCCCTAATCTATCTTGTAACCAAAATCTATATACAAAAACTAGAGAGAAAATATACTAAGTTATGAGTTATGGGGTGGTCTCATGTGAGTGGGAAATGAGAGATCTGAGAGAAGGAGGCTTCAAGTCATATATATATGTTTCTTTCCTTCCTCTAGGTCATTTCCTATGCTGTTTGCCTGAAAACAAGAGGTGGCGCTGCGACGCAGAGATTAAGCCTTGCAACGGCGCTGCAACGCTTGGTCAAGGGCTCTAGTCAATAAATGGCGTTGTGGCGCCAGATTTGTGAAGGAATTCAGGCGATGCGGCGATACAGGTGGGTGAGCTGGCAACTAGGGGGCGCTGCGACCCTAGAATTACACTAAGAATCGGCGTTGCAGTGCCAATGCTATAAAAATGCCCTTTTTGCCCCTGAAAGCTGGAAATGACCTGAAAACTCCTACAAAACATATATTAAGTAAAATAATAACAAAATAATATAAAATAATAAGAACATGCAACTTCTTAAGTACAAAAGTAGTCGATTAGCATGTACAAATCCCACTCATCAATAACCTGTCTGGATTAGTATACCGTCAAGCAGCGAACAGAACAAAAAATATATAAGTGTAAAATTCAGAATAAGAGAGAGAATAAAATAAAAATCACACCAAAATTTTTATGTGGTTTAGCCCCTATCCTCTAATCTAGTGGCCTAATCCACGTCCAATACCAATTGGTATTAGAGACTCTTTTTATTAAACTTTAATACCCAATTCATTACAAAGAAAAACTCCCTGCTCAAAGAATCCCAATTCTAACTTGGACACCACTGTCCCCTTGCACCTCTGCAACTTTTCTCACCACTAAGACCTTTAAAGCTTCCTTTGAGCAGACTGACTACTACTAGAATACCCAAGCCAAACTAGGCTTGTATTTGGATTAAAAATGCTATGAAAGAGTGCAATATTTTTCCAGCCTAAAGAAATTAAAGAATAATACAATCAATATCTCGAACAAGATTTAGAAAGCTCTCTAATGTACTGAATAATATGGATTGCAACTTCAAGAGTTCTAATTTCTGATTAATGGGATTTACACACGCGAATCGACTACTTCTATACTCAAGAAATTGCATGTTCTTATTATTTTATACTGCTTTTATATTATTTTTGTGACACCCGCAAATCCGGGTACTTCGTTTCCACATGATTTGGTGTTCACTTTCTATCTGTAATATACCTTTACCCAATATATCTCAAAATAAATTACAACCTTAATTCAAAATAATAAAATCTCCCTTAAAACAAGGGTTACAACCTTCTCAAAACTCAATCCCAGGGTTACTCTAACCTTAACATAATAATAAAGTGCGGAATAAAAACAGGACATAAAAGTTTTATTACAATCATTTCAAAATAATTAAAACAAGTCTTCACTTGCTTTGCTTTCCTTTGCCCTTACATATAGACGGAGCATCAGCATTATCAACCTTACTGAAATTATTATTTAATGCAAGAGTGAGCAAACCACAGCTCACTGGAGTCTAACAATAATATAGACATGAAAGGATATATTTAAAAGAATCTGAACAACTTAACTTGCTTCAATAATAAAGAATTGAATAATAATTCTCTATCAACATTAAAATTCGAATATAGAATTTATCTGAGGGTCATAAGACCTTTGAACTCTTCTTGTCCTAGGTTATAAATATTTTTATTTAAACTTTTAACAGTCAATAAGACTATGGACCTTAACTCGTACTTAGGGGATCAGCCCTTTGTACCATGTATTGTGCACAAACATCTTAACGCTATGCGTAATCATCTTCCCTAATAATTAGGGTTGTCCAACTCAGTAATTTGAATTCAAGTCCGCACCAAAGAAAGTTTGGTTTGGATAAACTTACAATGGTAATTTAGAATTCACGTTCATCAACTAAGGATTAGTTGAATCGACTTTTAATCATTCATAAATAAAAGAATTATGAATTAACATATGCTTTAGAAGTAAACTTAAAGCATTTAAAATAATAAACTGGATCTTACTTGAACAATAAGTCAAGATCTCTTCGGTTAAGTAAATAATTGTCCATTACAGAAATGAAAAAGACATTCTCAACAATGAAAATATAAACATCAAAGAACTTGCGTAGAAATAGCGAGTTTAGGGTTTAGAAGACTTGCCTTAAGCGCAAGCTATTTAACGCAATTCACGTACTTTAATACTTCCTACACATATATATTAAGTCACAAAAACTTAAATTAGTTAACACATAACTAATTCACATAAGTGGTTAACCCTCATGGTTAACTCACTCTAATTAAATAAATAATCAACTATCACATAATTAATTACATCACACACATACTCACATAATTAAATTAATTATGTATTTTAGCTAAATTATAATTCAACAATTATAATTTAAACACTTAATCTAATTATAATTAATCAATTATAATTACCTCTTAAATTATCAAATTTTCATAATTAATAGTTAATTAAACTATATCATGCATTATAATTACACAATTTATAATAAATCATGTATTTATCAATTATAATTTATAATAATCATGCATTTATTAATTATAATTACATAAATTATAATTAATTAACATCTAATTGATTAAAATAAATCAACTTCTATACAGTATAATTTCACAGAATTATAATTTAAATTAAACATTTACTCTTAATTATAATTAATCAAATTATAATTAAGTAACTTATTTTACAATTAAACAATTATATCTTATAATTTAAATACTATATTAAGTTTTCAAAACATTCTTTTTCTCGAATTATGAAATTATCAACTTCATGTTAACACATGTTATAGCAGCTAGATACATGCTCATTATCTTAGCAATAATGTAATGAAAACATAAAAACACACTGCACACTTGACTAAAACTCACTGCCACTGCACTGTGCACGGTGCAGCTGCGCAGCCAGCAGCCTTGGTTCCGGCGCAGCTGCGCAGGGGCCAAAACTGTGAAAATCAAGCGACGCAGCTGCGCTGCTCCTGGCCTTGTTGCCGGCGCAGCTACACAGCAACTCGGCCAGACGCAGACAGCCACACTTCTCTGCTTTACCGAACATCCCATACAAGCCAACAAATGGAAAATTACAGTAACGTAGCAACTTTAACTCCATACATAAGCAATAATACATAACACAACATGTTTCTACAACATAATAACCATCTAAATAATGATAATCACAAGTTTTAAAATCCAATTTGGCCATTTTCATGAAAATTCATATTTTCTCAAAAATAATCTACTGTAACTATTTTTCTCCATCAATTCGAACTTATATATATGCATTATATACGAAGTTGAAGATAGTATCAAATAATTACTTAATAAGCATATTAACACATACCAATTGCATGAATTTCTCAATTGAAATTAACCACACTCATGAAATTCCATATGAACTCATATAAATATAAATTTTCTGTTAAAATATATTTCTACAGTAATTTGATTTCTGAAAATCCTCTTATGTCATACAATTACTACAATCAACACATGGATACAATACATATATTAAATTCATGATTTTACAATTTCATGAAATTCACAGAAAACTAAATTTACAGAAATCCAAAACAAGGAAGAACAATTAATTACAATTCTTTAAAACTATAATATAGTAATTACCTTTTTGATGATTGGAGAAGAATACAATGATTAACTCTAGCCTTCACAAGTTTCTTCTTCCTTCTCTTCTCTAACTTCTCTGCTCTTCTTTTCTCTCTTTGTTCTTAGCTATACAGACTAACTTCTAATCTAACGTAGTATAGGAACAATATATAACTGATATATCACTAATACGTATTAACTATTACTTAATACTATAATTTAAATTAGCAGTTACAAAATTCAAAATCCACAAGGCTATGTTTGGCAACATGTAGTTTTTAAAACTAATTTTATTAAATTAACTATGGTTTAGGTAATTTAGGTTTAAGCTAGTGTAAGGGCCCTGTTTGGCAACAGTCCTTTAAAACAAAAGCAAGGGCCTTGTTTGTTTAAAATCCTTTTTCTTTATTTTAACAAATCATTTTAACACATACCTTAATGTCATATTTTAATCAATTAAATATTAATCAACTAATTTAATCAATTAAGATCTAATATCAATTAATCACATAAAATTGTCACATAATTATAATTACTCGCTAATTATAATTCATGTAACACTTTATCACATAATTCATCTAATTCAATTTTCTAAATTAAATTAGAACTATAATATAAAATTAATATACATTAATTAAATAAATATTACACATTCATTTAATTAATATATAACACTTAATTAAATCACTCCATAAATCACATGATTTATTTACTTAACTCAATAAATAAATCACATAAAATATTTATTTAACTCAATAAATATTTCAAATTATTATATAAAATCACAATCGTTACAATCTTCCCTCCTTAAAAGGATTTTGTCCCCAGAATCACACATAAAAAAAAATTCTCGTCTATTACATTCTTCCCTCCTTAAAAGGATTATGTCCCCAGAATCAGTACACAAGGGGTTACACAAACTAAGCAAATAAATGCGGATAAGATTTCATCATAACATCTTCGAGCTCCCACGTAGCTTCTTCAGCACTGTGGTTCCTCCAGATTACCTTAACAGAAGGTATCACTTTATTCCTAAGTACTTGTTCCTTTCTATCAACTATTTGAACAGACACTTCCTCATATGTTAAGTCTTTATCAAATTATAAAGGTTCATATTCTATTACATGTTTATAATCATGCTTGTAAGATCTTAACACCGAAATAAGGAAGACATTATTTATATTCTCGAGCTCCGGAGGTAATGCAATCTCGTATGCTACCTCGTCCACCTTTCGTAATACCTCAAAAGGTCCAATAAATCTGGGACTCAGCTTTCCCTTCTTACCAAATCTAATCTTCCCCTTCCAGGGAGATACTTTCAGGAACACAAAACTTCCTGATAAGAATTCTCGGTTTTGTCGATGAAGATCGGCATACTTCTTTTGTCTATCTTGAGCAGCAATTAATCTTGTTCTGATCAGCTTCACAATTTTAGCGGTTTGTTGTACCAATTCTGGTCCCAACAATTGACGTTCACCGACTTCATCCCAGCACAAAGGAGTTCTGCATTTTCTGATATATAATGCTTCGTAAGGCGGCATGCCAATACTCGCATGATAACTATTGTTGTAGGCGAACTCCACCAACGGTGATGATCCTCCCAGCTTCCTTTGAAGTCCATCACACAAGCTCTCAGCATATCCTCTAGCGTCTGAATCGTTCTCTCGCTCTGTCCATCAGTCTGAGGATGATACGCTGTACTCATTCGCAATTGCGTTCCCAGATATTCTTGCAAATGCTTCCAAAAATTCGACGTAAAACGTGGATCTCTGTAGGACACAATCGACACCGGAACACCATGTCGAGAAATAATTTTCTTCACGTATAGCTTCGCTAGCTTATCCAGGTTGTACTTAACCCTGATCGGCAGAAAGTGGGCTGACTTTGTCAGTCGATCCACTATAACCCATATCGCATCAGATCCCTTCTGAGTCGTTGGAAGACCTACCACGAAATCCATCGTGATGTGTTCCCACTTCCACTCTGGGATTTCTAACGGTTGTAGCAAACCACTAGGTCTCTGGTGTTCTTCTTTAACTTGCTAACACGTTAAACATTTTGCAACGCATTCAGCCACATCTCTCTTCATATTCGGCCACCAGAATTGATGCCTGAGATCCTGGTACATCTTCGTACTCCCGGGGTGAATAAAATATCTAGAACTATGAGCTTCGCTCAGAATCTCCTCTTTAACTTGAGGTACTGGTGGTACCCAGATTCTACCTTCAAACCGTAACAGGCCTTCATTATCGATCTTGAACTTAAACTCTTCGCCATCGGTTATCCTTTTCCGAATCTTCTCATATTCTTCATCGTGAAGTTGTGCTTCTTTTACTTTGTCTACTAGAGTACAACCAGTGGTTACTTGAAACAGCATCTCATCCGATTCCTTCGGAAACTTCACCTCCAACTCCAATCTAGCCATCTGTTCTATTAACCGATTCTGATCAGTTAACACGTTCAGCTTCTCCCGACCTTTCCTGTTCAAAGCGTCGGCGACAACGTTAGCTTTATCCGGATGGTAAAGTATCTAGCAATCGTAGTCTTTAATCAGTTCCAACCATCTTCTTTGGTGCATGTTCAAATCCTTCTGTGTAAATATATACTTCAGACTCTTGTGATCTGTGTATATTTCACACTTTTCTCCATATAAGTAGTGCCTCCAAATCTTTAGGGCAAACACAACTGCTGCCAATTCTAGATCAAGGGTCGGATATCCCTTCTCATAATCTTTTAGCTGACGTGAAGCATAGGCAATGACTTTGCCGCTCTGCATCAACACACAGCCTAATCCTTTATGTGAGGCATCGCTATATACTACAAAATTCCCCGAACTATCCGGTAAAGACAATACAGGCGCAGTACTCAACCTCTTCTTCAGCTCTTGAAAACTCTCCTCACACTTCTCCGTCCAAATAAACTTAACTATTTTACGAGTCAAATTTGTCAACGGAGTTGCGATTCTAGAAAAGTCTTGGATAAATCTACGGTAATAACCTGCCAATCCCAAGAAACTCCTCACTTCAGATGGCGTCTTCGGCTGTTCCCAGTTCATAACAGCTTCAACCTTCGACGGATCTACCGAAATACCATCCTTGTCAATCACGTGGCCAAGAAATTGCACACGTTCTAACCAAAATTCGCACTTTAAGAATTTAGCGTAAAGCTTCTCTCGTCTCAAGGCTTCTAAGGTTAGTCGTAAGTGTTCAGCATGCTCCTCCTCGGTCTTGGAATAAACCAGGATGTCATCTATGAACACTACCACGAACTTGTCCAGAAATGGCTAGAACACCCTATTCATTAGGTCCATAAATGCAGCTGGGGCATTCGTGAGACCAAATAACATCACCAAGAACTTGTAATGACCATATCGAGTCCTAAAAGCCAGTTTTCGATATATCTTCCTTCCTCACCTTCAATTGATGATACCTGCTTGTCAAATTAATTTTCGAGAAGTTCCTCGCACCCTTCAATTGATCAAACAAGTCATCGATTCTAAGTAAAGGATACCTATTCTTGATCGTAACTTTATTCCACTCCCTATAATCAATGCAAAGACGCATCGATCCATCTTTCTTCTTAACAAACAAAACAAGCGCTCCCCACTGCGAAACACTCGATTGGATATACTTCTTGTCTAGTAATTCTTGCAGTTGAACCATCAGTTCCTTCATCTCGACTGGAGCCATTCTGTACGGAGCCTTTGAAATCGGAGCAGTTCCCGGTGCTAAATCGATCACGAACTCTATCTCCCTATCCAATGGAAGTCCTGGCAAATTGCTGGGAAAAACGTCCACAAACTCCTTAACTACCGATATCTCCTCCACCTTCAGGCTTTCCTTACGCGTATCTACTATGTAGGCTAGGTATCCCACACAGCCTTGCGTCAGCAGTTTCTTGGCTTGCATAATCGTCAGACAACTCGCTTGTCTAGGCGATTTGCTACCATAGAACACTAACTTTGATGGAGTCATAAGGTTTACCGACTTCTTCTGACAGTCGATTATCGCCCCATGGTTGAACAACCAATCCATACCCAGAATGACGTCGAATTCCCCAAGTTTAATCGGAATCAAATCTACTCTAAGTTCCTGACCCTTAATATCCAATCTACAGTTCTTATAAACACACCTAACAGGAATAACTTCCCTATTCGCAATCTCTATGTTCAAGGGGTAAACTAACTCTTCTATAGTTAAGTCTAGGGTTTTAGCAAAATCATCAGATATGAATGAACAAGTAGCACCCGAATCAAATAATACATATGCATTTATACTATTGACCGGAATAATACCTTGACACCACGTCTTTTGATTTCACAGCATCCTGCACTGTCATATTGAATGTCCGTGCAGTGGGTTGAACAGCTTGCAATGGTGCAGCGATAATCATGGAACTGCCGTTTCCATTCCCTCCGCTCCCTGTTGACCCTGTTTTCAGCTTTTTAAGGTAGTTGCGAGCCATGTGATCCTTGGATCCACATGTAAAGCAAGCTCCCTTCTTCGGGTTTGGGCAATTAGGTGCAATATAGCCTTCCTGACCACAATTGAAGCACACCCACTTCCCCTTCATGCACACACCAGTATGATTCTTACCGCATGTAGCACATTCTTCGAACTTCCTCTTCTGCTGGCTTCCTTGCTGACTCCCAGCAGAGGTGTTGTCATTCCATTTCCTCTTCTGGTTCATAGTGCTGCTACCCCCAGACTTGGTTTCTACCTCATTCTTCTTCTTCTTATCTTGGTTGAACTTCGTCACCGCTTCACTTCCTCCCTCAGCAAGTATAGCCTTCTCTAGGACAGCCGCAAAGGTGCTCAGCTGGAACATGGAAACCTTGTTGTAGAGCCTGGGCTTTAGTCCCCGCTCAAACCTTTTCGCCTTTCTAGCAGTCAGTGCTGACCTGGTGAGTAACGAACCTGGCCAACTCGTTGAACTTAGCGGCATACTCGGACACCGTCATCCTTCCTTGCTTAAGTTCTAGGAATTGGACCTCCATTTAGTCTTGGGAACTCACTGGAAAGTACATCTCATAGAACATTTCCTTGAAACGTTCCCACTTGATGACTCCCTCTCCCTCTCGGGTCTTGTTAGCCTGCCACCAAAAACTAGCATCCGACTTCAACATAAAAGCCGCGAATGTTGTCTTCTGGTCTTCCCCCACCCCAGCCACGTCAAATACCTTCTCTATTTCCATAACCCATGTCTGAGCTTCGATAGGGTTAGTAGATCCTTTGAACTCAGGCGGTCCTACTGCCTTGAATTCCTTGAACGTTGTACCCCGCACTTGCGGCTGATTCGCAAGGGCCCCGGTCAACAGGTTCACCAACTGCTAAACCGAATTGGGATTCGTCCCATCGTTATTGTTGTTGTTCGTCGAACCTTCGGGGTTTTGACGCGTTATTCTTCTTCTAGGAGGAATTTTCTGTTAAGAAAATATTATTATTAGACCCTTTATTCAATTTTTTTAAATATTCAAATTCATACTTAAACGTTCTAAACAATTCAGTTCACATAGAACACCAAGCACGTCAATAAACTTCTTTTAGTCATTAGTCGTAGTTTTAAAAACATCAATCAGATAGCATTTCTGCCATTTACATCATCCTTCCTGAACTGGAAAAGTTGTAGGATTATATTATTAACTTATCCCATTCTTATTTCAAATTATGGGATTTACTTTATTTACTACAAAAAGCAACACATAAACAAAACCTTTGCTACTACTGTTACTACTACTGCTACTGCTACTACTACTGCTACTGCTACTGCCTAGGCATATTAATACATCGCACAGCCTCTCTGCGTTCCTTTTCCATTACCCGAAACGCCGTTCTTCGATCCTCCACATACCACGGTAAACCTTGTAATTGAGCTGGGTAGTAGAAAACACGGTCCTGAGCTCTTTCTATCGCTGTACGGAAGGCATACTATGTTTCCCTCAGCTTGGCCATCTTGGCTTCAGCTTCACCTTCAGCTCGATCGGCTCATTGATTAGCTCTCAAGCTTGACTCTTCAGCTCTGGCACGCTTCCTCGACTCCTCCTGGATATCTTGCTTCAGCTTTGCCAGTTCAAATCGAGCAGCATCTCTATCAACCTCCATATGTATCAGGTTCCACTGTTCATCTCCTAGGTCACTTGCCATTTCTTCGATCGTCTCGTCCCGCTGCTGGATGGTTTCTTCGAGATCTCCTACTCGTCCATGAAGCTCCACATTGCTATCTTAGACTGCCTCGTACATCTCAGCACTAGTAGAGTGAGGTGGGAATTCCTCTTTGGGATCCTCTTCCTCCTCTTCCTCCTCTTCAGACTCGTCCTCGTCCTCTTCTTCTGGAATAGGTGTCAGCTCACGCTCCCTACCAGCTACGGTGATCACTAGAGATGGATCTCTCCTAACCAGCTGCTCCCAGACAACATGTATGTCACGGGGCTCCTC
This sequence comes from Panax stipuleanatus, assembly GCA_020205555.1. Lineage (NCBI taxonomy): Eukaryota > Viridiplantae > Streptophyta > Magnoliopsida > Apiales > Araliaceae > Panax > Panax stipuleanatus. The sequence goes on from CM035120.1 coordinate 36,047,687, forward strand.
ATCTCTAGGTACCTGAGGTACATCCTCTCTAGCCTGACTAGGTTCTCCAACGTTCGACATCCTGACAAAAGAATTTTAAAGTTCATTATTACGTGACATCGAATCGACACTCTTCGTATACTATAATGTAAACACATAGCACATAAGGTAGTTTATTATCTTTTACCTATCACACCTATCTTTTCGTTCTTACCATAAGGCTACTACCTAAGGTTTTTCCCCACCTAAGGTTTCATAACCTACGGATTTGATCCCAACCTGTGACACCCCCAAATTCGGGTACTTCGTTTCCACATGATTTGGTGTTCAGTTTCTATCTATTTCATACCTTTACCCAATATATCTCAAAATAAATTACAACCTTAATTCAAAATAATAAAATCTCCCTTAAAACAAGGGTTACAACCTTCTCAAAATTAAATCTCAGGGTTACTCTAACCTTGATATGATAATAAAGTGCGGAATAAAAACAGGACATAAAAGTCTTATTACAATCAATTCAAAATAATTAAAACAAGTCTTCACTTGCTTTGCTTTTCTTTGCCCTTACTTGTAGACGGAGCATCAGCATTATCAACCTTTACTGAAATTGTTATTTAATGCAAGAGTGAGCAAACCACAGCTCACTGGAGTCTAACAATAATATAGACAAGAAAGGATATATTTAAAAGAATCTGAACAACTTAACTTGCTTCAATAATAAAGAATTAAATAATAATTCTCCATCAACATTAAAATTCGAATATAGAATTTATCTGAGGGCCATAAGACCTTTGAACTCTTCTTGTCCTAGGTTATAAATATTTCTATTTAAACCTTTAATAGTCAATAAGACTATGGACCTTAACTCGTACTTAGGGGGATCAGCCCTTTGTACCATGTATTGTGCACAAACATCTTAACACTATGCGTAATCATCTTCCCTAATAATTAGGGTTGTCCAACTCAATAATTTGAATTCAAGTCCGCACCAAAGAAAGTTTGGTTTGGATAAGCTTACAATGGTAATTTAGAGTTCACGTTCATCAACTAAGGATTAGTTGAATCGACTTTCAATCATTCATAAATAAAAGAATTATGAATTAACATATGCTTTAGAAGTAAACTTAAAACATTTAAAATAATAAACTAGATCTTACTTGAACAATAAGTCAAGATCTCTTCGGTTAAGTAAATAATTGTCCATTACAGAAATGAAAAGTACATTCTCAACAATGAAAATATGAACATCAAAGAACTTGCGTAGAAATAGCGAGTTTAGAGTTTAGAAGACTTGCCTTAAGTTCAAGCTATTTAACACAAGTCACGTACTTTAATACTTCCTACACATATATATTAAGTCACAAAAACTTAAATTAGTTAACACATAACTAATTCACATAAGTGGTTAACCCTCATGGTTAACTCACTCTAATTAAATAAATAATCAACTATCACATAATTAATTACATCACACACATACTCACATAATTAAATTAATTATGTATTTTAGCTAAATTATAATTCAACAAGTATAATTTAAACACTTAATCTAATTATAATTAATCAATTATAATTACCTCTTAAATTATCAAAATTTCATAATTAATAGTTAATTAAACTATATCATGCATTATAATTACACAATTTATAATAAATCATGTATTTATCAATTATAATTTATAATAATCATGCATTTATTAAATTATAATTTAAATTAACATCTAATTTATTAAAATAAATCAACTTCTATACATTATAATTTCACAGAATTATAATTTAAATTAAACATTTACTCTTAATTATAATTAATCAAATTATAATTAAGTAACTTATTTTACAATTAAACAATTATATCTTATAATTTAAATACTATATTAAGTTTTCAAAACATTCTTTTTCTCGAATTATGAAATTATCAATTTCATGTTAACACATGTTATAGCAGCTAGATACATGCTCATTATCTTAGCAATAATGTAATGAAAACATAAAAACACACTGAACACTTGACTAAAACTCACTGCCACTGCACTGTGCACGGTGCAGCTGCGCAGCCAGCAGCCTTGGTTCCGGCGCAGCTGCGCAGGGGCCAAAACTGTGAAAATCAAGCGGCGCAGCTGCGCTGCTCCTGGCCTTGCTGCCGGCGCAGCTGCGCAGCAACTCGGCCAAACGCAGACAGCCACACTTCTCTGCTTTACCGAACATCCCATACAAGCCAACAAATGGAAAATTACAGTAACGTAGCAACTTTAACTCCATACATAAGCAATAATACATAACACAACATGTTTCTACAACATAATAACCATCTAAATAATGATAATCACAAGTTTTAAAATCCAATTTGGTCATTTTCATAAAAATTCATATTTTCTCAAAAATAATCTACTGTAACTATTTTTCTCCATCAATTCGAACTTATATATATGCATTATATACGAAGTTGAAGATAGCATCAAGTAATTACTTAATAAGCATATTAACACATACCAATTGCATGAATTTCTCAATTGAAATTAACCACACTCATGAAATTCCATATGAACTCATATAAATATAAATTTTCTGTTAAAATATATTTCTACAGTAATTTGATTTCTGAAAATCCTCTTATGTCATACAATTACTACAATCAACACATGGATACAATACATATATTAAATTCATGATTTTACAATTTCATGAAATTCACAGAAAACTAAATTTACAGAAATCCAAAACAAGGAAGAACAATTAATTACAATTCTTTAAAACTATAATATAGTAATTACCTTTTTGATGATTGGAGAAGAATACAATGATTAACTCTAGCCTTCACAAGTTTCTTCTTCCTTCTCTTCTCTAACTTCTCTGCTCTTCTTTTCTCTCTTTGTTCTTAGCTATACAGACTAACTTCTAATCTAACGTAGTATAGGAACAATATATAACTGATATATCACTAATACGTATTAACTATTACTTAATACTATAATTTAAATTAGCAGTTACAAAATTCAAAATCCACAAGGCTATGTTTGGCAACATGTAGTTTTTAAAACTAATTTTATTAAATTACCTATGGTTTAGGTAATTTAGGTTTAAGCTAGTGTAAGGGCCCTGTTTGGCAACAGTCCTTTAAAACAAAAGCAAGGGCCTTGTTTGTTTAAAATCCTTTTTCTTTATTTTAACAAATCATTTTAACACATACCTTAATGTCATATTTTAATCAATTAAATATTAATCAACTAATTTAATCAATTAAGATCTAATATCAATTAATCACATAAAATTATCACATAATTATAATTACTCGCTAATTATAATTCATGTAACACTTTATCACATAATTCATCTAATTCAATTTTCTAAATTAAATTAGAACTATAATATAAAATTAATATACATTAATTAAATAAATATTACACATTCATTTAATTAATATATAACACTTAATTAAATCACTCCATAAATCACATGATTTATTTACTTAACTCAATAAATAAATCACATAAAATATTTATTTAACTCAATAAATATTTCAAATTATTATATAAAATCACAATCGTTACAATCTTCCCTCCTTAAAAGGATTTTGTCCCCAGAATCACACATAAAAAAAAATTCTCGTCTATTACATTCTTCCCTCCTTAAAAGGATTATGTCCCCAGAATCAGTACACAAGGGGTTACACAAACTAAGCAAATAAATGCGGATAAGATTTCATCATAACATCTTCGAGCTCCCACGTAGCTTCTTCAGCACTGTGGTTCCTCCAGATTACCTTAACAGAAGGTATCACTTTATTCCTAAGTACTTGTTCCTTTCTATCAACTATTTGAACAGACACTTCCTCATATGTTAAGTCTTTATCAAATTATAAAGGTTCATATTCTATTACATGTTTATAATCATGCTTGTAAGATCTTAACACCGAAATAAGGAAGACATTATTTATATTCTCGAGCTCCGGAGGTAATGCAATCTCGTATGCTACCTCGTCCACCTTTCGTAATACCTCAAAAGGTCCAATAAATCTGGGACTCAGCTTTCCCTTCTTACCAAATCTAATCTTCCCCTTCCAGGGAGATACTTTCAGGAACACAAAACTTCCTGATAAGAATTCTCGGTTTTGTCGATGAAGATCGGCATACTTCTTTTGTCTATCTTGAGCAGCAATTAATCTTGTTCTGATCAGCTTCACAATTTTAGCGGTTTGTTGTACCAATTCTGGTCCCAACAATTGACGTTCACCGACTTCATCCCAGCACAAAGGAGTTCTACATTTTTTGCCGTATAATGCTTCGTAAGGCGGCATGCCAATACTCGCATGATAACTATTGTTGTAGGCGAACTCCACCAACGGTAGATGATCCTCCCAGCTTCCTTTGAAGTCCATCACACAAGCTCTCAGCATATCCTCTAGCGTCTGAATCGTTCTCTCGCTCTGTCCATCAGTCTGAGGATGATACGCTGTACTCATTCGCAATTGCGTTCCCAGATATTCTTGCAAATGCTTCCAGAAATTCGACATAAAACGTGGATCTCTGTAGGACACAATCGACACCGGAACACCATGTCGAGAAATAATTTTCTTCACGTATAGCTTCGCTAGCTTATCCAGGTTGTACTTAACCCTGATCGGCAGAAAGTGGGTTGATTTCGTCAGTCGATCCACTATAACCCATATCGCATCAATCCCTTCTAGGGCGTTGGAAGACCTACCACGAAATCCATCGTGATGTGTTCCCACTTCCACTCTGGGATTTCTAACAGTTGTAGCAAACCACTAGGTCTCTGGTGTTCTTCTTTAACTTTCTAACACGTTAAACATTTTGCAACGCATTCTCTTCATATTTGGCCACCAGAATTGATGCCTGAGATCCTGGTACATCTTCGTACTCCCGGGGTGAATAGAATATCTAGAACTATGAGCTTCGCTCAGAATCTCCTCTTTGACTTCAGGTACTGGTGGTACCCATATTCTACCTTCAAACCGTAACAGGCCTTCATTATCGATCTTGAACTTAAACTCTTCGCCATCGGTTATCCTTTTCCGAATCTTCTCACATTCTTCATCGTGAAGTTGTGCTTCTTTTACTTTGTCTACTAGAGTAGAACCAGTGGTTACTTGAAACAACATCTCATCCGATTCTTTCAAAAACTTCACCTCCAACTCCAATCTAGCCATCTGTTCTATTCACCGATTCTGATCAGTTAACACGTTCAGCTTCTCCCGACCTTTCCTGCTCAAAGCGTCGGCGACAACGTTAGCTTTACCCGGATGGTAAAGTATCTAGCAATCGTAGTCTTTAATCAGTTCCAACCATCTTCTTTGGTGCATGTTCAAATCCTTCTGTGTAAATATATACTTCAGACTCTTGTGATCTGTGTATATTTCACACTTTTCTCCATATAAGTAGTGCCTCCAAATCTTTAGGGCAAACACTACTGCTGCCAATTCTAGATCATGGGTCGGATATCCCTTCTCATAATCTTTTAGCTGACGTGATGCATAGGCAATGACTTTGCCGCTCTGCATCAACACACAGCCTAATCCTTTATGTGAGGCATCGCTATATACTACGAAATTCCCCGAACTATCCGGTAAAGACAATTCAGGTGCAGTACTCAACCTCTTCTTCAGCTCTTGAAAACTCTCCTCACACTTCTCCGTCCAAACAAACTTAACTATTTTACGAGTCAAATTTGTCAACGGAGTTGCGATTCTAGAAAAGTCTTGGATAAATCTACGGTAATAACCTGCCAATCCCAAGAAACTCCTCACTTCAGATGGCGTCTTCGGCTGTTCCCAGTTCATAACAGCTTCAACCTTCGACGGATCTACCGAAATACCATCCTTGTCAATCACATGGCCAAGAAATTGCACATGTTCCAACCAAAATTTGCACTTTGAGAATTTAGCGTAAAGCTTCTCTCGTCTCAAGGCTTTTAAGGTTAGTCATAAGTGTTCAGCATGCTCCTCCTCGGTCTTGGAATAAACCAGGATGTCATCTTTGAACACTACCACTAACTTGTCCAGAAATGGCTTGAACACCCTGTTCATTAGGTCCATAAATGCAGCTGGGGCATTCGTGAGACCAAATAACATCACTAAGAACTCGTAATGACCATATCGAGTCCTAAAAGCCATTTTCGGTATATCTTCCTTCCTCACCTTCAATTGATGATACCCGCTTCTTAAATTAATTTTCGAGAAGTACCTCGCACCCTTCAATTGATCAAACAAGTCATCGATTCTAGGTAATGGATACCTATTCTTGATCGTGACTTTATTCAACTCCCTATAATCAATGCAAAGACGCATCGATCCATCTTTCTTCATAACAAACAAAACAGGCACTCCCCACGACGAAACACTCGGTTGGATAAACTTCTTGTCTAGTAATTCTTGCAGTTGAACCATCAGTTCCTTCATCTCGACTGGAGCCATTCTGTACGGAGCCTTTGAAATCGGAGCAGTTCCCGTCGCTAAATCGATCACGAACTCTATCTCCCTATCCAATGGAAGTCCTGGCAAATCGCTCAAAAAAACGTCCACAAACTCCTTAACTACCGATATCTCCTCCACCATCGAGCTTTCCTTACGCGTATCTACTATGTAGGCTAGGTATCCCACACAGCCTTGCGTCAGCAGTTTCTTGGCTTGCATAATCGTCAAACAACTCGCTTGTCTAGGCAATTTACTACCATAGAACACTAACTTCGACGGAGTCGTAAGGTTTACCGACTTCTTCTGACAGTCGATTATCGCCCCATGGTTGAACAACCAATCCATACCCAGTATGACGACGAATTCCCCAAGTTTAATCGGAATCAAATCTACTCTAAGTTCCTGACCCTTAATGTCCAATCTACAGTTCTTATAAACACACCTAACAGGAATAACTTCCCTATTCGCAATCTCTATGTTCAAGGGGTAAACTAACTCTTCTACAGTTAAGTCTAGGGTTTTAGCAAAATCATCAGATATGAATGAACAAGTAGCACCCGAATCAAATAATACATATGCATTTATACTATTGACCGGAATAATACCTGACACCACGTCTTTTGATTTCACAGCATCCTGCACTGTCATATTGAATGTCCGTGCAGTGGGTCGAACAGCTTGCAATGGTGCAGCGATAATCATGGAACTGCCGTTTCCATTCCCTCCGCTCCCTGTTGACCCTGTTTTCAGCTTTTTAAGGTAGTTGCGAGCCATGTGATCCTTGGATCCACATGTAAAGCAAGCTCCCTTCTTCGGGTTTGGGCAATTAGGTGTAATGTGGCCTTCCTGACCACAGTTGAAGCACACCCGCTTCCCCTTCATGCACACGCCAGTATGATTCTTACTGCATGTAGCACATGCTTCGAACTTCCTCTTCTGCTGGCTTCCTTGCTGACTCTCAGCAGAGGTGTTGTCATTCCATTTCCTCTTCTGGTTCATAGTGTTGCTACCCCCAGACTTGGTTTCTACCTCATTCTTCTTCTTCTTATCTTGGTTGAACTTCGTCACCGCTTCGCTTCCTCCCTCAGCAAGTATGGCCTTCTCTAGCACAGCCGCAAAGGTGTTCAGCTGGAACATGGAAACCTTGTTGTAGAGTCAGGGCTTTAGTCCCCGCTCAAACCTTTTCGCCTTTCTAGCTTTAGTTCTGACCTGGTGAGTAACGAACCTGGCCAACTCGTTGAACTTAGAGGCATACTCGGACACCGTCATCCCTCCTTGCTTAAGTTCTAGGAATTGGACCTCCATCTGGTCTTGGGAACTAACTGGAAAGTACATCTCGTAGAACATTTCCTTGAAACGTTCCCACGTGATGACTCCCTCTCCCTTTCGGGTCTTGTTAGCCTGCCACCAAAAACTAGCATCCAACTTCAACATAAAAGCCGTGAATGTAGTCTTCTGGTCTTCCCCCACCCTAGCCACGTCAAATACCTTCTCTATTTCCATAACCCATGTCTGAGCTTCGATAGGGTTAGTCGATCCTTTGAACTCAGGCGGTCCTACTGTCTTGAATTCCTTGAACGTTGTACCCTGCACTTGCGGCTGATTCGCAAGGGCCCCGGTCAACAGGTTCACCAACTGCTGAACCGAATTAGGATTCGTCCCATCGTTATTGTTGTTGTTCGTCGAACCTTCGGGGTTTTGACGCGTTATTCTTCTTCTAGAAGGCATTTTCTGTTAAGAAAATATTATTATTAGACCCTTTATTCAATTTTTTTAAATATTCAAATTCATACTTAAACGTTCTAAATAATTCAGTTCACATAGAACACCAAGCACGTCAATAAACTTCTTTAATTCATTAGTCGTCGTTTTAAAAATATCAATCAGATAGCATTTCTGCCATTTACATCATCCTTCTGAACTGGAAAAGTTACAGGATTATATTATTAACTTATCCCATTCTTATTTCAAATTATGGGATTTACTTTATTTACTACAAAAAGCAACACATAAACAAAAGCTTTACTACTACTGTTACTACTGCTACTGCTACTGCTACTGCTACTGCTACTGCTACTGCTACTGCTACTGCTACTGCTACTGCTACTGCTACTGCTAATGCTAATGCTACTGCTACTGCTACTGCTACTGCTACTGCTACTGCTACTGCTACTGCTACTACTACTGCTACTGCTACTGCTACTGCTACTGCTACTGCTACTGCCTAGGCATATTAATACGTCGCACAGCCTCTCTGCGTTCTTCTTCCATTACCCGAAACGCTATTCTTCGGTCCACCACATACCACGGTAAACCTTGGAACTGAGCTGGGTAGTAGAAAACACGGTCCTGAGCTCTTTCTATCGCTGTATGGAAGGCATACTATGTTTCCCTCAGCTTGGCCATCTTGGCTTCAGCTTCACCTTCAGCTCGATCGGCTCGTTGATTAGCTCTCAAGCTTGACTCTTCAGCTCTGGCACGCTTCCTCGACTCCTCCTGGATATCTTGCTTCAGCTTTGCCAGTTCAAATCGAGCAGCATCTCTATCAACCTCCATATGTATCAGGTTCCACTGTTCATCTCCTAGGTCACTTGCCATTTCTTCGATCGTCTCGTCCCGCTGCTGGATGGTTTCTTCGAGATCTCCTACTCGTCCATGAAGCTCCACATTGCTATCTTAGACTGCCTCGTACATCTCAGCACTAGTAGAGTGAGGTGGGAATTCCTCTTTGGGATCCTCTTCCTCCTCTTCAGACTCGTCCTCGTCCTCTTCTTCTGGAATAGGTGTCAGCTCACGCTCCCTACCAGCTACGGTGATCACTAGAGATGGATCTCTCCTAACCAGCTGCTCCCAGACAACATGTATGTCACGGGGCTCCTCATCTCTAGGTACCTGAGGTACATCCTCTCTAGCCTGACTAGGTTCTCCAACGTTCGACATCCTGACAAAAGAATTTTAAAGTTCATTATTACGTGACATCGAATCGACACTCTTCGTATACTATAATGTAAACACATAGCACATAAGGTAGTTTATTATCTTTTACCTATCACACCTATCTTTTCGTTCTTACCATAAGGCTACTACCTAAGGTTTTTCCCCACCTAAGGTTTCATAACCTACGGATTTGATCCCAACCTGTGACACCCCCAAATTCGGGTACTTCGTTTCCACATGATTTGGTGTTCAGTTTCTATCTATTTCATACCTTTACCCAATATATCTCAAAATAAATTACAACCTTAATTCAAAATAATAAAATCTCCCTTAAAACAAGGGTTACAACCTTCTCAAAATTAAATCTCAGGGTTACTCTAACCTTGATATGATAATAAAGTGCGGAATAAAAACAGGACATAAAAGTCTTATTACAATCATTTCAAAATAATTAAAACAAGTCTTCACTTGCTTTGCTTTTCTTTGCCCTTACTTGTAGATGGAGTATCAGCATTATCAACCTTTACTGAAATTGTTATTTAATGCAAGAGTGAGCAAACCACAGCTCACTGGAGTCTAACAATAATATAGACATGAAAGGATATATTTAAAAGAATCTGAACAACTTAGCTTGCTTCAATAATAAAGAATTGAATAATAATTCTCTATCAACATTAAAATTCAAATATAGAATTTATCTGAGGGTCATAAGACCTTTGAACTCTTCTTGTCCTAGGTTATAAATATTTCTATTTAAACCTTTAACAGTCAATAAGACTATGGACCTTAACTCGTACTTAGGGGGATCAGCCCTTTGTACCATGTATTGTGCACAAACATCTTAACACTATGCGTAATCATCTTCCCTAATAATTAGGGTTGTCCAACTCAGTAATTTGAATTCAAGTCCGCACCAAAGAAAGTTTAGTTTGGATAAGCTTACAATGGTAATTTAGAATTCACGTTCATCAACTAAGGATTAGTTGAATCGACTTTCAATCATTCATAAATAAAAGAATTATGAATTAACATATGCTTTAGAAGTAAACTTAAAACATTTAAAATAATAAACTAGATCTTACTTGAACAATAAGTCAAGATCTCTTCGGTTAAGTAAATAATTGTCCAGTACATAAATGAAAATGACATTCTCAACAATGAAAATATGAACATCAAAGAACTTGCGTAGAAATAGCGAGTTTAGGGTTTAGAAGACTTGCCTTAAGTTCAAGCTATTTAACACAAGTCACGTACTTTAATACTTTCTACACATATATATTAAGTCACAAAAACTTAAATTAGTTAACACATAACTAATTCACATAAGTGGTTAACCCTCATGGTTAACTCACTCTAATTAAATAAATAATCAACTATCAAATAATTAATTACATCACACACATACTCACATAATTAAATTAATTATGTATTTTAGCTAAATTATAATTAAACAATTATAATTTAAACACTTAATCTAATTATAACTACTCAATTATAATTACCTCTTAAATTATCAAAATTTCATAATTAATAGTTAATTAAACTATATCATGCATTATAATTATACAATTTACAATAAATCATGTATTTATCAATTATAATTTATAATAATCATATATTTATTAAATTATAATTTAAATTAACATCTAATTGATTAAAATAAATCAACTTCTATACATTATAATTTCACAGAATTATAATTTAAATTAAACATTTACTCTTAATTATAATTAATCAAATTATAATTAAGTAACTTATTTTACAATTAAACAATTATATCTTATAATTTAAATACTATATTAAGTTTTCAAAACTTTCTTTTTCTCGAATTATGAAATTATCAACTTCATATTAACACATGTTATAGCAGCTAGATACATGCTCATTATCTTAGCAATAATGTAATGAAAACATAAAAACACACTGAACACTTGACTAAAACTCACTGCCACTGCATTGTGCACGGTGCAGCTGCGTAGCCAGCAGCCTTGGTTCCGGCGCAGCTACGCAGGGGTCAAAACTATGAAAATCAAGCGGCGCAGCTGCGCTGCTCCTGGCCTTGCTGCCGGCGCAGCTGCGCAGCAACTCGGCCAGACGCAGACAGCCACACTTCTCTGCTTTACCGAACATCCCATACAAGCCAACAAATAGAAAATTACAGTAACGTAGCCACTGTAACTCCATACATACGCAATAATACATAACACAACATTTTTCTACAACATAATAACCATATAAATAATGATAATCACAAGTTTTAAAATCCAATTTAGGCCATTTTCATGAAAACTCATATTTTCTCAAAAATAATCTACTGTAACTATTTTTCTCCATCAATTCGAACTTATATATATGCATTATATACGAAGTTGAAGATAGCATCAAGTAATAACTTAATAAGCATATTAACACATACCAATTGCATGAATTTCTCAATTAAAATTAACCACACTCATGAAATTCCATATGAACTCATATATATATAAATTTTCTGTTAAAATATATTTCTACAGTAATTTGATTTCTGAAAATCCTCTTATATCATACAATTACTACAATCAACACATGGATACAATACATATATTAAATTCATAATTTTACAATTTCATGAAATTCACAGAAAACTAAATTTACAGAAATCCAAAACAAGGAAGAACAATTAATTACAATTCTTTAAAACTATAATATAGTAATTACCTTTTTGATGATTGGAGAAGAATACAAAGATTAACTCTAGCCTTCACAAGTTTCTTCTTCCTTCTCTTCTCTAACTTCTCTGCTCTTCTTTTCTCTCTTTGTTCTTAGCTATACAGACTAACTTCTAATCTAACGTAGTATAGGAACAATATATAACTGATATATCACTAATACGTATTAACTATTACTTAATACTATAATTTAAATTAGCAGTTACAAAATTCAAAAGCCACAAGGCTATGTTTGGCAACATGTAGTTTTTAAAACTAATTTTATTAAATTAACCATGGTTTAGGTAATTTAGGTTTAAGCTAGTGTAAGGGCCCTGTTTGGCAACAGTCCTTTAAAACAAAACCAATGGCCTTATTTGTTTAAAATCATTTAAAATCCTTTTTCTTTATTTTAACAAATCATTTTAACACATACCTTAATGTCATATTTTAATCAATTAAATATTAATTAACTAATTTAATCAATTAAGATCTAACATCAATTAATCACATAAAATTATCACATAATTATAATTACTCGCTAATTATAATTCATGTAACACTTCATCACATAATTTATCTAATTCAATTTTCTCAATTAAATTGGAACTATAATATAAAAGTAATATACATTAATTAAATAAATATTACACATTCATTTAATTAATATATAACACTTAATTAAATCACTCCATAAATCACATGATTTATTTACTTAACTCAATAAATAAATCACATAAAATATTTATTTAACTCAATAAATATTTCAAATTATTATATAAAATCACAATCGTTACAGTTTTGTTATTATTTTTCTTAATATATGATTTGCAATGACTTTCAGGTCATTTCCAACTTTCAGGGGCAAAGAAAGCATTTTTGTAGCATTGGCGCTACAGCGCCGGTTCTTAGTACAAAACTGGTGCCGCAGCGCTGCTTCCTTGCCAGCTCACCAACCTTCGGCGCCGCAGCGCCTCAGTTTCCTTCACAAATCTGGCGCCGCAACACCACTTATTGACCCGAGCCCCTTGACCAAGCGCTACAGCGCCGTTCCAAGGCTTAATCCTGGCACCGCAACTTCACCTCCTATTTTCAGAAAGTAACAAGTGGGAATGACCTAGAGAAAAGGGAGGAGACATATATATCATTTTTCAGCCTCCTAAATCAGACATCTCTCCATCTCTACACAACTCCTCTCCATATATCTCACTCTCTCAACTCCTTAGCTTAGCTTAGATTCATTTCTCTTAGTATTGTACATAGCTTGTGATAACAAAATAGAGTAGGGAGAGGATTGGGATTCCATGGAGCTCAAGAGCATTTAGCAACACAAATTGGAAAGCATAGATTGATTGAATTCTTGGAGATTAAAGAAGGCTTGACAGAGTGTATTATTTTCTATTGATTTCCTTTGATTTTGTAATCTATAAATGTTGTATATATTGCTACTTATGGTTAGCTTAAGAGCTATGAACTAATTATTAGCTCTAAGATCTTAATGGAACCCTTTTTTAATTTGAATTGATTATCTTATCTCTTTGGTTGGTACCATATGGTTTGATTCAATATATTTATGCTTAATGATTTTGCTAAGGAATTAGTGATGATTTTGGTAATCTATAAGAAATTGGGAAATAGATTGTAGATGTATACCTTAATATGTTGGCATGTAAGATAGGAATATACTTATATATCATGTGTGACCTAATTGAGAACCTATGCTTTACTTCCTTGTTATGATTAATTCCCATATGAATGTGTATAATTATTACCTAGCTTGGATGTTCTTTTCTGTTCTATTCCCGTTCGGGTGGATCTAGAGAGGATAGGTTTATACATACCTCGGAAGAGGTGTATGAGCACTTGTGTGTTCTCGGTCGACAATCCGTCGTGACCACTAAGACCAAGGAGAGAAAGTTAGGATGTTTGATGAAATATAGCACATCAAGTGTTTGACAAAATGCTAGTGTGGGGTTAAGTTATGATCTTAGCTTATAGCGCCTTAGATACCAATCGTTATCCATTTACTTGTTTTGATAATTAGATTTAACTAGATTATTTACATATTTTTATTTAACTGTTTGAATAAGACTTAAGTGATACAAAGTCGGTACATGGTAAATATTAGCAATAGTTCCTCGTGGGTTCGACAACTCTCTTATCATTATATTACTTGTTAGACAGCGTATACTTGCGCGTGTTTTATTGATTGCGAAATCGACCAACACCTTCTAAAGACGAGCATGAAGAGTATATATAGAACAAGGACCAACGGCTATATGAAACATTTAGCATGGAAGCCTGAGTCTTTGATTGTAGGAGATAGAGATTTCAAAAACTCTGTTATAGATAACGGCTATAATATTTTCTCAATTTCAGTAAGTCAAAGATATGTAATCAATTCATATTTAATTAAAGGAGTAAAAAGAATATTCCATAATAAGGTTTTTAGAGTCCATACTCTAAACAACTTCAATATCTATACTAGTTACCTTAATAAACTCTAACTCAAAATAGATTGCTCATCTAAACAGATTCCTTAATATATTCCAATTCAAAATCTGATTTGACATAATATATTAAAGAGAGAATTTCTAGCAATAATAATGATATGAATTTAAAAAAACTCTTGGACTAGAAATATTTCATGCAATCCTACAGGATATATCAATTGGACTTATATCCAAATTGGGTCATCATGAACCAATGTAAGAACCCAAATTTTCAAGAAGTTATTAAAATGAGAATTTAATAAATAAAATACTTAAGGCATGTATAAGGTTCGAATATATATATATGTGTGTTATATTGTAGGATGTGACGAACAAGATTTTTGTAATTTAATTTGAATATTTATTGAATTAAATAAATATTTTTTGATGATTTAATTATTGAGTTAAATAATTAATTGATGAAATTGTGGTAGATTAATTTAATTATATGTGTCACATTAGTTAAATTAATGTGGTGAATTTTTATATTCAAAGTATGTATTTAATTGAGCTTATTTGATTAATACATTAATTAATAAGCATAATGTTATTCTAATTAATTTAGATAATTAATTAGAGATTTAATGATTTGGCATAATTAATGAATGAGAATTTTAATTATGTGACTATGTGATTTAATATGGATTTATGCTATTTTATTTAAGTGATTTAAATAACATTATTTGATTTAATTGGGTGTGACATTAAAACTATATTATAAAGCTTTAATTAAATTAATGGGAAAGGAGATTATAAGGGACAAGCAAACAAGGCCTTAGTGGGGGTTGGAGCCAGTTAACCCATTATGGGATTAACTGACGACCCATAACCCACGACCATTAACTATACGTATAATATATTCACTTATATATCTACATCAGTTCATATTATATCATATATCGTATACTTTAGAGAGAGAAAAAAACTCAAAGAAGGAAACACAGAGAATTGAGAAATTAGAACTAGAATCCATATCATCTTCACAGAGTTTGCAAGGGGTAATTCCTTTGTCCCAGTTTTATTCCACGTACTATGTTTCCTTCATGAACATATATTTTGAGTTCTCTGTGTATGGGAAAAATTAGCAATTTTTGATTGTATGCTTATATATGTGTTATTATATCATTATAACATGTTTTGTATTTGGTATGAATGAATTAAAATAATCGAGTTCATGTAATTAGGCCTTAATTAGGTTTTCAAAATTTTACAGAGTTTTTTCATTTACGTGCTTTAAAAATTCTCTGTGAATGGAAAAATTGATATTTGTTCATTATATGGCTATATGTGTGTTCATATGTGTTTATAACATATTATATGCCATATATGCATAACTTAAGTGATCAAACCATCGAAATTTTGTTTATATTTCAAAATTACAGAGTCGTATATATAGCCATACGGCCCTTACGTACAAATTTATACCATGAATCGATGGTTTAACTTTAAATTTACACTTGCATATAATTGTGTACGTTTAAACGAGCAACATGGAAGTTAAACAAACGGATTCGATGTTATAACGAATCCGTAACGTTAAATTTCTTGTTTTCTTTCAAAACTTTACAAAGTATGAAGAACAGTGAAATTGAGTGCTGTAATTTGTGTAATTACGTGATTTAAAACCTTAGAATCATGATAGGAACGTTGTAAAATGTTTCTATGAAGTTTTTACATTATGGGTAGCCTTATAATTCATTACGTTAGTTTAATTTGGATTTATTTGGGTTGTTCTGTGTTCTTCGCGAACTGCCAAAATCTGGGTCTGCGTAGCTGTGCGGCCGCGCCGCTTCAAGCCATACTTGGAGCACTCCCACGCCATGCCTCGCGGCCGCGCCGATCTAAAGGGTAACTGGCGCCCGACCGCGCCGCCTGCAGAATTCTAAAAATTTTCTAAGTATTCAAGATTTCAAAGATGTGTTTTAAAAACCTAATGTGATGAACATGAAGACATGTTAAGCATATAATAGATGTTAATAACTTATATTACGTGAGTAATTAATAAGTTAATTGCATGACTTAAATCGTTAATCGTAAAGTCTAATAACGTGTTTGAAGACCAATGTTGTAATTCGATAAGTATATCGAATTTATTATTAATCTATGTTGTGAATGGATGGTTATGTAGGACTAAGTAAAGGACGTGAATTATAACTTGTAGCTTGTGCGAGAGGCAAGTATCTTATCCTTAACTTATTGTTATTAAGCAAGTTCCTAACTTTACTTTCATTGAACAAACTTTCTAAATTCAAGGTTATCGATTGAACAAGTTTTTATCCTTGTTTATTCAAGTTAAGATTTTCATATGAGATATTGTTATTCCTTTAAGTATTACTTCAGTTATACAATACTTATTCGATTGTATACTCTTGAGATTTATTGTTCAAGTTGAATATCGATGTTATTGTTGAACCATATAGGACTAGTGAACCCTTATTGATTCGACTAGTCCATAGTTGATGAACGTTTCAAATTCTAGAATACTTATTGAGCTTATCCAAACCAAACTTCCTTTGGTGCTGACTCTGATGTCAAAACTGAGATGAACAACCCTGTAAAGGAGATTATTTACGCTTTAGCGTTGAGATATTGTGCACAGTATGGTACTAAGGGCTGATCCCCCTAAGTACGAGAAGTAGAGTCTATAGTCTTATGACTGTTAAAGGTTTGAAGTTTAACACTTTACAACCTAGGACATAGTTCGAGGTCTTATGACCCTCAGATGTTCTTTTGATTCCTGTTATTTATCCTAGAGTCAAAAGTTGAGTTTCTTTATTCAGAAGTCTTTGATTCACTCGCATGTTATTATATTGTTGTCATATTATTATACTTGTGGGCAATCGTGCTCACTCTTGCGTAATAATAACATTGCAATTAAGAACGAAAGGTCTGACGAGCCTTCTACTAGCAAAGGCAAGGGCAAAGTCAACAAGTTATGAAGACTTGTTGTTTAATTTATATGTTTATGTTTCAGACTTGTATTAAGTTGTGTAAGACTTATTTATTTGTTTATGTTCCGCACAGATGTTTAAGGTTAGTATGACCTGAGATTGTATTTATTTTCAGATGTTGTAACTCCATAAGGGGAGGATTATTTCTATTTATTTCATGGTTTGCATTTATTATGGGTAGATAGATAGATGATATTTGTACAGTGAACACCAAGTCCCGTGGAAATTAAAGTACCCAGATTTGGGGATGTCACATAGGATGTATTATGTTACATAGGGTAATATGAACTATATAATATGTGATTTTTGTGATTAATAAATATATTATTAATATATATTTGTTATTTATCGTAGAGACAATTGAGTTAAGGTAAAGGAGGTGGATAAGGTTTCCTATTGATATTAAATAATTTATAGAATTATTTTATCATAGTAAGTTGGTGATATTAAATATTTTTAATGAATAATTGCCTTTTTCTTGAATAATAGATGTACTAGTGAATAGTATGATGTAATATAGGTTATTGTTAGTACTTAAGCTATCCATGGATGGATTTGGATAGTGAAGCATGAATTAGTTAAGGGAATTAACTAATAAGAATAAATATTAGTTAATTTAAATTGAAAGTTATATTATAGAATAATATAATGTGAATATTAAACCTTAATTAACTATGGTGATATAGTACAGGGTTTAATTTACTTAAGTAAAGGGTGAATTAATATATGTGTTGGATATGAAATTATAGTTGGTACTTTTATATATATTACTTAGAATGGTAATATGTGAGAAAGTCTAATGTGCGAATAACGTTAATAAATATATATATATATATATATATATATATATATACGTTATTAAAGGGAGATGGAAATCATTATATCTTTAAACGAATATTTAATATTTGAGATATGATTAAATGTATAGATTAAAGAAGTTGTGTTGGGGCAATAGTTATTATATATTTCTGATAAAGGATATTAAAATAATTTCTAATATTGAATTATTTTAATAAAAGGAGAAAATGTTATTTTTGAATAATATTATTACCTTATATGTTTTTGTATGAGGTAATAGGTATGATTAATTAATATGGTAAATATATTAAAACATATTTGCTATATGTAAATAAATTGATAGAAATAATTTATTATAATAGAAAATAAACTTATTATCTATGTACCTGTGTCGTACATGTAATTATTTTTAATAGATATTATTATTAAGAATAATATCTTGAGACAATAAGTAAATTATTTTCTAATAATGAATGTCTTTATTTGGAGAAAACCTAATATTTTATGTTATGGCAAAATACATAATTTCTAATGTATTTTCAAGAGAGTTAATTAATGAAAGAAAACTAAGTTATTTTAATTAAATAACTTAAGTTATTATTTTATCGTAGATATTATTATTTAAATAATTAATAGAGTATATCTTAATTATTTTGTAAGCATAAAGGGTATACATATTAGTAAGTGTATAAATAATTGAGGTAGCTTTGCATTTAAATGCTTGAGTCACACAAACATTATATTGAAAGAATATAAAGTGTGATGGAAGCGATAATGAGCTAATGTAAACTCGTGGAGTATGCCTAGTGTGGCTAAGTGGTGGAAAGAGAAATTCATTAAATAAATTAATGAACGAATGATTTAACGGAATTAATCAATATGGGAGTTAATTGCTTTGTGCAAGTATACTGTGACATCTTAATGTGACTATATAATATATAAGAACTATATATTATGGTTGACCAAATTGTGTAAGTTACATAAATAATGTATATGTAACATTGTGTGGGAGGGAACGTTAAAAAAAATACCTCATGAATATTATAATAAGTAAACAATTGTTAATTGATAAGGATTTTAATAATTGGAATGATAGAGTTGGGATAATACAATGTGATGATACCCGAAAGAATTATACCCAGTAGGATGAAATGTACATGGATTATATGTGTGCAAATTACATTTACTACATTGAAATATTATTTATGTGAAATACATGATGATATTAAAAGTATATCCTAAACATGTATTATATGAATACAACTTAAGTATATAGTGTGTGTATTATAACACAAGTGTAGCATGTAGCTTATTGACCAATAGCTGAGCTTGTAATTGTTGTCCCATAATAAGGGTCACCCCTCATTCTCCCTCACACGTGAAATACTCAAGGCTATTCTACTCCCTACAATCTCAAAATCAGCAATCTAGCTAGCAATGATCAATGGGGAGTGGGGATCATGATGTGTTCTACCAACCATTCAACTACTCCACCTTAACCAACATACAAACCTTCAATCTATTAGTTTGATTCAATGGAGGATTTCATGGTCTGTGCAATGAAAGTTCTATAAATTGAGCTCCCACCTTCTAATTTCGTTGCTGAGATTATGTTTAAGTGTTGGATTGAGAGCATCACATACCTTAGTGATAGCATTCTAAGAATTAAGAGACTTCAAATTTGCAGCAAGCTCAACCTACATTGCAGAGGTAATATACCTCTTGTTCTTCATTTTGTTTTCTTTCAAAACTCTAATTCTTGGATTAAGCTTAAATGTGGTGATAAGTTGATTGGATTATGTTTGTTAACTATTATCTGAGTTAGTAGTATGTTTAAACTACAATGTGGCATGATTGTAATCAATTTCATGAAGAAATTTTTGAGTTTGGCTTGAGTTGCTGTCGAAGCAGGGCAGTCACCATCTCTGGCCGGCCACCTGCGCAGCTGCGCCAGTATTGTACTGGCCAGCGGCGTAGCTGCGTCAGGCCCTACTGTTGAAATTTGTTTCCTGCTTCAGCCTGCTAAATGTTAGCATGTAATACCACTTAGAGCAAGTATGAGGACATGATTAATATACATGTATGTGTACGATAAAGTGACATAAGCATGTATAACTACGATAGTACACTCTATTGATGAAAGGATTTAAAGTTTACAAAAATAAACTTAGAATTTTAAAGTAGACTGTGACACATACGTAATATGTGTGTTCTGATATTTGTAACTTGTGTAAATGACTTAGACATGCATGAAAGTTGGTATTAACTTATAGTATGTGTTCTTGATACTACATGTACATTCATGGCCATGTTAGTATGTACTATGGAAGGACAACGTATGATTTTAAAATAAAACTTATAGTTTTGGATTTGAACTTGGACGTATACATAGCATGTATATATTCTGATTTTGTGAACATGATCATGTGGTCTATATTGACATGAAATGCATGTTTAAAGTGTTGAGCACATACTAACATACATGATTAAAGACTACATTGATTTCAAAAGACAAACTTAGAGTTTTTGGACATATATATAAGATGTCCACATTCTGATCATTTGACCATGTATAAGTGGCTTATATATGTGTTCTAATACATGAGAGTCATGACTACGAGGTACTTTGCATATACTAAGTTATCTTTGTTGACTTAGTGCGATTTTTATGAAAACTTAGAATGTGAAAGGTAATAGTATCAAACACTGTGTGAGTTACATTATGATCATGCAAGCATGTATACTAGGATTCATTATGCCTATAGACATGTTGACATGAGCATCCTGTGATGAAACGTGGATTTCACCTATGCACGCATATTCAAGAAAATGAATTTTTAAAGCATAGATTATGTGATTAAGTATACATGTGTAGTATAAGCACGAACATGCCTACTTAGTATTGTTTAGCCTCTTTATGCAGTAATATGACGTTAGTGGTTGACCCTTGAGGCATAAACTTGATTTACTTGAGGTATATGAAAGTCCGGCATGAATACCATATGATTTTGACTTGGAGTAGAATGAGCATGCTAGGTTTTAAAACTTGAGTTAATGCCCTTATAAACATGTATACATAATGAATATAGTAGCCTTGCATGACTAGTTTAAGTATGACAAAGATTTTAAAAGGTGAACTTAGAAAGTTTAAATGAAACGGTTATATAAAATCAGAAATTATAATTTTGATAAGGTTTGAGAAATGTAAGAATAATGTGATTATATATTTATGAGTTTTAAATAAATGTCGAACACCTTTAGTTAAGTGTGTGATACATGTATATGAAGGATGGTAGTAAGTATGTATGATTATGGTATATCTATACATACATAATTATTCTAAGAATACGATGAGAGAGTAAAACGAGGTTCTAAGAACCAAGATAGAAAATAATGTAATACTTCTTATTATATTGAGAATGTATGGATGTGTATAACTGACGAGTGTGAATCCATAATTATATAATTGTGGAGGATTACACGAAGTGCAGATATATTTAAGCAGTTAAGTCGTAGTTGTTAAACTACGAATCAGGCAAGTCTTTCAGTTCCTATTTGATATATGAATTCAATAACTGTTAGTTGAATTATATTATGCTGTGATGATGTGAACTTATATATGAACTGTATATGAGGTATGTATGAGATTGAAAGTTGATTTTCGATGATATGCTTGTTATGTGAGAAGTAACATGCTTAGTAAATATAAATTGATTATAAATGCATGAACTGAGTATGATGTTATATGTTATGTGGTGCATAAAAACTGTTAGAATTCTGCAGGTTAAGGACTCACGGTAAAGACTATGTGCTTCTTGATTGATAAAGTTAAATAGTATAGCAATGAAGAGTACAATTTAGATTATTGCTTGAACTATGTTTAGGTTCTAGGAGTTGTACTTGATAGTTGTTTACGATGTTTAATACTTGTCGTATTGTAAAGATGTATTAGTTAATACATAGAGGATATCAAGTTGAGATGTAAACGTTTATACAGAAATTAGAATAAAGTGAATCATAATATAGTTTGATTCAAGGATATGTAATTGATTCAAGATATGAAATCAATAAAAGATTTTATCCAAGAAGATTGAAAAAGTTTAAGTTATTCCGCATTTTTATAATATCGAACATGATATAAAACAGGAATGGTAAAAGACCAAGATTGTAACTTGTAAAAGTTTGGAGTCATTATACGAGATCCTGATAATGAAAAGAATTTATATTCTAAATTGTAACAAAGCAAGTTTTATTCTTTAAGTTATGAATAAAAGATGTAATAGTTCGACGATAGTAGTATCGTGACTTCACCGGATCCGAGGAAAGAGAGGAACACGGATTTGGGGGCGTCACAACCAAACTGACTATATCATTTTCAGTAAACCATTATTAAATTAGCCCAAACAAAATCAATCCAGACCATTAAATAACTTACATTCACAAGCATATTGTCATCATTAAAACCACAAAGAATAAAAACTAACATTATTAACTTCAATTGTAGTTTGAATTAACATTAATGAGCTATTTTATAAGTACTTTATTATTTATAATTTTTAATATTTTACTCAATATTTGAACATGTAGTTAATAGATTTTGTTATATATTTGATAGAAGTGATCACTTTAAAGAAAACACATTACTTATTTTTAAGGAGAAAATGATATGCATGTCCGCTCGCCGAATCACTAAACAACGAACTTAAACCTGTACAGAGAACAAACGATCACACCAAAAAACTTGATGGTCTGGGCCATCAGGGATAACTCGAGTGTGAGAATAAGTACATGTCAGAAACATCAACAATAGAGGTATGTAATTTCTTTAGTGCATAACAGTAGAAAAGTAGTTTGTATGTGTGTACCTAGAATAAATTATAACCGTATATTGATAGGTCTCCAAATCTTAAGTATTTTATTTTGATGATAACAAATTAGGTTAATAGGATCAAAAGGTAGAATCCTCTCCATAGGATTAAAAGTGTTAAAATATTTTTTAATTACCTCAAATATTTTGACCAAAAATATTTATTTTCTAAAAACTTCCTTTGAATTTATTTTATGACCTTGATAATTAAATATCAAGTGTTAATAAAATGAGTTCATATAGTAACATTTCCTAAAGCAAAGGAGATTCCTATTTCTTTTCAAAATGATTTTTAAATTTCTTCATGAACGAAAATTATTTCCAAATATATATATATATATAATAAAGTATATTATATATGTAAAAATATATAATATATATATAGAAACCGTGTGTGTGCATGATATGTGCCAAAATTATGTTGTGTGTGCATATATGTAT
This sequence comes from Panax stipuleanatus, assembly GCA_020205555.1. Lineage (NCBI taxonomy): Eukaryota > Viridiplantae > Streptophyta > Magnoliopsida > Apiales > Araliaceae > Panax > Panax stipuleanatus. Next base: position 36,071,272 of record CM035120.1, read on the forward strand.
GTGCCACGTGTGTGTAAGTCTGCTGGAACATTTTTGAGGCTTCAATGTGTTGGGCAAAACAAAGGCTTACGCCTTTGTTGTAAAAGATGGGCAGAAAATTGATTCTAATGATTGCATATAATGTGATGAGTCACTTGTGCTTAACAAAAATTGTTGGGCCACCATTTTTTCAAATTCGACTATATAACAATTGATCCTAGCCTTTCACATTTTCATCATGCAATCCGGACCTTCCAATTCAAAAATAAATTTTCAAAATTACGATTTTGCCCTAACCTCAAAAATTCTTTAAATAGGAGGCTTTTCTATTCTTTTCAAGTTACCAATTTTATAATCTGAAAAGCTTACTCTCCTTGCCTACACTCTGTCCGAATAAGCTTTTGCTCTCTTCTTCTAATCAAAGTTCTAATTCTATATTATAAGAGAAAAATTGGTCAAAGTATCTGAGATAAGTTGTTAAATTATTATTGCTTATATTATATCATACTTGCATAGATAATCAAATATAAACTGCGATACACATTTATATATATATATATATATATATATATATATATATATATATATATATATATATATATATTCCATCTATCATATCAAGTAAAAAGTCAGTACTTGGACACCGATATAATTTGAAAGTTATTTCTTTGAAATTCTCCAAACGGTCTTTAAAATCCCAAGTAGCCTTTTACTGATATAAATAATCTATATAATATTTATATACGGTTATCAAGTTGTGAATCGAAAAATTTAGTCAGTACTTGGATACCGATATAATCCGGATGTTATTTCTTTGAAATTCTCTGGACGGTCTTTAAAATCCAAGTGGTCAAATTATTCACAACGTAGCTCAAATATAATATAATATATATAAGTGGGTGAAACAAGTTTGTTCAAGTATTATCTAAATTGATCATATCATTATACTTGATAAACTGTCGTTAAATATACTGCTCATATAATTGCTCATAAATTATTGTTGCATTATATTAGTGTGTGTGATTATTTAAATTCAAAGTCACATTTGTTTAAAACCATAGAAACACACTCTTTATAAAGAAAAATCTTTTTCTTAATCCATAGAAAAATATTCTTTATTAAAAAAAAAATCTTTATTACAAGTGTTTAAATATTTTATCTGCTTTCACAGAAGCACATCACATAAAAGTTTTTGAACTTTTATCATATACTTAAATTCTATATCTGCTTATCTGAGAAGTATTTGTTCTACAATTTTATCTGCTTACTATTAGAAGCAAATATTCAAACAAACTTTTTGTAAAAGGAAAATGTTGAGTTAGTTTATTTTATACTTGTGAGAAAGACAAGAATTCTTTGACCAAGACCAGAGTCTTAGAGAGGTCAGCTAGGAGTTGGGTCTCTAGTGTACTTGTGAGGTGAGGAAGAGATTGTTGTTTCAAGACCAAGGTATAGAATAGTTCTAAACTCAAAAGAAGATTCAACTAAGCTTGAGGAAGGAGCTGGGAGTTCGCTGTCCAAGATAGTTAGTTGTGGATAGTTGTAAGTTTATCTTTAAAACTTTGTACAAGCTTCTCCGCCTATTGAAGGAGTATTTATTACATGGAGTAATAGGATCTCAAGTCCTGAAGAGGAGCTTGAGACTGGACGTAGCAACATACCCGAGCTGTATGTTGTGAACCCGATAAATATCTGTGCATTGTGTGATTGAATTTTAATCTGCTTATTAATTTTTTAAAATTAACCCACTAAAATTCAAAAATGCCAAAGATAACTTTTAACCGGTGATAATCTATTCAACACCTCTTCTAGATTATTATTGGACTTTCATATATTTATAGTCTACTCACACAATCTCGATTTACAATGCATGTCTAAGTAGAAATAGGAGTCTTATATAAATGATTCCTTATAATTGTAAACTCCATAATTGAATAGAATTTGACTTACTTAGAAATAAGAAGTCAAATAAGATGTGGAATGTAGATCCTCTAGAATGTCAAACCCATACTGAGAGGTTTTTCCACGTGGCGCGAGTCCCACCGAATCTTCTGGACTCAGAAAATCATGCTCCAACAATGACTAACATGGAAGTGTATTCAATTAGATAAAATAAATTAAAGTAGAACCCTTCTTAATTTCTACCTATCACATGTATGCACATACGTCATAATTATAATTCAGCTGAAAACTTTTGCAATGTATAATATGACTAATTTTAAGGTAATAATAGATTTTCTTGTATAGTTTGTGCACATATAATTATTCGTAAAGATAATTTGAAAGCGCAAGTATGTTATAATCAATACAAATAGTCTATATATATATATTGCCTAAATATGGATTAATACCTAGAACTTTTAATTTTTTTTTCCACTTTAAAGATTGTCTTCTCAATTTTTTCAATTAGAAGATTAAACTTTTAATATTTTTTCACTTTGGGGATTGTCTTCTAAATTTTTTCAATTAGAGAATTAAACTTTTAATAATTTTTCATTTTGGGGATCATATCTCAATTTTTTCCATTAGGGGATTAAACTTTTTATTTTTTATAATTACGTCTAATCGATAGTGTCACGCCAGAAAATTAATGACATGACAGCGACACGTGACTAAAAAAATACTTATGTGTAATATTGAGTTTCATTTTAATATTTATTCAAATAATTTTTTGTACAAAAAAGGGTATATAAGACCATTATTAATTTTAAAGTAAATTATTATTATTATAATTTTAATATAAAGCCATTATTAATTTTTTAAAGTAGATTTAATGATAATTTTACCCTTTTTGTAAATTAATATCTTTTTTAATTTAATTTTTAAAGTAAATGTAATGATAATTTTTTAAAGTAAAATTAATAATGGTCTTATATTTATCCTTTTTTATACAAAAAATTAATTGAATAAATGTTAAAATGAGATTTAATAATTCACATAAGTATGCATGTTTTAGTAACATGTCGCTGTCATGTAATCAATTTTCTGATGTAGCACTATCAATTTAGACGTAATCAGAAAAAGTTAAAAGTTTAATCCTTTAATGGAAAAAATTCAGAATACAATTCCCAAAGTGGAAAAAAAAAATTAATTTTAATCTCCTAATTAAAAAAATTGAGAAGACAACCCCTAAAGTGAACAAAAAAATTAAAAGTTTAATCCCTTAATTAAAAAAATTAATAAGACAACCCCTAAAATAAAAATATATTAAAAATTCAGGATATTAATCCATATTTATGTCTTATATATTTTACTTTCTCAACATTATAATTTGGTTGGGCCTTTAACAGGCCGACTATTAAACTAGCTCGGTTCAATTTCAACTCGAGCTTGAACTATTGTTCAAACTCAGATCGATTGAGTTTTAAACTTAACTGACCCAATTGACACTCGAGTAAATATTTCCCAATCGAAAAATACTTGAGCTAAATTGATAGCCATAATTAGCCGTAAATCTTTCCCAATCGAAAAATGAAATTCTGTGACCAAATTTGTAATATATATACCTTGTAGTTTCCTTACATCATGAATTTAATGTGCAAGTAAATTAATAAACCTTTTCCAAGCGCACATTTGGTAATTGGTACTGCATAACCAAAAAAGATCTCCTTCCATTTTTTGGCGCCCATGAAATCTTCTTATTTAAAATCCAGTTCATGGATATTCTCTTTTCCTTCCTCGTGCCCCCATTATTTTCCCTTTCAATTTCTCAAGTATTCATCATTTGATTCTTCTTAATCAGTAAGTTCTTCTCCCTTTGAATTCTCTCTGTTTCTCTTGGGATTTATATATGTTTATTAAACATGGGTTTATTGGATTCTATACATTTATCGGTTATTATTGGCCCCTTCAGTTTAATTACTCATTAGTGATTAAAATTTAGGGTTTCTAATAATTTGGAGATTTAGGGTTTATCTTTCAAAATTTGTGCTTTCAATACAGATTTATAGTATGGTACTCCTTTTCAGAATACAGGGAATAATTATTTTTTTTATAAAAAGATTAATTTAGCATTAAAGTGTATTGTTGAGAAAATCTATATAAAATATATTATGTCTTTTAATTTTTTGAGAATATAAAAAAGTCTGTTTTATATTGAAGTATATCTTTGTATTTGGCTTTGTTATTTTTATATATTTTTATTGAGCGAGGGTTACTTTAATTCTATGATTTTTGTTTTTGTTGATTTTATTGGAGAGTTTTCTTTGTAGCCCTTGAGGGGTGATTTATTTATTTATTATTATTGTTATTGTTGTTGTTGTTATTATTATTATTATTATTATTATTATTATTATTATTATTATTATTGTAGTTGTTATTGTTGTTGTTGTTGTTGTTGTTGTTATTATTATTATTGTTATTTGTTTTTGGTTTTGGTTTTGGTTTTGGTTTTAACTGAGACGGCACTGTTTCAGTTAATGGAGCATTTCTAATTTCTAATTGCTATTTTCCCTACATTCAATTGGTGCATGAATGTTCTGCGATCTCTTTGTATGATTTTCTCTGTGTATGTTATATTTCATGTTTATATTATTACATTTGCTTCCATGTAACTTTTTGTTTCCATTAGAAATTGTGATACTCGGAGACTGATTTTTGAAAATAAAATTGCCTGGAATGGCATGCTGGAATAGGAACAATCTTAACTTTAATCAACAAAATAAACATATTAAATTATTTTAAAAACTACAACTATATTTTCTCTGTTTGAATATGAGAATTTAATTCAATTTTTGAATCTCCTTTTTTACACATCAAGTTTATCGACTGCATACTTGAATATAATTTTCTAGAAGGCTAAGATTGTTGTTTTGGTTTTTTTTTTTTATGGTTATTAAGTTTGTTGAAGAGTTGGAAAGAAAATTTGGCTGTAGTCCCACCATTCCAAAAATAAAATCACTTGTAGTATGTGCTTTGATATGATGAGGAGCAATGAATTTGTTGGTACACTCTAAATGGAGAGAGGATTTTTGGGTTACTACTCGTATGATATTTCAGAAAAGCATCTTATTTTTAGTAAGAATGTTACTTTGTTAGTAGTCTTATTTTTAATATGAATATTTATTGTGTGCAAGTGATAAAAAATTCAAATTAGACAAGGCAAAAGAGGGTCCGGGTTACTCTTTTATGTTTAGTTGATGAGGTACACATAAGGGTTAGTAACATCCTACATATTAATATATTGAGGTTGTTATGTATCTGTCTTTATTTTGTTATTTGATTTACGTTTTTTCTGTACTTGTGTTTCTTATGTTATGTGTTTTCACCTGAGCATTTAATTTGTATTTTGTAGTAACCATGGAATGCAACAAAGAAGATGGAATCAGAGCGAAAGAAATCGCAGAAAACAAAATGCAAAAAGATGACTTTCAAGGGGCTCTAAAGTTTGCACAGAAGGCCAAACATCTCTTCCCAGAACTTGAAAACATTTCCCAAATGCTAGCTGTTTGTGATGTACACATTGCGTCTCAAAACAAAATTTGCGGCTCCGAATATGACTGGTACAAAATTCTTCAACTCGAAAAAATAGTTGATGAGGCTACTATCAAGAAGCATTACAAGAAACTCGCGTTAGCGCTTCATCCTGACAGGAACAAATTTCCCGGTGCAGAGGCTGCGTTTAGGCTGATTCATGAAGCAAATATGGTGCTTTCTGATAAAGAAAACAGGTCTTTGTATGATAGCAAGTGTAGAGGCTTTCCAAAGGAAAGTTCTCATGTACCAAAGCCTTGTGGTGATAAAGAGTACCATAATGAATTTGAGAACAAAAATCGCAATGTGTTTTGTTCTGATCAGGTGAACCAGAGTCCTTTTTCTGGGAAATATTACCATGCTCAGAATCACCCTCAGAATGTCATTATTCCCTCTTTGTATAGCGGTTTGGATGATCTACAAGAAACGCTAAAAGATTTGGATTCTGGATTCGAGTGTAGAACTCCGAATGTCTCTTCGTCCTCTCAGTTCAACGACTTGAATCATCCTAATCATCAGAAACCAATACAACCAGAGTTGTATGGCAATGTATTTACCCGTCGGTTCAATGGCTCGAATCATCTTGCTAATCAGCAAGGTATGTTTGGCAGAGTTGAGACAGAAAGTACTCCGAATGTCTCTGCCTCCCAGTCTCAGTCCAATCTCAACCCGAATCATCATCATCAAGCAGAACAACAACCGCATTCATATACTGGAGCTCAGAACAAAACCGCAACTGTTTCTACCCCTCTGTCCAGCAATCTGCACCATCGTCATCAACCAGCAGAACAACCACGCTTAAACGGTGGAGTTAGCGACAAAAAGTCGAATGTGTCTACTTCGCAGTTTGGGGAATTGAATTATCATCATCAATCAGAACAATCAGATGGGGGTCAAAAATTCTCGGGCTGTTTTCCTTTTGGACATATGATGCATCACCTCCTTCCCAGGAAAAAGAAGTTCATTAATAGAGAGGTCTGATGCTCTATAAATTGCTCTTCATATTGGTGCATGTTAGAGGAGTAGTACCCTTTTTATTGCATTATTTTGTTTTTGAATTTGGGTAATTCTTTGTTATCAGTACTGTTAGTACTATTTTTTTTTGGTTATTTTCTTATTTCTTGAAGTAAACATCTAATGTTCAGTTTAAATTGAAAGAATGGAATCTAGAAAAGAATGGAATGATTTTAAGATATTTAAAATGTGTTTGACTGTTGTTGATGGTGGATGGTATAATATGATGACAAAATTATCACATACATCAATTCAATTGGAATGAATTTTATTTCACTGCTTTCGACATAGAATAAAAATAGTTGTGGAATAAAATTCAAAAGGGGTGGAATTATTTATCATCCAAAATAATTATTAAATAAACTATTTTTCATTTCATTCCTCCTATATAATTTTTTTTCTTCTAATTTTTAGCTGAAATCTTACTATTCTTGCATTGGATAGAAACGGATTCCAAGATCCTCCTTCTATTCAATTCACTCAATCCAAACGTAACATAAGAGAATTTTGGGAAAATGAGAGTTTTTATAAAAGTATGCAAACTTGGAGGTTTTCCTCTGATGTTGTAGGCATTGTTTTCAGACCCAGGCCGAACATCGAACCGGAAAATATACTAGGTAGATGGGTCACAAATCGTTATTGACTCAGTTACGTCATTAATTTTTAATAAATAATATATAATTAATTATATTAATTATTATTATATAGTATATATAATATTTAGTAAATATGTAAAATTAATCAATTTATCTACAAAAAAGAAAAAAACTAAACTTATTTGTACAATGTTTACTTTATACAATTCAAATAAATATTAAATCTATATGAAAAGAAAGATATTAAATCATGATCATAACTCAAAACTCAAGAGTGATAAAATTAAACACAAATGAACATAAGCATCTATAGGATACATTCAATCAAATTCAAAGGCTAAATATATATATATATATATATATATATATATATATATATGTTTCAATACACGGCAACCGGTTGCAAGAGTTACTATTCCAGCAACTAACATCTCAGCCGTTGATCAATAACATGGAAAGGCTGAGATTAAAAAGAATTTTAGCTCAGCCGCTACATCTTGTAGTGGCACACCTAACAATATGTACCGGCTACTATTTTAATAATAGGTCCCACTGGGGAAATTATTTTTTTAAATATGTGTCGCTACAAGTTGTAGCGGCTGGTAATGTTTTTTTGCTCGACAATGAAGGAAATAAAGCTTTATTTCATGTGGAAAGCATCTGACTAGAAAATAAAGCATTCATATGGAAAGCATCTGACTAGGAAATAAAGCATTCATGTGGAAAGTAAGTTTTCATACGGGATGTAAAAATATATAGCGGCTGGAAGGATTTTTTAAAACTCCCCCACCATTAATTTATTCATTTGCTTTTTAAAATTTCTCAATAATAAAATAATAATAATAAATAACAAAAACAACAAAAATATTAAAAATAATAATAATAATTAATATTGTTATTATTATATTAATATTACTAATATTATTAAAAAATAATAACAACAACAACTATAATAATAATAATAATAATAATATAAATGTAAGACCCCGTCTTTTATGAAATAAAAGTCTAATTTAATTTATGATTATTATTCTAAAACTGTAAAATGTTAAATTGAAAAATGGTCAAATGAACAATTAATCGGATAAGTGAGTAAATGAATTTTAGAGAAAAGTGGGCCCTAGAGGGGTTGTCGACAACTTTGATTGGAAGGATGAGGCTAATAATTTGGGAGGGGGAAAGAGACAAAGAAATGAAGAAAAGAAGGAGAAGAAAAGAAGGAAAAGAAAAAAAGGAAAAGAAAAGAAAAAAAGGAAAAGAAAAGAAAAAAGAGAATAATAAAGAAAGAGAGAAACAAAAAGAAAGAAAAAGAAAATAAAGGAGGAGAATTCCTCCACTTCTTCCATTCACTCTCGACTGAAAACCAAGGAGAGAGAGAGAGAGAGAGAGAGAGAGAGAGAAGAAGAAGAAGAAGAAGAAGAAGAAGAAGAAATTAAAAAGAAAAGGTATGTTTAAAACATTTAATTTATCTTTGAATTTAAGTTTTTATGAATTTAATGTAAAGATAACATATTTATTGCCAATGTTGGTTTAAAAATTCGCGGGTCGGGTCACAACCTAGATCTTTTAATCTCTTTTCATAAGTTCTCTTTACCCTCACTCTTTTTATTTAGGAAAAAGGTTTTGAAAGGTTTTTTTAGGAAAAATGCCAACATGTATCACGTCGACGATTTGAATGTTTTACAGAGTCGCCAGTTGGTAATTTTAAAAATGATTGTACCAACTCAACCGAGTTTTGTTTGAAAGAGGCCCAATTATTGGACACTGTCGAAACTTCATCTTTGAAAGCAAAGTTTGAGCTTGGGGGCTTGGTTAAGTGTGGGGAAGGTGTTAAGCACCACACAACTCCCGTGTAAACACGGTACCACATCTTTTCAATATTTTCCTTTTAAAACTAGAATGCGTGAGTGAATGCTGTTTAGAAATTGGGCCTATTGATTGATTGAAAGTAGTGCTTTGCTTCGTTGAACCTATATACGAAGGGTTTGATTTGTTTTGAAAATCAGTCTTTGATTTGATTTGCAAAAGTATTTAATTTGATTTGCAAAAACTTTTCTTTTGATTGAATTTGAAAATGATGTTTTGAAAGCTGGTTTATCAAACTCTTATGTTACTATAGGAATTAAAGCCTGTTGATACTTTCAATTTTATCTTTATAGCCTTAAGGCTGCATGTGAATGGTGATTTGCTGGGCTGTGAAGCATCCTCGACCACAAAAATTTACAAGTGTCGGTCGCCTCATGGGTATGAAAATCATCGGAGAGACTCTGACACGGCAATCCATATTTTTTCATTATATTGAGACCTTAAATCCGGATAACTGTTTTAAGGTCTATTTACATGTACATTTCTACAGAAAAACTGGCAGGGTACATTTGTGAGGATTCAGAATTTTAAACAATTCAAATTTTACGAATAAATTTTTTTATATTGGTATTGATTATCAATATTGTGTTGAGTATCTGTGATACGAGTTTAGTAAGATGGTCAAACTGGATATTGACTGAGAAATATGAGTGGAGATATAGTTAACAGATATTGAAAACCCTAACCCTAATTACGGATAGAGATTTGATAGTTAATACAGTTATTATAATTGTATCTATGATTGTGTGTGTGTATAGTAAGGGATTAATGATCAAATGTTGATCAGATAAGGTATAACCTTAGTAAACCCTAATGGTAGATTAGAAACCCTAATCTGCAGTTAGAAAATCCTAATTTCTTATCCGAGAATCCTAAACCCTAATTTATAAAACTTAATGATAATTAGCAAATCCTAATGTTATTTATCAAACCCTAAGGGTTAAATTTTTAAGGGAAACATAGGAAATGACTGAACTACCCTTAAAATTGTGTAAAAAATTATTAGAATACCCTTTTGGAGGCGAAATGACTGAACTACTCTTAAAATGATATGGGAAATTATTAGAATACCCTTTTTGAAGGCGAAATGACTGAACTACCTTTAAAATGGTATGAGAAATTATTAGAATACCCTTTTTGAGGCGAAATGACCGAACTACCTTTAAAATTATATGTGAAATAACCAAAATACCCTCCAATCCATGTGAACTTAAATCAACTAATCAGAGAAGAGATGATGCAAGCATGATGCAAGCATGACATCATCCTTAAAGAAACACAGATGATGCAAGCATGATGCAAGCATGATATCAACATTAAAGAAGCACAAAAGATGATGTCACCCAGGGACTAATGTACAATTAATAAGGTATTAAAGTATAATTAACCAGGGTACCAAACTATAATAAGTCGAGGGCAAACTGTAAAAAGTTAAGCCCCTAACGTGCAATTATTGAAACTATATTTTTCTATAAATAAGAGCCATTCTCTTCATTTTTTTCAAAAATCAAAATGGAGTTAGAGAGAGAAAGAGGAGAATTTTGGCTAGAGAGAGAAAGAGAGAGGAAAGTTTTTGAGTTTCAAGATTTCAAAAGATTAGTTAAAGCTTGCAACTCCAAGAGGTATTCACTCTTGTGGTTATTATGTTCATTATTCTTTATATATTTAATAAAAAAATATACTTTTACAAGCAGTTATAATGCCCAAATTATTTTAAGTAAATAGTACAAAAGTCCTATTTACAAGCAGTTATAATGTCCAATTTATTTCTCTTATAAAGTAGAAAATATACTTTTATAAGCAGTTATAATGTCCGATTTATTTCTCTTATAAAGTAGAAAATATACTTTTATAAGCAGTTGCTATGTCCTATTTTCTTCAAGTATTTAGTAAGAATACTCATGTTATAAGCAGTTATAATGCTGAAATTATCTCAAATAGAATAGTAGAATATTTATTTTATAAAGCAGTTATAATGCTCGATTTATTTCAAATATAGTACACGAATATTCATTTTTACAAGCATTTATAATGCTCAAATTATTTAAATATTAATGATATTAAATTTATTTAATAATTATATTAAATAAATTACTTAATAATAATTTTAATACTTTAAAAATCATTTAAAAATATATTAAAGTGTTAGGAAATATTATAAGTTATTTTGGATGACTTTTAATATTTTGGGATAAATTTCATTAATAATTAATATTAATGGTATTTAATTTATTTAATAATTATATTAAATAAATTATGGAAAAAAAGATTTAATGTTTTAAAAATCATATAAAATGATTTAATGGTTATAAAAAATATTTTAAGTTATAAAATATAACTTTTAATATTTTGTTATGAAATACATTAATATTTTAATATTAATGACAGTTATTTAATAATGGTTTTAAATATTTTAAAATTAATTAAATGTGATATTAATGTATTAAAAATACTTTGTGATATTATAAATAATTTATAATATTATGACATGTATTTCATTAATATTTGATAGTAAATAAATATTAATGATAATGGAATTAAGTGATATTTAAATCATATAAATATGATATTAATGAATTAAAAATCATTTTAAATGGTAATAATTATTGGAAAATTATTATAAGCTTGTGAAAAATATTTTGACTGATTAAAAAATTATCTATGATAATAATAAAGCATTTAGGTAAAGTCTTATTGGAATTAGGCTCGATAATTATCCAATAGGGCAACCGGGACGTTGAAATAGTACCGAACTCAAAATCAGACTAAAATAGTTTGACTTGATACTAGGTCTTATGGTTTTAGTAATTGATAGGGATATGTGCTTATGTGTTTAAGTTATATTATGAATATAATTAACAGTAGTATATGTAATAATATTATTCTAATTGAGAGATCGATATTATCAATATTAGGTCTTTCAGATGAAGCTAAAATAGATTGCATAGCAGTAATCGACGGTTCAGGCAAGTTTTTCCAATTTCATTTAATTCTATATTAAATGAAAGTCATATATATTGATATACGAACAGTTATAAATATTATTCGTGATATATGTGATTTAAAAAGGGTTATTGCTTATTATTCAAGCATAACAAATTATATGAGCTGTTGTTTGCGTAAAATATGTTTGATTTGATATCAAAGCATAAACTGTGGAAAAACCAATATTGTTTGGTACATATATATAATGATACTTGTCCCGAGGTTATATTTGTAAGAACCCGAATTTTCAGATATTATTAAATAAGGATTTAATAAATAAAATTCTTAAACCGTGAGATGGGTTCGAATAATAATATATATATGTGATATGAGGTATGTGGTATTATATTACATAGGATAATATGGACTATGTAAAATGTGTTTTTGTGATTTATAAATATATTATTAATATATATTTGTTACTTATCGTAGAGACGATCCAGTTGAGATAAAGGAGGTGGATAAATTCCTATCGATATTAAATAATTTATAGAATTATTTTATCATAGCAAGTTGGTGACATTAAATATCCTTAATGTATAATCACCATATTCTTGAGTATGTGTATTAATAACTAGTATGTTTATAATATAGGTTATTAATAGCACTTAAGCTATCCGTGAATAGGTTTGGATAGTGAAGCATGAGTTAGTTAAGGAATTAACTAATAAGAATAAATATTAGTTAATATAAGTTGTGAGTTATATTATGGAATAATATAATGTCAGTATTGAACCTTAATTAACTATGATGATATAGTACAATATTTAATTTACTTAAGTAAATGAGTGAATTAATATGTGTGTTGAATATGTAATTATAGTTGATACTTTTATATATATTACTTCGAGTGGTAATATGTGAGAAAGTCTAATGTACGAATAACGTTAAATATATATATATATATATATATATATATATATATATATATATATATATATATATATACGTTATTAAAGGGAGATGAAAATCATTATATCTTTAAATGAATATATTGAAGAAATTGTTTTGGGAACAATTTATAGAAAAGAAAGAGAAATAGTTATTATATATTTCTAATAAAGGATATTAAAATAATTTGTAATATTGAATTATTTTAATAAAAGGAGGAAATGTTATTTTTGAATAATAATATTACCTTATATGTTTTTGTATGAGGTGTGATTGGTTAATATAGTAAATATATTAAAACGTATTTGCTATATGTAATTAAATTGATGAAAACAATTTATTATAATAGAAAATAAACTTATTATCTATTTTCTATATATAATATATGTACATGTGTCGTACATATAGTTATTTGGTATTATATTAAAAATAATATCATGAGACAATAAGTAAATTATTTTCTAATAACGAATGTGCTTATTTGGAGAAAACATAATATTTTATGATATGGCTAAATACATAATTTTAAATGTATTTTCAAGGGAGTTTAATTAATGAAAGGAAACTAAGTTATTTTAATATATTAAATAACTTAAGTTATTATTTGATCGTGAATATTATTATTGGAATAATTAATAGAGTATATATTAATTATTATAAGCGTAAAGGTTATACTTATTATAAGTATAATTAATTGAAGTAATTTAACATTTTAATAGCTTGAGTTATTATATTTTCGTAAAGGTTATATATAATATTTGAATACTCGATTTGTAAAATATTTATATGTGGACCTTGGATTTAATAGTTCTAATTTAATTGAACAGGTTATAAGTAGTAATGTGGTGAGAAATGAGTAAGTGATGAGAATAATGATAAGCTTAAGATTGAGCTTGTGAGAGATGCCTTGTGTGGCACAATAATAGATTCAGTAATGAATTGACTAATTTAATGATGGAGGAATTATTAATTAAACAATTAATCTAAATTAATTGTTAATTGTTATTATGATAATATGTTAAATTATTATGGCTAGTGATAGTATAATAATAAGGAAATCGATTATAAGTATAATCGGATTTGTGATGAGATAAATTGTCTTCTAATATTAATTATTGTTATGAACAATATACTATTATCAAGTAATTATTTGATAATATGATTAATGAGTAAATGATTTATAAATATAAAAAGATTTATATTTATTTAACGTGATAATAAATCATATAAAGTGTTAATCAATTAGCGTGGGAATTATAATTCCATGGATTAATGAGAAATGGATTAATTAATATTATTATTAATTAATTGATAAGATAAGTAATTTATTAATTTCTATGTGCAACCATGCGATATTAAAGTATAACGTATGATAGTTAACTATATGTTATGCGAAGTATAAAGTGCAATGCGACTATGTTATATATGAATATAAACTATATAGTAAAGTTTATTGAGTTGTAAGAGGTACATGAAATGTGGGTGTGACAATGTGTATATTAGGTATACAATAAAATAATATATCATAGATATATTGTAAACAATTTTTGAATTAATGAAATTTAATAATAAAGGAGACAATACACTATGATGGTACCCGAAAGAATTATATCCGGTGGGATGAACTGTACATGGAATTTATATGTGCAAGTTAAAATTTACTACACGATAGTATTATTGGGACTACATTGTGACACATTAATTTATAACTTATGTTATATAAAAGGGAATGTGTATAACTTAAATATATATGGAATAAATATATATAGCCTAAGTATATACTATATGTATACATATATATAACATTAGTATGTGGGAAAACAAGTTGCTGAGTTCTCTCCTTGTCCCTAATTGAGTGACCCAATTCCTTCTCACGTGCATAACTCATGAAAGCTAGTCTATTCCTATGCATCAAACTCAGCAATTTCTAGCAAATGATGAGCAAGGGTGAGGAATTCATGATGAGTTCCACCCACTCTCACCAACTCTCCCTTATCCATTGAACAAGCTTGCATTCCTTTGGTTTAATTTGAGGTGGAATTGTAATGTCTGTGTAAACATTTGCCTATAAAATGGAGCTCTTCTCCTTCATGTTTTCATTTGCTGAGATTTATGTTAAGTGAAAATTGAGAGAGAATATAGCATGTTGGCAAGGAGTCAGTGAATTGAAGGAATTGGATATAGCAGTGGTATAACTCCCTACCTATGTTCTTTAATTTTCAAATTCTAGATTTCTTGGTTAAGCATTAATTGATGATAACTTGATTGGAGTAATGTTATTAGTTGTTATGTTAGCTTACTAGTATGTTAGAACTGTGTTAGAATATATCTGGAATGAATTTCGTAGGAAATTTTGAGTTTGGGCTAAGTTCTGCCGAAGCAGAGCAGTCACTGTCTCTGGCCGGCCAGTGGCGCAGCTGCGCCAGTTTTATACTGGCCAGCGGCGCAGCTGCGCCGGTACCAGACTTGAGTTGGGCAAGGCCCTGCGCAGCTGCGCCAGTTTTGAACTGGGGCTCTGCGCAGCTGCGCCGGTTCCAGATTCTGGAATCTTGTTTTCTGTTGCAGTCTGTTTCTTCTAGCTTGGTTGTTACCACTTAGAGCAAACATATGAACATAAACAACATGCAAACTTTGATACAACATGCATGATTTTAACAATGTTATAATGTATATCATGAAATGGAAAGCGTATGTTTTAAAGATAAACTTATAGTTTTAAAATAAAACTTATAGTTTTAAATATGAACGTTGACACATACGTGAGACATGAACATTCTGATCTTGTGAAGATGTTAACATACTTTAACTACAAATGATAAGAACTTTAAAGTTGTCTTGTATGTGTCGAATTGTATCGTTCAAGCTTAAAATGATTTCAAAGGCGAACTTGAATATGTTTTCAAATCAAGTTGCATTAAGTATGAGTAGCTAGATTCTAAAGATTTAAGATGCCATGTTTGTGTTTATTACGTCTCTAAATATGATTCGTATGTGATTGGATATATTGACAACTAACCAAGCATGAGTTCAAGCATGTTTTAAAGTGATGAACGAAGCATGTTTTCAAACTAATAACAATGATAGCTACATTCATGAGCATGCCTAACATAGGTTATATGATTACCTTATGTGTTTAAAAGCGAGCATGCTAGACTTTATGACTTTATAGCCTTGAATGGACTTAAGTTTTTACGGGTATTAACTTAGAACCTATATCATGTAAATTGAATGTGAAAAGGTTAAACGAGCATGAAAGTATCCTTTAATGTGTATACATACTATGTAGGACCTTATGCTAATACTTGAATCCAACTTCGATGGTTAATAGCGTATATTTGCTTTGTTATGGTCTTATGTGTTAGTAATGACAAATGAGAATGATTAACTCAAAAGATGTACTACACTAACTATAGGTAAATAGATTAGTTGTAGGCGGACATGTGTATATGAAAGATGATATTAATTGAGTATAGTTAAGGTATACCTATGCGTACCTAGCTATACTAAACGTATGATAAGAAAGTGAAACAAGGTTCTAAGAAACAAGTTAGACAACAATGTAACCTTTATTATTACATTGAGAATGTGTGGATGCATATAACTGATGAGTGTGATCTCTATGGTTAATATAACTGTGTAGGATTACACAAAGTGCAGAGATTCTTAAGCAGTTAAGTCGTAGTTATTAAACTACAAATCAGGCAAGTCTTTCAGTTCCTATTTGATATATGAATTCAATAACTGTTAGTTGAATTATATTATGCTGTGATAATGTGAACTTATATATGAATTGTATATGAGATATAAATGAGATTGAAAGTTGATCTTTGATGATATACTTATTATGTGAAAAGTAACATGCGTAGTAAATATAAATTGTTTATAAATGCATGAACTGAGTATAATGTTGTATGCTATGTGATGCATGAAAACTGTTAGAATTGCTGAGCTGTCGAGCTCACTCTTGCAAATAACCACTTTTGCAGGTTAAGGACTTACGATAAAGACTTCGTGCTTCTTGATTGATAAAGATAGATAGTATCGAATTGAAGAAGTACTATTTAGATTATTGCTTGAACCCTGTTTAGATTCTAGAAGTATTACTTGATAGTTGTTTACACTGTTTAATACAGGTTATGTTGTAAAGATGTATTAGTTAATACATAGAGGATATCAAGTCGAGTTGTAAACGTTATACGATAACTCAAATATAATGAATCATATTTTATAATTGATTCAAGGGTTGTAATTGATTCAAGTTATGAAATCAATAAAAGATTTTATTCAAGGAGGATTGAAAAAGTTTAAATTATTCCGCATTTTAGTAACATCGAACATGATGTAAAGATGAGATCTTGGATATAAATAGAATTTATATTCTAAATTGTAATAAGTAAAGATGTATTCTTTTAGTAATGAATAAAAGATATAATAGTTTGGCGTTAGTAGTATCGTGACTGCACCGAATCCGAGGTTTCGAAGGAACGTGGATTTGGGGGCGTCACAATATTGGCAGTCATAGTACTGACCTTGGTTTACATTTATGGGTAGTTATAATACTGACCCTGGGTTTCAATTACAGGCAGTTAAAAAATTACTGACCTTGTTAAATTGGTAGGATGATATGCATACTCCTAGGATATGATTAGGCTGATCACCTATGAGATATCCGAACAGAACTCCTATAAGTCTTTATGACTCTTAGGAATGCGATGCGGTTGACCGAATCAACTCGGGTGGCTAAGTCTTTATGACTGATAGTAGCTCGTGATGGTAAACGAATAGAACTCCTATAAGTCTTTATGACTCTTAGGAATGCGATGTGGGAAAAATACTCTAAACTATATGTTCATTCAATTCAGATTTAGTGTGAGTATAATATATCATTTGTTTAAAACTTGCTGAGCTTTCTGTAGCTCATCCTTGCAATTATTATTTTTCTTTGCAGCTTTAGCTGAAATGTTAAAGGTTCTAGAGTTCAGTAATGTGGATGGAAGAACTCAGTCAATGTAAATTTGTTTATATCCTCGGGAACTCTACTATGGTGTAATAGTAAGTTAGGAATTATTGTAAGATAATTTAAGAATATATAATATTGTATTATCATCTTTAACAATTGCTTAGCTTTTATCTTTCTAGAACATAGGAAGAAGTACAGTATTTATATGAACTATACATCTGAATGAGGGTATTGAATGATCTTGAAAGTTCTGTAAGCACTGAGGTCGCTCCTCAGTTCCAGGAACAATCTTATCATTTGTACTGTGAATGTCAGATAGATAGGAATTATTGATATGAAAGAAATATCCATGAGATTATAAACCTATCCATCCATGTGAGGGTATCCCAACATAGTAAATGTTCTGACGAGAACTACTGTTCATTGTGAAATACTGTGAATCTTGGATTGATAGAAATTATTATCTTATGGAATATTTACGTGAGCACCAAATCTGCTACAGGGAATGTAGAGATTTTGGGGCCGTCACAATTTGGTATCAGAGCTGTAGGTTATAAACCTTAGGTATGGTTACCTTAGGTTATAACCTTGGAGGAATAGGAGTGGCAGAAAAGTTAGTGAAAACATAAACTCAAAAAGAGTTTATAGGATATGAATTGAGGAAATTCATCATAAAATAAGATAAAAACTAACTTAAAGAAAACTATTGTTTGCTATGTGTATACAATGTATATTAGGTGCTAGTCTAGTAATATAGTTGATCGAAACTTTAGAATTTAAGGATGTTCACATAAGAGAGTGAGGAACTGGTCGTTCCGTTTGAACCGGTATCTGAACCAGAATCAGTTGGGCTAAAAGGGAATGATCCGTAGGGAAGGATACGAGGAGTGCCAATTGAGGTAGCTTATGGAATAGTATTGAAGCTATAGAAGATAAACCTATGGTAAATTTAGAAAGTGCTCATGAAGAGTACCAGAGTTGGAACTAAGAGGGAGACTTATATTCCATATAGAATTATATTAAGTAGAAGAACATGATATGTTTAGGGAACTGGTTGAGAAGATGAGAGTTAAGTGGCAATGGGAAGGAAAGTATGGAATAACAGTGACCTAAGAGGCTCATGAAGTAAACAAAGGAAGATAGAATAACTATGGAAAGATGCATGAAGATGTATGTAGGAAAGACAGAAGGTATTGCTATAATGAAAAAATAGGGTAAAGAAGTAGAACGATACAAGACGAAGATTGAGTATTAGTAATTTAGTAAGGGTAAGGAAGATAGGATAATACTTTATGAATGAATTTATATGTATATACATGAATATATCTTTGTGCGTAATGTGTAAATTCCAAACTTTGATATAAGTTAAGGAAAATATAATAGTAGATCCTAATTTTCTAACGATAACAAAGGGATATATAAGATAAATAGCAGCAGCTAAGAGGTGAACTGTACCTTACGAATTTATAAGTTTTCCCAATGCGTTAGTTATAATATATATATAAAATACTAGTCAAGTATGTGACGTGCGAACTCTATCCGTTTAACCGAGTTATTTGTTATTGTTAGGTAAATGGCATTATACGGGAGAACACAAGCAGACACTAATGCGGAACAAATAGAGGCAAACCCAACTCAACAGTTGGTAAACGTGTTGCAAGGAGCTTTATAGGGGAGGCCAGAGAACCCACCACCAATCGAGCCCAATACTCTAAGGATTACCTTAGACTTTAAGTTACCCGGACCACCTGAGGTTAAAGGGGCTGATAAAACAGAAAATGAAGGGATTAAGGGATGCCATGCAAATAGAAATAACAAAAGGAAGTGGAATGCCACTTTTCCTAACAAAACTGGTCAGAAGAATGAAGGTTGTCGTATTTGTGGGAAAAAGCATGGAGGGTTGTGTTATTTTAGGGTGACTAAGTGTTTTACTTGTGGGAGAGATGGACATTACTCAAACCGGTGTCTACAAAAGAGGAATAGTAATAAGAAAAGAATCATATGTTTTAACTGTGGGGTGGAGGGACACATTGCTAAGTTCTGTCCAAAACCCAGAAATCCAAACCAAGGGGGAAACCAAAACTTCAAACCAGCAGTAGCTGGAGAGGTTGGACAGAGTAGTCCGGAGAAGTTAGAACCTTTAACATTATGGTGAGGGATGTTGTTGCACAAGATGTAGTAACAAGTATTATCCCAAATCGATATTTAAAATATTCATGAAATATTTGACTCTAGTACGAAGTATTCATTCCCATCTAGTGGTTTTTCTAAAAACATAGAAAATGTTAGGTGAAAACATGAATATAAAAACTTTTCATAAAGAAAAAGTTTTGTTAAAATCATATAATTTTTTTTGATGATATAAAGTTTCAGTTAAGAGAGTTTAATGGAATTTAGGGATAAATTGGTTAATCATAAGTTAAAGATTGACTGCAATTAGAAGAAAACAAAATTGTAAAATACAAAAGTAGTGTGCAACGGGGATTGTTCACTAAAAACAACTATAGGGTATAACAGTTATCTAAACGGAGAAATTTCCTAGAAAAACTAGAAAAGTCTTTTATCGAGGTTAAGGGATAGAAAAGATTTTTACTGAAAACTATATTACTATTCCATTAATAATCAATATCATTATAGACATTTTAAAAGTTAAATGAATCAAGAAAAGTTAGAAGTAATAATAAAACAACGAGGTAGT
The DNA here is from genome assembly GCA_020205555.1 of Panax stipuleanatus. NCBI lineage: Eukaryota > Viridiplantae > Streptophyta > Magnoliopsida > Apiales > Araliaceae > Panax > Panax stipuleanatus. The sequence goes on from CM035120.1 coordinate 36,091,733, forward strand.
GATAAAAGATTTTAATAAATTGGGATTTAGATAAGAGTTTCAACTAACTCTATCTAGGGATAATAGTCTGACTTTATTTAACAGAGTAAAAGAAATACAGGAAGTGGTTAAAGATTTTTCGAAATATAAGACAAGATAATTTATAAAATGAATATTGAATTCAGAATAGATAGAGGTAGGATACTAAAATACAAAGAAAGTATTACATGGCACATAATTAACATTAATAGGAAAAAATTCAAATTTGTGGAAATGGTGTTAGACCCAAGGGTTGCGACGACTTTTAGTGCAATAAGGGGCCTAGGTATTGTTGCAGAAACTGTGAAACCAGTCCTCAAGGAACTTTTGAAACTATATATCAGAAACTAGGAGCTTATTGAAGTAGATAACTATCAGCATTATCATGAGGTGGGTAGTTTTATTTCTATAAGGTTAGATTCAAGGATATACTGTTTATTTCAAACTCTAGGAAATGAGTTATGTAATACATTTAGGGACTTAGTGAAGGGCAAGTACAATATACCACCCATAAGCAGATGAACAAAGTAAGACAACCATTCGGACCTTAAAGAATAGATTAAGGACTTGTGATTCAAACTTCAAAGAAAATGGAAGCCTTTTCAGAAGTTGTATACCATAGTTATCATGCTAGCATAAGAATGACGCTTTGGACAGTATAAAATATATAACACATTGGTATTAGTATTTTATGTGAAAAAATTTCAAACAGTTAAGACTCAATAGAAAACAATGAGAGGTTAAGGGGATTTTTAGAAGTGTTACCTGGAAAGTGTAAATATATTTTGATAAGAAAAGGAAAGTAGGTACGTAAATTGTTGAACCATGTTAGATAATAAAGTGGAAGTGAAGTGAGAATACCCAATCTAGTAACAAGTCCGAAGAAGATACAAGGTTGTTTTTGTTGGGTTTGTACGAAATCGTGACGCAATCAAATTGCAAAAATTAGCGGAAGCATGGTATATCAGAGTTTAAAAAATTTCTACAAAACCATTACCCGGATCATCCTTTATGCAAATTATTAATTTAAAACGATAAATAAGAAGTTATGGAATCATACCTTTGTAGAACGAAGCTTCCACAGGTACTAGTTCAACTCCTTGTTCTTCGTGATCTCCTTGAATTTCCGGGTTAGATTCCTTTCTTTGATCAACGTTAGCCACCCAAGTGTTTGGCCTCTAGAGGTGATCCACCAAGGAAGATGAATTATCAAGAAGGAGGGTGTTTGGCTTAGTTTTCTATTCTCTATAGAAAAGGAGTACTCTCCAACAATTGGAATTGCATCAATCAAATATCTATTATAAGACTTCTCTTATATAGACATTGGTCAATCCTTCTAATCCTATTAGACATGGGATTTCTTTTAATTAATTAAACTCCTTTAATTAATTTAGGCTTCCCACCACATGGGAATAATTAATTAAATTTATTTAATTAATTTGTCTCCTAATCTTATTAGGAATAAATGAGAGTACTAAATATTAAATTAATTACTAAACTCCTTTAGAAATTAAAATAATAATAATTGTAATAATATTAATAAGACTCCTCTTATTAATTTATATTTAATATTTCCAAAATATTAAATAATAAACATTAAGCTATTTAATTTATTCTATCACCATAGATTAAATTAATTATACTTAATGCATTATTACGATTATGCCATTACCTTCTTAAATATTTATTCTTCCTTTTATGGTGTGACCCTTTAGGTTCTCCATATTAAACCGGTTGTGAATAAATCAATTAAAACAATTTTAATCTTATTTAAATAAATAAATTAAACTAATAATCTATTTAAATAAATAATATTTATTCTACAATAGGGATAAGCCTCCCTAGCGATCAACGACTTTTCAGATAATATAGATTTCAACATTAATCATAAAAGAACCTGTGAGTTAATAGTTCCGTACAATTCAATCCTTCCACCATTCAATGTCCCAATTAAATATAAGACATGGATTTACTGTCAAGTCTTATTTTATTTAATTATATATATTTCGATTAGAAAATGCACAACTCCAAATAATGCAAATTAGAAACTCCTTTCTAATTTCATTTCACCTTGGCCAAGGATTCCTGGGTTGTCATTTAACGAATCACATAGGACATATCTCCTCTTTTACTAGAGGTGGTAGATTCTTTATTGATCATTCATTATCTCCATATGTAACTCATTATACCCAAGCATACCCTATATATGCCTTAAAAGGTCTTAAGGAATAAGTCAAAGTATAATTTGTTACATATAAGATACTATGATGATCTCAAGTCCAAGGATCACTTGTACTACTATCACATTAGGAATTCCTATTGACATGCGAGTAAAACTCCATTAGGTATTCCATAGCGAATCACGTTCAGTGAACTTATTCTCCAATAAGCACCTACATACTTACTTTAGTGTCTCCACACAAATGATCATGAGATCAATCATCCTCATCCAATGAGCAAGCAACATATGTACCAATCTATCCGGATTTACTAATCCCCTTTTTAGTAATCCCACGATAGGGAACTATTTTAGTTTTAAAACTTTCTAAGAATTTAGATCTCATTAGCATGATCATCATCATGATTCTAAAAGCTTTGCTTAAAACTATGGGTTATTTACATATTATAAAAACAGCAACATGTAGATAATTAAATGCCTTTAATAAATGAATATTTTATTAATAAATAAATAAGATTGTTTCCAAAGTATATGCTTTATCATCATACATGATTGGCTTGTATGCATACTACTTTCAATCTCCCACTTGCACTAAAGCCAATCGCCATGGTATCTCATACCCAACTTCTCTAAGTGACGATCAAACTGCTGTTGTGTTAAAGCTTTAGTTAATGGATCTGCAATGTTGTCTTGAGAATCTACACTCTCCTCTTTCAATGATTTCTTTAATCAAAGTGACGCAACACATGTTTAGATTCAAGATGAGACTTAGGAACTATTCCTAGTTCTGTAATGAACTTTTCATCTAAAACATCAACTTGCAGCTTCACTTACAGTTATATACTCTGCCTCTGTCACTGAATCAGCAACTGTTTGCTGCTTGGAACTCTTCCAACTCACTACGCCTCCGTTCAAGGTAAAAACATACCCCGAAACAGATTTACTGTCATCTTGGTCCGTTTGAAAACTTGAGTCTGTGAAGCCCTCGAGTTTTAATTCAGACCCACCGTAGACAAAAAAAATATCTTTAGTCCTTCTCAAGTACTTTAGGATATTCTTCACTGCCTTCCAGTGCTCTTCTCCAGGATTCGACTGGTATCTGCTCGTTACACTAAGTGCATGAGCAACATCCGGCCTAGTACATATCATACCGTACATGATAGATCCTATTGCAGAAGCATAAGGGATCTTACTCATACGGTCTCTCTCCTCAGGTGTCTTTGGGGCCTGTTTCTTAGAGAGATGTATTCCATGGCTCATCGGCATGAGACCTCTTTTGGAATCTTCCATGCTAAACCTCTTTAGCATCGTATCAATGTACGTTCCTTGGGATAAACCAAGCATCTTTTTAGATCTATCTCTATAGATCTTTGTCCCCAAAATATAGGATGCTTCTCCCAAGTCCTTCATGGAGAAATGTTTAGATAACCAGATTTTAATCGATTGTAGCATAGGAATGTCATTCTCTATCAGTAATATATCATCAACATATAATACAAGGAATGAAACTGCGCTCCCACTAACCTTCTTGTACACACATGGTTCATCGTCATTTTTGATAAAATCAAACTCTTTGATTGTCTCATCAAAACGAATGTTCCATCTACGAGAAGCTTGCTTCAATCCATAAATGGATCGTTGCAGCTTACAGACTTGATTTATTCCAACCTTTGAAACAAATCCCTCTGGCTGTGTCATATACACATCCTCCTCAAGTTTTCCATTGAGGAAGGCCGTTTTCACGTCCATCTGCCAGATCTCATAGTCGTTATAAGCTGCAATTGCAAGCAACATCCGAATGGACTTGAGCATAGCTACTGGTGAAAAGGTTTCATCATAGTCAACTCCTTGTCTTTGTTTGAAACCTTTTGCAACCAGTCGGGCCTTATAGGTCTCCACCTTGCCATCCGCTCCAGTCTTTCTTTTAAAGACCCATTTACACCCAATAGGCTTAATGCCTTCAGGTGGTGAAACCAAAGTCCATACTTTGTTTTCATACATGGAGTCCATTTCGGATTTCATGGCTTCAAGCCATTTCCCTGAGTCTTTATTACTCATAGCTTGTTCGTAATTCAATGGATCATCATCATCCATGATGTGTACCTCATCGTCATCCTCTATAACGAATCCATACCTCTCAGGTATCTTAGGTACTCTCCCAGATTTACGAACAGGGTGTGGTATAGTAGGTTCTTCTACTTGGTCAGGTACCTGACTTTGATCTGTGGTAATTTGTGGTTCTTGAGCTTCTTCAAGATATATCTTACTCCCACTGACCCCTTCATGGATAAACTCCTTTTCCAAGAAGGCAGCATGTTTCGCAACAAACACCTTTTGATCAGTTGGATGATAGAAATAATACCCTACAGTTTCTTTAGGGTATCCCACAAATCTACACTTTTCGGATTTAGTTTGTAGCTTATCATGTTCAAACTTTTTGACATAAGCTGGACAACCCCAAGTCTTAACATGCTTAAGATTTGGTTTCCTCCCCTTCCACATCGCATATGGAGTCTTTGGGGCGGATTTGGTAGGTACCTTGTTAAGTAGGTATGCAGCCGTTTCTAGGGCATATCCCCAGAAGGAAATTGGAAGGTCGGTAAAACTCATCATGGATCGAACCATGTCTAATAGTGTTCGATTTCTCCTTTCAGATACTCCATTTAACTGTGGTGTACCTGGTGGAGTCCATTGTGAGATTATACCATTTTCTTTGAGACAATTGAGAAACTCACCGCTTAAGTATTCTTCACCTCGATCTGATCGAAGTGTCTTTATACTCTTGCCCGTTTGTTTCTCTACTTCACTTCTGAACTCTTTTAAACTTTTCAAACAATTCTGACTTGTATTTCATCAAATACACATATCCAAATCTTGAGTGATCATCAGTGAAAGTAATAAAATAAGAATACCCACCCCGTGCACTTGTTGTCATAGGTCCACAAACGTCTGTGTGAATCAATGCCAACAACTCTGTAACTCTTTCTCCTTTTCCACTAAAAGGAGATTTAGTCATTTTACCCATGAAATAAGATTCACAAGTTGGATATGATTCATAATCAGATAACTCAAGGAGCCCATCTTTATGCAACTTGGATAATCTTGTTTCATTGATATGACCGAGTCTACAGTGCCACATGTAAGTATAATTAATATAATCTCTTTTCCTTTTCTTAGTTTGTTCAATTTGAAAAATATTTTCTTGTAAGTCAAGTGTATAAAGTCCATTTCGCAAATTTCCAATACCATATAAAACATCGTCTTTATAAATAGAACAATTATTGTTCTTTATAACAACGTTAAATCCTTCCATATCCAATACAGAAATTGAAATAATGTTTTTAATAATATTCGGAACATAATAACAATTATTAAGATAAATGAACTTGCCTGAAGGCATTGCTAAATAATAAGTTCCTACAGCTAATGCAGCAACCTTTGCTCCATTCCCCACTCGTAGGATCACCTCATCATTGTTCAGCTTTCTACTTCTGACCAGTCCCTTCACATTATTACATATGTGAGAACCACAGCCGGTATCTAATACCCAAGTAGAATTTTGACTTTCTGAAAAATTAATTTCAATCATGAACAAACCTTGATTGGAAGTCGAAGCTTCTCCAAGCTTCTTCTTTGCCAGAAACTTCTTGCAGTTCCTCTTCCAATGACCCGGCTCGTTGCAATGGAAGCACATTCCTTTGCTAGCGGGATCAGATTTCTTTTGTTCCTTTATGTTCACTTTGCCCTTGGTCATCCGAGATCGGAAGAGCTCCTTAGATATCTCATATCTAGCAGTCTTACTTTGTTCACCATACAACTCCTTGAGGTGAATCAACATAGTAGGAGCATCCATATTTTCGTGCTGACGCTGAAGCTCGTTATTCATGGATGCGAGCATGATGCATTGAGCCACAGATGCATCGAGCCACAGATGCATCATCTTGCCACTTTACAATGGTGGCAATCTCTTCCTCAGAGACTGTTTCTGGAACAGTTCCAGGGACAGGTGAGTTTAGGACATAAGAAATCTTTTCAGCAGTGAGAACTATTCTCAGATTTCTTAGCCAGTCCGTATAATTCGGCCCGGTAAGCTTATTAGCATCAAGTATGCTTCGCAGTGAAATTAGTGATTTTGACATTTTTAAAATTCTGCATGTGAAAAACAACATTTTAGCAAACATTCATTTTATTAATTTTGCATACCAAAATAAATTTAGGTCTTTATTTTAAATTGGTATCTCCCACTATTTTTATCAAACTATATTACCCTCACTTATATAGTTCGGCAACATCTAATTAAAAATTTGCTAGTGAGAATAAGGATCCCATTTCAAATGTATATAACCTTGTGGATAGCACAACAAGCGATATACAAATAAATAGGTAGACAACTCTTGTCAATTACAACACTATATAACTCCTTTTATTTTGCCTCTTAAATCATAATGGTCAAGTGTGTGCACATCCGAACTAAAATGATTTAAGTTAAGTCCAGCCTAGCACTTCCATAAATTCAAAAAACAAAAATGTTCGTCCTTGTGGATAGCACAACAAGACTAGATCGTTCAATTTTCTTGATAAGCATCAAATGTGATTAATTAACATCTTAAATACGCAATACTCGCCTTGTGGATAGCACAACAAGCTCATATTAAATATTTAATACTCTATTAATTTATCATGCTAGAAGGCGACGTTCGATATTCCAAATATCATTTGAACGCTTCGGACTTAATATTATTTCTTTGAGGGGTTTGTTATTATTTGTCTCATCTTGTTTAGCGCGCATGCACATATATATATAAAATACGCGTCATTTTATTAAACATGCGAAGCATGTTTACATAAAATATAATATATATAATATTTAGCATGCAATATAGAATATTATATTCTACCCGGATTGATTATGGACTTTTATTCTAGTTTGGTTCACTAGAGCCACCAAGTGAACCAAAAGGTCAAACCTAGGAGTGCAAGAATTTAAATTTAAATATAACTATTACATTTAAACCCGGGCTCCATACAAACGGGTCTTCACGCGCTCCTTGCTCCTTGGTCTCCAATTTCTTCAAGATAATTCTAACTATTCTTATTACATTAAACTATTTAATTTAAATAGAAACCTTGATCAACAGTCAAGGGGAAGTACATAGGAGGGAGATAGAATTTTACATCAAGAAAAAAAATTAGAGAAGACGAGGTACGCAGACCCCATTTAATAAAACCCATTCATTCAAGCATTCAACTAAAATAAAATCCAATCACATTGGTCAAATAGTCCATAATCAATCCCCATTTATTTTCATACATATCACCATATATATCAATAAATAAATATTCATCTCATGAATTAAAACATTCCATATATATATGAGTATCATTTAATGGGCAATTTTAAATTGCATGAAATCCAATTTCAAGATTAAAATAAACTCTTTATTTTAATTATAAAATTATTTAGAATATAATATATAAATATATCATATTTATTATTATTTTTTTTTTAAAAAAGTCACCTTCTTTTATTAAAAGAGTCCTGCAGGTTTATAAAAAAAGTCCTTTCCTGATGGGTCACCTTCTTTTTGGAGTAAGAAAGAGACAACACCTTTTCTTTGCAGAATTCAAGATTAGCACCAAAAAAAATTGTGATTCGTCCCAAAAAAAGTCTCTTTTTTTTTCCTTAAAAAATATAATTTTATACAATAAAATTATGCCCAATAAATTATTTTAAATACATACCCATATGTATATGAAATCAAAAATAAATTAATAATTGCATAAAGATTTGGCTCTGATGCCACTGTTGGGTTTGTACGAAATCGTGACGCAATCAAATTGCAAAAATTAGCGGAAGCATGGTATATCAGAGTTTAAAAAATTTCTACAAAACCATTACCCGGATCATCCTTTATGCAAATTATTAATTTAAAACGATAAATAAGAAGTTATGGAATCATACCCTTGTAGAACGAAGCTTCCACAGGTACTAGTTCAACTCCTTGTTCTTCGTGATCTCCTTGAATTTCCGGGTTAGATTCCTTTCTTTGATCAACGTTAGCCACCCAAGTGTTTGGCCTCTAGAGGTGATCCACCAAGGAAGATGAATTATCAAGAAGGAGGGTGTTTGGCTTAGTTTTCTATTCTCTATAGAAAAGGAGTACTCTCCAACAATTGGAATTGCATCAATCAAATATCTATTATAAGACTTCTCTTATATAGACATTGGTCAATCCTTCTAATCCTATTAGACATGGGATTTCTTTTAATTAATTAAACTCCTTTAATTAATTTAGGCTTCCCACCACATGGGAATAATTAATTAAATTTATTTAATTAATTTGTCTCCTAATCTTATTAGGAATAAATGAGAGTACTAAATATTAAATTAATTACTAAACTCCTTTAGAAATTAAAATAATAATAATTGTAATAATATTAATAAGACTCCTCTTATTAATTTATATTTAATATTTCCAAAATATTAAATAATAAACATTAAGCTATTTAATTTATTCTATCACCATAGATTAAATTAATTATACTTAATGCATTATTACGATTATGCCATTACCTTCTTAAATATTTATTCTTCCTTTTATGGTGTGACCCTTTAGGTTCTCCATATTAAACCGGTTGTGAATAAATCAATTAAAACAATTTTAATCTTATTTAAATAAATAAATTAAACTAATAATCTATTTAAATAAATAATATTTATTCTACAATAGGGATAAGCCTCCCTAGCGATCAACGACTTTTCAGATAATATAGATTTCAACATTAATCATAAAAGAACCTGTGAGTTAATAGTTCCGTACAATTCAATCCTTCCACCATTCAATGTCCCAATTAAATATAAGACATGGATTTACTGTCAAGTCTTATTTTATTTAATTATATATATTTCGATTAGAAAATGCACAACTCCAAATAATGCAAATTAGAAACTCCTTTCTAATTTCATTTCACCTTGGCCAAGGATTCCTGGGTTGTCATTTAACGAATCACATAGGACATATCTCCTCTTTTACTAGAGGTGGTAGATTCTTTATTGATCATTCATTATCTCCATATGTAACTCATTATACCCAAGCATACCCTATATATGCCTTAAAAGGTCTTAAGGAATAAGTCAAAGTATAATTTGTTACATATAAGATACTATGATGATCTCAAGTCCAAGGATCACTTGTACTACTATCACATTAGGAATTCCTATTGACATGCGAGTAAAACTCCATTAGGTATTCCATAGCGAATCACGTTTAGTGAACTTATTCTCCAATAAGCACCTACATACTTACTTTAGCGTCTCCACACAAATGATCATGAGATCAATCATCCTCATCCAATGAGCAAGCAACATATGTACCAATCTATCCGGATTTACTAATCCCCTTTTTAGTAATCCCACGATTGGGAACTATTTTAGTTTTAAAACTTTCTAAGAATTTAGATCTCATTAGCATGATCATCATCATGATTCTAAAAGCTTTGCTTAAAACTATGGGTTATTTACATATTATAAAAACAGCAACATGTAGATAATTAAATGCCTTTAATAAATGAATATTTTATTAATAAATAAATAAGATTATTTCCAAAGTATATGCTTTATCATCATACATGATTGGCTTGTATGCATACTACTTTCAGTTTTTCATGTGGATCAACAGATCATTTGGTTCGGAATTGTCCGAAGAAGAATGTGGATAAGGGAAGTATCAACAAGGGACCCAATAGCAAAACCCTGATGATTAGAGGACCTGCTAAGCCGGGAAGACCAACGGCACGTACGTTCTATATAACGGTGCAAGATGTAGTAGCTGCACAGGAGATGGTGGCAGATAACTATTTCGTTCAGTAATTTAATTACGTGAGTGAAATTGGATAGATATCGCTATGAGTTGTTCTTTTTATGAATCCAAGTCATAGGTTAATATATGAGACACAAATTAATATTGTGTTGATAAGAATGAATTGATGATACAAAGTAAGAAAGTGGTGATTCCGAGGACGGAATCCTTATAAGGAGGGGAGAATGTGAGGACCTAGAATTTTAAACAATTCAAATTTTACGAATAAATTTTTTTAAATTGGTATTGATTATCAATATTGTGCTGAGTATCTGTGATACGAGTTTAGTAAGATGGTCAAACTGGGTATTGACTGAGAAATATGAATGGAGATATAGTTAACAGATATTGAAAACCCTAACCCTAATTACAGATAGAGATTTGATAGTTAATACAGTTATTTTAATTGTATCTATGATTGTGTGTGTGTATAGTAAGGGATTAATGATCAAATGTTGATCAGATAAGGTATAACCTTAGTAAACCCTAATGGTAGATTAGAAACCTTAATCTGCAGTTAGGAAACCCTAATTTCTTATTCGGGAATCCTAAACCCTAATTTGTAAATCTTAATGGTAATTAGCAAACCCTAATGTTGTTTATCAAACCCTAAGGGTTAAATTTTTAAGGAAAACATAGGAAATGACCGAACTACCCTTAAAATTGTGTGAAAAATTATTAGAATACCCTTTTGGAGGCGAAATGACTGAACTACTCTTAAAATGGTATGAGAAATTATTAGAATACCCTTTTTGAAGGCGAAATGACTGAACTACCTTTAAAATGGTATGAGAAATTATTAGAATACCCTTTTTGAGGCGAAATGACCGAACTACCTTTAAAATTATATGTGAAATGACCAAAATACCCTCCAATCCATGTGAACTTAAATCAACCAATCAGAGAAGAGATGATGCAAGCATGATGCAAGCATGACATCATCCTTAAAGAAACACAGATGATGCAAGTATGATGCATGCATGACATCAGCATTAAAGAAGCACAAAAGATGATGTCATCATGATGATGTCATCATGATGTCACCCAGGGACTAAAGTGCAATTAATAAGGTACTAAAGTGTAATTAACCAGGATACCAAACTATAATAAGTTGGGGGCAAACAATAAAAAGCCGAGCCCCTAACGTGCAATTATTGAAACTATATTTTTCTATGAATAGGAGCCATTCTCTTCATTTTTTTCAAAAACCAAAATGGAGTTAGAGAGAGAAAGAGGAGAATTTTGGCTAGAGAGAGAAAGAGAAATATTTTTGAGTTTCAAGATTTCAAAGGATTAGTTAAAGCTTGCAACTCCAAGAGGTATTTACTCTTGTGGTTATTATGTTCATTATTCTTTATATATTTAGTAAAAAAATATACTTTTACAAGCAGTTATAATGCCCAAATTATTTTAAGTAAATAGTACAAAAGTCTTATTTATAAGTAGTTATAATGTCCGATTTATTTCTCTTATAAAGTAGAAAATATACTTTTATAAGCAGTTATAATGTCCGATTTATTTCTCTTATAAAGTAGAAAATATACTTTTATAAGCAGTTGCTATGTCCTATTTTCTTCAAGTATTTAGTAAGAATACTCATGTTATAAGCAGTTATAATGCTGAAATTATCTCAAATAGAATAGTAGAATATTTATTTTATAAAGCAGTTATAATGCTCGATTTATTTCAAATATAGTACACGAATATTCATTTTTACAAGCATTTATAATGCTCAAATTATTTAAATATTAATGATATTAAATTTATTTAATAATTATATTAAATAAATTACTTAATAATAATTTTAATACTTTAAAAATCATTTAAAAATATATTAAAGTGTTAGGAAATATTATAAGTTATTTTGGATGACTTTTAATATTTTGGGATAAATTTCATTAATAATTAATATTAATGGTATTTAATTTATTTAATAATTATATTAAATAAATTATAGAAAAAAAGATTTAATGTTTTAAAAATCATATAAAATGATTTAATGGTTATAAAAAATATTTTAAGTTATAAAATATAACTTTTAATATTTTGTTATGAAATACATTAATATTTTAATATTAATGATAGTTATTTAATAATGGTTTTAAATATTTTAAAATCAATTAAATGTGATATTAATGTATTAAAAATACTTTGTGATATTATAAATAATTTATAATATTATGACATGTATTTCATTAATATTTGATAGTAAATAAATATTAATGATAATGGAATTAAGTGATATTTAAATCATATAAATATGATATTAATGAATTAAAAATCATTTTAAATGGTAATAATTATTGGAAAATTATTATAAGCTTGTGAAAAATATTTTGACTGATTAAAAAATTATCTATGATAATAATAAAGCATTTAGGTAAAGTCTTATTGGAATTAGGCTCGATAATTATCCGATAGGGCAACCGGGACGTTGAAATAGTACCGAACTCAAAATCAGACTAAAATAGTTTGACTTGATACTAGGTCTTATGGTTTTAGTAATTGATAGGGATATGTGCTTATGTGTTTAAGTTATATTATGAATATAATTAACAGTAGTATATGTAATAATATTATTCTAATTGAGAGATCGATATTATCAATATTAGGTCTTTCAGATGAAGCTAAAATAGAGTAATCGACGGTTCAGGCAAGTTTTTCCAATTTCATTTAATTCTATATTAAATGAAAGTCATATATATTGATATACGGACAGTTATAAACATTATTCGTGATATATGTGATTTAAAAAGGGTTATTGCTTATTATTCAAGCATAACAAATTATATGAGCTGTTGTTTGCGTAAAATATGTTTGATTTGATATCAAAGCATAAACTGTGGAAAAACCAATATTGTTTGGTACATATATATAATGATACTTGTCCCGAGGTTATATTGGCAGTCATAGTACTGACCTTGGTTTACATTTATGGATAGTTATAATACTGACCCTGGGTTTCAATTACAGGCAGTTAAAAAATTACTGACCTTGTTAAATTGGTAGGATGATATGCATACTCCTAGGATATGATTAGGCTGATCACCTATGAGATATCTGATAGACACATAATTCATACATTTTATTATCCCTAATTTTGTCCTTTTAATTATATTAGTTTATTAAATTAATATGTTTTATTTTATTTTGTAGGGTTTAATATTTATTGCAATAAAATTAAAATCTTGGTGATCAAGCGATATTTAATGCTTTTATTCATGTAAGAAATATTCAAGAAGAATCCTACAAGGAGAAGGAAAGAGGTGGAACAATCTTGGTGTGCAAGTCAAATCGAACAAGGAAAAGGAAAGTCTATCTAGAAGATCTCTTTGAGAAGTTGATTGCCACTAGGAAGTTAAAACCTACATGGGAACAAAAGTGTCCAAGTTCAATGTATCTAAATTATGGCACAAAGTTATTTTCCATATAAATAGGTCTCTTGTTTTAGAGAGAGAGGAGTAGATATTGTATTAGTTTAGGTTAGGAGTAGAAGTAGATTAAATTACTTCTTTATTATACGCTTGTTGGAGAATCATCAATAAAGGGAGTTTTCTTATTTTATTTCTTCTTCTTTATTTTTAGTTAGTTATTTTTAATGTCTAGTTAATTTTTTTTATATCTAGGATGAAGATGAAATTAAATAATTATTCATGATAATATTTTTCATCTCTTCTATTATTTATGCCTTTATGTTTAATTGATTTCGCCTTCATATTTTGTTATTAAAATACCTTCGTTTTATAGTTCATATGTGATTTTAAATTAATTAAGAGGTTTTGATAGATTATTGTTAAGATATGAGTTTTTCATAATCCATGCTTGCTCAAAGAAGTTTTGATGGGTTATAGTTAATCCTTAAATTTTCATAGTCTATGCTTGCCCACGTTAATTATAAAATTATTAAATTAAAGGGAAGGGAGATCAAAATCATAAATAAGTTATAAAAATAGAATAGATTGAATTATATGTTATGTTTATTATTTAATGGATTCGGATTCCTAGATTGTTTTCTCATTATTAGTTTTTATATTCTAATTAATCAACTCTCAATATTTATTTCTAATTCGCCTAAAATAGATATTAAGGATATATTAAAATTAATCTAGTCTCTGTGGGTTCGACCTGTACTTGCCAGTTCTTCAACTTGACACTGTGCACTTGCAGTTACATATTTTTATCACATCAAGTTTTTGGCGCCGTTGCCGGGGACTAGACTTAATTTTATATTCCTTAATTTTTATTTATTCGAGTTAGTTTATTTTTCTAATTTTTTTTAATTGTTTTTAGGATTATCGAAGCAGATCAACAGTGCGAAAAGACAAGACTATTGCTACGCTTTTCCTGGTATTTTGTATCTTAACTCAAAAAAAAAAATTAAAAAAATAAGTAGCTTAGTTTTTTTTTTTTTTTTTTTTTTTTGTTAGTTAGAAAATTAATTGTCGCATTCATGCATTCACTCACGTAGAGCACATCCTATTTAGGTTTTTTATTTTATTTTACCCTAGAATTAGGATTCTTATTTTATTTTTATTTTTATTTTTTTTGTGTCTTTCGTGGTTAGTTGTTTATTTGTTTTGTGATTTGTGAAAAAATGGATTCTTATTATAGTTGGAATAATAATTTTGCTTGGAATCAGAAACCCTATGAAAATTTTAATGCACACCAAGTAAATAATTTTTTTTCAACTTATAAAAATCCTTATCTAAGTTCATATCCATATCCATACCCATATTCGGATCCAGAACCTCAATATCCACAAGAATTATCAAATGAAGAAGAGGAAAGACTTAGTGTCTTAGAGAAAACTATGGAAGTTTTAATGAAAAATCAATTTAGCGTGGATCAAGCTATATCTCGTCTAGAAATTCAAATGAGTCGATTAGCCACCATAATAAATGAACAAGAGGTGGGTGAATTTTATAGTAACTCTGAGGTTAATTTTGAAAATTTTGATGGTTGTGAAAATGATGAGAAAAATAAAAATTTTGTATTCAATTCTACACAGTTTGAGTCAAGCGAATTTGAGGAGTCTAAAAATTATGAGTCTGTACTTAAAATTGATCATGTCACATTTAATGAGTCGGATAAAAAAGTCTATAAGCCTAAAGCTCCATACCCTGAAAGACTTATTCCTAAAAAACCACCTAGTGATATTTTAGACCAACCCATTAAAATAAACATGATCCAAGAGTTGTCCATGACCCAAGAAATAATTAAAAATAGACTCTTGATTGAAAAAGATCCAATTAATTTTTTCTTAAATCATCTTGACCAAAATTGGAATGAATCTGAATATTTAGATAAGGTCAATGAGCTGTTGAGATCCACTTCAAATAAGTCAACTAAACTAGAACATGTATGTGAACCAATTCTTCCATCATTTGAACATGTTAGTGAAAATTTTCTTGAGGTACATTTTAAGCATAATTCTGATGAAAATTATAACTATTTTCAATTTTCTAGACCTCCTGAAAATCATGACAAATTCACACTCACTTACCCATTTGTATCATTCATGTATAATTATATAATATTTAAGATTTATAAAATTCGTAGGTATGTACATTTGTTTTCCTTCTCACCACATTTTCTTGCAGAACAAATGCCCCGCATACAAGGTACAATTCTTTCACATCTTTGTTCTCTTTTCTTCATTTGCATACATTGAGGACAATGCATGATTTAGGTATGGGGGGGAGTTTGTTTGTATTATTGTATTAGATTTTTTTTTTCCTTTTAGGAAAATATTGTTAAAAAAAAAAAACAAAAAAAATTGAAAAAAATTAAAAATTTTGTTTGACTTTTTATGGATTGAATTTATTCTAATAAGTGTTCGTGGAGTTAAAAGTCATGAGTAAGATTGAAAGATTTAGAACTCTTAAATCTTTGATGAGGTACGAAATCTTAATTTGAAATACCATCTGGAATAATATTGATTTCAAAAGCATTTTTTGCACTTCACGATCGCACTAACTCTTAGTTGTGGATATAAACTATGATTCGAGTAATTTTTAAAAAAAAATGAAAAAAAAGAAAAGAAAAAAAAAAAAAAAAAACTGCTTCAATGTCCATTGAACGAAATAACTGGGTATCTAAGCCTCATGAAGCATCGATATTCACGCTGAAAAGTGTGATGGATAAAAGCAGTTTGACTAGTCTAATTTTGTGGCCTTTGTTACTCGAGTTAGTAAGCCCTTAGGGGTGTCTCTACACCTAGTGCCCTAAAGCCAACTGGTTTGGGAGTCATTGGTCCAACGCTCGCTACATGAGTAACTCTGAAAAGCCTAAGAAAATGAGACATTGCACAAGTCAAGAAAAAAAGTCAAGAAAAAAGAAAAGAAAAGAAATTTAAAAAAAAAGAGAAAAAAGAAGAAAAATGAGTTTGCTTGATTTTCATGGTAAAATTCCTACTAAGAGTTACATCATACACGCATGCATGCATCACATGGAATTAATATTATGAAGGATGGTGTCTAGAATGAAGATTGAATATTTTTGATAAGGTGAAAGTGTGATTTTGAATTTAATTTTGCTTATGTATGCCCATGGATATTTAGAAGTTGTAATTCAATTTCATGACTTGTTGAACTCAAAAATATTTTTGAATTTTGTGGGAATATTCACTGCAAACCCTCACGAGACACAACTCGTCCACTTGGGGTAATCTTGGGGTTTAAAGGCTTGTTGCACATGCTAAGTGCAATCGTGTCTCCTACGAAAATGGGATAGTATAATTTTTATTTTTATTTTTATTTTACTCGAGGACGAGCAAAAGCTAGGTATGGGGGTATTTGATAGACACATAATTCATACATTTTATTATCCCTAATTTTGTCCTTTTAATTATATTAGTTTATTAAATTAATATGTTTTATTTTATTTTGTAGGGTTTAATATTTATTGCAATAAAATTAAAATCTTGGTGATCAAGCGATATTTAATGCTCTTATTCATGTAAGAAATATTCAAGAAGAATCCTACAAGGAGAAGGAAAGAGGTGGAACAATCTTGGTGTGCAAGTCAAATCGAACAAGGAAAAGGAAAGTCTATCTAGAAGATCTCTTTGAGAAGTTGATTGCCACTAGGAAGTTAAAACCTACATGGGAACAAAAGTGTCCAAGTTCAATGTATCTAAATTATGGCACAAAGTTATTTTCCATATAAATAGGTCTCTTGTTTTAGAGAGAGAGGAGTAGATATTGTATTAGTTTAGGTTAGGAGTAGAAGTAGATTAAATTACTTCTTTATTATACGCTTGTTGGAGAATCATCAATAAAGGGAGTTTTCTTATTTTATTTCTTCTTCTTTATTTTTAGTTAGTTATTTTTAATGTCTAGTTAATTTTTTTTATATCTAGGATGAAGATGAAATTAAATAATTATTCATGATAATATTTTTCATCTCTTCTATTATTTATGCCTTTATGTTTAATTGATTTCGCCTTCATATTTTGTTATTAAAATACCTTCGTTTTATAGTTCATATGTGATTTTAAATTAATTAAGAGGTTTTGATAGATTATTGTTAAGATATGAGTTTTTCATAATCCATGCTTGCTCAAAGAAGTTTTGATGGGTTATAGTTAATCCTTAAATTTTCATAGTCTATGCTTGCCCACGTTAATTATAAAATTATTAAATTAAAGGGAAGGGAGATCAAAATCATAAATAAGTTATAAAAATAGAATAGATTGAATTATATGTTATGTTTATTATTTAATGGATTCGGATTCCTAGATTGTTTTCTCATTATTAGTTTTTATATTCTAATTAATCAACTCTCAATATTTATTTCTAATTCGCCTAAAATAGATATTAAGGATATATTAAAATTAATCTAGTCTCTGTGGGTTCGACCTGTACTTGCCAGTTCTTCAACTTGACACTGTGCACTTGCAGTTACATATTTTTATCACATCAATATCCGAACAGAACTCCTATAAGTCTTTATGACTCTTAGGAATGCGATGTGGAAAAAATACTCTGAACTATATGTTCATTCAATTCAGATTTAGTGTGAGTATAATATATCACTTGTTTAAAACTTGCTGAGCTTTCTGTAGCTCATCCTTGCAATTATTCTTTTCCTTTGCAGCTTTAGCTGAAATGTTAAAGGTTCTGGCGTTCAGTAATGTGGATGGAAGAACTCAGTCAATGTAATAGTAAGTTAGGAATTATTGTAAGACAATTTAAGAATATATAATATTGTATTATCATCTTTAACAATTGCTTAGCTTTTACCTTTCTAGAACATAGGAAGAAGTACAGTATCTATATGAACTATACATCTGAATGAGGGTATTGAATGATCTTGAAAGTTCTGTAAGCACTGAGGTCGCTCCTCAGTTCCAGGAACTATCTTATTATTTGTACTGTGAATGTCAGATAGATAGGAATTATTGATATGAAAGAAATATCCATGAGATTATAAACCTATCCATCCATGTGAGGGTATCCTAACATAGTAAATGTTATGACAAGAACTACTGTTCGTTGTGAAATACTATGAATCTTAGATTTATAGGAATTATTATCTTATGGAATATTTACGTGAGCACCAAATCTGCTATAGGGAATGTAGAGATTTTGGGGGCGTCACAACATTTGTAAATTGGAGTTTGTCCATCGTGAAAATCAGATTCTGATCAGTTTGATTATGAATCTCACGATTCCTAGGCTCACATATGAGTAGCCAAAACTTGAACAGTTCAAATTTGTACAGAGACATATAAATATTCCAATATTGCCAGAATCGAGAATTCATTCAGCAAATCCCGGTTTGCACGGTCGAAGCGTCTTGTTCCCACTAGATAGCGATCTAAGGGACGCGAGGTTGCTTTTGAAGCTGAAATTAGAAAGAAAGCTAGATTTAAGAAAATCTCAGCCATTCTAGCTTCCCGGTTCAGTCTGGAGGTTTTGAACCGTTTGAAAACTAGAATTGGCGAGATTTAAATAAATCTAGTCCACCCACAGATATGTCAGTGCCAATTCATATAAAATGAATATTTAAAACAGCAGTTGAATATAAAGCGAGTAAATAGTATATATATATACAATCATATATAAAAGTTGTAAAGGGCGATGAGTTTTCACGCCGGTGCCCGGACTGAAATTAATATATATATATTGACAGAAATATAGTCAACCAAGACAGGAAAGAGAACCCAGTGATGGTGAAGGCTGCTTATATATGCATAAATATATATAAAAGCAGTAAAAAGGCCACAGAATAATCCAAGACGAACTGAAATGTAAATGTACAAAAAAATAGTCATCCTGTGAACGCTCCCAAATTTGGGTCCCCAGAACCTCGGACTTGGTACGTTACGGTACTTCATTTCTATAACTACTGCGGAAGATATAAACATAAATTGTTTATATAATAAACTTTTACACATAATTCCCAAGGTCTATAACCTTAACTTAATACCTGCATTCAATATTCTACACAACATACAATGTCGATTGTATCCAATACTATTACAAGTTTAACCTGCATCCAAATCCAATTCTGGAATTTGTCTTTGTCTTTGCATGTATCCGAAGTTTTGTCTAAATCTGAAAATTTTATCATGATATAGCAAGGGTGAGCAACGACTTTGTTCAGCAAGTTTAAATACAAAGAAGGATATATCATGATTGAAAAGAATAATAAGCTTTCGAATTTTTAACAATATAATAATTGTGAAAGAGCATAAGTCAGAGTTTTAATAAATGAATGACTGAATCAATAATGTTTAATGTCAACAAGGACCATGAACAACTTTAACTGAACTTTAGGGTAATGAAGGTGATCAGCCTTTCATACCTGATGAACATATGTAATATGCACTAAGTGCGAATTAATAATCAGTATAGATGTGAATAATCAACAATAATTATTCATTACCATGCTTTGAAAATATAACTCGAGGTTGAGTTAGAGAACTTTCCTGTTTGACGAGCTACGACTTACTAGCTTTAACTAAAACTCTTTGAATGACCTAACATTGATAATGTAGATCTATCAATTAGTACTGCGTATAATTGTCCCTCTATACGCCTACTTGTACTATTATTTAACAAATAATTCAATCACAAAGTACATATATATAATGTACTATCATTAATCCTATAAGCTATTTAATTGATCTTAGGTTAATGATTTAGTAATTAATAAGGCTTTTCTTAAGTGATAAACACTTATTAGATCCTTAAATAATTTATTATAATTATTTAATCTAAGGAGTTATTTAAATTTCCTTTAATTGTTAATTCCCTATTCATTTGATTACTATTTAATATTAATTAAATAGTAATTAATTAATTATATTTAGTTATTATTTAATAATCAATAATAACCAATTTCTCATTATTTAATGTTAATTAAATAATGGATAATTAAATTATTATTTATCTTTAATAATAATTAATTAATTTCTTAATCTTGAATAAATAAATAATTGATTTATTCACTTCATTAGTCATTAATTATTCTTTATTATCATTGAAAGAATAATTAATTAACCTTCGTCCTTATTTATTATTTAAATAATAAATAATTAATTCTATAAACTTTCATGTCAATGTAAGTAAGTAATTACTTTATTATTACTTAATCTTACTTAAATATTCTTTAATCCTTATTTAATATTAATTAAATAATAACTAGTTATTTTATTAACATTAACTCAATTCAATTATTACTTAACATCATTTAAATAATAATTAAGTCGTTAATTACATTTTACTTTATATGTAATTAACTTACTAGCCCATTGGTGGCTTTTAAAAGTTATTTATTATAATAACTCATTTTTCATTAACTTCATATTATCACTATGATTTTCGCCAAAATTTTAGATTTGGGGTCCTTCACGGAAACGCTTGTAGAACGAAGTCTACAACTCGAATTTAGGTTTCGTTGGAGGCGTTGGATTCGTATCTTCTTGAAATACAGTTGTCATTTATCAAACATCAAATTCTGATCTGTCTAGGTCCCAGAAATCAGGGTTAAAGTGACTGATCAGCAAGGACGTTTACAACAGTTGGTTCGTTTTTCAGATTTGGGGCCCTTTACGGAAACACTTGTATCTCGAGATCTACATCTCGGATTTAGGTCCATTTGGTATCGTTGAATTCGTATTTTCCCGAAATATATTTTTCATATATCAAACACCAAATTTGAGTCTATTTTGGTTACCGAAAACAGCCCTAAATTGACTGATTAGTAGCATGATTACAACAGTTGGGTAGTTTGGGATTAAATTCATAACTTGCTCATTTTTAAACATATTTGAGTGATTCCAAAGGGATTTTGGCGTTAACTCATGCATCTAGCATACCAAGAAAGAAAAACTCAAATATCACTTGTAGATTTCAACATGCACATGTTATAGCACACTAGTTAAATAAAAATTTTCTCAAAAATCCAACTAACCTCTTTTTTTTTTCCAAACCTTATCATATGAACTCATATAAATCCATAAGTTTCACTTATTAAACTCAAGATCTAACATTCTAACATGATATTAACCATATACAACATGCACCTCAAGAATCTAACATAAAATTATCTAGTGCATGCATGCATAAGCTTTTCTTTACCCATTTTTGTACAAATCTCTCTTTTGATCTAACTTTCAACTTTAAAAATGTTTTGATTCTCAAATAAAACACTTATACTCATATAGATGAAGACTTTTTAAAGATCAAACTTAAGGCTTCTTGTTTCATCAAAATCTAACAAATAAGTAATCAAAACTTGAAAATTTTGAGAATCATTACCTAGTTCTTCTTGCTATTCTTCTTATTCTTCCAAAGTAGCTTAAATACTTAGCATGCATGAAGTTCAAAGCCCTCTTTTTCCTCCTTGAAGTGGCCAAAATCTCTCTCTCTCTCTATATATATATTTTCTTTTTCTTTAGCTAAGGAGCTTGGAAGTGTAAAGAATAAAATGAAGTAATGAAGTAAGTATAATTAAAAGTGTAAGCATTTTCTTCCACTACTTCTCTCTCTTAATCATTCTCTTGGTTGCTTGTTCACTTAACCATAAGTGTTGTACATGCTAAGAGAGTGACACATGGCTTAGTTGGTAGATTTAGGAGATTTTAACCAAGATTTTGGACAAGCTACAAAGTTGCTCTTTTTCTCCCCATAATACCCTCAAAATTTTGGCCATGATGGCCTTATTTGGCCCATTTAATTTGTTTTTTATTCTTCATTTAGCTTACTAGAAGTCCAATAAGTCCACTCTCAATTGTGCTAAGAGTTTGGGCTTTGATTAATTCATTTTGGGCTTGCAAATAAATTCTATTTTGCTTATTAGTTAAAATAAGTTTGGGCTTCCTCCCATAGATAAATTGGGCCATCACTATATTGCTCCATACATAATATATTGGGCTAGATTAATAATTTAATTGCCCTTAATTCACTTTATCTACAAGTCCCATGCTTAATAAAATAATTGGGCTTGTTTAAACTATTTATTCTCCTTAGTCCATGAAATAAATTATCATTTGGACTCTTATACATTATTATTAGTATAAACACATTCACATATATCAATAATATCAATTAACTTACATAACCCAATTAGACTTTTCTCCATAGAAGTCAACTGTTGACTTTGACCAAAAAGTCAAACCCTTACACATTTTGTGTTTATTGTCCTTTCTGACTAAACTTGACATTCAGACGCAACCGAGCAGCCCGTGCTTCAAAATTCTATCTCTAACTCAAATTTTGAGTTTTAACTTACTCCATTTTTATTGCTAATTATATTAGCTAATAACTTTTCACTTATTCCTCTTCTTATTTTCTAATCAAGGCCAACATTCAAACTATGTTAATTACTGACATAGTTTTATCTTGATTCTCATATTCTTAACTTAATTCAACATTCGTTTTGCTAAAATATATAGCACCTTACTAAGTATATATATATATATATATATATATATTTCTATACATATACTCATCTTCGTTTAACCTCATAGTATCTCTTCATGAAAAATTCTATTTCCTTAATAAATGTCCACGCATATCATTATAACATTTCTAACACTATTCAATTCACATTGAATTTATAGGTATCACAATACCTTATTCTTAACATTCCTTAAAATATATATAACTCCTTTTTAGGGTTTGGAATTTTGTAACTCATATTTTCTCTATTCTCATTCGAATAACAAACCATATAGGTTTTACTTGAAATTTTGTTAAATAAATTTTCAAATTCTTATCAAGGTTTTATTCTTTAACCTTTATTGTAATCATTCAAAATTTTATAATTTTTGGGTTGTCACACAACCATGGACTGGGAAGATAACCCAGTAATGTTGAAGTGTGCAAAAATAGTATAAAGGCCACGAAATAGTCCAGGCCAGACTGGAATATAAATTACAGAAAAGTAGTTAACCAGTGACTGGGGAGATCACCCAGTATGGCGAAGAGTGCAAAAATAGTATAAAGGGCGATAGATTTTCACGCCGGTGCCCGGACTGGAATTGATATATATATATATATATATTATATATATATATTGACAGAAATGTAGTCAACCAAAACTGGAAAGAGAACCCAGCGATGGTGAAAATCGCTTATATATACGTAAATATATATAACAGCGGTAAACTACCTCGGATTTGACATCCGGGCTTGATAGAATTGAAATGTTAGTACATATACAGTTAAATATATACAAAAAGGGCCAAACCTAGACTGGAAAGATAACCCAGTCCGGCGAAGTTGCTAGAACGAAGAGTTTAATGCATTGAAGCTGCTGGGGTTGACGGATCGTCAATCCGAGTTGTAGAAATGCCAGAAAATCAGTTTATGTACAAAAATATACCAAATTTTGACGAAACCGGCCACGAAACTAAGTTTCGGGCATTTTTAGAAAACAAAACTTAACGTGCAAGTGTATAAAAGTACGAAGAAGTAATATTCACTTTCTGATCGTGAAAATACTTACAATGGACTGCTACACGGGCTTTTTGCCAAATCGTAGGCCCTATACGTCCAAATCTACCGGTTGTTTTCTGATATGTAGTAGTATATGGGTATATCTACGTGTTAGAGTAAAAATATTTGGGTTTGGAAGAGGTGTAAAAGTCAGAAAATCGAATAGGCAGAGCTTCGATGCGTTTTGGAATTCTTCAAAATGAAGGGGGACACGTTTATTTATAGGCCAGGGAGCCTCCACTCTACCTGCTTCTGCCGCAGGTAGAGGTACGGCTCTCTTGAGTGGGGCCCACATGCCCGACTTCGTCGTCTCAAAGTACGTGCACTCCGAGAAATGTGATGTCAGGCTTGAAACTTTCAAACTTTTAATCGGAGTGTCTGTTTAAGGCGTGCTATACCTTTTCGGAAAGCCCTCGCCGAGAGTGTTGCAACGACATGTGATAAAATATTTTTCGGGTCCAGTAAGACGGGTTCATAACCAGGTCTTCGATTCCCCGCAGTTTATCCGTTGAGCTGTCTTGCGTCGTTTGCACCCGGGATCATCGTTATAGTTTATTCTGACTTTAATGGCATCGATTCGGCTTGAGTTTGACCGAATCGGTTGAGAGTTGATAAAATAATCATTTTACCCTTCCCGGGGTGGTCCTTGGTGTATCTGGCTTCCCAGGGTTATCTCTGGGGCTGAACTGCACTTCCCGGATTGATGTCGGGGCTGATCTGTACTTCCCGGGTTGAGACCGGCACTGAGTTGATATCCCAATATGATTGATCGAGGCTGTAGTTGTCTCGATATTGGTGACCAGGTTTGAGCTAACCGCCCGATATTGAGATCGGGATTGATTTGACGGTCCAATTAGAGATCAGAGTTGATTTGACGGCCTGATATTGAGATCGGGGTTGATTTGACGGTTCGATTGGAGATCGGAGTTGATTTGATGGGCCAGTATTGAGATCGGAGCTGGATAGACGGTTCGATTGGAGATCAGAGCTGGATTTACTGTCTGATTGGAGATCGGAGTTGGATAGACGGTCCGATTGGAGATTGGAGCTGGATTGACGGTCCAAATGGAGATCGAAGCTGGATAGAAGGTCCGATTGGAGATCGGAGCTGGATAGATGGTCTGATTGGAGATCGAAGCTGAATTGAAGGTCCGATTGGAGATTGGAGCTGGATAGACGGTCCAATTGGAGATCGGAGCTGGATAGACAGTCTGATTAGAGATTGAAGATGGATTGACGGTCCGATTAGAGATCAGAGTTGGATAGACTGTCTGATTGGAGATCGGAGCTGGATAGACGGTTCGATTGGAGATCGAAGCTGGATAGACGGTCCGAATAGAGATTGGAGCTAGATAGACGGTTTGATTGGAGATCGAAGCTGGATTGATGGTCTGATTAGAGATCAGAGCTGGATAGACGGTCCGATTGGAGATCAGAGTTGGATAGAAGGTCCGATTGGAGATCGGAGCTGGATTGACGGTCTGATTGGACATCGGAGCTGGATTGACGATTCGATTAGAGATCGGAGTTGGATAGACAGTTCGATTGGAGATCGGAGCTTGATTGACGGTCCGATTAGACATCAGAGCTGGATTGACGGTCCAATCGGAGATTAGAGCTGAATTACCGGTCCGATTGGAGATCGGAGCTGGATAAACGGTCCGATTGGAGATCTGAGCTGGATTGAGTACCGATATTGGGGATCAAATTTGAGTTGACTGATATTGGGGATCAGATTTATGCGTACCGATATTTGGGATTGGATTTATGTTTACCGATATTGGGGATTAGATTTATGTTTACCAATATTGGGGACCAGATTTGAACTGGATGACCAGCATTGGGGGTCGGGTTTGGATTGGAAGCCCGGTATCGGTACCGGGGTTGATTTGATTGACGGCTTTGCCCTCCTATAGTGTTAGTATTGGGGCAAAGAAAATTTTGAGTGTCTACAGATGCCTCTCTTTATTATGTTCATGTAATGTAATGAAATGGACAGGATAAAGATTGGTAGACACTGGAAATGCCAACGCAGACGCACGACAATACATGATATGGCATATTATGCTTGATAGATACCTTCGAGGAGGTAGGGTCAGCATGGATTGCTTCATGTCATTGACTGCTAGGGATAACGTTATCCATCATCTCTCGATGTCTCATGGGGCTAATCCGACAGTTGAAGCGTCATTGGGGTTGAGCCAACGGCTAGACTGGATTTCGGTCTGTACTCGAACTTTGCTGGAGATGAACCAACGGTTGAACTTGACTTCGGTCTGTATTCGAACTTCACTGGAGTTGAACCAACGGTTGATCTTGGCTTCGGTCTGTACCCGAACTTCGCTGGAATAGAACCAACGGTTGAACTGGACTTCGGTCTGTACCCGAACTTCTTTGGAATGGAACCAACGATTGAATATGGCTTCGGTCAGTACCCGAACTTCGCTGGAATGGAACCAAAGGTTGAACTTGAATTTAGTCAGTACCCGAACTTCGCTGGAATGGAACCAACGGTTGAACTGGATTTAGTCTGTACCCGAACTTTAAAAAATGGTAGTTTTTGGCAGTTTTACGCAGTTCTTGCGCAGTTTTTCTGTAGTTTGCTTTGTTGATCCCCGAACATGGCTCCGGGATGAATACCAAGGGTCTCCCTGGGGTTTCCCTTTCTGTCAGATTCCCGCTGCTTAACAGTAGATTTTCAGGACAAACCGCTCAATCGCGTATCAATTTTTCTTCAGATTTAACTCGGAAGCTCAGTTAAAATCCATTTCGACTCTAACCAAACCAAGCCCAGGGGAGTGGGACCCACCTTAGGCTACCGCAGGTGGAGGTGCGGCAGCCGTAGGTGGAGGTGCGGCCACCTGGGCTTTAAATTGTGCTGCAGGATTTTCATTTTCCAAGTTTCCAATTTGGGTTCCAAACGGATTTTCGATCTTCTTTTTCAGATCTACGGAGTTCGGGCAGCTGTTTTCTGATTCTATCAGTTCCTACGCGTTTAGCGCAGCGTCGGTAATGTTTTACATGCTTTTTTTTTTTGCAGATTTTGACCGTTAAAAGCATGCGAACCACTTAGGGTACTTTTAGCGTTTAATGTATTAAAAATGTATGCCTATATGACCTGCTAAATTTTTTTTGACTTCATATGTATGCATATCTTACTGTAATGCACGTTTGGATGTAAGAAAATTCAGGTTCTGAGACAGTGTTATTTGGCACTTTTTGATCAGTTTAGCCATCCTTTTTTGAGGCTTAGGGAGCCTGGATTTTCAACTAAAAAATATCCATGGTAAGTTGGCTACCATATGAGGTTGACTTTTGATTTTTTTTTTCAAATATAAACTGTTTCTGTTTTTGGGTAGGTGTGCTACTGAATGGCCACCTAAACATGCCTATGTGCATGTGGACAATCCATTTTACAAAGGAGACTCTAAATTTTTTTTTCCAAAATCTTAGGCATTGAAAAATATGCATTCTTGACTCTACTGGGGATTTTCTTGACTGACCCATGCAGGTTTTTAGCTTCTAGGTTTTGAAAATATGCAGTTTTGACTTTACTAGGTATTTTTGACGGACCCATGCACGTCTTAGGACCTAGAGATATATGCTGGACTGATTAAAAATTATAAGCCACGGGTTTTAGGCTTACCACACCCTTTCTGAGGTAATTTGGAGTATTGATGTATGCGATGGATCACAATAGACCTGACAGTTCCAGCAGGGTATCCTCAGGTATCAGACGGAGGAGGGCTTCTGATGTTCCTCAGACTCGTCCAGCTCGGACGCCTCGTAGATTGGTTGAGGCGGTGATTCGTCCAGCACAGGACGAGCAGCCACTTGATATTGACTATGAGGAGGCTCCTTTTGTTGCTCCTGTTCCCGCTCAAGTTCTACTTGCAGAGGTCCCTGACATTGTTGTGCAGACGCAGGAGTTGTTGGGCGACTTGAGTCGCTATCCTTCGAGATATCTTCATGCCAACGAGGTGACTTGAAGTTTTTCTCTTCTCTGGACTCTTTTCTTCCTTTTTGCCATTATCGGGGCCCAGGTTTTTGATATGGGTTAGTTTTTTATGCAGGTTCCCCAGCTTTACGCAGCCTCGAGGGAACCGGTTCAGTGTATATTCCCTATATCATACTTTGCACAAGGATTACAGAGATATCGTAGATGGCTGGGGCTTTCAGGCCTTTTTCTCGATCCTTCCCCACCCATGGGGGTATATGAGGGCTTTATCTGAGCGCTGGTTCCACCAGACTCAGTCCCTTCATCTTCTGGACTGCGAGGTGATGATGACTCATATGGATTGGAGATTTATCATTGACATTAAGTTTGAGGGCGAGCCAGTGCCTGTCGTGGCTGATATTACGCCCACTATCGTTCAGTCCCTACTGGGAGTTCCTACGACGGCGTTCAACGGGTCGGACAGTCCGATCTGGTCCCTTGAGTATAGATGCCCAGGATGAGACTTTACAGGATCCCCCGCCTGATGACCAGAGGGCTAGAAATCGTATTCTGAGGCAATTATTTTTATCGATCATCAGGGGTTATTTTATGGTGGACAACTCGTCTACTGTGTCCTTCGCCTTGATTAGCTCCACTTGACATATAGAGCGCCTCAATGACTATGATTAGGGCTCCTATACCTTTACCTATTTTCTCCGTGGCATGCGCATGCTTTCGGAGGGTGTGACGGAGGCTTGGTTAGGATTTTACCCATTTCTGCTGGTGAGTACATCTTTATGTGCCTTTTTGATTTCAGCATTCATTTTTTGTCAGTCTTGGTAACTGAGGACTTTTGATATTTGCATGATCAGCTTTGGACATTTGAGAGGCTTCCTTGCCTACGGCCCGCTTCTGCTCTAGGCCTGGAGACCTATCCTCTAGGACAGAGATGGCATCACTCCACTTTGATGGAGATCCCTGTCGCTGAGGGATTCACTCATGCCCGTCTGCAGTTGGAGCTTTTGAAGACAGGTTCGATCACCTGGACGCCATATATATCCAAGTTTTTGATCGTCAGATTCGAGGGAGGTGTCCCTATTGGCCGAGAGTTTGAGTTGTCGACTCGCAGAGTCCCTTTGTTGATGGTGGGAGGCTGGGAGCTCTATCTTGCAGAGCGTGCCATTAGGAGCATTACGGGTGAGATCCGCATTCCCATTACCCCTCCTACTTGGCATCATTGGCCGTTGACCATGCCATTGACAGATATCCCTACGGAGGGCATAGATGGCTTCGCCTTATCAGAGGGCCCGTACATCCAGGAGGGATTTAGTAGTTGGTGGAGCCCTCGTACGATTGGATCTTAGACTCATGCCACCCAGTTCATGGCAAACATGGTGCCAGGGTCCGTGATGATGACGGACTGGATAACTTATCTTAGGGAGCCTACTCATGCAGACCAGATAGCAGATCTGACCAGGGAGTTTGAGCAGGCCCATTTCTTTATCAGGCATCTTGGCCGAGATCCATCAGAGGCATCTTCTTTTGATCCATCTAGCCCAGGAGCGGGTCCCTCTTCAGGTCACAGGGGCAGATTCTCCCTTATACCGCCCATACATGCCTGATAGCAGTAGTTTTGTATCCACAGAGGAGATGGAGCAGGTCGATCATTTTGACATTAATGTCATCGACTTCCTTTGACAGCTATTGTAGCTATACGTTTTTGGTCAGCCACTGTTTTGGCTATTTGGCAGTTGTGCCATCATTTTGATAGACCACTGTATTAGCTGGGTGGTGGTGCCCCATATCCCTATATTCTCCTTTTTTCTTTGTATTATCAGACAGGGATAATGCCTGCAGTAGATAGCTTGTTGTAGATATTCATGATCTTTTTTATCTATCGCATCATGTTTATATTTGTCCTCATGCATATATTATGTCATATGTATGTATTTAGACAGATGAATTTGACCCCTGGATGGTCTTATGGTATGGTGATATAGATGACGTCGTCTTTCGTCAGCCGTATTAAGCATGTACCACCGTCTACGGTGGCGGTATCGTTAAGGTCCTGGTATGAGAGTCTGCCCTTTTCAGCCTGGGGGACAGTGGACCATATGTTAGGGCATTCGCTGGCCCTTGAAAAGTTTAGAGTTCCATACGGGTTTGTTGACGGCCTTGTACCCTTATGGATGCCTGAGAGGCAGGTGTTCTGCATCGGGCGACGTGAGCTGTCGCCGACTCTGGAGGAGTACTAGAGATTTACTGGTTTGGACTTAGAGTTGCCGTACGCTCGGATGGTGATTAGCGATATGCGGAGATTGTTTATCCGGCTTTCCAGTCTTCGTCAGAGTATAGTCATGGATAAGATCGTTTCTAGGCATGTGATCTCCATTGACTTCTTTGATCGAGCGCTTTGGCAAGATTGATAGCTATGATCGCTATGTCGGGGATTTTGTTATTTCAGTAGAGGTATGGCATGCGACCATGATAGATATTCTGCTGATGTGTGTCGTGGCATATATATACATGTCGCTACTCTTGGATCATCTGGATGTGGGATTGGTAGTCGTGGTTAGGGCCCTTAGATAGGGTAGTACCCTCATCCATATGATACTGGTTGAGACACTGAGGTCAGTCACTCATTGTAGTACCCATCCGGAGTGGTTTTTTAGAGGTAGTTTGGTCTTGTTGTATATATGGCTGATGTCCCATATACGATCGATTGGATTCTTCAAGCCTCGGGGTTTTTGCTTCACTAACGAGACATCCACAGCTTACTCCTTTCAGCCCGCGGAGTGCATTGATGCAGAGTCATGGTTGTCATTTCTATCGGATATTGAGCATCTGTTCTTGATCTTGTCATGCTCAGGGTTAGCGTCCCCATATAGCTTTATCACCCATGCTTCCGGCCTGGATTACTTGCCCTTGGCGGGATTGAGGGGAGTGACTACCTATCATCCCCTGGCAGTTATGGAGCAGTTTGATCAGTTTCAGAGTCTGCACCACTTTGAGGGGGCTACTGATCAGAGGATGTCGGCTTCGTCTATGTCATCCACCGACTTGGTTAGAGTATATGAGTGTTGGACTCATCGAGAGAGGGCTGATTTCTCTGGTAGCCATCCGGGCCGTTCTCTGAAGTATTCTGCCTTGTTGGAGGCAGAGATGGCAGCTGGCAGTAGAGGTTTCTTCATCTTGTAATGATCGAGAATTTTTAAACTCTTTATTAATTAAATATGTGATTTAATTTTAACGAGTTAATTTTGTAAGCTTATTTAAACCTTGTGTGGTTATGTGATTATGTGAGACTATGCGAATAAATGCTAGGATTATATTAAAGGGAGTCACTATTGGTTATTTAAATTAGTGAACTAACCCTAAGGCTTTTATATCAGAGTATTGATAGAAGCGTTAGTAATTAAATATTCAATTTACTTGAATATAGTGAAGGGATTTAAACATGTTGATTAAATGTTATTAAGAATAAATAATATATTAATGAGTAAAGGATTAATAAATATAATAAGATTATATTTAATCGATTAATTGTTTAGGCAAGCATACGATAATTAAACCTGTGGTATAAGGTAGTTACCTCTATATATTGTATAAGGTGCAAGGTGACATATTAATGTGGCTTATATTGTATGTATGAACTATATAGTAAGAATAATTACATTATGAGAGTTTCATATTATTGCTTATGTGGCATGATGTGTGTGGATAAAACCTAGTGTATACCATATTACCTTATATTAATATCAATAAACAATTGTTAATTGATAATGTTTTCAATAAGTTATTATAATAATAACCGTTATAATAATAAGTAATAATAATACCCAATTTCATTATATTTCGTGTTAATAAATGTACATGGATTATATGTTGATATATCTATGTGTACCTATTTGATAACTTGTATTATAGATTCCTTATTAAAAATGACATTGTGACTTAAGTGTATATATTATGTATAGATGTTTAACCCAAGTGTTGCATTACATTTTGCAAGTGCTGAGATTATTTCCCATTATGAGAGTCCCTCTCATTTCTTCCCATGTGAACTCTAAGGAACAAGCTACACTCTACATCCGTCTCAATTTCATCAATAATCTAGCTAATGAGTGGATGGGGAATGGGATTCATGATTGAGTTTACCAACTCTCAACCACTCACTCTTACCCATTATACAATATTGAAATCCGTTGATTTAATTTGGAAGATAATTGCATTGTATGGTTATTAAAATGTCTATAAGAATAAGTTTTTCTCCTTTCATTTTCTTTTGCTGAGATATTGATAAGTAGAGTTAGTATACTGAGTTTCTATTTGAGTTAAGGAAGAATTAGTATAGCAGCAATATAGGAATTATTTAGCAGCAAGTCCATTTCGTAACAGAGGTATATTCCTATTCTTGTTCTTCAATGTCAATTACTTGATTTCACATTTTAGATGGTAGTTGAATTGTGAAGTATGATTATTAAGTGTTATATGAAGTTATAAGCATGATAGAATAACATTATAGCTAGTACAGAATCGATTGGTTAAGAAACTTATGTGTTTGGGTTGTTAAATTACCGAAGCAGCCTGTGTCTGTTTCTGGCCGGAGCCCTGCGCAGCTACGCCAGTTTTGTACTAGCCAGCGGCGCAGCTGCGCCAGGCCCAGTTTTTGATTTTTGATTTCTGTTAAGCTGCTGTTATGTACTAACATATGGTACCTTATTTGGCAAGTATGTGGTCATGGTTAATATGTATATATATGTACGTAGACGTAGTATGAGCATGTATAACAATGTTAGTACACACGATTGATGAAAAACTTGTGGTTTTAAAATAAAACTTATAGTTTTGGATTTAAACTTTGACGTATACGTAGCATGTATATATTCTAATTTTCGTGAGCATGACCATATAGTCTATATTGACAAGAAATGCATGATTAAAGTGTTGAACACACTAGCATATATGATTGAAAGATTCAAAGGTTTTCAAAGGAAAAACTTAAAGACTTTTGAAGCAAACTTGACCAAGACTTATATCTTTTAGATTCTAACCATTTGAGTATGCTTGTGTGGCTTTAATATGTGTTTCAAATGCATATGAATTATATGTCGAGATGTCTTGCATGTACTAAAAGGACTTAGTGCAATTTTCAAAGAAAACTTAGGATTTGAAAGCTAATAACATCAATTACCATGTGAGATACGTTATGATCATGCAAGTATGTATATTAGGATTTCTTTATGCCTATAGACATATTGACATGAGCATCATACATGAATATCACCTAAGCATGCTTATTCATAGAAAATGAATTTCTAAGGCATGAACTATGTGATTAAAGTATACATGTGTTGTTTACGCACAAGCATGACTACTTAACATTGTTTAGCCTCGTTATGTGGTAATATGACTTTAATTGTTGACCTTGAGGCATGAACTTGATTAACTTAAGGTTTACCGGCATTAAACTATGTAACCTTGAGCTATAAATAGAACCTTGCAATAAGTGTATCATAAACTGTATTGCATGCTAAATTGAAGTGCTATGTGTTCAAGCCTATGTTGATGCCTAGAGACTAGATATTCTAAAGTTATTAATCTAAGACAGGATTAAATGTTTATAAACTCGATCATAGTAAATTGACTTACGTGAATTATGGTATAGACCTAAATGATGATTTGATTCTTGTAAGTGTGGACTCATACTAGCTTACACATACTAATTGAGAGACCGACTTGTTAATGTTAGGTCGTTTCAATGCAGTTTAATTAAAGCTAGAATTATTTGTAGCTGAGCAAACAGGCAAGTTCTTTGAACTCGTTCTTGTATTATTATTTGAGCAAGTATTCTAAAACCTTGCACTACTTTATTCGATGAATCTTGTAAGCAAGTTTCTCTAACTTACACAAACTCGTATAATGTGCAAGTTTCCTAACTTCATTTGATTGTTATATTGAAAGCAAGTTTCTGAACTTCACTCTTTATTTTGTGCAAGTTCCCTATCCTTCTCTATTGTATTGAGCAGGTTATTATTGTGTTGTAATTTATTATTTAAGCTTGAACTTTATTTCCAAGCATGCTTTAGGTGGTTTAATTACTTTTCAATTATTCCACATCGATCTTATTGATATTCGCATTTGGTGCACTTGAGTTCATATAGTCTTGGACTTGTACATTATTTAAAGTTCTATGATTCTTGAACTGTGTCAGATAGAGTCTAAACCCTTGTTCGGTCAGACAATTGTATGAAATTTTATAAAAGCTATCCAGACTAATTGATGGTATGGATTCTTAGACTGAAGAGAACACCCTTTATATATAGGGGAGTACCCCAGGTATCTAATATAAGATATAAACAACAGAGTTGAATGTTATGCATATACATAGCGTACGCGAGGCTAATCCCCTCAAGTACTTATTCTGTAGCCAGTAACCAAGGGTCAATCAACTATTAATTCCATTGGAGTTGTATAGTTCAAAGTCTACTTGACTATCAGTTATTCTAAAAGCAATTATTATTCTTGTTTCGATATTCATATTGTTGAATTCATTGTCAGATATATTCCTTTCATCATGATATATCCTTTATTGTTGTATTTAAACTTGCTGAGCAAACTTGTTGCTAATTCTTGCTATATCATGACTTCTATTGCAGTTAAGCCCGAGACTTCAGGGAAGGACAAGGGTAAAGGAAAGATGTAGTAATAGTTTGCAAGGAGCAGACTTTACTTTATGATTAGTTTAATTACTATTATGTAATATGAACCCTAATGACTATTCTAGGGTATGTTTGTATGGTTGTATTAAGGTTATCGAATCTTGGGACTAGTAACACCTTTTGAATCAAAGACATACGTTTATTATTTTTCGCATTTAGTTGTTGTATGTTGTGTAAAGGTGGATATTCGTATTGTATCGTGACGACCGAATTGGGGTTAGAGAACCCGAATTTGGGGGTGTCACAGGTTGGTATCAAAGCTGTAGGTTATAAACAATAGGAATGTGAAATCTAGGTTATAACCTTAATGGTAATTAGAGTATGTAGGCGATGGGTTGAGGAGATCCATTGAGTTTTATTGTGACACTGAAGTTGTTTATTTGAATCAAATACGATTGATAGACGTCCTAACTTCTTAATGCTAACATGAATAGCATATCACGTAAAGCCTAAAGTTTTCTTCCTTTCCTCAGATCATGCCGCCTAGGAGACTACCACGAAACCAGAGGGAGGAAGGATCCGTTAATAACGGAGGGGGAAATGCAGATCCGATGTAGAACTTCGTTGACCTGTTAACATAAGCAATGCAAAATAGACCCTGCCAGCAGGGCAGCCAGGACATCACTTGGCTAGCTTTAAGGATTTTAAATTAGTAGGACCACCAGAGTTTCGGGGAACCTTAAACCCAATTGAAGCCCATACATGGATAGAAGAAATGGAAAAAGTGTTTGAGGTCGTACGGGTGGCTGAAGCACAGAAGACGGGTTTTGCCACTTTCATGATGAAGGGCGAAGCTAACTATTGGTGGAAAGCCAATAAGGGATGAGCAGGCGAAGGAGTTATTCTTTGGGATAGATTTAAGTAGCTATTCCTCGAGAATTACTTCTCGGAAAATACGCAACAGGATATGGAAGTTAAGTTTCTGGAACTGAAATAAGGTAGTATAACAGTCACAGAGTACGCGGCAAAATTTAACTAGTTGGCCCGATTCGCTTCACATCAGGTGGACACGGAGGCCAGGAAAGCAAGAAGGTTCAAATTAGGGTTAAAACTATGGGTACAGAAAGCAGTAGCTGTGTTGAAGATTAAGAGTTACTCTGATCTACTGAAAAGGGCTATCATTACAGAAGGAGGCAATGAAGCCATAGCGCGATTTAAACAAGAAAAGAAGGCCAGATAGGAGGGACAAAAAGGGGGAAGCAGTGGAGGCAGAAACCCCAACAAGCATAAATGGACGGAGAGCCAATCCTCTAGAGGCAACAAGTCCGGGGAGAGGCCAAGAAAAGTGGAAAGTGCAATAACTGCGGGAGGATTCACTCGGGGGAGTGTATGAAGGGGAGAAGTATTTGCTATCTTTGTGGACAACCAGGGCGCATTGCTCGTCAGTGTCCAAACAAGCAGAAAGGAGGGTGTTTCTCGTGTGGATCCCTAGACCATCAAACTAAGGACTGCCCAAAGAGAAAGGGCGATACAGCTAGCGGCAACCGCAACAACAACAACAATGGGCTGAGCATCGGAGGGCCAGACAGTCAAGCCAATAGACCAGTGGCACACACGTTCAACATGACCGTACAAGATGCGGTGGAGTCTAAGGACGTGGTGTCAGGTATCATCCCAATCAACGATATAGATTCCTACATGTTATTTGATTTGGGTGCTACCTGCTCTTTTGTTTCTGAAGAATTTGCTAAACAGTTAGACTTACCCTGTGAAAGATTAGAACATCCTATGAACGTAGAAGTAGCAAGCAAGGAAATTATCCCCGTAGAATACATTCATAGGAACTGTTATACCGAATTACGAGGATTTAAGCTCAACGTGGATTTGATACCGATTCGTTTGGGGGAGTTCAATGTAATCCTTGGGATGGATTGGTTATCAAATCACAGAGCAGTTATCGACTATAAGAAGAAGTGTGTACACCTTAAGACTCCGAATAAGTCGATGGTGGTATTTTATGGTAGTAAATCGCCGGGACAATCTCATTGTCTGAAGATGATGCAAGCGTAGAGATTTCTTAGGAAGGGTTGTATAGGTTATTTGGCTCACGTGGTTGATACTCGACGTGTCGAGGGTGAACTGGGTCAGATACCTATTGTAAGGGAATTCACCGATGTCTTCCCAGATAAGATTCTGGGATTGCCACCGAATAGAGAGATAGAGTTTGTTATTGATTTGGCACCAGGGACAGCACCGGCATACAAAGAACCATATCGTATGGCTCTGGTAGAAATGAAAGAACTGATGGCTCAATTACAAGAGTTATTAGATAAAGGATACATTCGACCAAGTATCACCGTGGGGAGCACCAATCTTATTCGTAAAGAAGAAAGATGGGTCGCTAAGACTTTGTATCGACTACCGAGAGTTGAACAAGGTCACCATTAAGAACAAGTACCCGTTTCCTAGGATCGATGATTTATTTGATCAGTTGAAGGGGGCGAAGTACTATTCAAAGATCGACTTGAGGACCGGTTATCACTAACTGAAGTTGGAGGATATTCCAAAGACAGCATTCAGAACTTGGACACTTTGAGTTTCTGGTAATGTCATTCGGATTGACGAACGCGCCGACAGCATTTATAGACTTGATGAATAGAGTGTTCAAACAGTAT
The DNA here is from genome assembly GCA_020205555.1 of Panax stipuleanatus. Lineage (NCBI taxonomy): Eukaryota > Viridiplantae > Streptophyta > Magnoliopsida > Apiales > Araliaceae > Panax > Panax stipuleanatus. The sequence goes on from CM035120.1 coordinate 36,129,012, forward strand.
TTGATAAGTTCGTTATCGTGTTCATCGATGACATTCTTGTGTATTCAGAGACAGAGGAAGAACACGCCGAGCATCTTCGGATAGTATTGGAGACATTAAGGAGGGAGAAACTGTATGCAAAATTCTCTAAGTGTGAGTTTTGGTTGCAGAGAGTGCAGTTTTTGGGGCACGTTATCGACAAGAATGGTGTTTCGGTGGATCTTGCAAAAGTAGAAGCGATTATCAATTGGGAGCAGCCGAAGACGCCAATAGAAATCAGGAGTTTCTTAGGATTAGCGGGATACTATCGAAGATTCATTCAAGATTTTTCAAAGATAGTGTCCCCATTGAATAATCTTACTAGAAAAGCAGTTAAATTTGTTTGGACGGAGAAATGTGAGGAAAGTTTCCTAGAATTGAAGAAGAGGCTTAGTCAAGCACCTATGTTGGCTTTACCGGATAACTCAGGAGGGTTTGTAGTGTATAGTGATGCGTCACACAAGGGTCTTGATTGTGTACTGATGCAGCACTGCAGGGTCATTATGTACGCTTCACGTCAACTGAAAGATTATGAGAAGGGCTATCCGACTCATGACTTGGAGTTAGCAGCGGTAGTTGCCTTGAAGATTTGGAGGCATTATTTGTATGGCGAGAAGTATGAGATATATACGGATCACAAGAGTCTGAAGTATATCTTCACGCAGAAGGAGCTAAACATGAGGCAGCGTCGATGGCTAGAATTGATCAAAGATTATGATTGTGAGATTCTGTACCATCCAGGCAAAGCAAATGTATTGGCAGATGCTTTGAGCAGAAAAGGCAGAGAGAAGTTATTGAAGTTAACCATTCAAGAAGAATTGGTGAAAGATTTTAAACGACTAGACTTGGAGGTTACATATCCGATGGAGACCAACGAGAAATTATTTACAGTGACAGCGAGCCCGACTTTATTAGATAAGGTTAAAGAGGCACAAGAGATGGACGAAGATTGCGATAACATTAAGAAGCAAATTGTCGAAGGCGAGGAGCTTAAGTATAAGATTGATAGCACTGGACTGCTGAGATTCGAAGGATAAATTTGGGTACCATTAATACCAGAACTAAGAGAAGAGATTTTGCAAGAAGCACACAGTACAAGATACTCGATACACCCAGGAAGCACGAAAATGTACCAAGATTTGCGTTACCACTTCTGGTAGCCAAACATAAAGAGAGAGGTCGCGGAATGTGTAAGCAGATGTCTAACTTGTCAGAGAGTCAAGGCAGAGCACCAACAATAAAGCGGGTTACTACAACCATTAGAGATTCCAGAATGGAAGTGGGAGCACATCACAATGGACTTTGTGGTGGGACTTCCGGCAACGCAGAAAGGGCACGATGCCATATGAGTGATTGTAGATCGTCTTACTAAGTCAGCTCACTTTTTGCCGATTAGCTTAAGTATAGTTGGACTCATATTAGCTTACACATACTAATTGAGAGACCGACTTGTTAATGTTAGGTCGTTTCAACGCAGTTTAATTAAAGCTAGAATTATTTGTAGCTGAGCAAACAGGCAAGTTCTTTGAACTCGTTCTTGTATTATTATTTGAGCAAGTATTCTAAAACCTTGCACTACTTTATTCAATGACTCTTGTAAGCAAGTTTCTCTAACTTACACAAACTCGTATAATGTGCAAGTTTCCTAACTTCATTTGATTGTTATATTGAAAACAAGTTTCTGAACTTCACTCTTTATTTTGTGCAAGTTCCCTATCCTTCTCATATTATATTGAGCAGGTTATTATTGTGTTGCAATTTATTATTTAAGCTTGAACTTTATTTCCAAGCATGCTTTAGGTGGTTTAATTACTTTTTAATTATTCCACATCGATATTATTGATATTCGCACTTGGTGCACTTGAGTTCGTATAGTCTTGGACTTGTACATTATTTAAAGTTCTATGATTCTTGAACTGTGTCAGATAGAGTCTGAACCCTTGTTCGGTCAGACAATTGTATAAAATTTTATAAAAGCTATCCAGACCAATTGATGGTATGGATTCTTAGACTGAAGAGAACACCCCTTATATATAGGGGAGTACCCCAAGTATCTAATATAAGATATAAACAACAGAGTTGAATGTTATGCATATACATAGCGTACGCGAGGCTAATCCCCTCAAGTACTTATTCTGTAGCCAGTAACCAAAGGGTCAATCAGCTATTAATTCCATTGGAGTTGTATAGTTCAAAGTCTACTTGACTATCAATTATTCTAAAAGCAATTATTATTCTTGTTTCCGATATTCATATTGTTGAATTCATTGTCAGATATATTCCTTTCATCATGATATATCCTTTATTGTTGTATTTAAACTTGCTGAGCAAACTTGTTGCTAATTCTTGCTATATCATGACTTCTATTGCAGTTAAGCCCGAGACTTTAGGGAAGGACAAGGGTAAAGGAAAGATGTAGTAATAGTTTGCAAGGAGCAGACTTTACTTTATGATTAGTTTAATTACTGTTATATAATATGAACCCTAATGACTATTCTAGGGTATATTTGTATGGTTGTATTAAGGTTCTCAAATCTTGGAACTAGTAACACCTTTTGAATGTACGACATACATTTATTATTTTCCGTATTTAGTTGTTGTATGTTGTTTAGAGGTGGATATTTTTATTGTATCGTGACAACCGAATCGGGGTTAGAGAACCCGAATTTGGGGGTGTCACACTTCTCCTATTGTGGACTCTGATGAGGAGGAGCCCATGGAGGATCCGAATTCTCTTACCGAGGATGTGTTCATGGGTTTGACCACAACATTAGTTAGCGATCCCCCGACCATTCCTGCTAGGACAGATCCGGCTTTAGCGGACTCACTATTTAAGATGACCTTTGAGCGAGACTCGGCTAGAGCACAAATGTTGACTGCCTTGTCTGGCAGAGATTTAGCTTTGGCGGATAGAGATGGGCTCAGGGCTGCTTTTGATGCTGGATTGATTAAGCAGCAGGAGCTCCGATCTGCCAGAGACACAGCTGTTGTAGAGCGAGATGAGATCCGCTTGGCTAGGGATGCAGCATATGTTGAGATCAAGGAGAATTTGGTTGCTCGTGATGCAGCCTTTGCGGAGAGGGAAGAGGCTATAGCTTCCCGTGATTTCCACATTGCTGATAGTACTACTCTTCGATCTTACACTCATAGTTTGGTTAACAAGATGAGTGCGTACATTGATGACCACCGTGCCACCTTACAGATGACCGTGGAGGTATTGGGCCGTATGGAGGCTGAGTGGATTGCACTTACAGCTGCTCCCCCATCTTCAGAGAGATATGCCATGCTGGCATTGCTGGCCCGCTTGTCCTTGGGTCCATAGACTAGCTTTATTTTTCCTGCATAGACTAGATCAGCCATTTTTGTCATATACAAGGCATCATTTATATATCAAAAAGTGTTATATATCAGAGAAATATAGTTTTGATTCACGTCCCTAATTGGATATGTACTGTCATTGCTGAGTGATTACCACTTCTTTCATGACTCGCAGTTATAGATGTATCTTGAGCTTCTCCTTAATGGACTAACAGTTGAGATGTCAGGGAGTATCTTAGATGGGCCTGTTGATCAGGATAGCTTGATAGGATTTAGCTTTTATATGTCTTCAGTGTCTTGGGGTTTTTATTTTTCCTTGAAGGTCAAACCGCGCCGTAAGTGGCTGCCTACGTACTCCCGGGTTGAGGGAGATCAGGTCATTTGTAGTTCAGGTTGTTTAGTTGGAGAGAGGTTTGAAAAGTATTTATCTTGGGTTTTTGAGTTTGGTTTGATGTGTTTTTGAGTTTTTTATTTGGTTTGACCGCACCAGAAATGGCTGCCTACGTACTCTCGGGTGTAGGGAGATCAGGTCATTCGTAGTTCCGGCTTTCTAGTGAAAAATCGAACATGATTTGATTCGTAGGACCCGGATGCAGGTATGCATGTGTTTCAGACATAGTATCTTTTCACGGTGTATGAATTGATGAGTTGGGGAAATTTGTTCCCATCCATTTTTTGTAGTCTGATAGCTCCCCCTGTTAACACCTCCTTGACAATGAAAGGGCCTTCCCAATTTGGGGCGAACTTTCCTTTGGCTTCATCCTGATTGGCTAGGACCTTCTTCGGTACCAAGTCATTTTCTTTGAATTACCAGATTTGACCCTTTTTGTTGTAGGATCTGGCAATCCTTTGCTGGTATAACTGTCCATGGAAAATAGCTGTAGCCCTCTTTTCATCTATTGGGGACAGTTGATGATATCGTTCTTGCAACCATTGATCTTCGTCTACCTGAGCGTCGATCATAACTCACAAGGATTCCATCTCTACCTCTATGGGGAGTACTGCTTCCATGCCATAGACCAATGAATAGGGGGTAGCCCTAGTAGAGGTGCGCATTAACGTCCTGTATGCTAACAGGGTTAGAGGCAGCAGGTCAGGCCACTCTTTATGATTGGCGGACATTTTCTGCATGATCTTCTTGATGTTTTTATTGGTCGCTTCGACAGCACCGTTCATCTTGGGCCGATAGATGACGGAATTGTGATGCTTGATGTGGAACTTACTGCATAATTCTTTCATCATTTAATTGTTTAGGTTCTTGGCATTGTCTGATACGATCACCTCCAGTTGTCCATATCGACAGACGACATTATTTCTGATGAAACTAATGATGACCTCTTTTGTGACTTTGGGAAAGGAGGCTGCTTCAACCCATTTGGTGAAGTAATTGATCATGGTGAAAATTAATCGATGACCATTGCTGGCTTTTGGTTCCACTGGACCTATTACATCCATTCCCCACATAGAGAAAGGCCATGGTGAACTCATGTTGTGCAGCTCATTTGGAGGAGCGTGGATGTCATTTCCATGTATTTGGCATTGAAAACATCTCTTAACGTGATCGTCGTAGTCAGCCTTAAGAGAGATCCAATAATGTCCAGTTCTTAATATTTTCTTGGCCAACAGATGACCGCTTATGTGTGGACCACAGACTCTACCGTGAATTTTATCCATAAGTCTTTGGGCTTGCTCTTTGTCGAGGCATCTCAACAGGTCTATTCTAGCATCCCTTTGGTAAAGTGCATGTAACGATTGAGATTTTATATTTAAAATTCAAATATTTATTGAATTAAATAAATATTTTATGTGATTTATTTATTGAGTTAGATAAATAAATTATGTGATTTATGGAGTGATTTAATTAAGTGTACATATTAATTAAATGAATGTGTAATATTTATTTAATTAATGTATATTAATTTTATATTATAATTCTAATTTAATTGAGATAATTAAATTAGATGAGATATGTGATGAAGTGTTACATGAATTATAATTAGCAAGTAATTATAATTATGTGGCAATTTTATGTGATTAATTGATGTTAGATTTTAATTGATTAAATTAGTTGATTAATATTTAATTAATTAAAATGTGACATTAAAGTATGTGTTAAATGATTGGTTAAAATAAAGAAAAGGATTTTTTAAAATTGTTTTGCCAAACAAGGCACTTGTATTTGTTTTAAACCTATTTCTACCAAACATGGCCTTAGTGACTAAAATCTGTTTTTAAATTAAAGAGGGTTGGCCAAACAAAGCCTTAAGGCTTTGTTTTGAATTTTGAAACTTATGTAACTGCTAATTATTTAATTTAGACATTATATATTTGTCAGTTATGTTGCATGTTATTATGTCTATTATATACGTATATTATCATATAACAGTTATATTTTCCTAAACTACGTTAGTTTTTCCTAAGTCTAAACTAAGAAAAGAGAAGGAGAGGAAAAGAGAGGAAACACTGTGAAATTTTTAATAAAAAAGGTGGAGAAGAGTTGGAATTCTGAGAATCAAAGTAGGATTATCAGAGCTATTCTTTCCTCTATCAAAGCTTAATCAAGAATTAAGGTAATAAGTCACCTCTTGTTTTTAATTATTGTATTCTTGAGTTTTTGATAAATAATTGGGATTGTAATTGATAAATTATTTTTACATGTTATATGAATTGAGGGATGTTGTAATCCATTACATGTATGCTATCAATGATTGTTTTCAAAATCAAAGTACTGTAAAAAATAAATTTTATATGTGAAAATAGTGTTCTTATGGAAATTCATGTGGTTGGTTGATTTAGAGTAGAAATTTATGAATTATATATGTGAATTGTACAAATTGGTAGTTGTTTACGTTACTTGCTTCTATAACATAAATAATGTATGTATATAAAGTTGAATTGCTTGAGAGAAATAGTTATAGTGGATTATTTTGGAAAATATATGAGTTTCATGAAAATGGCCAAATTGGATTTTTAAAACTTGTGATTATTGTTAGTTGGATGGTTTTGTGTTTTGGAAGCAAGTTATACATATGTATTATAGAATATGTATGAGTTACAGTGTCTATGGTACTGTATTTTTTGCATTTGTTGGCTTGTTTGGGTTAATCGGTGAAGCAGAGTATCGTGGTTGTCTGCGTTTGGCCGAGTTGATGCGCAGCTGCGCCGGCAGCAAGGCCAGGAGTAGCGCAGCTGCGCCGCTTGTCTTTTCCAGATTCTCACCCTGCGCAGCTGCGCCGGTTTCAAGGCAGCTGGCTGCGCAGCTGCGCCAGGCTCTGTTCAGAGGCAGTGAATGCTAGTCATTTGTGCAGTGTTGTTTCTAACCTAGTTTAATTATGCTATGACAGTGAGCATGTATCTAGTTGCTACAATATGTTGTTAACATAAATTTGACAAATTTATATTTAAAAAAGAAAAGAGGTTTGAAAACCTTAATGTATGATTTGAATTATTATTTAAATGTGATATATGATTTAAATAATTATAATCAAAAGTAAATGTTTATTTTAAATTATAATTTGGTTAAATTATAATGAATAAAGGTTGATTTATTAAATGTTAATTTAAATTATAATTTATGTAATTATAATTTAATAAATGCATGTTTAATTGTGGATTAAATTGATAATTACATGATTAATTATAAATTGTGTAATTATAATGCATGTTATAGTTTAATTAATTATTGATTATAATTGATAAATACATGATTAATTATAAATTATAAATGCATGAATGTGGTTTAATTGATTTTAAATTATAAATTGTTTATAATTTAAAAGGTAATGATAATTTAAGTAATTATAATTTGATTAAGTGTTTGAATTATAATTGTTTAATTATAATTGAGTTAAATACATAATTAATTTAATTATGTGAATATATGTGTGATGTGATTAACTATGTGATAGTTAATTATTATTGTTTATTTAATCAGAATGTGAGTTAACCGTGAGGGTTAACCACTTATGTGAATTAGTTACGTGTTAACTAATTTAGGTTATTGTGATTGAATATATATGTGTAGGAAGTATTAAAGTACGTGAATTGAATTAAGTAGCTTGCGCTTGAGGCAAGTCTTCTAAACCCTAAACTCGTTAATTTTACGCAAGTCTTCTAAACCCTCAACTCGTTAATTTTACGCAAGTTTTCTAAACCCTAATCTTGTATTGATTTTATATGATCTCTTGAATTCATATATTCATTGTTGAGAATGTCCTTTCCATTTCAGTATTGGACAATTGTTTATTTAGTTGAAATGGTCTTAACTTATTGTTCAAGTAAGATCCAGTTATTATTTTAAATGCTTTAAGTTGATTCTAAAGCATATGTTAATTCATAATTCTTTTATTTTGAATTATTGGAAGTCGATTCAACTAATCCTTAGTTGATGAACGTGAATTCTAAATTACCCTTATAAGCTTATCCAAACCAAACTTTCTTTGGTGCGGACTTGAATTCAAATTACTGAGTTGAACAACCCTATTTACTAGGGGAGGTTACTACGCATAGCGTTAAGATGTTTGTGCACAATACATGGTACGAAGGGCTGATCCCCCTAAGTACGAGTTAAGGTCCATAGTCTTATTGACTGTTAAAGGTTTAAATAGAAATATTTATAACCCAGGACAAGAGTTCAAAGGTCTTATGACCCTCAGATAAATGCTATATCCAAATTTTAATATTGATAGAGAATTATTATTCAATTCTTTATTATTGAAGCAAGCTAAGTTGTTCAGATTTTCTTAAAGATATTCTTTCATGTCTATATTATTGTTAAACTCCAGTGAGCTGTGGTTTGCTCACTCTTGCATTAAATAACAATTTTAGTTAAGGTTGATAACGCTGATGCTCCGTCTACAAGTAAGGGCAAGGGAAAGCAAAGCAAGTGAAGACTTGTTTTTTTTTTATTGAGAATGATTGTAATAATTAAATGTTATGTTTTATTTCTGCACTTTATTATATTCATGTCAAGGTTAGAGTAACCCTGGGATTGATTTTGAGAAGGTTGTAACCCTTGTTTTAAGGGAGATTTAGTTATTTTAATTTAAGTTGTAGTTTATTTTGCATTATTCATTGGGTAGATATATGTTATGTTAGAAAGTGAACTCCAAATCATGTGGAAACGAAGTACCCGGATTTGGGGGTGTCACAGTGCATCTCCGCTCAAATAGAACTTCATGGCCATTTTGTGAATCCGCTTTTACTTGGATTGACTTACCCCAAAGGGTGTGGATCCATCACGGAGATATTCCTTGATGTCTTGATACTAAGGCTGCTTGACATGAGGTATTTCATCTGATAACTCTCCAATGTATTTCCCATATGTTGGTGCTTTTTGGATTGTGAACTTGATGTTGGGAAATCCACTCATATCGAATATGCGGATTAATGAAGCCAACGTTGCCAATGCATCAGCGAAATCATTTTGACCCTGAGGAATATGGCTGAAGGTTATGTCTTCAAACTCCATTGACATTTTGATGACCTGCCGATGATAGGGAGCAAATGCAGTTCTTTGGTGTGATATACCCCAGTGGATTGTCTAATGACTAACTCAGAGTCTCCAAAGACCAGTAAGTGTTTGATACCCATGGATTGGGCTAATTTCAACCATTATACAACCTTCGTACTCGGCCGTGTTGTTGGTGTTGCCAAATTGAAGTTTGGTAGCCATAGGATACTGCTTTCCTGCACCAGAGATGAGGACTGCCCCAGCTCCGGCACCTTCCATGTTTACCGCTCCGTCGAAATACATTTTCTATGGTTGGACTGTATTATGAAATTGGAGTTGTTGAATTGTCATGATCCCATCATCCGGGAAATATATCTCCAGGGGCTCGAACCTTCCTAAAGGTGCTTCAGCTAATTGATCTGCAATGCCTTGACCCTTGATTGACTTTTGAGTTACGTAGACAATGTCGAACTGCTGTAGGATCAACTGCCATTTGGACAGTCGAGAATTCAACATTGACTTGTGTATTTGAGTGGATCCATGAGGGATATGAGGTAGGTCATATGCCCATGAAAATAGTGTTGCAATCTCATGGCGGCCCATGCTAATGCACCGCATGTCTTTTCGATCAGGGTGTATTTCTGTTCACCACTGCTGAATCTTTTGCTGATGTAGTAGATGGCTCTTTCCTTGCTACTATCATCCTTCTGTCCTAACATGCAACCCATTGCATTGGCATTGACGAACAGGTACATGAACAAAGGGACTCCATCCCTTGGGGGTATCAGAACAAGAGCTTCAGTCAGCTGCTTCTTGATGGCAAGGAAGGCTTGTTGACAATCCTCATTCCATTTGGTGGAGGAATTCTTCCTTAACAGCTTGAAGATGGGTTCACAGGTTGCTGTGAGCTGTGAAATGAAATGGCTTATGAAGTTAATCCTTCCCAAGAATCCACGCATCTCTTTCTCTGTACGAGGTATGGGCATTTCAGTAATGGCTTTGATCTTGGCAGGGTCTAGCTCGATGCCCCGATTGCTCACCAGGAATCCTAACAGCTTGCCTGCTTTGACGCCAAAAGCACATTTGGCGGGATTCAGCTTGAGGTTATACTTACGTAACCTGTTGAATAGCTTCTTGAGATGGTCGATGTGATCATTCTCCCTCCAGGATTTGATGATGATGTCATCAATATAGACCTCTATTTCTTTGTGCATCATGTTATGAAAGAGGGCCATCAAGACTCACTGATATGTGGCCCCGACATTGATGAGGCCGAAAGATAGTCGTCGGTAGCAGAAGGTTCACCAGGGAGTGATAAAAGCTATTTTCTCCCAGTCCTCTTCAGCAACCATGATTTGATTATAACCAACAAAGCAATCCATGAAGGAATACATGCCATACTGCGCAGTATTGTCAATCAGAATGTGGATGAAAGGTACCGGGAAATTGTCCTTGATGCAGGCTTTGTTCAAATCCTGGTAATCCACGCAGACTTGTACCTTCCCTCCGGGCTTAGGCACAGGAACTATATTTGACAGCCACTCTGGGTATGTTGATACCAAGATGATTCCGGCTTTGAATTGTTTAACAACTTCTTCTTTGACTTTCAGACTCCACTCAGGTTTCATTCGCTTGAGCTTTTGCTTGACTGGTTTGAACCCTTCTTTGATGGGCATTCGATGGATGACAATATCAATAAACAAGCTAATCATGTCATCATGTGACCATGCAAATACATCCTGGTACTGTCTTAAGAGCTTGATCAGGTTGACTTTTTGATTTGGTGTGAGGTCTAAACCTATTTGGATTTCTTTGATGTTTTCGGAGGTTCCTATGTTGATAGTGGTGGTTTGGTCGAGGTTTATTTTGGGTTTGTCTTCGACCCATTCTTTGATCTCCTTGGGCACCTCATAGTCATCTTCCTACTCTTGATCAATATCCATCAAGTTGAAGTTCAGTTCTACATCAAAGTTGTAGTCATTTTGACAGGTTGGCATCTCATCAGCAGAGACACACACATCCAATGCTTGGGTCCTGAAAACAAAAATGCTTTCATTAATATATACAACTGCTTAAACATACAGAGCATTTGGCATAACAGAAGTTACTGCTATAGCTGTGCGATCAAAAGTAAGTAGTAAATGAAAGCATGGTTAAGAGCAGATGTACTCTCTGCCCCTTTACCCTTTTTGACCGAGGTATGGCACACTGCTTCAGGTATCCAGTGTTAGATTCTCATGAACTAGGAGAATCGTGGAATTGTGCTCGTTTGCCTCATCTTGGATAATAACTGAGACATCTTTTAGAATAAGGCCGAGGCTTTTCTGTGGATTGTTCCTCTTCTTGATGCTAGGAATTTGGGCATGATCTTCGTCGTCACTATCTGGGAGTTCGTCATTCATGCCCTCGTAGTTGATAATGACCCTCATATTGGCGAATGGGTCTCGTCCTTCATACATGATCTTTTATTTTCCCTTTTCGCTACCTGCCTCAGGCTTGAGGGCTTTTCTTTCATGGACAGGTATGATTGGAGGAAATAGCATGGCTGATATCGCAGTCAGGATTTTCCTCGTAGGTTTCACCCATCCGGTATTTCTGAGGTTTGGCAGCAAAATTGTGGAGGTATGAGCCTTGGGATGTTTATGTGGGTTCCGGTGGCTTGAACCGGATGAATATCCCATTCCTACTCTCCCAGTCTGACTTGGGATTTGGACTGGCATCTTAATACCTTGCTTATCCTTTCCCAACCCTTCTCCAGGTTGGAAACCAGAAGATACCATTTCTTGCCCCAATGTCATTACTTCGGTGGAGACTTTAGGCTTTAGGGCTGGTGCCCCGATAGGTAGCTACTGAGTATCGCTCACCTCTAGAGCTTGAAAACTTACAGGTTCAATCCCCGCATCCAGGCTGATTACTGGCATGTCCCCATATATATAGGCAGGGTATTCTGGTTCAGCACTCACTGTGATGAGGCTGCCATTAATAATGTACTTGAGTTGTTGATAGAGGGTGGATGGAACTGCCCTTGCTAGGTGGATCCAAGGTCTACCCAATAATAAGTTGTATCCGGTGGTGATGTTGAGCACCTGGAAAGATACGTAGAAAGTGTGCGGGCCAATCTCTAAAGGTAGCTTTATTTCTCCCATAGCTTGGCATCGCGATCCGTCAAAAGCCCGGATGACCACATGACTGGTTTTGATCCGGTTCAGATTGATCTTCATCCTTTCTAAAGTATCGTATGGACAAATGTTAAGGGATGATCCTCCATCCATGAGCACACCTCAGATCACATATTTGGAGGATATTACAGCTATATGCAGGGACTTGTGGTGGCCCGTTCCCTCTGCCGGGATATTATCATCAATGAAAGATATTACATTATTGTTGAAGATGTGCTCGATCACGTGACGGAATTTCTCGATATCCACTATATGTGGCAAATGAGCTTCTTCTAGTACTTTCACTAGAATGTTGCGATGATCCGCTGAGGATAGGACCAAGTCGAGGATGGACACTTGTTTAGGTGCGTCCTTCAAACTTTGCACTACTTTGATTTCATTGTGTCCCATTTTGTGGAGGAACTCTTTGATTTTCTCTTCAGCCACCTTTTCTTTGATTTGAATGACGGGTTTGGTCACCCGCTGTGGCAGGTATAATGGATTGTCCTTCGGCACAACGGTAATGTTGTTTGAAGTGGAGCCTTCATTGTTCTCGTAGTTCCATGGGACACTCTTCAGACTGATAATTGGATATTGAGGACTGAAGGGAAAAATCAAAGGCTCAGGCGCGGCCACCTTTACAGGGTGGTGCATTTCCCCTTTCCCAGGCAGTACTAAGGGTTTGAGAGTCGACTCCCTATCGCAGGATATGACAGCCACTGTGTTCTGGTTCCATATAGTGGGGATCCAGAAAGTGTCGTTATCTGGAAGATCGAGAATTTGATTTCCCCTTATCAATTCCCAGCTTTCAATCATGTCTTGAATCAGGTTACGAAGTGCCCAGCAATCTTCAGTATCATGGCCGGGTGAATTGGAATGATACTGACATATTTGGTCAAGTTTGAATTTTTTGGCTCGAGGGTTCAATGGAGGTAACAATTCTGCAACCATTCCCTCGTTGATTAGCATTTGAAGGATTTCTTCCATTGATTGATTTAGGTTGGTGAAGTTCCTCTGAAATAGGAATTTTCTATCAGTTTGGATACTCGCTTCTTTGACCCCTTTGTCAGTCCAAGATCCATGCTCATGAGACCGGCTATGATCTTACCTAGAATTGATTTTTGGTGTGGGAGGACAATCAATGTCAGATCTGTTGGCCCATTTTATCATTTTTCTGGTGATCTGATGCTGATAGACGAGCAGTTCTACCAATTGTTCGATTTGTTCCTTTCTAGACTTAATCTCCTGCTCTATCAGGAACTGCCTTTCTGATATTTCTCAACTGTCTAGGGTGCTATGGTTGGATGGAGTTGATTCTCCCACATAACGGAGGTACTTAGATCCTTCTCCATTTGTGGTGCTGATCATGTTGATATTATCCTCTTTATGCTATGGCAGAGGATTGTCCTGCACATGGGGTTGCTTAGACTTTGTGACCACAATCTCTCTGCTGTCAACCAAGTCTTGTATTTTATGCTTGAGAGACCAACAGCCTTGGTTGTCATGGCCTGGAGATCAAGAGTGATAAGCACACTTCTTGCTTAGGTCGAAATTCCGACCATTAGTGTTGGTTGGTGGAAGGAGTTGAATAATATTCTTCTGGGCTGTCAGAAGTTTGAATACGTTCTTCAGTGAATCCCCTAGAAGGGTAAAAGTTCTTCAACGCCTGACCTCCATATTTTTCTGAAATGGAGGATTTGAAGGATGTGTCGTAGCTTGGAAAGGGGTATAATTCCTCCTTTGAATAGGCATACTGTTTAACTCGCCTCTTTGATTTTGTCCTTGCAAGACTAAGGAGACTTCTTCGTCTTTCTTCTTATGTACCCTACGGGGATTACTCTAGTAATTTTTGGACTGGATATGCTTAGCGACAGCCTTGAGGGAGGCTAGATCTTTTATCTTCCCGGATTTGAGCCCCATCTCTGCCATTTCGCCATGTTTGATAATTTCAGAGAATGTTTTCCTATGCCTGCTAGGACCCTCTCATAATATGGAGCTTCTTGGATGTCGATGAAGGTTATGACTATTTCAGATTCAGTAATATCTGGGGTGACTTGTGCTGCGACCCGTCTCCATCGCTGGGCATATTCTCTGAATGATTTAGTATTCTTTTTCTTGATTTTGGTAATTTGATATTTGTCTGGAGCTAGCTGAGACTGGAAACTGTACTGACTAAGGAAAGTATGGGCCAGTTCTTCCCAGATGTGGATTTTGGAGTTGTCCAGACGGGTATACCAGGCTCTCGCCTCTCCGGTTAGACTCTTCTGGAATAGCTGCATTCGAAGCTTCTCGTCCTCTGCATAGGATCCAAGCTCTCCAATGAATACTTTTAGGTGTGTGTAAGGATCCCCCAATCCGTCATATTTCTCGAAATTAGGGACTTAAAACTTCTCGGGACAATGAGCCCCGGGGAATATACAGAGGTCAGAGTAATTAACATTGCAAAATGCCCCAGTCCCTTTGATAGACCGGAGGGTTTTCTTCTATCTGTTGTACTTTTTTCATAATGTCACCAGCTTCCTGTTCTTTGACGAGGGGGGTGATTTCAGGGGTTTTGTTGATCGTGTCCTGGTTTTGTGGTCCAGGAATCTGAGTTTCGGTCTTTTCAGTCTCTTGGCCGCCAGCACTACCACCAGATGCTCCTGGTTCTGTGTGAGCTTGAAATTGTTTCCCTTTAAGGGCTTTGCTTTGTTCTCGTAGGAAACCGGCTAACTCGGCTATCTGATTTTTCAGTCCTTCGAACTCTTCCCTGGATACCGGGGTGGATTCTGGTTGAGCACCGGAAGCCATGTTCGTGGATGGACTGGGTGCTTTAGAAATGTAGGTGTGTCAATTTCCTGATGTAGGTAAGGATAGGATGCATGATGTATTTTTTAGATTTTATCATGCAAAACCGAGGTTAGTTATTTTGATGACAGGATGACATGGTATTTTGACAGGGCAAGTAAATCTTTCATTATGATATTTACATTGTGCTCCTCGGTAATTAGAGACTTAATATGGAATTGAAAGAGGAAGGCATGAAGAAGCTTCCCTTTGGATTTGGTTAATTAGAGGCTGACCTATCGTAGGTTACTCTCGCGGCTTTGTTTTCGGCATGAAGGTTCCAGATCATCGCAATATACTAGAGGGGAAATTAATTCGGTCTTTCAACTGGAGCGAATCTGGGTGGTGCATTTTCATGAGCCCCAGAGACTTAGTCGTCCCCAGAGACATTACTAATCACTGACCGGGTTTTTCTCCTTGTGAGAAGAACACACAACATACATTCATATACATCGTGTCTCACCGTTGTGCATATGATGACATGGGTGTGAACCACTAAATATGGATGCGAAGCACTAAAAAGCAGGAAAGCATTCATTCACATTCATTCAATGTAAAGACGCAGCATTCATATATTTAATAAAGACGCAGCATTCACTCATTCATTGACTATGGAGATGCAGAATTTCACGCATTTAATAGTTTTGAAAGGGAAATGTTTGAAAAGATTTGAAAGCGGCCTAAGCCCTCTACTGTCCCTAGCAGAGTCGCCACTTGTTGACGTTGGTTTAAAAAATCCGCGGGTCGAGTTACAACCCAGATCTTTTAATCTCTTTTCCTAAGTTCCCCTTACCCTCACTATTTTTATTTAGGAAAAAGATTTTTAAAGATTTTTTAGGAAAAAGGCCAACATGTATCATGTCGACGATTTGAGCATTTTACAGAGTCGCCAGTTGGTAGATTTGAAAATGGTTGTACCAACTCAACCAAGTTTTGTTTGAAAGAGGCCCAATTATTGGACACTGTCGAAACTTGATCTTTGAAAACAAAGTTTGAGCTCGGGGGCTTAGTTAAGTGCAGGGAAGGTGTTAGGCACCCCCACAACTCCCATGTAAACACAGTACCACATCTTTTCAATATTTCCCTTTTAAAACTGGAATGCGTGAGTGAATGCTGTTTGGAAATTAGGCCTATTGATTGATTGAAAGTAGTGCTTTGCTTTGTTGAACCTATATACGAAGGGTTTGATTTGTTTTGAAAATCAGTCTTTGATTTGATTTGCAAAAGTGTTTAATTTGATTTGCAAAAGCTTTTATTTTGATTGAATTTGAAAATGATGTTTTGAAAGCTAGTTTATCAAACCCTTACGCTACTATAGGAATTCAAGCCTTTTGATACTTCCAATTTTATCTTTATAGCCTTAAGGCTGCATGTGAATGGTGATTTGCAGTGCTGTGAAGCATCCTTGACCACAAAATATACAAGTGTCGGTCGCCTCATGGGTATGAAAACCATCAGAGGAACTCTGACACGGCAATCTACATTTTCTCATTATATTGAGACCTTAAATCCGGATAACCGTTTTAAGATCTATTTACATGTACATTTCTACAGAAAAACTTGCAGGGTAAATTTGTAAATCGGAGTTTGTTCATCGTGGAAATCAGATTCTGATCAGTTTGATCATGAATCCCACGATTCCTAGGCCCACATATGAGTAGCCAAAACCTGCATAGTTTAAATTTGTACAGAAACAAATAAATATCCCAATATTTCCAAAAACGAGGACTCATTTAGTAAATCCCGGTTTGCACGGCCGAAGCGTCTCGTTCCCACTAGATGGAGATCTAAGGGACGCGAGATTGCTTTTGAAGTTGAAACTAGAAAGAAAGCTAGATTTAAGGAAATCTCAGCCATTCTAGCTTCCCGGTTCAGTCTGGAGGTTTTAAACCGTTTGAAAACTAGAATTGGCGAGATTTAAATAAATCTAGTCCGCCCGCAGATATGTCAGTGCCAATTCATATAAAATGAATATTTAAAGCATCGGTTGAATGGAAAGCGACTAAAGCAGTATATATATATAAGATGTAAAGGGCGAAGGATTTTCACGCCGGTGCCCGGACTGGAATTGAAATATATATATATATATATATATATATATATATATATATATATTGACAAAAATATAGTCAACCAAGACTGGGAAGAGAACCCAGTGATGGTGAAGGCTGCTTATATATGCATAAATATATAAAAGCAGTAAAAAGGCCACAGAATAATCCAGGCCAAACTGAAATGTAAATGTACATAAAAGTAGTCAACCAGAGACTGGGAAGATAACCCAGTAATGGTGAAGTGTGCAAACACAGTATAAAGGCCACAAAATAGTCCAGGCCAGACTGGAATGTAAATTACAGAAAAGTAGTCAACCAGTGACTGGGGAGATCACCCAGTATGGCGAAGAGTGCAAAAAATAGTATAAAGGGCGATGGGTTTTCATGCCGGTGCTTGGACTGAAATTGAAATATATATATATATATATATATATATATATATTGATAGAAATGTAGTCAACCAAGACTGGGAAGAGAACCCAGTGATGGTGAAAATCGCTTATATATGCGTACATATATGTAAAAGCGGTAAACTACCTCGAATTTGACATCCGAGCTTGACAGAATTGAAATGTTAGTACATATACAGTTAAATATATATAAAAAGGGCCAAACTCGGACTGGGAAGATAACCTAGTCCGGCGAAGTTGTCAGAACAAAGATTTTAATGCATTGAAGCTGCTGGGGCTGACAGATCGTCAATCCGAGTTATATAAATGCCAGAAAATCAGTTTATGTATAAAAATGTACCAAATTTTGACTAAACCGGCCACGGAACTAAGTTCCGGGAATTTTTAGAAAACGAAACTTAACGTGGAAGTGTATAAAAGTACGAAGAAGTAATATTCACTTTTTGATCGTGAAAATACTTACAATGGACTGCTACATAGGCTTTTTGCCAAATCGTAGGCCCTATACGTCCAAATCTACCGGTTGTTTTCTGATATGTGGTAGTATATAAATATATCTACGTGTTAGAGTGAAAATATTTGGGTTTGGAAGAGGTGTAAAAGTCAAAAAATCGAACAGGCATAGTTTCGCTGTGTTTTAAAATTCTTCAAAATGAAGGGGGGCACGTTTATTTATAGGCTAGAGAGCCTCCATTTGACCTGCTACTATCGCAGGTAGAGGTGCGGCTCCCCTGAGTGGGCCCCACTTGCCCGAATTTGTCGTCTCAAAGAACGTGCACTCCGAGAAATGTGATGTCAGGCTTTAAACTTTCAAACTTTTGATCGGAGCCTCCGTTTAAAGCGTGCTATACCTTTCCGAAAAGCCCTTGCCGAGAGTGTCGCAATGACATGGGATAAAATATTTTTCGGGTCCAGGAATACGGGTTTATAACCAGATCTTCGATTCTCCGTAGTTTATCCGTTGAGCTGTCTTGCGTCGTTTGCACTCAGGATCATCGTTATGGTTCATTCTGACTTTGATGGCATCAATTCGGCTTGAGTTTGACCGAATCGGCTGAGAATTGATAAAATAACCATTTTGCCCCTCCCGGGGTGGTCCTTGGTGTATTTGGCTTCCCAAGGTTATCTCTGGGGCTGAACTGCACTTCCCGGATTGATGCCGGGGCTTATCTGTACTTCCCAGGTTGAGACCGGGGCTGATCTGTACTTCCTGAGTTGAGGCCAGGGCTGAGTTGATATCACGTTATGATTGATCGGGGCTGTGGTTGTCTCGATATTGGTGAACATGTTTGAGCTGACGGCCCGATATTGAGATTGGGATTGAATCTGACGGTCCGATTGGAGATCGGAGTTGATTTGACATCCCAATGTTGAGATCGGGGTTGAACTGACTGTCCGATTGGAGATCGGAGTTGATTTGATGGCCCGATATTGAGATCGGAGCTGGATAGACAGTCTGATTGGAGATCAGAGCTGGATTGACGGTCTGATTGGAGATTGAAGCTGGATTGACGGTCAGATTGGATTTTGGAGCTGGATTGATTGTTCGATTAGAGATCGGAGCTGGATAGACGGTCTGATTGGAGATCGGAGCTGGATAAACGGTCCGACTGGATATCGGAGCTGGATAGACGGTCCGATTGGAGATCAAAGCTGGATAGACGGTTTGATTACAGATCGGAGCTGGATAGACGGTTCGATTGGAGATCGGAGCTGAATAGACGGTTCGATTGGAGATCGGAGCTGGATAGACGTTCCGATTGGAGATCGAAGCTGGGTAGACGTTCCGATTGGAGATCGGAGTTGGATATACGGCCCGATTGGAGATCAGAGCTGGATTGACGGTCCGATTGGAGATCAGAGCTAGATTGACTGTCCGATTAGAGATCAGAACTGAATTGACGGTCCGATTGGAGATCGGAGCTGGATAGACGGTCTGATTGGAGATTGGAGCTGGATTGAGTACCGATATTGGGGATCGGATTTGAGTTGATCGTATTGGGGATCGGATTTATGTTTACTTATATTGGGGCTCGAATTTATGTTTACCGATATTGGGGAACGAATTTGAACTGGATGACTGGCATTGGGGGCCGGATTTGGATTGGAAGCTCGGTATCGGTACCGGGGTTAATTTGATTGACGGCTTTGCCCTCCTACAGTGTTAGTATTGGGGGAAAAGAAAAGTATGAGGTATGTGATGGATCAAACATGTATAAACAAGGATTAAACAAAATAAATCAATAAATCAAAGGAAAGAAAGTTTCCCCAGAAAATATTTTCTGATGAACTTTTTCGATAAGCCTGTTTCTCTATGTTAGAGCCGGAATTTGGAAAACGTTTCTTCTTCAAAGTTGTAGAGAATTAAATTTCACATGTAATGAACATAAGAGTCGTATTTTTCTGATAAAAGGGCTAATTTTTCAAGTTTCTACATATTAGAAATTTTTAATAAATTACTGAAAATAATTTTTGAGCTGAAATAAATTTACTGTAATCTTATAATACTATTTATGAATTACTGTAAACTTTTAAGGAATAATTGAAAATCAGAAGTATTTATTATATTTTTTAGCTATTTAAAGTTAGTTTAAAAATAGAGGAAATTCATGAAAAATTCTATGAGTGATGAAAAATTATGAAACTTGGTGAAAAATCCTATATTATTATTTCAGAATTATTGGAAATTTTTGGAGAATTAATAAAGAGCATAAGTATTTATTAAAATTTTAAGCTATTTAAAGTTAGTTTAAAAAATAGTGAAAATTCATAGAAAATTCTTTGAATGGTGAAAAATTATGAAATTTACTGAAAAATCTTATAATACTATAAGATTAATATTGATGGTGTTTTAAAGATATAAAATTATGTGGAGTTAGTATTTCTATTTTAAAGCTATTAAATGATATTTTTTATAAATAGAAATAATTATAGAAAATTATCGGATAATCCAAAAAATGTGAAAATTATTTGGAAAGTACAGAATAATATTTTAAATATTTTAGAAGTGTTAGTAAGTTCATGAGGTGTCGGGATGTAAATGCACAAGTAACGAATGTGTTATGATAAAAACAAAATTAATGTTTTTGTGAAAGTAAAATGGTGATAATACCAAAATAGTGGATTGACATTTTAAAAATAAATTATCATATATGAGTTTTTAGATTTCTTAAGTTTTATTATCCACTTCTAAGTTTTGAAATATGAGTAATGATTTTATGCAATAAATAAAGGCACCATGAATGAAATGAATTATGAATTATTTGTTGGATTATATGTTATTCGAGGTAAATATGTTTTGGTGTCGACCCCCGACTTTTAATAGCATTTAAATTTTTTATAGTAAGGTTTTGATTTAATAAATGTTTATATATTAAGATTGTTGTAGTTTATCATCGCTTGAGGTGGTGGATTAGTGGTGGAAAGCCGAATACAAGTCCTCATTAACTTGGGTTCGAGTCCTGGTAAACTCCTCTATACTCAAGTGGTCTCACGCCCTGAATTTATTCGGGGGTAAGTTGAGCCCTGAATTTATTCGGGGGAAACCTGAGTTATGCCGATGAAGACACCGCTGAGACCTCCAAATTTTTTGGTAATCATGTATTTATTTTCTCCCTATCATGCATGTAATTATTTATTACATATGATAATAAATAACAGTTATGATATATTATACTAGTTGTCATTATTGTGAGTTTATGTTAATAATTATGAATAATTGTTGAAAGATTGAAAATGTATAAATAATTGATGAATAAAAGGTGTGATTAAAGATAAGTATGATATGCAGATTCTTGTTCAATTATTTTCATTTTACGAAAGTAAGTTTGACAGGATTTGCCGACACCCTACTTTTCCTAAAGTAGTTTGGACCACAACTCAATTATTGTTAAAACGTGTACAAATTGGTTTAATTTTCTTTGTGGGACCAGAAATTTCACTACCATTATTTTATATAGCTCATTTGGTTATTTTGTCAAAACGTGTGTACTAATTGTTTCCTTAATTCTCAGTATAAATAGGTTACTCAGTTGAGCAACTAAGCACACACCATGACTACACCAAAAATATAATATTATGAGTATAACATTATGAGTATTTCTTTTAAGTGTAAGGTTACTCTATAACATTATGAGTATTTCTTTTAAGTGTAAGGTTACTCCAAGTGTTGATAAAGAGTTCATGCATTGTTCAGGTTGATCAATTTCATAGAAAGTAGAATCCAGTCACTTGCTAATTAAGGTAAGAGGTATCATTTTTTTATGGTAAAGGGATATCATTTTCTTTCATACTTTATATTATGGTATGATATTATTATTCGTTTCTTCAGCTTATCATGAAATGGTGAAAAGTCCTAAAATAATTAAGAATATCTTTAATAGTTTGTGCTTCATCTAATATCTTAACCTGAATCTTTCTATTCAGTTTTAACTTATTATATTTGAGCCGGGAACTTTACATTTACTTAAACTTTATATTCTATCAAGAATTTTAATTGATTTCCTAGATATCGTGTTGGTAATTGGAACCCTGAATAATTAAGTTGAAAATCACTAAGATCTATTTTTTCTTATTATTCTGATTATTTCTGTCCATTCATCATATATATCATTGTTATAATCATTGTGGTGAAATTTCTCTTTGGCTCGTAATACAAAGATGGACTGTGGATTGGCATGCCCATTGATTTTGCAGTTGTATGACTTTGGCCCGTAGTTCAAAGTTGGACTGTTAATTGGCATGACCATTGGTTTTACAATTGTATGTCTTTGGCTCGTAGTGCAAAAATGGACTGTTGATTGGCATGGCCATTGGTGTTACAGTTGAATATCTTTGGCCCGTAGTGAAAAGATAAATTGAATGGTACGTGTAGACACTTGAAATTTTCTTTCCCTATTACTAACACTGTAGCAGGGCAAGAAGGTCATCAAATCAACCTCGGTCTCAATACTGGGCCATCAAATAAACCCCGGTCTCAATACCAGATCATCAAATCAACCGCGGTATCAATACCGGGTCATCAAATCAACCTCGGTCTCAATACCGGGTCATCAAATTAACCCCAGTTTCAATACCGGGCCATCAGTTCAACCCCAGTCTCAATACCGGGTCATCAGTTCAACCCCGGTCTCAATACCGGGCCATCAGTTCAACCCCAGTCTCAATACCGGGCCATCAAATCAACCCCGGTCTCAATGCCGGGTCATCAAATCAACCCCGGTCTCAATACCGGGTCATCAGTTAAACCCCGATCTCAATATCGGGCAATCAAATAAACCCCGGTCTCAATATCGGGTCATCAATTTAACCCCCTGATCTCAATACCGGGCCAACAAATCAACCCCGGTCTGAATACCGGGTCATCAAATCAAACCCGATCTCTATACCATCAAATCAACCCCGGTCTCAATACCAGGTTATCAGTTCAACTCTGGTCCCAATACCGGGCCATCACTTCAACCACGATCTCAAAATCGGGCCATCAAATCAACCCCGGTCTCAATACCGGGTCATCAAATCAACCCCGGTCTCAATATTGGGTCATCAGTTCAACCCCGATCTCAATACCGGGCCATCAAATTAACCTCGGTCTCAATACCGGATCATTAATTCAACCCCGGTCTCAATATCGGGTCATCAAATCAACCCCGGTCTCAAAATTGGGGCAACAAATCAACTCCGGTCTCAATATCGGGTCATCAATTCAACCCCGGTCTCAATACCGAGCAATCAAATCAACCCTGGTCTCAATACTGGGCCATCAGTTCAACCCCAATCTCAATACCGGGTCATCACTTCAACCACAGTCTCAATACCGGGCCATCAAATCAACCCTGGTCTCAATACCGGGCCATCAAATCAACCTTGGTCTCAATATTGAGCCATCAATTCAACCCCGATCTCAATATCGGGCCATCAAATCAACCCCGATCTCAAATACCGGGCCATCAGTTCAACCCCGGTCTCAATACCGGGTCATTAATTCAACCCCGATCTCAATACTGGGCCATCAGTTCAACCTCGGTCTCAATATCGGGTCATCAGTTCAACCCCGGTCTCAGTACCTGAGCCATAAATTCAACCCCGGTCTCAATATCGGGTCATCATTCAACCCCGATCTCAATACAGGGCCATTAATTCAACCCCGGTCTCAATACCGGGCCATCAATTCAACCCCGGTCTCAATATCGGGTCATCAGTTCAACCCCGGTCTCAATACCGGGCCATCAATTCAACCACGGTCTCAATACCGGGTCATCAATTCAACCCCAGTCTCAATATCGGGCCACCAGATCAGCCCCGGTCTCAACTCGGGAGATGCAGTTCTGCCCCGATATCAACTCAAAAGATACAGATTAGACCCGGTCTCAACCCGGGAGGTACAGATCAGCCCAATCTCCACCCGGAAGGTACAAATCAGCCCCGGTCTCAACCCGGGAGGTACAGATCATCCCCGGTCTCAACCCGGGAGGTATTGGTCAGCCCCAGTCTCAACCCGGGAGGTACAAGTCAGCCCCGGTCTCAACCCGGGAGGAATATATTAGCCCCGGTCTCAACCCAAGAGGAACAGGTTATCCCCGGTCTCATCCCGAGAGGGACAGGTCATCCCCGGTCTTAACCCGAGAGGTACAAGTTAGCCCCGGTCTCGACCCGGGAAGTCAGATCAACTTCGAAAATAATCCTAAACCTCACAACATCTCTAGAGGAAAACCTGGAATGACCAAGTTAGCCTCAGAGACAACCCTGAGGACAAACAGAATCAACTGGGATCCAAGTCTTGGAAATAACCCCAAGAAGTCAACCGAAGGATATGTCGACACTAAAGGCAACCCCGGGAGGGGCAAAATGGTCATTTTACCAACTCTAAGATAATTCGATCAAACTCAAGATGAATTGATGCCACCAAGGTCAGAACGAACCATACCGATGATCCCGAGTGCAAACAGCGCAAGACAGCTCAACGGATAAATTACGGGGAATTGAAGACCTGGTTCTGAACCCGTCTTCTTGGACCCAGAAAATGTTTTATCCCATCTCATCGTGACACTCTCGGCGAGGGCTTTTCGAAAAGGTATCGCACGCCTCAAACAGACGCTCCGATCAAAAGTTAGAAAGTTTTAACTTCGACCTCGCGTTGCTTGTAGTGCAAGTACTTCGAGATGAAGGGACCCGCTATATGGGCCCCACCACGTGGAGCCGCACCTCTACCTGCGGCAGCAGAAGGTAGAGTGGAGGCTCCGTGGCCTATACATAGAGGTGCACCCCCCTCTTATTTGAAGAATTCAGAAACGCTCCGAACCTCTGCCTGTTTGGTTTTTTGTCTAATTTCTTGTCTTCCAAAGCCAAAATTTTTCATTCTAACACATAGATATACCCACATACTGTAAGACCCCAACTTTTATGAATAAATATTTAATTTTCTTTATATGTTATTTTAAATAGTAAGGTGTTGATTTGATAAATGTGGTTAGTTATGGGTAATATGCGCAAAGTTTACAAAGTAAGCAAGTGGTCATAAAATATTCGTTTGGTCGGGGAATATTCTTGTTGTCGGGGAATATTCGTACGATGGCGCAGTCAATTGTGGGCCCGATAACGGAACTCGATATGGGCATTATGAATTTTTAAGTTATGTCTTTCGGATTGACCAATGTCCATGCTACGTTCATGGACATGATGAACCGAATATTCAAAAAATATTTTGATCATTTCGTGGTTGTCATTATTGATGACATCCTAATATACTCCAAAAGACTCAAATATTTCTTCACCCAGAACGAACTCAATATGCGACAATGACGTTGGCTCGAGCTGTTGAAAGATTACGACCATACCATCCTATACCATCTTGAAAAAGCGAACGTGGTAGCTGACACGTTGAGTAGAAGATCATATGCGGGAATGAGTGTGATGCTATCAACACAAAGGCCCATTTTGTATGACTTACAAAGGATGGAGATAAAGTTAAAGACTCCAAGGACCCACGTGATGATGTCAAATATACAAGTAGAACCGACTCATGGCTCTATTCGAGGCGTTATGTGGACGAAAGTGTCGTTCTCCAGTATGCTGGGATGAGGTGGGTGAAGCAACATTGTTGGGACTGGAGTTAGTACGTATGACTACAAAAAATATTCAAATGATCCGACAACGTATACATACAGCACAAGGTCGAAAAAAGAGTTATGCTAATCTTAATCGAAGAGACGTGGAATTTAATGTCGGAGACCATGTATTATTACATATTGCTCCATGGAAAAGAGTTACGAGATTTGGGAAGGGAGGAAAACTCAACCCACGATTTATTGGTCCATTTGAGATCCTTGACCGAGTAGGAACTGTGGCCTATAGTTCATAACATTTTTCATATGTCCATGCTTCATAAATATGTGAAAGACCCAAACCAAATTATTGAGTTAGAACCAGGCGAAATAGCCGAAGATTTAACGTACGAGGAGGTATCTGTCAAGATCTTGGATAAAAAGGAACATGTCCTACGCTCAAAGATTATACCTCAAGTTAAAGTTTTGTGGAGGAACCATGATATCGAGAAAATGACCTGGGAGTTAGAATCAGAAATAAAAGAGAGGTATCCTCACCTTTTTGAAATACCAGGTACGTACGTCAATTTTGAGGACAAAATTTCTTAAGGAAGGGAGGTTGTAAGACCCCAACTTTTATGAATAAAGATTTAATTTTCTTTATATGTTATTTTAAATAGTAAGGTATTGATTTAATAAATGTGGTAAGTTATGGGTAATATGCGCAAAGTTTACAAAGTAAGCAAGTGATCATAAAATATTAGTTTGGTTGGGGAATATTCTTGTTGTCGGGGAATATTCATACGACGGCGCAGTCAATTGTGGGCCCCATAACGGAAAACTATCGGATGAAGAAAACGACAAGAATAAGTTTTCTAAAAATAATGGAAAAACTGTTACCGTTAAAACTGTTGAAATACCCGGTGGTTAAAGAACAGTAATACGCGTTGTTTCACAGTAGCACACGGTATTGCACAGTATGTTAAATTATTGATTTTTACGTAAGAGGTCACTCATTAAATAATTATCACAATAACCACTACACAATATTTCACATTATCAAATCAATAATTCATATTATTTGAATAATATTATTAGATAGCATTATTGGCAATGTCTAGGAAGTTCTGTCTAGGAAAGGGGTTTGGTCACCTAATTGTGAGCCAGTAAGGAGAAATCCTTATCGGAAAGCCCCCTCTTTCCTGGGAACGACCTGGTTGTCAATATTGTGATTCTGTAATATTATTTTTGAATAATAATTGATTATTGATAAAATTGATAAGTAAATATTTATTCAATTTTGATATAAATGAATGAATTTTTAGCAAAAGAGACATTTGTTGAAAGTTAAAATTTTATCTTTTCTGATAAAATAATTCATTCAAATATATTATTATAATATTACATTATAATAGTATAATGTGATAATATAATAGTATAATTTTATAGTTTAAATGGTAATATTTTTACAATAAATTCATGGTATATGGATAAAATGAGGTGGAAAAGAGCAAATTGGATCTGAATTATTTTTGTTGCTATAAACATTTTTGGCACAAAACATGTGTTTTGTGGTGTCTTTTTTGTCTCTAGATGTGCTGAAGTTGATTTTCCAAAGATGGGTGCGGTACAATTTCGTTTGTAAATTAATTTTTCAGAGATGGTGTGCTAGCATTTTTCTATAAATAGGGTGCTTAGTTAGAAATGAAAAGCACACCAGAATCAAAAATTTCTTTCTCTATACTATTAAGCGTATTTCTTATGAGTATAAGGATAGTTTGAGTGTTGATAACAGTGCAAGAATTTTTTAGCATAATATCCGATTATCCAGACAGATCTAGTATTCTATTGAGGTAAGGGATATTATTTTTCTCGTAAATGATGTTACTTTCTTTCAATATTCATAAAGAATATTATTTTCTTTCATATTCCATATTATGAAAATGATAATATTTCATTTCATATTTCCAAATTCAAATTTCCTACGGTAAGTATTGCCTCTATAATTCCTGAAATGATCAGAAATTCCTTGAGTTTTGCGTTTTATCTAATATCATTTCACCGGAATATTTGTATAAACTTTCTTATAAAATTTTTACCTTTTCATGTCGGAGTTACTATTCATCCGTATGGTATTCATAAATACGGTACTATTAATACGTACGACACTATTCACGAGTACTATTAATAGAAAAATTAAAAAAAATTCTTTGTCCAAGTTATCTGTTATGGTTCTTATCTTTGATTGGATCCATGTTTTGAACTTCATTCTTGAATTTTGCTCCACAATTAATTTTTATTGAATATATTGGAACTTAGATAAATTAAATTACGAATCCCTAATATTTGTCCTTTATCTCACTGGATTCGTTCTTTATAAAATTTTTCATCATCCTCAATCTTAAATTGTGATGAAATTTATCTTTGGCCCATAGTGCAAAGATGAACTGTTGATCGACAAATATCTTTGGCATATAGTGCAAAGATGAATAATTAATTGATGAATATCTTTGGCCTGTAGTGCCAAGATACATGATTAATTGATGAATATCTTTAGCCCGTAGTGCAAAGATGAACAGGTGTTGGTATGATCATGACCACTGGTGATACAAATGAATATCTTTGGCCCGTAGTGCAAAGATGAATATTTGATTTGAATATATTGATTGATGTTGCAGGGATAAAATATTAATGATGGACTTTTAAATCATAGAAGATAGTAGACATCATTCTCTACTTAACTCTTCTAATGAATTGTTATTTCCGCTGCAGTTGTTGATCTAAAACTTGTTGTCCGTAATATTTTATCTGATTTATTGAAGACTAACGATAAATTATTCTTCATTATCTTAGTCATAATATTCTTTACTAGGCTAGTTGAGCTCTCCCTTTTCTTCCATTGTTCTCTTTAGGAAATGAGAATGGCACAGGGACTAGTTGGGGGACAGAGTAATGGTTCGAGTTAGAGCAGTAGTAGTCCTCACTATTTTTGTAAAATAGTGTGATAATAATTGTAATGAGGACTTAGTTTGAGCGTTTATATTTTCTACATGTCTGTATTGACGCTCACAGTTATGTGGTCGTATTTTGCACGACCATTTGATATAAAAGATTGTATTTGGATTCTGTACCATGTATTTGGCGACTCAAAATGGGTTGAGTATTGAACTTATTTTGGGGGCGTCACACATACTACCACATATTAGAAAATAACCGGTAGATTCGGACGTTTAAAGCCTATGATTTGGCAAAAAGCCCGTGTAGCAGTCCATTGTGAGTATTTTACGATCAGCAAGTCAATACTAATTCTTGGCACTTTTATACACTTTCATATCAAGTTTCGTTCTCTAAATACGCCCGAAACTCAATTTCGTGGTCGTTTTTGTCAACTTTTGGTATATTTTTGTACGTAAACGCATTTTCTAGCATTTTTATAACTCAGATCGACGATCCGTCGCTTCCAGCAGCTTGCATATACTTACATCTTCATACTGAGCAACTTTGCCGGACTGGGTTATCTTCCCAGTCTTGGTTGACTACTTTTTTGTCTCTCTCTATATATATATTTATATTCCAGTTCGGCCTGGATTATTCTGTGGTATTTTTACTGCTTTTATAAATATTTATGCATATATAAGCAACATTCACCACACTGGGTTATCTTCCCAGTCTTGGTTGACTACTTTTCTATACATTTACATTCTAGTTCGGCCTGGATTATTCTGTGGCCTTTTTACTATTTTTATATATATCTGCAACATTCACCACACTGGGTTATCTTTCCAGTCTTGGTTAACTACTTTTCTGTCTATATTTAAATATATATTTCAATTTCAGTCCGGGCACAGGCGTGAAAATCCATCGCCCTTTTTATTGTTTTTCTATATATATTTCAATTTTGTCCAACCTGGATCATTCCGTGGCTTTATACAGCTTTTATAAATATATATATATATATATATATATATATATATTTCAATTCTAGTCCGGGCACCGGTGTGAAAATTTATCGCCCTTTACAGCTTGCGTATATATATATATAATTATATATATATATATATATATTTCTTTATTCATTTTTATTAAATTGTTGCTTTAAATAGTCATTTGATATGAATCGACACTGACATTTTTGCGGACGAACTAGATTTATTTAAATCTCGCCAACTCTAGCTTTCAAACGGTTCAAAATAGGTCCAAACGGAACCGGGAAACTAGAATGGCCGATATTTATTACAATCTACGATTTTTCTAGTTTCAGTTACAAAAGCAGCCTCGCGGCTCTTAAATCGCTATCTAGTGGGAACGAGACGCTTCGGCCAGGTGCGAACCAGGATTTACTAAATGTTTCCTCAGTTCTGGCTACATTTGGGATATATTTCTGTGTAAATTTGAACTGTGCAGGTTTATTGGCTTCCCTATGTGGACCTAGGAATCGTGGGATTCATGATCCAATCGATCAGAATCTGATTCCCAAGATGGAAAAACTCCACTTTACGAATGTATCCTGCCAGTTTTTCTGTAAAAATGTACATACAAAAGACCTTAAAATGGTTACCCGAATTTAAGGTCTCATTATAGTGAAAATGTGATTTATCGTGTCTGAGTCACTCTGATGGCTGTCATGCCCATGAGAAGACCGACACTTGTATATATTTTGTGGTCGAGGATGTTTCGCAGCCAGACAATCACCATTCATATTGTGCCTTAAGGCTGAAAAGATAAAACTAAAGTATCAATATGCTTCAATTCCTATGTTAGCGTAAGGGTTTGATAACTTGCTTTCAAAAACTCATTTTAATAATTTTATTGAAAAAGAAAGCTTTTGCAAATCAAATCAAACCCTTCGTATATAGGTTCAATGATGCATAGACATGCTTTCCATCAAACATTGGCCCAATTTTTAAACAGCATTCACACATACATTTCAATTTTTAAAGGAAAATATTGAAAAGATGCGGTACCATGTTTACACGGGAGTTGTGGAGTACCTAACGCCTTCCCCACACTTAACCAAGCCCCTGAACTCAAAATTTGTTTTCAAAGATCAAATTTCGACAGTGTCCAGCAATTGGGCCTCTTTCAAACAAAACTCGATTGAGTTGGTACAACCATTTCAAATCTCCAACTGGCGACTCTATAAAATGTTCAATCGTCGACATGATACATGTTAGCATTTTCCTAAAAAATCCTTCAAAACCTTTTTCACAATAAAAAGAGTAAGGGTAGAGACAACTTAGGAAGAGAGAAAGATTTGGGTTGTGACCCGACCAGCGAATTTTTTCCCGAGGTCGACAGTATAATTATAAACATGAACTGTGAATTGGTATAACCATTATTTTTCATGTTTCAGGTAAAGACAGGTGGTGAAAGTTTTCTTTGTCTTGACTACAACGAATAATTATGGATTGGTGTTACAGTAATATAATATTGATGATGGACTTTTAATTTAGAGAAGATAGTAGACATTATATTCTACTTCACTCTTCTAATGGATTATTGATTTTGATGCAATTATGGTTAAAAACTTTTATCATCTACCATATGTTCTAAATATCTGATTTATTATTAATGAAGACTATTGATAATTTAATTATCTTAAGTTATGATATTCTTTACTGGGCAATTTGTGCTCATCATTTTGCTTCACAATTCCTTTCAGGTAGTAAAAGTGTAGCTGGGTCGAGCAGGGATAACAGGGGAATAGAGTAATGGTCCGAGACTGTTGAAGTTTCTCAATACATTATAAAATAGTATGATAATAATTGTACTGATGACTTAAAATGTGTGTGTCATATTTTATACGTCATTTAATAATTGATTTTGGTGAACCAAGTAGGGTGATGTGAACCCGAATTTGGAAGCGTCAAAAATGCACCCTATTAGAATGAGGAGGACATAAATCTTCGTTTGTTTCTTTGAGGAATTGAAATATTTGTTGCTTTTGTACTATATACGGTACAGTATTAATATTGAACACTAATAATATGTGTGTTGTCGTATTTTGCACGACAGTTTAATAGTTGTAAATAGAAAAATTGGTATTTGTAGTGTGTATTTCTGGCGACTCAGAATGGGTTGTGTGGACCTATTTTGGGGGCGTCACATTTGGTATCAGATCTTAGAGATATGATCTCTGGTGGAGATCTGGAATTAGAATTAGGAGGGGAGAGACGAGTAAAATCCTTCACTAGTGTGTTCTACCTAAGCTGATGTTTGTTATTTGGTTTAGATGATATTAACCTTTATTTTGTATCCATATTTAAGAAGGACATCTAAAAAATCAAGTGATGGGTAATGGATGAACCATAAAACAGAGGAAGTGATCTGGGAGTTAGAATTTTAAATCCTTATCTCTTCGGAATTCCAAGTACGTACGTAAATTTTGAGGACGAAATTTCATAAGGAGGGAGATTGTAAGACCTTGACTTTTATGAACTAATTTAATTTATGATTATTATTCTAAAACTGTAAAATATTAAATTGAAAAATAGTCAAATGGACAATTAATCGGATAAGTGAGTAAATGAAATTTGGGAAAAAGTGGGCCCTAGAAGGGTTGTCGACAACTTTAATTGGAAGGAGGAGGATAATAATTTGGGAGGGGGAAAGAGACAAAGAAATGAAGAAAAGAAGGAAAAGGAAAAAAGGAAAAGAAAAGAAGAAAGCGAAAAGAATAAAGAAAGAGAGAGAAACAAAAAGAACGAAAAAAAAAATAAAGGAGGAGAATTCCTCCACTCCTTCCATTCACTCTCGGCTGAAAACCAAGGAGAAGAAGAGAGAGAGAGAGAGAGAGAGAGAGAGAGAGAGAGAGAGAGAGAGAGAGAGAGAGAGAGAGAGAGAGAGAGAGAGAGAGAGAGAACATGATTGAAGAAATAAAAAAGAAATAAAAAAGAAAAGGTATGTTTAAAATATTTAATTTATCTTTGAATTTAAGTTTTTATGAATTTTATGTAAAGATGACATATTTATATATGTATGTGATGGATAAAAATTTTATAAACAAGGATTAAAATAGAAAAATCAAGAAATCAAAGAAAAGAAAGTTTCGCCGGAAAATATTTTTCGACAAACTTTTTCGGCAAGCCTGTTTCTCTATTTTAGAGACGAAATTTGAAAAAACTTCCTTCTACAAAGTTGTAGAGAATAGAATTTCACTTGCAATAGACATACGATTTGTGTTTTTCTGATAAAAGGGCTAATTATTATGAATATTTGAAGTTTCTGCATATTAAAAATTTTAAATAAATTATTGAAAATAATTTTTGGCCTGAAATAAATTCACTGTAGTTTTATAATACTATTTATAAACTACTGTAAATGTTTTAGGAATAATTTAAAATCATAAGTATTTATTATATTTTAAAACTATTTAAAGTTAGTTTAAAAATACAGGAAATTCATGAAAAATTCTATGAATGATGAAATATTATGAAACATGGTGGAAAATCCTATATTGTTATTTCAGAATTACTGGAAATTTGTGGAAAATTATTAAAAAGAAGAAGTATTTATTAAATTTTTAAGCTATTTAAAGTTAGGTTAAAAATTAGTGGAAATTCATAGAAAATTCTATGAATTGTGGATTTTTATGAAATTTACTGAAAAATCTTATAATAATATAAGATTAATATTGATGGTGTTTTAAAGATATAAAATTATGTGGAGTTAGTATTTCTATTTTAAAGCTATTAAATGATAGTTTTTAAAAATAGAAATAATTATAAAAAATTGTCGGATAATTCAAAAAATATGAAAATTGTTTGGAAAGTTCAGAATAATATTTTAATTATTTTAGAAGTGTTAGTAAGCTCATGAGGTGTCGGGATGTAAACGCACAAGTAACAAATGAGTTATGATAAAAAAATAATATTTTTGTTAAAATGAAATGGTGATAATACCAGAATAGTGGATTGACATTTTAAAAATAAAGTATTATATATGAGTTTTTAGATTTCTCAAGTTTTATTATCCACTTCTAAGTTTTGGAATATGAATAATGATTTTATGCGATAAATAAAGGCACCTTGAATGAATTATGAATTATTCGTTGGATTATATGTTATTCGAGGTAAATATATTTTGGTGTTGACCCCGACTTTTAATAGAATTTAAATTGTTTATAGTAAGGTTTTGATTTAATAAATGTTTATATATTAAGATTGTTGTATTTTATCATCGCTTGAGGTGGTGACTTAGTGGTGGGAAGCCGAACATAAGTTCCCATTAAAGGTGGTTCGAGTCTTGGTAAACTCCTCTATGCTCAAGTGGTCTTATGCCCTGGATTTATCCGGGGTTAAGTTGAGCTCTGAATTTATTTGGTGGAAAGCTAAGTTGTGCCGATGAAGACACCATTGAGGCCTCCAAAATTTTTGGTGATCATGTATTTATTTTCTCCCTATCATGCATGTAATTATTTATTACATATGATAATAAATAACAGTTATGATATATTATACCAGTTGGCAATATTGTGAGTTTATGTTAATAATTGTGAATAATTATTAAAAGATTGAAAATGTGTAAATAATTGATGAATAAAAGGTGTGATAAAAGATAAGTATGATATGCAGATGCTTGTTCAAATATTTTCTTTTTACGAAAGTAAGTTTGACAGGATTTGCCGACACCCTACTTTTCCTAAAGTAGTTTGGACCACAACTCAATTATTGTTAAAACGTGTACAAATTGCTTTAATTTTCTCTGTGGGACCACAAATTCTACTACAATTATTTTATATAGCTCATTTGGTTATTTTGTCAAAATGTGTGTACTAACTATTTTCTCAATTTTCAGTATGAATATGTTACTTAGTTGAGCAACTAAACACACACCATGACTACACCAAAAATATAATATTGTTAGTATAATATTATGAGTATTTCTTTTAAGTGTAAGTTTACACCAAGTGTTGATAAATAGTTCAAGCATTGTTCAGGTTGATCAAATTAATAGAAAGCAGAATCCAATCACGTGCTAATTAAGGTAAGGGTATCATTTTTTTATGGTAAAGGGATATCATTTTTTTTATACTCCATATTAGGGTAAGATACTATTATTCGTTTCTTCAGCTTATTATGAAATGGTGAAAAATCCTAAAATGATTAGAATATCTTAATAGTTTGTGCTTCATCTAATATCTTGACATAAATTTTTCTATTCAGTTTTAATTTATTATATATAAGCCGAGAACTTTATATTTACTTGAACTTTATATTCTATCAAGTATTCTAATTGATTTTATGGATATCGTGTTGGTAATTTGGACCCTGGATAATTAAGTTAAAAATCACTAAGATCTATTTTATCTTATTATTCTGATTATTTTTGTCCATTCATCATATATATCATTGTTATAATCATTGTGGTAAAAATTTTCTTTGACTCGTAGTATAAAGATGGACTGTGGATTAGTATGACCATTGGTTTTACAGTTGTATGTCGTTGACACGTAGTGCAAAGATGAACTGTTGATTGGCATGACCATTGGTTTTACAGTTGCATGTCTTTGGCTCGTAGTGCAAAGATGGAATGTTGATTGGCATAACCATTGGTGTTATAGTTGAATATCTTTGGTCCCTAGTGCAAAGATAAATTTAATGGTATGATTATAAACATGAACTGTGAATTGGTATTGTGACGCCCCCAAATTCGGACCGCCACAGGGTCTCTCGAATTCGGTTTGTCACATTCTAATATCTAATCACCACAATAAATATTACGACTAAATATCGCATCGCACAGCGGAATAATACATAACTACTATCAAATAGATTACATTTAATTAATATAATTTATTCACGTCCCAAGGTCTCGAAACATAAACATCGATTATATAGCTTAAACATACCTTTGGCATATATAAACCTAACTAATACATAATAGCATAATTTCTTCTTACAAATCATAAAGTTCTACATAAATAAAGCTACTCTGTAGCCTTTCCCTTTCCCTTGTCGGTGCTCGAGGGTCCGCACTGCTCTGCCTTAACTGAAATGTTTTAGGGAAAGCAAGAATGAGCAACAAGTTTGCTCAGCACGTAATATAACAACAAGGGTGAGTATTATAGTTATCGAATCTCAAAAAGGGTATAGCAAGGTATGATAGTTCAAGGATAGCAAGAGTATCAACAGTTCTCAATAACAATCGCTAAGGACAGAATAATATCAATATGACTCAATACTAAATTAATTTAAGATTTCAAGATAACTGAATACTAAGCAATCACTAAGGACCATGAACTCTTACTAGAATTAACAGTAATATATTGATAATCCAACAAAACAAGTACAATAGGTGATCAGCCTAAAGTACCCTAAGGTATGCATATCGTTTAATTGTACTAAGGTGTGCAAGTCGGTCTCCCGACAAATATAATTTCCCTTCAAAGAAGGTTGTTCATCTCAGTCAAACACAAGATCCCGCGCTAATCAATTGGTTTGGGTTTCCTTTCAATAATATAAGTCTAGCCGAATCAAATGGCATAGATCACAACAATTATAAGTTCAATCTCAAGATTTAAAGTTCGAAGAATATAAATTAACTTTTATCTTATTCATGAAGTATATGATTCATAATATCTGAATTTCAATCTCAAATGCTTACTTGTACGACAATAATAGCACAAGCTTAATAAACGCTCAATAAAGAGTAAGGTTAGGAACTTGCTTACAACGTTCCTCGAATAAAGTAAACACAAGGATATGATACTTGTACAATAAAAGTAGGGTTCGAATACTTGACTTATGCGTAGTTTATCCATGAAATTAATCAACACTTTTGAATCCTATCGTAATATAGTTACGTAAATATATGATATCTATTAGTCATATATTTTGGCATCATATAATACCTTGGATATACAATCAACATATAAACTAAGTTTTATCCTAGCTACACCGTCATTCCATATATAGTATTATATTAATTCATAAGTCTCGACTAATATATTTTTATCCTTAACGTTCCTCTTTTTGAGTTAAACACACTCTCATATCATTATTAACACATAAGACCATAATCAATACCAATCATATTTCGTTTAGTAAGTTATGGCATTGTTATAAGTTAACCGTCAAAATTGGATTCAAGTATCAACATATGATATTTCATAACTCATATACATGTTAAAGGGTTCTTCCATGTTTGTACAACCTTTCTAAGTTCAATTACACATGTTATAATTCTAAGTCACGATTTCTAACGACTTAGGGTCATACAACGCCATGGATTCACATAAGTTGTTATGCTTGTCGCTTAGGCATATAAGGTAGTCACATATTTTATTGGTAGGCATGCTCACATGTTTCTATGTCATGAATGCATGATTCTAGCATTGCTACTTGTTTGTAACTTAATCGAACTCATGCTTGATTAACTTGCATTACATCTAATAAGTGTGTTCACTTGTATGATATACTAGTGATGTTACACGTACTATTAGACATGTTAAAATATCAGAATTTAGAACATGTCAAAGTCCACGTTTTAAAGCTTATATTCTTGTTAGTAACGTTCACTAATGAGTTCAACATGCTTATGCTACATTACGAATCATATAAACACAAGTTAACAGGTTATTCATGCATTTCTAAACCATACTACCATGCTCGTAAGATCAGAACACCCACATGGTATATACGTATATCAAAGTCCATTTATAAACTCTAAGTTGAAAACTTATTTTGATTCATGCTTGGATAGTCTAACAATATAACTATCATATTGTCATATGTCAAGGCATATCAGAACGTAATACATTTGCACATAAGGTCAGATCATGTATTACACCGTGTTTATCAATCTAGTTTACAAATCTTTAGGCTTCCTTCGAAATACTTAACTAAAACAACTAACATGGCTTACTATATATATAGCAACCTTATTCCAAATGTTAAGGTGAGTTATATGCATATTTTAACTAACATAACATGCTCAATACATTAGAAGACATAACAAAAATCATCAACAGATTATATAGAGGGGCGTGGCTGCACGCCATTTGTACTAGGTGTAGGGGTTTTCGGCACATAAACGCAGCGAAAATTAAAAATTTTCGAAACCCTAAAACAGGATCCATGCGAAAACATATTAATTCAGAGGTTAAGATATGTTTTACCGATTATTCAAGCCTGAAAGGAGACGATGGAGATTCTGAAACTGCTTCGAATCCTTAACGCAATCCAACGGAACTGCGCCTCTACGGTATCCACACGAACGTCCCGCGAATCGTCACACGATCTGCAGCAAGGAAAGCTGCGGTACTAGCCGCCAAGGATCTGAACTTTTTGAAATTTTTCTCTCTAGTCTCTCTCTAAGAGCGGCTTGGATTTTGATATCGAATAATACCTTAGACGGCTGATATATCATATATATAGCAGTTAAAGGAATTAACCAAAACCTAATCCAATTAGAAATATAAAATCCAAATTTATATATATATATATTATATCTTAATTAAGTCTGTCTTAATTAATATACATATATATATATATA
This sequence comes from Panax stipuleanatus, assembly GCA_020205555.1. Lineage (NCBI taxonomy): Eukaryota > Viridiplantae > Streptophyta > Magnoliopsida > Apiales > Araliaceae > Panax > Panax stipuleanatus. The sequence goes on from CM035120.1 coordinate 36,166,785, forward strand.
CAAATTATCCTATTAATTTAAATTCATAATTTAAATACTATCAATCATATTGATATATTTAAATCCATACAATTTAAATTAATTCCCTTTTAATTACGTTCTAATTGTGTGACCCTATAGGTTATTATTATGTTGGCAATAATTTTAAAATCATATTATAAAATTATAAACAGTGAGCGGCATCTAGTAATGCATCACTGCTACCCAAATAATAATAAGATCGGTGATTCGATACAACCTTTTCGTGACCAATGTTTCAATGTAATTTAATCCTTTTAACCTTGACATCCTAGATTAAACTCGAGTCATGGAATGTGTCATCCTCTTCATAATTTAATCTGAGTTTTCTTGATCGATGAGTAGACTATATGAAACAAATCACTATTTGAGCATGGCCATGCATTTCATATTCTTACTCAATCAAGAGGCCTATGGATATCACCCCTAATATATTGGAGGGTTAAATTCCATCTAGATCACTCATATTCCTCACACGATTCATGATGTACCCAATAATCACCTTTATCGTCCATCTATTAAAGGTGGCCTTTGATGATATCAAAGTACATAAATTTTCGTGTAGTAATATAGTGATTTCAGGTCGGAGGATCATTACATCATTGTCACTATGAGAATTGCTTATGACACTTTGCATAATGCTCCACGTAGAATTCTCATGGTGGGTCTGCCCAGTACATTGTTCTCTAACATGTACCTATGCATTGACTCAATATCTCATATATTTATGACCAATGAGATTTGGCCATCAGTCAATCCACATACTAGTCTCAATGTATCATTGTTGTCCCATTAACAATGACACTCGACTAGGGACATTTAAGAGTAATGATACTAATTGTAACTATATGATCTCATGTTCAAGTCACATACTTGAAGCCATATAATTTGTATCACTATTGTAAGGACTTTTATTATGTTAACATTTATATAACGCAGTAAATAAAACCATAATAAAATAATTCATTTATTCAATCAAATATAATATCAAAAATGTTTAAGCAATTATATCAAAGAATTAGCCTCTAGGGCATAAACTCTAACAGTCTCCCACTTGCACTAGAGCCAATCACTCATGTATCTAATACCCATGGAACTAGTGTGACTTTCGTACTTATGCTGCGACAAAGCTTTGGTCAGTGGATCTGCAACATTATCATCTGTTGGCACTCTGCTTATATGTACATCTCCTCTATCAATGATTTCACGGATGAGATGGTACCGCCTAAGTATATGCTTGGATCGTTGGTGAGATCTGGGTTCCTTAGCCTGTGCAATGGCTCCATTATTATCACAGTATAGCTCAACCGGATCAACAATGGTTGGAACAACACCAAGTTCAGTGATGAACTTTTTAATCCATACAGCCTCTTTGGCCGCACTAGAAGCAGCAATATACTCAGCCTCTGTTGTAGAATCGGCTACTGTCTCTTGCTTCGAACTTTTCCAGCTAACAGCACCACCATTAAGGCAAAACACAAAACCTGACTGAGACTTATAGTCATCTGTGTCAGTCTGGAAACTAGCATCTGTGTAACCCTTTACTGTCAGTTCGTCTTCACCTCCATATACCAAGAATGAATCCTTAGTCCTTTTCAGGTACTTGAGGATATTCTTGACTGCTGTCCAGTGACCTTCACCTGGATTCGACTGGTATCTGCTCGTCATGCTCAAAGCATACGAGACATCCGGACGAGTACATATCATTGCATACATGATAGATCCAATTGCCGAAGCATAAGGAATCTTTCTCATACGCTCCTCAACATCATGTGATTTAGGACATTGGGCCTTAGAGATCTTAACACCATGAGACATGGGTAAGTGTCCTCTTTTTGCCTCTTGCATGCTGAACCGTTTCAGCACTTTATCAATATATGTACTTTGACTTAGGCCGACCATTTTTCTTGATCTATCTCGATAGATCTTGATACCTAAAATGTAGGTTGCATCGCCCAAATCTTTCATGGAGAAACATTTTCCTAACCATGTTTTTACAGCCTGTAAGGAAGGAATGTCATTCCCAATAATTAATATGTCGTCAACATATAATACCAGGAATACAATGTGACTCCCACTAACCTTCTTATATACACAAGGTTCATCTTCATTTTTTATAAAGCCAAACTCTTTGACTGCTTCATCAAATCGAAGATTCCAACTCCGAGAGGCTTGCTTCAATCCATAAATGGATCGCTGCAGCTTACATACCTTTCCAGCATCCTTTGGATTGGCAAAACCCTCAGGTTGTGTCATATACACATCCTCAAGGAGATTTCCGTTAAGGAAAATAGTTTTGACATCCATCTTCCAGATTTCGTAATCATAAAAGGCTGCAATAGCAAGTAAGATCCTGATGGATTTAACCATTGCCACTGGAGAGAAGGTTTCATCATAGTCAACACCTTGAACTTGTTTGAAACCTTTTGCTACCAGTCGACCTTTATAGGTTTGTACATTACCATCCATGTCGGTTTTCTTCTTGAAAACCCACTTGCACCCGATTGGTTTTACCCCTTCGGGTGGATCAACCAAAGTCCATACTTGGTTAGTATACATGGAGTCCATCTCAGATTTCATGGCTTCAAGCCATCTCTCAGAATCTGGTCCATTCATAGCTTCTTGGTAGGAAGCAGGTTCATCATGATCTATGAGCATCACATCGCCGTTTTGAGTCACAAGAAATCCATAATATCTCTCGGGCTCTTGGCGTGTCCTACCAGATCTACGAATGCCTCGTGTAATTTGAGCAGGTTCACTTTCCACAATATCTTGTGGTTCCTGCTCATGTTCCAACTCAGGTTCAATGATATTTTGTGGTTCTCGAACTTCTTCGAGTTCTACTTTCCTCCCACTGCTTTCCTTTAGAGACAAATTCTCTTTCTAGAAAAATACCAGTTCGAGCAACAAATACTTTGTTCTCAGAAGGTTTGTAGAAATAATACCCTTTTGTTTCCTTTGGGTATCCCACAAAATTACATTTGTCAGATTTGGGTCCGAGCTTGTCAGAAGCCAGACGTTTTACAAACGCCTCGCAACCCCAAATCTTCATGAACGACATACTAGGACGTTTCCCAGTCCACATCTCATATGGTGTCTTATGAACCGTCTTTGTAGGAACACGGTTAAGTGTGAATGCAGCTGTCTCTAGGGCATGACCCCAGAAGCTTATTGGAAGATCTGCATGACTCATCATCGATCGTACCATGTCCAACAAGGTGCGATTCCTCCTCTCAGACACACCATTCCATTGTGGTGTTCCAGGTGGAGTGAGCTGTGATATAATACCACACTCCTTTAGAAGGTCATCAAAGTCTTGGCTTAAGTATTCACCTCCTCGATCGGATCGAAGGGCTTTTATGCTTTTACCAAATTAGTTTTGAACTTCATTCTTGAATTCCTTGAACTTTTCAAAGGATTTGGATTTGTGTCTCATAAGATACACATATCCATATCTACTGAAGTCGTCAGTAAATGTAATGAAGTAATAAAACCCACCTCTTGCTAACGAACTCATGGGTCCGCATACATCACTATGTATAAGTCCTAATACATCGCTAGCCCGTTCACTGTGTCCAGTGAAAGGGGCTTTAGTCATCTTGCCTAATAAACAAGACTCGCATGTCTCATATGATTCAAAATCAAATGAATCCAAAAACCCATCTTTATGGAGTTTGGATATGCGTTTCTCATTTATATGGCCTAAACGACAGTGCCAAAGATATGTCGGATTTGAATCATTTGATTTAAATCGTTTTGTATTTATGTTATAGATAGACATTTCTAAATTAAGAATATAAAGACCATTAAACAATTGTGCAACACCATAACATATTTCATTTAAGTAAAATGAACAACTGTTGTTCTTTATTAAAAATGAAAAACCTTTCTTGTCCAAACAAGAAACAGAAATAATGTTTTTGCTCATAGCAGGCACATAATAATAATCCTCTAATTCTAATACTAGCCCAGTGGGCAAAAATAAATGATAAGTTCCTACGGCTAGTGCAGCAACTTTTGCTCCATTCCCAACTCGTAGGTCAACCTCGCCTTTCGCCAAAGTCCTACTCCTTCGGAGTTCCTGCACATTAACACAAATGTGAGAACCACATCCAGTATCCAATACCCATGATGTAGAAGTGGACAAATTGACTTCTATAACATATATACCTGAATCAGAAGTCATACTTCCTTTCTTTTTCTTCAGTTCTTCCAAATAAGCATGACAATTCCTCTTCCAGTGTCCAGATTTTCCACAGAAGTGACAATCACCTTCTTTAGCCACCCTACCTTTAGGTTTTAAAGCCTGTTTGGTTTTGGGATTGGGTTTGGCAGATTTAGATCCTATCTTCTTCTTGCCTTTCCCCATTCCCTTAGCATTCCCCTTTTGCACCATCATTATAGGAGCGGGTCCTGCCTTTTTCATGTTGTTCTTGGCAGTTCTTAACATGCTCAACAACTCAGTAAGTGGTTTCTCAATTTCATTCATGAGGTAATTCATAACAAATTGAGAGTAGCTGCTGTTCAAAGATTGCAAAACAAGATCAGTTTGGGCTTCCGGAGTAATCGGAAAACCCAACCTACCAAGGTACTCAATATACCCAATCATTTTCAGCACATGTGGACCAACTGGATCACGTTCACCCATCTTGCAGTGATACAACGCCTTGCTTGTATCATACCTCTCCTGTCGAGCATGCCCTTCGAACAATTTCTTGAGATGCTCGATCATCTCATAAGCATCCATTAACTCATGTTGCTTCTGAAGCTCAGAGTTCATAGTTGCTAGCATGAGACAACTCACGTCCAGAGCATCATCTTGATGCTTCTTGTAAGCATTATGCTCTACACGTGGTGCAGTGTTAGCTGGTGCTGCAGGAATGGGCCCATCAAGGATATATAGCTTGCGCTCCTGTTTGAGGACAATCCTCAAGTTCCTATGCCAGTCTAGGAAATTAACTCCACTCAGCTTTTCCTTCTCAAGGACTGATCGTAGTGAAAGACTATTTGTGTTGTTGTTTGCCATTGATATCTACAATTTATAAGTGCAAAAATAATAAGTCAAATTGCAGAATTTTGATATTATGTAATTGATAATAGTACATTCAAAATATACCTCCCACTATTTTATTCAAATTAATAGCCCTCACCATTAATTCGGAAAGCATTTTTCAATTAAATCTTTCTAGTGAGCTAAGATCCATATTTCATTATGCCTTAAGTTAGCTTTGGCTATTCTCTCAAAACATAATTATTTAGGTAGACAACCCTTTGTCAATTATATCATATATAACTCTTAGATAGTTTGGTGAACAACATTTGTTTCTAGTCCATCTAATGGTACCTACCAAACTCTATGCCTCTAAGTCCACAATCCTATTATGATAACTTAGTTAAGTCTGGCCCAATGATTTTAACAGTTTGGATATCACAATTATCCTATCGCATCTTACCAAGATAAATGGGGTACTTTACTTTGGCAAACCTACATCCATCGGTCAAGGTCTTGATGAGTGTTATTCATTGGAAGGCATCTGATTTAGACTTAATAATTTTATGAGGGATTTTAATAATTAATTTAGATCTCACTAATTTTAATCTTATTAAACATGCACATTATTTATCATATCATATCGTATACAAGCATAAATAAAGTGCAAAATTAAATGTGTCACAGTTATGGCCCCAACCCTATGCCAATCTTTTCAAGCTAATGAAAAGATTGAAGGTCAGTCTAAGGTGGTAAAAGGTCTTCAAAATAGTAGCTTCCTTGGACCTTCCTCATGCATGTGTCTCCTCTCCATCATCATCTTGTCATCTTGATAGGTTACAATTGTACATTACATGACATAAAGAAACCTCGAGTTACATTCGAGGGGATTTAGATGAGAAGAGAATATTACATCAGAATTTATAGAAAGGCACGACATGCAAGCCGTATTTCAAAACCAAAACCACTAACCTATGGGTCAAAAGGGCCATAACTGTGCACCATGCATATCACAATAAGCACATGACACAATTTATATAATTAAATAAAACTATATACAAAATATTGGGGTCACGACCATCGTGCGCTATGACGGGGGGGTCCAAGGGGGGGGGGGATCCCCCCCTGGCGGTGGTCCGGCTGACCGATCTGTCGGCGGGTGGTCTCGCTGCCCGGTCAGCGAGCGGGGCCGGGGGCAGCGCCCTGGGAAAATTGTTTTTGAACTACGATCTGTATTGTAGAATTTTTCATACAAATCTCTGAAACAATTCCAGAATCATATACAATCCGCTAACACACTCATACTAACAATACACCCAGAACATATCATATATGTTCAGTTTCGATTAATCATATTAAATCGAATCTTCATGTTTCTAATCCAATTAGAACAGAAGTTGAATTGTTATTCCACCTTTTAGGATACAATTATCAGAACATCATATACATGCATATATATTACAGATTTCCAGAATACGCATACATGCAGAATATCATATATTCAATTTCAGATCGATAAACATGCATCATCATAATATCATATATAACGAATATAATTAAAACACGTAATCTGAATTAATCGTTTCGCAAGTAGCTCTGATACCACTGTAGGGGTTTTCGGCACATAAACGCAACGAAAATTAAAAATTTTTGAAACCCTAAAACAGGATCCATGCGAAAACATATTAATTCAGAAGTTAAGATATGTTTTACCGATTATTCAAGCCTGAAAGGAGACGATGGAGATTCTGGAACTGCTTCGAATCCTCAACGCAATCCAACGGAACTGCGCCTCTACGGTATCCACACGAACGTCCCGCGAATCGTCACACGATCTGCAGCAAGGAAAGCTGCGGTACTAGCCGCCAAGGATCTGGACTTTTTGAAAATTTTCTCTCTAGTCTCTCTCTAAGAGCGGCTTGGGTTTTGATATCGAATAATACCTTAGACGGCTGATATATCATATATATAGCAGTTAAAGGAATTAACCAAAACCTAATCCAATTAGAAATATAAAATCCAAATTTATATATATATATATATATATATATATTATATCTTAATTAAGTCTTACTTAATTAATATACATATATATATACACAAATTATCCTATTAATTTAAATTCATAATTTAAATACTATCAATCATATTGATATATTTAAATCCATACAATTTAAATTAATTTCCTTTTAATTACGTTCTAATTGTGTGACCCTATAGGTTATTATTATGTTGGCAATGATTTTAAAATCATATTATAAAATTATAAACAGTGAGTGGCATCTAGTAATGCATCACTGCTACCCAAATAATAATAAGATCGGTGATTCGATACAACCTTTTCGTGACCAATGTTTCAATGTAATTTAATCCTTTTAACCTTGACATCCTAGATTAAACTCGAGGCATGAAATGTGTCATCCTCTTCATAATTTAATCTGAGTTTTCTTGATCGATGAGTAGACTATATGAAACAAATCACTATTTGAGCATGGCCATACATTTCATAGTCCTACTCAATCAAGAGGCCTATGGATATCACCCCTAATATATTGGAGGGTTAAATTCCATCTAGATCACTCATATTCCTCACACGATTCATGATGTACCCAATAATCACCTTTATCGTCCATCTATTAAAGGTGGCCTATGATGATATCAAAGTACATAAATTCTCGTGTAGTAATATAGTGATTTCAGGTCGGAGGATCATTACATCATTGTCACTATGAGAATTGCTTATGACACTTTGCATAATGCTCCACGTAGAATTCTCATGGTGGGTCTGCCCAGTACATTGTTCTCTAACATGTACCTATGCATTGACTCAATATCTCATATATTTATGACCAATGAGATTTGGCCATCAGTCAATCCACATACTAGTCTCAATGTATCATTGTTGTCCCATTAACAATGACACTCGACTAGGGACATTTAAGAGTAATGATACTAATTGTAACTATATGATCTCATGTTCAAGTCACATACTTGAAGCCATATAATTTGTATCACTATTCTAAGGACTTTTATTATGTTAACATTTATATAACGCAGTAAATAAAACCATAATAAAATAATTCATTTATTCAATCAAATATAATATCAAAAATGTTTAAGCAATTACATCAAAGAATTAGCCTTTAGGGCATAAACTCTAACACTAGGGAGTGGCGCGGCCGCGCCACTCTGGTTCCAGTCCAAAAATTTCTCTGCATTTGCAGAGTTCCAGCCAAACTTCAAATTCACTCATGAAGCAAGCTTACTAACTATCACATTGCACGTATAATACATTTATATACTTTACTAGCATGTTAATCATCATTCCATATAACCAATTCCCACTAAACATGCTAATTCTATGAATTGAACTTCAAATGGGTTTAGAGATTATACCTCTTTAGCTTGAATTGATACTCTCCTGACTAAACTTTCAGATTGCCCTCTCAATACAATATCCTCACTTTCTATATAACTTAGCAAATAACTCAATCAAAGTGAATTGAAGGGGATGGGAGCTTAATTTATAGACAAATGAATAACCATACAAGAGCTTTACACATAGAATTAAACTAAGAGATGAAAGAAGAATACATTGGGCATTTGATGTTTGGTGAAATAGCAAATCAATGTTACTATTGGAGCCATCTCCCCTTTCATCATTTACTAGTGCTGAGAAGTGAGTTTGCAAAAAATAGGTTTAGGCCATTCATTGAGGCTAATTGGAGTTGGTATGTAGAGGTAGTGTAGGCCATTGGTCTTTCACGTATAGAAGAAATGAAGGAGGAATGGACACTCTTTTAGGGATATGAATAAGAACTCAGCATTCTAGCAAGGAAGGAAACACCATATATTATACACTTAACACACATATGTGCTTGCCTTGGCTTAAATTTATTTAGGGCATACATGGACCAAAAATGTCATAATAACATTACATGGTAGCAAATTGGGGTACATGTATAGACATTGATATATAATCCATATACATTTTAATAATGTCAAATTATGAGTTAATTGAATAATGACATACTGCATTATTACAAACCTTATTATTCCAATCATGTAACTCATTAAAATAATTGTTGTTATTAATTATTCACACACCTTAATTTAATATACCATATAGTATTCATTAAAGTACTTTACCTATCGCATGGTCACATAGGTTCATGTATGTAACTCATACAATATAATTTCCATATTACATAGTCTTACTAAAGTGTCACACTACACTTTATAATATAGTTTATATATTACATAGTCCCTTGTATTGTCACAATGCACTTTATATAATATAGTTTGGTTCCATACTGTATAATGTATATACAACATGCATTTTCATAAGTCCAACCATGTGACTCACTTCCTTTTATTATATAGTTTCTATATTACATAGTTATGTCAAAATATCACATTATACATTATATTATATAGTTGCAGTTACTATACAATATGTGATTACATGACTTTACACTAAACAAATATTAATCCCAATCATTAATTAGCTATTTAATCAGGAATATGCTTTTACTCATGATAACCATTAATTAACAATATATTATTGATTAATCATCCACTCATTAATTCTTTCTTTAATTACTTAAATCATCGTAATTCTCATCACTCTGCCACACAAGACATTTTATGGAGCTTATCATAAACTCCACACTCTTTCTCAATTATTATATATATTCCATTTAATATAATCGAGTTAACTCATCTCATAACACAAAATCATTTATATTCAAACAAATATTCATTTCCATTAATATTCTCATTTAATGATATTCGAAAATTCTCGGGTATTACATCCTCCCCCCCTTATAAAAATTCTGTCCCGAAATTGCTACAAGGTTACACAAAAAGATGGGGATAGTCCCTCATCATCCTATTTTCTAACTCCCACGTAGCCTCCTCGACATCGTGGTTACGCCAAAGTACTTTTACAGATGAAATAATTTTATTTCTTAAGGTTTGCTCTTTCCTATGTAATATCTGGACAAGAATCTCTTCATACGCTAGATTCTTCTCCACTTGAATGGGCTCGTACAATATCACGTGCTTGTAGTCGGCCTTGTACGGTCGCAACACGAAAATATGGAACACGTTGTGGATGTGCTCCAACTCGGGTGGTAACGCAACTTTGTATGCCACTTCGCCCACTCGCTTCAGTATTTCGAACGGTCCTATGAATCTTGGACTCAGCTTTCCTTTCTTACCGAAATGGATCTTTCCCTTCCATGGAGATACCTTCAAGAATACGAAACTGCCGACTTTAAAGTCTCGGTCCTGCCAATGCAAATTTGCATATTTCTTCTGGTAGTCTTGAGCTGCTACTAGTCTGGCTCTTATTACTGTCACCACGTCTGCGGTTTGTTGAACTAACACTGGTTCGAGTATTCGTCGCTCTTTGACTTCGTCCCAATATAATGGCATTCTGCACTTTCTCCCATAAAGAGCTTCGTACGGTGGCATGCCGATACTCGCATGGTAACTATTGTTATACCCAAATTCAACTAAGGGTAGGTGGTCATCCCAATTTCCCTTAAAGTCCATCACGCAAGTCCTAAGCATGTCCTCCAGCGTTTGTATAGTTCGCTCGCTCTGTCCGGCTGTCTGAGGATGATAAGCGGTACTCAACCTCAACAGTGTTCCCATTCTCTCTAACAAGCTTTTCCAAAAATTTGATGTGAAGCGCGGATCTCTATCAGAGACAATTGATACCGGCACTCCATGTCGTGAAATAATCTCCTTTGCGTATAGGCTTGCTAACTGATTCAAACTATAGCGAATCTTGATCTATAGAAAATACGCGGTCTTCGTTAGTCGATCCACGATAACCCAAATGACATCATATCCCTTCTGTGTGACTAGAAGTCCTACCACGAAGTCCATCGTAATATGCTCCCATTTCCACTCCGGTATTTCCAACGGTTGTAGTAAACCACTCGGCCGCTGGTGCTCTGCTTTAACGCGTTGACAAGTCAAACATCTACTAACACACTCTGCAACTTCCCTTTTCAAATTGGGCCACCAAAAGTGTTGCCTCAAATCTCGGTACATCTTAGTGCCTCCCGAATGAACGGAATACGTCGTATTGTGTGCCTCGTGCAAAATCTCTTCCCTTAACTCGGTTACCGTTGGTACCCACATTCTTCCTTTGAATCTCAAGATACCGTCTTTATCCATTCAGAATTTCTCTTCTTCATTTTTTGCGATCCTCTTTCTGATTTTCTCGCACTCTTTATCTTTCTCGTGTGCTTCCTTTACTCTATCCAACAATGTTGGAGAAGCTTCCATCACAAACAATTTCTCTTCAGACCTTTCTGGTCCTCTTACCTCTATCTCTAATCTTTCCATTTCTCTTACCAATTCCTCCTGAGTCGTCAAATGAAGCAGTTTCTCCCTTCCTTTTCTGCTCAGAGCGTCGACAACCACGTTTGCCTTACCCGGGTGATAAAGAATATTACAGTCATAATCTTTGATCAATTCTAACCACCTTCTCTGATGCATATCCAACTCCTTCTGTGTGAAGATATATTTTAGACTCTTGTGGTCCGTGTATATCTCACATTTCTCTCCGTATAAATAATGCCTCCATATCTTCAACGTAAAAACTACTGCCGCTAACTCTAAGTCGTGAGTAGGGTATCATTTTTCGTAATCCTTCAATTTTCGTGATGCATACACAATGACTTTGCCGTGTTGCATAAGCACACAACCAAGTCCTTTGTGCGATGCGTCACTATACAACATAAAATTTCCCGCATCATCAGGTAGTGACAACACAGGCGCTTCTCTCAGTCTCTTTTTTAGTTCTTGAAAACTCTCTTCGCATTTGTCTGTCCATACAAATTTCACCTTCTTCCTAGTCAGATTGGTCAACGGGGTTGCTATCTTAGAAAAATCTTGGATAAATCTTCGATAGTACCCTGCTAACCCTAAGAATCTTCTCACCTCCGTCGGTGTTCTCGGTTGTTCCCAATTACTTACTGCTTCGACCTTTGCAGGGTCTACTGAGATTCCATTCTTATCCACCACGAGACCTAAGAATTGAACCTTCTCCATCCAAAATTCACACTTAGAAAATTTCACATACATCTTCTCCTTCCTTAATGCCTCCAAAACAATCTTCAGATGTTCGGCGTGCTCTTCTTTTATCTTTGAGTAGATTAAGAAGTCATCGATGAAAATTACTATGAATTTATCCAAGTATGGCTTGAAAACTCAGGTCATCAAGTCCATAAAACTGTCGGAGCATTAGTCAATCCGAATGACATTACCAAAAACTCGTAATGTCCATAACGGGTTCGAAACGCAGTCTTTGGTATGTCTTCATCCCGTACCTTCAATTGGTGATAACCTGTCCGTAGGTCTGTCTTTGAAAAACACTTAGCTCCCTTCAGTTAATCAAATAAGTCATCTATCCTTGGTAGCGAATATCTGTTTTGAATCGTCACTCTGTTCAATTCTCGATAATCGATACAGAGCCTCATCGATCCATCCTTTTTCTTAACGAATAACACTGGTGCTCCCCAAGGAGACACACTCGGTCAAATGTAACCCTTATCTAATAACTCTTGAAGTTGTATCATCAACTCCTTCATTTCTACTGGTGCCATACGATATGGAGCTTTCGAAATCGATGACGTTCCCGGTGCTAAGTCTATTACGAATTCGATTTCTCTGTCTGGCGGAAGACTAGGCAGATCGTCAGGAAATACGTCTTGAAATTTATTCACTATGGATATATCTTTAATTTCTACTCCCTTTTTTTCGAGTATCTACGATGTAATCTAAATAACCTACACATCCTTTCCTTAACAATTTCTTGGCCTGCATCATCGTAACGCAACACGATTGCTTAAGCGATGAGCTACCATAAAACGCTACCTTAGACTTACTCGAAGTTTGAAGGTTCACACACTTGTTCTGACAGTCAATTATCGCAGCATGGTTATACAACCAATCCATTCCCAGTATTACGTCAAATTCTCTCAATCTAATAGGAATCAAGTCTACGCTCAATTCATGTTCTCTAATGTTTGTGCGATAATTTTGAAAAACGTATTCTACAGGGATTACTTCCTTATTCGCAACTTCTATGTTCAAGGGATCTTCTAAACGTTCTCGGGGTGAACTAAGTTTACTAGCAAATTCTTCAGATACAAAATAACAGGTGACACCTGAATCAAATAATACATAAGCATTTATATCATTGATTGGGATTATTACTGACACCACGTCCTTCGCAGCCTCTGCGTCCTGGAAGGTCATGTCAAAGGTTATGGCGGTTGGGCGATTGGATTGTGCTGGTCCGCTGATCATCAGTTTGTTTCCCCCTTATTGGCTCCCTCCGCTACTTCCCTTCTTCGGGCAGTCCTTAAGCCGGTGCTCCATCGAGCCACATGCAAAGGATCCTTGTATCTTTTTCAGTTTTGGGCAGTTGGGTGAAATGTGCCCTTCCTGACCGCAGTTGTAGCAAGTGTCGTATCCCTTTCAGCACTCACCCTGATGGTTCTTTCCATATTTTGGGCATCCTTCAGCCCTTTTCTTAAAACCTCCACGAAAATTACGCGATTGATTGTTGTTGTTGTTGTTGTTGTTGTTGTTGTTCTCCCACTTTCTTTTACCCAGGTTACTTGCTCCACTACTGTTTCCTCCAGCACGGTTCTCTCCTCCGGTATTCTTTCCTTTCTTCTCCTTGTTGTACATATTTAAGGCCTCACTGCCACCTTCCGTAACGATCGCCTTCTCCAGCAATGTCGCAAAGGAATCAATTTGAAGCACTGATACCTTGTTGAACAGCCAAGGCTTCAGCCCTTGTTCGAATCGTCTCACCTTTCTTTCTTTATCTCCAACTTGGTGCTCCATAAATCGCGCTAGTTCATTGAACTTAGCCGCGTACTGCGCTACCGTCATATCACCTTGCTTAAGTTCCAAAAACTTCACCTCCATCATATTCTTCATGTTTTTGGGAAAGTAGTTCTCAAAAAATAGAGTTTTGAATCTATCCCACGCTATTATCCCTTCTCCAGCTCTTTGCTGATTAGCCTCCCACCAGTAGTTAGCTTCGCCTCTCATCATATATGTAGCGAATACAGCCTTTTGGTCTTCACCCACACGAGCTATAGTGAAGGCCTTCTCGATATCCTTAACCCATGTCTGCGCAATGATTGGGTCGGTAGTACCCTCAAAATCTGGGGGTCCTATACTCCTAAAGTCATTAAAGTTTATGACTGGTACTCCTTGAGGATTTGGGCGAACGGGATCGTTGTTCCTTCCCTTAAGGGCCTCTTTTAACCGATCTACTAGCTTCTGGATCTGGTCTACTTGTTCCCTCTCATTGTTCACTGACTCCTCAGGTGCAGTCAATCTACGTCTGGACGGCATTATCTGCATCACAAATTTTTATTTTATTATTACTCAGTTATATTACTTAAGTATTTCTTTTAATACTAAAGGCATAAAATTTTATAACACATTTCTGAAATAAGTTTCATTTATATTCATATGCGAAATCGTTTCATTACATGATTTTCCCTAGCATATTTCTATAAATGTTATCACATATATCCCCTAATATCACAAAAGACGGGGAATACTAACATACTTCCATACTACCCCTCTAACAAAAGCTTGCACGGGGTTTACATCACTATCCCACACTTTTCACAAAAAGTTGGGATTACATCATAGTATATACATCACATAAAGTAAATACTACTACTAGACTGACTAAAGAAATCTCATCCCATCATTCCACGCTCTGCAGCGCTCTTATACTCGATCTGTGCTATATACACCACCAACTCTCAGCTCAAAGTATGTAGGGTCTGTCCCTGCTCCGCCGGGTAGTGATATACACCATCGATCACCCTCTCAAAAGCTGAACGGAACACATACCCCATCTTGTTCATCTTCCTCTTCTTGCATCTGACCTCATCCTCTAGGTCGTCAGCCCTCTCGTTAGCCGCTTCCCACTTCTCCTCGAAGTGTATCCTATCCATAACCTCCAACTCTAGCTGAGTACGGAGTACTTCCTTCTCTGTCTTCTCACTCAGTTCCCTCTGTTCTACCTCTTCCAATTTTCCTGCCAGATCTATATTCCTAGCTACCGACTTGTGAAAAATGGTCCCCATCTGGATCCCTGCCTCCTTGGGGTAAGCAATCTCCACCTCCAACTCCTGCATGGCCAGCTTCCTTTGATGGTCTTCGTCCATCAGTTTCTGGAACTCCGACTCTCTCTCTTGAGCCGCAGTCTCCAACTCCCGGACTCTGCAGTCCAACTATAGAATACGCTCCTCGTACTCTCCTAGTATATGCTCCTCTACAGTAGCCTCGTCAGAGTCCTCTACTGGGTCATCCTCCATCAGCTCGTCCTCCATAAACTTCTCCTCTGGATCGGACTCTATCTCAATCTCGTCCTCGTCGTTAGACTCAAACGGTGTAATAGCCTGCACTGGCACAACCTCTAGAGGTGCCTCGTATACTACATGTATATCCCTGGGCTCCTCCTCTGCCACTCTACTAGGTACCCCTGTGTCTGCCATCCGACAATCACAAACATAAGACAAACAAATAGCAACTCCATTAGAATGTTAAATAAAACATAAGTTCATTGTATAGAATGAAGTTACATTTCATAACACACTAAGTCTCTCAAGCAAAACTCTACATGAGTTTTATCTCCTTCTACTTCTAAGTTCTCCTAAGTTATAATCTAAGGACTCTCGCTCCTAAGGTTTATAACTACAGCTCTGATACCAACCTGTAACACCCCCAAATTCGGACCTCCACAGGGTCTCTCGAATTCGGTTTATCACGTTCTAATATCTAATCACCACAATAAATATTACGACTAAATGTCGCATCGCACAGCGGAATAATACACAACTACTATCGACTAGATTACATTTAATTAATAAAATTTATTCACGTCCCAAGGTCTCGAAACTTAAACATCGATTATATAGCTTAAACATACCTTAGGCATATATAAACCTAACTAATACATAATAGCATAAGTTCTTATTACAAATCATAAAGTTCTACATAAATAAAGCTACTCTGTAGCCTTTCCCTTTCCCTTGTCGGTGCTCGAGGGTCCGCACTGCTCTGCTTTAACTGAAATATTTTAGGGAAAGCAAGAATGAACAACAAGTTTGCTCAGCAAGTAATATAACAACAAGGGTGAGTATTATAGTTCTCGAATCTCAAAAAGGGTATAGCAAGGTATGATAGTTCAAGGATAGCAAGAGTATCAACAGTTCTCAATAACAGTCGCTAAGGACAGAATAATATCAATATGACTCAATACTAAATTAATTTAAGATTTCAAGATAACTGAATACTGAGCAGTCACTAAGGACTATGAACTCTTACTAGAATTAATAGTAATATATTGATAATCCAACAAAATAAGTACAAAAGGTGATCAGCGTAAAGTAGCCTACGGTATGCATATCGTTCAATCGTACTAAGGTGCGCACGTCGGTCTCCTGATAAATATAATTTCCCTTCAAAGAAGGTTGTTCATCTAAGTCAAACACAAGATCCTGCACTAATCAATTAGTTTGGGTTGCCTTTCGACAATATAAGTCTAGCCGAATCAAATGGCATAGATCACAACAATTATAAGTTCAATCTCAAGATTTAAAGTTCGAAGAATATAAATCGACTTTTATTTTATTCATGAAGTATATGATTCATAATATCTGAATTTCAATCTCAAAAGCTTACTTGTACGATAATAATAGCACAAGCTTAATAAACGCTCAATAAAGAGTAAGGTTAGGAACTTGCTTACAACGTTCCTCGAATAAAGTAAACACAAGGATATGATACTTGTACAATAAAAGTAGGGTTCGAATACTTACCTTATGCGTAGTTTATCCACGAAATTAATCAACACTTTTGAATCCTATCGTAATATAGTTACGTATATATATGATATCCATTAGTCATATATTTTGGCATCATATAATACCTTGGATATACAATCAACACATAAACTAAGTTTTATCCTAGCTACACCGTCATTCCATATATAGTATTATATTAATTCACAAGTCTCGACTAATATACTTTTATCCTTAACGTTCCTCTTTTTGAGTTAAACACACTCTCATATCATTATTATCACATAAGACCATAATCAATACCAATCATATTTCATTTAGTAAGTTATGGCATTGTTATAAGTTAACCGTCAAAATTGGATTCAAGTATCAACATATGATATTTCATAACTCATATACATGTTAAAGGTCTTCCATGGTTGTACAACATTTCTAAGTTCAATTATACATGTTATAATTCTAAGTCACGATTTCTAACGACTTAGGGTTATACAATGCCATGGATTCGCATAAGTTGTCACGCTTGTCGCTTAGGCATATAAGGTAGTCACATATTTTATTGGTAGGCATGCTCACATGTTTCTATGTCATGAATGCATGATTCTAGCATTGCTACTTGTTTGTAACTTAATCGAACTCATGCTTGATTAACTTGCATTACATCTAACAAGTGTGTTCACTTGTATGATATACTAGTGATGTTACACGTACTATTAGACATGTTAAAATATCAGAATTTAAAACATGTCAAAGTCAACATTTTAAAGCTTATATTATTGTTAGTAACGTTCACTAATGAGTTCAACATGCTCATGCTACATTACGAATCATATAAACACAAGTTAACAGGTTATTCATGCATTTCTAAACCATACTACCATACTTGTAAGATCAGAACACCCACATGGTATATACGTATATCAAAGTCCATTTATAAACTCTAAGTTTGTTCTTTTACTTGAAAACTTATTTTGATTCATGCTTGGATAGTCTAACAATATAACTATCATATTGTCACATGTCAAGGCATATCAGAATGTAATACATTTGCACATAAGGTCAGATCATGTATTACACCGTGTTTATCAATCTAGTTTATAAATCTTTAGGCTTCCTTCAAAATACGTAACTAAAACAACTAACATGGCTTACTATATATATAGCAACCTTATTCCACATGTTAAGGTGAGTTATATGCATATTTTAACTAACATAACATGCTCAATACATTAGAAGACATAACAAAAATCATCAACAGATTCTGCCGAGGGGCGCGGCCGCGCGCCATTTGTACTAGGGAGTGGTGCGGCCGCACCACTCCGTTTCCAGTCTAGAAATTTCTCTGCATTTGCAGAGTTCCAGCCAAACTTCACATTCACTCATGAAGCAAGCTTACTAACTTTCACATTGCACATATAATACATCTATGTACTTTACTAGCATGTTAATAATCATTCCATATAACCAATTCCCACTAAACATGCTAATTCTATGAATTGAACTTCAAATGGGTTTAGAGATTATACCTCTTTAGCTTGAATTGATACTCTCCTGACTAAACTTTCAGATTTCCCTCTCAATACAATATCCTCACTTTCTATATAACTTAGCAAATAACTCAATCAAAGTGAATTGAAGGGGATGGGAGCTTAATTTATAGACAAATGAATAACCATACAAGAGCTTTACACATAGAATTAAACTAAGAGATGAAAGAAGAATATATTGGGCATTTGATGTTTGGTGAAATAGCAATTCAATGTTACTATTGGAGCCATCTCCCCTTTCATCATTTGCTAGTGTGCTGAGAAATGAGTTTGCAAGAAATAGGCTTAGGCCATTCATTGAGGCTAATTGGAGTTGGTATGTAGAGGTAGTATAGGCCATTGGTCTTTCACGTGTTGAATGAAGGTGGAATGGACACTCTGTTAGGGACAAGAATAAAAACTCAGCATTCTAGCAAAGAAGGAAACACCATATATTAAACACTTAACACACATATGTGCTTACCATGGCTTAAATTTATTTAGGGCATACATGGACCAAAAATGTCATAATAACATTACATGGTAGCAAATTAGGGTACATGTATAGACATTGATATATAATCTATGTACATTTTAATAATGTCAAATTATGAGTTAATTGAATAATGACATACTGCATTATTGCAAACCTTATTATTCCAATCATGTAACTCATTAAAATAATTGTTGTTATTAATTATTCACACACCTTAATTTAATATACCATATAGTATTCATTAAAGTACTATACCTATCGCATGGTCACATAGGTTCATGTATGTAACTCATACAATATAATTTCCATATTACATAGTCTTACTAAAGTGTCACACTACACTTTATAATATAGTTTATATCTTGTATTGTCACAATGCACTTTATATAATATAGTTTGGTTCCATACTGTATAATGTACATGCAACAAGCATTTTCATAAGTCCAACCATGTGACTCACTTCCTTTTATTATATAGTTTCTATATTACATAGTTATGTCAAAATATCACATTATACATTATATTATATAGTTGCAGTTACTATACAATATGTGATTACATGACTTTACACTAAACAAATATTAATCCCAATCATTAATTAGCTATTTAATCATGAATAGCTTTCACTCATGATAACCATTAATTAACAATATATTATTGATTAATCATCCACTCATTAATTCTTTCTTTAATTACTTAAATCGTCGTAATTCTCATCACTGTGCCACACAAGGCATTTTATGGAGCTTATGATAAACTCCACACTCTTTCTCAATTATTATATATATTCCATTTAATATAATCGAGTTAACTCATCTCATAACACAAAATCATTTATATTCAAATAAATATTCATTTCCATTAATATTCTCATTTAATGATATTAGGAAATTCTCGGGTATTACAGGTGTGACGCCCCCAAATCGGGGTCCCTTTTATTACCTCGGATCTGGTGCAGTCACGATACTACTATCGTCAAACTATTACATCTTTTAATCATTAGTAAAAGAATACAACTTTGTTTATTACAATTTAGAATATAAATTCTATTCATCTCTAAGATCTTGTCTTTACATCATATTCGATGTTACTAAAATGTGGAATAACTTAAACTTTTTTAGTCTTCCTTGAACAAAATTTTTTATTGATTCCATAACTTGAATTCATTATATTTTCCTGAATCAAACTATATCATGATTCACTATATTCAAATTTCTGTATAACCGTATACATCTTAACTTGATATCCTCTATGTATTAACTAATACATCTTTACAGTACGACAAGTATTAAACCTTGTAAACAAATAGCAAGTACAACTACTAGAACCTAAACATGGTTCAAACGATAATCTAAATAGCATTCTTCGTTGCGATACTATCTAACTTTATCAATCAAGAAGCACGAAATCTTTATCGTATGTCCTTAACCTGCAAAAGTGGTTATTTCCAAGAGTGAGCTCGATAGCTCAGCAATTCTAACAGTTTTCATACATCACATAGCATACAACATCATACTCAGTTCATGCATTTATAAACAATTTATATTTACTACGCATGTTACTTTTCACATAACAAGTATATCATCAAAGATCAACTTTCAATCTCATTTATATCTCATATACAATTCATATATAAGTTCACATTATCACAACATAATATAATTCAACTAACAGTTATTGAATTCATATATCAAATAGGAACTGAAAGACTTGCCTGATTCGTTGTTTAACAACTATAACTTAACTGCTTAAGAATGTCTGCACTTTGTGTAATCCTACACAGTTATATTAATCATTGAGATCACACTTATAAGTTATACACTTCCATACATTCTCAATATAATAATTAGTATTACATTATTTTCTAACTTGGTTCTTAGAACCTTTGTTTCACTTTCTTAACATACTCTTCTAATCGCTAGGTATGTATATGTATACTTTTAATATCAACATTCATACACCTTTACTCGACTCGTTATATGTTCGACACGTATTTAAAGCTCATGGATACATGATCTATATTGCTCTCACGTTTCTCAAACCTTATCGAAACCATTACATTCAAACTTTCTAAGTTTCACCTTTCAAAATCCTTGTCGTATCTAAACTAGTCATGCACGGTTACTATGTTCATCATATAGTCATAAACCAGTAGGGCCAGATCATGATTTGCAGTTTAAGTAATAATACAAGTCTACTACAAAACCAAGAACAAACAGACTGCACAAATCTTGAAAACAGGCTGGCGCAGCTGCGCAGGTATTGGCCTTAAGAGTGGCGCAGCTGCGCCACTCACTGGTCAAACCAGAAATGATATTTCATGCTGCTGGACAAACCGAGGTTATTCACTAGCATTCCGATTACTGATATCCATTACGTACATATGTCTATAGGGGTCATTAACTCAAGTTTGAAACCTAGCATGCACATTCAAATCCAATTCAAAGTTACATGGTTTTTATGCCGGACTTTCATATACCTTAAGTAAATCAATTCCATGCTTCATGGTCAGCTACTAAAGTCATGTTATCACATAACAAGACCAAACAATGTTCAAGTAGTCATGCTTGTGCGTATTACTACATATGTATACATTAATCACATAGTTCATGCCTTAGAAATTTATTTCTTGAATACGTGTGCATAGGTGATATCCATGTTTCATCAAATGATGCTCATGTCAACATGTCTATAGGCATAATGACATCCTAATGCATATGCTTGCATGATCATAACATAATTCATATGGTAATTGATGTCCTTCACTTTCACACTGTAAGCTTTTCATTGGAAATCACACTAAGTCAACAAAGGAATCATAGTACATGCAAGGCATCTCGATATATATTTTATATGCACTAGAAACTCATATTTAAACCACATAAATATTTTCATATGGTCAGAATCTAAAAGACATTAGTCTAGGTCAAGTTCGTTTTCAAAACATACACTTTTGTTAGAAATGTGCACTAGTGAGGTATGCATGCTTATGTTACATTATGAAACTCATATACGTAAGTCAACATACCTTTCATGCATTCTTAAACAATACTAATGTGTCTTAAAAGTCAGAATATAAACATGACTTATATACGCCAAAATTCGTTTATAAAACCTTAAGTTTATTTTCAAAACTATAACTTTATCATTCTTGCATGAAATCTTAATAAAACATGCTCACATTAGTTTAATATACTTATATATTTATATTATCCCTGCTTGCATGCTTGTCTAAGCTATGATAATTAGGTAACTCTTAGCAGATTTCTTAACAGAAGGCAAAAACTGGGACAGGGGATCGGCGCAGCTGCGCCGCTGGCCAATATAAAACTGGCGCAGCTGCGTAGGTGTGCGGCCAGGGGCAGACATGCCTTCGGCTCGGCAGTTCACAGACCCAACTCAGAAATTTCCTACGAAATTCATTCCAGATATAATCTACCACAGTTCTAACATACTAGTAAGCTATCATAGCAACTAATAATCATACTCCAATCAAGTTATCAAATAATCTATGCTTAATTCAAGAATTAAGATATTAGAATTTTTACAGAAAATGATCAACATGAGTGTACCTCTGCTAATGTATTAAGCTGTTGTATCAAGCCTCCTTCAATTTTAGATTCTCACTATTGATACAAAACTCACCCTCTGATTACTCTCTAACACTTAACAATATCCCAGCAATTGAAAATGGGAGGAGAAGAGCTTACTCTTATAGGCATTTGAATAACCAGACAATGCATAAATCTTCCAAATAAAATCAAAGGATTGCAAGAGTGTAAAATGGATAAAAGAGAGTTGGTGAGAGTTGTTGGAACTCATCATGAATTCCTCACCCTTGATCATCATTTGCTATGGAATGCTGAGTTTGAGAGCAATAGGGAGTAGACTAGCAATTGAGTTATTCACGTGTATAAGCATTTGGGTTACTCAAATAGAGACAAGGCTTAAATAAAGCTCAGTAACTGGGTAACATGGGTTATATACAACACTTATGTTATCATATATATCCCTACCATGTATACTCATGTATTAAATTAGAGTCACAATGTATTTCTAATGAGGAAACAACATTATAATGTAGTAAGTTGGGGTACATAGCCATATATAATCCATGTACATTTCACCATATCGAATTTAATCGGGTATTAAATCATAATCTCATCTCTATTATTTCAGTTATATTAAACTACTGAAGTAATCACTAAGTAACAATTGTTTATTATAATATTTGTGAGGTACATATATAATGTAACCACACATCACATAATGTCACCTATGTATTATTTACTTAACTCACACAATTCATTCAATTATAATATATAGTTCTTATATATTATACAGTCACATTAATGTTGCATTACAATTTATATAACATATGCGTAACTACTATATGTTATACTCTTAATAATCATATCCTTTGCACATATCAACTAGTTGAACAATTATAATCATATTAATAATCTACTTGTTTATATATTATTATACTCAATGACAGTAAATTAATTAATAAAATATTAATTAATTCATCACTCATCAATCAATGTAATTATTAATCTCCATAACAATTAATTATCATTTATATGGTTAATTATCACATTATATAAATACGAATCTTATTATACTTATAACAAATATATTTATTATCATGCTATCACTCGCAATAATAATAATTCAACATACCATCAAATAATTACTAGATAATAGTATATTGTCCATAACAATAATTAATATTATAAGACAATATATCTCATTCCTCATCAATACAATTCCGATTATATCTATAATCAATTTTCTTATTATTATACTATCACTAGTTATAATAATAAATCAACATATTATTATAATAACAATTAATATAGACTAATTGTTTAATTAATAAATCTTCCGTCCTTGAATTAATTAATTCATCTTCGAATCTATTATCGTGCCACACAAGGCATATTTCTCACAAGCTTACATTGAGCTATTCGCATTCTCAATACTTATTTATTTCCACCACATTAATATTCTTTTAA
Source organism: Panax stipuleanatus (assembly GCA_020205555.1). Taxonomy (NCBI): domain Eukaryota; kingdom Viridiplantae; phylum Streptophyta; class Magnoliopsida; order Apiales; family Araliaceae; genus Panax; species Panax stipuleanatus. The sequence continues at coordinate 36,190,697 of CM035120.1, forward strand.
TATAACGTTCGTGTGACTCAAGCATTTAAATGCTAAATTACATCAATTAATTATACTTACAACAAGTATAATCTTTATGCTTATAATAATTAATATGTATTCTATTAATTATTATAAATAATAATATACGCGATAAAATAATATCTTAAGTTATTTAATAACTTAGTTTTCTTTCATTAATCAATCTCCCTTGAAAATACATTAGAAGTTCTGTATTTTGCCATAATATACAATATTATGTTTTCTCTAAATAAAGACATTCATTATTAGAAAATAATTTACTTATTGTCTTATGATATTATTCTTAATATAATATCAAATAACTATATGTACAACACATGGACATATATTATATATAGAAAATAGATAATAAGTTTATTTTCTATTATAATAAATTGTTTCCATCAATTTATTTACATATAGCAATACATTTAATATATTTACTATATTAATTAATCATACCTATCATCTCAAATATATAAGGTAATATTATTATTCAAAAATAATATTTATTTCATTTATTAAAATAATTCAATATTAGAAATCATTTTAATATCCTTTATTAGAAATATATACTAATTATTTCCCTTCCCTTTCAATAAATTATCTCCAAAATAATTTCTTTAAATCTATACAGTTTAACCATATCCGAAATATTAATTATTCATGTAAAGATATATAATTTTCATCTCCCTTTAATAACGTATATATACATATTTAATGTTATTCGTACATTAGACTTTCTCACATATTACGATTCTAAGTAATATATATAAAAGTATCAACTATAATTACATATTCAACACACTTATTAATTCACTCATTTACTTAAGTAAATTAAACACTGCACCATATCATTAAGGTTCAATATTCACATTATATTATTCCCTAATATAACTCCCAACTTAAATTAACTAATAATTATTCTTATTAGCTAATTCCCTTAACTAACTCATGCTTTACTATCCAAACCTATTTACGGATAGCTTAAGTGCTATTAATAACCTATATTATAAACATACTAGTTATTAATACACATACACAAGAATATGGTGATTATACATTAAGGATATTTAATGTCACCAACTTACTATGATAAAATAATTATATAAATTATTTAATATCGATAGGAATTTATCCACCTCCTTTACCTTAATTGAATCGTCTCTAAAAATATATATAATAATAATATATTTATTAATCACAAAATCACATATTACATAGTCCATATTACCCTATGTAATATAATACCACATACCTCATATCACACACACACACACACACACACACACACACACACACACATATATATATATATATATATATATATATTCTTATCCGAACCCATCTCATAGTTTAAGAATTTTATTTATTAAATCCTTATTTAATAATATCTGAAAATTCGGGTTCTTACAATAGGTATAACCATGATTTTTGGTATTTCAGGTAAAGACAGGTTGTGAAATTCTCTTTGTCTTGGGTACAACGAAGAACTGTGGATTGGTGTTATAGGAATAAAATATTGATGATGAACTTTTAATTTGGAGAAGATAGTAGACATTATATTCTACTTGACTCTTTTAATGGATTGTTGATTCTGCTGCAATTATATTTGAAAACTTTTATTATCTACCATATGTTCTAAATATTTAATTTATTATTGATGAGGACTATTGATAATTTAATTATCTTAAGTCATGATATTCTTTACTGGGCTATTTATGCTCACCCTTTTGTTTCACAATTCTTTTCAGGTAGTAAAAGTGTAGCTGGGTTGAGCGGGGATAACATGGGAATAAAGTAATGGACCGAGACTATTGAAGTTTCTCAATACATTATAAAATAGTGAGGCAAAAATTATACTGATGACTTAAAATGTGTGTCATATTTTATACGTCATTTAATAACTGATTTTGGTGAACCAAATAGGGTGATGCAAATCCGAATTTGGAAGCGTACAAAATGCACCCTATTAGAATGAGGAGGACAAAAATCTTCGCATGTTTCTTTGAGGACTTGAAATATTTGTTGCTGTCATACAATATACGGTACAATATTAGTATTGAACACTCACAGTATGCGTGTTGTCGTATTTTGCACGACAATTTAATAGTTATAAATAGGAAAATTGGTATTTGTAGTATGTATTTCTGGTGACTCAGAATGGGTTGTGTGGACCTATTTTGTGGGCGTCACAAATAATATATTATTATTATTATTATTGTTATTATTATTATTATTTTTGTTGTAGTTGTTGTTAATTTTTTTAATAATATTAGTAATATCAATATAATAATAATACAACATTAATCCATTAATAATAATAATAATAATAATAATAATAATAATAATAATAATTTTACTAGTATTTTTAAAAAATAATAACAATAATAATATTAATAACAACAACAATAACAATAAAAATAATATTAATAAATCCATGCTTATGATTTTATGAAGAAAAATGCTATGATCTACACCTAAAGAAAATTTATTGAAAATTTAGCAAAAGTAAAAACTTTTTTAATGAAAAAATTGCATTATACACATCACTTTATTCTTTGTCATCCCAAAATACGTGGCGACAGTGACTATTTTATCCAACTAAAGTATGCTTACTTAGGGTGCATAATATAATTAACAATTAAAATGAATGTTGTTCTGTATGGAAGTATGCATCTGTTGTTATTATTATTTAATAATATTAGTAATATTAATATAATAATAACAATATGAATTATTATTATTATTAATATTGTTGTTGTTTTTGTAATTTGTTTTTATTATTATTTTATTATGGGGGAATTTTAAAAAGCAAATGAATAAATTAATGGTGGGGGAGTTTTAAAAAATCCTTCCAGCCGCTACATATTGTTACGGCCCATATGAAAACTTACTTTCCACATGAATGTTTTATTTCATAGTCAGATGCTTTCCATATGAATGCTTTATTTCCTTCATTGTCGAGCAAAAAAAATTTACCAGCCGCTACAACTTGTAGTGGCACATAATAAAAAAACTAATTTCCCTAGGTGGGACCCATTATTAAAATAGCAACCGCTATATATTGTTAGGTGTGACGCTACAAGATGTAGCGGCTGGACTAAAACTCTTTTTAATCTCAACCTTTCATGTTATTGATCAATGGCTGAGATGTTGGTTGTTGGAATAGTGACTCTACCAATCGGTTTCCATGGATTGAAATCCTATATATATATATATATACATATATATATAGACCATTTCAAGGGCTCACTCCTTTATTTTACATACAATGCTCACCCCCTTTAACGACGGACCAGGTGACGGTTTAGTCCGTCGCTATATCAGAGGACCGTTGTCTTAGCTTTTAGCGACGGATAACATATAGCAACAGACCAAACCTATAATGACGGACCGAACCGTCGCCCGGTCTGTCGCTAAAGGGGTTGAGCAAGGTATTCAAGGGGGGGTAAGCCCTTGATCCTTTCCGTATATATATATATATAGATATATACACTGTCCGAATCTTAAGCTTACCCTTTATCCAACATACTTTGTTTACCCCCCTTTAGCGACGGACCGGATAACACTTCGGTCTGTCGCTATATATACAACCATCTTCTATATGTTATCCATTGCTAAAAGCTAAGACGACGATTGATATATAGCGACGGACCGAACCGTCGCCCGATCAGTCACTAAAGGGGGGTAAGCAAGGTATGTTGGATAAAGGGTAAGCTTAAGATTCGGACCGTATATATATATGGAAAAATGTAAGTACACAGCTGTGTAGTACACATTCTGCTATGGCGACTATTTTTTGGGCTATTGCAACGGTTTCACCCGTTGCCATAGCTATTTTGGGCTATGGCGACGGTGTATAGTCCAAAAACCCATCGCCATAGCTCAACTGTGTAATGCACAACTGTTTATATACATATAGCCTTATATATATATATATATATATATATATTGTAGACACTCAAAATTTTGCTTTTGTCATACTAACCCTTCAGGAGGGTAAAAGCATTATTTTACTTCAGAGACAACCCCGAAGGAGGGCAAAAGATCTCGATCATCTCAGAGACAACCCCGGGAATGATAAAGCTGACCAATGAAGTCCAAACATACTGTGACCCGATTGAAGATCTATGAGCTGAGACAGTGATCATCGAAAACCACCTCAGCAAACCTCAAACGACGTGCCATCAGGAGATAAGCCAGCTAACTGATATCTGGACCTGGTGGATATATCTCGGCTACGAGTATCGAATTCTCGAACGCTAATCTCGTCAGAATAGATCTATTCCCTCTACGCGTATCAAAGACAGTTCGAAAGGACGAGCGATGGACGTTAACTCCTACCGAACCGAGATCGAAGGACCAATAATCGAGCAGGTGGGGCCCACTTGGGCCATCCTTGACAACATCTACGACCAGTTGCAACCACATCTGCGGCTGCCTCCGGCAGCTTATAACATCCCACTTAGTTCATTTTAAAGGGAGAGAGATATATGTTTAGAGAGAGATAAACATTTTTAGAGAGAGAGAGGCTCGGGTGGAACCTTAAACAACCAACTTGAAGCTCATTTCTCCCATCTAGCATCTACTTGAAGTCCTCTTAGTGTTCTTAGTTCATCTCGGGAGTCAAAACGCTCATTCACGCGTCCCCCAAGGTGAAATAACGCACTTTTAGCTGCGTTTTCTTTGTAAACTTGGTTCAAATGATAGATTAATGAAGTATCTTGTTTGAATATGGTTAAACTTGTTGTATTTTAAGCATATTGTGTAATAGTTGATAGATTTTACGTTTCTATCGGTTATATTGTGCTTAATACGTTGTATATCAACTTTGGAGGCTAGATATACCTAGATCTAAGCCTAATCTAGTCCCCGATAGGTTATTAAGCATGAAGCTTTAACCTGGGGGCTATAACGGCTTAGATCCATGGTATATCTATGGGTTTATTGCTTTAAACGATCTCGATTAAACCGTATAGCCCTAAATCTATATTTAGAGGTGAAAGGGGGGCCGAATCGGCTTGAACGGTGATTTCAACCGATGAAATCATCTAGTATCGAAGCCGTGGACGTTATGTATATGTAATATTGTGCAAATCATGTGAGCCTAGGAATTCCGATGTCGAGATCCCCGAATGGATCCGACTTGATTCCCACGATGGACCGATTTTTATGTTGTAAATGCTTTAAATAACGTAAATATCGATGTACATATAATATTTGGATCTTGAAAACGAACTCGAGGGGTTAGTCTCGAGAGCTCGGATTCAAGATCCCGTAATAGTGAAAACTTTCATTACGGGAGCTCGGTTCATCGAGATGGCTAATATGCCCGATGATGATCCGAACTTTCTTAACGCTTTTGCATTCATATCATCAAAATGATTTCTCAAAGAAAACCACAAAGAGCTTTTGATGAAATAAAGCGATTCGGGGTAGATCACGTAAATAACGTAAAGAATAAAAGGAAGTATCGAACTCCTCGATTCCTAGTCGGGCAAAGGATTTGAAAACCTTACTTTCCAGAACATCATTTTAATTCATATATCTTGTTAAAAATGAATTTTTGATTAAATCAAATCCTTCGTACCTAGGCGTAAAAGAGGTACAACACTACTTTCAAGTCACCAGAATAAAGACTTAGAAACAAAATAATAAAGCTTTCAAAACCAAGACAAACACACACATACACACACAAACACACACACACGCACATATTTTTTGTATAAAAAATTAATAAGATGCGGTACCATGCTTGCACAGGAGTTGGGGGGTGCCTAACACCTTCCCCCTGCTTAACCTAGCCCCCGAATTCCACGATTCTCGGGTTTCAAGACCAATCTTTAGAGTCACTCATTGGACCATCTTGTGAAAAAACCATTAAAACTCGGATGAGTTGGTACATCTATTTAAAAAATACCAACTGGCGACTCTGTCTCAATCGGTCCAATCATCAAAATAAAATCAAAATTTTCAAAATCGTCGACACATATGTCGGTACCAGTTTCCAACAAAATTCACCCTTTAAACGGAACCCCAAAGACAAAGCGAAAGCGAAAGGGTAGAATAAGATTTAAATTAGGAAATATGAGCATTCCTCTATTTCCCCCGGATAAGAGAGGAACGGAAACACAACCAAAGAAAAAGAGAGTATCCTCATTTAAACAAAAAAGGGGAGATCAGAGGAAAAGAGATTGCTTCTTATCGGGGTCGACAGGTGGCGACTCTGCTAGGGACTCAAAGAGGGCTTAAGCCGCCATCAAACTTTTTAATTTTCATTTTGCATATGCATTTTGTGTGAATGATCTCTGTGTGTGTCAATCTTTTAGCATTTTGTATTAGTGCCTCGCACAATATATTAGTGCTTTGCACAATGTCATCATATTACATGCGGTGAGGACGTGAATGTATGTGAATGTTTGTTGTGTGGTACCTCCATTAGGAGGAAATCCCGTCGGTTGTTTATTACGGACTCCTATGGATGTTTCCATTGTGAGCCTTAGGAAAGGCACCACTCAGATCCGCTCCAATTGAAACATGTATGTTTTCATCAAGTAAATTGCGAAGATCTGGGAACCAATTTCAAATAGCCCGTGAGAGTAACCCTAAGATAGGCCAACCTCTGATAAACCAAACGCGCGGTGTGCTTCTTCATGCCCTATTTAATCTTTCGCGTATATAAATGACCGTTATCTTTAACTCTCATACATACATCTTTCATATCCTGTCATCAAATTGACTAACCCTTTGTTTTGCAGGAAAAGATTAAAAAACCATTAAACTGATGCATAGCATATCATGCATCCCTATCCACCAATATCCAGTCTAAACTAGATATCGATTTTGTGAAGATTGGTCCTAGAACCCGATCTCGAGCCAAAAAGGCCCTTTCACCAGTCCAAATTGCTAAAGGAAGTTCATCAGAACCCATCCCAGTATCTCAAGATGAATTCGAGGAGTTTAAGAAATAGATGACTGAGATGCTGACCCTGTTAAAAGAACAGTGCAAAGTATCTCAGGAATTTAAGCACAAGAGTCCGACTGAATCCTCTGTGCAAGGAGACATGAAAGTACCCGAGAAGGAAGGTGATACCCATACGTCCACACCTATCTCTCCCCTCGATGTTGAAGTACGCAAGGAGGCCCCAATCCAGAAGACAACACTGGAAATCATAGACCTCCGGGAGGACAGAGACACTGGAAACATTAGGAAGAAAGTCAGACAGATGGAAGACGCTATCCGATTTATTAAGGGGACAGGATCCCACGGGAGCGTGAATTACTCGGATCTGTGTATTTTCCCAAAGGCGAGATACCCGGATAACTTTCAAGTCCCCAAGTTTGAGAAATACAATGGGCTGGGAGATCCATACACTCACTTGAAAGTCTACATAGGTGAACTTGAAACTTACGCTGAGGATGAAAACCTCTGGATGCAGCTGTTTCAGAAGAGCCTTACCGGTGAAGCCTGAACGTGGTACGTACGGATAGACAATTCCAAAGTCAGAGGTTGGGAAGATTTGGCCCATGCTTTCCTCAATCAATATATTTTCCAATCCCAGATGGCACCCGATCGCTACCAGGTTACCAATGTCAAAAAGCTGGGGAATGAATCGTTCAGAGAATACGCTCAAAGGTGGAGGCGAATGGAAGCCTAAGTCAACCCACCAATGGATGAGGGTGAGATGGTGACAACCTTCATTGATATACAAGAAGCCCCTTTCTATGAGAGAGTCCTCGCAGGGTTAGGAAAATCCTTTTTCAAAATGATTAAGCACGGGGAAATGGCGGAAATGGGTTTAAAGTCTAGAAAAATCAAAGACCTCACTGCTTTGGAACTCGTAGCTGAGCACATATAGTCGGGAAATTATGCAAGCGCTCCCAAAAGAGGATCGAAGGGAAAGGAAGAAGATGTCTCTTTAATATTGCAAGAACAACCTGCTAACAAGAGCCCTAACTCATCTATCCAGAGGCAGAACCGTCATCAAGTGAATACCCAAAATTATACTACAATGAAGGCCGGGGAAAACAAGCGAAGAAGGATATTCACTCCTTTGGGAGACTCCGTGGAGAACATATTAGCCCTACTGATCGCCAAAAAAAAAGATCGTTGAGCTTGCTCCACCTTCCAATCCAAATGGAAGGCAATTTAATTCCAGCAGTAATGCGCCTACCATTCCAACTCACCGGGGCATGATACTCAGGAGTGTTGGACTCTGAAGCACAAAATTCAAAACTTGATTGATAGCGGGGAGATTATAGTCAAAAACCCTGAGCAACTGAATGTCAACAACAACCCTCTGCCTCAGCATGCGGATGAAGGAGTCAACATGATCAGTGCCGGAAGCAGGGAAAATCGTAAATACCTGAGGAAGATGGGAGAGTTACCCTCTGCATAGGACCCTGCCATATGGGGATACCCTGAAGAAAAGTATGGGGTAGAGTAAGAATTGGCTTCAATCAAGGCGCAAGTTGATCCGATGGCATAATTGGTTGTATACCAACACAAGTTAACCCGACAACTAATAGACCAGGTCTTATCAAAGACAGCTGACCCCATAGTTGTCAAAGACGTTTCAACCTCCAGAAGGGATTGGATTCGCTGCCAAGATCAGGATAGATAGACCAAAAAGATGGCCCGAGAAGCTAGACTGCAGAACCGGACGAGATTTTGCAGCCAAACAAAAATTCACCCCATTAAGGCAGTCCCGGGAGGAGATTCTTTGCACCTTGATCGAGGAGGGGAAGATTATGAAATTTCTGCCACCCCCAGATACGAGATCGAAGTGTTTTGATCCTTCCAGATCCTGCCTTTACCATTCAAATGCTCCTGGACATGCCACGGAGGAATGTTGGGCCCTGCGACATCTAATCCAGAACTTGATTGAATCAGGGGAACTGGAATTGATGAACAAAGCTGAGATCTTCTGCGAGGAAGAGTTAAACTACCCTAGAGGACCGAGGAATTTAGAGGGTATGATAGCCATTATCCTTTGCATGGAAGGAACATCCGGCGGACCCATAACCATCCAAGGAATATCTGAGCAGAGAAATAAAGCCACTCTCGAGATATCAGCGCCTAAACCCCTAATGTTGGCTCCTTGGCCGCAACTTCCAATTCTCAGCCTGAAGAAGGTACCGTGGAATTACGGAGAAGGTATAAAATTGGTACCTGACTGTACAGCCATCATACCTAGGGAGAATCTATTTTACCTCCCGGGGCGTTTGGCAAAACCGGCAACCAAGGTATTGGGGAAGGTATCTGTAACGACCAGGAATTTTAAGCTCCTTATTAATTTTATATGTGATTTAAAAATTTTAGGAGTTAAATTTTCAAACTTATTTAAACCTTATGTGGTTATGTGCTTATGTGAATTTAACCTATGCGAATAAATGCTAGGATTTTTATTGAAGGGAATCACTAATGGTTATTTAAATTAGTAGATTAACCCTGAGACTTTTATATCAGAGTATTGATAAAAAGTGTTAGTAATTACATATTCAAATTTCTTGAATATAGTGTACAGATTTAATCAGAATTAATTATTTATATTTGAGTAATTAATTGATAACGTATGAAATTATTATTGTTGTTGATTTATAATTATTATGAATAAATAATAATTAATGAATTGAGAGTAATTAGTTGATAATGTGATGATTAATTATTATTATGAATAAATAATAATTAATGAGTAAGAAATTAATAAATATAATAATATTATATTTACTTGGTTAATTAATTAATTGTTATATGCAAGTATATGTTATATTAACCTTTAATATATAGTTAGTTACCTCTATATAGGGTATAAGGTGCAAGGAAACATATTTGATGTGGCTATATTATATGTATAGACTATATTGTAAGACTAATGACATTATTAGAGTTACATCATAATATGGCTTATGTGACATGATATGGGTGGAAAGACATTAATATGTATACCCTATTACTTAATATTATATCAATAACATTATTAATTGATAATGATTTCATTAAGTTATTATAATAATAACAGTTATGGTATTGAATAATGAGCAATACACAATTATATTATATTTAGTGTTAATAGAAAATGTACATGGATTATATGTTGTGTACCTATTCATTATTAATTGCTATAACATAGTATCACCCATTTAAATGTATATGGAATAAATACATATAACTTAAGTATATCTATGTTCATATACATTATATAATCTAAGTATGTATATATTGTGCTAAGTGTTGAGCATACATAATATATAGACAATTGCAAAGGCTGAGTTTACATTGTCCCTAAATGAGAGTCCCACCCTCATTTCTCATTCACGTGCCTACACTCCTCAAACTCAGCAAAGCTAGGATAGCCTTGTAGCAATAATTAGCAACAGAGTGGTGATTATGATGAGATATACCAACTCCTCACCCACTATTTGATAACCATTAGCTAATTACATCTCCCATTAGTTTGATTTGAGGAACAATGTCAAGAACCGGGTAAGAAATTGGCTATATAAGAACTCTTCCCTTCTCCTTCATTTCATTGCTGAGAAATATTTGCTAAGGAACTTATAAAGAGTGAGTATACTGTTATTATAGAGGAGATTAAGAAAGTATATTGCAGCTCAATTGTTTCACAGAGGTATAACTTCCCATCCCCATTCTTTATTTTTTGATAAATTGCTAAGTTCTTGATTATTTGAATTAAGCATGTATTAGTTGATATTTGATTTGGAATATGATTATTAAGTGTTGTGTAAAGATCATAAGCATGTTAGGAGTACATTGTAGCATGACTGAATCGATTTTCGTATAAAATTTATGAGTTGGGCTGAGGAACTGCCGAAGCAGCCTGCGTCTGCGTCTGGACTGAGACCGGCGCAGCTGCGCTAGTTTTGAACTGGCCAGCTGCGCAGCTGCGCAGGGCCTGCACCAGCAACTTTGTGTTCTGTTGTGATTTCTGTCCATGCTAGCATATGATACCACTTTGATCAAGCTTGTGAACATGGTTTAAATGTAGATATCAGTATAATAACATGATATAAGTACGTATTCCAAGATGCTATACATATATGTCATGGCCACACGTTTTATGAAAGGACAATACATGTTTTAAAAAGGAAAACTTACAATTTTGAATATGAACCTTGACATAAACCTATCATATGTATATATTCTGATATTTTTATAACATGACCGTATGATCTATATTGACAAGAAATATGCGTTTAAAGTGTTGAACACACTAACATACGTGATTACAAGATTCTAGTGATTTCAAAAGAGAAACTTAAGACTTTCAAAGTGAACTTAACCAAGACTTGTGTCTTTTACATTGTGACCACTTAAATACATGTATGTAACTTATTGTATGCATTCTAATACATGTGAGTAACGGTTACGAGATACTTTACATGTACCGTGTTGTCTTTTTGACTTGGTGTACCTTGTAATAGAAACTTAGAATGTGAAATAGCATTGATTACCATGTGAATTATATTATGATCATGCAAGCATGTTTATTAGGATGTCATTATGCCTATAGACATATTAACATAAGCCGCACTTGGTTAAACACAGATTTCAACTATGAACGCATACTTATGGAAAGTGGATTCCTAAGGCATGAGTTATGACGATTAAAGTGTACACTTGTAGTATACGCACAAGCATAACTACTTAAGTATTGTTTGACCTTGTTATGTGATAACATGACTTTAGTAACCAATCTTGAAGCATGAACTTATATTGTTTAAAGTATGTGAATGTCCGACATAAAAATATGTGGTCTTGAAGTGAACATAGAATGAACATGTTAGCTTTCGAACTTGAGTTAGATAAACTTGATAAACATGTGTGTTGATTTATATCAGTAATTGGAAGTGCTATGTGTTCAAGCCTATATTAACGCATAGAAACTTAGTAATCTAAAGTTAGTAAATCTAAAGACAGAATTAGATTGACTTAAGTGAATTATGTGATAGAATTATATAATGACTAGATTCTTGTATGTGTGAACTTATATTAGTTTATATATACTAATTGGAGAGATCGACTTGTTAATGTTAGGTCGTTCCAACGTCGTTTAATTAAAGCTAGAATTATTTGTAGCTGAGCAATCAGGCAAGTTCCCTGTCTTCCTCAAGTTATATTTGAGCAAGTATCCTATCCTTGTGTTTACTTTACTCAAGGAACGTTATAAGCGAGTTTCTTAAACTTCACTTGATTTGAATGCAAGTCTCCCTAACTTTACTCAAATTTATATTGAGCAAGATATTATTAGATTGCAAGTTTCCTGAACTACTCTTTTATTTGAGCAAGTTTTTCTTAACTTACACTTATTTATTGTGCAAGTATCCTAGACCCTTGTATTACTTTATTCAACGGATATTATAAGCAAGTATCCGAACCCTACTTTTATTATGCAAGTATTCTAAATTCTTGTACTACCTTATTCAATGAACCGTGTAAGCGAGTTTCTAAACTTCACTTATTTTTGGTGAAAGTTTCCTATCCTTCTCATATTGTATTGAGCAGGTTATTATTGTATTGTGAAAGTTCTCCAAACTTCACACTTTGATTATTGCGAAAGTTCCCCGAACTTCACACTTTGGTTATTGTGAAAGTACCCCGAACTTCACATTTTGAGTATTGTGAAAGTTTCCCGAACTTCACACTTTGGTTATTGTGAAAGTTCCCCGAACTTCACATTTTGAGTATTGTGAAAGTTCCCCGAAATTCACACCTTGGTTATTTTGCAAGTTCCCGAACTTCATTTCTTTATTATGCAAGTTCTCTAAACTTATACAAACTCGTATATTGTGTAAGTATCTTATCTTTGTGTTTACTTTACCCTAAAGAACGTTGTACGCAAATGTCCTAACCTATGCATTTACTTTATGCAAAGGATCTATTATGGTTAAATTCCCCGAATTTCACTCTTTGATATTGTAAGTGTCTAAGCCTATGCATTTATTTTATGCAAGGAATCTATTATCGTGCAAGTTCCCCGAACTTCACACGTTGAGTATTGTGCAAGTTCCCTGAACTTCACACGTTGAGTATTGTGCAAGTTCCCCGAACATACACAAATTCATATATTGTGCAAATTCTAAACTTCACTTTGTGCAAGTTTTCTATCCTTCTCATATTGTATTGAGTAGGTTATTGTTGAATCGAAAGTTGTTTACTTAATTGCTTGAACTTTATTTCCAAGCATGTTATTTAGTGGTTTAATTACTTATCAATTATTCCACATTGATATTATTGATGTCCGCACCTAGTGCATTTGATCTCGTACAGTCTTGGACTTGTACATTATTCAAGGTTCTAAATTTCTTGAACTATGTCAGTAAGAGTCTGAACCTTTGCTTGGTCAGACTAGTGTATGAAGTTTTCTTTGAAGCTATCCAAACCAATTGATGGTAAGGATTCTTAGACGGAACAGAACACCCCTCATATGTAGGAGTGTGCCCAGGTATCTAATATATATGATACGAGTAAGCAGATATAAGTGTTATGCATATTCACGTTGTGCCCGAGGCTGATCTCCTCTAGGTACTTAGTTTCTGTAGCCAGTAGCCAGTAATCCAAAGGGTCAATTTGCTATTGAACCCATTGGAAAGTTATAGTTCAGAGTCTACTCGACTATCAGTCATTCTAAAGGAAATTATTATCTTTGCTTTTAATATTCATATTGTTGAATTGTTCAGATGTTCATATCGTTGAATCTATCTAATATTCATATTATTGAATCGTTCTATTATTCATATTGTTGAATCGTTCAGATATTCATATTATTGAATTGTTCTAATATTCATATTGTTGAATCTTTAAGATATTCATTTTGTTGAAATCATTATCAGATATTTTTCCATTCATTATGATATATCCTTTATTGTTGTATTTAAACTTGCTGAGAAAACTTGTTGCTCATTCTTGCTATATCATGACTTATATTGCAGTTGAGCCCGAGCCCTCGGGGAAGGACAAGGGTAAAGGAAAGATATAGGATGGTTTGCAAGGAGCAGACTTTGTTTTTATGATTTGTGTAATTATTGTTAAAGTAATACGAACCCTAATGTTTATTCTAGGGTATGTTTGTATTGATGTATTAAGGTTATCGAATCTTGGGACTAGTAACACCTTTTGAATGAACGACGTACGTTTATTATATTCTTCATTTTAGTTATCGCATGTTACTTAAAGGTGGATGTTAGTATTGTTTCGTGGCGACCGGACCTGGGCCAGAGGACCCGGATTCGAGGGTGTCACATTATCTACTGGAAAGATCACAGAGTTCTTCCACAAGATGGGGCACGGTGAAGCCAGGACGGTGAGGCAGTTGGAAGCTGAACCCCATCAAATCTCCATCTTGGATTTGGTTTTATATTCTGACGACCATCGTCAAATCCTGATCCAAGTATTGGAGGAAGCACACTTACCCAAGACTATCGATATTGAGAAATTCCAGCACTTGATCAGCCATATACTGGACAGTAATGGGATATCCTTCACTGACGATGATATACCAGCCGAAGGAACTGGGCATCACAAACCATTGTATATCACTGTCGTTTCTTCAGGATATATGGTAGGTGGCGTGCTAATCGACGGAGGGTCGTCTTTGAACATCTGTCCACAGGATACTTTGGAGAAGATGATGATTAACCCGAACTGAATTCTGGAAAGCCATGTCGTGGTACGGGTTTTCGACTGATCAAGAAGGGATACCGTGGGGGAGATTGAACTTCCTATGGAGATTAGCCCTTTCACTTTCAACATACCTTTCCAGATCCTGAAGATCACCACCGGGTATAATCTGTTGTTAGGACGACCATGGATCCATATGGCTGGCGCCGTTCCTTCAACTCTTCATCAACAACTGAAATATATCGTCAACGGCAATCTGGTGACTGTCAGTGCAGAACCTGATTATCCTGTTCATGACCTGGGAGATATGCCCCTGATTGGTGTGAATGAAGGTATCGAGCCCACTAGTTTTCAAGCCTTCGAAATCAGTAATCCACGATATCACTCTATGGGGGCGCCGGTTTTAATCCCCCGGATATCTCCTGAAGTGATGGCAGTTGGCCAAGAGATGCTGTCCCGAGGACATCGACTAGGCCGAGGACTGGGGAAAAATGGCTAAGGAATCAGTAACCCAATCCGTATACCCACGCAGTTGGGGGAGGCTGGACTCGGGTACTCTGGTGGATCCAAACATCAGAATCCTCACAAGCATACACCAGTTAATCATCTGATTCACCTCAAGCCAAACCTCAGTGAAACAGGATTTAAAGAGCCACTCAAGAAGATCCCCCTCATTATTTCAAACCTTCTGATTTCTAAAGTCAATAAAAAGAGGACATCAGACATACGGGGATGAAAAGACTATCCAAGATTTGGCTCGGAATGCCAAAGACAAGAAGTTTCTAGAAGAGATCCAGTTGCAATTCCTAAGCAGTTTTTGCCACTCTGAAGAGGACCTGAAGAAGTCCGATGGGGTAGTTCTGTTAAGTGATCAACCTATTCTCCCAGTCCTTAACTAGGGAAATGTAAACATCCAAAGCGAGGATCCAGGGACCAGTTCCAAACCAGTTATGGCCATCGTGGAAGACGACGACTCCAGTAGCGCATCTATCTCAGCAACTCCCCAGGATCTCATGACCAGCAATTGGATGATCACCCCACAGATCGTCCAGAAAGGGTTAAAATCAGGAAGTGACCGCTGACAGGGAGCTCTACCTTTACCTATATTTATGTCTGTTTTATTTCATCTATAGCTTGTTATTGCCAGTTGTCTTAGGTTTCCAAATTTGCGTAGTCCTAGACATGTCTATGACTTACCGAATTTGAGTAATGATTACCATTTCGACATAGAACTGGACTTTGACTTGATGGGAATCGAGCAAGAGGAAGGGGATGATGACGAGGTGCTCGAGGAAATCAAAGCATGGGTCGAAGATAAACCTAAATCCAACCTCGATCAAACCACCACCATAAATATCGGAACCCTTGACGATCCTAAAGAGATACAGATAGGAACTAACCTTCCCTCTAACCAAGAAAAAAAACTAATCCAACTCTTAACCCAGTTCAAGGATGTTTTTGTCTAGTCTCATGAAGACATGATAGGTCTATCCACTGATATCATCGTCCATCGACTACCAATTAAAGAAAGGTTCAAACCGATCAAGCAGAAACTGAGACGGTTGAAACCAAAATGGAGCCTGAAGGTCAAAGAAGAAATTATCAAACAGTTCAAAGCGGGAACCATAATGGTGTCAACGTTCCCTGAATGGTTGTCCAATGTAGTCCCAGTGCCAAAATCTGGAGAAAAGGTGCGAGTTTGTGTAGATTATCGAGATCTCAACAAATCCAGCCTTAAGGATGACTTCCAAGTGCCGTTCATCCACGTATTAATCGACAACACTGCATAGTTCGAGATGTATTCTTTCGCTGATTGTTTTGCGGGATATCACGAGATCATGGTTGCTGAAGAAGACAGGGAAAAGACCGCCTTCATTACCCCTTGGGGAACCCTCTGTTATCGAAGACTAGCTTTTGGCCTTACCAATGCTGGCGCTACTTATCAAAGAGCCATGATGACCTTATTTCATGATATGATGCACAAAGAAATTGAGGTGTATGTGGATGATATCATCGTAAAGTCCTGACAGGCTAATGATCATTGCACCCATCTTTGGAAGTTGTTTGAACAACTCCGCAAATTTAATCTGAAGTTAAACCCAACGAAGTGTGCTTTTGGTGTGAAATCCGGCAAACTACTGGGATTTCTCGTGAGCAACCGGGGCATTGAATTGGATCCTGCCAAAATCCAAGCCATCACGGAAATGCCTGAGCCAAAGATCGAGAAGGAAATCCGAGGTTTCCTGGAAAGAATCAACTTCATCAGCCGGTTCATATCGCAGTTGACAGCAACCTGTGAGCCCATTTTCAAACTGTAAGGAAGAATTCTTCGGGAAAATGGAATGAAGACTGCCGAAAAGCTTTCCACACCATCCAGAAGAGGTTGATTGAAGCACCTATATTGGTACCCCCAAAGGATGGAATTCCATTGTTCATGTATATCTTTGTCAACTCCAACGCTATGAGTTGTCTACTGGGGCAGAAGGATGACATGGGGAAAGAAAGAGCTATCTATTATCTCAGTAAGCGCTTCAACAGTAGAGAATAGAAATATACTCTGATAGAAAGAACCTGCTGTGCATTAGCTTGGGCAGCCACGAGGTTACGGCATTACCTAAACAGGCCATACCACTTATCTCATATTGAGGATGGATCCTTTGAAATACATCTTCAGCAAGCCGATTTTGAACTGTCGCTTATCCAAGTGGCAGTTAATCCTTCAACAGTTCGACATCATCTATGTAACCCAAAGTCCATTAAAGGGCAAGGGATTGCGGATCACCTATCGGCTGCACCCACAGGGGGCTTTGAGCCTCTGGAAATGTATTTCCCGAAGGAGGAAGTATTGACTGTAAAATAGATTAATAAGGTGGATCAAGGTTAATTCTGGAAAATATATTTTGACGGCGCATCAAACGCTAAGGGTGTCAGAGCCGGGGCAGTCCTGGTATCCATCACGGGAGATCAATACCCCGTAGCCACCAAGTTGCATTTCAACAACTCCAACAATATAGCAGAATATGAAGGGTGCATTGTGGGGTTAAAGCTGGCTCAGTCCATGGGAGTAAAATGTTTAGCGGTATTTGGAGATTCGAAGCTAGTCATCAGACAGTCTACCGGGGCATACACCACCAAAGAACTGCATCTACTACCGTATCATCGACATGTCCTCAGATTGGCAGGGGAATTTGAAGACATTTCCTTCATACATATCCCCCAGAACCGAAATGATTTTGCCGATGCATTGGCCACATTAGCTTCACAGGTGAACCTGTTAGCAAGAAGGGGAATGCCTGTCATCACTTTCACTGTGCAGAATACACCTTCGTATAGAAACAATGTAGGGGAGATATCAGAAGAGATACCACCTGCGGGACCACCTTGGTACCACCATATCAAAGAATATTTGAGAGATCAGTCAACCCCTGAAGGGATGAGTCAAGCCGCGAAGAAGCGAATACAGAAAATGGTCATGAATTTCTACCTAAGTGGAGATGCTCTCCATAAGAGAGATCCAGGTGTACGACTTCTGAGATGCCTAGACAAAGATCAAGCCTAGTGACTTATGAAGATTTTGAGGACCGGACACTACTGGATATCCTTCAAAGCGGATTGCGATGATCATGTCAAGCGTTGCTATAAGTGCCAGATCCATGCCAACATTATTCATGCGCCTTCGAATCAACTACATTGCATGACGTCACCATGACATTTTTCCATGTGGGGAATGGACGTGATAGGACCAGTTGAGCCTAAAGCCAATAACGGTCATCGATTCATCTTCACTATGATTGACTACTTTACCAAGTGGGTGGAAGCAGTTTCTTTCCCCAGGGTCACCAAGGAGGTTATCTTTGGTTTCATTAGAAATAACGTCATTTGTCGGTATGGACAACCTGAGGTTATCATATCAGACAACACGAAGAACCTGAATAACGAGATGATGAGGGAACTATGCAGTAAGTTCAATATCAAACACCTCAATTCGGTTATTTATCGTCCTAAGATGAACGGCGCGGTGGAAGCGGCTAATAAGAACATCAAGAAGATAATGATGAAGATGTCAGCAAATCACCGGGGATGGCCTGAGCTATTACCGTTTACCCTACTCGTATACCGGACGTCGACTCGAACCTCGACTGGGGCAACACCCCACTCACTGGTATATGGTATAGAGGCTGTACTTCCTGTCAAAGTGGAGATGGAATCACTAAGAGTGATGCTAGATGCCCAGATAGAGGAGAGCCAATGGATACAAGATCGATACGATCAGTTATCCCTATTAGATAAAAGAAGAGCTGCTGCTATGTTCCACGGTCAACTCTATCAACAACGAATGTCCCGATCTTATAACAAGAAGGTGCGACCTCGGGAATTCAAAGAGCATTATTTGGTACTGAAGAAGATCATTCCGGGCCAGTATGCAGCTAAGGGAAAATTTGCCCCAAACTGGGAAGGACCCTTTCTTGTCAAAGCAGTCCTATCGGGTGGAGCTTTGAAACTGGAAGAGATGGACGGTGAGGAATTCCCGTAACTAATCAATTCTGACTCGGTGAAATAGTATTATGTTTGAGACCCCTTTTTGCTTTCAAACTGGACTGCTATGTCTTGATAAAAAAAAAGAGAAAAAAAGAAAAAAAAGAAAAAAAAAAGAAAAAAAGAAAAAGAAAAAATATATCAAGTCTAGTTTTTCAGGTCTGAGCCTGAACTACGAAAGACCTGATCTCCTATCTGTGGGAGTACGTAGGCAGCCATTTATGGTGCGGTCTAACCCTTGAAAAATATCAAAATCCTATCAAATCTAACCCTATAAATCAAATCAAAATCCTATCAAATCCAAACTCAAACTAAGGTAAACCCCTTTTCAAACTTTTCAGGTCTGAGCCTGAACTACGAAAGACCTGATCTCCTATCTGTGGGAGTATATATGCAGCCATTTATAGTGCGGTCTAACCTTCAAAAATCCAAACACTTTCCTTTTATTCAAAATCCTAACATATACAGAAAACCTATCCATAAGCCCATCCAATCGACAGCTCATACGGAGAAGACCTAGCGACATCTCAGCATCACTCCCACCAAATCTGATGCCACATGACGAGACTAGTGCTATGTCGACATAATAAATCATGAAGAGAAAATGGCAACCGTGGACATGGTTAGACATGCGCAAACAAGGGAAGTGAACTGAACTTGCTTCTTTTTATATATACAACTGTTTAGAATACAAAAGTTTATTCTAACCTATGACAAGTGATAATAACAAAGTCTCTACATGAAAATAAAATAGAGCTATAAATCAGTGGTGAGACGAGCCAACATCGCCAAATATCCAGCAGTCTCTGTAGTCGGGGGAGAAGCTCTAAACTCGTGCTCCAACATATCAACCCGCCTCAGCATCTCTGCTGCCATACAAGAAATCTCTTCTTGGCTCTACACTACACCCTATACGAGACCAACTAAGTCCATCTGTGAAAGTCTGGGCCTCATCTCTGTCAACGAGGGCCTGGTCTCTAGAAGCACATGCTGCATCTCTCTCTGTGATAGCAGCATCTCGACCAGCTACGGTGGTCAACAACAAGGCCCGAGCCTGATCCCTCTCAAAGGTCACCAGGTGAAGCTGTCTAATCCATCGCCTCCATGGAAACTAAGGCCGAAAAGCGGGACAATGCTCACTAGAGAAGCTGTCAACTCTGCAAATAAAGCATCCTCAGTCGGAGATATAGGATCCTCCATCGGTTCCGCCGCATCCGTGTTCCAACCATCGTCATCAGATAAAGATCCTAAACCAACCTGTTCTGCGGTCTCTAGTGCCAAATCCAACTCAAGCCAAGCTAAATACTCTGCGGAGTGGCCTGGATGGCCATCTCTAAACTCTGCTGTCTATTGATGAGACCAGAACCCATAAACCCAAGCCAAATCAACCTCGGTAACTGAGCAGATGGGGAAGCGATAATCTTCAATCCCCTCAAACGCATAGACCTCCTGGTACTGATCAAACTGACCCATCACCGATAGAGGATGATAGGTCGTCACACGCCTCAAACCCACCAAGGGGAAGAAATCCAGATCGGCCACATAGGTGGTGAAACTCATAAAGGAGTAGTACCCAAAATACATGACTATAGCAAAAGGCTCTCCATGGCACCCAGAAATGATGTCTAGGACACCTCATCGACGCAAGAAGTCGGGCAATATGAATAGACCTGAGACAAGCCATGTCCAAAATAGAAACCATGACGGCGAAGCCGCCCTATCAGTCGAAGGTGCGTCATCAACCAGATGTATAGAAGCACTGGGCTACCTCTGAACTCTTGATCACCAGCATCACGGCAAATAGAGGCTGATATCAATGTCTCTGCTAGGATAAGGGGCAATATAGTAAAGTCCTCTCAGAGAGCTGTAATAGCCATCGACATCGCCACATCTAGATGATCAGTATAAAATGGAATGTATAAAATGGCATGCATAGATAGGCTATGAGTCACATAACCAAGGCATCCACTCGGGCAATGTGCCATCGCTCCTCTAAAATGGAGAAGTCTCCGTGATAAACAGCAAAGCTATCCACGAAAGCAAAGTGCCTAATCATAAATTCCATGGAGATAATGTGGCTACCACCTACCTCGGCCATCACAACTGCCCTCCTAAGTCTAGTCATCATCATAAACTAGCGATGCATATGGCCCAAAGCCATCCGAGCACATGACCCCTCCATCCATAATCCCGAGATACGACTATACTCCTTCAACGTAGGAGTCAACTCGGCCGAGCCGAACCGGAAGACATGACTCTCAGAAGTCCCATACCTGAGTATCCCGATAATAAATCCCTCTGGAATCTAAAATGATAGCAGAGACATGGAGTGGCCTAACATGCGGCTGACATCAGCAAGGTTGGTATATGGCAACTGATCATACCAAGCCCTCAAACTAGTAGCTACGTGGCTGGGAGGAGGGTGGTCTAAACGCACCATAGCAGAGGACGACATCTCTAAAAACTGTGTCAATAAGACCATACAGGGGTCAATCTCCATCCACTCATTTAAATATATCTGAAGCATGCATCATAATGCGTGATAAAATAGCATGTGAGATGAATAAATAGAAAACATCATACATAGATATCCGCCAAGTACATTAGTTTCATAAACATCACTGTCATACCTATGATACATATGAAAACTAAAAATAAAAAAGTACAGGATATTGGGGCACAAAGGCCCAATGACTAACAGATGACCTATGGGCCCGCCACCTTGTCAAAATCACCCAAGAAGGTGAGGGCATAATCAAACTGATCAACCTGAGGTCGTCTACCGAGAGTGGGCACCTCCGGCTGGTCTGGGCGATAAGGCGTCTCCTACGCATCCGGGTGATCGGTGAAGGGAACATCTCTATCCTGGAAGCCACCAAAACCGGAGGGTCCAGCACTATGAGAGACACCATCGCCTGACGGTCCAACCTCATGACCCCGAGAAGCAAAAGTACTAGCCAAGGACGAGTCCAAGCCATTGTAACTACAATAGGCCAATAACTGCTCCAACTGAAGTCTCAAAGCAGCAATCTGATCCTGATGAGAAGGCTCCTGAAAACATGATATCCGGTCCTTCATTATAAGGGATCCTGGAACCATATCTCGCAAGACCTGGGTAGCCCATGTCTGAGCTCCAATTGTGCGTCGGACCCACCAAGCGATAAAGTCTGCTGAAGAGATCTGACCGTCGGACAAGTGAAAACTATCATACCCCAGGGTGGGAATCAATGCAATCGACAAAGATAAAGGCCAGAAGCGCTGAGCTGGAGGAAGATAAGGAAGGCGAATCTCCCCAGTAATGCATCAAATAGCGCGCTCCCTGAGGTAGAGCTCCCAACCTCCATAAAAAAGGAATGGAATTCGGCGGGTGGATAACTGGTACTCTGGCCCTATCGGCAAGCCATCCTTAAATCCCTCAGTCAAGTTCTCTCCCAAATATGGGGTCCATACTATGTCCTGAGCTATCAATGTCTCCAGCTAAAGACGGGGATGGGTAAAGCCCTCCGCGACTGGGACCTCCGACAAAGTAGATTGATGCCATCTACGTCCCCGGGGATAAGTGTCCAAACCCAAGACAGAGATAGGGCGAAGATATGGAAGCCTCTTATAAGCCCAGAACTGCCAATTCAAACGAACCCTCCATTAGTTGTGGGAAAAGATAAATCGATCAAAAGTCAAACAAATGAAATACAGTCAAAAAGATTTACTAGAAGAAACGGGTAGAATCCAACCCAGGCGTCGGTAACTCCCTCGGATCGCAGTCGCATCCCTTGCAGGAAAAGAGCGAATGTAAACGATCCCCAATCGTAGTCCCCAATGCGGTCTATGTCTCAAAATGGCTCCTACCAAGCTGAAGGGCACAGTGGAGGAGTTGTTCGCTATGAAACAACCCCTTATAATGGTCAGGAACAGATGTCGCAAGATGCGATCCCTCTCTGCCAAATCAACACGTAATTCTTGCTGCAAGGTACCTCGAGCGAAATTGATGCCCAAGCATCCCGATCTAATACTATGAGCCTTAAAGGCTCGCTCCTGAGAAGAAAACCCTAGGAGCGTGTGCACCACAGTCGCAGTGATAGTCGGCTCCAAAGGCACCCTATCATCGGAGAACTCCAAGCCAGTGATGTATCTCTAATCCAGGGGAGTCATCATAACCTCGCAGTCTAGCAGATGCAGAGATTGACTCTGGTGAAACCATCTCTCGGCCAAAGCTCTTAAATAGCCCCAAGGGCAGCGACGAGGAGCAATGGTGAAGAAGGCCGCAAACCCCCAAGAATCCACAATCACCCTGTACTCGGGATGCAGCGAGTGATACAGAGCGTAGATGCTAAACCAATTACCCCTGGGCTAGGTAAACTCTGGAACCTACACGACATCAAGGTTAAGAAAACCAGTCTTTGTCAGAAAGGAGAAAAGAAAATAAATTAAATCACGTACCTCATTCGCCTGCAAGTGAATGGAGGGATGGTGGCTCAGATCCGTATCCAGTAAATCCGAAATCTCTACCTCAATGCCCAAAAAAAATCTAGGCGTAGTAGGGGGCTAAGGCGGAACCTCAGGCTCGGGAATGCCGTCCTCATCCACAAGTGGATGATCCTCCCCAGCAGGCAGGCGAGCAGGCTCTGTCAATCGCTGCACCCGTCTGCTAATGCGCAGAAATGGAACCTCGGACGGAGCTCTATGATGGCAAACTCCAGATGAGATCGGCCGTTCTATGGAACGACTAAGTCCCTCAAAATCCATGTCTGAACAATGAGTTCGTAGGAATTAAAGCCAAGTCAGGTATATTCTTACCATTTGCAAATTTCAAATTAAACCCATAAAATATGATCATCACATCATGCATATCTTACATGTGTCATTAAATATGTATGTCATTTGCATCTTAGTACATCTATAATGTATCTATGACCCGAACATTTGGTTTATGAATTTTTTTTGCCAGAGTCTCCTTTATAAAACGGACTATCCACATGCCCGAAGCATGTATTAAATCACCCTATGAGGGTACATCATCACAACCAAGCATGCAAGCATCAATTTCAATTGTTATTCTAACACATATGTACAATGTATGTCTAGATTAACTAATAAATGGCAATATCTCGCATTCATACGATCCATAGGATGATTTGTATATATGCATTGCATCATGAACATATTTATCCATCTATACATGCATACATGTTAGATATATTGCCTTTAAGAAAGGAAATACGTGTTTTCGCCAACGAAAACATGAAAGAACAGAGTTTAGATGTTACACGTAGTCCGAAGAAGGAGTGTACGGTGGGAGATCGCTCCAAATCAAGCCGAAATAGAGTATAGATGAAGAAACGCTCAATTTTGTAGAGAGAAACAAGATGAAATCCGAATAGAATTGGTGAAAATGAGGCCTCCCGAAGGTATAAGCTCAAACGCGGGTAGCCTTGAACATGGTTGCTCTAGCCGCAACCATGTATACGGCTACCTTAAGTGGGTCCCGCAGCATTCTGTTTGGCAACACGACGTCCAGAACGTGTTCTTTTGGGTTTAGAATGGTCACATTATGAAAAATGATGCCTTTTCGGGACAGTTTGAAACCCCAAAAACCCTAAAAATCCTCCGAAAAAGTAGAAGTTCGACGAAGATCAGACAACCTGACGTTAAACGCCGAAAGACCAGGAAATCAATCAAAATCAACCTTACAACATGTAATCCACCGACAATGAATCAGTGAAGGCGTCGGCTTGACCCAGACGATGTAATCCACCGACAACAAATCAGTGAAGGCGTCGGCTTTCCCCCGACGATGTAATCCACTGACAATGAATCAGTGAAGGCGTCGGCTTGACCCCGACGATGTAATCCACCGACAATGAATCAGTGAAGGCGTCGACTTGACCCCAACGATGTAATCCACCGATAATGAATCAGTGAAGGCGTCGGCTTGACCCCGACGATGTAATCCACCGACGATGAATCAGTGATGGTATCGATAAATCCTCGATGATGTAATTCGTTGGCTACAACCCTACGCAGATCGGCAAATCCCCGATGAATGTAATCCGTTGGCTACAACCCTATGCAGGTCGGCAAATCCCCGATGAATGTAATTCGTTGGCTACAACCCTACGCAGGTCGATAATCCCCGATGATGTAATCCGTTGGCTACAACCCTACGCAGGTCGGCAAATCCCTGATGAATGTAATCCGTTGGCTACAAACCAGTGAAGGTCGACAAATCCCCAATGGTGTAATCCGTTGGCTACAACCCTACGTAGGTCGGTAAATCCCTGATGATGTAATCCGCTGGCTACAACCCTACGCAGATCAGCAAATCCCCGATGATGTAATCCGTTGGCTACAACCCTACGCAGATCGGCAAATCCCCGATGAATGTAATCTGTTGGCTACAACCCTACGCAGATCAGATCGGCAAATCCCCGATGGTGTAATTCGTTGGCTATAACCCTACGCAGATCGACAAATCCCCGATGATGTAATCCGTTGGCCACAACCCAGTGAAGGAATTAGCTCAACCCTGATAATGAATCCGTTGGCTACAAACTAGTGAAAGCATCGACATGACCCTTGATGGTGCAATCCACTGATTATAATTCAACGCAGGTCGACTCAACCCCGACAACGTAATCCTTAACTTCTCCCGCCGGGGAAGTAACTCTTTTATACATCTCATATACCATTGCATCGATCATACATGACATTGCATCATCAGATATACCTTGTCATGCATTCTCCGTGTCTATTAAATCTTTGTCGTGTTCATTCCATTACATTGCATGAACATGACAAAGAGGGACATCTGTAGACACTCGAAATTTCTCTTTTGTCGTACTAACCCTGAAGGAGGGTAAAAGCATCATTTTACTTTGGAGACAACCCCGAAGTAGGGCAAAAGATCCCAGCCATCTCAGAGACAACCCCGGGAATGGTGAAGAGGACCAATGAAGTCTGAACATACCGCAACCCGATGGAAGATCGATGAGCTGAGACAAAGATCATCGAAAACCACCTCAGCAAACCACGAACAATGTACCATTAAGACATAAGCCTGCAGACTGATATCTGGACCTGGAAGGTATCTCGACTATGAGTATCAACTTCCTGAATCCTAACTCAGTTGGACTTGGTCATAAGTCACTGCGTTCGTCAAATACTGTCCGTAAGATCAAACGGCAAACATCAACTTCTGCCGAATCGAGACCAAAGGAGCCATAACCAAGTCGGGGGGGTCCCACCTGGGTAGCCTCCACCATGTATGTGGGTAGCCGCATACATGTGTGCGGCAGCACCGGATAGGTTATTACCCCCCACTTAGTTCATTTTAAAAAAAAGAAGAGATATATATAGAGAGAGAATGATATTTCTAGAGAGAGAAAGGCTTGGGTTGGACATCAACATAGCAACTTGAAGCTTATTTCTTCCATCTAGCATCTCATTAAAGCCATCTTAGTGTTCTTACTTCATCTCGGGAGTCAAAATGCTTGTTCAAGCGTCCCCCAAGGTGAAATAACGCACTTCTAGCTTCGTTATCTTTGTAAACTATGTTCAAATGATAGATTAATGAAGAATCTTGTTTGAATCTAGCTATGTTTGTTGTATTATAAGCATATTGTGTAATAGTTGGTAGTTTTAACATTTCTATTGGTTATTTATTGCTTTAATACGTTGTATATAGCTTCGGAGACTAGATATACCTCAAGTTAAGCTTAAGCTAGTTCCCGAGAGGTTGTTAGCATGATGCTTCAACCCGGGAGCTAGAACGGCTTAGATCCGTGGTATATCCATGGATGTATTTACT
This sequence comes from Panax stipuleanatus, assembly GCA_020205555.1. Classification (NCBI taxonomy): domain Eukaryota; kingdom Viridiplantae; phylum Streptophyta; class Magnoliopsida; order Apiales; family Araliaceae; genus Panax; species Panax stipuleanatus. The sequence continues at coordinate 36,217,681 of CM035120.1, forward strand.
TGTAAATGGTTCCGGTTAACCCGTATAGCCCTAAATATATATTTAGAGGAGAAAGGGGGCCGAATCGGCGTAAACGATGATTTTAACCGATGAAATCACTTAGTAATGAAGCCATGGATGTTATGTATATATGAAATGGTACAAATATTGTGAGCCTAGGAATCCCGGTGTCGAGATCCCCGAACGGATCCGACTTGATTCCCACGATGGACCTGTTTTTACATTGTAAATGCTTTCAATACCGTAAATATCGATGTGCATGTAATATTTGGATCTTAAAGACGAACTCGAGGGGTTAGTCTCGAGAGCTCGAATTCAAAACCCCATGATAGTGAAAACCTTCATTACGGGAGCTCGGTTCATCGATATGGATTTTATGCCCGATGATGATCCAAACCTTCTTAACGCTTTAGTATACATATCATCAAAATGATTTCTCAAAGAAAACCACAAAGAGCTTTTAATGAAAAATAAAGCGATTCAGGGTAGATCACGTAATGAACGTAAAGAATAAAAAGAAGTATTGAAGTCCTGAATTCCTAGTCGGACAAAGGATTTGAAAACCTTACTTTCCAAAACCTCATTTCAATTTGCATATCTTGTTCAAATTGAATCTTTCGCTAAATCAAATCCTTCGTACCTAGGCGTAAAAGAGGTACGACACTACTTTCAAGTCACCAAAAAGACTTAGAAACCAACTAATAAAGCTTTTAAAATCACACAGACAAACACATATAAACACACACTTTTTGCATAAGAAAATTAATAAGATGTGGTACCTTGCTTGAACGGGAGTCGGAGGGTGCCTAACACCTTCCCCCCACTTAACCTAGCCCCCGTATTTTAAGAATCTATGGTTTCAAGACCAAATCAAAGAGTCACACATTAGACCATCTTGCGAAAAACTATTAAAACCCGGATGAGTTGGTACATCTATTTCCAAAATACCAACTGGCGACTCTGTCTCAATCGGTCCAATCAATAAAATTAATCTTTCAAAATCGTTGACACATATGTCGGTACCAGTTTCCTATAAAATTCACCCTTTAAAACGGAACCCCAAAGACAAAGCGAAAGCGAAAGGAATAAAATAGGGAAATCGGGGCACTCCTCTCTCGTCCCACGGACAAGAGACGAGGGCAAACAATTCCAAAAGAGAAAAACGAGACCTCCTCCTTCAACAAAAGGAAGACCGAGGACTTGATTTTCTGCCCTGAGTCGACAGTCGGCTCGACCCCCGACGATGTAATCCACCGATAACGAATCAGTGAAGGCGTCGGCTCGACCCCCGACGATGTAATCCACTGACAACGAATCAGTGAAGGCGTCGGCTCGACCCCCGATGATGAAATCCATCGACAACGAATCAGTGAGTCGTCAGGCTTGACCCCCGACGATGAAATCCACAGATAACGAATCAGTGAAGGCGTCTGCTCAACCCCCGACGATGTAATCCACTAACAACGAATCAGTAAAGGCGTCAACTCAACCCTGATGATGTAATCCGCTGGCTACAAACCAGTGAAGGAATCAACTTAACCCTGATGATGTAATTCATTGGCTACAACCCTACGCAGGTCGGTAAATCCCCGATGATGTAATTCGTTGGCTACAACCCTACGCAGGTCGGCAAATCCCCGATGATGTAATCCGTTGGCTACAACCCTACGCAGGTTGACAAATCCCCGACGATGTAATCTGTTGGCTACAACCCTATGCAGATCGGCAAATCCCCGATGATGTAATCCATTGGCTACAACCCTACGCAGGTCGGCAAATCCCCGATGATGTAATCCGTTGGCTACAACCCTACGCAGGTCGGCAAATCCCCGATGATGTAATCCATTGGCTATAAACCAGTGAAGGAGTCAGCTCAACCCTGATGATGTAATCTGTTGGCTACAACCTAGTGAAGGCGTCAGCTCAACCCCTGATGATGTAATCCATTGGCGACAAACTAGTGAAGCCATCGGCATGATCCCGATGGTGTAATCCGCTGACTACAATTCAACGCAGGTCGACTCAACCCCGACAACATAATCCTTAACTTCCCTAGCCGAGGAAGTAACCCTTTTCTAAATCTCACATATCATCACATAAGTTATACATGATATTGCATAATCAGATATACCTTGTCGTGCATTTTCTGTGTCTATTAATATTTGTCATGTTCATTCCATTACATTGCATAAACATGACAAAGAGGGGCATCTGTAGACAATTGAAATTTTGCTTTTGTCGTACAAACCCTGCAGGAGAGTAAAAGAGTCATTTTACTTCGGAGACAACCCTGAAGGAGGGCAAAAGATCCCGGCCATCTCAGAGACAACCCCGGGAATGACAAAGAGGACCAATGAAGTCCAAACATACTGTGACCCGATCGAAGATCGACGAGCTAAGATAGTGATCATCGGAAACCACCTCAGCAAACCTCAAACGACTTGCCATCAAGAGATAAGCCAGCAAACTGATAACTGGACTGGGTAGATATATCTCAGCTACGAGTATCAAATTCTCGAACCCTAATCTCGTCAGAATTGATCTATTCCCTCTACGCATATCAAAGACAGTCCGAAAGGTCGAGCGATGGACGTCAACTCCTGTCGAACCGAGACCGAAGAACCAATAGCTGAGTAGATGGGACCCACTTGGACCAGCCTTGACCACATCTACGGCCAGCATCAACCATATCTTCGGCTGCCTCCAGTAGCTTATAACATCCCACTTAGTTCATTTTAAAGGGAGAAAAATATATTTTTATAGAGAGATAGACATTTCTAGAGAGAGAGAGAGAGGCTCGGGTGGAACCTTAAACAACCAACGTAAAGCTCATTTCTCCCATCTAGCATCTTCTTAAAGTCCTCTTAGTGTTCTTAGTTCATCCCGGGAGTCAAAACGCTCATTCACGCGTCCCCTAAGGTGAAATAACGTACTTTTAGCTTCATTTTCTTTGTAAACTTGGTTCAAATGATAGATTAATAAAGTATCTTATTTGAATATAAGTAAAACTTGTTGTATTTTAAGCATATTATGTAATAGTTGATAGATTTTACGTTTCTATTGGTTATATTGTGCTTAATACGTTGTATATCTACTTCAGAGACTAGATATACCTAGATCTAAGCCTAATCTAGTCCCCGAGAGGTTATCAAGCATGAATCTTTAACTCGGGGAATATAACGGCTTAGATCCAAGGTATATCTATGGGTTTATTGCTTTGAATGATCTCGGTTAACCCGTATAGCCCTAAATCTATATTTAGAGGTGAAAGGGTGGCGAATCGGCTTGAACGATGATTTTAACCGATGAAATCATCTAGTATCAAAGCCGTGGACGTTATATATATGTAGTATTGTGCAAATCATGTGAGCCTAAGAATTTCGATGTCAAGATCCCCGAATGGATCCGACTTGATTCCCACGATGGACTGATTTTTATGTTGTAAATGCTTTAAATAACGTAAATATCGATGTACATATAATATTTGGATCTTGAAAACGAACTCGAGGGGTTAGTCTCGAGAGCTCGAATTTAAGATCCCGTGATAGTGAAAACTTTCATTATGGGAGCTCGGTTCATCGAGATGGATAATATGCCCATTGATGATCCGAACCTTCTTAACGCTTTTGCGTTCATATCATCAAAATGATTTCTCAAAGAAACCACAAAGTGCTTTTGATGAAATAAAGCGATTCGGGATAGATCACGTAAATAACGTAAAGAATAAAAGGAAGTATCAAAGTCCTCGATTCCTAGTGGGGTAAGGGATTTGAAAACCTTACTTTCCAAATCATCATTTCAATTCATATATCTTGTTAAAAATGAATTTTTGATTAAATCAAATTCTTCGTACCTAGGTGCAAAAGAGGTACAACACTACTTTCAAGTCACCAGAATAAAGACTTAGAAACAAAATAATAAAGCTTTCAAAATCAAGACACACACACACATATACACACATAAACACAAACACACACACACTTTTTGAATAAAATATCAATAAGATGCGGTACCGTGCTTGCACGGGAGTCGGAGGGTGCCTAACACCTTCCCCTCGCTTAACCTAGCCCCCGGATTCCACGAATTTTGAGTTTCAAGACCAATCTTTAGAGTCACGCATTGGACCATCTTGCAAAAAAACCATTAAAACTCGGATGAGGTAATACATCCATTTAGAAAATACCAACTGGCGACCCTGTCTTAATCGGTCCAATCATCAAAAGAAAATTAAACTTTTTAAAATCGACGACACATATGTCGGTATCAATTTCCTACAAAATTCACCCTTTAAACGGAACCCCAAAGACAAACGAAAGCAAAAGGGTAGAATAAGATTCAAATTAGGAAATATGGGCATTCCTCTTTTTCCCCCGGATAAGAGAGGAAGGGAAACACAACCAAAGAAATAGAGAGTCTCCTCCTACAAACAAAAAAAGGGGAGATCAGAGAAAAATAGATTGCTTCTTCCCGTGGTCGACATATATATATATATATATATATATATATATATATATATATATATATTGGTAGGGAATCGATAATACCGATGACCCAGTTATCGGTACACTAGGTTGACCGGTTCAACCGTCGGGTCGCCGGGTTTGACCGAGTCTTGATCTAAACTGGTTAATTGGTCCAAACAAAACAAGAGTGTGGACCGATTCCAGTTTTTTAGAGTCCGACCGACAGTACGATCCGATTCTAATAACCTTGGTTGTAAGTCAAGAGTCATGATAATTTTATGTTTCAATTAATATACTTTCTGAGTCTTTAAAAAGATGACTTAATTACAATTTTTATGAAAATTAAGTAATTTAAAATATAGATCAAAGTATTAAATAAGTTTCATTTTTATTCGTGGGGGACCCTACAAAAAGTACACTATGATATACTTAAGTTATCTTTTACTATCAATTTTCTAGTTTTTGAGACTTTTAAAACTCAAAATAATTAAAAGAAAATAAAACATAAATAAATATTTATAAAATAATTATCCTAATAAATGTAAATTGTAAGACCCCAAATTTTATGAAATAAAAGTATTTAATTTTTCATATAATTATTATTCTATTTAGTAAATGGTTCAATTGATAAAAAGTTAAACTTAAGGGTGATATGTGCAAATTTTACAAAGTAAGCAAGTTGTCATAAAATATTCGTTGTGTCGGGGAATATTTGTTTGGTTGGAGAATATTCTTTTTGTTGGGGAATATTCGTATGACGACGCAATCATTGGTGGACCCCACAATGGAATAACTGTCGGATATAGAAAGCGACAGATATAACCTTTTTATAAAAATAACGGCAAAACTTTTACCGTTAAACTGTTAAAATACCTGGTGATAAACGTACAATAATACGCATTGTTGCACAGTAGCACACCATATTGCAGAGTATCTCTGATTATTGATGCTTACGTAAGAAGTCACTCAGTTTCATTAAATAATTGTCACAGTAGTTGTTGCATAGTATCCTATATTATTGATTCAATTATTGTCACAGTATCATCTGCACAATACTTTATATTATTAAATCAATAATTGACACGACACAGTTACTCATATTATTATTAACATTATTGATAATGTCTAGAAAGTTTTGTAGAAGAAAGGAGTTAGGTTATTTAATTGCGCGCCAGTAAGGAGAAATCCTTACCGGAAAGCCCCCTCTTTCCTAGGAACGATCTGGTTGTCAATATTGTTAGTTATAATATTAATGATGAATTGTTGATAATAATATTTCCATTGTGTTGGGAATATTAATGTTAGTGGAAATCGACGTTTATTTCGATAATAGTTGATTTCTGGATATTAAATTGACCAAGCGGGCAATTAGTCAGATAAATGAGCAATTAATTACCATTAGTTCACATGCAAGGAACTATTGGTTCATATGCAAGTACTATTAGGGGATGTTATGCAAGATTGATAATACCTGAGGGACTAAATTAAAAATAGAGATAAATATAAAGGTACTAAAGTATAATTTACCTTGTAATTTGCCACGTTTTCCTAGACTATAAATACTCCTCCATCCATTAATTATTTCCTACCATTTTTGAAGAGGAAAGTTATAATCACAAGCTATATTGAGAGAAACTATAGAGAGAGAATAAGAGAGCAAGAAGAAGAATATTCTGCTACTACACTATTGCAGTATCCAAACTCATACTAAGGTAAATGATGTTATTTTCTTTCAATACTCGTAAAGGTTATCATTTTATTTCTTATTAAGCTGTGGGAATAACCTGTCTACGTGGACTACCGCATGCCAGGTGAATAACCCTTCGTATTCTTTCTTTATTAAGATATGGGAATAACCTGTCTACGTGGACTACAGCATGCCTGGTGAATAACACTTCGTATTCATTCTTTATTAAAGTTGTTAAAATGATCTGTCTATCCGGATTACTGCATGACGGATAAAAATCCATTTGTAGTTTCGTTTATTATTTCATTTCATATTCTTAAATCTAAACTTACTATGTTAAGTATTGCTTCTATAATTCCTGAAATAATTAAAAATTCTTTAAGGTTTGCGCTTTATCTATTATCATTTCACTGGAATATTGGTTTAAACTTTCTTATTAAAATTTTAAACTTTTCATATCGGGGAAGTATTCATTCTAGTTACTTTTCATGTCGGGGTACTATTCACGACAAAATTGATTTCTTTTTCTGTACAAATTATCTTTTATTCATAGTAAAGTACTATTCATCCAGAGTACTATTCGTCTAGAGTACTATTTATCCGGGGTACTATCCATGCCAGAGTACTAATCATGAATAAATTTTGTTTCTTTTCTTTGTCCAAATTATCTTTTATGAAACGTATTCTTGAAGTTGAATCCATGTTTTTATCTTCATGTTGACAATTTGGACATTATTGAACTCTTGGATAAATTGAATTATAAATCTCTAATATTTTTCATTGATCTCACTTGATTCATTTCTTATATCATTGTCATAATCCTTAGACTTAAATTGTTGTTACAGTTATATTTGGCCCGTAGTGCAAAGATGAACTGTTGATTGATATCTTTAGCCTGTAGTGCAAAGATGAACTGTTGATTGATATCTTTGGCACGTAGTTCAACGATGAACTGTTGCTTGATATCTTTGACCCGTAGTGCAAAGTGAACTGTTGATTGATATCTTTGGCCTGTAGTGTAAAGATGAACTGTTGATTGATATCTTTAGCCCGTAGTGCAAAGATGGACAAGTGTATGGTATGATCATTACGATTGTTGTTACAGTTGAATGTCTTTGGAGTAGGGTGTAAAGACAATATGATTATTGAGTGTCTTTAGCCTTTGTGGCAAGGACATTGAGGGAAAGTTATATTAAGCCTTTGCGGCAAGGAGAAACTGTTGATTTACATGATTATGAACATAAATTGTGAATTAATATAACCATAATCTTTGGTGTTACAGGTAAAGACATGTGATGAAAATTATCTTCGTCCTGGGTGCGAAGAGGAAATTATAAACATAATTATGATCATGAACTATTTACATAATTGTGGACAGGAACTATTGATTGATGTTACAAGGATAAAATATTGTTTGTGGACTTTTAACATGTAGAAGATAATAGAAATTTTGGTCTATTTGACTCTTCTAATGGATTGTTCGTTCCGATGCAGTGGTTGATCTAAAACTTGTTGTCTATTATATTCTATCAGATTTTCACTATTGAAGACTAAGGATAATTCATTTTTTATTATGTTAGTCATAGTATTCTTTACTGGGCTAGTTGAGCTCGCCCTTTTCCTTTTGGTTCCATTGCTCTTCTTAGAAAATGGGAGTGAAGTTGAGACTAGTCGGGAGTGAAGTAATGATCCAAGTTAGTAATCATAATGTTTCGAGTTAGTGGTTGTTCTCATCAGATTATAAGATAGAATGACAAACTGATAGGTGCCATTGTGAGGTGCTATCCAAGGTTAGGATATGAGTCACAGTTGAAAGAGTGTGTTACCACTATCATTCAAGATGTCTAACCACGTACAAATTAGTGTTATCATAAGATATGGTTGTGCACATCCACTTGCTGATTATATCTATGAGCACTACTTATATAATTTTGGAGTATGGTTGGAATATAATCTTTAGTTTAAGACAATGAAGATAATTATATGACAAGAAGATACACATCATTGGAATGAACAGGATAGTAATCTTCTCGTTCTTCTTTGGGGTCTACTGGGTCAACCAAGGTTAATTCTCAAGTCCTATGATATCTATTATAACTTAGAAGCATGACCTCCCACGTACGAAGGTTTCCTTGAGCATTTTCTAAATATTTTAATTTCTAAAACAATTATTGATTGTACCTTTATGTAGCATGTCATTGATAAAGAGTATGAGTACTGTTATTTGTATTAAAACTGATAGTTTATGCGTGGTCGTATTGTGCACGACAGTTAAATAGTTAGAATATAAAGATTGGTATTTGGATTCTGTATCATGTATTTGGCGACTAACAATGGGTTGTTTAGACCTATTTTGGGAGCGCACAGTTGGTATCAAAGCTTAGGGATATGGCCTCTGGCGGAGATCTGAGTCTAGAACTAGGAGGGGAGAGACGAGTAATATCCTTCGCTAGTGTGTGTCCTACCTAAGTTGAATTTTCTTACTTAATAAGTTGACAAATTATGATATGTCAATTAACCTTTGTTTTAAACCTTTATTCTAGAATGATATCTAAAATCCAAGAGATGAGTAATGGAGAAATCATGATATAGAGGAAATGACTGGGAAGATAGAATCTGAAATGAAAGCAAGGTGTCATCACCTCTTTGAATTACCAGGTACGTAAATTTCGGGGACAAAATTTCATAAGGAAGGGAGATTGTAAGACCCCAAATTTTATGAAATAAAAGTATTCATTTTTTCTTATAATTATTATTCTATTCAGTAAATGGTTAAATTGATAAAAGGTTAAAGTTAAGGGTGATATGTGCAAATTTTACAAAGTAAGCAAGTTGTCATAAAATATTCGTTGTGTCGGGGAATATTTGTTTGGTTGGGAAATATTCATTTTGTCGGGGAATATTCGTACGACGAAGCAATCATTGGAGAACCCCACAACGGAATAACTGCCTGATATAGAAAGCGACAAATATAACCTTTTTATAAAAATAACGACAAAACTTTTACCTTTAAACTGTTGAAATACCCGGTGATAAAAGTACAGTAATACGCGTTGTTGCAGAGTAGCACACGGTATTGCATAGTATCTCTGATTATTGATGCTTACGTAAGAAGTCACTCAGTTTCATTCAAAAACTGTTACAGTAGTTGTCGTATTGTATCCCATATTATTGATTCAATTATTGTCACAGTATCATCTGCACAATACTTTATATTATTAAATCAATAATTGAAACGACACAGTTACTCATATTATTATTAGCATTATTGACAATGTCTAGAAAGTTCTGTCGAGGAAAGGGGTTAGGTTATTTAATTGCGCCAGTAAGGAGAAATCCTTATCGGAAAGCCCCCTATTTCCTAGGAACGATATGGTTGTCAATATTGTGAGTTATAATATTATTGATGAATTGTTGATAAAAATATTTTCATTGTGTTGGGAATATTAATGTTGGTGGAAATCGACGTTTATTTCGATAATAAATGATTTCTGGATATTAAATTGACCAAGCGGGCTATTAATCGAATAAATGAGCAATTAATTACTATTAGTTAACATGCAAGGAACTATTAGTTCACATGCAAGTACTATTAGTGGATGTTATGCAAGATTGATAATACTTGAGGGACTAAATTAAAAATGGAGGTAAATATGAAGGTACTAAAGTATAATTAACCTTGTAATTTGTCACCTTTTCATAGCCTATAAATACTCCTCCATCCATTCATTATTTCCTATCATTTTTGAAGAGAAAAGTTATAATCACAAGCTATAGTGAGAGAAACCATAGAGAGAGAATAAGGGAGAAAGAAAAAAAGTATTCTTCTACTAGACTATTACAGTATCCAAACTCCTACTAAGGTAAATGATGTTATTTTCTTTCAATACGTGTAAAGGTTGTCATTCTATTCCTTATTAAGCTGTGAGAATAACCTGTCTACGCGGACTACCGCATGCCAGGTGAATAACCCTTCGTATTCTTTCTTTATTAAGATGTGGGAATAACCTGTTTGTACGGACTACCGCATGCCTGGTGAATAACACTTCGTATTCATTCTTTATTAAAGTTGTGGAAATAATCTGTCTACGCGGAGTACCGCATACCGGGGGAAAATCCATTTGCAGTTTCGTATATTATTTCGTTTCATATTCCTAAATCTAAACTTATTATGGTAAATATTGCTTCTATAATTCGTTAAATGATTAGAAATTCTTTAAGGTTTGCGTTTCATCTATTATCATTTCACTGGAATATTGGTTTGAACTTTCTTATTGAAATTTTAATTTTTTCATGTCAGGGTACTATATATTCGGGTTATTATTCATGCCGGGGAGTATTCACAAAAAAATTGGTTTCTTTTTCTGTCCAAATAATCTTTGATTCATACTAGTGTACTATTTATTCGTAGTACTATTCATCCAGAGTACTATTCATCTGGGATACTATTAATGCCGGAGTACTATTCACGACAAAATTTAGTTTCTTTTCTCTGTCCAAATTATCTTTTATGAAACTTATTCTTGAAGTTGAATCCATATTTTTATCTTGATGTTGATAATTTGGACATTATTGAACTCTTGGATAAATTGAATTATAAATCTCTAATATTTGTTCTTGATCTCACTAGATTCATTTCTTATATCATTGTCATAATCCTCAGACTTAAATTATGGTTAAAGTTATATTTGGCCCGTAGTGCAAAGATGAACTGTTGATTGATATCTTTGGCCCGTTGTGCAAAGATGAACTATTGATTGATATCTTTGGCTCGTAGTGCAAAGATGAACTGTTGATTGATATCTATTGCATGTAGTGCAAAGATGAACTGTTGATTGATATTTTTGGCCTGTAGTGCAAAGATGGACACTTGTGTGGTATGATTATAACCATTGTTGCTACATTTGAATGTCTTTGGGGTAGGGTGTAAAGACGATATGATTATTGAGTGTCTTTAGCCTTTGTGGCAAGGACATTGAGTGAAAGTTATATTAAGCCTTTGTGGCAAGGAGAAACTGTTGATTTACATGATTATGAACATGAATTGTGAATTAATATATCCATAATATTTGGTGTTATAGGTAAAGACATGTGATGAAAATTATCTTCGTCCTGCGTGAGAAGAGGAATTTATCAACATAATTATGATCATGAACTAGTTACATGATTGTGGGCAGGAACTGTTGATTGATGTTACAGGGATAAAATATTATTGGTGGACTTTTAACATGGAGAAGATAAAAGACATTATGGTCTATTTGACTCTTCTAATGGATTGTTTGTTCCGCTGCAGTGGTTGATCTAAAACTTGTTGTCTATTATATTCTGTCAGATTTTCACTATTGAAGACTAAGGATAATTCATTCTTTATTATGTTAGTCATGATATTCTTTACTAGCCTAGTTGAGCTCGCTCTTTTCCTTTTGGTTCCATTGTTCTTCTAAGGAAATTAGAGTGAAGCTGGGACTAGTCGGGGAGTGAAGTAATGATCCAAGTTAGTAACTATAATGTTTTGAGTTAGTGGTTGTTCTCATCAGATTATAAGATAGGATGGCAAACTAATAGGTGCCATTGTGAGGTGCTATCCAAGGTTGGGATATGAGTCACAGTTGAAAGAGTGTGTTGCCACTATCATACAAGATGTCTAACCACGTACAAATTAGTGTTATGATAAGATATGGTTGTGCACATCCACTTGCTGATTATATCTATGAGCACTACCTATATAATCTTAGAGTATGGTTGGAATAATCCTCAGTTTGAGACAGTGGAGATAATTATAATGCAAGAAGATACACATCATTAGAATGAACAGGATAGTAATCTTCTCGTTCTTCTTTGGGGTCTACTGGGTTAACCAAGGTTAATTCTCAAGTCCTATGATATCTATTATAACTTAGAAGCATGACCTCCAATGTACGAAGGTTTTCTTGAGCATTTTCTAAAGATTTTAATTTCTAACACAATTATTGATTGTACCTTTATGGAACATATCATTGATAAGGAGTATGAGTACTGTTATTTGTATTAAAACTCACAGTTTATGTGTGGTCGTATTGTGCACGACAGTTAAATAGTTGGAATATGAAGAATTGTATTTGGATTCTGTACCATAGATTTGGTGACTCGGAATGGGTTGTTTGGACCTATTTTGGGGGAGTCACAGTTGGTATCAAAGCTTAGGGATATGTTCTCTGGCGGAGATCTAAGACTAGAACTAGGAGGGGAGAGACGAGTAATATCCTTCGCTAGTGTGTGTCCTACCTAAGTTAAATTTTCTTACTTAATAAGTTGACAAATTGTGATATGTCAATTAACCTTTGTTTTGAACCTTTATTCTGGAATGATATCTGAAATCCAAGAGATGATCAATGGAGAAATCATGATATAGAGGAAATGACTAGGAAGATAGAATCTGAAATAAAAGCAAGGTGTCATCACCTCTTCGAATTACCAAGTACGTAAATTTCGGGGACGAAATTTCATAAGGAGGGGAGATTGTAGGACCACGAATTTTATGAAATAAAAGTATTCAAATTTTCTTATAATTATTATTCTATTCAGTAAATGGTTAAATTAATAAAAGGTTAAAGTTAAGGGTGATATGTGCAAATTTTATAAAGTAAGCAAGTTGTCATAAAATATTTGTTGTGTCGGGGAATATTCATTTTGTCAGGGAATATTCTTACGACAACGCAATTATTGGTGGACCCCACAACGGAAGAACTGTCGGATATAGAAAGAGACATATAACCTTTTTATAAAAATAACAACAAAACTTTTACCGTTAAACTGTTGAAATACCCGGTGATAAAAGTACAGTAATACACATTGTTGCACAGTAGCACACGGTATTGCATAGTATCTCTGATTATTGATGCTTACGTAAGAAGTCACTCAGCTTCATTTAATAATTATCACAGTAGTTATTGTATAGTATCCCATATTATTGATTCAATTATTGTCACAGTATCATCTGCACAATACTTTATATTAATGATTGACACGACACAGTTAATCATATTATTATTAGCATTATTGACAATGTCTAGAAAGTTCTGTCAAGGAAAGGGTTAGGTTATTTAATTGCGCGCCAGTAAGGAGAAATCCTTATTGGAAAGCCCCTATTTCTTGGGAACGATTTAGTTGTCAATATTGTGAGTTATAATATTGTAGACACTCAAAAGTTTTTATTCCTGTTGTAGACACTTGAAATTTTGCGTTCCTGTTACTAGCCATGCAGGGGGGCAAAATCGTCTTCTCAGCCCGGTCTCAATACCGAGATGACAATTCAGCCCCGGTCTCAATACCGGGATGTCAACTCAGCACCGATCTCAATACCGGGATGTCAACTCAGCCTCGGTCACAATACCGGGAAGTCAAATCAGCTCCGGTCTTAATACCAGGATGTCAACTTAGGCCCGGTCTCAATATCGAGATGTCAACTCAGCCCCGGTCTCAATACCGGGATGTTAAATCAGACCCGATCTCAATATCGGGATGTCAACTCAACCCCGGTCTCAATACCGGGACGTCAACTTAGCCCCGATCTAAATAACGGGATGTCAACTCAGCCCTGATCTCAATACTGGGATGTCAACTCAGCCCCGGTCTTAATATCGGGATGTCAACTCAGCCCCGATCTCAAAACCAAGATTTCAACTAAGCCCCGATCTCAATACCGGGATGTCAACTCTGCCCTGTTCTCAATACTAGGATGTTAACTCAGCCCCAGTTTCAATACCAGAATGTCAACTCAGCCCCCAGTCTCAATACCAAAATGTCAACTCAGCCCTGATCTCAATACTAGGATGTCAACTCAGCCCCGATCACAATACCGGGATGTCAACTCAACCCCGGTCAAAACCCCATGATGTCAAGTCAAACCCCGGTCACAATCCGGGAGGTATAGTAACCCCGGTGATAACACCAGGAGATCAAGTTCAGGCCCGGTCACAATTCGAGAGGTCAGGTCAAGCCCTGGTCATAACCCGGGAGGTCAAATCAACTTCAGAGACAACCCCGAAGCAACACATCATCCCAAGAGACAACCCTGGGAAACCAAGTCAACCTCAGAGACAACCTTGAGGACAAAACAGAATCGACTGAGATGAAAACCTCGGAGACAACACTAGGAAAATAGTTGGAGGCCGTGCCAGTATAGAAGACAACCCCTGGAGGGAAAAAATGGTTATTTTACCAACTTTAAGCCAATCCAGTCAAAATTAAGCAGAATTGATGCCATGAAGGTAAGAAAGAATCATAACACTGATCCCGAGTGAAATCAGCGCAAAATAGCTCAATGGATAAATTGCAAAGAATTGAAGACCCAGTTATGAACCCGTCTTCTTGGACTCAGAAAAGGTTTTGTCCCATGTCATTGTGACGCTCTCGGCGAGGGCTTTCCGGAAAGGTGTAGCACACCTCAAACGGACGCTCCGATCAAAAGTTAGAAAGTTTCGAACTTGACATCGTGTTGCTCGGAGTGCAAGTTCTTCTAGACGACGGGATCCATCATATGGGCCCTGGCACGTGGAGCCGTAGGTAGACTAGCGGCTGTCGCGGGTAGGATCGCTTCCATCGAGTCTTTCAATACAAGTGCACCCCAAAGCCAAAAAAAGAAGAAAAAAATTGAAAACGCTCTGAAACTCCGCCCATTTCATTTCCTAGCCCGACTTCTAGTACTCCAAACCTAGATTTTATTACTCTAACACGTAGGTATACTCATATACTACCACATATCAAAAATTGAACGGTGCAAACGTCCATTTGAAGCCTACCAAGTGGCAAAAAGCCCGTATAGCAGTCCATTATAAGTATTTTTATGATCAGGAAGTTCCTACTACTTCATTGCGCATTTATACGCGTGCACGTTAAGCTTCGTTTTCTGAGTGTGCCCGAAACTCAGTTCCGTGGCCGTTTTGGCGTACTTTATAGTACTTTTTAGTACATTTAAGTGTTTTCTTGCATTTGCATAGCCCACATCGTCGATCCGCGGCTTTTAATCGCTTATATATATATATTGTCACTTTCTCGGACTGGGTCATGGACTCGTGTTCTTCTTGACTTTATTATGTATATATTTGACTATATATATACTAATTTTCAATTCTGTCAAGCCCGGATGACAAATCCGTGGTAGTTACTGCTTTTGTATATATAATTATATATATTTAAATTTTTTTGACTTTATTTGGCCTGGATTTTGACTTCGTGGCCTTTTTATTACTTTAATATATATATATATATATATATATATATATATATATATACTAACTGTATATATTAACATTTACATTTCTGTTTGGCCTGGATCATTTCGTGGCATTTTTACAGCTTTTATAAATATATAATATTAAATATATATATATATATATATATATATATATATATATATATATATATATATACGGTCAGTCTCTCCAGCGAACCATAGAAAGCGAACTAAAAACGAACCAGCTATAGCGATAGTTTTTTCCGTCGCTATAGCATAAAAAACTAGTTTTCTATGTTATAGCGATGAAAAAAACCGTCGCTATAGCCGGTTTGCTTTTAGTTTGCTCCCTATGGTTCGCTGGAGAGACGGACCCTATATATATATATATTTACATTTCTGTCTTGGCATAGAATTGCAAATCCGTCGCCCTTTACAGCTTTTATATATATATTAACATTATGTCGAGCCTGGATTAATTTGTGGCTCATTTACAGCATATATATATATAAATTCCGTCTAGCCTAGCTTAATTTTTGACTCATTTACAACTTATATATATATATATATATATATATATATATATATTTTCATTCTCTCAAGCCTGGATTACTCCGTGACTTTTTATTGTTTTATATATATATATATATTTCCATTCTGTCAAGCCTGGATTACTCCGTTACTTTTTTACAGCTGTTGTAAATATATATATATTTTCATTCCGGTTCGGGCATAGGATTTGAAATCCGTCGCGCTTTACAGCTTTTATACATATGTATATATATATATATATATATATATATATATTTCAATTCTGTCAAGCCTGGAATACTCCATGGCTTTTTACAGCTTTTATAAATATATATATATTTTTTCATTTATGTCCGGGCACAAGATGGCAGATCTGTCGCCCTTCACAGCTTTTATATATATATATTTACATTCCATTACGGGCCTAGGAGTGAAAACCCGTCGCCCTTTATAACTTTCGTATATATATATATATATATTATGTATTCATTGTGATTAAATTTCTGTTTTAATTATTCATTTGATCTAAATTGGCATTGATATTCATTTGGTAAACTAGATTTCTTTAAATCTATCCTTTTCTATCTTTCAAACGGTTCAAAATAGGTCCAACGAGTACCGGGAAGCCAGAATGGCTGAGAATTATTTAAATCTGGCTTTGTTTCTAGTTTTATTCATTATTAAAGCAGTCTCACGACCCTTAGATCGCTATCTAGTGGGAACGAAAAAGCTTTGGCTACGCGCATGCCAGGATTTGACTAATGAATCCTTGGTTCTACGACGTCTGGATGTAAATATACATTTCCTATGCATATTTGAGATGTTCAGGTTTTCTTGGCTTCCCTCTGTGAGCCTAGGAATCGTGGGATCCATGATCAAACTGATCAGAATCTGATTCCCATGATGGACAAACTCCCCATTACAAATGTACCCTGCCAGTTTTTCTGTAAAAATATACATCTGAAAGACCTTAAAACGGTTATCCGGGTTTAAGGTCTCAAACATAATGATATAATGGTTTGTCGTGCTAGAGTCACTCTGATGGCTGTCATGCCCATGAGAAGACCGACACTTGTAAATATTCTATGGTCGAGGATGCTTCGCAGCTCGACAATCACCATTCAAATGGAGCCAAAAGGCTGAAAAGATAAAAATTGGAAGTATCAACATGCTTCAATTTCTACGCGAGCGTGAGGGTTTGAAAACCTGCTTTCAAAAAATCATTTTAATATCTTGTCTAAAAAAAGACTTTTGTAAATCAAATCAAGCCCTTAGTATATAGGTTCAACGAAGCAAGTCCATACTTTCAAATTAAACAAATATAGCCCCAATTTCTTCCAGCATTCACACCCACATTGCAAAAAAAAAGGGGAAATATTAAAAAGATGCGGTACCGTGTTTTCACGGGAGTTGGGAGGTGCCTAACACCTTTCCCTCACTTAACCAAGCCCCTGAACTTAGAACTTCAGTTTGAAAGATCAAGTTTCGATAGTGTCCAATAATTGGGCCTACTTTAAAAAAAAACTCGGTTGAGTCGGTACAACCATTTAAAATCTACCAACTGGCAACTCTGTAAATCATTCAAATCGTCGACATGATACATGTTGGCCTTTTCCTAAAAAAATCTTCACCCTTCATAAAATAGATAAGGTAACAAGGGTAGAAAATAACAAAACTTAGGAAAAGAGAAAGATTCATGTCCGACGCGACCGGATTTTTTCCTGACATCAGCATGTTACGACTCTGCTGGGGACAGTAGAGGGCTTAGGCATCATTCAAATCTTTTCAAAATTTCCTTTAATATCTGCGTATGTGTGGATGCTTCATTTTACATTGATTGGATGTGAATGAATGCTTTACTGCTTTATATTAGTGCTTCACACGATGTCATCATTTCATACTGTGAGACGCGATGTATAAGAATGTATGTTATGTGATTCCTCCATAAGGACGCGAACCTGTCAGTGTTTGATTACTGGACTCAAAGAAGGGTAATTCTGCGAGGCTCAGGAAAGGCACCACTCAGATCCGCTCCAATTGAAAGATAAGAGTAATTTCCTCTCTAGTAGATTGCGATGGTCTGGGGACCTTCACGCCAAAAAACCGCAAGAGTAGCCTAAGATAGGTCAGCCTCTGATTGACCAAATTCGAAGGGAAACTTCTTCTTGCCTTCCTCTTTCAATTCAATGTACAATCTTTCGATTCAATGTAAATATACATCCCATGTCATGTGAATCCTGTCATACTATCCTATCATCAAAATAACTGACCTCTGTTTTACAGGATAAGATTAAAAAACTTCAAAAAATAAACACATGGCATAACATGCATCCGACCAATACCTATATCAGGAAATTAACACACCTATATTTGTTGTAGGTAAAAATTGGTCCCGTCACCAGGTCAAAATCTAAGAAAGCACTAAGTCCATCTCTAGACATGGCTTCAAGTGCTCAGCCTGAATCCACCCCTGTTTCTAGGGAAGAGTTTGAAGGACTGAAAAATCAGATAGCCGAATTGGCTATTTTCTTGAAAGAATAAAGCAAAGCCCTTCAAGGGAAACAAACAACCGATCATATAGAACTAGTTGCACCGGGTGGCAGTCAAGAGATCGAAATGAAAGACACTCAGACTCCTGAACCACAGAACCAGAATATGACTAATAAAACCCCTAAAATCACCATCCTTAATAAATAGCAGGAAGCTGGTGATATTCTGAAGAAGGTCCAACAAATGGAAGAGACCATCCGATCCATCAAAGGGAATGGGGCATTTGGGAGTGTCCATTACTCAGACTTATGCATATTATCGACGTTTGTAAATTTAAGAAATATCACGGGTCGGTTCATAACCCGGTTTTTCTCAAATCGATCTTCCTAAGTTATCTCTACCCTTATTCTTTTTATTGCAAAAAAGGTTTTGAAGGGTTTTAGGAAAGTGGCCAACATGTGTATATGTTGATGATTTAATTTAAATAGAGTCGCCAGTTAGTAGTTTTGAAAATAGTTGTACCAACTCAACCAAATTTGATTTAAAAAGAGGCCCAATTGCTGGACACTGTCGAAACTTGATCTTTGAAATCAGAATTTTGAGTTCGAGGGCTAGGTTAAGTGTGGGGAAGGTGTTAGGCATCCCACGACTCCTGTGTAAACACGATATCATAATCTTTTCAATATTTCCATTAAAACTAGAATGCGTGAGTGAATGCTATTTGGAAATTGGGCCCTTTTGATTGATTAAAATGCTTTGACAGGCTTCGTTGAGCCTATATACGAAGGGTTTGATTTGATTTGAAAATCAATCTTTGATTTAATTTGCAAAAAGCATTAGTTAATTTGATTTGCAAAAGCTTTTGAATTGAATTGACAAAGATGTTTTGAAAGCTGGTTTTATCAAACCCTAACGCTGACATAGGAATTGAAACATATCGCTACTCTCAATTTTATCTTTATAGCCTTAAGGCTGTATGCAACTGGTGATTTATCGGGATGCAAGGCATCCTCGAGCACAGAAATATAAAGTGTCAGTCTCCTCATGGGTATGAAAATTAACGAAGGGACGCTGACACGACAATCTATATTTTAACTATGTGGACACCTTTAAAATACGGATAACCGTTTTAAGGTCTGTGCATGTACATTTTACAGAAAAACCGGCAGGGTACATCTGTAAATTGGAGTTTATCCATCGTGGGAATTAGATTCTGATCAGTTTGATCATGAATCCCTTGATTCCTAGGCTCACATATGAGTAGCCAAAACCTACACATTTCAAATTTGTACATAAACAGATATATATACATCCTCACGTTGTAATCGAACCAAAGATTCATCAGTAAATCCTAGTTGCGCATGACCAAACCGTCTCATTCCCACTAGATAACGATCTAAGGGATGCGAGGTTGATTTGAAGCTGAAACTATAAATATAACTAGATTTAAAGAAATCTCAGTCATTATAGCTTCCAGGTTCTGTCAAGACCTATTTGAACCGTTGAAAGCTAGAAGTGGCGAGATTTGGATAAATCTAGTTCGCCCGCAGATATGTGAGTGCAAATTCATTTATAAATGAATGTTAATTGAAATAGTTGAATAAATTAAACAATGAAATATATATAGTTAAATATATATAAAAGCTGTAAAGGGCGATGGGTTTTCACTCGCAAGCCCGGACTAGGAATTGAAATATATATGTAGATATATATATTGAAAGAAACGTAGTTAACCAAGACTGGAAAGATGACCCGTGATGGTGAAGGCTGTTTATATATGCATATATATATATAAAACCTGTAAAAAGGCCACAGAATGAACCAGGCCAAATTAAAATTTAAATGGCAGAAAAGTAGTCAACCAGTGACTAGGGAGAGCACCTAGTATGGCGAAGTGTGCAAAAATAGTAAAAAGGGCGATGAGTTTTCACGCCTATGCCCGGACTGAATTGAAATATATATATATATATATATATATATATATATATATATATATATATATATATATATTGACAGGAATGTAGTCAACCAATACTGGTACAAAGACCAGTTATGGTGAAAATCGCTTCGATATGCGTAAATATATATAAAAGCAGCAAACTACCTCGGATTTGAGATTCGGGCTAGACAGAATTGAAATATTAGTACATAAGCAGTTAAATATGTACAGAAAAAGGCCAAACCCGAATTGGGAAGACAACCCAGTCCGACGAAGTTGCCAAAACAGTGTGTGCTAGTGCATTGAAGCTACTGGAGCTGACGGATCGTCAATCCGAGTTGTAGAAATGTTGAAAATGGAGTTTAGGTACAAAAATATATCAATTTTAAACAAAAACGGCCATGGAACTAAGTTTCGGGCATATTTAAAAGATACAACTTGATGTGCAGGTGAAAAATAGTGCAAAGTAGTAGTATTGACTTGCTGATCGTAAAAATACTTACAATGGGCTGCACTACTGGCTTTTTGCCGAATCGTAGGCCTTAAACGTCCAAATCTACTGGTGGTTTTTTGATATGTGGTAGTATATGGGTATATCTATGTGTTAGAGTGAAAATATTTGGGTTTGGAAGAGGTGTAAAAGTCAAAAAATTAGTCGGGCAGGGCTTCGCTGCGCTTGCTTCTTATGAAAATGAGAGGGGGCTGCCCTCTATTTACAGAGGGGGGAACCGCACCTCTATATGCGGCTGCCGCACGTAGAGGTGCGGCCACTCGAGGCGGGTCCTTCCTGCCCGGCTTAGTCGTCACGAAGTACGTGCACTCCGAGCAATGCGATGTTTAGTCGAAAACTTTCTAACTTTTGATCGGAGCGTCCGTTTGAGGCGTGCGATACCTTTACAGAAAGTTCTCGTTGAGAGTGTTTCAATGACATGGGAATTTTTTTTTTGGGTCTAGGAATTCGGGTTCATAACCAGGTCTTCGATTCCCCGCAGTTTATCCGTTGAACTGTCTTGAGTTGTTGCCACTCGGGATCGTCGTTAGGGTTTATTCTGACTTTGGCGGCATCAATTTGGCTTGAGTTTGACCAAGTCAGTTGAAAGTTGGTAAAATAACCATTGTACCCCTCCCGGGGCTGCCTGTAGTGTCGACATAGTCGCTGGTTGACTTCCAGGAGCTGATTCAAAGACTTGGATCCCAGTCGAGTCTTTTCACCTCAGGGTTGCCTCTGAGGCTGACGTGGTCATTTCAGGTTTTTCTATGGAGTTATTGCAATGCTTCAGGATGACGTCTAAAGTTGGCCTGATGTCCCAGGTTGAGACCGGGGATGACCTGCACTTCCCGGGTATAGACCGGGGTTGATTGGTACCTCCCGGGTTACTGTCGGGGTTGATTGATACCTCTCAGGTTGAGACCAGGGTTAAGCTTGATGATCCGATTGACTGTCGGAGCTTGATTGATGGTCCAATTGAATGTCAAAGATTGATTGATGGTTCGATTGACTGTCGGAACTAGATTACCTGATATTGGGAATCAGATTTAACTGGAGCACCGACATTGTGAATCGTATTTGGGTTGATTGATGATTTTACCCTTCTACTGGATGAGTATTGAGGCAAGGAAAATCTCGAGTGTCTACAGATGCCCCTCTTTATCATGTCCATGTAACGTAGTGGAATGGACAGGATAGAGATTAGTAGACACTGGGAATAGAAAATGCCAAAGTCATTTCTAAGGCTGGGGGTCTTGAAGTAGAATGGGGCTACTTTTTGCTGCATGCATTATCACTTGGCTGGGGATGACGCCGTCTTGTATAGCCCTTGATGGTATTAGGGAGTTATCGCGAACTACCTTTGTCATTTTCTGCTGGGAATGACATTATTCACTATAACTGGTTCGACTCTGATGAGATTAGCGAAGTTAAGCTATCACAGATTTTTCTGTCTTGATCTATTAGGGATGATGTCCTTTGCGATAGCATCACAGATTCTGATTGATACTACCTCAATGATCCCCTTCGAGGATGTGTATAATAGATTCTATCAGTTGTGATGGACTGTTATAATTATTTCTATTTCCAGATCCCTTATATTGCTTGGTTGGGGTTAAGCCGTCAGTTGAAGCGTCATTGGGGTTGAGCCAATGATTGGGCTGTATTTCGGTCTGTACTCAAACTTCACTGGGGTTGAGCCACCGGCTGAAACTACTTCGGTCGGTACCCGAACTTCGCTGGGGCTGAGCCAACGGCTGAAACTGCTTCAGTCGAAACCCAAACTTCGCTGGGGCTGAGCTAACGGCTGAAACTGCTTCGATCAGTACCCGAACTTTGTTGGGGCTGAGCCAACGGCTGAAACTACTTTGGTCAATACCCAAACTTCGTGGGGGCTGAGCTAACGACTTAAACTTCTTCGGTCAGAACCCGAACTTCGCTGGGGCTGAGCCAACGGCTGAAACTGCTTCAGTCATTACCTGAACTTCGCTAGGGCTGAGCCAACATCTGAAACTATTTCGGTCGGAACCCGAACTTCGCTGAGGCTGAGCCAATAGCTGAAACTACTTTGGTCAGTACCCGAACTTTGCTGGGGCTGCACCAACGGCTGAAACTGCTTCTGTCAGTACCCGAACTTCGATGAACGGCAGTTTCGCGCAATTCTTGAGCAATTTTTTTGTAGTTTGATCTGTTGATCCCTGAACATGGCTCCGGGATGAATATCAAGGGTCCTCAGGTAATCCCCCTTTTTGTCAAGATTATGCTGCTTAAACGCAGGATTTCTGGACAAACCGCTCAATCGTGTAGCGATTTTTCTTCAGATTTGACTTGGCAGACTACTTAAACTCCGTTTCGACTCGAACTAAATTGGACCCAGGGGGAGTGGGACCCACCTGGATTGACGTAGGTAGACGTGTGGCAGCCGCGGGTGGATCTGTAGCTACCCAGCTTTTTTAATGTGCTGCGGGATTTTTCATTTTGCAAGTTTCCCGTTTGAGCAGCGAAAGGATTTTTGATCTTCTTTTTCAGATCTACGGAGTTCTGGCAGTCGGATTCTAAATCCGTCAGTTTCTATGCATTCAGCTCAGCGCAGGTAACGTTTTACATCCTTCTATCACAATTTTTGACCGTTAAAAGCATGTGAATCACCTTGGGTGCTTTTAAACATAATGTATAAAAAATGTATGTCTATATGACTTGTGAATTTTTTTTTTGTCTACATATGTATGCATATTTTACTGTAATACACGTTTGAATGTAAGAAAATTTAGGTTTTGAGACAGTCAATTTTTTCACTTTTTGATCAGTCTAATCATCTTTTTTGAGGCCCAGCGAGCCCGGACTATCAACTAAAAATGCCTATGGTACTTTGGAGACCATGTGGGGCTGGTTTTTGATTTGTTTCAGTAAATAAGAACTGTTTCTATTTTTGGGTATGTGTGCTACTGAATGGCCACCTAGGCATGCTTGTATGCATGTGGACAGTCCATTTTACAGAGGAGACTCTGGCAAATTTTTTCCAAAATCTTCGGTTTTAAAAAGCATGTATTTTTTTACTCTGTGGGGAGTTTTTTACTGACCCAATGCAGGTTTTGAGCTTCTGGGATTTTGAAAACATACTGTTTTAACTGTAAGGGGTATTTTTGATGGACCCATGCATGTTTTAGGACATAGATATGTATGCTGGATTGATTGATTAATAAGCCACAGGTTTTAGACTTACTACACCCTGTCTGAGGTGATTTCGTAGTACTGGTGTAAGCGATGGATTGCGATAGACCCGGCAGCTCTACCAGGGTTTCATTAGGCGTTAGACGGAGGAGGGCTTCTGCCGTCCCACAGGCCCGTCCAACTAGGACTCCTCGCAGATTGTTAGAGAGCAGGATACGTCCAACACAGGACGAGTAACCCATTGACATTGATGATGAGGAGGCTGCTTTTGTTTCTTCTTTTCCAGCTCAGGTTCCACTGTGCGGAGGTCCCGGGCATTGCTGTGCAGACACAGGAGTTGCTGGGCGACTTGAGTCACCATCCTTTGAGTTATCTTTAGACTAATGAGGTGAGTTGAAGTCTTTCTTCCCTCTAGATTCTTTTCTCATCTTCTGGCCATTCTCGAGGTACAGGTTTTTGATTTGGGTTAATTTTTGATGTAGGTCCCTGGCTTGACACAGCCTCGAGGGAACTGGTTTAGTGTGCACTCCCTCTATCAGACTCTGCACGAGGATTACATGGAGATTATAGATGGCTGGGGATTTCACGCCTTCTTCTCGATCCTGCCCCGCCGTTGCTCTTGGGGGTATATGAGGGCTTTGTCTGAGCGCTGGTTCCACCAGACTCAGTCCCTTCATATTCTTGATTGCGAGGTGATGATGACTCCTATGGATTGGAGATTTTTCACCGGCATTGAGTTTGAGGGCGAGACAGTGCCTGTCGTGTCTGACATTTTTCCCACAGTAGTTAGATCCCTATTGGGAGTCCCTCAGTCAGCATTCAAGGGTCGGGCAGTCCGATCTGGTCCCCTGAGTATAGATGCCCAAGACGGGACTTTGTAGTTGCCTCCACCTGATGATCGGAGGGCTAGAGATCGCATTTTGAGGCGATTGTTTTTGTCAATCATCAGGGGTTATTTCGTGGCGGACAACTCATCGATGATGTCCTTTGCTTTGATCGGCGCCACTCAGCATGTAGAGTGCCTCAGTGACTTTGATTGGGGCTCTTATACCTTTGCCTATTTTCTCCAGGGCATGCACCTGCTGTCGAATGGTGTGACGGAGGCTTGGTTAGGATTCCATCACCTTTTGCTGGTGAGTACATCTTTTTGTACCTTTTTGATTTTCGCACTTATTTTTGGCAGTCTTGGTCACTGAGGACTTTTGATATTTACATGGATAGCTTTGGGCATTTGAGAGGCTTCCTTGCCTACGACACGTTTCAGCACGAGGTTTGGAGACCTATCCACGTGGACGAAGATGGCATCACTCCATTTTGACGGAGGTCCCTGTTGCTGAGGAATTCACTCATGCCCGTCTATAGTTGGAGCTTTTGACGGCGGGCTCGATCACCTGGACGTCGTACACATCCGAGCACTAGATAGTCGGATTTGATGGAGGTTTCCCCACTAGTCGAGAGTTTTATTTATCGACCTGTAGAGTCTTTATGTCGATGGAGGGAGGCTGGGAGCTCTATTTTGGAGAGCGTGCCATTCAGAGCGTCACAAGGGAGATCCGCATTCCCATTACTCCTCCTGCTTGGCATCACTGGCCATTGTCCGTGACTTTGACAGACATCCCTTTGGAGGGTATAGACGGCTTTGATCTATCAGAGGGCCCATACAGCCAGGCAGCCTTTTACAGTTGGCGGAGTCCTCGCACTATCGGGGCGCAGACTCGTGCCACCCATTTTATAGCAGACAAGGTATCGGGGTCTGTGATGATGACCGACTGGATAGCTTGTACTCATGCAGACCATATAGCACATCTGACCAGGGAGTTGGACCAAGCTCGTTTCTTTATCAGGCACCTTAGCCGAGATCTATCAGAGGCATCTTTATTTGACCCATTCAGCACTGGAGCAGGCCCCTCTTTAGGTCCATTCAATAGCAATTATACAGGGGCCGATCCTCCCTTATACCGCCCAGATATGCCTGATCCCAGTAACTTTATGCAGACAGAGGATCTAGAGCAGGTCGATCAGTTTGATATCGAGGTCTTTGACTTCCTGTGATAGTTATGGCAGCTATATTTTTGGTCAGCCACTGTTTTGGCTATTCGGCATCTGTGCCATCATTTTGATAGACCACTATATTAGCTGGGTGGTGGTGCCCCATTTCCCTGTATTCTTCCTTTCACTTTATACCAGGATATAGGGATGATGTTTGTAGTAAATATCTTTTTGTAGATATTTCTGTCATCTTTATCTGTTGCATCATGTTTATATCATTGACATCATGTATGTATCATGTGTATGCATTCAGACAGTTGTGATTTGACTTGACCTCTGGACGGTCTTGTGATACGGTGCTACAGATGACGACTACTACAGTTAGACGTATAGAGCATTTGCCACTGTCAGAGGTGGCAGCATCGTTGCGGTCATAGTATGAATTTGCCCTTTCCAGCTAGGGGGACATTTAACTAGATGCTGGGGCATTCGATAGTCCTTGTAGATTTTAGGGTTCCAGACGGCTTTATTGATGGCGTCCTACCCTTATGGGTACCGGAGATATAGGTATTCCGCATTGGGCGGTGTGAGCTTTCGCTTACTCTGGAGGAGTACCAGAGATTTACTGGCTTGGATTTAGAGTCGCTGTGTGCTCAGAAGGCTATCAATGACATGCGGAGACCGTTTACTCGGTTGTCCGGTCTACGGCAGAGCATAGTCATGGATGAGATAGTTTCAGGGCATGTGATCTCCCTTGACTTCTTGATAGATCACTATGGTGAGCTTGATAGCTACGACCGTCACGTCGGGGATTTCGTTATTTTTACAGCGGATTGGCAGACAGCCAGGATAGACATGTTGTTGATGTGCATTGTGGCGTATGTTTACATGCCATTGCTTTTAGATAACCTTGATGTGGGATTGGTTGTTGTAGTCAAAGCCCTTAGGCAGGGTAGTAACATTATCCCTATGATCTTAGCGGAGACTCTGAGGTCACTCGCCTATTGCGGTACCCATCCAACGGGGTTTTTCTGGGGTAGCTCGGTCATGCTGTATATGTGGTTGATGTCACATATATGATCGATTGTATCCTTTAGACCTCATGCCTATTTTTTAGCCACGAGATATCCTTAGTTTACTCCTTTCGTCCGCCTGATTGCGTCGACTCAGAGTCTTGGTTAGCATTTTTATCGGATATTGAGCATCTGTTCGCAATTTTGTTATGCTTAGGGATGGCGAACCCATTCAGCTTCATTACTCATTCATCTGGCATGGATTATTTGACTTTGGCAGGATTGAGGGGTGTGACTAATTATCATCCCTTGGTAGTTATGGAGTAGTTTGATCAGTGGTAGAGTATGCACTATTTTGAGGATTCTGCTGATTAGAGGATGTCGGCTTCATCTATGTCACCGACCGACTTGGTTAGAGTCTATGAGTGTTGGACTCACAGGGAGAGGGATGAGTTCTCTAGTAGACATCCGGGTCTTTCTCTGGAATATTCTGCATGGTTAGAGGCAGAGACCGCAGTCGCAGTTGCAGAGCTTCAGTTATCTCCGCTTGCGAATTCTGACGAGGAGGAGCCCATGGAGGATCCCGATTCTCCGACTGAGGATGAGCTGTTCATAGATTTGGCAGTAGCTTTGATTAGTGATCCCCAGATTATTCCCACAGGGACAGATCCAGCTTTATCAGATTCACTATTCAGGATGACCTTTGAGAGAGATTCAGCTAGAGCGCAGCTGTTGGCTGCCCTGTCTGGCAAGGATTTCGCTTTTGCTGAGAGGGATGGTCTCAGGACCGCTTTGGATACTGGATTGATTGAGCGAGAAGAGCTTCGCTCTGCTTTGGATATCACCATTATGGAGCGAGACGAGGTTTGCTCAGCTAGAGATGCAGCATATGTTGAGATTGAGGAGACTTTGATTTCTCAGGATGCAGCTTTTGCAGAGAAGGATGAGGCTATAGCTTCCTGTGATTTTTGTATTGCTGATAGTACTGCTCTCCGATCTTACACCCATGGTTCGGTTACCGAGATAAGTTCTTACATTGATGACCATAGTGCCACCTTGCAGATGACTGTGGATGTTCTTAGCCGTATGGAGGTTGTGGACTACTCTTACATATTCTCCTCCATCTTCAGAGAGAGATGCCATACTGGCATTGATGACACGCTTATCCTTGGGTCCATAGACTAGCTTTGTTTTTCCTACACAGACTAGCTCAGCCATTTTTATTATGTACAGGGCACTATATATATAATGTAGTTTATATATCAGAGAAATATATTTTTAAGATACATCCCTGCTTAGATATGTATTGTCATCGCTGAATGATTACCACTTCCGTTATGACTTGCAATTATTGATGCATTTTGAGCTTCTCCTTAATGGACTGACAGTTGAGATGTCAAGGGAGTTCCTCAAATAGGTCCGGTAACCTGCAGCTTGACAACATTTAGCTTTTATTGGTCTTTGGTGTCTTGGAACTGGTCTTCCATTTCTTTGTTTTTTCTTAAAAGTCAAACCGGGCCGTTGAGGGCTGCCTACGTACTCCCGGATTGAGGGAGATCAGGTCATGCGTAGTTCTGATTTTTTAATTGAAGAGGTTTGCAAAGAGTTTATCTGGGGTTTGAATTTGGTTCGATGAGCTTTGGAATTTGATGCTGGGATTTGCAAGTTCTTTGGATTTTTGATTGGTTTGATCGCACCATAGATGGTTGCCTACATACTCCCGGGTTGAGGGAGATCAGGTCATTCATAGTTCATGCTTCTCTAGTGAAAAGCTGAACCTGATTCTATTTATAGGACCTAGATGAGGGTATGCATGTGCTTCATACGTAATACTTTTTCATGGTGTCTGAATTGATGAGCTGGGGAAATTCGTTACCGTCCTTTTCTTATAGCCTGATGGCTCCCCCTTTCAGCACTTCCTTGACAATGAAAGGGCCTTCCCAGTTTGGGGCAAATTTTCCTTTGGCTTCATCCTGATTGGCCAGGATTTTCTTTAGCACCAAATCATTTTTTTTGAATTGCCGGATTCAAACTTTCTTGTTGTAGGACCTGGCGATCCTTTTCTGGTATAATCGTCCGTGGAAAATGGTTGTGGCCCTCGTTTCGTCTATCAGGGACAGTTGATGATATCGGTCTTGCAACCATTAATCTTTGTCCATCTGAGCATCTAGTAATACTCATAAAGACTCCATCTCTACTTCTATGGGGAGGACTGCTTCCATGCCATAGACCGGTGAATAGGGGGTAGCCCCAATAGAGGTGTGCATTGACGTCCTATAGGCTAACAGGGTGAGCGGTAGCAGGTCAGGCCAGTCTTTGTGATTGGTGGACATTTTTTGGATGATCTTCTTGATGTTTTTGTTGGCCGTTTCAACAGCATCGTTCATCTTGGGCCGATAGATGACGGAGTTGTGATGCTTGATGTGGAACTTGGCGCACAGTTCTACCATCATTTGATTGTTCAGGTTTTTGGCGTTGTCTGATACGATCACCTCCGGTTGTCCATATCGATAGACAAAATTAGTTCTGATGAAACTAATGATGAACTCTTTTGTGACTTTAGGAAAAGAGGCTGCTTCAACCCATTTGGTGAAGTAGTCTATCATGGTGAAGATGAACCGATGACCGTTGCTGGATTTGGGTTCGACTGGACCTATCACGTCCATTCCCCACATAGAAAAAGGCCATGGTGCACTTATATTGTGCAGCTCATTTGGAGGAGCGTGGATGGCATTTCCATGTGTTTGGCATTAAAAGCATCTCTTGACGTGATCATCGCAATTAGCTTTGAGCGAGATCCAGTAATGTCCTATTCTAATTATCTTCTTGGCTAGCAGATGGCCGCTCATGTGTGGAACACAGACTCTGCCATGGATTTCATCCATTAGTCTTTGGGCTTGCTCCTTGTCAAGGCATCTTAACAGGTCTATTCCAGCATCCCTTTTATAGAGTGCATCTCCACTTAGATAGAACTTCATGGCCATTTTGAGAATCCGTTTCCGCTCTGATTGGCTTGCACCAGCGGGTGTAGATCCATCACGGAGATACTTCTTTATGTCTTAAAACTAAGGTTGCTTGACATGAGGTATTTCGTCTGATACTTCTCCAATGTAATTCCCGTATGTTGGGGCTTTTTGATTTGTGAACTGTATGTTGGGAAACCCACTCCTGTTGGATATGTGGATTAATGAAGCCAACGTTTCCAGTGCATCGACAAAGTCATTTCAACCCCGAGGAATGTGAAAGAAGGTTATTTCTTCGAACTCCTGGGACATTTTGAGGACCTGCCTATGATATGGCAGTAGATGTAGTTCTTTTATGAGATACTTGCCGGGGGTTTGTCTGATGACCAACTCGGAATCTCCATAGACCAATAAGTGTTTGATACCCATGGATTGGGCTAGTTTTAACCCCAGTATACAGCCTTCGTACTCGGCCGTGTTGTTGGTGTTGCCAAATTGAAGTTTGGTAGCCACAGGATATTGATCACCTGTTCCAGAGATAAGGACTGCCCCAGCTTCGGAACCTTCCATGTTTACTGCTCCGTCGAAATACATTTTCCATGGTTGGACTGTATTCTCTAACTGGAGTTGTTGAATTGTCATAATCCGATCATCTGGGAAATATGTCTCCAGGGGCTCGAACCCTCCTGAAGGTGCTTTTGCTAATTGATCTGCAATGCCTTGGCCTTTGATAGACTTCTGAGTCATATAAACAATGTCGAACTGCTGTAGAATTAACTTCCATTTAGACAGCCGGGAAGTTAACATTGGTTTGTTGAAGACGTATTTGAGTGGATCCATGCGGGATATGAGATACGTCAGGTGCCCATACAAGTAGTGTTGCAACCTCATAGCGGCCCATGCTAATGCACATCATGTCTTCTCGATCAGGGTATACTTCTGTTCCCCACTACTGAATCTTTTGCTGATGTAGTAGATAGCTCTTTCTTTGTTACTATCATCCTTCTGTCCTAGCATACAGCCCATGGCATTGGCATTGACGGATAAGTATATGAATAAGGGGACTCCATCCCTTGGAGGTACCAAAATAGGTGCTTCGACAAGCTACTTTTTGATGGCAAGGAAGGCTTGTTGAAAATCCACATTCCATTTGATGGAGGAATTCTTCCTTAACAGTTTGAAGATGGGCTCACAGGTTGCTGTGAGCTGAGAAATGAATCGACTTATGAAGTTGATCCTTCCTAGGAATCCTTGCATCTCCTTCTCTGTACGAGGCAAGGGCATTTCAGAAATGGCTTTGATCTTGGCATGGTCTAACTCAATGACCCGATTGCTCACCAGGAATCCTAGCAGCTTGCCTGCCTTGACGCCAAAAACGCATTTAACGAGATTTAGCTTGAGGTTGTACTTGTGCAACTTGTTTAACAGCTTCCTGAGATGGTCTATATGATCATCCTCCCTCCGGGACTTGATGATGATGTTGTCAACATAGACTTCTATTTCTTTGTGCATCATATCATGAAAGAGGGCCATCATGGCTCGCTGATACGTTGCTCCGGCATTGATAAGGACGACGGATAGTCGTCGATAGCAAAAAGTTTCCCAAGGAGTGATAAAAGCTATTTTCTCCCGGTCTTCTTCAGCAACCATGATTTGATTGTAACCAGCAAAGAAATCCACGAATGAATATATGCTATACTGCGCAGTGTTGTAAATCAGGATATGGATGAAAGGTACTGGGAAATTGTCCTTCGGATAGGCTTTGTTCAAATCCCGGTAATCCACGCAGACTCGTACCTTCCCTCCGGGTTTAGGTACAGGGACTATGTTTGATAGCCATTCGGGATATGTTGATACCATGATGATCCTGGCTTTGAATTGCTTAAAGATTTCTTCTTTGACATTGAGACTCCACTCATGTTTCAATCTTCTGAGCTTTTATTTGACTTGTTTGAACCCTTCTTTGATGGGCTTTCGATGGATGACAATGTCTATGGATAGACCGATCATGTCTTCTTGCGACCATGTAAATATATCCTAGTACTGTGTCAGGAGCGCGATCAGGTCGACTTTTTGATCCGATGTGAGGTCTAAACCTACTTGGATTTCTTTGATGGTTTTGGAGGTTCATATGTTGATGGTGGAGGTTTGGTGAAGGTTTGGTTTGGGTTTGTCTTCGACCCATTCCTTGATCTCCTCTGGCACCTCATAGTCATCTTCCTTCTTTTTGATCAAGATCCGTCAAGTCGAAGCTCAATCTTGCATCATGGTTGGAGTTATGTTGACAGGTTCGCATCTCATCAGAAGAGACGGACATATCCAGTGCTTAGGTCCTAAAAAAAATGCTTTCATTAATATATACAACTGCTTAAATACACATAGCATTTGTAAAGCATGACAAAAGTGACTGCTCCAGTGGTGCAATAAAAAGTAAGCAGTAAATGAAAGCATGATTAAGGGCAGATTGACTGTCTGCCTCTTTACCCTTTTAACTGAGGCAAAGGAAACTGCTCCAATTATCCAGGGTTAGATCCTCATTGATAGGGAGGATGCTGGAAGTTGTGTGCTTGTCTGTCTCGTCTTGAATGACAACTCAGACATCCTTTAGGATATGGTCGAGGCTTTTATGGGGATTGTTCCTCTGTTTGCTGCTAGGAAAGTGAGCACGATCTTCGTCGTCACTATCTGGGAGTTCATCATTCATCCCTTCGTAGTTGATAATGACTTTCATGTTAGCGAATGGGTCTCGTCCTCTGTACAGGATCTTTTTTTTCCCTTGTCGCTATCTGCCTCAAGCTTGAAGGCTTTCCTTTCATGGATAGGTATAATTGAAGGAAATAGCATGGTTGATGCCCCCGTAGGGATCTTCCTCGTAGGTTTCACCCATCCGGCATTTGTGAGGATTGGGAGCAGAATCGTGGAAGCTTAAGCCTTGGGAAGTTTGTGTGGATTTCGGTGGTTTGACCCGGATGAAAATCCTAATCCTGCTCTTCCCATCTGACTTGGGATTTGGATTAGCATCTTAATGTCTTTCTTATTTTTTCCTAACCCTTCTCCAGGCTGGAAACCCGCAGCTACCATTTCTTGGCCCACTGTCATTACTTCAGTGGAAATTTTAGTCTTCAGGGCTGGTGCCCCAATCGATATATATTGAATATCGCTCACCTCGAGAGCTTAAAAACTTATAGGCTCAACCCCGACATCCAGGCCAGCAAATCGGATACTTTATGGCTTAAATAGTTGCCTGATCTTCGTAGTTTTTATATAGTTTTATATGTTTATAGTATTATTATGCTTAACCAATGTATTGCAGGCTTTGTAGGACTTTTTTAGCTTTTAGGGGGCAAAACGGACAATTTACATACACTGGCGCCGCAGCGCCAATGTCTAGTCTTAATCTCGCGCCGCGGCACCGCCCCTGGTCCTTGCTGATGTCATCCTGGAGCTACAGCGCCACAGTTCCTTTATGGACTCGCGCTGCAGCGAGACCTCAGGTCTTTTGATTTTAACGTGGCGCCGCAGCGCAACCTCCGGTGCCCAGGCAGAAAAGGCTTGCTTTTGGCCTAGCAAAAGAAAAAAAAATAGATATATATCAAGGGAGTCTCTGCCAGAGAATAAAAAGGAGCGAGAAGAGGGAGGAGAGAAAGAAGACTGGGATAGAATCGGTTAGCTTAGCTTAGGATAAATTAGATCTCTTTTGTACTTTCTCTCTCTAGTTATTAGGTAATGTTTGTAAATATAAATTAGGTAGATTAGGATAAAGTCTGGGATTTCCTTGGAGCAACAAGAGCAGTGAGCTACACGGATTGGAGAGCTTGAAAGGAGCGGAATGCTTGGAGACTGACGAGCCTTGACAGAGTTTATTCTTATCCATTTATTTCCTCTAATTTTGTAATCCCTAAATGTTGTCTTTATTGCTACTTATATTTTGTTCAATAGCTATGAACTAAGTATTGGCTCTAAGGTTATAATGGAACCCTTTGTTAGTTAAATTGACTGTCTTATCTCTTTGGTTGGCACCATACGGTTTGGTTTAATATATTCATGCTTAATGATTCTCGCTAAGACATTAGTGATGATTTTGGTAATCTATATGATATCGAAAGAAGGATTATAGATTTACACCTAAATATATTGGCTTGTGATTACGAGGTTCGACTGCATAAGTTATGCGTAGAATAGACATATATCTGTGTGCCACGTGTGACCTAATTGAGAACTTATGCTTAAATCCTTGTTAGGTTAATTCGCATAGACATGTGTAGGATTATCACCTAGTTTGGACGTTCTTTTCTGTTCTATTCCCTATCGGGTGGATCTGGAGAGGATATGTTTGTGCATACCTCGACAGAGGTGTATGAGCACCTGTGTTTTCTCGGTCGACAAACTGTCGTGACCATTAAGACCAAAGAGAGAAGGGTAGGAAGTTTGATGAAGCATAACACGCCAGGTGTTCGACGGAATGCCTGTGTGGGGTGAAGTTGTAACCTTAGCTTGTAATTCCTTCGATTACCATTCGTTATCCATTTACTTGCTTTAATAATTAGTTATAACTAGTTTAACCACACTCCTATTAGTTTACTGTTCGAATAAGACTTAAGCGATATAAAGTCGGTATTTGGTAAATATTAGTGATAGTTCCTCGTGGGTACGACACTTTCCTTATCACTGTTTTACTTGTTAGACCGCGTATACTTGCGCGTGTTTAGTGATCGATTTTCTGACCAACAAGTTTTTGACGCCGTTGCCGGGGAACTATTATTCTAATATTGTGCAATATTGATTTAAATCAATTTAGTCTCAATTTGAACGTGTATATATTTCTTTTATTTGTTTGATCTTCCTTTTTGTTTTTAAGTTACAGGTTATGGACGAACAATGTTATCAATGGCCTTATGAGAGGACGACATAACCAAGCTCGGAAGAAGGACTCGAGCAATTGCGAGTTCAAATTGCAAATGTCTTGAGGTTTTCTGATAATCTTGAGTGTCAGTCCACTCAGACTGCCTACTGTCAGGAACGAGCTGACATCGAGCCGATTTACTATCATCCAAATTATCAGGGTTATCCAAACTCTTGGGACTACAGTCAAGAGCAATATCATGATCCGAATTACTCCTATCCGAATCAATTTGAATGTCCATCTCCTCCGCAGTATAAGGTGACATTCCAACCCAATGAGAGCTTTTCGACAGACTAAACAGAAGAAGAGAGAAGGCTTGAAGAGCTCCTCACCAACTTTATAGAAAGATATGAGGTTCGAATGGCAAGCCAAGACGCTGCATTGCAAAGCCTCGAAAATCAATTGGGACAACTCGTCAATGCCATAATAAATCTACTACAGGGAAATCTACCGGTCATAACCGATCTCAACGATGAAGCAGTAGAGCATTGCACGGTGGATACGCAAGGAGAAGGCGATGAGTCTCACAAAGTTGTTGAGGGAGATGTCAAGGTGCAAAGTGTCCAACCGGTGGAGTCTGAAGTTGGAGAAAAGAGGATCAAGAGTGGTTGTATTGTCAAGACTAATCAACAACCGGAGACCATGCTCACGATTGTGGAAACCCTGGAGGGCCCACTAGCGCACAAAGAACGCTTTCAACTTGATGAAAAAGGCGAATTATTGGATAATTCCTAGTGGTGAAAGATTCTTCGTGCCGATGGGTGAAGAAAACGAGGATGATCAATCATCCATGTCCACCACAAATTTAAAGGAATTAACAAATAGGCGGCATGAAATGGTCATTTTTGCTTATGAGCCGGATTGAGCGGCATCGGTATAGTCAAGCCGACGACTTTAAAACAAGCGCTTGGTGGGGAGGCAACCCCATCTCAGTATCAATTTTCTCTATTTTTCTTTACTTATGTCTAGTTTATATTGTGTCTTTTCTTTTTACCATGTAAACATCGTTGCCAATGCGTATGTTTTTGTGATTATAGGATGCAGGCAGCATGTTATTTAGTATGTTACTAGTGTATATCTTAGTTAGAATTTAGAATTTAGTATATAGCATGTTATTTACTTAGCATGATATCTGTGTAATATATGTTGTCTAATACATGGTTTTTGGCAGAAAAAACTCAGATACAAGGCTGGCGCCGCAGTGCCAGCATATACACTGAACTTCACGCCGCAGCGCCATGCTATTAATTCAAATTTCCTACCTCGCGCCGCACTGCCCAGGAACAAAGGGGGACTCACGCCGCAGCGCCAAGGTGAGACCAAGCTACTGCCAAGTTGCGCCGCGGGGACAATCAACGAAGTAATGCTCGCGCCGCAGCGCCGGTAGCGAGTTTTGGTTTTTAAAAGCACAACTGAAGCCAGCAGTTGCCCATTACCTCCCATTTCTCTCGACAGTTCGGCAGCGCAAAGAGAACCCAACTGACCCAAAACCAAAACGTGCCTCATTTCTCCACCCCGAGCCTTTGATCAATTCTACTCACAAGAGAGAAACCCATACATTCTTCCCACAAGACCCCAAGCCAGTGCACGCAACAAGAAGAGATCCGAGTCAATCTAGGGTTTCCCACTTAAGGTATTTGGGGGATTTTAGTCATTTATTTACCGATTGATTTCGATATTTGGGTTGGTTTTATTCTGTTGATTGGGGTGATTTCCACTGACGAAAATCGGGACAGAGCACTGTCAAGCAAGGGCTGTCCAAATTGGATTTTCAGAACGCACACAAGGTGTTTGATAATTTGCCTAACAGAGAAATTTGACTGATTTTACAATTATTGGGTTTCATTGGGGATTTGTTGCCTATTTCTTTAAAGGTTGCTTCTACAGAGAGTGGCATTGCTTAGGTACTATTTTTGTCCACGCCAACTGAAAATTTTGACATGGCATCAAAGAGGCAACGACTGAGCGTCGGCGGTTCCTCGTCCGCAGCACCAACGGCATGGGACAACACCAAATTTATTTACGAAGAGGCATGGAAACTTAACAAAAGCTCCTTTGACGCACGGAATTTAATTCCCGAAAGGGGTTTGAGGCCTGACAAAATGAAGGATGGCGAGTTGTTAGCCATGATTGCGGGTCGCTAGTGGGTGCACTTCACAAAAACCACCCGAATCGGCCATTGTTTCTGTGGTCAGAGAGTTCTATGAAAATGCCAATCCTGAAGGTCCTGCTGTTGTTCAAGTTAGGGGGCGGTCAGTGGCATTTGGAAGCCAAGCCATCAATGCATTATTCACGACGCCTGGTTTTGAGGGTAAGGACTATATGGAGCCGGGACTCCGCAGCTATGACCTCGAGGATATTGTTAGGAGGCTCTGCAAGCCCGGGACTACATGGAAGACAAATGACTTCACGGGTGAGAGGACCAGTTTCCCGCATGCTGCACTCAGTTGCTATGGGAAGGCATGGCTTCAGCTTTATTTGTGCCAACATGATCCCGACTCGTCACATGAGCAACTTGACTAAGGATAGAGCGATCCTATTATTTGCCATTGTCACGGGTCTGAACGTGGACATCGGAGTTCTCATCCATGAGTCCATCTTGAAGGCGATCAAGAGCAACATCTCTGCGGGGCTTCCACATCCATCCTTGATCACCCGGCTGTGCAAGAGGGTAGGTATCCATTGGGGGCCAGAAGAGATAGCTTTGCCGCCTATGTCAGTTATTGACCATCAGACCATCTCACGCTTCAACTCGCCCATGCCGGGAGAGTTGGAATGGTACTGACATATTTGGTCAGGTTTGAATTTTTTGGATTGAGGGTTCAGCGGAGGTAGCAAGTCTGCAACCATTCCCTCGTTGATCATCATTTGCAGGAATTTTTTCGATTGACTGGTTCAAATTAGTGAAATTCCTTTGAAATAGGAACTTCCTACCTACTTGGACACTTGCTTCTTCGATCCCTATGTCAGTCCAGGGTGTAAGCTCACAAGTTCGGCTATGATCTTGATTGGAATTGACTTTTGTTGGAGGAGAGCGACTGCCAATAGGTTGATGGATTTGCTTCAACATCTTTCTGGTAAGTTCATGTTGGTAGACAACCAGTTCTGCCAAATGCTCGATTTGTTCCTTGATAGACTTTATTTCTTGCTCTATCAGGAATTATTTTTCAAAAGCTTCCCAACTCATTGGGCTGATGTTGTTGGATTGAGTTGATTCTTTAATATAGCAAAGGTATTTGGATCCTTCTCCACTTGAAGTGTTGATCATGTTGACACTCTCCTCCTTGTGCTGTGGGAGAGGGTTATCTTGGACATGTGGTTCATCGATTTTTGTGACTATAATTTCTCCATTATCAATCAAATCTTAGATTTTGTGCTTGAGGGACCAACAATCTTGGGTGTCATGACCCGGTGATCCGGAATGATAAGAACACTTCTTGCTAGGGTCAAAGTTCCTTGAATTAGTGTTAATTAGCGGAAGGAGTTGGCCAATCTTCTTCTGAGCTGTCAGAAGTTTGAAGACGTTCTCGACTGAATCCCCTAGTGGGGTGAAAGTCCTTCTGCGTCTGACCTTCATATTTTTCTGGAATGAAGGATTTGAAGGCTGTGACACCCCCAAATCCGGTATCTTAATTTCTACAGGATTTGGTGTTCACTGTTCCAATATCATACAACTATCTACCCATAAATAATGAAATTCATTTATTAGATAAATAAATCATCATCTTACATCATCTGAAATAAAAATACATCATAAATCCCAGGTTATACTTAACCTTAAATATCTGTTGCGGAAACGTAAATAAATAAGTCTTAAATCATCACACATAAATCTTAAACTTTAACATTATTCATGACAACACAAATCTTCATCACTTGTTAGCTTTTCCTTTGCCCTTGTTACTAGAAGGTACATCACTTCGTTCATTATTAGCTGCAATGTTATTATGCAAGAGTGAGCACGGACGCCCGCAAGTATAAAAATATGACAGAATAATAACATGCAAGTGAAAGAATTCTGAATAACAGAAAGCTCAACATTTGAATCAAGAATATTAATCAAGAGTCAAATTACTTCTCAACTTTTGAATCAAGAATATTAATCAAGGGTCAAATTACTTCTGAGGGTCATTAAGACCTTGAACCGAGTCTTAGGTTGTCAAGTATATTAACCTTTCCAACCTTTAACAGTCACAAGACTATAGACTTTACTTCTCGTACTTAGGGAGATCAGCCCTTCGTACTGATACTGTGCACATTATTTTAACGCTTAAAGCATCTTCATTAATCCCCTACATTAGGGCTGTTCATCTCAATTTGACATCAGAATTCGTACCAAATAAAGTTGGTTTGGATAATTCAATAAATGATATTCATATTGAATATTAACTTCTCAAGGTATACAATCGAATAAGTATTGTACACTTAAATGATACTTTTAAAAGAATCATGGCATCTCATGTGAAATTCTAAACTTGGATATTCAAGAGTAAGAATTTTCTCAACAATAGTAATTAAGCATAGCAATTGCTTAATTAAAAGAGTTTAGTTTAGGAAACTTGCCAAACAATAATAATAAGTTAGGGATAGAAAACTTGCCTCGTGCGCAAGCTACAGTTATTACTCACTTCTTTAATTACTCTTACCTATCACACATTTACAATATCAATTAATCACAGGTTCGATATGATTATTGATTTACAATAGTATTCTTCAAACTCATTATTAAGTTTTCAAATAATGGTTTACGTTGATTAATTAAGTTGTTAATTAATCACGTAACTTAAGTTATTAACTTGTATTAATAACTCATTACATATATAACATGTCTACATGTTAATTAGATTTAAAATAATATCTTAATGTTTATAACACATTATTTAACCTTTACAAATAATAGTTCAAGTCATGTAATTAATTTATTAATTAATTACATAACATAAATTATTAAACTCATATCAATATTTTATTATATTTATACAACATGTGTTCATGTTCATTAGACTCAAAACACATTTCAAAATTTTCCAACACTTAGCAATTTTTTTCAAAATTTTCGGACAGGCGCGGCCGCACGCCATTTTGCCTTGCAGCCGGCGCGCCCGCACGGCTGCGAAAATTTCAAAATCTGAAGTTCGCGAACGAACACAGATTTTCTCCCATTTTCTCCCAATTCACATTATTATACTGATTTATAATGTTACCCATGAAGTATAAACTTCACAGGAACATTATATATCACTTATAACATGTTCTTAACATTCCAAGTCATGTAATTACACAAATTAACATATTAATTTTCACTGTTCTTCAAAACTTTCAAGAGTTTAATGAAAAACATAAAAAAATCTCCTTACGGATTCGTTAGTACACCGAATTCATTTATTTCAATTCCATTTTCTTTGTCTTAACATATACAATCATATTCATGTATCAATTTAAATATAAACATATGATTTAATCATTAATTTAACCCATATGGGTTATTCACCCATATTCAATACTCTGTAATTTCATAAAACCCATTTATTAACAAAGTTATTTGGTGTGGTCAGTGTAAATCATGGATACATGATCTAACACATAATACCAACATATATGATTACATATATAAACATATCTTGGTTTAATTTTTCAAAATAATTCTTAACAGAGAGTTTTTATATAGACGTATAAAAACTCTGTAAATATTTGAAAAACCCAATTAAGGCCAGATTATATAAAATTGATCCTTTAAAACATGATTATATGTTAGAAAAACACGTTATGATTCCATACCCATATAGATAAAGCCATATCGTAACCCAATTGGGAAACCCAATTTTCACAGAAAACTCAAATACGTAAATGAAGACTTTGAAAAAATATAACTTTTAAAAACATAAAAAAGAAGATTACCCTTTGTTAGTATGAAGATAAATCTAATACAATACTCAGGATTCCTCAAACCTCTTTCTCTCTTCTTCTTCTTCTCTCTGAAGATTTCTAAGTTTTTTTTATTTCTTTCTCTAACTTTGAACAAAATGAAAACAATTCCGTTTAACAGGATAATATACGTATATATAATATATCCGTTGTATAACAAACGGACTAACTCCCCTTAAGGCCTTGTTTGGCTACACCCTTAATTCCTTTTTTATTTATTTTAATTAACTAGTTTAGTATATAGTTAATTGTAACACTTTAATTAATCAATCAATTTTATTTAAATCAATTAAATAAAATGTAATAAATTTTACATTAAATTATATTGTCACATAATTAATATTTTTATTTATTAATTATGTTAATTCACTAATTCTTTAATTAATTATTAAATTAATTAAAGTAACATATGCTTATTTAATTAATTCAATTAATCAAATAAACTTAATTAATTAAATACTTTGAACTATTAAATCACTACACATTAATTTAATTAATGTAACACATATAATTAAATTAATCTACCACAAATTCATGAATTAATTATTTAACTCAATAATTAAATCATTAAAAATATTTATTTATTTCAATAAATATTCAAATATCTTTACAAAATTCTCGTTCGTCACAAAGGCTGTGTTGCAGCTTGGAAAAGGGGTATAGTTCCTCTTTTGAATGGGTGTACTGTTTGAATTACCACTTATATTTTGTCCTTGTAACACTAAGGAAACTTCTTCATCTTTCTTTTTATGGACCCTCCGAGGATTACACCCGTAATTTTCGGATCGGATATTCTCAGCAATAGCTTCGAGTGCCGTTAGGTCTTTTATTTTTTCGTACATAAGTGCCATTTCGTCCATTTCGCTGTGTTCGATCATTTAAGAGAAAGGTTTTCCTATGCCTGCTAGGACCCTTTCATAATAAGGAGCTTCTTGAATATCGATGAAAGTCATGACTATTTCAGATTCAGTCATGGCTGGGGTGACTTGTGCTGCGACCCGTCTCCATCGCTGGACGTATTCTCTGAATTATTCAGTGTTATTCTTCTCGATTTTGGTAATTTGATACAGATCTGGAGCTGGCTGAGATTGGAAACTGTACTGGCTGAGGAAGGCATGGGCCAATTCTTCCCAACTGTGAATTTTGGAGTTGTCCACACGGGCATACCAGGCTTTGGCTTCTCTAGTTAAACTCTTCTGAAATAGCTGAATTCGAAGTTTCTCGTCCTCAGCATAGGATCCGAGTTCTCCAATGAAAACTTTCAGGTGTGTATAAGGATCCCCTAATCCATCATATTTCTCGAAATTATTGACTTGAAATTTTTCGAGATACCGAGCCCCGGGAAATATGCATAGATCGGAGTAGTTGACCCTGCCAAATGCCCCAGTTCCTTTGATGGACCGGATGGTTTCTTACATTTGTTGAATTTTCTTGAGAATGTCACCAGCTTCCTGTTCTTTGCTTAGGATGGTGATTTCTAGAGTTTTGTTGATCGTATCCTGGTTCTTGGATCCATGTATCTGAGTGTTGGCCTTTTCTGTATCTTGACTGCCAGCACCACTACCAGATGCTCCTGGTTTTGGATGAGTTTGAGATTATTTCTCTTTGAAGGCCTTACTTTGTTCTCGAAGGAAACCGGCTAGCTTAGCTATCTAATTTTTTAATCCTTTGAATTCTTCCCTAGACACTAGAGTGGATTCTAGTGGAGCACTTAAAGCCATGTCCGTAGATGGATTGGGTGCTTTTCTGGCCTTTGATCTGGTGATAGGACCAATTTTTCCCTACCTACACCAAAATGTATACGTGTCAGTTTTTTATGGTAGATAATGACTGGATTCATTTATGATGTGTGTTTTTTAAGTTTATCTTGCAAAACCGAGGTTAGTTGTTTTGATAGCAGGATGACAGGATATTTGACAATAAAGTAAATCTTTCATTATTGTCATTTACATTGTGCTCCTCAGTAATTGGAGACTTGACATAGAATTGAAAGAGGAAGGCATGAAGAAGCACCTCGTTGGATTCGGTTGATCAAAAGCTAACCTATCCTAGGTTACTCTCGCGGCTTTTGTTTCGACATGAAGGTTCCTAGATCATCGCAATCTACTAGAAGGGAATTTAATCAGATCGTTCAACTGGAGCAAATCTGGGTGGTGCATTTTCAGGAGGCAGCCTCGGAGACTTAGTCGTCCCCAGAGTCTTCATTACCGACCAGGTTAGCCTCCTGGTGGATGGACTCACAATATACATTCACATACATCGGCCTTACCGCTTATGCATGCAATGACAATTCGTACAAAGCAGTAATATGGGTGCGAAGCACTAAAGCATTCATTCTCATTCATTCAATGTAAAGGCATAGCATTCATACATTCAATGAAAGATGCAACTTTCACTCGTCCATTGATTGTGGAGACGAAGGATTTCACGCATTCAATAGTTTTGAAAGAGAAATGTTTCAAAAGATTGAAAGCGGCCTAAGCCCTATACTGTCCCCAGCAGAGTCGCCACCTGTCGATGTTGGAAAATTTAAGAAATACCGCGGGTCGGTTCATAACCCAATTTTCCTCAAATCGATCTTCGTAATTTATCTCTACCCTTATTCTTTTTATTGCAAAAAAGGTTTTGAAGGGTTTTAGGAAAGAGGCCAACATGTGTATATGTCGATGATTTGATTTAAACAGAGTCGCCAGTTAGTAGTTTTGAAAATGGTTGTACCAACTCAACCGAATTTGATTTGAAAAGAGGCCCAATTGCTAGACACGGTCGAAACTTGATCTTTGAAATCGGAGTTTTGAGTTCGGGGGCTTGGTTAAGTGTGCAGAAGGTGTTAGGCACCCCCACGACTCTCGTGTAAACACGGTACCGCAATCTTTTCAATATTTCCCTTAAAATTGGAATGCGTGAGTGAATGCTGTTTGGAAATTGGGCCCTTTTGATTGATTGAAAGCTTTAACAGGGTTCGTTGAGCCTATATACGAAGGGTTTGATTTGATTTGAAACTCAATCTTTGATTTGATTTGCAAAAAACATTATTTAATTTGATTTGCAAAAGCTTTTGAATTGAATTGACAATGATGTTTTGAAAGCTGGTTTTATCAAACCTTTACGCTGACATAGGAATTGAAGCATATCGCTACTCTCAATTTTATCTTTATATCC
The DNA here is from genome assembly GCA_020205555.1 of Panax stipuleanatus. Lineage (NCBI taxonomy): Eukaryota > Viridiplantae > Streptophyta > Magnoliopsida > Apiales > Araliaceae > Panax > Panax stipuleanatus. The sequence continues at coordinate 36,261,618 of CM035120.1, forward strand.
TTAAGGCTGCATGCAACTGGTGATTTGTCGGGCTTCGAGGCATCCTCGAGCACATAAATATAAAGTGTCGGTCTCCTTATGGGTATGAAAACCATTGGAGGGATGCTGACACGACAATCTATATTTTCACTATGTTGAGACTTTAAATACTGATATCCGTTTTAAGGTCTGTGCATGTATATTTTACAGAAAAACTGGCAGGGTACATCTATAAATTGGAGTTTGTCCATCGTGGGAATCAGATTATGATAAGTTTGATCATGATTCCTAGGCTCACATATGAGTAGCCAAAACCTGCACAGTTCAAATTTGTATAGAAACAGATATATATGCATCTTCACGTCGTAATGGAACCAAAGATTCATCAGTAAATCCTGGCTGCGCATGACCAAAGCGTCTCGTTCCCACTAGATAATGATCTAAGGGACGCGAGGTTACTTTTGAAGTGAAACTATAAAAATAACTAGATTTAAAGAAATCTCAGCCATTATAGCTTCCAGGTTCTGTCGGGACCTGTTTGAACCATTGAAAGCTAGAACTGGCGAGATTTGGATAAATCTAGTTCACCCGCAGATATGTCAGTGCAAATTCATATATAAATGAATGTTAAATGCAACATTTGAATAAATTGAATAAAGCAATATATATAGTTAAATATATATAAAAGCTATAAAGGGCGATGGGTTTTCACTCGCAAGCCCGGACTGGAATTGAAATATATATATATATATATATATATATATAGATATATATTGACAGAAACGTAGTTAACCAAGACTGGAAAGATGACCAGTGATGGTGAAGGCTGCCTATATATGCATAGATATATATATAAAAGTAGTAAAAAGGCCACAGAATGGTCCAGGCCGAACTGAAATGTAAATTGCAGAAAAGTAGTCAACCAGTGACTAGGGAGAGCACCCTGTATGGCAAAGTGTGCAAAAGTAAAAAGGGAGATGGGTTTTCACGCCTGTGCCCGGACTGAATTAAAATATATATGTATATATATATATATATATATATATATATATGTGGACAGGAATGTAGTCAACCAATACTGGTACGAAGACCAGATATGGTGAAAATCGCTTAGATATGCATAAATATATATAAAAGCGGTAAACTACCTCGGATTTGAAATTCAGGCTTGACAGAATTGAAATGTTAGTACATAAACTATTAAATATGTACAGAAAAAGGCCAAACCCGGACTGTGAAGACAACCCAGTCAGGCAAAGTTTCCAAAACATTGTGTGCTAGTGCATTGAAGCTACTAGAGCTGACGGATCGTCAATCCGAGTTGTAGAAATATTGAAAACGGAGTTTATGTACAAAAATGTATCAATTTTAGACGAAAACGGCCACGGAACTAAGTTCTGGGCATATTTAAAAGATAAAACTTGATGTGCAGGTGTAAAACAGTGCAAAGTAGTAGTATTGACTTGCTGATCGTAAAAATACTTACAATGGGCTGCACTACGGGCTTTTTGCCGAATTGTAGGCCTTAAACGTCCAAACCTACCGGTGGTTTTTGATATGTGGTAGTATATGGGTATATCTATGTGTTGGAGTGAAAATATTTGGGTTTGGAAGAGGTGTAAAAGTCAAAAAATCAGTCGGGCAGGGCTTCGCTGTGCTTCCTTCTTATGAAAATGAGAGGGGGCCGCCCCTCTATTTATAGAGGGGGAGACACACCTCTACATACGGCTACCTCAGGTAGAGGTGTGGCCACTAGAGGTGGGTCCCGCATGCTCGGCTTGGTTGTCTCAAAGTACGTGCACTCCGAGCAATGCGATGTCTGGTCAAAACTTTCTAACTTTTGATCGGAGCGTCCGTTTGAGGCGTGCGATACCTTTTCGGAAAGCTCTCACCGAGAGTGTTGCATTGACATTGGAAAAAACATTTTCCAGGTCCAGGAAGACATGTTTATAACCAGATCTTCAATTCCCCACAATTTGTCCGTTGATCTGTCTTGCGTTGTTGCCACTCAAGATCGTTATTAGGGTTCATTCTGACTTTGGAAGCATCGATTTGGCTTGAGTTTGACCAAGTCGGTTAAAATTTGGTAAAATGATCGTTGTACCCCTACCGGGGCTGCCTGTAGTGTCGGCATGGTCGCTGGTTGACTTTCAGGAGCTGATTCCAAGACTTGGATCCAAGTCGAGTCTTTTGACCTCAAGGTTGCCTCTGAGGCTGATGTGGTCATTTCAGGTTTTGCTATGGAGTTATTGCGATGCCTCAGGCTGATGTCTAAAGTTGGCCTGACGTTCCGGGTTGAGATCGGGGAATACCTGCACTTCCCGGGTTGAGACTTGGGTTGATTGGTACCTCCTAGGTTACTGCCGAAGCTAATTGATACCTCCCGGGTTGAGACCGGGGTAAAGCTTGATGATCCGATTGACGGTCGGAGCTTGATTGATGGTCCGATTGAATGTCAGAGCTTGATTGATGGTCCGACTGACTGTCGGAACTTGATTACTAATATTGGGAATCGAATTAGACTGGAGAACCAATATTGTGGATCGTATTTGGGTTGATTGACGGTTTTACCCTTCTTCTGGATGAGTATTAGGGCAAGGAAAATCTCAAGTGTCTACAGATGCACCTCTTTATTATGTCCATGTAACGTAGTGGAATGGACAAGATAAAGATTAGTAGACACTTGGAATAGAAAATGCCAGAGTCATTTCTAAGGCTGGGCGTCTTAAAGTAGAATGGGGCAACTTTTTACTGCATGCGTTATCACTTGGTTGGGGATGACGCCGTCTTGTATAGCCCTCGATGGTATTAGGGAGTTACCGCGAACTACCTTTGTCATTTTCTGCTGGGGATGACATTATTCACGATAACTGGTTTAACTCTGATGAGATTGGCGAAGTTAAGCTATCACATATTTTTCTGTATTGATCTGTTAGGGATGACGTCCTTTACGATAGCATCGAAGATTCTGATTGATACTACCTCAATGATCCCCTTTGAGGATGTGTATAACAGATTCTATTAGTTGTGATGGACTGTTATAATTGTTTCCGTTGCCAGATCCATTCTATTGCTTTGCTGGGGTTAAGCCGTCAGTTAAAGCGTCACTGGGGTTGAGCCACTGGCTCAAACTGCTTCGATCGGTACCTGAATTTCGTTGGGGCTGAGCCAACGACTGAAACTACTTCGGTCGGAACCCGAACTTCACTAGGGCTGAGCCACCGGCTGAAACTTCTTCGGTCAGTACCCGAACTTGGCTGGGGCTGAGCCAACGTCTGAAACTGCTTCGGTCGAAACCTAAACTTCGCTGGGGCTGAGCCAACGGCTGAAATTGCTTCAGTCGAAACCCGAACTTTGCTTGGGCTGAGCCAACGGCTGAAACTGCTTCGGTCAGTACCCGAACTTCGATGGAGCTGAGCCAATGGCTGAAACTATTTCGGTCGGAACCCGAACTTCACTGGGGCTGAGCCAACTGCTGAAACTGCTTCGGTCAGCACCCGAACTTCGCTGGGGCTGAACCAACGGATGAAAATGCTTCGGTCAATACCCGAACTTCGAAAAATAGCAGTTTTTGGCAGTTTCGCACAATTCTTGTGCAGTTTTTTTGCAGTTTGATCTGTTGATCCTGGACATGGCTCTAAGATAAATATCAAGGGTCCTCGGGTAATTTCCTTTTCCGTCAGGATTACGCTGCTTAAACGCAGGATTTCTGGACAAACCGCTCAATCGCGTAGCGATTTCGCTTCAGATTTGACTTAGCAGCCCATTTAAATTCTGTTCGACTCGAACCGAACCAGGCCCAGGGGTAGTGGGACCCACTTAGGCTACGCAGATAGAGGTGCGGCAGCCGCAGGTTGAGCTGCGGCTACCCAGCTTATTTAATGTGTTGCGGGATTTTTCAATTTGTCTGTTTCTCGTTTGAGCAGCGAAAGGATTTTCGATCTTCTTTTTCAGATCTACGGAGTTCTGGCAGTCGAATTCTGAATCCGTCAATTTCTACGCGTTCAGCTCAGCGCATGTAACGTTTTACTTCCTTATTTCGTAGTTTTTGACCGTTAAAAGCATGTGAATCACGTATAGTGCTTTTAAACGTAATGTATAAAAAATGTATGTCTATATGACTTATGAAAAATTTTCTGTCTATATATGTATGTATATTTTACTGTAATGCACGTTTGGATATAAGAAAATTCAGGTTGTGAGACAGTCAATTTTTTCACTTTTTGATCAGTCTAATAATCCTTTTTGAGGCTTAGCGAGCCCGGACTTTCAACTAAAAATGCCTATGGTACTTTGGAGACCATGTGGGGCTGGTTTTTGATTTGTTTCAGTAAATATGAACTGTTTCTATTTTTAGGTAGGTGTGCTACTGAATGGCCATCTAGGCATGCCTGTGTGCATGTGGACAGTCCATTTTACAAAGGAGACTCTGGCAAAATTTTTACAAAATCTTAGGTTTTGAAAAGCATGCATTTTTTTACTTTGTGGGGAGTTTTTTACTGACCCAATGTAGGTTTTGAGCTTCTGGGATTTTGAAAACATGCAGTTTTAACTGTAAGGGGTATTTTTGATGGACCCATGCATGTTTTAGGACTTAGATATATATGCTGGATTAATTGATTAATAAGATACAGGTTTCAGGATTACCACACCCTGTCTGAGGTGATTTTGGAAGTACTGGTGTATGCGATGGATCGCGATAGACCCGACAGCTCTACTAGGGTTTCATCAGGCGTTAGACGGAGGAGGGCTTTTACCGTCCCACAAGTCCGTCCATCTAGGACGCCTCGTAGATTGGTAGAGAGCAGGATACATCCAGCACAAGACTAGCAGTCCATTGACATTGATGACGAGGAGGCTACTTTTGTTGCTCCTGTTCCAGCTCCAGTTCCACGTGCGGAGGTCCTGGGGATTGCTGTGCAGACACATGAGTTGCTGGGCAACTTGAGTCGCCATCCGTCGGGATATCTTCAGGCCAACGAGGTGACTTGAAGTCTTTCTTCCCTCTGAATTCTTTTCCCATCTTCTGGCCATTCTCGAGACAAAAGTTTTTGACATGGGTTAATTTTTGATGTAGGTCCCTGGCTTGACACAGCCTCGAGGGAACTGGTTTAGTGTGCACTCCCTCTATCAGACTCTGCACGAGGATTGCTGGAAGATTGTAGATGGCTGGGGATTTCAAGCCTTCTTCTCGATCCTGCCCCGCCGTTGCTCTTGGGGGTATATGAGGGCTTTGTCTGAGCGCTGGTTCTACCAGACTTAGTCCCTTCATATTCTTGATTGCGAGGTGATGTTGACTCCTATAGATTGGAGATTTTTCACCGACATTGAGTTTGAGGGCGAGACAGTGCCTGTCATATCTGACATTTTTCCCACCGCAGTTAGATCCCTGTTGGGAGTCCCTCAGTCGGCATTCAAGGGTTGGGCAGTTCGATCTGGTCCCCTGAGTATAGATTCCCAAGACGGGACTTTGTAGTTGCCTCCGCCTGATGATCGGAGGGCTAGAGATCGCATTATGAGGCGATTGTTTTTGTGGTGGACAACTCGTCGACGGCGTCCTTTACTTTGATCAGTGCCACTCAGCATGTAGAGCACCTCAGTGACTATGATTGGGGCTCCTATACCTTTGCCTATTTTCTCCGGGGCATGCGCCTGCTGTTGGAAGGTGTGGCGGAGGCTTGGTTAGGATTCCATCAGTTTTTGCTGGTAAGTACATCTTTCTGTACTTTTTAATTTTTGCACTTATTTTTGGTAGTCTTGGTCATTGAGGACTTTTGATATTTGCATGGATAGCTTTGGGCATTTGAGAGGCTTCGTTGCCTACGGCCCATTTTAGCACTAGGTCTGGAGACCTATCCATGTGGACGGAGATGGCATCACTCCATTTTGACGGAGGTCCCTGTTGCTGAGGGATTCACTCATGCCTGTCTGCAGTTGGAGCTTTTAACAGCGGGCACGATCACCTCGACGCCGTACACATCTGAGCACTTGACGGTCGGATTTGATGGAGGTTTCCCCACTGGTCAGGAGTTTGATTTATTGGCCCACAGAGTCCCTATGTTGATGGAGGGAGGCTGGGAACTCTATTTTGGAGAGCGTAACATTCGGAGCATCTCAGGGGAGATCCGCATTCCCATTGATCCTCTTACTTGGCATCACTGGCCATTATTCGTGCCTTTGATAGACATCCCTTTGGAGGGTATAGACGGCTTTGATCTATTAGAGGGCCCATACAGCCAGGCAGCCTTTTGCAGTTGGTGTAGTCCTCACACTATCAGGGCTCAGACTCGTGCCACCCATTTTATGGCAGACATAGTGCCGGGGTCCGTGATGATGATGAACTGAATAGCTTGGATTAGAGGGCCTACTCATACAGACCAAATAGCACATCTGGCCAGAGAGTTGGACCAGGCTCGTTTCTTTATCAAGCACCTTGGCCGAGATCCATCAGAGGCATCTTCATTTGACCCATCCATCTCTGGAGCAGGCCCCTCTTTAGGTCCATTTAGTAGCAGTTATACAGGGGCAGATCCTCCCTTATACCGCCCAGATATGCCTGATCCCAGCAGCTTTGTGCAGACAGAGGATCTGGAGCAGGTCGATCAGTTTGATACCGAGGTCTTTGACTTCCTATTCTAGTTATGGCAGCTATATTTTTGGTCAACCACTATTTTGGCTATTCGGCATCTGTGCCATCATTTTGATAGACCACTGTATATTAGCTGGGTGGTGGTGCCCCATTTCCCTGTATTCTTCCTTTCACTTTGTACCAGGATATAGGGATGATGTATGTAGTAGATAGCTTTTTGTAGATATTTCTGTCATCTTTATCTGCTGCATCATGTTTATATCATTGTCATTATGCACGTATCATGTGTATGCATTTAGACAGTTGTGATTTGACTTGACCTTTGGACAGTCTTGTGATACGATGCTACAGATGACGACGTCTGCAGTTAGCCGTGTAGAGCATTTTCCACTATCAGAGGTGGCGGCATCATTGCGGTCATAGTATGATAGTCTGCCTTTTCCAGCTAGGGGGACAGTTGACCAGATGCTGGGGCATTCGATGGCCCTTGTAGATTTCAGGGTTCCAGACGGCTTTATTAATGGCGTCCTACCCTTATGGGTACCGAGGAGACATGTATTCTGCATTGGGTGGTGTGAGCTTTCGCCTACTCTGGAGGAGTACCAGAGATTTACTTGCTTGGATTTAGAGTTGCCGTGTGCTCGGACGGCTATCAGTGATATGCGGAGACTGTTTACTCGGCTGTCCGGTCTACGGCAGAGCATAGTCATGGATGAGATTGTTTTAGGGCATGTGATCTCCCATGACTTCTTGATAGAGCACTATAGTGAGCTTGATAGCTACGACCGTAACGTCGAGGATTTCGTCATTTTCATAGAGGATTGGCAGGCAGCCAGGATAGACATGTTGTTGATGTGCATTGTGGCGTATATTTACATGCCATTACGTTTAGATCACCTTGATGTGGGATTGGTTATTGTAGTCAGAGCCCTTAGGCAGGGTAGTACCATTATCCCTATGATCTTGGCGGAGACTTTGAGGTCGCTCACCTATTGCAGTACCCATCCAGCGGGGTTTCTCCGGGGTAGCTCGGTCGTGCTGTATATGTGGTTGATGTGAGAACCCGAATTTTCAAATATTATTAAATAAGTATTTAATAAATAAAATTCTTAAACTGTGAGATGGGTTCGAATAAAAGTATATATATGTGATATGAGGTATGTGGTATTATATTACATAGGGTAATATGGACTATGTAATATATGTTTTTGTGATTTATAAATATACTATTAATATATATTTGTTATTTAGCATAGAGACGATTCAGTGGAGATAAAGGAAGTGGATAAGATTTATCTATCGGTATTAAATAATTTATATAATTATTTATCAAGGTAAGATTGGTGACATTAAATATCCTTAATGTATAATCACCATATTCTTGTGTATATATATTAATAACTAGTATGATTATAATATAGGTTATTAATAGCACTTAAGCTATCCGTGAATAGATTTGGATAGTGAAGCATGAGTTAGTTAAGGAATTAACTAATAAGAATAAATATTAGTTAATTTAAGTTAGGAGTTATATTATGAAATAATATAATGTGAGTATTGAACCTTAATTAACTATGATGATATAGTACAGTGTTTAATTTACTTAAGTAAAGGAGTGAATTAATATGTGTTTTGAATATGTAATTATAGTTGATATTTTTTATATATATTACTTAGAGTGGTAATATGTGAGAAAGTTTGACATGCGAATAAATTAAATAAATATATATACGTTATTAAAAGGAGATGGAAGTCATTATATCTTTAAATGAATAATTAATATTTGAAGAAATTCTTTTGGGGACAATTTAGAGAAAGAAAAAAGAGAAATAAATATTATATATTTCAAATAAAGGATATTAAAATAATTTCTAATATTGAATTATTTTAATAAAAAGAGAAAATGTTATTTTTAAATAGTAATATTACCTTATACATTTTGTATAAGGTGTGGTTGATTAATATGATAGATATATTACATATTTGCTATATGTAAATAAATTGATAGAAATAATTTATTATAATGAAAAATAAACTTATTACCTATTTTCAATATATAATGTACATGTGCCGTACATGTGATTATTTCTAATAGATATTATATTAATTATAATATCTTGAGACAATAAGTAAATTATTTTCTAATAATGAATATCCTTATTTGGAGAAAATATAATATTTTATGTTATGGCTAAATACATAATTTCTAATGTATTTTCCAAAGGAGTTTAATTTATAAAAGAAAACTAAGTTATTTTAATAACTTGAATTGCTATAGTACCGTAAGTGTTATAAATAATATTTGAATATTCTATTCGTAATATATTTATATGTGGACCTTGGACTTAATAGTTCTAATTTAATTGAACATTTTATAAGTAGTAATGTGGTGAGAGATGACTAAGTGATGAGAATAATGATAAGCTTAAGATTGAGCTTGTGAGAGATGCCTTGTGTGGCACAATAATAGATTCGGTAATGAATTGACTAATTCAATGATGGAGAAATTATTAATTAAATAATTAATCTATATTAATTGTTAATTGTTATTATAATAGTATGTTAAATTATTATTATGGCTAGTGATATTATAATAATAAAGAAATTGATTATAAATATAATCGGAATTGTATTGACGAGGAATGAGATATATTGTCTTATTATGTTAATTATTATTGTGGACAATATACTGTTATCAAGTAATTATGTGATAATATGTTTATTAATGAATAAATGAATTATAAATATTATAAGATTTATATTAATCAATTGATAAAGAGATTAATAATTGATTTACGAGGAAGGGATTAATTATTATTATTATTAATTAATTAATAAGATAAATAATTTATTAATTTTTATGTGCAAGCATGCGATATTAAAAGTATAACGTATGGTAGTTAGCTATATATTATACGAAGTGTAAAGTGCGATGTGACCCGAAAGAATTATATCCGGTGAGATGAACTGTACATGGATTTTATATGTGTGAGTTAAAATTTACTACAAGATAGTAGTATTTATTTATTAGGATTACATGGTAATCCCATTTTTCTTGAACCTAAGTGTATAAGCCATGTACATGTATATAGCCTGAATATTAACATTAGGTATTTATATGTTGATAATGCTGAGTTTATTAAGCCTTGTCCCATAATGAGAGGCACATTTCTCCTCACGTGAATGGCTAGGAGCTATGCCTATTGATGCTTCTCAAATTCCTCACACTTCTAGCTAATAATGGTAAGGGGTGTGGGATTCATAATTGAATCCACCCACTCTCAACCACCATTCCTGAACCATTATACAAACTTGAAATTTATCGGTTTGATTTGGTAGATTTTGCATTTGTCTGGATATTGAGTTGCCAATAAATAGAGCCTTCTCTTCTTCTATTACACTTGCTGAGAATTTCTGATTAATTGAGAGTAGAGAGCAAGTATATATCAGTGGTAGAAGTCTGGAGAAGAAGGAAGCAATTAGCAGAGGTATACCATTCTATGTTCTTAAATTATTGAAAATGCTAAGTTCTTAATTATGCTTGCATTCCATGTTAAATTGATTGAATAATGGTTGATAGTTATTATCTAAGTTAGTAATCATGTTAGTAATACAATGTGACATGGTTAGAAGAGATTTCGTCGAGAAAATTTTGAGTTTGGGCTAAGTCCTGCCAATGCAGGAAGACTTCAGGACTGATCTGCACATGGCGCAGCTGCGCCGGGTTTATACCCAGGAGCTGCGTAGCTGCGCCAGCAACCTGTTCTGGATTTTAAATTTCTGTTACAAACTGATAAGTCATAGCATGTCCGTATTGGTTAAACAAGCATGGGAACATTATTGTCACATACACATAAGTACAATAGCCTAGTGTAAGCGTGTTCCAATATGATTTCACCCACGATTGATGAAACGACCTATAACTTTCAAAATAAACTTAGAGTTTCAAAAGGGGCTTGACATGTTGTATCCATTTCGACATGTATGCATGTTATTGATGTTTGAATTTTTGATGCATACTAGTATGATGTAGCAAGGCAAGTTAATAGGTGTATACATGTTTCATAAGATAACATGAGTATGTGGACCGCGTTAAATAAACCTTACTAATGAAAGTATACGTTTTGCACGTGAATCATAACATGCTACTTTGAGATTTGAATTCTAAAAATTTTGGACATATATGATAGCACTCTTAGACTCACTCATGTATCATACATGTATATATGCCATGATTAGGTATCGTGAAACCAAGTTTAGCATAAACGAAGCATGTTTTAAAGTAAATTTTGAAGAAGAACTATATGAGCATGTTTTAAAGTAAGTTTTGAAGATGAACTATATGAGCATGTTTTAAAGAGGAACTATACTAACTAGTTGTAAATAGATTCGTTGTGTGTGAGCATGTATAAGTGGCTTATATATGTGTTCTAATACATGAGAGTCATGACTACGAGGTACCTTACATATACTAAGTTACCTTTGTGAGCTTAGTGTAATTTTCAATAAAAACTTAGGATGTGAAAGGTCATATCATCAATCACTACGAGAATTATGTTATGATCGTGCAAACATGAAGATTAGGAGTTCATTATGCCTCTAGATAAGTTGACATAAGCATAAACATGTTTGACTTCATTAGTGTACGTTGACTAAAGAAACTGTAAGATCTGAAAATGGACTTCAACATATACTTGAGATGGTTATGTTGTTACTTTCCAAGCATGTGAGCATGGTCTAGTTTTGCATAAGCATGAGGAGAGGTTCAAGGTTGTCTTACATGTGCGAAGTTACTTTGACATTTATTTTGAAGAATAAAATTAAAGAAGTTTTGAAAATAGGATGAATAAGTATTGAGTTACTTGCATTCTACTTTATGAACAAGCATGATAGGACTTATATGCCTCTAGTCATGATTGGTATATGTACTCCGCTTGTTAGACGTGATATGAACTATACAAGCATGTTTTAAAAATGTACTACACTAGCTATATGTAAATAGATTAGTTGTACGCGGGCATGTGTATATGAAAGATTATAGTAAGTGTGTATGGTTAAGGTATACCTATACGTACATAGTTATTCTAAGAATACGATGAGCAAGCAAAACGAAGGTTCTAAAAACCAAGTTAGACAACAATGTAACCTTATTATTACATTGAAAATGTGTGGATACATATAACTAATGAGTGTGATCTCTATGGTTAATATAACTATGTAGGATTACACGAAGTGCAGATATTCTTAAGTAGTTAAGTCGTAGTTGTTAAACTATGAATCAGGCAAGTCTTTTAGTTCCTATTTGATATATGAATTCAATAACTGTAAGTCAAATTATATTATGCTGTGATAATGTGAACTTATATATGAACTGTATATGAGATATACATGGGATTGAAAGTTGATCTTTGATGATATACTTGTTATATGAAAAGTAACATGCGTAGTAATTATAAATTATTTATAAATGCATGAACTTAGTATGATGTTGTATGCTATGTGATGCATGAAAACTGTTAGAATTGCTGAGCTGTCGAGGTCACTCTTGCAAACAACCAGTTTTGCAGGCTAAAGACTTACGATAAAGACTTCGTGCTTCTTGATTGATAAAGATAGATAGTATCGTAATGAAGAATACTGTTTAGATTATTACTCGAACCATGTTTAGGTTCTAGTCGTTGAACTTGATATTTGTTTACGAGGTTTAATGCTTGTCGTACTGTAAAGATGTATTAGATAATACATAGAGGATATTAAGTTAAGATGTATGCGATTATACAGAAATTTGAACAGAGTGAATCATGATATAGTTTGATTCAGGAAAATGTAATGGATTTAAGTTATTGAATCAATAAAAGATTTTGTTCAAGGAAAACTGAAAAAGTTTAAGTTATTCCGTATTTTAGTAACATCGAATATGATGTAAAGACGAGATCTTGGATATTAATAGAATTTATATGCTAAATTATAATAAGCAAAGTTGTATTCTTTTACTAATGATTAAAAGATGTAATAGTTCGACGATAGTAGTATCGTGACTGCACCGGATCCGAGGAAAGAGAGGAACCCGGATTTGGGGGCGTCACAGGTTGGTATCAAAGCTATAGGTTGTAAACCTTAGGTAAGTGTACCTTAGACTATAATCTGAGAGAGGGAAAGATAAAGATTAAAATATATACGTGAAGATTCAAAGAAGAATCTCGCAATATCTAGAGAATGAGAATCAGGAGTTTCCTAACTCCGGTAATAAAAATGTTAAGATGATGTCTATAAGATGTATATGACAAAAATAGTGAGAATGAACTCAAATGGATTTTAGTTGATAGTAGGGAAACAACCCTGAGGTAAAGCGATGATCACGACGTGATCAGATTGAACTGTGAAATGATAGATAGTCTGTAACGACTAATTGTGTATAGCTTGATGCTATGAGAGAATGTACTATAAAAAGTACGAGATGAATTCATGAGGAGTTGTATGTGGTGAAACCTAGAAAGCTCGTAACGAGCAAGTAATAGAGTAAGATAGAGTTAAGTGTTGGACTTCCATTGAGGACTCATGTGATGGCTTAGTTGTACAAACTTTTGTATGGGCAGAGGTTTTGTGCTTGCACTAACTGCATCACATTGATAATCGTTGGAATGTTAGTGTCGCGGTATCATTCTACATATGGTGGAAAGGTGATTCTTTTCTCATATTTATTTTGATAGATAGAGATTTCTAAGATATACTTAGATAATATTAAGATTTGGTGCGAGTTCTTAAGACTCATGCCTATGACAAGTTTCGTGACTCATAATCGTATGGTGGGACCCCTCAGCGAATGGATGATTTTGGTCTGACTAGGATAAGTTCCTCAACCCATATGATTGTGGTAAGTTCTTGAGCTTCCATGGTGTGGTAAGTTGGTGAACTGTACTGAGAATAGATATATTATATAAGAGTTTTGGAACAGTAAGCATTGATGGTGGTAAGAGATTGAAGTGATGGAGAAATTGGATTTTCCTAAATCTTCTAGCTATGCTAGATTTTCAAAATTGATTGACTTCGTGCTAGTGTTTGCACTTCAGTTTTCTCGAGAAAAACAATGGGTCAGATGACTGAACCAATGAGTTTTAAAAAAAAACGACACCATTATTCGAATGTCTAAGCTATTTGTTTCGTCCAAGACAAAAATGATTTGAAAATCTTTCAAAATATATTTTGACCATGTGCAACATTTGATATGATGTAGAATGGTAAACGATGGAGTCATCAATGCAATTGAACCTAGTGTTGATTGTGATCGAAAGATCGTCAGCCCACTATGGTATGATGTAATATGACAAAGTCATAAAATGGCAGAATCATCAACGTAATACTAATCTGGTATGGTATCATGACGTCATAAAAGAATTTTTGGTTTTCTTGTAAATTATGAAGAAGGTCAATTAAGTTGGCTAAATTATTTTGATTGATGTCCGAATTGTTGATGAGAGTCTAAGCTATTTGATTCGGCTAGGCAACTGTTGAAAAGAGATTATAAAATTAAAGCATTCTTTTGTATTTATGCCAAACCAGATTGCTCTGGTGCGGATTTAAAAGTTAATAAGCTGAGTTGAACAACCCTATAACGGGAACATATTTTCGGAGACAGTGGTCACGAACATAACGCATATAGTCGTTACAACACGCTATATTGTGGCCCAACGTAGTAGTACAATAGGGTAGCCACCTAGTGTACGTGTGAAGGGTGTTTTCATTCCTTATAATTGATAAACACTCTAGTTTACAGTGTGGAGACTCGTGTTGAGACATTTGTAAATGAAGAAGAGTTCACGGTCTTGTGACCCCTCAGCATAATCTGAAATCTGAGTTATTCATATTACTTCCCGATTATTGAAAAATCGTGGAAGATTCTTATTCTTCTGAAGAATGAATGTAGTAAGTAGAATGTTCCTTAGAAAGGAGAAAGTGATAGAATGCGATTGAGAAAGTTATAATAATAAAACTTCTGAAAAGAGAATGAATAAAATTATTTAAAAGAATATGTAATATGCAGAACAGCACTGAGTAGAGGAAGTTTCGGTGATTCCGAGGACGGAATCCTTATAAGGGGGAGAGGATGTGAGAACCCGAATTTTCAGATATTATTAAATAAGGATTTAATAAATAAAATTCTTAAACTGTGAGATGGGTTCGAATAAAAGTATATATATGTGATATGAGGTATGTGGTATTATATTACATAGGGTAATATGGACTATGTAATATATGTTTTTGTGATTTATAAATATACTATTAATATATATTTGTTATTTAGTGTAGAGAAGATTCAGTGGAGATAAAGGAAGTGGATAAGATTTATCTATCGGTATTAAATAATTTATATAATTATTTATCATGGTAAGATTGGTGACATTAAATATCCTTAATGTATAATCACCATATTCTTGTGTATGTGTATTAATAACTAGTATGTTTATAATATAGGTTATCAATAACACTTAAGCTATCTGTGAATAGGTTTGGATAGTGAAGCATGAGTTAGTTAAGGAATTAACCAATAAGAATAAATATTAGTTAATTTAAGTTGGGAGTTATATTATGGAATAATATAATGTGAGTATTGAACCTTAATTAACTATGATGATATGTACAGTGTTTAATTTACTTAAGTAAAGGAGTGAATTAATATGTGTGTTAAATATATAATTATAGTTGATACTTTTTATATATATTACTTAGAGTGGTAATATGTGAGAAAGTTTGACGTGCGAATAGCGTGAATAAATATATATACGTTATTAAAAGGAGACGGAAATCATTATATCCTTAAATGAATAATTAATATTTGAAGAAATTATTTTGGGGACAATTTAGAGAAAGGAAAGAGAAATAAATATTATATATTTCTAGTAAATGATATTAAAATAATTTTTAATATTGAATTATTTTAATAAAAGGAGGAAATGCTATTTTTGAATAGTAATATTACCTTATATATTTTGTATAAGGTGTAATTGATTAATATGATAGATATATTACATATTTGGTATATGTAAATAAATTGATGGAAACAATTTATTATAATGAAAAATAAACTTATTACCTATTTTCTATATATAATGTACATGTGATTATTTCTAATAGATATTATATTAATTATAATATCTTGAGACAATAAGTAAATTATTTTTTAATAATGAATATCCTTATTTGGAAAAAATATAATATTTTATGTTATGGCTAAATACATAATTTCTAATGTATTTTCAAAAGGAGTTTAATTTATAAAAGAAAACTAAGTTATTTTAATAACTTGAGTTGCTATAGTACCGTAAGTGTTATAAATAATATTTGAATATTCTATTCGTAATATATTTATATATGGACCTTGGACTTAATAGTTCTAATTTAATTGAACATGTTATAAGTAGTAATGTGGTGAGAGATGAGTAAGTGATGAGAATAATGATAAGTTTAAGATTGAGCTTGTGAGAGATGCCTTGTGTGGCACAATAATAGATTCGGTAATGAATTGACTAATTCAATGATGGAGGAATTATTAATTAAATGATTAATCTATATTAATTGTTAATTGTTATTATAATAGTACGTTAAATTATTATTATGGCTAGTGATATTATAATAATAAGAAAATTGATTATAAATATAATCGGAATTGTATTGATGAGGAATGAGATATATTGTCTTATTATGTTAATTATTGTTGTGGACAATATACTGTTATCAAGTAATTCTGTGATAATATGTTGATTAATGAATAAATGAATTATAAATATTACAAGATTTTTATTAATCAATTGATATAGAGATTAATAATTGATTTACGAGGAAGGGATTAATTAATATTATTATTAATTAATTGATAAGATAAGTAATTTATTAATTTCTATGTGCAAGCATGCGATATTAAAAGTATAACATATGGTAGTTAGCTATATATTATACGAAGTATAAAGTGCGTTGTGACTACGTTATTTAGGTATATAAACTATATAGTAAAGTTTATTGAGTTACATGAGATGTGTGTGTGACGATGTGTATATTGAGTATATAATAAAATAATATATCATGGATATATTGTAAACAATTATTGAATTAATAAAATTTAATAATAGAGGAGACAATACGCTATGATGGTACCCGAAAGAAATATATCCGGGGAGATGAACTGTACATGAATTTTATATGTGTGAGTTAAAATTTACTACAAGATAGTAGTATTTATTTATTAGGATTACATGGTAACCCCATTTTTCTTAAACCTAAGTGTATAAGCCATGGACATGTATATAGCCTAAGTATTAACATTAGGTGTTTATATGTTGATAATGCTGAGTTTATTAAGCCTTGTCCCATAATGAGAGGCACATTTATCCTCACGTGAATGGCTAGGAGCTATGCCTATTGATGCTTCTCAAATTCCTCACACTTCTAGCTAATAATGGTAAAGGGTGTGGGATTCATAATTGAATCCACCCCCTCTCAACCACCATTCTTTAACCATTATACAAACTTGAAATTTATTGGTTTGATTTGGGAGATTTTGCATTTGTCTGGATATTGAGTTGCCTATAAATAGAGCCTTCTCTTCTTCTATTACACTTTCTGAGAATTTCTGATTAATTGAGAGTAGACGATAAGCATATATCAGTGGTAGAAGTCTGGAGAAGAAGGAAGCAATTAGCAGAGGTATACCATTCTATGTTCTTCAATTATTGAAAATGCTAAGTTCTTAATTATGCTTGCATTCCATGTTAAATTGATTGAATAATGGTTGATAGTTATTATCTAAGTTAGTAATCATGTTAGTAATACAACGTGGCATGGTTAGAAGAGATTTCGTAGAGAAAATTTTGAGTTTGGGCTAAGTCCTGCCGAAGCAGGAAGACTTCAGGACTGATCTGCACACTGCGCAGCTGCGCCAGCAACCTGTTCTGGATTTTAATTTTCTGTTACAAACTGATAATTCATAGCATGCCCGTATTGCTTAAACAAGCATGGGAACATTATTGTCACCTACACATAAGTACAATAGCGTAGTGTAAGGTGTTCCAATATGATTTCACTCACGATTGATGAAACGACCTATAGCTTCCAAAATTAACTTAGAGTTTCAAAAGGGGCTTGACATGTTGTATCCATTTCGACATGTGTGCATGTTATTGATGTTTTAATTTTTGGTGCATACAAGTATGATATAGCGAGGCATGTTAATAGGTGTATACATGTTTCATAAGGTAACATGAGTATGTGGACCGCGTTAAATAAACCTTACTAATGAAAGTATACGTTTTGCATGTGAATCATAACATGCTACTTTGAGATTTGAATTCTAAAAATTTTGGACATATATGATAGCACTCTTAGACTCACTCATGTATCATACATGTATATATGCCATGATTAGGTATCATGAAACCAAGTTTAGCATAAACGAAGCATGCTTTAAAGTAAATTTTGAAGATGAACTATATGAGCATGTTTTAAAGTAAGTTTTGAAGATGAACTATATGAGCATGTTTTAAAGAGGAACTATATTAACTAGTTGTAAATAGATTCGTTGTGTGTGAGCATGTATAAGTGGCTTATATATGTGTTCTAATACATGAGAGTCATGACTACGAGGTACCTTGCATATAATAAGTTACCTTTGTGAGCTTAGTGTAATTTTTAATGAAAACTTAGGATGTGAAAGGTAATATCATCAATCACTGTGAGAATTATGTTATGATCGTGCAAACATGAAGATTAGGAGTTCATTATGCCTCTAGATAAGTTGACATAAGCATAAACATGTTTGACTTCATTAGTGTACGTTGACTAAAGAAAGTGTAAGATTTGAAAATGGACTTCAACATATACTTGAGACGGTTATGTTCTTACTTTCCAAGCATGTGAGCATGGTCTAGTTTTGCATAAGCATGAGAAGAGGTTCAAGGTTGTCTTACATATGCTAAGTTACTTTGACATTTATTTTGAAGAATAAAATTAAGGAAGTTTTGAAAATAAGATGAATAAGTATTGAGTTAATTGCATTATACTTTATGAACAAGCATGATAGGACTTATATGCCTCTAGTCATGATTGGTATGTGTACTCTGCTATTTAGTCGTGATATGAACTACGCAAGCATGTTTTAAAAATGTACTACACTAGCTATATGTAAATAGATTAGTTGTAGGCGGGTATTGGTATATAAAAGATGAAAGTAAGTCTGTATGGTTAAGGTATACTTATACGTACATAGTTATTCTAAGAATACGATGAGCAAGCAAAACGAAGGTTCTAAGAACCAAGTTAGACAACATTGTAACCTTATTATTACATTGAGAATGTGTGGATATATATAACTAATGAGTGTGATCTCTATGGTTAATATAACTGTTGTGGATTACACGAAGTGCAGATATTCTTAAGTAGTTAAGCCGTAGTTGTTAAACTACGAATCAAGGAAATCTTTCAGTTACTATTTGATATATGAAGTCAATAACTGTTAGTCAAATTATATTATGCTGTGATAATGTGAACTTATATATGAACTGTATATGGGATATGCATGAGATTGAAAGTTGATCTTTGATGATATACTTGTTATATGAAAAGTAACATGCATAGTAATTATAAATTGTTTATAAATGCATGAACTGAGTATGATGTTGTATGCTATGTGATGTATGAAAACTGTTAGAATTGCTGAGCTGTCGAGCTCACTCTTGCAAACAACCACTTTTGCAGGTTAAAGACTTACGATAAAGACTTCGTGCTTCTTGATTGATAAAGATAGATAGTATCGTAATGAAGAATACTGTTTAGATTATTACTCGAACCATGTTTAGGTTCTAGTCGTTGTACTTGATATTTGTTTACGAGGTTTAATGCTTGTTGTACTATAAAGATGTATTAGATAATACATAGAGGATATTAAGTTAAGATGTATGCGATTATACAAAAATTTGAACAGAGTGAATCATGATATAGTTTGATTCAGGAAAATGTAATGGATTTAAGTTATGGAATCAATAGAAGATTTTGTTCAAGGAAGACTGAAAAAGTTTAAGTTAGTCCTCATTTTAGTAACATCGAATATGATGTAAAGACGAGATCTTGGATATGAATAGAATTTATAAGCTAAATTGTAATAAGAAAAGTTGTATTCTTTTACTAATGATTAAAAGATGTAATAGTTCGACGATAGTAGTATCGTGACTACACCGGATCCGAGGAAAGAGAGGAACCCGAATTTAGGGGCGTCACAGTTGATGTCACACATATGACCGATTGTATCCTTTAAACCTCATGCCTATTATTTTAGCCACGAGATATCCTCAGTTTACTCCTTCCGTCTGCCTGATTGGGTCGACTCAGAGTCCTGGTAAGCAATTTTATCGGATATTGAGCATCTGTTGGCAGTTTTGTTATGCTCCGGGTTGGCGACCCCATTCAGCTTCATTACTCATGCATCTGGCATGGATTATTTGCCTTTGGCAGGATTGAGGGTTGTGACTACTTATCATCCTTTGGTTCTTATGGAGCAGTTTGATCAGTGGCAGAGTATGCACCATTTTGAGGATTCTGTTGATCAGAGGATGTCGGCTTCATCTATGTCACCGATCGACTTGGTTAGAGTCTACGAGTGTTGGACTCACAGCGAGAGGTCTGAGTTCTACAGTAGACATCCGGGTCATTCTCCAGAATATTCTACATGGTTAGAGGCAGAGACCGCAGTCGCAGTAGCAGAGCTTTATTTACCTCCGCTTGCAGATTCTGACGAGGAGGAGCCCATGGAGGATCCTGATTCTCGTATTGAGGATGAGCTATTCGCAGATTTGGCGGTAGCTTTGATTAGTGATCCCCCGATTATTCCCACAGGGACAGATCCAGCTTTGTCAGATTCTCTATTCAGCATGACCTTTGAGAGAGATTAAGCTAGAGCGCAGCTGTTGGCTGCCCTGTCTGGCAGGGATTTAGCTTTTGCTGAGAGGGATGGTCTCAGGACCGCTTTGGATACTAGATTGATTGAGCGAGAGGAGCTTCAGGTCTGCTTTGGATATCACCATTATGGAGCGAGAAGAGGTTCGCTCAGCCAGAGATGCAGCATATGTTGAGATAGAGGAGACTTTGATTTCTCGGGATGCAGCTTTTGCGGAGAAGGATAAGGCTATAGCTTCCCGTGATTTCCACATTTCTGCTAGTACTGCTCTCCTGATCTTACACCAGTGGTTTGGTTACCGAGATGAGTTCTTACATTGATGACCACCGTGCCACCTTACAGATGACTGTGGATGTTCTTAGCCATAGGGAGGTTGAGTAGACTACTCTTACAGATGCTCCTCCATCTTCAGAGAGAGATGTCATGCTAGCATTGATGACACGCTTGTCCTTGTGTCCATAGACTAGCTTTATTTTTCTTGCACAGACTAGCTCAGCCATTTTTGTCATGTACAGGGAACTATGTATATAAAGCAGTTTATATATCAGAGAAATATATTTTTAAGATACTTCCCTACTTAGATATGTATTGTCATCGCTGAGTGATTACCACTTCTGTCATGACTCGTAGTTATTGATGCATTTTAAGCTTTTACTAGATGGACTGACAGTTGAGATGTCAAGGGAGTTCCTCAAATAGGTCTGGTAACCAGTAAGCTTGACAGCATTTAGCTTTTATTGGTCTTTGGTGTCTTGGAACTAGTCTTCCAATTCTTTATTTTTTCTTAAAGGTTAAACCGCGCCGTAGAGGGCTGCCTACATACTCCTGGGTTGAGGGAGATCAGGTCATGCGTAGTTTTGGATATTTAATTGAAGAGGTTTGCAAAGAGTTTATCTGGGGTTTGAATTTGGTTCAATGAGCTTTGGATTTTGATGATGGGATTTGCTAGTTCTTTGGATTTTTGATTGGTTTGACCGCACCATAGATGGTTGCCTACATACTCCCGGGTTGAGGGAGATTAGGTCATTCGTAGTTCATGCTTCTCTAGTGAAAAGTTGAACCTTTTTTGATTTATAGGACCCAGATGCGGGTATGCATGTGCTTCAGACATAGTACTTTTTCATGATGTTTGAATTGATGTGTTGGGGAAATTCGTTCCCATCCAATTCTTATAGCCAGATGGCTCTCCCTGACAGCACTTCCTTGACAATGAAAGGGCCTTCCCAGTTTGGGTAAAATTTTCCTTTGGCTTCATCCTGATTGGCCAGGATTTTCTTTAGCACCAAATCGTTTTCTTTGAATTGCTAGATTCAGACTTTCTTGCTGTAGGACCTGGCGATCCTTTTCAGGTATAACCATCCATGGAAAATCGTTGTGGCCCTCTTTTCGTCTATCAGGGACAGTTGATGATATCGGTCTTGTAACCATTGATCTTCGTCCATGTTAACATCTATTAATACTCATAAAGACTCCAACTCCACTTCTATAGGGAGGACTGCTTCCATGCCATAGACCAGTGAATAGGGGGTAGCCCCAGTAGAGGTGCGCATTGACGTCCTGTAGGCTAACAGGGTGAGAGGTAGCAGGTCAAGCCAGTCTTTGTGATTGGCGAATATTTTTTGCATGATCTTCTTGATGTTTTTTATGGCCGCTTCGACAGCACCGTTCATCTTGGGCCGATAGATGACGAAGTTGAGATGCTTGATGTGGAACTTATCGCACAGTTCAACCATCATTTGATTGATCAGGTTTTTGGCATTGTCTGATACGATCAACTTCGGTTGTCCATATTAATAGACGACATTGTTTCTGATGAAACTGATGATGACCACTTTTGTGACTTTAGGAAAAGAGGCTGCTTCAACCCATTTGGTGAAGTAGTCGATCATGGTGAAGATGAACCGATGACCGTTGTTGGCTTTGGGTTCGACTGGACCTATCACGTCCATTCCCCATATAAAAAAGGCCATGGTGCACTCATATTGTGCAACTCATTTGGAGGAGTGTGGATAGCATTTCCATGTGTTTGGCATTAAAAGTATTCTTGATGTGATCATCGCAATCAGCTTTGAGCGAGATCTAGTAATGTTCTGTTCTGATTATCTTCTTGGCCAACAGATGGTCGCTCATGTGTGGAACACAGACTATGCCATAGATTTCATCCATTAGTCTTTGGGCTTGCTCCTTGTTAAGGCATCTTAACAGGCCTATTCCAGCATCCCTTTTGTAGAGTGCATCTCCACTTTGATAGATCTTCCTGGCCATTATGAGAAACTATTTCCGCTCTAATTGGCTTGCACCAGCGGGTGTAGATCCATCACGGAGATACTCCTTGATGTCTTGAAACCAAGGTTGCTTGACAGGAGGTATTTTGTTTGATACTTCTCCAATGTAATTCTAGTATGTTGGGGTTTTTTGATTGTTGAACTGTATGTTGGGAAACCCGCTCCAGTTGGATATGAGAATTAATGAAGCCAACGTTGCCAGTGCATCGGCAAAGTCATTTCGACCCCGAGGAATGTGGACGAAGGTTATTTCTTCAAACTCCTGGGACATTTTGAGGACCTGCCTATGATATGGCAGCAGATGCAGTTCTTTTATGATATACTTGCCGGTGGTTTGTCTAATGACCAACTCAGAATCTCCAAAGACCAATAAGTGTTTGATACCCATGGAGTAGGCTAGTTTCAACACCAGTATACAGCCTTCGTACTTGGCCGTGTTGTTGGTTTTGCCAAATTGAAGTTTGGTAGCCACAGGATATTAATCACATGTACCAGAGATAAGAACTGCCCCAGCTCCGGAACCTTCTATGTTTACCGCTCCGTCAAAATATATTTTCCATGGTTGGATTGTATTCTCTGACTGGAGTTATTGAATTGTCATAATCCCATCATCTGGGAAATATGTCTCCAAGGGCTCGAACCCTCCTAAAGGTGCTTCCGCTAATTGATCTGCAATGCCTTGGCCTTTGATAAACTTCTGAGTCACGTATACAATGTCGAACTGCTGTAGAATCAACTGCCATTTAGACAGCCGACAAGTTAACATTAGTTTGTTGAAAGACGTATTTCAGTGGATCCATGCGAAATATGAGTTACATCGTGTGCCCATGCAAGTAGTGTTGCAACCTCATGGCGGCCCATGCTAATGCACATCATGTCTTCTCGATCAGGGTATACTTTTGTTCCCCATTGCTGAATCTTTTGTTGATGTAGTAGATAGCTCTTTCTTCGCTACTATCATCCTTCCCTCCTTGCATACAGGCCATGGCATTGGCATTGACGGACAGGTACATGAATAAGGGGACTCCATCCCTTGGAGGTACCAAAATAGGTACTTCGGCAAGCTGCTTTTTGATGGCAAGGAAGGCTTCTTGCCAATCCTCATTCCATTTGATGGAGGAATTCTTCCTTAATAGCTTGAAGATGAGCTCACAGGTTGCTGTGAGCTAGGAAAGAATCAACTTATGAAGTTGATCCTTCCTTGGAATCCTCGTATCAACTTCTCTGTACGAGGCACGGGCATTTCAGAAATGGCTTTGATCTTCGCAAGGTCTAATTCAATGCGCCGATTTCTCACCAGGAATCCTAGCAGCTTGCCTACCTTGACGCCAAAAGTGCATTTAGCTGGATTTAGCTTGAGGTTGTACTTACGCAACCTGTTGAACAGCTTCCTAAGATGGTCTATGTGATCATCATCCCTCCGGGACTTGATAATGATGTCATCAACATAGACTTTTATTTCTTTGTGCATCATATCATAAAAGAGGGCCATCGTGGCTCGCTGATACGTTGCTCCGGCATTGATGAGGCCGAAGGATAGTCGTCGATAGAAAAAAGTTCCCAAGGGTGTGATAAAAGCTGTTTTCTCCAGGTCTTTTTCAGCAACCATGATTTGATGGTAACCAGCAAAGCTATCCATGAATGAATACATGCCATACTGCGCAGTGTCATCAATCAGGATGTGGATGAAAGGTACTGGGAAATTATCCTTCATACAGGCTTTGTTCAAATCCCGGTAATCCACGCAGACTCGTACCTTCCCTCCGGGTTTAGGTACGGGGACTATGTTTGATTGCCATTCGGGGACTATGTTTGAGTTTGGCTTTACTTCTGCGGAGACGAAACTGCTTCAGGTCTGGCCGGACCCCAGTGCAGCTGCGCCAGTTGTATACTAGGGCGCAGCCGCTGCCCCAGGCTTTGAAGATGGTTTTTATTTTCTATTACAAATCTGCTCATACTAACTTGTTAGTATCACTTAAGGTAAGCATGAAAACTAGTTTAACTCTTGTGTATATGTTTCTTGCTACAATATGCATGACTGTGACCATGTTAGTATATGTTATGGAAGGAAAACGTATGTTTTAAAATGAACTTATAGTTTTTGATATGAACTTTGACATGTGTGTATTCTAATTTAGTAAGCATGATCGCATGGTCTAAATAGACATGAATAGTTAGTTTGAAGTGTTGAGTACACACTAGCATACTTGATTGAAGGTTAAGGTGATTTCAAAGGACAAACTTAGAATTTGAAAGCTAATGTCATCAATTACTATGTAAGTTACGTTCTGATCATGCAAGCATGTATAATAGGATTCATTATGCCTCTAGACATGTTGACATGAGCATCATGTGGTTAAACATGGATTTTACCTATATACACATGTTCATGAAAAGGAAAGTTCAAGTGTAAACTATGTGATTAAGGTATACATGTGTAGTATACGTACAAGCATGCATACTAAGTATTGATTAGTCTCGTTATGTGGTGTTATGGCTTTAATAGTTGACCCTTTGTAACATGGACTTGATTAGCTTAAGGTATAAGAGTTACCGGCATGAAAACCATACAACTTTGAATTATGGACAGAACCTTGCAGTATGTGTGTGTCTTATATTGTATTACATGATTAATTAAAGTGCTATGTGTTCAAGCCTATGTTGATTCCATAGAGACTAGATATTCTAAAGTTATTAATCTAGAATGGAGTTAAATGTTTATAGACTCAGTCATGGTAATCGACTTACGTGAATTATGTGGTAGACTTATCTGATGATTAGATTCTTGTGGGTGTGAACTCATACCAGTCTACATAATGCTAATTAAGAGACGGACTTGTTTATGTTAGGTCGTTTCAACGCTATTTAATTAAAGATAGATTATTTGCAGCTAAGCAAACATGCAAGTTCCATATCTTACACAACTTTGAATATTGTGCAAGTTTCTGAACTTCACTTTTTATTGTGCAAGTTTTCTATCCTTCTCATATTGTATTGAGCAGTATATTATTGTGTTGTAATTTATTTATTTATGCTTGGACCTTATTTCCAAGTATGCTTTAGGTGGTTTAATTACTTTACAATTATTCCACATCAATTTTATTGATACTTGCACTTGGTTCACATGAGTTCGTACAGTCTTGGACTTGTACATCATTTTAAAGTTCTATAATTCATGAACTGCTTCAGATAGAGTCTTAACCTTTGTTCGGTCAGATAATTGCATGAAATTTTTATGAAAACTATCCAGGCCAATTGATGGTAGGGATTCTTAGACTGAAGAGAACACCCCTATATGGTAGGGGAGTTCCCTATGTATCTAAAATAAGATACAAACAACAGCGTTGAATGTTATGCTTATACATGGCGTAAACGAGGCTGATCCACTTAAGTACATATTCTGTAGCCAGTAACCAAATGGTCAATCAGCTATTGATTCCATTGGAAGTTTATAGTTCGAAGTCTATTCGTCTATCAGTTATTCTAAAAGTCATTATTCTCCTTGCTTCCGATATTCATATTGTTGAATTCCTTTTTGTATATATTCCTTAATCATGATATATCCTTGATTGCTGTATTTAAACTTGTTGAGTAAATTAGTGGCTCACCCTTGCTATATCATGACTTTTATTGCAGTTAAACCTGAGACTTTAGGGAAGGTCAAGGGTAAAGAAAAGATGAAGTAATAGACTTCAAGTAGCTGACTTTATTTTATGCTTAGTTTAATTACTATTTATGTAATTTGAACCCTAATGGTTATTCTAGGGTACGATTGTAAGGTTGTATTAAGGTTATCAAATCTTGGGACTAACACCTTTTGAATGAACGACATACGTTTATTTTATTTCGTATTTAGTTATTGTATGTTGTTTAGAGGTGTATTGAATTATGATGACCGAATCCACGTGTTTGAGACCCGAATTTGGGGGCGTCAAAGTTAGCGCCAGTGTAGCGCGGTCAGCACTGGTGTGGCGCGATCGGCGCTAGTGTGGCATGGTCGGCGCGTTTCTGTGGCGATTTGGCTTGATCTTGCTGCATACCTAACGCGGTCAGCGCCGTTTGGGCGCGGTCAGCGCCGTTTGGGCGCGGTCAGCGCCGTTTGGGCGCGGTCAGCGCCAGTCTGAAATTTATCCTCCTTGCTTTTTCATTTGCTCACCTATCACAAGTAAATTTAACCTTTTATCACCTTATGGATTGACTAGTTTGGCTTCTAAGAATGGACTACCTATACTACATTAAAACAAAAACTGAACTAATAAACTAGTAAAAATTTAAAAATTTGGGTTGCCTCCCAATATCTGCCCTTGTTTAACATTGTTAGCTCGACTGTAGACCACTCAATTATATGGAATCCGGATCTTTCACTATCACTTTTTCAATCTTCTCAACTTCGCTGCTTTTCAGAAACGGCTTTGGCCTATGTCCATTGTCCATGAACATCTTTCCCTTCTTCGTGTTCTGGATATTGATTGTGAGTTCAGGTAATGACTATCTTGCCACCCCATTGTCCTTCAATTCCTTGCGGTGATCTAGTTCATATGTCCTTTCCATTACCAAATTACTGGAAATTGCAAACTCGTGGCTGTCCCTTTGTTATAGTTCAACAGTTTTCTGCACGAAAAAGCCATACACATTAATCTCAAAAACCTGACAGATATCATTAGGGTACCTCATGGCGTCATAGATGTTGAATTGTATTGTCTCACCATCAAATTCCATTGTCAAGGTCCCGTTGTGAACATCAATCATAGTCCTTGCTATCTTGAGGAAAGGTCTTCCTAGCAAGATGTGTGATGGGTTCGGGGATGTATCATCTTCCATATCCACGATGTAAAAATTTGCAAGAAAGATTAGTTCGTTCACCTGCACCAAGACATCTTCAACTATCCCTCGGGGGTAGGTGTTAGTACGATCAACCAATTGAATAATAACACTAGTATTTTTCAAAGGTCCAAGATTCAGAGACTTATAAACAGATAATGACATAACATTAATTGAAGCACCTAAGTCTATCATGGCCTTTTCAAAACTAGTGTTGCCTATTTTACATGGGACCGTAAACATGCCTGGATCTTTACATTTAGGTGGCATTTTTCTTTGTAAAGCAGCCGATACATTTTCCCCAACCATGACTTTTTCATTATTTTGAAGTTTTTGTTTTCTAGTGCATAGTTCTTTCAAAAATTTAGCATATTGTGGCACTTGTTTAATCGCATCGAGTAAAGGAATGTTCACTTCGATTTTCCTAAATGTTTCTAGAATTTCTTTTTCCTGTTCATCATTAATTAATTTTCTAGATTTCCTCTGAGGAAAGGGAAGTGGAATATCAGTTTAACAAGGAAGGTCAGGATGTACCTTTGTTTTCGCCGATTCTTCCTTTTCTTGCTCTTTCTCATATTCAACTGTTGCTATTGGTGTATCCATCTGTTTTCCACTCCGTAAGGTGATAGCACAGGCGTTCTCCTTTGGGTTTACAACGGTTTGAGATGGAAGCTTCCCTGAACCTTGAGAGTCCAATCGACTTATAGTAGTGATTAATTGGCTCATTTTACTCTCCAAACTACGGATGGAAGACTTCGTCTCTTGTTGAAATTGTTGTGTTTGTTGCATAAATGCCTTGAACGTATCCTCAAAGGATGTTCCAAGATTGGCCGGTGCTGCTGGTCTAGGTTGGTACAGAGGCTGATTAGGCTGAAACTGCAATTTAACTGGGTAAAAACCTTGCGTCTGCGGTCTAGAACCCTCATAACTGAGGTTAGGATGATCCCTCCATCCTGGATTGTATGTGTTGGAGAAAGGATTATATTTCCTCTACGGCTGAGCTTGGTAGTTTCCCACTGCGTTAGCTTGATGTGTGCTTTATTCCTCTTGTAATGTCGGGCATCCATCTGTAGGGTGCCCCGCCATTAAATATATCTGGCAACTTGTGCAACTGGTGCATTACCTGTAGCTAATTGTTTCACCAAAGCAGATAAGTCAAAAATTTATTGCTCTACACTCGTTGTGCTTACCTCACTTACCCTTTGGCTGGATTAGAATTCATTGTTCCATAGTGTTGGGCATTGGCTGCCATGTTTGCAATCAAGTTCTTTGCCGCCTCCGGTGTTTTGTCCGCTAATGCTCCTCCACTCGCAGCGTCGATCATACTCCTATCCATCGGAAGGAGTCCTTCATAATAGTAGATGATGAGCTGTTGATCGTCAATCTGGTAGGGTGGACAGCTGGAGCAAAGCTTCTTGAATCTCTCCCAATATTCATGCAGTGTTTCACCACTGAACTGTCGGACTCCAAAAAATTTCTTTCGTATGTTGGCTACTCTTGAAGCAGGAAAATACTTCTCCAGAAATAGCCTCTTCATATCGTTCCATGATTGAATTGTTCCCGCGGGGAGATAAAATAACCAATCTTTTGCTAAGTCTCCCAGTGAGAATGGAAAAGCTCGCAGCTTTATCTGATCCTCCGTGACATTGTGTGGCTTTATGTTGGAGCACACAATATGGAATTCCTGTAAATATTTGTACAGATCGTCACCTGTAAGACCACAGAAAGTAGGCAAAAGGTGAATTAGTCTAGATTTTAGTTCAAAGGAAACATTTAAAGTATGATATTAGATACAAAGCAGTTGTTGAGTAAGATTAGGAGTTGAAAACTCCTTCAAAGTCCTGTTATTTGGCACCGCCATCTCCTCTTCTATTTCGCTTGAAGGAGATTGGTCCGAAAGTAGTGTGAGTGCAATGTTAAGGCCTGGTGATGGAACTTCCTCGGAATCTTGAGTTTTTCGAGCTTCCTTCTTGAGCCTTCGTGTGGTTCTCTCTATTTCTGGATCAAATTTTAAATCAAGCGAGTGGGAGGATGGAGGCATAAAACAAAGTAAAAAAAATTGAAAACAATCGAATAAATAAAAATAATAACACTCCCCGACAACGTCGCCAAAATTTTGTAGCTGTTATTAGTACTACTAAATTTACCTTACTAAGGTTCTACTAATTCAAGAATCAGTATAAAAATAAGAAAGGATCGATCCCACAAAGAGAGAATTGTATTTTAACTATCCAATGATTTCCAATGAATTGGGGGTTTTGTTTTGAAAAGTTCTAATTAACAAAAGTGAGTTTAAAGAAAATATCAATGATTAAAAGAATCAATTCTTCAGTTCCGTATCCCCTTTTCACAACTATGAATTAATCACGTTAATATACTATTTACTCTTTCAACATGAGATTAATAACCCTAGATAACCGCAATCGCAAATTACCCGAAATTCTCCTTAAGTGTAGATCTAATGCGACGATCGCCAACAAGAGATTCTAACTAATACACAACCTAGAACTATCAACCTATATTTAATATGATAGAAGCATTAAGCATGAGAATTAGATTATTCCAAGCAATAGTTACACAATCAGGAATTATTTCAAAGCTTGACCACAATAAAATTCCATTAATTGTTACTTAGATTAGACAAACTTCGTTTGCTTAAAATATGTCTTAATTTAACAGATGATATCAATTCACTAATTTAAGCATGCAGAAACCAAATTAGTTAATTAAATAACATACATGAAAGTTTATATGGATAATCAGAATAAATCTCAATATAAAAGAATAAATATTATAACTCAATTAAACCATA
Source organism: Panax stipuleanatus (assembly GCA_020205555.1). NCBI lineage: Eukaryota > Viridiplantae > Streptophyta > Magnoliopsida > Apiales > Araliaceae > Panax > Panax stipuleanatus. Next base: position 36,292,043 of record CM035120.1, read on the forward strand.
AATTGTTACTGAGGTTCAACATCCATTCAGAATTGAAAAAGAAAACTTAGCCTGACATGCTTGATCTTCAATACAAAGGTTTGTATCCTCCAAGAGAATATATCAATCAAAGCTCAGCTCAAGATATATGATATCAAGATGATCTATACCTAGGAAAACAAATCCTATTTATAGCCTAGACAAACCCTAATGTAATTAGAGTAAGTCCCAATCCTAATCCTAATCAAATTGTGAATTAAAAACCCTAAAAATATGACAGCTCGTCCGTCTAGCGCGGTCAGCGTCGTCTTCCTTCACACTTTGGCGTGACCAGCGCCCGCTATGTAGAGTCTTAATTTCGTGACCGCCGAAATTACACTAGCAATGGCGCGATCAGTGCCGGTTCATCCACTTTGTCAGCAATTCATGCTTTTTATATTCAATTCCACTCCTACCCTCATTCCTGCATTAAAAACACAAAACACCAAAAGTAATACGAATAATACCTAAAAACTTACAATAAAACAAGCTAAATGAGATCAATTCATAGGTTAAAAACCTACTTATCACCTTTTCCTTTTGGTTCCATTGTGTTGGGTTTGTACAAAATTATGGCGCAATCAAATTGCAAAAATTAGCGGAAGCATGGTATATCAGAGTTTAAAAATTTCTACAAAACCATTACCCGGATCATCCTATATGAAAATTATTAATTTAAGACGATAAATAAGAAGTTATGGAATCATACCCTTGAAGAACGAAGCTTCTACAGGTACGAGTTCAACTGCTTGTTCTTCGTGATCTCCTTGAATTTTTGGGTTAGATTCCTTCCTTTGATCAACGTTAGCCACCCAAGTGTTTGGCCTCTAGAGGTGATCCATCAAGGAAGAGAATTATCAAGAAGGAGGGTGGTTGGCTAAACCCTATGTTTCTATCCACTAGAGAAAAGGAATACTCTCCAACAATTGGAATTGCATCAACTGATATCTATTATAAGACTCATCTTATATAGATATTGGTCAAACCTTCTAATCCGATTAGACTTGGGATTTTATTTAAGTAATTAAACTCCTTTAATTAATTTAGGCTTCCCACCACAATGGAAATAATTATTTAAATTCATTTAATTAATTTGCCTCCTAATCTTATTAGGAATAAATGAGAGTACTTATATAAAATTAATTTCTAAACTCCTTTAGAAATTAAAATAATAATAATTGTAATAATATTAATAAGACTCCTCTTATTAATTTATATTTAATATTTTCAAAATATAAAATAATAAATATTAAGCTATTTAATTTATTCTATCACTATAGATTAAATTCATTACACTTAATGCATTATTACGATTATGCCATTACCTTCTTAAATAATTATTCTTCCTTTTATGGTGTGACCCTTTAGGTTTTTCATATTAAATCGGTTGTGAATAAATCATTTAGAACAATTCTAATCTTATATAAATAAATAAATTAAACTAATAATCTATTTAAATAAATAATATTTATTCTAAAATAGGGATAAGCCTCCATAGCGATCAACGACTTTCTAGATAATATAGATTTCAACATTAATCATAAAAGAACATGTAAGTAAATAGTTATCGTACAATTCAATCCTTCCACCATACAATGTCCTAATTAAATATAAGACATGAAATTACAGTCAAGTCTTATTTTATTTAATTATATGTATTTCGATTAGAAAATGCACAACTCCAAATAATGGAAATTAGAAACTCCTTTCTAATTTTATTCTGCCTTGGCCAAGGACTACTGGGTTATCATTTAACGAATCACATATGACATATCTCTTCTTTTATTAGAAGTGGTAGATTCTTTATTGACCATTCATTATCTCCATATGTAACTTATTATACCCAAGCATACCCTTTGATATACCCTAAGGGTCTTAATAAAAGAGTCAATGCATAATTCATTACACACAAGATACTATGATGATCTCAAGTCCAAGGATCACTTGTAATACTATCACATTAGGAATTCCTATTGACAGGCAAGTAAAAACTCCATTAGGTATTCCATAGCGAGTCACGTTCAGTGAACTTATTCTCCAATAAGCACCTACATACTTGCTTTAGTGTCTCCACACAAATGATCATGAGATCAATCATCCTCATCCAATGAGCAAGAAACATCTGTACCAATCTATCCGGATTTACTAATCCCCTTTTTAGTATTCCCACGATTAGGAACTATTTTAGTTTTAAGCTTTCTAAGAATTTAGATCTCATTAGCATGATCAACATCATGATTCTAAAAGCATTGCCTAAAACTATGTGTTATTTACATATTATAAAAATAGTATCATGTAGATAATTAAATGCCTTTAAAAATTAATACTTTTATTAATAAGTAAATAATATTTTTTACAAAGTATGTGCTTTATCATCATACATGATTGGCTTGTATGCACACTGGTATCAATCTCCCACTTGCACTAGAGCCAATCGCCATGGTATCTCATACCCATCTTTTCTAAATGACGATCAAACTACTGTTATGTTAAAGCTTTAGTAAATGGATCTACAATGTTGTCTTGAGAGTTCACTATTTCTTTAGTGACTTCTCTTCTTTCAATGATTTCTTTAATCAAAGTGCCGCAACATATGTTTGGATTCAAGATGAGACTTAGGAACTATTCCTAGTTCTGTAATGAACTTTTCATCTGAAACATCAACTTGCAGCTTCACTTACAGTTATATACTTTGTCTTTATCACTAAACCATCAACTTTTTGCAATTTGGAACCTATCTAATTCACTGCACCACCTTTCGAGGTAACGACTTACCCTATGGTGGATTTGATGTCGTCTTGGTTAGTCTGAAAAACTTGAGACTGTTTAGTCCTCTAGTTTAATTCAGACCAATTATGTGTCATGATGACATCCTTAGTGTAAGTTAAGTACTTTAAGATATTCATCACTGTCCTATAGAGATCTTCTCCAGAATTTTACTGATCAACATCAAGTCTCGTAAATTTTGTTGCATACATGATAGTAACTCATGCGATCTCTCTTTTATTGAGGATAATTTTAGAGAGATACACTCCATGGCTCATCATCATGAGACACCTTTTGGAGTTTGCCATGCTAAACGACTTTAGCATCTAATGAATATATATTCCTTGGGTTAAGCCGAACATCCTTTTAAATCTATATATACAAATTTATATCCCCAATGTAGGATGTTCTACCCAAATTATTCATAGAGGAATGTTTAGACAACTTTGTTTTGATCGATTGTAGCATAGGAATGTTATTCCCTATCAGTAATATATCATCAACATATAATATAAGGAATGAAAAAGCTCTCCCACTAATCTTCTTGTACACACATGGTTCATCCTCGTTTTTGATAAAATCGAACTCTTTGATTGTCTCATCAAAACGGGTGTTCCATCTACGAGTAGTTTGCTACAACCCATAAATGGATTGTTGTAGCTCATATACATGATTTTCTTCAACCATTGAAAAATCCATCTGGTTGTATCATACATACATTCTCCTCTAATAATATATAATTGAGGAAGGTCTTCTCCACGTCCATTTTGCCAAATCTAGTAATAATAAGCTGCAATCGTAAGTAACATCCAAATGGTCTTGTGTGACACCCCCAAATCTGGGTACTTCGTTTTCACATGATTTGGTGTTCACTTTCTAATATAACATACATCTACCAAATGAATAATGCAAAATAAACTACAACTTCAATTAAAATTAAAATAAATAAATCTCCCTTACAACAAGGGTTACAACCTTTTTAAAATAATCCCGGGTTACTCTAACCCTGACCTGAAAATAATAAAGTGCGGAAATAAAAATATAACATTCAAGTCTTATTACAATAATTCTCAATTAAATAAAAAAAAGTCTTCACTTGCTTTGCTTTCCCTTGCCCTTACTCGTAGACGGAGCATCAGTGTTATCAACCTTAACTGAAATTGTTATTTAATGCAAGAGTGAGCAAACAACAGCTCACTGGAGTTTAACAATAATATATACATGAAAGGATATCTTTAAAAGAATATGAATAATATGATTCGCTTCAACAATAAAGAATTGAATAATAATTCTTTCATCATAATTACAATTCGAAAATAGAATTTATCTGAGGGTCATAAGACCTTTGAACTTTCGTCCTAGGTTATAAATATTTCTATTTAAACCTTTAACAGTCAATAAGACTATGGACCTTAATCCGTACTTAGGGGGATCTTCGTACCATGTATTGTGCACAAACATCTTAACGCTATGCGTAACTTCCCCAATAAAAGGGTTGTTCAACTCAGTAATTTGAATTCAAGTCCGCCCCAAAGAAAGTTTGGTTTGGATAACTAAAAGGGTAATTTTGAATTCTCATTTATCAGCTAAGGGATTAGTTGATAAGCTTACAAGGAAATTTAGAGTTCACGTTCATCAACTAAGGATTAGTTGAATCGACTTTCAATAATTCATAAATAACAGAATTATGAACTAACATATGCTTTAGAATCAACTTCAAGCATTTAAAATAATAACTGGATCTTACTTGAACAATAAGTTAAGATCATTTCCATTCAATAAATAACTTGTCCAATATAGAAATAAAAAGACATTCTCAACCATGAATAAATGAATTTAAATAAACGAGTTTAGGGTTTAGAAAACTTGTCTTACGCTCAAGCTACTTAACTCAACCACGTACTTAAACACTTCCTATACACATTGAATTATAATAATCTAAATCAGTTAACACATAACTAATTCACATAAGTGGTTAATCCTCATGGTTAACTCACTCTAAATAAATAAATAATAATAATCAATTATCACATAGTTAATTACATCACACACATACTCACATAATTAAATTAATTATGTATTTTGCTAAATTATAATTAAACAATTATAATTTAAACACTTAATCTAATTATAATTACTCAATTATAATTACCTCTTAAATTATGACCAATTCATAATTAATAATTAATTAAACTATATCATGCATTATAATTACACAAATTATAACTAATTATGCAATTATAAACTTAAAATCCATAACTAAACATGCATTTATTAAATTACAATTACTTAAATTATAATTTAAATTAACATCTAATTGATTAAAATAAATCAATTTCTATACATTATAATTTAACCATATTATACTTTAAATTAAACACTTACTCTTAATTATAATTAATTCAATTATAATTAAGTAACTCATTTATAACAAAACATTTATAATCTAATTAAAGTTTTCAAAATTTCTTTTATTTTCCAAATATGAATTTGTCACAATCATATAACAACATGTTATATCATTTAAATATATGTCCACTATCAAGGAATAATTAAACTAAGGCTTTAAAATAAACTGCACAAGAATCTAAAGTCACTGCCCAAACACAATTTTGACCCTCTGCTTTACCGAACAATCCATTCAAGCCAACAACGGAAAATTACAGTAACGTAGCCACTGTAACTTATACATCTGCAATACTACATAACATAACATGTTTCTACAACATAACAACCATCTAAATAATGATAATCATAAGTTTTAAAAATCTAATTTGGTCATTTTCATGAAAACTCATATTTTTCCAAAATAATCCACTGTAAGAAATTTTCTCCATCAATTCCACTCTATATACATACATTATATACGTAATTGCATGAAATCATCAAACAATTTCCCAATAAGCATGTTAACATATTCTAATTCATCAATTTTTACTTTAAATTGACCAAAATCAAATAACACATAAGAACAAAATTTTCAATTATAGCATACTTAATCACTAATTTGGTTTTCTGAAAATCATTGATAGAAATCAAACCACTACGAACAACACATGAATAAAATCTATATATATAGTCCATGTTTATATAATTTCATGAAACTCATTTTTGTCAGAGAACAAAATACGAAGAACATATAGCTGAGTTCTGAAAATATTAAAGTAGAGATTATAAATTACCTTTAAGCTAGTTGTTAGTGAAGAAGATGAATTCCCTTAAGCTTTTCTTGCTTTCTCTCCAAATTCTCCTTCTTCTTTCTCTCAACTTCTCTGCTGCTCTTTTCTCTCCTTGTTTTCATAGTTTAGACATAGGAAAAACTAACATAGTTTAGACTAACTAACGTAGTTTTATTATACTGATATAATATACATATATTGATAATATGTAACTCCTAATTAATTAATATATATAATAAATACATTTATTATATAATTTATAAAATTCAAAAGCCACAAGGCTATGTTTGGCAACATGTAGTTTTTAAAACTAAATTTATTAAATTAACCATGGTTAGGTAATTTAGGATTTAGCTAGTGTAAGGGCCCTGTTTGGCAACAGTCCTTTAAAACAAAAACAAGGGCCTTGTTTGGTAAAAATCATTTAAAATTCTTTTTCTTTATTTGAATAATTCATTTACACATATTTTAAATGTCACATTTTAATTAACTAAATATTGAACATTCTTATTTAATAAATTAAAATCAATTAACCACATAAAATAATTTGTCACATAATTATAATTACTCGCTAATTACAATTCATGTAACAACATACATTTCATCTAATTTAATTCTCTCAATTAAATTAGAACTATAATATAAAATTAATATATACACATCAATTAAATAACATTCATTAAATTAATATGTAACACTTAATTAAATCACTCTCATAATTCACGTAATTTATTTATTTCACTCAATAAATAAATCACATAAAATATTTATTTAACTCAATAAATATTTAAAATTAACTATTAAAATCTCAATCGTTACAATCTTCCCTCCTTAAAAGAATTATGTCCCCAAAATCACACAAATATTTATTTAACTCAATAAATATTTAAAATTAACTATTAAAATCTCAATCGTTACATCTTGTGCATTGCTTCAAAGATCCATTTTAGATTTTATGGTCATCTACCATTTTCTTGAGTTTTTATTACTCATAGCCTGTTCGTAATTAATTGAATCATCATCATTCATGACGTGTATACCATTTCCCTGAGTCTTTATGACGAATCCATACCCTTCAGATATCTTCAGTACTCTTCTAGATTTACTAATAGGGTGTTGTACAGTAACTGTTCTACTTGGACAGGTTCATCCAATTGATTTGTAGTGTTTTGTGGTTCTTAAATTTCTTCAAGATCTATTTTTCCTCCCGCTAGCCCCTTCAAGGATAAATTCCTTTTTGAAGAAGGCAGCGTGTTTCGCAACAAACACCTTTTGCTAAGTAGGATTGTAGAAATAGTATCCCAAACTTTCTTTAGGATATCCCACAAACGTGCACTTATGAGATGTTGTCCCAAGCTTATCATTTCGAAACCTTTTCATATAAGCTGGACATCCCCAAATCTTAACATGCTTAAGACCAGGTTTCCTCCCTGTCAACATCTCATGTGGAGTATTGGGGACGGATTTCGAGGGGACCTTATTTAGTAGATATGTAGCCGTTTCTAGGGCAAGACCCCAGAATGAAATTGGAAGATCGGTAAAACTCATTATGAAACAAACCATGTCCAACAATGTTAGATTTCTTCTTTCAGATACTCCATTTAACTGTGGTGTACCTGGTGTCCATTAAGAGATTATACCATTATCTTTGAGACAATTGAGAAATTCACCGCTTAAGTATTCTCCACCTCAATCTGATCAAAGAATCTTAATACTCTTGCCAGTTTGTTTCTCTACTTCACTTCTGAACTCTTTGAAATTTTCAAATGATTCATATTTATATTTCATTAAATACACAAATCCAAATCTTGAGTGATAATCAGTGAAAGTAATAAAATAAGAATACCCTCCCCGTGCATTTGTTGTCATAGGTCCACAAACGTCTATGTGAACCAACGCTAATAACTATGTAACTCTTTCTCCTTTTCCACTAAAAGGAGATTGAGTCATTTTACCCATGACACAAGATTTACAAGTTGGATATGATTCATAATCAGATATCTTTAAGAGCCCATCCTTATGCAACTTTGATAATCTTGTTTCATTGATATGTGATGAGAATGAAATATGTTATATTTTATTCCCTTAATACTTAATCTTTTATATCTCTTTTATACCTAAGTACATTCAGTTATCTTATATTTATATTTTAGGTACAATTGGAGGGCTATATGACTTTAGAAGCAAACTAGATGAAAAAGGAATAAGGTTGTGGGTTTTTAAGATCCAATTTGGTAATTGCATGCAAATGGGCTTTCATTATTCACGATCATGCATGCAAGATAAATTATCAAGTGGGCTTAATTCATTCACAGTAAGCAGCTTAAGCACATACAAAAGTGCGCCCGCGGTTTCAGTAGCTCACGAATTGAATAACCATGCAAGAGTAGCTTCAAATTAAAATCAGCAGCTTACAAAATCTAAGCACGTGGAGTCCAAGCACGTGAAGGCCAAGAGCAGTCACGTTCATAGCAGCAAGTAATTAAAGGAAGTCATAGTGTGGGCCACGGTCAGCAGCTTGGAAAGAAAGCAATGAGGATTCATACAATTCCTTTGGAATGCGGCAATTACTAATTGGTTAACCGGCTGGACAGCAAGTTACCCCACCCCAGCGGGGGTTTTATACGTGGAATACCCGCCCCAGCGGGGTTGGTCACTGGTTGGGTTTGAAGGTCTTTCACCCTAGCGGCTTTGATAGTAGACAGCAGCCCACCCCAGCGGGGAGGCGCGCCTCAGCTTGCCAATCTCCTTTCAAGAGCCGGATTAGGGTGCAACAAAAGGAAGCTTAAGGCTGCAATATTATTTTTTTATAAATAAGGGCTTGAAGTAACATGTCTTTACATCTGATATCTTGTATTCAATTAATAAAATACTTTTCTCTCTATAATTCTTTGATGTTTTCTATGGCTATAGATAACTAAGTTCTTGTACTTGGATTAAGGAGACGGAAGCCTTAGAGTATTACACTGTGAGATCTATTTAATTATAATTGTTCAATTAATATTGTGAGTATTGTTTATTCTTCTGTGCTTGAATTATATGATTGATTTATTTAGTTGCTAGGATGCGTACTAGTTTATTAGTCATTGAAATCTACTGCTAAATTAGATATCAAATCCATAATTGTTTGGTCACTCTAATTTTCTAAGCAACTAAGATTAATAATTGAGTGCAGATCACGAGATTATTATATCATAGGAAGAATGTTCAACTAAATTAAATGCAACCGCTTGTGCTTGTGTTGTTTAGCTTCATCGATTTTTTTAATTCTTAAAACTTCTACTAGATTAAACTTTTAGCGCTTGTCTGAAGTTGTTTAGTAGTTAGGGTTATTTAGATCGCTTGTTTCTATCTAACTAAAATTAAGGAAAGACACAGAATAATTCTAATTGGTGAATTAATTCTAACGATGAATATTCAAAGTATTAATTGTGTATGCTTGAGTCAATGATCAATGTATGTTCTAAGGTGGAAGTTAACTTAACCCAAGGTTTGTTATCCTGATTTAGGTTTGTTCTCCTGATTTAGTTCGTTACACTATTTTACATATTAGTTTAATATTAATTATTAACAATCAAAAAACCCCCTCTTTTGGAATACAAAGTATATAAAAATAGATTAATCAGTCTATGTGGGATCGACTATTACTTGCACTACTACATAATTATTATGCACAGTAAGGTTTATTTTTGGTTATCTACGACAGCACACCAATATGACCGAGTCTACAGTATAACATATAGGTATAATTGATATTATCTCTTTTCTTTTTCTTAGTTTGTTATATTTGAAATATATTTTCATGCAAGTCAAGTATGTAAAGCCCATTTCGCAAATTACCAACACCATATAAAATATTGTTTTTATAAATAGAACAACTGTTGTTATTTAGTATAATTTCAAATCAATCCATATCTAATATAGAATTTGAAACCATGTTTCTAATGATATTTAGAACAAAATAACAATTATTTAAATAAATGGACTTGCCCGTAGGCAGTACTAAATAATAAGTGCCTACAGTTGCTCCATTTTCCACTCGTATGACAACCTCATCATTGTTCAACTTTCTACTTCTTATCAGTCCCTGCACAATATTACATATGTGAGAACCACAGCCGATATCTAATACCTAAGTAGAATTCTGACTTTCTGAAAAACTAATTTCAATCATGAACAAACCTTGATTGGAAGTCGAAGCTTCTTCAAGCTTCTTCTCTACTAGAAACTTATTGCAGTCCCCTCTTGCAATGACTCGGCTCGTTGCAATGGAAGCACATTCACTTGCTAGCTTGATCAGGTTTCTTTTGATCCTTCACTTTCTCTTTGCCCTTAGCCTTCTGAGATTTCTTCTTTCCAGAAGATACCTTGGGCCTCTTCCTATTCTTGGAAGAATCCACCATTAAGACATGGTTCCTTTTAGATGGGAATTGACCTTCTGTAGTTTTTAACATGTTAAGTAATTTAGGTAAGTTAACATCTAACTTATTCATGTGGAAATTAAAAATAAACTGCGAGAAGGTCTTAGGGAGTGACTGCAAGACCAAGTCTTGACTCAACTCCCCATCCATAACGAACCCAAGCTGTCCATGGCGTTCAATCAGATTGATCACCCTTAGAACATGAGACTCAACGGCTGTGCCCTCGAACATCCGAGATCAGAAGAGCTCCTTAGATATCTCATATCTAGCAGTTCTACTTTGTTCACTATACAACTCCTTGTGGTTAAGCAACATAGTAGGAGCATCCATGTTTTCATGCTGATGCTGAAGCTCATTATTCATGGATGCGAGCATGATGCATTAAGCCACATATGCATCATCTTGCCACTTTGTTATGGTGGCAGTCTCTTCCTCAGAGGTTGATTCTGGAACAGTTCTATGGATAGGTGAATTTAGGATATAAGAAATCTTTTCAGCAGTGAGGACTATTCTCAGATTCCTTAAGTAGTCCGTGTAATTCGGTAAGGTCAGTTTGTTTGCATCAAGTATGCTACGCAGTGAAATTAGTGATTTCAACATTTTTAAATTTTTGTATGTGAAAAGATAATATTTTAGCAAACATTCATTTAATTAATTTTATATAGCAAAATAAATTAGGTCTTATTTTAAATTGATATCTCCCACTATTTTCTTCAAACTATATTACCCTCACTTATATAGTTCGACAACCTTTAATTAAAGATTTGCTAATGAGATTAAGGATTCCATTTCAAATGTATATAGCCTTGTGTGTGCACAATAAACGATATATAATTAAATAGGTAGACAACTCTTGTCAGCCACATCAATATGTGACTCCTTGTATTTTGCCACTTAAATCATAATGGTCAAGTGTGTGCACATCCGAACTAAAATGATTTAAGTTATATCCATCCTAGCACTCCATATACTCAAAAAAGAATAATATTGTTCTTGTGTGTGCACGATAAAATAATATTGTTCAATTAACTTTATAAGCATCAAATGTGATTAAATTAATATCTTAAATACGTAATACTCGCCTTGTGTCTACACAACAAACTCGTATTAAATATTTAATACTCTATTAATTTATCATGCTAGAAGGCGACGTTCGATATTCCAAATATCTTTGAACACTTTAGACTTTGATAAGTAGGTTTTATACCTACTTATTGGCTATCAACTTGGTATAACTAGAGCTTAATCGCAAGTGTTTTAGTTACTTTTGATGCATTTTATCTTTATTTTGTAGTTTGCATAAAGGAAACTCCATGGTGAGCAAATAACATAGAAATGGCATGATGGCAAGATGGCAAGCTTGTGGTGGCTTGAAGATGGAACCAACATATTGAAGTGGTCTCTGACTAGTGGCAAGTGAGAGAAGTGCAAGAATGAATGCAGGTGTAAAGGAACAAAAGCACCAGCTGAGGATCAGCAAACATCCTGCAGAAAAACATAGCAACGCGGCCGCACCCTTATATAGCTTGGAGACGACGCGCCCGCGCCAGAAGGAGAAGCCGACTAGCAGTAGTGCACCCGCGTCCCCTTTTGCTTCTGGGGCCAGTCAAGGATTTAAAAGTGTTGACTTTTCACTTAAAAATTCAGTAACGTATTTTTCCTTTAAAGGGGTGTAATTGGATGTTATAGACTTATGCTTTATTCGTTATTTTTACTATTCTAGGGTTTTTGGAGAGACACTGAGAGTTCATAGCTATTCTTCCTACTTTTGGCTTCTCTCTTGTCTCTTTGATAGATTTTCATAATTACGGTTTTGATTTGGTTGATTGTGGATTTGAACTTAGCTTTGAAGGTTTACATTGGAAGCAGAATTATCAGATTTGCACTCTCTTACTATCTTGGTTCTCTTTGCTTTCATATTATAATCTCAATGCTTGGACAAAACCCCATAATGGTTATTGCTTCAGTGATGAACTAATCACCATTATGGGATTCTAATAGAACTTTTTGCTTAGTTCAGATTTTTATGCCTCTTTGTTGGACGTGATTGATTATGTATGGATTGCCTAATATGGTTTGCTTTAATTGTTTAGATGCTTGATCATCATCTACCTTTTTAACTTGTATGCAATTGAAAAATGAATTACAAGTTCAGATTTGACCATATTAGTATGTGTTCATGAATTTTACATGTGATAGATTTCATGATTCGTAATCCGGATAGACATATACCGTATTACCACGTGTAGTGGTTTAAGAGAGCTTGCACTTAAATCTATATTACTTGTAAGTCATATAGGAATATAGTGAGTTAGGTAATATTGGATGTTCATATATATTCTATCTCTTTTGTGGATTGTATGTGATATGGGCATGGTATATCGAGAGATAGCCATGTTTCACCATTGTGCTCTTGACTAGCAATCCAAAATATTCAATTAGGCTTAACAAGAGGTGTATAATTTGAATGATGCATTAAGTGTTAGAATCCCATATCTTCCTAATTTGAATCCGTCGTTTGATAATTAGTTTATTAGTTGATAATTAGTATAGTAGTTAATTCACATCTTATTCACTCGTTTAAGCAGACAAAAATAATTACAAAGTTGTTGCATGTTAGATTAGAAATAATTACTTTTCTCCATGGGAACGATACTATACTTATCATATATTACTTGTGGACCACGTGCACTTGCATGTGTGTGACTGTTTTGTTAACACCGAAACAAGCCAACAAGTTTTTGGCGCCGTTGTCGGGGACTAGTTTTTATTTTTATTACTTTCAACATCAATTTAAGTTAAATTTGTCTGACTTAAACAATTTATATCTTATCTCATTTCTATTTTATTTTTCTTTTGTTTCAGGTACTCTTGGTTAGTATATGCACCCTTAATCTACAAATTCTACTTTGGTGCCTAGGTAGGATAACATCAACGGGAAAGCTTGGAGATTGAATACGCGTACTGCTAATACGCAAGAGGAAACTGAAACACAGGTACAAATGGCGACCGATGAACATAGAGCATTGAGAGATTACTCTATGCCAAAAATCAATGAGCTCTAGTCCAGTATAATCAGGCCAGCGATAGTCGCGAACACCTTTGAAATCAAACCAGGGACAATTCAGATGGTACAGAACACAGTCCAATTTGGGGGTTCGGCTAATGATGACCCGAACGAGCATCTTCTGAGTTTCATTGAGATTTGCGACACGTTCAAATATAACAATATGTCGGATGATGCTGTGAGGCTCCGGCTATTTCCATTCACTTTGAGGAACAAAGCGAGGAGTTGGCTTCATTCTCTACCAGCAGGGTCGGTGACTACTTGGGAGGACTTAGCACAGAAGTTTTTAGCAAAGTTCTTTCTTATGGCTAAAACTGCGAAGATGAGGAGTGCTCTTTCTCAATTTGAGCAACAATAAGGAGAATCGCTGTATGAGGCTTGGGAGAGATCTAAGGATATGCTAAGGAAGTGTCCTCATCACGGGATGCCAGATTAGATGGTGATCAATACTTTTTATAATGGTTTGGGATGGCAATCTAGGCCAAGCATTGATGCCGTCCCAGAAGGAGCTTTATGGGCAAAAAGCTATGAGGAAGCTTATAATTTAATAGAAACCATGGCGGCAAATAACTTCCAAAATCTGACATCTAGAATGCCTCAACCAAAAGTTGCCGGGGTATTGAAAGTGGATGCCATCACGACATTATCAGCTCAAATGGCGGCGATGTCTAAGAAGATTGATTCTATGGCCGAGAACAAAGTACAGAAAATTGCCTACGTCTGTTAGTTATGTGCGGGATCACACCCGACGGATCAATGTGCTATCACTGCAGAGTCGGTTCAATTTGTGAGCAACTGTAACGACCATGAATTTTTAAACTCCATTATTAATTTAATATGTGATTTAAATTTTTAATGAGTTAGTTTTGCGAACTTATTTAAACCTTAAGTGGTTATGTGAATTTGTGAAATATTTAAAGGAATCACTAATGGGTAATTTAAATTAGTGGACCGACCCAAAGACTTTAATATCAAAGAATTGATAAGGTGATTAGTAATTAAATATTCAATTTGTTTGAATATAGTGGCGGGAGTTGAACATATTGATTAATTGCAATTATGAGTAATTAATTAATAATGTATTGATTTATAATGAATAAATAATAATTAATGAGTAGGAGATTTATAAATATAATAATATTATATTTAATTAATTAATTATTTTATACAAGTATGCGATATGTTAAACCTTTAATATGGTAGTTAACTATATGTTATATATAGTACAAGGTGACACATTGATATGATTATACATTATAAACTATATAGTGAGATTAATGTCACTATGTGAGTTACTTGATGTGTGTGGGTAGAATTTAATGAATACCCTATTATCTTATATTAATATCAATAGCATTATTAATTGATAAATTATTTTAATAAGTTATTATAATTATTATAATAACAATTATTATAATAATAATACCCAATTATTTTATATTCAGTGTTAATATAATGTACATGGATTATATGTTGCTATATATATGTACCCTTATTTGATTCATTGTAATGAGAAATTTCATTTATAATTCATAACCTAAGTTATATAAAATGAATGTAGATATATGGGATGAAATGTATACCTATATCATCTAACCTAAGTATGTATACTATATGTTCAAGTGTATTTATTATATAACTATGTCTTGGCCATATACACTATATACGTTTCCAAGTTGCTGGGTTATTTGTTTGTACCATATTGAGTGCCCATCTCATATACACACACGTGAACTCCCACATGCTACACTAGTCTATCTTCTTCTCAATTTCCTCAGAAATCTAGCTAATAAGTGGATGGGGAGTGGGATTCATGAGTGAAATCAGCAACTCTCAGCAACTCTCTCTTGTCTATTGAGCAATCTTGCAATCCTTTGATTTAATATGGAAGGTAATTGAGTTGTCTGGTTATTTTGTTTGCCTATATATAAGACCTCTCTCCTTCTTCTATGTTTTGCTGAGATTTCCATACAAGTATAGAATTGATATCATTATATTAAGTAAGTTGCTGTGAGAGATATCAGTGAGGGAGAGTACCATAATAGCTAGTCCATTCCATAACAGAGGTATAATCAATTGCATTCAAGTTCTTCTTTTCAGTGAATTTCTAGTTCTTGATTATTGAATTGATCATGGGTTGACTAATTAATGGATTGGGTTATGTTGTTAAGTATTATATGTGATTATAAACATGTTGGAATTATACTATATCATGTTTAGAATGATTTTTGTTGGAAATTTTCTGAGTTGGGCTAAATTTCTGTCGAAGCAACCTGTTCCTGGTCTGGAAACGGAGCTGCGCGGCCGTGTGTCTCCTTAGTACAAATGGGGCGCGGTCGCGCCCCTCTGCAGAAATTGTTGATGAGTTCTGTTAAGCTGCTGTCATGAACTAACATATGGTACCTTGTTAGAACAAGCATGTAAACTGGATTAGCATACGTATATAAGTATATTCATGTGGTATGAACAAGTATACCAATGTTAGTACACATGATTGACGCAACCGTTATGGTTTTGTAATAAAAATTATAGTTTCGCTTATGAACTTGACATGTACATAACAAATGTATATTCTGATTTTAGAACACGACCGTATGGTCTATATGGATATGAGAACTAAGTCTAAAGTGGTTAAACACACTAGCATACTTGATCAAAAGTTAAGACATTTTCAAAATAAAACTCATAGTTTGGATTTGAACTTTGTCATAAACATGTCATATGTGTATTCAGATTTAATGAACATGATAGTATGGTTTACATTGACATGTAATGAATGTTTAAAGTGTTAATCGTGCACTAGTATACTAGATTGAAAGTTATGACAATTTCAAAAGTAAGACACTTAAGAACTTTTGAAGCAAACTTGACCAAGGTTAATGTCTTTTAGATTCTGACCATGTGAGAGTGTTTATATAGCTTAGTAGTGTGTTTTCATACATTTGAGACATGGTTACGAAACACTTTGTTTACACTAAACGACCTTTGTGGACTTAGTATACTTTTCAAAGAAACTTAAGATTTGAAAGCTAATAACATCAATTACCATATGGGTTATGTTGTGAGCATGCAAGCATACATATTAGGATTTCATTATGCCTATAGACATGTTGACATGAACATCCTACATGAATATCGCCTATGCATGCTTATTCATAGAGAGTGAATTTCAAGCATGAACTATGTGGATTAAAGTATACATGTGTAGTGTACGTACGAGCATGCTTACTAAGAATTGTTAATCTCATTATGTGACAATATAATTTTTGTGGCTAAATACCATGGATTTGATTGGCTTAAGGTTTACCGAAATGAAAACCTGTAACCTTAAAGTGAACGTAAGATGACCATGATATGTTTCGAATTTGAGTTAATAACTTGATAAAGCATGTGTGTTGATTTATATCAGTAACTTGAAGTGTTATGTGTTCAAGCCTATATTGATGCATAGAAACTAGATAATCTAAAGTTATTAAATCTAAGACATGATTAGATTAACTTACGTGAATTATGTGATAAACTTTATGATAAGTAGATTCTTGTAAGTGTAGACTTATATTGATTTACACATGCTAATTGAAAGACCGACTTGTTAATGTTAGGTTGTTTCAACGAGTTTAATTAAAGCTAAAACTTATTTGTAGCTGAGAAAAGAGACAAGTATTCTAGACCCTTGCACTACTTTATTTAATGAATTGTGTAAGCGAGTTTCTTAACTTCACTTGATTTGAACGCAAGTTCCCTTACACTCCTTATTGTGCAAATTTCCTATCCTTCTTATATTGTATTGAGCAGGTTATTATCGTATTGATAGTTATTCATTTAAGCTTGAACTTCATTTCCAATCATGCTATTAAGTGGTTTTATTACTTTACAGTTATTCTATATCGATATTATTGATATTCGCACTTGGGGAATTTGAGTTCGTACAGTCTTGGACTTGTACATCGTTTAAAGTTCTATAATTCTTGAACTGTGTTAGATAGAGTCTGCACCCTTGTTCGGTCAGACAATTGTATAAAGTTTATAAAAGCTATCCAAACCAATTGTTGGTAAGGATTCTTAGACTGAAAGAACACCCCTAAATGATAGGGGAGTACCCCAGGTGTCTAGTATAAAGATACCAAGAGCAGATTTAAATGTTATGCATATACATAAGGCATGCGAGGCTGATCCCCTCAAGTACTTATTCTGTAGCCAATAACCAAAGGGTCAATTAGCTATTGAATCCATTGGAGTTTTATAGTTCAAAGTCTACTTGACTATCAATTATTCTAAAAGAAATCATTATTTTGCTTCCAATATTCATATTGTTGAATCCTTCAGATATTCATATTATTGAATCTTTTAGATATTCATATTGTTGAATTCATTGTCAGATATTTTCCATTCATTATGATATATCCTTTATTGTTGTATTTAAACTTGCTGAGCAAACTTGTTGCTCATTCTTGCTATATCATGAATTCCATTGCAGTTAAGCCCGAGACCTCAGGGAAGGACAAGGGCAAAGGAAAGATGTATGATAGTTTGCAAGGAGCATACTTTACCTTATGCTTAATTTAATTACTATTATTGTAATTTAAACCCTAATGACTATTATAGGGTATGTTTGTATTGTTGTATTAAGGTTATCGAATCTTGGGACTAGTAACACCTTTTGAATGAACGAAGTACGTTTATTATATTCTGCATTTTTGTTATCGTATGTTGTTTAGAGGCGGATGTTAGTATTGTATCGTGGCGACCGGACCGGGGTCAGAGGACCCGAATTCGGGGGTGTCACAGGTTGGTATCAGAGCTGTAGGTTATAAACGTTAGGAATACGAAACCTAGGTTATAACCTTAGTAGAAAACTCAAGTAGAGTTTGTAAGTGATGGGTTGAGGATACCCATCGAGTTTTATTCTGATACTGAAGTTGTTTATTTAAATCAACTATGATTGATAGACGTCCTAACTTCTTAATGCTAACATGAATAGCATATCACGGAAGCCAGAGGTCTTCAATTCTAAGGATCATGCCGCCTAGGAGACTACCGCGGAACCAGAGGGAAGAAGGATCTATTAACAATGGTGGAGGGGAAAATGTTGATCCAATACAGAACTTCGTTAACTTGTTAACAGAAACAATGCAAAACAGACCCCAGCCAGCAGCAAGGGCTGCCAAGACATCACTTGGCTAGCTTTAAGGACTTTAAATTGGTAGGACCACCGGAGTTTCGAGGAACCTTAGACCCAATTGAAGCCCATACATGGATAAAAGAAATGGAGAAGGTGTTTGAGGTCGCACAGGTGGCCAATGCATAATAGACGGGTTTTGCCACATTCATGATGAAGGGCAAAGCTAACTATTGGTGGAAAGCCAATAAAGGACTAGCAAACGAAGGAGTTGTCACATGGGATAAATTTAAGGAGCTATTCTTCAAGAACTACTTCTTGGAGAATACGCAGCAAGATATGGAAGTTAAGTTTCTAGAACTGAAACAAGGTAATATGTCAGTCGCAGAGTACGCGGCAAGATTTATCGAGTTGGCTCGATTTGCGTCACACCAAGTGGACACGGAGGCCAGGAAGACAAGAAGGTTCGAATTAGGACTGAAACCATGGGTGCAGAAAGCAGTGGTTGTATTAAAGATTAAGACATTCTCTGATCTTTTGGAAAGGGCTATCATTGCCAAAGGAGGCAATGAAGCCATCGCTCGATTCAAACAAGAAAAGAAGACCGATCAGGAGGGACAGAAAGGGGGAAGCAGCGGAGGCAGCAACCCCAACAAACATAAATGGATGGAGAGCCAATCATCCAGAGGCAGCAAGTCCGGGGAGAGGCCAAGAAAGGTGTAAAGTGTAACAATTGTGGGAGGAACCACTCGGGGGAATTCATGAAGGGAAAGAACACATGTTATCGTTGTGGACAACTAGGGAACATGGCTCCTCAGTATCCGAATAAACTGAAGGGAGGATGTTTCTCGTGTGGAGCCTTAGACCATCAAATACAGGACTGCCCGAAGAGAAAGGGCGATGCAGCTAGCGGCAATCGCAACAACAACAACAACAATGGACTGAGCATTTGAGGGCCAGCCAGTCAAGCTAACAGACCAACGACACGTACGTTCAACATGACCGTACAGGATGCGGTGGAGTCCAAGGACGTGGTGTCAGGTATCATCCCGATCAATAATATAGATGCATATGTGTTATTCGATTTGGGTGCTACCTGCTCTTTTGTTTCCGAAGAATTTGTTAAACAGTTAGACTTACCTCGTGAGAAATTAAAACATCCTATGAGCATAGAAGTAGCAAACAAGGAAATTATTCCCGTATAATACATTCATAGGAACTGTTACACCGAATTGAAAGGATTTAAGCTCAAAGTGGATTTGATACTGACTCATTTGGGGGAGTTCGATTTAATCCTTGGAATGGAATGGTTATCGATTCACGGAGCGGATATCGACTGTAAGAAGACGTGTGTACGCCTTAAGACTCTGAATAAGTCAAAGGTGGTATTTTATGGTAGTAAATCGCCAAAACAATCTCATTGTCTGACGATGGTGCAAGCACAAAGATTCCTTAGGAGGGGTTGTATAGGTTATTTGGCTCACGTGGTTGATACTCGACTGGTCAATGGTGAACTGAGTTAGATACCTATTGTAAGGGAATTCGTCAATGTCTTCCAAGATAAAATTTTGGGATTGCCACCGGATAGAGAGATAGAGTTTGTTATTGATTTGGCACCAGAGACAGCACCGGTGTACAAAGTGCCGTATCGTATGGCACCAGTAGACATGAAAGAACTAATGGCTCAATTACAAGAGTTGTTAGATAAGGGATACATTCGACCAAGCGTATCGCCGTGGGGAGCGCCAGTCTTATTCGTAAAGAAGAAAGATGGGTCGCTAAGATTTTATATCGACTACCGAGAGTTGAACAAGGTCACCATTAAGAACAAGTTCCCATTGCCTAGGATCAATGATTTATTTGATCAGTTAAAGGGGGTGAAGTACTTTTCAAAGATTGACTTGAGGACCGGTTATCATCAACTAAAGGTGAGGCCGGAGGACATTCTAAAGATGGCATTCAGAACTCGGTATGGACACTTTGAGTTTCTGGTAATGTCATTCGGATTGACGAACGCACTGGCAGCATTTATGGACATGATGAACAGAGTGTTTAAATAGTATTTGGATAAGTTTGTTGTCGTGTTCATCGATGACATTCTGATTTATTCGGAGACAGAGGAAGAGCATGCCGACCATCTACGGATAGTGTTGGAATCCTTAAGGAGGGAGAAGCTGTATGAAAAATTCTCCAAGTGTGAGTTTTGGTTGCAGAGAGTGCAATTTTTGGGGCACGTTATCGACAAGAATGGTGTTTCGGTGGATCCATCAAAAGTAAAAACGGTTATCAATTGGGAACAGCCGAAGACGCCGACAGAAATCAAAAGTTTCTTAGGATTAGAGGGATATTATTGGAGATTCATGCAGGATTTTTTAAAATAAGCATTGCCACTGACCAATCTTACTAAAAAGAAAATTAAGTTCGTTTGGACCGAGAAGTGTGAAGAGAGTTTCCTAGAATTGAAGAAGAGGCTTAGTCAAGCACCTATGTTAGCTTTACCAGACAACACAGGAGGATTTGTAGTGTATAGTGATCCGTCACACAAGGGTCTTGGCTGTGTATTGATGCAACACGACACGGTCATTGCGTACGCTTCACGTCAGCTGAAAGATTATGAGAAGGGATATCTGACTCATGACCTGGAGTTAGCAGCAGTAGTTTTTGCCTTGAAGATTTGGAGGCATTATTTGTATGGCGAAAAGTGTGAGATATACACAGATCACAAGAGTCTAAAGTATATCTTCAAGAAGAAAGAGTTAAATATGAGGCAGCACTGATGGCTAGAATTGATCAAAGATTATGATTGTGAGATTCTATACCATCTAGGCAAAGCAAATGTAGTGGCAGATGCCTTGAGCAGAAAAGGCAGAGAGAAGTTATTGAAGTTGACCATTCAAGAAGAGTTAGTGAAAGATTTTGAACGACTAGACTTGGAGATTAAATATCCGATGGAGACCAACGAGCAATTATTTATAGTATCAGCGAGCCCGACTTTATTAGATAAGGTTAAGGAGGCACAAGAAAAAGACGAATATTGTGATAACATCAAGAAGCAGTTAGCTGAGGGTGATGAATTAAAATTCAAGATTGATAGCACTGGACTTCTAAGATTTAAAGGACGAATTTGGGTACCCTTAGTACCGAAACTAATAGAAGAAATTTTGAAAGAAGCGCACAGTACGAGATACTCGATACACCTAGGAAGCACGAAGATGTACCAAGATTTGCTTCACCACTTCTGGTGACCAAACATGAAGAGAGAGGTTGCGGAATACGTAAGCAGATGTCTAACTTGTTAGAGAGTCAAGGCAGAGCACCAACGACCAAGAGGGTTATTACTGCCGTTAGAAATTCCAGAGTGGAAGTGAGAGCACATCACGATGGACTTTGTGGTGGGACTTCTGGCTACGCAAAAAGGGCACGACGCCATATGGGTGATTGTAGATCGTCTTACTAAGTCAGCTTACTTTTTTCTAATTAAGATTAAGTATAGTTTGGACCAGTTAGCCAGATTGTATATCAACGAAATTATCTTGAGGCATGGGTTGCCGATAACTATTGTATCAGATAGAGATCCGCGATTCATGTCAAATTACTTGAAGAGTCTTCAAGAGAGATTGGGGACACAACTACGAATGAGTACCGCGTATCATTCGCAGACCGATGGGAAAAGCTAGAGAACGATTCAAACACTTGAAGACATGCTCCGAGCTTGTGTGATGGACTTCAAGGGTAGTTGGGAGGATCAGCTTCCATTAGTAGAGTTTGCGTACAACAATAGTTATCACGCTAGTATCGGAATTCCACCGTACGAAGCGCTATATGGGAGAAAGTGTCGAACACCGTTGTGTTGGGACGAAGTAGGTGATCGTCGATTGTTGGGAACTGAATTGGTGCAACAGACAGTAGAGATTATCAAGGTGATAAGAGCCCGACTGGTAGCGGCTCGGGATCACAAGAAGAAGTATGCGGACTTACATCGCAAGAAGAAAAATTTTGAATTAGGAAGCTATGCATTTCTGAAAGTATCTCCCTGGAAAGGGAAGATTCATTTTGGGAAGAAGGGCAAGTTGAGCCCTAGGTTCATAGGACCGTTCGAGATTCTGAGGCGAGTTGGTGAAGTGGCGTACGAGGTGGCATTACCTCCTGAACTTGAGCATATTCACAACGTGTTTCATGTGTCAGTGTTGCGGCCGTATAAACTAGACTACAAGCACGTTATCTCCTATGAGCCAATCCAAATCGAGAAAGACTTATCATACGAAGAGGTTCCTGTCTAGATACTAGATAGGAAGGAATAGAAGCTGAGGAATAAGATCTTTCATTCCGTCAAGATTCTCTGGAGGAATCACGCAGTCGAAGAGGCTACGTGGGAACTAGAAGAGAAAATGAGAGCAAATTATCCGTTTTATTTGAGTAACCTTATTTATACAATTCCGAGGACGGAATTTTTATAACGGGGGAGGGATGTAACGACCATGAATTTTTAAACTCCATTATTAATTTAATATGTGATTTAAATTTTTAATGAGTTAGTTTTGAGAGCTTATTTAAACCTTAAGTGGTTATGTGAATTTGTGAAATATTGAAAGGAGTCACTAATGGGTAATTTAAATTAGTGGACCAACCCTAAGACTTTAATATCAAAGAATTGATAAGGTGATTATAAATTAAATATTCAATTTGTTTAAATATAGTGGCGGGAGTTGAACATATTGATTAATTGTAATTATGAGTAATTAATTAATAATTTATTGATTTATAATAAATAAATAATAATTAATCAGTAAGAGATTTACAAATATAATAATAATATATTTACTTGATTAATTGTTTTATATAAGTATGCGATATGTTAAACCTTTAATATGGTAGTTAACTATATGTTATATATAGTACAAGGTGACACATTAATATGATTATACATTATAAACTATATAGTGAGATTAATGTCACTACGTGAGTTACTTGATGCGTGTGGGTAGAATTTAATGAATACCCTATTATCTTATATTAATATCAATAGCATTATTAATTGATAAATGATTTCAATAAGTTATTATAATTATTATAATAACAATTATTATAATAATAATACCCAATTATTTTATATTCAGTGTTAATATAATGTACATGGATTATATGTTGCTATATATATGTACCCTTATTTGATTCATTGTAATGAGAAATTTCATTTATAATTCATAACCTAAGTTATATAAAATGAATGTAGATATATGGGATGAAATGTATACCTATATCATCTAACCTAAGTATGTATACTATATGTTCAAGTGTATTTATTATATAACTAAGTGTTGGCCATATACACTATATACGTTTCCAAGTTTGCTGGGTTATTTGTTTGTACCACATTGAGTGCCCATCTCATATACACACACGTGAACTCCCACATGCTACACTAGTCTATCTTCTTCTTAATTTCCTCACAAATCTAGCTAATAAGTGGATGGGGAGTGGGATTCATGAGTGAAATCACCAACTCTCACCAACTCTCTCTTGTTTATTGAGCAATCTTGCAATCCTTTGATTTAATATGGAAGGTAATTGAGTTGTCTGGTTATTTTGTTTGCCTATATATAAGAGCTCTCTCCTTCTTCTTTGTTTTGCTGAGATTTCCATACAAGTATAGAATTGATATCATTATATTAAGTAAGTTGCTATGAGAGATATCAGTGAGGGAGAGTACCATAACAGCTAGTCCATTCCATAACAAAGGTATAATCAATTGCATTCAAGTTCTTCTTCTCTATGAATTTCTAGTTCTTGATTATTGAATTGATCATGGGTTGACTAATTAATGGATTGGGTTATGTTGTTAAGTATTATATGTGATTATAAACATGTTGGAATTATACTATTTCATGTTTAGAATGATTTTTGTTGGAAATTTTCTGAGTTGGGCTAAATTTCTACCGAAGCAGCCTGTTCCTGGTCTGGAAACGGAGCCGCGCATCTCCTTAGTACAAATGGGGCGCGGTAGCGCCCCTCTGCAGAAATTGTTGATGAGTTCTGTTAAGCAGCTGTCATGAACTAACATATGGTACCTTCTTAAAACAAGCATGTAAACTGTAAGAACCGTGAATTTCATAAATAATTTTTTTTTTGATATAATAAGAAAATGAATATTATTGGAACATAAATGTGTACGAGTTATGAGAAAAGTAATTCAATTATATTAAATTGAATTTATAATAATTGAGGAAATATGGAGAATTGCGACTCGTAAAATGCCTTGTGTGGCATGAGAATGAAAAAGATGATGGTTTAATTAATTCAAGAGGAAAATAGATAAGTGAAGGATTAATTAATATTACATTGTTAAATAATCATTGTGATTAGTAAATAGCCTACTAATGAGTAATTATTAATAATATATTATTATAAATAACAAAACATTTACCAGTAAGTAATTGATGAATATGATAAGAGTTATATTTAATTGATTATTTGTTGAGTGCAATACATGTGATAGTTAATCATACAATAATGTTTGTAACTGTTATTATGAATAATAATCGGTTAAAGAGTAAATGAATTATTAAGTGAATAATTAATCTATATTAATTGTTAATTGTTATTATGAGAAATATAATAATAATCTATTGATTTAGTATTTTTGCAAGTAATGATTGGATACTAAGAAAATGGTTTATAAATATAATAGGATTTATATTGTTGAGGAATGTGATTATTTATCGTATAATAATAATCGATAAGAGTAAGTAATGAAGGAATTACTACGTGAACAATTAA
This sequence comes from Panax stipuleanatus, assembly GCA_020205555.1. Taxonomy (NCBI): domain Eukaryota; kingdom Viridiplantae; phylum Streptophyta; class Magnoliopsida; order Apiales; family Araliaceae; genus Panax; species Panax stipuleanatus. The sequence goes on from CM035120.1 coordinate 36,317,390, forward strand.
TCGATATTAATTGTTATTTACTTTCTATTATGAGAAAACAGAATATTAATGATGATTAATTGATAATGTGTTGATTATTATTATCGCGAATAATAGAATGATAATAAGCGATTTGTTTATGAATATAATAAGATTTATATTTATTTAACGTGATAATTAATCATATAAATGTTAGTTAATATGGAGATTAATAACTTCATTAATCTATGAGGAAGGAATTGATTAATATTTTATTAATTAATTAATTGCCATTATAAAACAAATAAGTAAGTCATTAATATAATAAGATTATATTGATTGTTATGTACAAGCCTGCAATAATTAAATATATAAAATATATGGGATACAACTATATTATATAGTGTAGTGCGACATTCATGTGACTATGGTATATATAGAAACCACATATTAAGAATTATTAAACTATATTATATGATGCAATGTGATTGTACATATTGAAACCATATGTTATGATTAAATAAATTATATAAGTTACAACATGTGGAATGTGGCTACATTAAAAGATGTACTTCGTATAATATTATAAATAAACAAATGTTATGTGATGAATATTTCAATAGATTAATATAATTAAAAATAATAAGAGTTGTAATAATGTTATGTGACAACATGTATATATGGATACATTAATGGTGTAATTATGGATTATCAAATTGAACTAAGTGTGTATTTAATAATATGAGGGAAAATAAATAAATGGATTACCTATTTTAATATTGATGAGGAATTAAAATAATAATTATTTCAATGATTATAAATAATTGAAATAATATAGTTTATGGTAATGTGGAAAGATAATACCCAATTAGATTATATTTGGTATTATAAATGTACAAGGATTATATATGTGCAAATTATATTTACTACATTAAAATGTTACTCATTCATTGAATTACATTGTGACATTACATTATAGCCTAAGTATACATATATGCCTAAGTGTATATAAAATGTGTATGTATTGGGTTATTTTATTTTACTGCATTGTTTCATGTTGCTGAGTCCTTGTTTGTCCCACAAAGAGTGTCATTTCTCTTCTCACGTGCATATGCCATTGGCCTAAGGCTAGCCTTCTCCAATTCTCCTCCCAATTCTCAGCAATATAGCTAGCAATGATCATATGGGGAGTGGGCTCAACAGTGGGAATCACCAACTCCACCAACTACCTAATGTCCATCAAATTCTTCTTCATTCCAATGGTTTGTTTTGGTGAAAAATTTCATTGTCTGGAAATTAGTTGTCCTATAAATGCAAGCTCTTCTCCTCTCTTTTCATTTGCTGAGAGTTTGCATAAGTGTTGAGTTAAGAGTTATATATATACATATATATCAGTGTTTTTGAGATAGCAGCAAGCCCAATTACATTGCAGAGGTATACTCTCAAGTTCTTCATTTCCATTTTCTATTTCTGCAAATTCTTGAATTCTTGATATTGTGGAAATTGATGACAATTGAAATATGAATTGCTTAGTTAGTTGATATATAGACTTACAAACATGTTTAAACCACAATGCAACTGTTTAGAAAAGTTTTCGTGAAGTAATTTTGTGATTTGGGATAATAGTTGCCGAGGCTAGCTGCTCTCTGGACTGGAACGGGAGCCGCGCGGCTGCGCGTCTCCCTAGTACAATTTGGGCGCGGCCGCGCGCCACTGCAGAATTTGTTAATGATTTCAATTCTATCTTCTGATATAGTGAGCATGTTGTACTGTTAGGATGTGTATATAACTCACAATAACATATGGAATAAGGGTACTAGGTTATAGTAATCCATGCTAGTCGTTTTAGTTGAGTATTTCGAAGAAAACTGAAAGTTATGAAAAGAGGAACTTTGACATGTTAGCTTTATATTGACATTCTGACTTTTGAAACATATTTGTATGACCTAGAAACACATGATATGAATGTTAACTTGCGTATCTGAGGTTTATAATGTAACTTGAGCATATGAACCTCAATAGTGAACCTTTCCAACGAAAACTCAAGCGTTGAACATGGACTCTAACATGTTGTATTAGGATTCTAGGTTCTGATTTTTTGAGCATGTTATATGACCTTGAAATGCATGTCAAACATGTTAACATAAGAATCTAGATAGTATGAGCATGTTAGGCCTTATTAGTGAGCTTTACTAATGAGAACACAAGTTTTAAACGTACACCCTGACATGTTAACTTGAAGTTTAAATTCTGAAGTTTATGAACGTGTTAATACTATTGACTTCATGAACGTCATGCATGTATACATACCATGTTAGAGGTCATGATTAAAATTTAGCGTAAACGAAGCATGTTTTCAACTAATAACTGTAATAGTTACATGTATGAAATGTGTGAAAGTAGTATGCATACAAGCCAATCATGTATGATGATAAAGCATATACTTTGGAGGCAATCTTATTTATTTATTAATAAAAATATTCATTTATTAAAGGCATTTAATTATCTACATGGTGCTGTTTTTATAATATGTAAATAACCCATAGTTTTAAGCAATGCTTTTAGAATCATGATGATGATCATGCCAATGAGATCTAAATTCTTAGAAAGCTCTAAAACTAAAATAGTTCCTAATCATGGGATTACTAAAAAGGGGATTAGTAAATCCGGATAGATTAGTACATATGTTGCTTGCTCATTAGATGAGGATGATTGATCTCATAATCATTTGTGTGGAGACACTAAAGCAAGTATGTAGGTGCTTATTGGAGAATAAGTTCACTGAACGTGACTCGCTATGGAATACCTAATGGAGTTTTACTCGCCTGTCAATAGGAATTCCTAATGTGATAGTAGTACAAGTGATCCTTGGACTTGAGATCATCATAGTATCTTGTATGTAATGAATTATACTTTGACTTATTCCTTAAAGCCCTTTAGGGTATATAAAAGGGTATGCTTGGGTATAATGAGTTACATATGGAGACAATGAATGATCAATAAAGAATCTACCACCTCTAGTAAAGGAGGAGATATGTCCTATGTGATTCGTTAAATGACAACCCAGGAATCCTTGGCCAAGGTAAAATGAAATTAGAAAGGAGTTTCTAATTTACATTATTTGGAGTTGTGCATTTTCTAATCGAAATACATATAATTAAATAAAATAAGACTTGACAGTAAATTCATGTCTTATATTTAATTGGGACATTGTATGGTGGAAGGATTGAATTGTATGGTAACTATTTACTCACAGGTTCTTTTATGATTAATGTTGAAATCTATATTATCTGGAAAGTCGTTGATCGCTAGGGAGGCTTATCCCTATTGTAGAATAAATATTATTTATTTAAATAGATTATTAGTTTAATTTATTTATTTAAATAAGATTAGAATTGTTCTAATTGATTTATTCACAACCGGTTTAATATGGAGAACCTAAAGGGTCACACCATAAAAGGAAGAATAATTATTTAAGAAGGTAATGGCATAATCGTAATAATGCATTAAGTGAAATTAATTTAATCTATGGTGATAGAATAAATTAAATAGCTTAATATTTATTATTTAATATAAATTAATAAGAGGAGTCTTATTAATATTATTATAATTATTATTATTTTAATTTCTAAAGGAGTTTAGTAATTAATTTAATATTAGTACTCTCATTTATTCCTAATAAGATTAGGAGACAAATTAATTAAATGAATTTAATTAATTATTTCCCATGTGGTGGGAAGCCTAAATTAATTAAAGGAGTTTAATTAATTAAAAGAAATCCCATGTCTAATAGGATTAGAAGGGTTGACCAATATCTATATAAGAGGATTCTTATAATAGATATTACTTGATGCAATTCTAATTGTTGGAGAGTACTCCTTTCTATAGAGGATAGAACACTAAGCCAAACACCCTCCTTCTTGATAATTTCTCTTCCTTGGTGGATCACCTCTAGAGGCCAAACACTTGGGTGGCTAACGTTGATCAAAGAAAGAAATCTAACCCGGAAATTCAAGGAGATCACGAAGAACAAGGAGTTGAACTAGTACCTGTGGAAGCTTCGTTCTACAAGGGTATGATTCCATAACTTCTTATTTATCGTTTTAAATAATAATGTGCATAAAGGATGATCCGGGTAATGGTTTTGTAGAAATTTTTTTAAACTCTGATATACCATGCTTCCGCTAATTTTTGCAATTTGATTGCGTCACGATTTCGTACAAACCCAACAGTGGCATCAGAGCCAAATCTTTATGCAATTATTAATTTATTTTTGATTTCATATACATATGGGTATGTATTTAAAATAATTTATTGGGCATAATTTTATTGTATTAAATTATTATTTTTTTTTTTAAAAAAAAAGACTTTTTTTTTTGGGACGGATCACAATTTTTTTTTGGGTGCTAATCTTGAATTCTGCAAAGAAAAGGTGTTGTCTCTTTCTTACTCCAAAAGAAGGTGACCCATCAGGAAAGGATTTTTTTTTAATAAACCTGCAGGACTCTTTTAATAAAAGAAGGTGACATTTAAAAATAAATAAATAAATATGATATATTTATATATTATATTCTAAATAATTTTATAATTAAAATAAAGAGTTTATTTTAATCTTGAAATTGGATTTCATGCAATTTAAAATTGCCCATTAAATGATACTCATATATATATGGAATGTTTTAATTCATGAGATGAATATTTATTTATTGATATATATGGTGATATGTATGAAAATAAATGGGGATTGATTATGGACTATTTGACCAATGTGATTGAATTTTATTTTAGTTGAATGCTTGAATGAATGGGTTTTATTAAATGGGGTCTGCGTACCTCGTCTTCTCTAATTTTTTTTTTCTTGATGTAAAATTCTATCTCCCTCCTATGTACTTCCCCTTGACTGTTGATCAAGGTTTCTATTTAAATTAAATAGTTTAATGTAATAGAAATAGTTAGAATTGTCTTTAAAAATTAGAGACCAAGGAGCAAGGAGCGCGTGAAGACCCGTTTGTACGGAGCCCGGGTTTAAATGTAATAGTTACATTTAAATTTAAATTCTTGCACCCCTAGGTTTGACCTTTTGGTTCACTTGGTGGCTCTAGTGAACCAAACTAGAATAAAAGTCCATAATCAATCCGGGTAGAATATAGTATTCTATATTGCATGCTAAATATTATATATATTATATTTTATGCAAACATGCTTCGCATGTTTAATAAAATGACGTGTATTTTATATATATATGTGCATGCGCGCTAAACAAGATGAGACAAATAATAACAAACCTCTTAAAGAAATAATATTAAGTCCGAAGCGTTCAAATGATATTTAAAATATCGAACGTCGCCTTCTAGCATGATAAATTAATAGAGTATTAAATATTTAATATGAGCTTGTTGTGCTATCCACAAGGCGAGTATTACGTATTTAAGATGTTAATTAATCACATTTGATGCTTATCAAGAAAATTGAACGATCTAGTCTTGTTGTGCTATCCACAAGGACGAACATTTTTCTTTTTTGAATTTATGGAAGTGCTAGGCTGGACTTAACTTAAATTATTTTAGTTCGGATGTGCACACACTTAACCATTATGATTTAAGAGGCAAAATAAAAGGAATTACATGGTGATGTAATTGACAAGAGTTGTCTACCTATTTATTTGTATATCGCTTGTTGTGCTATCCACAAGGTTATATACATTTGAAATGGGATCCTTATTCTCACTAGCAAATCTTTAATTAGATGTTGCCGAACTATATAAGTGAGGGTAATATAGTTTGATGAAAATAGTGGGAGATACCAATTTAAAATAAAGACTTAAATTTATTTTGGTATGCAAAATTAATAAAATGAATGTTTGCTAAAATGTTGTTTTTCACATGCAAAATTTTAAAAATGTCAAAATCACTAATTTCACTGCGAAGCATACTTGATGCTAATAAGCTTACCGGGCAGAATTATAAGGACTGGCTAAGAAATCTGAGAATAGTTCTCACTGCTGAAAAGATTTCTTATGTCCTAAACTCACCTGTCCCTGGAACTGTTCCAGAAACAGCCTCTGAGGAAGAGATTGCCACCATTGTAAAGTGGCAAGATGATGCATCTGTGGCTCAATGCATCATGCTCGCATCCATGAATAACTGAGCTTCAGCGTCAGCACGAAAACATGGATGCTCCTACTATGTTGATTCACCTCAAGGAGTTGTATGGTGAACAAAGTAGGACTACTAGATATGAGATATCTAAGGAGCTCTTCCGATCTCGGATGACCAAGGGCAAAGTGAACATAAAGGAACAAAAGAAATCTGATCCAGCTAGCAAAGGAATGTGCTTCCATTGCAATGAGCCGGGTCATTGGAAGAGGAACTGCAAGAAGTTTCTGGCAAAGAAGAAGCTTGGAGAAGCTTCGACTTCCAATCAAGGTTTGTTCATGATTGAAATTAATTTTTCAGAAAGTCAAAATTCTACTTGGGTATTGGATACCGGCTATGGTTCTCACATATGTAATAATGTGAAGGGACTGGTCAGAAGTAGAAAGCTGAACAATGATGAGGTGATCCTACGAGTGGGGAATGGAGCAAAGGTTGCTGCATTAGCTGTATGAACATATTATTTAGCAATGCCTTCGGGCAAGTCCATTTATCTTAATAATTGTTATTATGTTCCGAATATTATTAAAAATATTATTTCAATTTTTGTATTGGATATGGAAGGATTTAACGTTGTTATAAAGAACAATAGTTGTTCTATTTATAAAGACGATATTTTATATGGTGTTGGAAATTTGCGAAATGGACTTTATACACTTGACTTACAAGAAAATATTTTTCAAATTGAACAAACTAAGAAAAGGAAAAGAGATGATATTAATTATACCTACATGTGGCACTGTAGACTTGGTCATATCAATGAAACAAGATTATCCAAGTTGCATAAAGATGGGCTCTTTGAGTTATCTGATTATGAATCATATCCAACTTGTGAATCTTGTCTCATGGGTAAAATGACTAAATCTCCTTTTAGTGGAAAAGGAGAAAGAGTTACAGAGTTGTTGGCATTGATTCACACAGACATTTGTGGACCTATACAACAAGTGCACGGGGTGGGTATTCTTATTTTATTACTTTCACTGATGATCACTCAAGATTTGGATATGTGTATTTAATGAAATACAAGTCAGAATCATTTGAAAAGTTCAAAGAGTTCAGAAGTGAAGTAGAGAAACAAACGGGCAAGAGTATAAAGATACTTCGATCAGAGCGAGGTGGAGAATACTTAAGCGGTGAGTTTCTCTATTGTCACAAAGAAAATGGTATAATCTCACAATGGACTCCTCCAGGTACACCACAGTTAAATGGAGTATCTGAAAGGAGAAATCGAACACTGTTGGACATGGTTCGATCCATGATGAGTTTTATCGACCTTCCAATTTCTTTATGGGGATATGCCCTAGAAACGGCTGCATACCTACTTAACAAGGTACCTACCAAATCCGCCCCAAAGACTCCATATGAGATATGGAAGGGGAGGAAACCAAATATTAAGCATGTTAAGACTTGGGGTTGTCCAGCTTATGTCAAAAAGTTTGAAAACGATAAGCTACAGACTAAATCCGATAAGTGTAGATTTGTGGGATACCCTAAAGAAACTTTAGGGTATTATTTCTATCATCCAACTGATCAAAAGGTGTTTGTTGCGAAACATACTGCCTTCTTGGAAAAGGATTTTATCCATGAAGGGGTCAGTGGGAGTAAGATATATCTTGAAGAAGTTCAAGACCCACAAATTATCACGGATCAAAGTCAGGTACCTGACAAAGTAGAAGAACCTACTATACCACACCCTGTTCGTAAATCTGGAAGAGTACCGAAGATACCTGAGAGATATAGATTCGTTATAGAGGATGACGATGAGGTACACATCATGAATGATGATGATCCATTGAATTACGAACAGGCTATGAGTAATAAAGACTCAGGGAAATGGCTTGAAGCTATGAAATTCGAAATGGACTCCATGTATGAAAACAAAGTATGGACTTTGATTTCACCACCTGAAGGCATTAAGCCTATTGGGTGTAAATGGGTCTTTAAAAGAAAGACTGGAGCGGACGGCAAGGTAGAGACCTATAAGGCCCGACTGGTTGCAAAAGGTTTCAAACAAAGACAAGGAGTTGACTATGACGAAACCTTCTCACCAGTAGCTATGCTCAAGTCCATTCGGATTTTGCTTGCGATTGCAGCTTATAACGACTATGAGATCTGGCAGATGGACGTGAAAACGGCCTTCCTCAATGGGAAACTTGAGGAGGATGTGTATATGACACAGCCAGAGGGATTTGTTTCAAAGGTTGGAACAAATCAAGTCTGTAAGCTGCAACGATCCATTTATGGATTGAAGCAAGCTTCTCGTAGATGAAACATTCGTTTTGATGAGACAATCAAAGAGTTTGATTTTGTCAAAAACGACGATGAACCATGTGTGAACAAGAAGGTTAGTGGGAGCGCAGTTTCATTCCTTGTATTATATGTTGATGATATATTACTGATAGGGAATGACATTCCTATGCTACAATTGATTAAAATCTGGTTATCTAAACACTTCTCCATGAAGGACTTGGGAGAAGCATCCTATATTTTGGGGATAAAGATCTATAGAGATAGATCTAAAAGGATGCTTGGTTTATCCCAAGGAACGTACATTGATGCAATGCTAAAGAGGTTTAGCATGGAAGATTCCAAAAGAGGCCTCATGCCGATGAGCCATGGAATACATCTCTCCAAGAAACAGGCCCCAAAGACACCTGAGGAGAGAGACCGTATGAGTAAGATCCCTTATGCTTCTGCAATAGGATCTATCATGTACGGTATGATATGTACTAGACCGGATGTTGCTCATGCACTTAGTGTAATGAGCAGATACCTGTCAAACCCTGGAGAAGAGCACTGGAAGGCAGTGAAGAATATCCTAAAGTACTTGAGAAGGACTAAAGATATTTTTCTTGTCTACGGTGGGTCTGAATTAAAACTCAAGGGATTCACATACTCAAGTTTTCAAACAGACCAAGATGACAGTAAATCTGTTTCAGGGTATGTGTTTACCTTGAAAGATGGTGCAGTGAATTGAAAAGGTTCCAAACAACAAAAGGTTGTTGGTTTAGTGACAAAGACAAAGTATATAACTGTAAGTGAAGCTGCAAGTTGATGTTTTAGATGAAAAGTTCATTACAGAACTAGGAATAGGTCCTAAGTCTCATCTTGAATCTAAACATGTGTTGCGGCACTTTGATTAAAGAAATTATTGAAAGAGGAGAGTGTAGACTCTCAAGACAACATTGCAGATCCATTAACTAAAGCTTTAACACAACAGCAGTTTGATCGTCACTTAGAGAAGTTGGGTATGAGATACCATGGCGATTGGCTTTAGTGCAAGTGGGAGATTGAAAGTAGTATGCATACAAGCCAATCATGTATGATGATAAAGCATATACTTTGGAGGCAATCTTATTTATTTATTAATAAAAATATTCATTTATTAAAGGCATTTAATTATCTACATGGTGCTGTTTTTATAATATGTAAATAACTCATAGTTTTAAGCAATGCTTTTAGAATCATGATGATGATCATGCCAATGAGATCTAAATTCTTAGAAAGCTCTAAAACTAAAATAGTTCCTAATCATGGGATTACTAAAAAGGGGATTAGTAAATCCGGATAGATTAGTACATATGTTGCTTGCTCATTAGATGAGGATGATTGATCTCATAATCATTTGTGTGGAGACACTAAAGCAAGTATGTAGGTGCTTATTGGAGAATAAGTTCACTGAACGTGACTCGCTATGGAATACCTAATGGAGTTTTACTCGCCTGTCAATAGGAATTCCTAATGTGATAGTAGTACAAGTGATCCTTGGACTTGAGATCATCATAGTATCTTGTATGTAATGAATTATACTTTGACTTATTCCTTAAAGCCCTTTAGGGTATATAAAAGGGTATGCTTGGGTATAATGAGTTACATATGGAGACAATGAATGATCAATAAAGAATCTACCACCTCTAGTAAAGGAGGAGATATGTCCTATGTGATTCGTTAAATGACAACCCAGGAATCCTTGGCCAAGGTAAAATGAAATTAGAAAGGAGTTTCTAATTTACATTATTTGGAGTTGTGCATTTTCTAATCGAAATACATATAATTAAATAAAATAAGACTTGACAGTAAATTCATGTCTTATATTTAATTGGGACATTGTATGGTGGAAGGATTGAATTGTATGGTAACTATTTACTCACAGGTTCTTTTATGATTAATGTTGAAATCTATATTATCTGGAAAGTCGTTGATCGTTAGGGAGGCTTATCCCTATTGTAGAATAAATATTATTTATTTAAATAGATTATTAGTTTAATTTATTTATTTAAATAAGATTAGAATTGTTCTAATTGATTTATTCACAACCGGTTTAATATGGAGAACCTAAAGGGTCACACCATAAAAGGAAGAATAATTATTTAAGAAGGTAATGGCATAATCGTAATAATGCATTAAGTGAAATTAATTTAATCTATGGTGATAGAATAAATTAAATAGCTTAATATTTATTATTTAATATAAATTAATAAGAGGAGTCTTATAATATTATTATAATTATTATTATTTTAATTTCTAAAGGAGTTTAGTAATTAATTTAATATTAGTACTCTCATTTATTCCTAATAAGATTAGGAGACAAATTAATTAAATGAATTTAATTAATTATTTCCCATGTGGTGGGAAGCCTAAATTAATTAAAGGAGTTTAATTAATTAAAAGAAATCCCATGTCTAATAGGATTAGAAGGGTTGACCAATATCTATATAAGAGGATTCTTATAATAGATATTACTTGATGCAATTCTAATTGTTGGAGAGTACTCCTTTCTATAGAGGATAGAACACTAAGCCAAACACCCTCCTTCTTGATAATTTCTCTTCCTTGGTGGATCACCTCTAGAGGCCAAACACTTGGGTGGCTAACGTTGATCAAAGAAAGAAATCTAACCCGGAAATTCAAGGAGATCACGAAGAACAAGGAGTTGAACTAGTACCTGTGGAAGCTTCGTTCTACAAGGGTATGATTCCATAACTTCTTATTTATCGTTTTAAATTAATAATGTGCATAAAGGATGATCCGGGTAATGGTTTTGTAGAAATTTTTTTAAACTCTGATATACCATGCTTCCGCTAATTTTTGCAATTTGATTGCGTCACGATTTCGTACAAACCCAACAATGTGAATACTCATAAGTATGCCTAATGCAAAGTATATGAATACCTTATATTTTTAAAAAGCGAGCATGATAGGCCTTGTGAATTCCATGTCCTTGAATGGCTTTAAATTATTGAAAGTGTTAACTTAGAATCTATTGCATGTATGATTGGAACAAGGAAAGTTGTATACACATAAAAGTATCCTTTAAACATGTATACATGCTTCGTGATATTATATGATGTTACTTGAACCCGATTTTGATGGTTAACTTATGGGAATGCCATAACTTGCTAAAATAAAATACATTTAGTATTAATAATGGTCTTATGTGATATTAATAATATGAGAGCATGTTTGCTAATTGTTGCGATCTTATATGATATGAGAATGTGTTTAAACTCAAAAAGAGGAACGTTGAGGATAAATGTATATTAGTCAAGACTTGTGAATTAAATATAATACTATATATGACTGTATAGTAAGGTTAAAGATTTAACTTATATGTGGATGGTATATATGAGATAAAGTATAACGTTAAACTGTATGACTAATGGATATCATATATATTTATTTATATATATATATATATATATATATATACGTAACTATATTACGATAGGGATTCGAAAGTGTTGATTTACTTAACGAGGATAAACTACGCATAAGGCAAGTTTCCAGACTTACACTCATTTATAGTGCAAGTATCTGAACCCTACTTTTATTGTGTTGCAAGTATCCTATCCTTGTGGTTACTTATTCGAGGAACGTCGTAAGCAAGTTCCCTAACTTATACTCTTTCATTATGCAAGTTTCCTTGAAACCGTTCTTGTATATTAATTGCAAGAATCTGACTACTCTTTTATTGAGCAAGTATTTGATTCATACTGTTCATTGAAAACATATTCGAGCTTGTACTAACTTTGGTCGTACGAGTAAATAGGTGCTAGAATAATCCTTGCCTTACAAACTTATATTTCATAGGTTGATTTAAATCACGATTATATTCTTCGAATTATTGTTGCGAGTATTGAACTCATAAATTGTTCTTATATACATTGTTGAAATTGTCTACGCCATTTAATTCGGCTAGACCAATATCATGAATTGGAAAGCAATCCACACCAATTACCTTAGTACGGACTCTTATAAATTGACTGAGTTGAACAACCCTTGTAAAAAGGGAAACTATATAGTCGGGGTACCGACAGTGGTGTGGTAGGTTATGCATAACTCCAGGTACGATAGGCTGATCCCCTAATTGTACTTGGTTGGGTTACCAGAAATATTTTTGGTGATTCTAGTAGAAGTTCGTGGTTCTTAGCGACCACTCAGTATCCAGTATTTATTTACTTGAAACTTTGAATTCTTTGGATTCTTTTATCAATCCTTGGTCCACAGCGACACTTAGTGATATCTATTCATTCACTTGAAATTGTTGAAACTTTTGAATCCTTTAATAACTTCTCGACCCGTAGTAGTCCTTATTCAACTTCACAGAATAGATTTGGAAGTCATTGCTATTTATTTTGTTCACAACATTCTTATTTGAAATCTTAAGCGATTAATTACCATTTTACCCTTGATATTTAGAACTGTATATATTACTGTTCACATTTATTGGCATATTACTTGCTGAGCAAATTTGTTGCTCACTCTTGCTTCCCATAAACATTTCAGTTAGGGCAGGGCAAGGTGGAACCCCAGGACAGGACAAGTGCGAAGGCAAGGCTATGGAGTAGCTGTGCTTTTCTATATTAGGATGTTTCCGTTATGTTGTATTAAGACTTATTTAATGTTATGTATTAAGATATGTTTGGTTTAAGTTATGAAGTGTATTAGTAATAGTTTCGAGACTTGGGACGAGAATATTTATGTTATATCAATGTAAATTATTCTGTTATTCCATTATTTGAGATTTTAGTTGTTATTAGAATTAGTACGTGATGAACTCAATTCGAGATCAGTGACGGTCTGAATTTGGGGGTGTCACAGGTTGGTATCAAAGCGATAGGTTATAAACCTTAGGAGTGAGTCCTTAGACTATAACATTAGAATAACTTAGAGAGTAGAAGGAGATAAAACTCATGTAGAGTTTTCTTAGAAAGCTAGTAGTGTTATGAAATATATTTTCATTCCATACAATGAAATTATATTTTATTTGGAGATAATAATAAAGTTTATTATATATGTGATTATGAATGTTAGAGATAGGTAAACGTGGTAGGCTCATGGAGGAGGAACCATGTGATATACATGTGGTATCCGCAACACCCCTTGAAGTTAAGCCTTTTTCAGCAGTAACCTTAACATAGGAGGAGATGGAATCGAAATATAACCAGAAATCCATGGTGAAAGTTTTCTTTTAGGATTGAGACATGTTTTAGTTTCTTTAAAATGAGAAATAAGATACAATAGTGGGAGGCGAAGTTTCAGACCTTCATATTAGTAACTAATAGATACAGACATGGTGAGAGTTAAGGTAGTTAGATAATAAGCGTCGCGATAGATGTTTATAGATATGGAACAGTGTTGTGGATCCCAATTTTAGGGATAATGTGGGAAGTATCTTTCTAACCCCAACTTTAGTGGTACCCGAGAGGGGTATGTAATGAGACTAGCAGATTGCTATACGATGTGATGTGTTTTTATGTGGCATATTTTTAATAAACGTGCGTGTACTAACTAGATTTTGTTAAATAATAACAAGGGAGAATAGCAATAAAACTTATACGTCTTAAGAAGTATTAGATGTTTAACAAAGAGATGATAATACCATTTCATTTCTACGCAGAGAAATGTCAATATCCCAAGGAGGAGAGACTCGTCAAGCGACGGAGAATAGAGATAGGGAATTGAATCAAGAACCCTTACAACAATTGGTAGACCTTATAGTAAATACTTTTGAAGAAGGCATCAATGATTATAAGAAGAGACAGACGAAAACTTCAGAGGTAGGAAAAGATATTAATTTGACTAACGAAGGAGAGGCTAATAATTCAAAGAAAGCGAATGAAGGAAGGATGGAAGAGAGTAGTAGTGGTAGCTGTAAGAATTTCAAGAGGAAGTGCAATGAGAATAAGTATGTACGAGGAGAAGGACAACGATGGAAGAAGAAGGTAGAAGCCTGTAAGGAATGTGGAAAGAACCACATGGGAGCGTGTTTGAAAGGGAAGCATGTATGCTATAAGTGCGGTGAGAAGGGTCATATTTCTCCTAACTGTCCTAGGAAGGAAGAAACCAAAGATTATTTTGCGTATGGATCTGAAAAACGTCAAATACGTTATTGGCAGAAGGAAACGAACGAGAAGGGAAACGGGAACAAAAGAAGACGAGACAACAACAACATCAACTACAATCCGATGGGAAGTCACCAAGAAGGACTCAAGAAAAAGAAAAAGGTTTGCCCGAAATATGGAAAAAGTCATCAAGGAGAGTGCTGGAAGGGACGAGGCGTTTGCTATAACTGCGGCCAGGAAGGGCATATTTCTCCAAATTACCCAAACTCGAAGAAGATTGAAGGATGCTTCGCTTGTAGGTCAACGGATCATCAGGTTAAGAACTGCCCAAAGAAAGGAAGGAAGGAAGAAGACAACAACAAAGGAAGCCATAGCAGGAAGCCGACGATAATTGAACTAGCTTAATCGAGTGAACCAATGCCAAGTACGACTAATGAATGATACATGATGCAGTGGCATTCCAAGTTGTGATGTCAGGTGCTGTCTTAATCAATAATATAAATGTATATATATTATCTGATTCGAGTGCTATCTTTCCCTTCTGCATCTGAAGAACTGTGAGAGGACTAAGTTACCCCAAGAACGATTAGAAGATCCTTTAAACATAGAAGTTGCGAATAAGGAAGTAATTCCCGTAGAAATTCGTTTGTCGATATTTTTGCGCATAAATTAGGGAACGTAAGCTAAGCATAGACTTGATTCCGATAAAATTTGGAGAGTGTGATGGGATACTATGAATGGACTGGTTACATAAACACATACGATAATTGATTGTTAGAAGAAAAATATGAACCTCCAGAATCCAAACCGGTCTAAGGAAGTGTTTTATGGTAGCTCGTCGTTTAGGCAATTGTGTTGCCTTACGATGATGCAGGTCAAGACATGTTAAGAAAAGTTGGTATAAATTATCTCACTTTTATTATAGATACTAAGAGAACGGAAGTAGAAATAAATAATGTATTAGTAGAACTAGAATTTCAAAATTTATTCCCAGGCGATCTGCCCGGCCTTCCGCCAGAGAGAGAAAATAAGTCGTAATAGATTTAGTATCGGAGACTGCACTGATTTCGAAAGCACCTATCTTATGGCACCGGTAGAAATGAAGAATTATTAATACAATTGTGAGAAATGTTAGATAAAGGGATATATTCAGTCGAGTGTGTTTTCCCTTAAGGAGCACCAGTGTTGTGAGTCAAGGAGAAGGTTAGTTTTAGGGCACGTCAGATCCGGCATCGTTGAAGGCGGTAAGTAATTGGGAGCAGACGAAGACTACCATTGCAAAATTCTCTATTACCTGGAAGAGGCAAACGTAGTAGCGGATATGCTAAGTAGGAAAAGGGAATGGAGAAATTATTCAAGTTGATAACTCGAGAGGAACTAATCAGGAAGATGAAGAGATTTGAAATAGAAGTGAAGGGACCCAGAGAGTCCAAAGGGAAGTTTATATTGGAGGTTTGTCTAGCGTTGTTGGATAGAGTGAAGGGTTAAAAGATAAAGACAAAAAGTACGAGAAGATAAAGAGAAAAAGTTTAGAAGAAATAATAATGGTATCTTGAGAATTGTAGATCGAGCGTGAGAGTCAACCGTAACTAAAATTACGAGATAAGAGTTTTCATGAGGCATATAGTTGGACATATTTTGTTTACCCAGGAAGCACGAAAACGTACTGGGATCTTCGAAGACACTATTGGTGGTCAATATGAGACGAGAAGTTGTAGAATGCATCGACCGATTAAAGAAGACAACACGCTTTCTACCAATAGATATTCGATTCAATTTAAATCAGTTAGAGAAATTATGCGTAAAGAAAATCGTTTAGCGACACGAAATATCAGTGTTAATAATTTTCGATCGAGACCCGCGCTCCACTTCAAAGTTTTGGAAGAGCTTGCGTAATGGATTTCAAAGGTAACTTGGAATATCATTTACCCTTAGTAGAATTCGCTTATAGTAATAATTATTATACAAATATCGGTAAGCCATCGTACAAAGCTCTCCACGGAAGAAAATGCAGAACACCGCTACATTGGGATGAGGTCAGAGAACGACTACTTCAATTGGGACCGAATTTAGTACGACGAATGGCTGACGATGTGAAGACAAAAAGAGCCAGATTAGTAGCAGCTCAAGATCAACATGGGAAATATGCAGATTGCCATCGTCATAATCAAGATTTTGGAAGACGGTAGTTTCATATTTCTTAAATGTTTCCCTGTGAGGGGAAGATAAGATTAGGTAAGAAAGAAGAATTGAGTTTGAGGTTCGTGAAACCTTCTGAAGTATTGCAGAGAGCAGGAAAAGTGGCGTACAAGATAGCCTTACCTGTTGAACTGGAACATATCCACGGTGTGTTTTAAGTTTCTGTCTTATGATCCTATAAGCTTAATTATAAGCGTGTGATACCTTATGAGCCAATCAAGTAGGGAAGAATCTGACATGAAGAATTCCTGTCCAAATACTAGATAGGAAAGAACAGATATTAAGAAATAAAATTTTACCTCTTGTGATAGTGCTTTGGTAAAACCACAATGCCAAGGAGGCCACGTTGAAATTAGAAGATAGGATGATGAGGATCTAACCCCATCTATTTGGGTAGCATTGTACCAATTCCGAGGACGAAATTTTTATAAGGGGGGGGAGGATGTAAGAACCGTGAATTTCATGAATAATTTTTTTTTTTTTGATATAATAAGAAAATGAATATTATTGGAACATAAATGTGTACGAGTTATGAGAAAAGTAATTCGATTATATTAAATTGAATTTATAATAATTGAGGAAATATGGAGAATTGCGACTCGTAAAATGCCTTGTGTGGCATGAGAATGAAAAAGATGATAGTTTAATTAATTCAAGAGGGAAATCGATAAGTGAAGGATTAATTAATATTATATTATTAAATAATCATTGTGATTAGTAAATAGCCTACTAATGAGTAATTATTAATAATATGTTATTATAAATAACAAAACATTTACGAGTAAGTAATTGATGAATATGATAAGAGTTATATTTAATTGATTATTTGTTGAGTGCAATACATGTGATAGTTAATCGTACAATAATGTTATTAACTGTTATTATTTATAATAATCGGTTAAAGAGTAAATGAATTATTAAGTGAATAATTAATCTATATTAATTGTTAATTGTTTTTATGAGAAATATAATAATAATCTATTGATTTAGTATTTTTGCAAGTAATGATTGGATACTAAGAAAATAGTCTATAAATATAATAGGATTTATATTGTTGAGGAATGTGATTATTTATCGTATAATAATAATCGATAAGAGTAAGTAATGAAGGAATTACTACGTGAACAATTAATCGATATTAATTGTTATTTACTTTCTATTATGAGAAAATAGAATATTAATTATGATTAATTGATAATGTATTGATTATTATTATCGCGAATAATAAAATGATAATAAGCAATTTGTTTATGAATATAATAAAATTTATATTTATTTAACGTGATAATTAATCATATAAATGTTAGTTAATATGGAGATTAATAACTTCATTAATCTATGAGGAAGGAATTGATTAATATTTTATTAATTAATTAATTGCCATTATAAAACAAATAAGTAAGTCATTAATATAATAAGATTATATTGACTGTTATGTACAAGCATGCAATAATTAAATATATAAAATATATGGGATACAACTATATTATATAGTGTAGTGCGACATTCATGTGACTATGCTATATATAGAAACCACATATTAAGAATTATTAAACTATATTATATGATGCAATGTGATTGTACATATTGAAACCATATGTTATGATTAATTAAATTATATAAGTTACAACATGTGGTATGTGGCTACATTAAAAGATGTACTTCGTATAATATTATAAATAAACAAATGTTATGTGATGAATATTTCAATAGATTAATATAATTGAAAATAATAGGAGTTGTAATAATGTTATGTGACAACATGTATATATGGATACATTAATGGTGTACTTATGGATTATCAAATTTAATTAAGTGTGTATTTAATAATATGAGGGAAAATAAATAAATGGATTACCTATTTTAATATTGATGAGGAATTAAAATAATAATTATTTCAATGATTATAAATAATTGAAATAATATAGTTTATGGTAATGTGGAAAGATAATACCCAATTAGATTTTATTTGGTATTATAAATGTACATGGATTATATATGTGCAAATTATATTTACTACATTGAAATGTTACTCATTCATTGAATTACATTGTGACATTACATTATAGCCTAAGTATACATATATGCCTAAGTGTATATAAAATGTGTATGTATTGGGTTATTTTATTTTACTGCATTGTTTCATGTTGCTGAGTCCTTGTTTGTCCCACAAAGAGTGTCATTTCTCTTCTCAAGTGCATAGGCCATTGGCCTAAGGCTAGCCTTCTCCAATTCTCCTCCCAATTCTCAGCAATATAGCTAGCAATGATCATATGGGGAGTTGGCTCAACAGTGGGAATCACCAACTCCATCAACTACCTAATGTCCATCAAATTCTTCTTCATTCCAATGGTTTGTTTTGGTGGAAAATTTCATTGTCTGGAAATTTGTTGTCTTATAAATGCAAGCTCTTCTCCTCTCTTTTCATTTGCTTAGAGTTTGCATAAGTGTTGAGTTAAGAGTTATATATATACATATATATCAGTGTTCTTGAGATAGCAGCAAGCCCAATTACATTGCAGAGGTATACTCTCAAGTTCTCCATTTCAATTTTCTGTTTCTGCAAATTCTTGAATTCTTGATATTATGGAAATTGATGACAATTGAAATATGAATTGCTTAGTTAGTTGATATATAGACTTACAAACATGTTTAAACCACAATGCAACTGTTTGGAAAAGTTTTCGTGAAATAATTTTGTGGTTTGGGATAATGGTTGCCGAGGCTAGCTGCTCTCTGGACTGGAACGGGAGCCGCACGGCCGCGCGTCTCCCTAGTACAATTTGGGCGCGGCCGCGCGCCACTGCAGAATTTGTTAATGATTTCTATTACATCTTCTGATAAAGTGAGCATATTGTACTGTTAGGATGTGCATATAACTCACAATAACATATGGAATTAGGGTACTAGGTTATAGTAATCCATGCTAGTCGTTTTAGTTGAGTATTTCGAAGAAAACTGAAAGTTATGAAAAGAGGAACTTTGACATGTTAGCTTTATATTGACATTCTGACTTTTGAAACATATTTGTATGACCTAGAAACACATGATATGAATGTTAACTTGCGTATCTGAGCTTCATAATGTAACTTGAGCATATGAACCTAAATAGTGAACCTTTCCAACGAAAACTCAAGCGTTGAACATTGACTCTAACATGTTATATTAGGATTCTAGGTTCTGATTTTTCGAGCATGTTATATGACCTTGAAATGCATGTCAAACATGTTAACATATGAATCTAGATAGTATGAGCATGTTAGGCCTTATTAGTGAGCTTTACTAATGAGAATACAAGTTTTAAACGTACACCTTGACATGTTAACTTGAAGTTTAAATTCTGAAGTTTATGAACGTGTTAATACTATTGACTTCATGAACGTCATGCATGTATACATACCATGTTAGAGGTCATGATTAAAATTTAGCGTAAACGAAGTATGTTTTCAACTAATAACTGTAATAGTTACATGTATGAAATGTGAATACTCATAAGTATGCCTAATGCAAAGTATATGAATACCTTATGTGTTTAAAAAGCGAGCATGATAGGCCTTATGAATTCCATGACCTTGAATGGCTTTAAATTATTGAAAGTGTTAACTTAGAATCTATTGCATGTATGATTGGAGCAAGGAAAGGTTGTATACACATAAAAGTATCCTTTAAACATGTATACATGCTACGTGATATTATATGATGTTACTTGAACCCGATTTTGACGGTTAACTTATGGGAATGCCATAACTTGCTAAAATAAAATACATTTAGTATTAATAATGGTCTTGTATGATATTAATAATATGAGAGCATGTTTGCTAATTGTTGCGATCTTATATGATATGAGAATGTGTTTAAACTCAAAAAGAGGAACGTTGAGGATAAAGGTATATTAGTCACGACTTGTGAATTAAATATAATACTATATATGACTGTATAGTAAGGTTAAAGATTTAACTTATATGTGGATGGTATATATGAGATAAAGTATAACGTTAAACTGTATGACTAATGGATATCATATATATATATATATATATATATATATATATATATATACGTAACTATATTACGATAGGGATTCGAAAGTGTTGATTTACTTAACGAGGATAAACTACGCATAAGGCAAGTTTCCTGACTTACACTCATTTATAGTGCAAGTATCTGAACCCTACTTTTATTGTGTTGCAAGTATCCTATCCTTGTGGTTACTTATTCGAGGAACGTCGTAAGCAAGTTTCCTAACTTATACTCTTTCATTATGCAAGTTTCCGTGAAACCGTTCTTGTATATTAATTGCAAGAATCTGACTACTCTTTTATTGAGCAAGTATTTGATTCATACTGTTCATTGAAAACATATTCGAGCTTGTACTAACTTTGGTAGTACGAGTAAATAGGTGCTAGAATAATTCTTGCCTTACAAACTTATGTTTCATGGTTTGATTTAAATCACGATTATATTCTTTGAATTATTGTTGCGAGTATTGAACTCATAAATTGTTCTTATATACATTGTTGAAATTGTCTACGCCATTTAATTTGGCTAGACCAATATCATGAATTGGAAAGCAATCCACACCAATTACCTTGGTGCGGACTCTTATAAATTGACTGAGTTGAACAACCCTTGTAAAAAGGGAAACTATATAGTCGGGGTGCCGACAGTGGTGTGGTAGGTTATGCATAACTCCAGGTACGATAGGCTGATCCCCTAATTGTACTTGGTTGGGTTACCAGAAATATTTTTGGTGATTCTAGTAGAAGTTCGTGGTTCTTAGCGACCACTCAGTATCCAGTATTTATTTACTTGAAACTTTGAATTCTTTGGATTCTTTTATCAATCCTTGGTCCACAGCGACACTTAGTGATATCTATTCATTCACTTGAAATTGTTGAAACTTTTGAATCCTTTAATAACTTCTCGACCCGTAGTAGTCCTTATTCAACTTCACAGAATAGATTTGGAAGTCATTGCTATTTATTTTGTTCACAACATTCTTATTTGAAATCCTAAGCGATTAATTACCATTTTACCCTTGAGATTTAGAACTGTATATATTACTGTTCACATTTATTGGCATATTACTTGCTGAGCAAATTTGTTGCTCACTCTTGCTTCCCATAAACATTTCAGTTAGGGCAGGGCAAGGTGGAACCCCAAGACAGGACAAGTGCGAAGGCAAGGCTATGGAGTAGCTATGCTTTTCTATATTAGGATGTTTCCGTTATATTGTATTAAGATTTATTTAATGTTATGTATTAAGATATGTTTGGTTTAAGTTATGAAGTGTATTAGTAATAGTTTCGAGACTTGGGACGAGAATATTTATGTTATATCAATGTAAATTATTCTGTTATTCCATTGTTTGAGATTTTAGTTGTTATTAGAATTAGTACGTGATGAACCGAATTCGAGATCAGTGACGGTCTGAATTTGGGGACGTCACATAAACTAGATTAGCATACATATATGAGTATATTCATGTAGTATGAACAAGTATAACAATGTTAGTACACATGATTGACGCAACCCTTATGGTTTTGAAATAAAAATTATAGTTTCGATTATGAACTTGACATGTACATAACAAATGTATATTCTGATTTTAGAACACGACCATATGGTCTATATGGATATGAGAACTAAGTCTAAAGTGGTTAAACACACTAGCATACTTGTTCGAAAGTTAAGACGTTTTCAAAATAAAACTCATAGTTTTATATTTGAACTTTGTCATAAACATGCCATATGTGTATTCGGATTTAATAAACATGATAGTATGGTTTACATTGATATGTAATGAATGTTTAAAGTGTTAATCGTACACTAGCATACTAGATTGAAAGTTAAGACAATTTCAAAAGTAAGACACTTAAGAACTTTTGAAGCAAACTTGACCAAGGTTAATGTCTTTTAGATTCTGACCATGTGAGAGTGTTTATATGGCTTAGTAGTGTATTTTCATACATGTGAGACATGGTTATGAAACACTTTGTTTACACTAAACGACCTTTGTGGACTTAGTATACTTTTCAAAGAAACTTAAGATTTGAAAGCTAATAACATCAATTACCATATGGGTTATGTTGTGAGCATGCAAGTATACATATTATGATTTCATTATGCCTATAGACATGTTGACATGAACATCCTACATGAATATCGCCTATGCATGCTTATTCATAGAGAATGAATTTCAAGCATGAACTATGTGGATTAAAGTATACATGTGTAGTGTACGTATGAGCATGCTTACTAAGTATTGTTAATCTCGTTATGTGACAATATGATTTTTGTGGCTAAATAACATGGATTTGATTGGCTTAAGGTTTACCGGAATGAAAACCTTTAACCTTAAAGTGAACTTAAGATGAGCATGCTATGTTTCGAATTTGAGTTAATAACTTGATAAAGCATGTGTGTTATTTATATCAGTAACTTGAGGTACTATGTGTTCAAGCCTATATTGAAGCATAGAAACTAGATAATCTAAAGTTATTAAATCTAAGACATGATTAGATTAACTTACATGAATTATGTGATAAACTTATATGATAAGTAGATTCTTGTAAGTGTAGACTTATATTGATTTACACATGCTAATTAAAAGATCGACTTGTTAATGTTAGGTTATTTCAACGAGTTTAATTAAAGCTAAAATTTATTTGTAGTTGAGCAAACAGACATGTATTCTAGACCCTTGCACTACTTTATTTAATGAATCGTGTAAGTGAGTTTCTTAACTTCACTTGATTTGAACGCAAGTTCCCTTACACTCCTTATTGTGCAAATTTCCTATCCTTCTCATATTGTATTAAGCAGGTTATTATCGTATTGACATTTATTCATTTAAGCTTGAATTTCTTTTCCGAGCATGCTATTTAGTGGTTTAATTACTTTACAATTATTCAATATCGATATTATTGATATTCGCACTTGCTGAATTTGAGTTCGTACGGTCTTGGACTTGTACATCATTTAAAGTTCTATAATTCTTGAACTGTGTCATATAGAGTCTGCACCCTTGTTCGGTCAGAAAATTGTATGAAGTTTATAACAACTATCCAAACCAATTGTTGGTAAGGATTCTTAGACTGAAAGAACACCCCTAAATGATAGGGGAGTACCCCAGGTATCTAGTATAAAGATACCAAGAGCAGATTTAAATGTCATGCATATACATAGGGTATGCGAGGCTGATCCCCTCAAGTACTTATTCTGTAGCCAGTAACCAAAGGGTCAATTAGCTATTGAATCCATTGGAGTTTTATAGTTCAAAGTCTACTTGACTATCAATTATTCTAAAAGAAATCATTATTTTGCTTCTAATATTCATATTGTTGAATCCTTCAGATATTCATATTGTTGAATCTTTCAGATATTCATATTGCTGAATTCATTGTCAGATATTTTCCATTCATCATGATATATCCTTTATTGTGGTTTTTAAACCTGCTGAGCAAGCTTGTTGCTCATTCTTGTTATATCACGAATTTCATTGCAGTTAAGCCCGAGACCTCAGGGAAGGACAAGGGCAAAGGAAAGATATAGGATAGTTTGCAAGGAGCAGACTTTACCTTATGCTTAATTTAATTACTATTATTGTAATTTAAACCCTAATGACTATTATAGGGTATGTTTGTTTTGTTGTATTAAGGTTATCGAATCTTAGGACTAGTAACACCTTTTGAATGAACAACGTACGTTTATTATATTCCGCATTTTTGTTATTGTATATTATTTAGAGGTGGATGTTAGTATTGTATCGTGGCGACCGGACCGGGGTCAAAGGACCCGGATTCGGGGGTGTCACCGCAACTACCAATGGCCACCCAATCAGTTTCAGAATTCATACCATCCGAACAATAGGAATCATCCCAACTTCAGTTGGAGTAACAATCAAGGTTCTCAACAACAACACCAACCTCAATAACCACAATATTAACCTCAACAACAATCACAACACCAACAACAACAGTATGCTGCTAGACCATCGTATCCTCCTGGATTTCAGCAACAGCAACATCAACATCATCTAGCTCCTGCTCCACAACAAGAAAAGAAATCTGAGATGGAAGAGCTTATGTTGATGTTAAAGAGCCAAGCGGTGGCAATAAAAATGTTGGAGAATCAGATGGGCCAAATGGCCAATATGTTGACAAACAGACCGCAAGGAGCTCTACCAAGTAATACAGAGGCAAATTCGAGAAGGGACGGAAAGAAACAGTGTCAGGCCATCACCTTGAGATCTGGGAAGCAGACTGCAGAAATTGGGCCTGGCACGGTCGCGACCTAGGAAGAAGGGAACACGACGCGCCCGCGCCAATATCCAAAAAATTCTGAGGCTATTTTGAATGAGGAAAGTGATGGGAAGCATGTATTAGAGGCAGAGAAGCAAGAAAAAGCTGAAAAACCATGTGCCACACCACCAGTTGTCTACCCTCCTGTGCCATATTCTCAGAGACTCTAGAAGCAAAAATTAGATAAACAATTTGCTAAGTTCTTGGAGGTGTTTAAGAAGCTGCAAATTAACATACCTTTCGCAGAGGCATTGGAACAAATATCAAGCTATGCGAAGTTTATGAAAGGTATTCTGTCAAGGAAGAAGAAACTGGAAGACTATAAAATAGTTGCCTTAACGGAAGAATGCAATGCAGTGTTACAACATAAACTACCTCTAAAACTCAAGGATCCAGGAAGTTTCACTATACCTTGCTCCATTGGAAGATTGTCTTTCAATAAATGCCTATGTGACTTAGGGGAGAGCATAAATCTGATGCCTCTATCGGTGTTTACACAGTTGGGATTGTCGGCTCTTAAGCCGACAAACATATCATTACAGCTTGTCGATAGGTCCATCACATACTCGAGGGGTATTGTAGAAGATGTCTTGGAGAAAGTGGACAAGTTTATCTTCCCTGCTGACTTTATTATTCTTGACTATGAAGAGCACAAGGATATACCGATCATTATGGGGAGACCTTTTCTAGCTACAGGGAAAACACTCATCGACGTACAGAAGGGAGAACTTATAATGAGAGTTCAGGACCAAGATGTTACGTTCAATGTATTCAAAGCTATGAAATTTCCCACTGATGAAGAAGAGTGTTTCCGGATTAATGCAGTCGACAGAGTACTGAATGAAGAGGCCAAGCAAAGGATGAACATTGATCCTTTAGAGAGTGCCTTACTGGGGGATGTTGACATGGAGGATACAGATGTTGTTGAATACGTACAAATTCTGAACACAGTGCCACAAATGAGAAAATTCAAGATTTTGGTTAAACCATTGGGACACACAAGGGAGACATCGGAGCGTCTTAAACCTTCTCTTGAGATGCCTCCTACTCTTGACCTTAAACCTCTTCCGAATCATCTAAGGTACTCATTTTTGGGTGAATCGTCAAAGTTGCGTGTTATAATTGCTTCTGCACTAACATCTTGTCAGGAAAGTAAGCTGTTACGAGTGTTACGGGAATTCAAATCTGCTATTGGGTGGACCATAGTGGATATTAAGGGGATAAGCCCCTCATTATGCATGCATAAGATACTCCTTGAGGATGACAGTAAGCCGACAGTAGAGCAATAGAGGAGACTAAATCCCATAATGAAATAGGTCGTCAAGAAAGAGATCCTGAAGTGGTTGGATGCCGGTATCATATACCCAATATTAGACAGCTCATGGGTGAGTCCGGTGCAATGCGTTCCGAAGTAGGGAGGAATGACTGTAGTGTCCAATGAAAATAATGAATTAATACCTACCAGAATAGTCATAGGGTGGAGAGTCTGTATGGATTATCGCAAACTGAACAAGGCGACCAGAAAGGACCATTTCCCTCTCCCATTCATTGACCAGATGTTGGATATGTTAGCGGGACATGACTACTACTGCCTCTTAGATGGATATTCGGGGTATAATCAGATAGTTGTAGCCCAGAAGATCAGAAAAAGACTACCTTCACGTGCCCCTATGGTACTTTTGCGTTCAGGAGGATGTCTTTTGGCTTATGCAATGCTCCGGCCACATTTTAGAGATGTATGATGGCGATATTCTCCGATATGGTTGAGCAGAATATGGAAGTCTTCATAGACGACTTTTCAGTCTTTGGGGACTCATTTAACATATGCTTGGAGAATTTGGTTATGGTATTGCAGAGGTGTGTTTAGACCAACTTAGTGCTGAATTGGGAAAAGTGCCATTTTATGGTACAAGAAGGAATTATCCTCGGGCACAAGGTTTCGGAGAATGGATTGGAGGTTGACAGAGCAAAGTTAGAAATAATTGAGAGCTTACGGCCACCGACTTTATTGAAGGGGCTCTATTGTCCGATTTATATAATGACAAATACGCGCAAGTTTACGCGGTCAAAAAGTAAAAAAGAGTAAGTAAGATATCATTCCCACGGAGAATTAATTAACAAAAGTTAACAAACCACTAGCCCATAACCATTTCAGTCTTATTTAAACGAGCGATTAAATTGTTTGGAATTAAAACTAAACAAGTAATTAAACTAAAACAAAATAATCCTAGAGTAAAACCAGATAGTGAAGATTTGAGATCTCAATTTTCCCTATTGATTCATCTAAGTCAATAAACTTCCTGTTAGGTCAAATTAATTATCAAAGTTTGTTAGCCGAGAACACGAAAGTGAGATAAGGCTATCTTTCGAAGCACTTAATCCATATCATATATGATCCATAGATGATAGAACACATATGAACACCCACATTATCTAAACCCCTATATGTCTATGTGATTTACAAATAATTAGGGTTTAAGCTCAGGTTCTCAATTGACTACGAGCGGCGCTTCAGTATATGTCTATCCTAAGCAAAAATCATACTTCCCAACGCCATATAGAACATATAATCGCAAGCTACTATGATTAGATCTAAATTCATACTTTTTCTTTCAAGTCCGTATAAATTATCATAGTAATTGGTAGCTAAGCAATTAAGCAATGAAGGCACGAATCATAATAGATAATCTCATAGCAAACAATAAGACCAACGTGGAAGAATATGAAAATAAACTACTCATTAGGTTCCATTGAAATCTCAAAATAAAGTTTAAGACATGCCTGACTCAAATCTATCATTCACAATATGAATAAACATCATCCTAATACAAAGAGATAATTGGAAGAATACATAGATAGAAAATGCAAATCTGAGTTCTTCCTCCAAGTTTGGATCTTTGATGGTATCCACTTGCTTCAATCTTCCAATAAAATAAAACCTAGAAACTAACTATCTAAAACCTAATCTAAACTAATATAGACAAAATGTAAAGAAAAGGAAAAGGAAAGACAATGCTAAGCTAGGGCTAAACTCCCAAGAGGGGAGTATCTCCTATTGTTGGGCAAACAAGCCCTAATATAGCCTTAAAGTCAAGCCCCCCATTTCTCCAAGCAAAACTCAGTAAAAATGAAAAGTCAAAGTTTTGGTCAAGCCGGGTTGGCGCGGCCGCGCGCCCCTTGAGTCTTTGTACTGGTGCGACCGCGCGGATCTCCAGAATTTATTCTCTGCTCTGCTAATTGGCGCGGGCGAGCAGCTGTTCCTCTGTAATCTGGCGCGACAGCGCGGGCCTGTGGATTTTGCTGGTGCAATGCTGCATTTTTCATTTGCTTTTTCCTACACCTCTTGCCTTCTTGCATTCATTGAGCCTTTTTGCATCATCACATTCCCATCAAGCTGCTTGACTCCTTTCCATTGTCATGCCATCATTCCTTTTAGCATTCTTTCAGCCGTTTTAGCCACATATGCACCAAGAGAGTTCCAAAACATGAAATCTACAAAAACAAAGAAAAAATGCATGAAAAGCACAATGATACTTGAGTTTAAGCAACAAAACAAGTTAGATAATATCTGAATAAGTGGTCATAAAAACTGTTGGGTAAAATCTAATTACGCACAACATGCAAATATACGTGGTCAATAAGTAATAAAGTGAAAGTAAAGTATTGTTCCCACAAGGAATTATTTAATAAGAATCATCAAGTACTAACCCATAACCAACTCAATCTTATTGAAACGAATGAACTTCAATACATAATTAAACTACTTCTAACTACCACTAATTAGCACTAGTTAAATTCAGATTACGGAGATTTAAGATCACAAATTCACTTATTGCTTCATCTAACTTAACATACTTCTCATCAATTATTCTCTCTATTCTAAATTGTTAATCAAGAACACGAAAGCAAATATAACCACCTTAAGATGCATCATACCATACTCACTCAAATCCACAGATGATAGAATTAAGCAAGACACCCTAATTAACTGTCCACTATATATCTATGTGAATTACAATTAAAAAGGATTTAATCACAAGTTCTCTATAAGATTACATATGGCGTAAAGGCATACTTCTACCATAAACACGAATCATGATTTCCATCTATGCAGAAATCACAAACACATGCTATCATGATCAGATCAAAATCTATACTCCTCTCTTGATTCATATATATTATCATGGTAATTAATAATAAGTCAATTAAATAATTATTCCAAATCATAATAGACATTTCACAATAAAAGATCACGATAATTGATAGAGAAGCATATTAAAATAAATTACACAATAAGATCCATTGTAATCTTAAACAAAGAATTAGTTCATTGATATTGAATTAAAACTAAGAATCCACAATTGAATACACATTAAAAGATAAGAATAAGATTAAGGAAAAGAATTGAATCTGTTCCCGGCAAATTTGTTCTCCTTCTTGCTCTTGATCTGGATCTCCAATGGCTTCCAAGTGCTTCAATCTCCAAATTCCCTTTAAACTAGTGTTTGTATCTAATATGTTCTATATTAATCTAATGGAATCTCCCTCTAATATGTCCATCTCTGACCCTTAAATAGCCTTTTTTTTGATCTAACTAAACTCGTAGCCCTAATTCCATCCAAATCTTACTTGAAATAGGAGTTTTTCATGTTCCCAACGCGTAAGCCAGCCCCGACCGACTTTTTAGCCTTGTTACGCCCGCCCCTGCTGGGATTTTCTGCCATGCCCCCACCCGAGCTGGTGTTTTGCCATGTAATTGCCCGCCCCGGGGGGCCTTGCTTTGCTGCTGCAACATCCTTTGGTAGAACGAGCATAACTTTTGATTCAGGGAGAGTTACTGGGCCTGCTACAAGTCAAATCGAAGCTGTTGACGAGATCTACAACTTTTATTCTTTGAGCATTGACATATTCGGATTGGATCAAGGTCAAATTTGGGCTCCAAGTGACTGCTATGTAAATTGCACTTCCAAACTCTGAGGTTTCAACTTCCGCTTGGTAAAAAGATCATAACTTCTTCCTCCGAACTCCGATTATGATGATTCAAGATGTTCCAGAATTCTAAGAAGAAGCTTTATAATAAAATTCATGTCCCCAAGCCAAGAGTGCAAAATTAACATATAAAAGTCCAAATGAGTTCTGGATTGTATTTCCTTGCCTCTCCATGCCAGTAGCCGCTCACTTAGTTCCCAAACATGAAATCTACAAAATAACCACAAATTACATGAAAAGTGACTACGACATATAAGATTAAACAACTTATTCAAGTAATAGATACCAGATAAGTAGGTATAAAATTGACTTATCAAATACCCCCAAACTTGAACTGCTGCTTGTCCCCAAGCAAAACACTCGAACCACAAATTAGAAAGATTCATTCTCTAGCAAAGATCCACTCACGTAATTAGTCAATATGAATTTGAGCATTGGCCTCAAAGGTTACAACAAATCATAACCCACAGAAAATTTCAAAATAATGCCATGTCTAAAATTTCAACACTTTCATCAGTTCCACATCTACTCATGATCCTTTAAGTGTGTGTGTGCATCCCAACGTTCTAACCAGTTATAATTTAGATAAGATCAACCAACACTCATAAAAGATTTTCAAAAACAACTCTCAAAACTTCTTATCACATCAATCTCCGCTAATAAAGACAAAGCACAAATTTTTCTTGAGGATCAACCGGATATTTAAACATTTAAGCACATATGAACCCTTCCCAAGTATTTCAAAAATATATCTTTCTATCTTTTTAGTGAGTGCGTTTTACGCTCCATCTCACTTTCCAGTTCCATTTAAACGAGTGCGTTTTATTTTCCATCTCGTGCTTGTGTTTATGGGGAGTGCGTTTAATGCTCCATCTCGACCCACCACAAAATTCAATTATTCAACTCGGGAAGGTTCTAATTTTTTTCAAAAATACCCCTAGCTGTTGGACCTTGTTCATGGAATACCCTATTCCGTTGTATTAATATCAATAAACTATTGTTATTTGATAATAGTTTATATCAATAAACTATATGTTATTTGACATATAGTTTATATCAATAAACTATATGTCATTATGTATGTGATCACTTTGGGGCATGGAAGCTTGTCACACACAATAGGCTCTTCATCTATCTTTCTCTCTCTCGTCCCACCATGACTTCAAAATTGTACTCGCTCTTTTGTCATAAAGAGCTTCGCCGGCGACATGACTACCAAGTGGGCAGGGTTTTGCAAATCTGACTGACTCTGTGATCTTTGGTGGAGACCCCTTTAAGTCTTTGTCGACCTCTATTTCATTATCCCCAATTGTCTCCACACTTTCTATATCTTGTGGCTCATCCAGCTGCAGATTTGGTTCGGATTCTCCGTCAGTTTCGTCATCCATGTCATTACGCCAAGTGTTTGGAGGGAAGTTGTTTGAGGCGTTGTTCATTTTCTCTATTTGAGTATTAATTAAAATCCTCCTCTCCTCGTGGTCTGCTAAGAACTTGGACAACAATTCCCCCATCCTTGAATTATCTTCTTCTTGTGGCACTGGAGGTGGACATGAAAATTTTGGTGTGTATGATGGATTTGGAGTGTAGTATTGGTCTTCATAATTGTAGCTCCATGAAGAATCCGGGTGATACCCCCAATCTTGGTGATAGTTAGGCTCAACATAGTTGTTGAGGTAATCACCACTGTATGGTACCGGTTCAAAACTGACGATGCATTGATGAGTCGAAAGATTGCCAGCACAGTAATCACACGTAACTGCCATCCTTCGACTCCGTTGGGCTGCAATAACCTCCAACTTCCTTGAAAGTTCTTCAATCTGTGCTAATATAAGTTCATCAATCCCTGTTTCCCTTGGTTGGGTCATGTTCGTATATGGCCATTGATAATTGAATTCAGCCATGGTACCTGAAAAGAGAGAAATATAGGAAGAGAATTAAATAAAAAAAATATTTAAATTAAGATTAATTTGATTGAAATTAATATTGGTAAATAAGTATTAAATTAATTCTCTAGCAACGGCGCCAAAAACTTGTTGGGTAAAATCTAATTACGCACAACACGCAAATATACGTGGTCAACAAGTAATAAAGTTAAAGTAAAGTATCGTTCCCACAAGGAATTATTTAATAAGAATCACCAAGTACTAACCCGTAACCAACTCAATCTTATTTAAACGAATGAACTTCAATATATAATTAAACTACTTCTAACTAACACTTATTACCACTAGCTAAATTCAGATTACAGAGATTTAAGATCACAACTTCACTTATTGCTTCATCTAAGTTAACATACTTCTCATCAATTATTTTCTCTATTCTAAATTGTTAATCAAGAACACGAAAGCAAATATAACCACCTCACGATGCGTCATACCATACTCACTCAAATCCACAGATGATAGAATTAAGCAAGACAACCTAATTAACTAATCCACTATATTTCTATGTGAATTATAATTAAAAAGGATTTAATCACAAGTTCTCTATAAGATTACATATGGCGTAAAGGCATGCTTCTACCCTAAACACGAATCATGATTTCCATCTATGCAGAAATCACAAACACATGCTATCATGATCAGATCTAAATATATACTCCTCTCTTGATTCATATATATTATCACGGTAATTGATAATGAGTCAATTAAACAATTATTCCAAATCATAATAGACAATTCACAATAATAGATCACGATAATTGATAGAGAAGCATATTAAAATAAATTACACAATAAGATCCATTGTAATCTTAAACAAAAAATTAGTTCATTGATATTGAATTAAAACTAAGAATCCACAATTGAATACACATTAAAAGATAAGAATAAGATTAAAGAAAAGAATTGAATCTGTTGCCGGCAAATTGGTCCTCCTTCTTGCTCTTGATCTATATCTCCAATGGCTTCCAAGTGCTTCAATCTCCAAATCCCCTTTAAACTAGGGTTTGTATCTAATTTATTCTATATTAATCTAATGGAATCTCCCTCTAATATGTCCATCTCTGACCCTTAAATAGCCTTTTTTTGACCCAACTAAACTCGTAGCCCTAATTTCATCCAAATCCTACTTGAAATAGGAGTTTTTCATGTTCCCAGCCCGTAAGCCCGCCCCGGCTGACTTTTTAGCCTTGTTATGCCCGCCCCCACTAGGATTTTCTGCCATGCCCCCGCCCCGGCGGGCCTTGCTTTACTGCTGCGACATCCTTTGGTATAATGAGCATAAGTTTTCATCCAGGAAGAGTTACGAGGCCTACTACTAGTTAAATCAAAGCTGCCGACGAGATCTAAAGCTTTCATTCTTTGAGCATTGACAGATTCGGATTGGATCAAGGTCAAATTTGGGCTCCAAGTGACTGCTACGTAAATTGCACTTCCAAACTCTGAGGTTTCAACTTCCGTTTGGTAAAAAGGTCATAACTTCTTCCTCCGAACTCCGATTATGATGATTCAAGATGTTCCGGAAAGCTAAGAAGAAGCTCTATAATAAACTCCATGTCCCAAGTCAAGAGTAAAAAATTAACATAAAAGCCCAAATGAGTTCCGGATTACATTTCCTTGCCTCTCCATGCCAGTAGCCGCTCACACAGTTCCCAAGCATGAAATCTACAAAATAACCACAAATTACATAAAAAGTGACTACGACACATAAGATTAAACAACTTATGCAAGTAATAGATACCTAATAAGTAGGTATAAAACTGACTTATCAAAAACCACGTATCAAATACCCCCAAACTTAAACGTTGCTCGCCCTCACGTAACCAAAATAAAACAAAACAAAAGATGCAATGCAATAACTACAATGAATGCAACCTATCCTATCATGAATGCGAATCCAAATCTCAGTCAGTATTGAAATTCACAAGCAATGCCTCAAAAAGACCACAAGATAATCAAACAAAAAGCTATCCAAGACAAGATCATAAGGCATATCCTCGCAAATCCAAATCTGTCAGCACTGATGTAGTGTGTGTGTGCCTATCAACCATTAAACATGCTTTTGAACAAATAAATCACATACTATGCTTCTTAGGGGAAAAACAAGTTTCAACTTAAGAAAAGCAATAAATCAGATAAGTTCTAACCAACACCATGCATTACTTAAGCTAAGAGTCACAGAGGGTTTAATTATGCTTTTTATTTACTCATGAGGGCGTTTTTGCTTTTTTCTGTGTACACAATCGACTGTGCAATGCCTAGTCCTCTTAGGCTTTTCAGTGATACCCGTGTAGCGAGCTTTTGACCAAGGACTCCCAGAACGTGAGGCGTTAGGGCGTTGGGTGATAAGACACCCCTCTGGCTTACTTGCTCTAATATCAAAGGCCACAGGACTTGACGTAGCTGAAGTGTTTATTCTATTTCAATTTTTCTTTTCTTTTCTTTATTCCATAAGAGAGTGCGTCTTACGCTCCATCTCCCCACATAGCATGCATACCCTCTGTTTTCCCCAAACTTAAGCTTTTTACAGCCCTAGTTATTATCATATGAGCATTGAAACTCTTTTATAAAAACATAGATTTCCCAACAGAAGAAAAGTATGTGAAAATTTAAACTAAGCATATCATGATGGTTACTCTTAGAGTGCTAACCGGTTACACTGTATCTGACAGATAAGGATTTACATATATGACATTATAAACAAGCTTAAGTCTCAAATAAGTTCGAAAATCAAGTAATTTCAGTTTCCTCATAAGCCAAATAAATAAGAAACCAACTGAAACTGGATTCATGAAATACGTTCTAACACAACCATCTAAAACAAAACAAAAAATTTAACAAATTTTTAACAAAATATGACCTACATGTACTATATGAATTTTTAACAAAATATGACCTACATGCACTATATGAATAAACACAATATGTAAAAGAAATGAACTAAACTACATGCAAAACTAAACCTAATACCCCCAAACTTAAAATGTTCAATGTCCTCATTGAAGGTAAAAGGCAAAAAGGAAACTCCCATCGTCAGCCTTGTCTGCTACATGAAATGATGTGGCGCTCAGTTTCTGCTGAATTTTTGCCTTAAGTCTGAGATAACCTGCATGACGCGCTGCCACGCGCCTATTAGCCTTGATTCCGGTGCTACCGCGCCCTTCCCCAGATTTTTGATATGCAGCTTTTTACATGCATTAAGGATGGGCTTTTGAACTTTGCTTCACTCCAACAAATTTAACCTGAGAGATGCATAGAAGATTTATTAAACCCTCTCAACCACCAAAACTTAATATTAACTATTTACAATTAGGAGAATTAAACATAGGGGATATATATGTGAATTCACAAAAATTCCCAATAGCGCGTATATGCAATATGCTCGTGCTTCTAAAATGTGTTCAAAACTTCAAAGTCCCAAAAATGCACATGTAGACACTCAAAATTTCCTTGCCCCAATACTAACCCGGTAGGAGGGCAAAATCATCAATCAATCCAAATTCGGCCACCAACGCCAGTCCTTCAACCTAAATCTGATTCCCAATAGCGGTAATCAAGCTCCGACAGTCAATCGGACCATCAATCAAGTTCTGGCAGTCAATCGGACCATCAATCAAGCTCTGACAGTTAATTGGACCATCAATCAAGTTCCGACAGTTAATCGAACCATTAATCAAATTCTGACAGTCAATCAGACCATTAATCAAGCTCCGACAGTTAATCGAACCATCAATCAAGCTCCGATAGTCAATCGGACCATCAATCAAACTCTGATAGTCAATCGGACCATCAATCAAGCTCTGACAGTTAATTGGACCATCAATCAAGTTCTGACAATCAATCGGACCATCAATCAAGTTTCTACAGTCAATCGGACCATCAATCAAGTTTTGACAGTCAATCGAATCATAAAGCTCAACCCCGGTCTCAACCCGGGAAGTTAAAATCAACCCCGATCTCAACCTGGGAAGTTAATTCAACCCCGACCGCAACTCGGGAGGTATCAATCAACCCCGGTCTCAACCCAGGAGGTATTAATCAACCCCGATCTCAAAATCAACCCCGATATCAACCTGGAAGATACCAATTAACCCCGACCTCAATATCGAGACATGTCAAGCCATCCCCGATCTCAATCCAGGAAACACTGTTCATCCCCCAGTAGCAACCAGGGAAGTCAAACTCAACCCCGGTCTTAACATGGGAAGTGCAGGTCATCCTCGGTCTCAACCCGGGACGTCAGGTCAACTTCCGACATCAACCTAAAGCATCAAAACAACTCCAGAGCAAAAATTGAAATGACCACGTCAGCCTCAGAGACAACCCTGAGGTCAAAAGACTAGACTGGGATCCAAGTCTTGGAATCAGCTACCGGAAGTCGACTAACGACCATACCGACACTACAGGCAGCCCCAGGAGGGGTACAACGGTCATTTCATCAACTCTCAACTGACTTGGTCAAACTCAAGCTAAATCGATGCTGCCAAAGTCAGAATGAACCCTAACGACGATCCCGAGTGGCAACTATGGAAGACAACTCCACGGATAAACTGCAAAGAATCAAAGACCTAGTTATGAACCCGTCTTCCTGGACCCGAAAAATGTTTTTTCCTAAGTCATTGCGACACTCTCTGTGGGAGCTTTCTGGAAAGGTATCTCACGCCTCAAACGGACGCTCCGATCAAAAGTTAGAAAGATTTCGACCAGACATCACATTGCTCGGAGTACACTTACTTTAAGGCAACCAAGTCGGGCATGTGGGCCCCACCTAGGGGAGCCGAAGCTCTACCTGCGACTGTCGTAGGTAGAGTGGAGGCTCCCTGGCCTATAAATACATGTGGCCCCCCGTTCATTTGAAAAAAATTGGGAAACGCAGCAATGCCCTGCCAGTTTGATTTTCTAACTTTTACACCTCTTCCAAACCCAAATATTTTCACTCCAACACATAGATATACCCATATACTACCACATATCAAAAAACCACCGATAGATTTGGGCGTTTAAAGCCTACGATTCGGCAAAAAGCCAGCATTACGGTCTATTTTACGTATTTTTACGATCAGAAAGTCAATACTTCTACTTTGCATTGCTTTACACTTTCACATAAAGTTTCATTTTCTAAATATGCTTGAAATTTAGTTTTGTTGACGTTTTCGTCAAAAATTGATATATTTTTGTACATAAACTCCGTTTTCAACATTTTTACAACTCAGATTGACGATCTGTTAGCTCCAGTAGCTTCAATGCACTAGCACGCACATTCTGGCAACTTCGCCGGATTGGGTTATCTTTCTAGTCTGGGTTTGGCCCTCTTTTGTATATATTTAACTTCAAATGTACTAACATTTCAATTCTGTCAAGCCCGGATGTCAAATTCGAGGTAGTTTATCGCTTTTATATATATTTACCCATATATCAGTCCTAGTTGACAACATTTCTTTCAATATATATATATATTTATATATTTTCAGTCGGCCTGGACTATTTCGTGGCCATGTTACTGCTTTTACACACTTCCCCATACTGGGTGCTCTCCCTAGTCACTAGGTGACTATTTTTCTGCCAATTTCAATTCCAATACGGGCACAGGCGTGAAAACTCATCGCCCATTTTACTGTTTATATATATATATATATATATATTTTATTTCTGTCACAACTTAGATTATTACATGGCTATTTACAGTTTATATATATATATATATTTCAATTTCAGTCCGGGCTTGCGAGTGAAAACCCATCGCCCTTTTACAGCTTTTATATAGATAATTATATATATTGCTTTATTCAATTTATTCAACTGCTGCATTTAACATTCATTTGTATATGAATTTGCACTGATTTTTCTGCAGGAGGAATAGATTTATCCAAATCTCGCCAATTCTAGCTTTCAATGGTTCCAACAGGTCCCGACAGTACCTGGAAGCTATAATGGCTGAGATTTCTTTAAATCTAGTTATTTTTATAGTTTCAACTTCAAAAGCAACCTCGTGTCCCTTAGATCGCTATCTAGTGGGAACGAGACGCTTCGGCCGTGCGGATCGGGATTTACTTAATGAATCCCTAGTTCTGGCTATTTTGGGATATTTATCTATTTCTGTACAAATTTGAACTGTGCAGGTTTTCTAGGCACTCATATGTGATCCTAGGAATTGTGGGTTTCATAATCAAATTGATTAGAATCTGATTCCTACGATGGACAAACTTTGATTTACAGATGTACCCTGCCAGTTTTTCTGTAAAATGTACATGCACAGACCTTAAAACGGTTATCTGGATTTAAGGTCTCAACATAGTGAAAATATAGATTGTCGTGTCAGCGTCCCTCCGATGGTTTTCATACCCATGAGAAGATCAACACTTTATATTTCTTTGGTCGAGGATGCTTCGCAGCCCGATAAATCACCAGTTGTATGCAGCCTTAAGGCTATAAAGTTAAAATTAAGAGTAGCGATATGCTTCAATTCCTATGTCAGCGTAAGGGTTTGTAAAACCAGCTTTCAAAACATCACTGTCAATTCAATTCAAAAGCTTTTGCAAAAAATCCAATTAAATGCTTTTTGCAAATCAAATCAAAGACTGATTTTCAAAATCAAATCAGACCCTTCGTATATAGGCTCAACGAAGCCTGTCAAAGCTTTCAATCAATCCAAACGCCCAATTTTCAAAACAACATTCACTCATGCATTCTAGTTTTAAGTGAAATATTGAAAATATTGTGGTACCGTGCTTACACGGGAGTCGTGGGGTGCCTAACACCTTCCCCACACTTAACCAAGCCCCCAAACTCAAAACTCTGATTTCAAAGATCAAGTTTCGACAATGTCCAGCAATTGGGCCTCTTTTCAAATCAAATTCGGTTGAGTTGGTACAACCATTTTCAAAACTACCAACTAGCTACTCTTTTTAAATCAAATCGTCGACATATACACGTGTTGGACTCTTTCCTAAAAAACCCTTCAAAACCTTTTTGCAATAAAAAACAATAAGGGTAGAGATAACTTAGGAAAATTGATTTGAGGAAACTCGGGTTATAAACCGACCCGCGGTATTCCTTAAATTTTTTAACGTCGACAACATGCACTAATGCCTAAGTCCAAAAATGTAGGACATTGAGATCCTAATTCCAAAAATATTCAAAAAATTCAACTAAATCAAACTACTAAGAATTAAATAAGGGGAAAATGGAGATAAACAAGTATAATTAAACAAGTAGGGAGAAAGAGATTTTATGGGGTGCCTCCCATCGAGCGCTTGGTTTATAGTCCATTAGCTGGACTTTCTTTTGACACCGCTATCCAATCCCTCAATGATATTTTAGAAACCCTCCATCCATTAGAATTTCTATGTGTTTTTGGAGGCCCCCTTTCATAAGAGGCTTCTGATTTGAGTCGCCTAGCATAAGATGTGTATATGAATGCCCTAATTTAAAGTTCGGGGAGCAAGGCTCTTCTTCCGTTGTGTTTATGAAGCTATTGGGGTATTGAGGTACACCCAACACAACTGGCTCTTCTTCAATTCTCTATTCTTCAAACCACCACGGTTTCAAAAGTGCGGACTCTCTCATATCCTAGAGATCCGTATCAGTGATGTGAATACCAAAGGGGCATGGGTGTGCAAACATAACTGGCTTTTCCAACTTAGGCGGAGAAGGCACTTGGAGTGTTATCACGGTTGGCTCACATTCATAATTTTTCATGTCCCCAAGTGTCTCCTTGATTATCATTTCTTTCAGTTCGTCCAGCTGCAAGTGCACTTCTGGCTCTCCATCAGTTTTAGCGTCCAATTTATAGCACCAAGTATTCTAAGGGCCATTGCTCACGACTTCAAACAGTTGAGGCATTGGATTCTGAAGATCCTGAGTCTTTATACCTTGATCCATTACTTCCTCCTTCATTAAAGTCATTCTAATTTGATCCGCCCAATTCTAAAGATTCTTAATCGACTTCACTTGCTCAATCAAGATCTCCTTTGTTGATGCTATGGAATTTTCCCACAAACTTTCCAATCTTGACTTTTCTGTTTCAGCCTCGGAATCCATGTACTGAGTCTCATTGATTGGGGTATTGATGATTTGTGCCATCTGGATCTGAAAATTCTGGTTCGATATTTCCTGGCTCCTAATCATCTCCTCTTGGTTTGCTAAGACCCTATACATGAAGTCTTTTATCGATTGCTCTTCTTGTAAACACGGAGATTGATATGTGGGGTCTAGTGCATATATTGGACTTTGCTCGCAGTATTGGTCTTGATAATAGCTCGCTAAAGAGTTTGGGTGATACTCCAAATCTTGGTGAAAATTGGGATACTCGTTGTGGTTGAAGTAATCACCCCCATACTGCTCTTGTCCATAACTAATGGGGCACGGATGGCTAATATAGTTTCCAACACCATAATCATAAGTAACTGCCGACTCTCGACTCTATTCGGTTGCAATAATGTCCAAATTCCTCGAGAGATCGTCTAGCTGTGCTGATAATGTTGCAATTGGGTTGAGTCCATCAGTGTATGGTTCCCTTGGTTGATCATTCTTCGTGTAAAACCATGGATAATCGTTGAGATCCATTGTACCTGCAAATAAAATATAGGAAGAGAATTAAACAAAATAAAAATATTTAAATTAAGACTAATTTGATTGAAACTAATGTTGGCAAACAGTTATCAAATTAATTCCCCGGTAACGGTGCCAAAAACTTGTTGTCCAATTTATATAATGACAAATACGCGCAAGTATACGTGGTCAACAACTAATAAAGAGTAAGTAAGATATCATTCCCACAGAGAATTAATTAACAAAAGTCACCAAACCACTAGCCCATAACCATTTCAGTCTTATTTAAACGAGCGATTAAATTGTTTGGAATTAAAACTAAACAAGTAATTAAACTAAAACTAAATAATCTTAGAGCAAAACTAGATAATAAAGATTTGAGATCTCAATTTCCCCTATTGATTCATCTATGTCAATAAACTTCCTGTTAAGTCAAATTAATCATCAAAGTTTGTTAGCCGAGAACACAAAAGTGAGATAAGGCCATTTTTCGATGCACCTAATCCATATCATATACGATCCACAGATGATAGGACACATATGAACACACACATTATCTAAACCCCTATATATCTATGTGATTTACAAATAATTAAGGTTTAAGCTCAGGTTCTCAATTGACTACGAGCGGCGCTTCGGTATATATCTATCCTAAGCACAAATCATACGTCCCAACTCCATGTAGAACATACAATTGCAAGTTACTATGATGAGATCTAAATTCATACTTTGTCTTTCAAGTCCGTATAAATTATCACAGTAATTAGTAGCTAAGCAATTAAGCAATGAAGGCACGAATCATAATAGACAATCTCATAGCAAACAATAAGACCAACGTGGAAGAATATCAATAGACTACTCATTAGGTTCCACTGAAATCTCAAAATAAAGTTTAAGTCATGCTTGACTCAAATCTATCATTCACAATATGAATAAACATCATCCGAATACAAAGGGATAATAAGGAGAATATATAGATAGAAATTGCAAATTTGAGTTTTTCCTCCAAGTTTGGATCTTTGATGATATCCACTGGCTTCAATCTTCCAATCCAAATAAACCTAGAAACTAACTACCTAAAACATAATCTAAACTAATCTAGACAAAATGTAAAGAAAAGGAAAAGGAAAGACAATGCTAAGCTAGGTCTAAGCTCCCAAGAGAGTAGTATCTCCCATATGTTGGGCAAATAAGCCCTAATATAGCCTTGAACTCGAGCCCCCCCCCCCTCTTTCTTCAAGCAAAACTCAGCTAAAATGAAAAGTCAAAGTTTTGGTCAAGCTGGGCTAACGCGGCCGCGCGCCCCTTGAGCCTTTGTCCTGGCGCGGCCGCGCGGATCTCCAAAATTTGTTATCTGCTCTGCTAATTGGGGCGGGCGAGTAGCTGTCCTTCTTTAATTCGGCACGGCCGCTCGGGCCTGTGGTTTTTGCTGGTGCAATGCTGGCTTCTGCTGCATTCTTTATTTGCTTTTTCCTGCACCTCTTGCCTTCTTGCATCCTTTGAGCCTTTTTGCATCATCACATTCCCATCAAGCTGCTTGACTCCTTTCCATTGTCATGCCATAATTCCTTTTAGCATTCTTTCAGTCATTTTAGCCGCATATGCACCAAGAGAGTTCCAAAACATGAAATCTATAAAACAAAGCAAAAATGCATGAAAAGCACAATGATACTTGAATTTAAGCAACAAAATAAATTAGATAATATATGAATAAGTGGTCATAAAAACCACTTATCAGGGTCGGCATTTTCCTTGGACATGCAGGGTTCTATCGTCAATTGATAAAGGACTTCTCAAAGATCACAAAGCCACTATGCAGTTTGCTTGAGAAAGATGTCCCGTTTAAGTTTGACGAGGAGTGTTTGGTAGCTTTCGAGCACTTAAAGAAAAGATTAACTATAGCACCGATTATCACAGCGCCCGACTAGTCTCTACCCTTTGAACTGATGTGTTATGTGAGTGACTTTGCTATGGGAGTTGTTTTGGGGGAACGCAGGGAAAAGATTTTTCACGTCATCTACTATGCCAGTAAGACCCTGACGGATGCTCAACTCAATTACACTACCACAGAGAAGGAGCTACTAGCAGTGGTATATGCATTCGACAAATTCTATTTATACCTGATTGGCATAAGAGTATTCGTGTATACCAATCATGCTGCAATCTTGTATTTGATTTCTAAAAATGATGCAAAGCCCCATCTTATTCAATGGATTCTTCTTCTGCAAGAGTTTGATTTGGAAATCAAAGACAAAAAGGGTACTGGAAACCAAGTGGCGGACCACTTATCCCGTCTAGAGAATCCAAGGAAGGACATGGACGATAGCATTATGATTAATGAGTCCTTCCTGGATGAACAGTTATTTATGATTCAAGGTGAGATCCTGTGGTTTGCTAATTTTACGAACTTTTTGGTGAGCAACATTCTCCCTCCTGATTTAACAAGGCCCCAAAAGAAAAAGTTTCTACATAATGTTAAATGGTACATGTGGGACGAACCATATATGTTCAAGCAGTGTGCAGACAAAATGATTAGACGGTGTATACCACACAGCGAGACTGAGAGTATTCTACATGGGTGCCATGCATCAGTCTACAGGGGACACTATGGGGGAGAGAGGACAGCAGCCAAGGTGCTTCAAGTAGGATTTTATTGGCCGACTCTTTTCAAAGATGCTTACAACTTTGTACAGAAATGTGACCGATGCCAGCGGGTAGGAAATATCTCCAAAAGGAATGAGATGCCCTTGAACATGATCCTAGAGGTTGAGATATTTGACATTTGGGGTATATACTTCATGGGGCCGTTTGTTTCGTCATGCGGGAATCTGTATATTTTGCTGGCAGTGGACAATGTGTCCAACTGGGTGGAAGTAGCGGCCTTGACAACAAATGATGCTAAGGTAGTCTTAAGATTTCTACGAAATAGTATTTTCACAAGATTCGGGACACCTAGGGCTATCATCAGTGACGAAAGCACCCACTTCTGCAACAGACAGTTTACAGCATTCTTGGCAAAGTATGGGGTGAATCACCATGTCGCCACGGCCTACCATCCCCAAACGAATGGCCAAACTGAGGTCTCCAATCGCGAAGTAACGAGGATCTTGGAGAAAATTATAAATCCCACGAAGAAAGATTGGTCCCTCAAACTCGATGATGCAGTGTGGGCATACAGGACTGCGTACAAGACACCGTTGGGGATGTCATCGTATCAGCTAGTATATGGGAAAGCATGCCATCTCCCCATGAAACTTGAGCACAAGGCTTACTGGGCCATTAAAAAGTTGAACTTTGACCTCAAAGCTGCATGGGAGAAGTGACTTCTCCAATTAAATGAGTTGGATGAATTCAGACTACAGGCATACGAAAATTCGAAACTGAAGGAAAAGGTGAAAAGGTGGCACGACCGTAAAATCATGGAAAGAAAATTTGAGCCGGGGCAAGCGGTGTTGTTGTTCAACTCACGTCTTTGACTTTTCCCAGGAAAACTCAAGTTGAGATGGTCGAGTCCTTTCACGATGCTGTTGAGATTTTTAGCCATGACCCGGAAAAGCCGTGCAAGGTTAATGGGAAGAGGTTGAAGCACTACTTTGGGGGTAAAGTTGATCGACAAAAAGCCTCTTTGATC
Organism: Panax stipuleanatus; assembly: GCA_020205555.1. Taxonomy (NCBI): domain Eukaryota; kingdom Viridiplantae; phylum Streptophyta; class Magnoliopsida; order Apiales; family Araliaceae; genus Panax; species Panax stipuleanatus. The sequence goes on from CM035120.1 coordinate 36,361,457, forward strand.
TTGTCCACTACATGAGGTTATCTAAGACAGTCGAGCTAATTGACTATAAATAAGCGCTCGATGGGAGGCAACCCATCATCTCTCTTCTCCCTCTCATTTAATTCTTGTTACATATCTATATTTCCCCCCCCCCCCATGTTTAATTCTAAAAATTATAAAAATTCTGTAAATTTTGAGATGACTACATGTGCATATAATATAGACAGATTTCAAATATAGCATTGTTTTGCATAGATACATAGTCCATTTTTGGGTCTGGAATAATTTTATATCTCACATTTGTTAATGCTTTTATTGCAGGAAATGAGTCAATTGCTAGTCAGCTGAATAGTTCCACATTGCTGCAGAAAGCTCAGTGCAGGAACCGGGGCAGCGCAGCCGCGCCCTCATCAAGGCAAAACTCAGCGCGCCCACGCCAATTTCCTGAGAATTCCAAGTCCAAGCACGGTCGCGCCTCTTCATGTTTACATCATAGCGCGCTCGCGCTAATACCCAAAAACTGCTGATCTTAAATGTTTAAAAATTCGACCCTAGACCTTATTTCCTATATATTTTTGGGTTGACCACTTACCAGAACATCACAAAAGTTTCGAGACTCATCATTCTTTTCCCTCTCCTTCTCCAAACCTTAGCCTAAGCATATTCAAATGGCACCATACCATCATCACATCCCCACGTTCCTTCTCTCCTATCCATCTTCCCACTACATCCGAAATCACCTCCCCATTGTTTCTTCACATATAATTCCCTATAAAACCTAACCACTACCATACCTTGATTCCATTCTTAATTTCTACAGAGTTAGGGTTTGCAAGAAGGAATTTCAGAGGCAATTTGGGAGTTCTTCATCAGTTAAGGTTTGTGTAACAGATTTTAGAGGCAATGTTTGGGGGTTCCATTTTCACTAGTTTGGATTTGAAAGAAAAACTGTCTGTAGGGTCCAAAGAGGGCACGATCAGTTGCTCCATCTTCATCATCTAGCAGTAGCCAAGATGCGAATACTCTGAACACGTCTAGGTTTATCAATCTCTTGGCACAGACTCAGTATTACAAGACGGTGCCAAAGTCTTTTGTGCTGGAACGAGGCCTTAGGCCGAGCAAGGAGGATGGGGAAATGCTTGCTATGATCAGAGAAAGAGCTTGGTCTGGGGTTGTGGCAACATCTGCGGTTGCACCTGCAGTTATGGTGCGGGAATTTTATGCAAACGCTAGAGAGACATAAAGCGACATTTCATTCGTCAGGGGCACATAAGTTAATTATCTCCCACCGGCAATCCGTGAAGTGTTTTATTTGCCTACTCTCCTGATTTGCCAAGTAAATTGGGCTGAGGCTGAACGGTCTAAGACCAATTTGGATATGGTAATCACAGATTTATACGTGCCCGACAACAAGTGGAATTATAAGTCGGGCATAGATATGCACACGAACTTCCCCAGCGCAGCACTGAATCGATATGCAAAGGCGTGAAATAATTTTATCTGTGCAAATCTAATGCCTTCCATCCACCAGCACGATATTACGGCTGAGAGAGCTATTATTCTGTGGGGGATCATCACTGGCAAGTATATCGATGTTGGACACTTGCTACATCAGTCCGTGCTCCGGTATATGCGAGGCAGTACCACCGGGGGAATTCCACATGTATCCATGGTGGAGCATCTGTGTGCATAGGCTGGGGTTGAATGGGATGACGAGCTAGTGCAGATGCCAAGCCAGGACTTCACCCATACCACGATCAAGAAATATGCAGAGTGGGATGGTGGCACGATACATCCTAGAGGCAAAGGATTCATACTACCTACTCCTCCACCACAGGCTCCACCACAGCCATCAGAGGCATCCGGACCATCTCAAGCCAGTTCAGCGAGACAGGATCGCCAGTTGAGGCACCTGTAGGCGAGGATGGATGCTTTACACTGTAACTTCACGGCTTATGCAGATGGCCAATCTTGTGCCCTGGGAGAATCTTTTGCTCAGTAGGGGACGATTGTGGAGTGGCCAGTGTTCGGCTCCGCCATGCCTTATCCGCAGCCAGATTCACCACCCGAGTCTTAGTCGGTTGGCCATACCGATACTTAGGGGAGTTTTCTAACCCTTTATCTCCATTGAGGGCAATGTCTATATTAAGTTTGAGGGTATTGGGTTGTAGTTAGTAGTATGGCATTGTAGTTACTTGCATATAGTATTAGTTCATGTTTAGGTTGCATATTAGTTTGCATTTTACTGCTGGTTAGTTAATTTTGCATGAATTTATTTTCTTTTCAGTTTTCTTTTGTGTGTTTACTTAGTTATTTGTTAGTTTCATTGCATTGCATGATCCCATGATTGAGTTTGTTGAATTTCATTCTGGCCGATGATGATATTGAAATTTTATAGATTTTTGAACTCGGTTGATAAATTAAGCTTAGTTATAATTTCATACATGATGTAGCCGCTACCTGTTGCTTTGATGTTACCAGATAGCACGACATTGTTATTATCTACTTGTTGGTTAGATTAGCACATGCTTGTCTTCTGAGGAGAAAATTTTATTTTTAATGATAGAATTGTGTAGAAAATGAGCAATGACCATAATGACAGAGAAATTCAAGTTTAGGGGAAAACATTGGGTATGCATGCTAAAAAGAAAAAGACAAAGACAAAGAAAATAAAATAAAATGAGAAAAAGAAAAAAATAGAATAAAACACCTTGACTAGCTAAGTCTTGTGGCCTTTGATACTCGAGCAAGTATGCCCTAGGGGATTGTCTCTACACCCAATGCCCTAAAGCCTTATGGTTTGGGAGTCGTTGGTCAAAAGCTCGTTAAATGGGTATCATTAAAAAGCCTAAGAGGGCTTGGCATTACACAGTCGGGTGTAACCACGGGAATGCGAGAATATCGCCCTCGTGAATGAATAAAAGCATAATAAGCCCTTTGTTGACCTTTAGTTTGTATTAATGTGTTAGATTGGTTGTTGTATCATATATGCTCAGATTTCTTGACTTAAAACCTCAGTTTTCTTTATTAGAAGCATAGCATGTGGAATTTTGACCTTTTATCAAGCTTACTTGTGGATATTAGCACACACACACATACACTACATCATTGTCAACTGGTTGTGTTTTTCGGATTGTAAGTCCTTATGACTTTAGCTCGGTTTGATGCTTTGTTCATAGATCTTGTTATTTCTCTGAGGCACATCTTATTGGAATTCATGATCTGACTGAAATGTGGGATTCATGTTCATCGTAGCGTAGTTTGCATAGCATGTAGTTTGCATTTGTGGTTGTTGCTTGAGGGCAAACAATAGTTCAAGTTTTGGGGTATTTGATAAGTAGGTTTTATACCTACTTATTGGCTATCAACTTGCTATAACTAGAGCTTAATCTCAAGTGTTTCAGTTACTTTTGAAGCATTTTATCTTTATTTTGTAGTTTGCATGAAGGAAACTCCATGGTGAGCAAATAGCATAGAAATGGCATGGAAATGGCATGATGGAAACATGGCAAGCTTGTGGTGGCTTGAAGATGGAACTAACATGTTGAAGTGGCCTCTGACTAGTGGCAAGTGAGAGAAGTGCAAGAATGAATGTAGCAGTAAAGGAATAAAAGCACAAGCTGAGGATCAGCAAACATCTTACAGAAAAACACAGCAGCGCTGCCATGCCCTTATAAATCTTGGAGACAGCGCACCCGCGCCAGAAGGAGAAGCCGACCAGCAGCAGCGCGCCCGAGCCCCATTTTGCTTACAGGGTGGCGCGGCTGTGCCAGTCAAGGATTTAACAGTGTTGACTTTTCACTTAAAAATTCTATAACGTGTTTTTCCTTTAAAGGGGTGTAATTGGACGTTATAGACTTATGCTTTATTCATTATTTTTACTATTCTAGGGATTTTTGGAGAGACATGGAGAGTTCATAGCTATTCTTCCTACTTTTGGCTTCTCTTTTGTCTCTTTGATAGATTTTCATAATTAATGTTTTGATTTGGTTGATTATGGATTTGAACTTAGCTTTAAAGGTTTACATTCGAAGTAGAATTATCGGATTTGCACTCTCTTACTATCTTGGTTCTCTTTGTTTCCATATTATAATCTCAATGCTTGGACAAAACCCCGTAATGGTTATTGCTTTAGTGATGAACTGATCACCATTATGGGATTCTAATGGAACTTTTTGCTTAGTTCAGATTTTTATGCCTCTTTATTGGACGTGATTGATTATGTATGGATTGCCTAATATGGTTTGCTTTAATTGTTTAGATGCTTGATCACCATCTACCTTGTTAACTTGTATGCAATTGAAAAATGAATTACAAGTTCAGATTTGGTCATATTAGCATGTGGTCATGAATTTTACACGTGATAGATTTCATGATTCATAATCCAGATAGACATATACCGTATTACCATGTGTAGTCGTTCGAGAGAGCTTGCTCTTAAATCTATATTACTTGTAAGTCACATAGGAATATAGTGAGTTAGATAATATTGGATGTTCATATATATTCTATCTCTTTTATGGATTGTATGTGATATGGGCATGGTATATCGAGAGATAGCCATGTTTTAGATTTTAATTTCTAAAATAATTATTGACTGTACCTTTATGTAACGTGTCATTGATAAAGATTACGAGTACTATTATTTGTATTAAAACTCACAGTTTATGTGTGGCTGTATTATGCATGACAATTAAATAGTTGGAATATGAAGATTTGTATTTTGTTTATGTAGCATGTATTTGGCGACTCAAAATGGGTTGTGTTGACCTATTTTGGGGGCGTCACAGTTGGAATCAAAGCTTAGGGATATGGTCTTTGGCGGAGATCTGAGACTAGAACTAGGAGGGGAGAGACGAGTAATATCCTTCGCTAGTGTTTGTCCTACCTAAGCTGAATTTTCTTACTTAATAAGTTGACAAATTGTGATATGTCAATTAACCTTTGTTTTAAAGCTTTATTCTGGAATGATATCTGAAATCCAAGAGATGAGCAATGGAGAAATCATGATACAGAGGAAATGACTGGGAAGATAGAATCTGAAATGAAAGCAAGGTATCATCACCTCTTCGAATTACTAGGTACATAAATTTCGGGGACGAAATTTCATAAGTTGGAGAGATTGTACGACCTCGAATTTTATGAAATAAAAGTATACAATTTTTCTTATAATTATTATTCTATTCAGTAAATGGTTAAATTGATAAAAGGTTAAAGTTAAGGGTGATATGTGCAAATTTTACAAAGTAAGTAAGTTGTCAAAAATTATTCATTGTGTCGGGGAATATTCGTTTGGTCTGGGAATATTCTTTTTGTAGGGGAATATTCATACAACAATGCAATTATTGGTGGACCCCGCAACGGAATAACTGTCGGATATAGAAAGTGACATACATAACCTTTTTATAAAAATAACGAGAAAACTTTTACCGTTAAACTGTTGAAATACCCGGTGATAAAAGTATAGTAATACGCATTGTTGTATAGTAGCACACGGTATTGCACATTATCTCTGATTATTAATGCTTATGTAAGAAGTCACTCAGTTTCATTCAATAATTATCACAGTAGTTGTTTTATAGTATCCCATATTATTGATTCAATTATTGTCACAGTATCATCTGCATAATAATTTATATTATAAAATCAATAATTAACACGACACAGTTACTCATATTATTATTATCATTATTGACAATGTCTAGAAAGTTTTGTCGAGGAAATGAGTTAGGTTATTCAATTGCGCTCCAGTAAGAAGAAATCCTTATCGGAAAGCCCCCTCTTTTCCTGAGAACGATCTGGTTGTCAATATTGTGAGTTATAATATTAATGATGAATTGTTGATAAAAATATTTCCATTGTGTTGGGAAAATTAATGTTAGTGTAAATCGACGTTTATTTCGATAATAGTTGATTTGTGGATATTAAATTGACCAAGCGGACAATTAATTGGATAAATGAGCAATTCATTACTATTAGTTCACATGCAAGGAACTATTGGTTCACATGCAAATAACTATTGGTTCACATGCAAGTACTATTACGGGATGTTATGCAAAATTGATAATACTTGAGGGACTAAATTAAAAATAGAGGTAAAGATGAAGGTACTAAAGTATAATTAACCTTGTAATTTGCCACCTTTTCCTAGTCTATAAATACTCCTCCATCCATCCATTATTTCCTACCATTTTTGAAGAGCAAAGTTATAATCACAAGCTATAGTTTTTTTTATTGAAATTGAAAATAATAAATCAATTCCATAATGAACTAGTTACGCTTTATCAAGATTTAGAAAAAAAATCCGCTCAATAAGAGTCAATTCCTTCCCTTAGAACCATACTCGCAATTGTTTTCATCCCTTTATGTAAATAACCCAATATTCTTCTGAATTATATATCTCCGCTGGACTCATTTAGAAAACTGGTAGGGATATGCAAGAACAAAAAAACACTTCCCAAAAGATAAAGATTGGGAAGGAATCCAAAAAATGGAAAAATTGGATCTATGTCCAACGGATCATACCTACCAAGAAGAGGACAGAAACATGCCACTGAAAGACTCTACTGAGACAAAGATGGGCTTCATTATTTGTAACGGTTCTTTACTTGGGGGGGGGGGGGGTTCTTTCTTTTTCCTAATTATCGATTAGAAGACTTAGCTTATATAAATCGCTATTGGTTTGATACTAATAATGTCCTGGATCTAGAGAAACTATATAGAGAGAATAAAAGAGAAAGAAGAAGAGTATTCTGCTACTACACTATTGCAGTATCCAAACTCTTACTAAGGTAAATGATGTTATTTTCTTTCAATACTCGTAAGGGTTGTCGTTCTATTCCTTATTAAGCTGTGGGAATAACCTGTCTACGCAGACTACCGCATGCCAGGTGAATAACCCTTCGTATTCTTTCTTTATTAAGCTATGGGAATAACCTCCCTACGCGGACTACCGCATGCTTGGTGAATAACACTTCATATTCGTTCTTTATTAAAGTTGTGGAAATGATCTGTCTACGCGGATTACCACATGACGGGTGAAAATCCATTTGTAGTTTCGTATATTATTTCATTTAATATTCCTAAATCTAAACTTACTATGGTAAGTATTTCTTTCTATAATTCCTGAAATGATTAGAATTTTTTTAAAGTTTTTGCGCTTCCTCTTTTATCATTTCACTTGAATATTGGTTTGAACTTTCTTATTGAAATTTTAATCTTTTCATGTCGGGGTACTATTTATTCGGGTTACTATTCACAAAAAAATTGGTTTTCTTTTATGTCCAAATTATCTTTTATTCACACCAGAGTACTATTCATTTGGGGTATTATTCATGCCGGAGTACTATTCACGACAAAATTTAGTTTTTTTCTTTGTCCAAATTATCTTTTATAAAACTTATTCTTGAAGTTGAATCCATGTTTTTATCTTCATGTTGACAATTTGGAGATTATTGAACGCTGGATAAATTGAATTATAAATCTCAAATATTTGTCCTTGATCTCACTTAATTCATTTCTTATATCATTGTCATAATCCTCAGACTTAAATTATGGTTAAAGTTATCTTTGACCCGTAGTGCAAAGATGAACTGTTGATTGATATCTTCGGCCCGTAGTGCAAAGATGAACTGTTGATTGATATCTTTGGCCCGTAGTGCAAAGATGAACTGTTGAATGATATCTTTGTCCTGTAGTGCAAAGATGAACTGTTGATTGATATCTTTGGCCCGTAGTGCAAAGATGGACAGGTGTATGGTATGATCATGACCATTGTTGTTACATTTGAATGTGTTTGGAGTAGGGTGTAAAGACAATATGATTATTGAGTGTATTTAGACTTTGTGGCAAGGTCATTGAGTGAAAGTTATATTAAGCCTTTGTAGAAAGGAGAAACTGTTAATTTATATGATTATGAACATGAATTGTGAATTAATATAACCACAATCTTTGGTGTTACAGGTAAAGACAGGTGATGAAAATTATCTTCGTCCTGGGTGCGAAGAGGAATTTATCAACATAATTATGATCATGAACTATTTATATGATTGTGGGGAGGAACTGTTGATTGATGTTACATGGATAAAATATTGTTGGTGGATTTTTAACATGGAGAAGATAATAGACATTATAGTATATTTGACTCTTCTAATGGATTGTTCGTTCCACTACACTGGTTGATCTAAAACTTGTTGTCTATTATATTCTGTCAGATTTTCACTGTTGAGGACTAAGGATAATTCATTATTTATTATCTGAGTCATGATATTCTTTACTTAGCTAGTTGAACTCACCCTTTTCCTTTTTGTTCCATTATTCTTCTCATGAAATGAGAGTGAAGCTGGGACTAGTCGGGGAGTGAAGTAATGATCCAAGTTAGTAACCATAATATTTCGAGTTAGTGATTGTTCTCATCAGAATATAAGATAGGATGACAAACTGATAGGTGCCTTTGTGAGGTGCTATCCAAGGTTGGGATATGAGTTACAGTTCAAGGAGTGTGTTGCCATTAGCATACAAGATGTTTAACCACGTACAAATTAGTGTTATCATAAGATATGGTTGTGCACATCTGTTAGATCTCGAAACCCTAATAAGAACCCGTTATATAAATTATGTGTTTATTAAATAAAATCTCTCCGTTCTGAATGCGTATTGTGTGGTTATATACTATATTAAAGAAATTAGGTCAAATAAAATTTTGTCCGAAAATTGACGTGCTTGACACCTCGTGCTTAAAATTTTTCTCCGTATTCGGACTTTTCAGTATATTTGATTTTTCAAGCTGCTTTGTCGTGCTTGCACTGACACAACGCTTTGTCATGCTTATTAGGATATATGAAAACCCTAGTTTAGGAAACCCTAATTTTAAATTTGAAAACCCTAAACTTAAATTTAAAAACCCTAAACCTAATTACTAAACCCTAACCCTAATTACTTGTTACAAACCTAAATTAGATTATCCTTAAACTCTAATTATGTTAACTAAACCAATTAGATGTTAATTATATAATTATAACATCCTAATCATGAAAAACAAAACACTAATTGCAATTAGGGTTAATTAAAGTAGGATTTAGCTACTGATTAAGGTGAACTAGCTCACAAGTAGGTGCCAACACATAGGACCAGGTGCAAGGAACTTGCTATCAGATAAAAATCCTCCCCAAAGCAGCACAAGTATCATAGCTAGGATATTTTTGGTGGCAAGCTGGTAAAAAAGACCAAAAAAACCCTAGCTTCTAAGTTCTATAAATAGCAGCCCATATTCTGGCCAAAACCCACGAAATTCTGAAACTACAACACTCATAGTATATGCCATAAGAAGCCCAAGCAATCACAATATCAGAATCAATAGCTAGAAAGAAGAAATCAAGCAAGAAAGGTAAAAACCCTAATTCTATGCTAGATCTTTGATGCTATAGTAAAGTTGTTGTTTTGTTGTTAGATAATATGTAATAACATGTTAGTTAGTGATTTGGGTTCATAGAACATGTTTCCATAACATCTAAGATGCATCATAATGAAGTTTTAAGCAAACTAAAAATTATCGGAAAAGAGGTCTGACAGTCGAATGTCAGGGCTTGTAGATTCGTGTATGTTAATGAAATGATATGTTATTTGTATGGTAGTTGTAGTATGTCACGGGCTTAGTAAACTAGAAGTGAAATCATGTTAAACGGATCAATAGGTTGAGAGATATAATCATTGCAAGGTGCCTACTCAAATCGTTGGTTTTGATTTCTGGGTTACCCAGAAATCTTATGAACAGTCGAGTTAGGTACTTTGACCGACATATATCTCTCAATCGTTATGTTGTTTATGTCATCTTTTGTATCTATGTTATAGTCTGACATGTAGAGTATACCAATAAAGCACTCTAGTACATAAAGAAATCATAGGATTACCGGACTTAATGGTCAAACAGCGTTGACCAAGCACGACCAAGTTTTTTGGGTTTTCCAAAAATCTGAAGAACACGAAGAACAACCCTTGGCTGTACTTTGACCGACTTAGATTTAGACCTTAGGAACATACTATGTCCAACTAAGTGTCACCTACATGTACCTTGGTACATAGACTACAACCCACAACAATCAAAACACAAATATATCACACAAACTGAAAGACATAGGAGCCATAAGAACGTTGACCGATGTTGACCACGTTTCTGGGTTACCCAGAAACTGATAAATAGGCTTGGCAGAGACTTTGACCATTAATAACTTATTGTTATGTTACACTTAGAGTCCAGAAGTGATACCAAGTTGTAGTACTACATGAATAATACACGATTGAAGCACTTAGCAACCTAGAAACAGATTAAATCAACAAGAATCATGATGGTCAAACGGGCTACCCGGCGTTGACCAAGCTGGTTCTTCAGAATGAAGAACACCTAAGGCTACATTTTCCGTCGCTAAAGACCTATAGCGACGGAGAGAATCAAAAATAAATTCTAAAAATTAAATAAATTAAAATAAATAGAAATAATTATTAAATAATTATAAAATTAGTTTTAAAAATTATTTGAAGTTATAAAAATTTACTTTTAATATTTTGACATAAAATTTAATAAATATTTTATTTATTTATAATTAAATTAAATAAATTATTTATAAATAGTAATAAATTATTTAAAAATTATATTAATATTTTAAAAATTATATTAAATGATTATTAATTATTTAAAAATAAAACTAAGGTTTTATAAATTATTCAAAGTAAAAATTAATTATCTAAAAAATAAAATAAATGATTTAAAAATCATTTAAAAAGATAATTAAATGTTTAAAAATTGTTCTAAGCTTCCAAAAATTATTATAAATGATAAATAAATTATCAAAAATAATAATAAAGCTTATAAATAAAGTTTAACTATAAAATTGACATAATAAATACATGAAAATATTTTAGGACCCCGAAATCATATCAAGCTTAGACTAAACTTAAACAGTTTAAGTAGTTAGGTATTGCTATCGATACTAACGAATTATATAAATATGTTTTAACATATCTAGGTCTTTCCAATACTTCAAGTTGCATTTTATAATCGTTCTTCGCTCAAGCAAGTATTCTAAACCCTATCAATTTACTTTACGCACGTACTTGAACCCTATTTAAATTCTGTTCAATATATTATACCGAACCAAGTTGTTACCAGTTATTGTGAAGTTATTACTATTATTTCAGCATGACTTAAGAAATGAATTGCTTATTCAGTCAATATTATATTATTGTTTATTAAGCATAAACTGTTGGTCAAACCAAATTGTTTTGGTAAGACATCTTATACTGAGATAAAAATACCATAAAAGGGGACTTGCATAGTGTTAGTAAAACACTTGAAGTGCACGTGGGCACGGTTAGGATGATATGCATACTCCTAGGATATTGACTAGGCTGATCCCTTATATCATATCTGAATGAAATAGATATATTTCTAAGTCTTTGTGACTGATAGAAATGGTTGATATGACTCCAATTCGGTTATCAACCCTCAGTTAAAAATACTTGTTGAACAGCCATTTCTTCAAATTAAAAGCTATTTGTTTACAATTATAAACTTGCTGAGCGTGTCATAGTTATTTCTTGCAAATTATTTCCCTTGCAGTGTTAGACGGTAACCCAGGAACATCTGGAACAAATAAGGAGAAGATGCCTTGTGCTAATTGGTTTGAATTATCGTTTTAATGTTGTAAAGTCTTTTAAAGACCTTTGTTTTGTAATTCAGTACTCTATACTGAGAACCATGTAATCAAACTTATTATATATATATATTATCATCTTTTGCTTTCGCAACCGTGTTTCTTTATATTCTTAGATGATTGAATAGTATAGTAGAATTAGTATAGCATCCCTAAGAACTATCTACCCGGGTAAGGATATTGGTAATATGTACTGATCATGTTATTGTCGATATTCTGGATTTCGGCTATATAAGTCTTAGGGATAATAGATATTCATATGATGCAGTCTTTACACATTCTGAGTGAGGAAATTGGCAATATGGACTGATCATGTTATTATCGATATTTTGGACTTCGGTTGTGTAAGTAATATGAATAATAGAAACTCATCAGATATAGTCTATACACATCTAAGTGAGGGTATCCAAACATAGCTATGTATAGTCCTGATAAAAGATCACCATCTGTTATGGGATACTGTGAACCTTGGATGGATAGGAATTATATCTTATCGAGTAAATATCATTGATTCAGTTAGATTTGGGGGCGTTACATCAATTGGATATTTGCGTGAGCACCAAATTGGATACCGCGGGTGTATAGATTTAGGGGCGTCACAACATCCACTTGCTGATTATATCTATGATCACTACTTATATAATCTTGGAGTATGGTTGGAATATAATCCTTAATTTGAGATAATGGAGAAAATTATATGGCAAGAAGATACACATCATTGGAATGAACAGGATAGTAATCTTCTCGTTCTTCTTTGGGGTCTACTGGGTCAACCAAGGTTAATTCTCAAGTCCTATGATATATATTATAACTTAGAAGCATGGCCTCCCATGTACGAAGGTTTTCTTGAGCATTTTCCAAAGATTTTAATTTCTAAAACAATTATTGACTGTACCTTTATGTAACATATCATTGATAAGGAGTATAAGTACTGTTATTTGTATTAAAACTCAAAGTTTATGTGTGGTCATTTTGTGCACGAAAGTTAATAGTTGGAATATGAAGATTTGTATTTGGATTCTGTACCATATATTTGGCAACTCAGAATAGGTTGTGTGGACCTATTTTGGGGGCGTCACATAAATTTAGTTACTATTTTTTAAAATTTTAGTACTCCCTTCATTCCATGTTATTTGATTACTGTGACGCCCCCAAAATAGGTTTACACAACCCATTTTGAGTCACCAAAATACATATTACATAATAAAAATACAAATTTTCTTATTTACAACTATTAAACTGTCGTCCAAAATTCAACAACACATATACTGTAAGTTTCAATACAAATATTGTATAGTATCTACTATGATCATATCCATACTCAACTTAAATTCTTAATACAATTATTGTCACACTATTTTATAATGTATTGAGATACTTCTACAGTTTTGGACCATCACTCCATTTCTCGGCTAGTCTAATCTACACTCTCATTTTCTGAGAAGAACAATGGAACAAAAAGGAAAAGGATGAGCTCAAATAGCCTAATAAAGTATATCATGACTAAGATAATAAATAATAAATTATCTTTAGCCTGAAACTATAATAAATCAGAGAATTATGATAATATAAATTTTCAACGATAACTGCAGCGGAACAAACAATCCATTAGAAGTGTCAAGTAGAACGTGATGTCTACTATCTTCTACGATTTAAAAGTCAATCATCAATATTTTATCATTGTAACATCAATCAATAGTTCCTGTTCATAACTATGCAAATCAACAGTTTATCTTTGCACTACGGGCCAAAGATATTCATTTGTATCATTGATGAGTGCATAATATTCATTAATTATGATTCCTTTTATGTTTAGTTTATTGCATGTTTTATTGTGTACTACTAAATGCCCGTGCCTGAAGGCACAGCGTAACAAAAAATTAGATTAAAATTCAAAAAATACTACATTACCTAAAAACTCTTTGTAACCTAAAATAACTTACAATTAGACATAACAATTTTCATAATTCACTATACCACCACAATAATTAATACATACTCAATCATCAACACATATCCAACCACCAAAACATCATGTTATTCGCTACTAATTTCAAGAAATTTTGGTAGACTTTCCTTTAAAAATAGATATCTAGAAAAATCTAAACATGTCTACAAACCACCAAAACAATTATCATTCCATACCCAAAATAATCATTCTCATGTATAATTAGTGTACTTTACAAAAGACGGAACACAAAAAAATCAGATTACACATGTAGAAAATAAGGAAACAACTTTGTATAATAATAACAATATTAATTATTATTATTTTTAATATTGTTGTTATTTTTGTTATTTATTATTATTATTATTATTATTATTATTTTATTATGGGGGAATTTTAAAAAGCAAATGAATAAATTAATGGTGGGGGAGTTTTAAAAAATCCTTCTAGCCGCTACATATTGTTACGGCCGATATGAAAACTTACTTTCCACATGAATGCTTTATTTCCTTCATTCTCGAGCAAAAAAAAATTACCAGCCGCTACAACTTGTGCGGCACATATTTTAAAAACTAATTTCCCCAGGTGGGACCTGTGACGCCCCCAAATCCACGTTCCTTCGAAACCTCGAATTCGGTGCAGTCACGATACTACTATCGCCAAACTATTATATCTTTTATTCATTACTAAAAGAATACAACTTTACTTATTACAATTTAGAATATAAATTCTATTTATATCCAAGATCTCATCTTTACATCATATTTGATGTTACTAAAATGCGGAATAATTTAAACTTTTCAATATCCTTTGAATAAAAATCTTTTTATTGATTCCATAACTTTGATACCGATTACAAATCTTGAATCAACTATATAATATGATTCCTTCTTATCTGAGTTATCGTATAAACATTTACAACTCAACTCGATATCCTCTATGTATTAATTAATACATTCTTACAATACAACAAGTATTAAACAGTGTAAGCAACTATCGAGTACATCATCTAGAATCTAAACATGGTCCATATAATAATCTAAGTAATATTCTTCAATGCGATACTATCTATCTTTATCAATCAAGAAGCACGAAATCTTTACCGTGAATCCTTAACCTGCAAAAGTGGTTATTTCAAGAGTGAGCTCGATAGCTCAGCAATTCTAACAGTCCTCATGCATCACATAGCATATAACATCATACTCAGTTCATGCATTTATAAACAGTTTATATTTACTACGCATGTTACTTTTCACATAACAAGTATATCATCAAAGATCAACTTTCAATCTCAGTTATATCTCATATACAGTTCATATATAAGTTCACATTATCACAGCATAATATAATTCAACTAACAGTTATTGAATTCATATATCAAATAGGAACTGAAAGACTTGCCTGATTCGTAGTTTAACAACTACGACTTAACTACTTAAGAATCCTTGCACTTTGTGTAATCCTACACAGTTATATTAATCATAGAGATCACACCCATCAGTTATACACTTCCATACATTCTCAATATAATAATAAGTATTACATTGTTGTCTAGCTTGGTTCTTAGAACCTTCGTCTCACATTCTTATCGTATTCCTAGAATAATTATGTACGTATAAGTATATTTTAACCTTACGTACTTACTACCATTCTTCACATACACATACCTGTCTACCACTAATCTATTTACATATATCTAGTGTAGTCCATCTTTTGAGTTAATCATTCTCATATATCATTACTAACACATAAGACCATATCAAAGCAAATATACGCTATTAACCGTCGAAGTTGGATTCACGTATTAACATATGGTCCTACATAGCATGTATACACATTAAAGGATACTTTCATGCTCGTTTAACCTTTTCAAGTTCAATTTACATGATATAGGTTCTAATTTAATACCCGTAAAAACTTAAGTCCATTCAAGGCTATAAAGTCATAAAGTATAACATGCTCGCTTTTTAAACACATTTGGTATTCATATACTTTGTATTAGGCATAGTCATGAATAATTATATCACATTCATGCAACTATCACCGTTTTGTTTTGAAAACATGCTTCGTTTATGCTTCATTTGAATCACAACACCTAATCATGGTATATATACATGTAGGATACATGATCGAGTTTACGAGTACTATCAAACTTGTTTACAAATATCAGAATATAAACATGACTTATATACGCCAAAATTCGTTTATAAAACCTTAAGTTTATTTTCAAAACTATAACTTCATCGTTCACGTAAGCGATCCGAATATAATATGCACATACTAGTTTAACAAGTCCATATATATGTATTAATCATACCAGCATGCTTGTCCTAATTTCTTTCAATATCTATCACTTAGCAGACATCAAGCAGGAACAAAATCTGTAGAAACTGGGATCAGGAACCGGCGCAGCTGCGCAGCTCCCCAGTTCAAAACTGGCGCAGCTGCGCAGGGCCTTACCCAACTCAAGTCTGGTACCGGCGCAGCTGCGCCGCTGGCCAGTACAAAACTGGCGCAGCTGCGCAGTTGGTCGGCCAGAAACAGAGCAGAGTGCATCGGCAGTACTGTAATCCCATTCACAAATTTCATACGAATTCCTTTCTAGACATGCTACATTATAGAGCTACCATGCATAGCAACTTATATAAAACTCAACAAGCATTTATCAAACAACTTATCAGTCAATACATGCTTACTTCAAGAATCAAGAATTTATAAATTTTTCAGAAAATGAAGAGCATGAATGGGGATTACCTTTGCTAATACAATTTCTTGGTTTCTTTCACAATAACACTACACTCACTCTCTATAAATTCCTTAGCCAATACAACTCTCAGCAAATGCAATGAAGAAGCTGAGAGTCTTATTTATAGAAGAATTGATACACAGATATTGCAATAATCCTCCAAACCAATCCCATGGGATGAGCAAGTGTCTAATGGTTCATGTAGATTAGGTAGAAGGTTGGTGAATCCCATCATTATCTCCACTCCCCCATAATCAAAAGCTATACATTGCTGAGTTTGAGAAAAATATAGAGTAGTAGCCATGTGGTGTTCACGTGAAGGAGAAGAAGAGGAGGGACTCTAATATTGGGACAAGCTCATTTTCAGCAATATCAACTTGCAAATTTAAAATACAATGCTTATGTTTTACATATATATACATATAGTATATACTTAAGTCACAAGTCCACTTCTAAATACAATGTAACAAATAGGTACATATACACCAACATATAATCCATGTACATTTTACTAATACCGAATGTAAATCTATTGGGTATTATTCATTATCACAACAGTTCATCCCACCGGATATAATTCTTTCGGGTACCATCACAGTGTATTGTCTCCTCTATTAGTAAATTCAATAATTGTTTACCATATATTTATGATATATCATTTTATTGTATACTTAATATACACATTGTCAAACCCACATTTCATGTACCTATTACAACTCAATAACTTTACTATATAGTTTATATTCATATATAGCATAGTCGCATTGCACTTTATACTTCGCATAACATATAGTTAACTATCATACGTTATACTTTAATATCGCATGGTTGCACATAGAAATTAATAAATTACTTATCTTATCAATTAATTAATAATAATAATAATTAATTCATTTCTCATTAATCCATGGAATTATAATTCCCACGCTAATTGATTAACACTTTATATGATTTATTATCACGTTAAATAAATATAAATCTTTTTATATTTATAAATCATTTACTCATTAATCATCATATTATCAATTAATTACTTGATAATAGTATATTGTTCATAACAATAATTAATATTATAAGACAATTTATCTCATCGCAAATCCGATTATACTTATAATCGATTTCCTTATTATTATACTATCACTAGCCATAATAATTTAACATACTATCTTAATAACAATTAACAATTAATTTAGATTAATTGTTTAATTAATAATTCCTCCATCATTAAATTAGTCAATTCATTACTGAATCTATTATTGTGCCACACAAGGCATCTCTCACAAGCTCAATCTTAAGCTTATCATTATTCTCATCACTTACTCATTTCTCACCACATTACTACTTATAACCTGTTCAATTAAATTAGAACTATTAAATCCAAGGTCCACATATAAATATTTTACAAATCGAATATTCAAATGTTATATATAACCTTTACGAAAATATAATAACTCAAGCTATTAAAATGCTAAACTACTTCAATTAATTATACTTATAATAAGTATAACCTTTACGCTTATAATAATTAATATATACTCTATTAATTATTCCAATAATAATATTCACGATCAAATAATAACTTAAGTTATTTAATATATTAAAATAACTTAGTTTCCTTTCATTAATTAAACTCCCTTGAAAATACATTACAAATTATGTATTTAGCCATAACATAAAAATATTTTGTTTTCTCCAATAAAGATATTCATTATTAGAAAATACTTTATTTATTGACTCATGATATTATTCTTAAAGTAATATCAAATAACTATATGTACGACACATGTACATATATTATATAAAAAAAATAGATAATAAGTTTATTTTCTATTATAATAAATCGTTTCCATCAATTTAATTACATATAGCAAATACGTTTTAATATATTTACTATATTAACCAATCACACCTCATACAAAAACATATAAGGTAATATTATTATTCAAAAATAACATTTCCTCCTTTTATTAAAATAATTCAATATTAGAAATTATTTTAATATCCTTTATTAGAAATATATAATAACTATTTCTCTTTCTTTTCTATAAATTGTTCCCCAAAATAATTTCTTCAATATACATTTAATCATATAATGATTTCCATCTCCCTTTAATAACGTATATATATTTAACGTTATTCGCACATTAGACTTTCTCACATATTACCACTCTAAGTAATATATATAAAAAGTATCAACTATAATTACATATTCAACACACATATTAATTCACTCCTTTACTTAAAGTAAATTAAACATTGTACTATATCATCATAGTTAATTAAGATTCAATACTGACATTATATTATTCCATAATATAACTCACAACTTATATTAACTAATATTTATTCTTATTAGTTAATTCCTTAACTAACTCATGCTTCACTATCCAAACCTATTCACGGATAGCTTAAGTGCTATTAATAACCTATATTATAAACATACTAGTTATTAATACACATACTCAAGAATATGGTGATTATACATTAAGGACATTTAATGTCACCAACATGCTATGGTAAAATAATTCTATAAATTATTTAATATCGATAGGAATTTATCCACTTCCTTTATCTCAACTGAATCGTCTCTACGATAAGTAACAAATATATATTAATAATATATTTATAAATCACAAAAACACATTTTACATAGTCCATATTATCCTATGTAATATAATACCACATACCACATACCTCATATCACATATATATATTATTATTCGAACCCATCTCACAGTTTAAGAAGTTTATTTATTAAATCCTTATTTAATAATATCTAAAAATTCGGGTTCTTACATCCTCTCCCCCTTATAAGGATTCCGTCCTCGGAATCACCGAAACTTCCTTTACTCGGTGCTATTCCGATTATTACATATTCTTTAGAATAATTTTATTCATTCTTTTTTTCAGAAGTTTTATTATTATAACTTTCTCAATCTCATTCTACCACTTTCTCCTTTCTAAGGAACATTCTACTTACTACATTCATCCTTTAGAAGAATAAGAATCTTCCACGATTTTTCAATAATCGGGAAGTAGTATGAATAACTCAGATTCCAATTTATGCTGAGGGGTCACAAGACCGTGAACTTTTCTCCAGGTTTACTAATGCTTCAACACAATTCTTCACACCGCAAACCAGAGTGTTTATCAATCACAAAGACTGAAAACACTCTCCACGCGTACTCTAGGTGGCCAACCTATTGTACCACTATGTTGGGCCGCAACGTAGTGTTTTGTAACGACTATATGCGTTACGTTCGGAACCATTGTCCCCGACAATATATCCCCTTTATAGGGTTGTTCACCTCAGCTTTTCAACATCTAAATCCGCACCAGAGCAATCTGGTTTGGCATAAATACACAAGAATGCTTGAATTCTATAATCTCTTTTCAAAGTCGTCTAGCCGAATCAAATAGCTTAGACTCTTATCAATAATCCGAACATCAATCGAAATAATTTAGTCAACTTTTCATAATTCGAAAGAAAAACCAAAAACCGTTTTATGACGTCATGATACCATACTAGATTAGTAGTACGTTGAGGATTCCGCCATTTTATGACTTTGTCATATTACAACATACCATAGTGGGCTGACGATCTTTCGATCACAACCAACACTAGGTTCGATTGCATTGATGACTCCATCGTTTACCATTCTACATCATATCAAATGATGCACAAGGTTAAAATATATTTTGAAAGATTGTCAAATCATTTTTGTCTTAGCCGAAACAAATAGCGTAGACATACGAATAACGGTGTTGTTTTTAAAACTCATTAGTTCAGTTACCTGACCCAATGTTTTCTCAAGAAAATCGAAGTGCAAACACTAGCACGAAGTCAATAAATATTGAAAATCTAGCGTAGCTAGAGGATTTAGGAAAATCCAATTTCTCCATCGCTTCAATCTCTTACCACCATCAATGCTTACTATTCCAAAACTCTTATATAATATATCTATTCTCAGTACAGTTCACCAACTTACCACACCATAGAAGCTCAGGAACTTACCATAATCATATGGGTTGAGGAACTTATCCTAGTCAGACCAAAATCGTCCATTCGCTGAGGGGTTCCACCATACGATTATGAGTCACGAACTTGTCATAGGCATGAGTCTTAAGAACTCGCTCCTAATCTTAATATTATCTAATTATATCTTAGAAATCTCTATCTATCAAAATAAATATGAGAAAAGAATCACCTTTCCGCCATATGTATAATGATACCGCGACACTAACATTCCAACGATTATCAATGTGACGTACTCAGTGCAAGCACAAAACTTCTGCACATACAAAAGTTTGTACAACTAAGCCATCACATGAGTCCTCAATGGAATTCCAACACTTAACTATATCTTACTCTATCACTTGCTCATTACGAGCTTTCTACGTTTCACCACATACAACTCCTCATGAGTTCATCTCGTACTTTATCATAGTACATTCTCTTATAGCATCAAGCTATACATACTTAGTCATTACATACTATCTATCATTTCACAGTTCAATCTGATCACGTCGTGATCATAACTATACCTTAGGGTTCTTTCCCTATTATCAACCAAACTCCATCTGAGTTTATTCTCACTATCCCTGTCATATTCATATTATAGACATCGTCTTAACATTTTCATTACGGGAGTTTGAAAACTCCTGATTCTCATTCTCTAGATATTTCGAGATTCTTCTTTGAATCTTCATTTAGATATATTTTAATCTTTATCTTTCACTCTCTCAGTTTATAGTCTAAGGTACACTTACCTAAGGTTTATAACCTACAGCTTTGATACCAACCTATGACGCCCCCAAATCCACGTTCCTTCGAAACCTCGAATTCGGTGCAGTCACGATACTACTATCGCCAAACTATTATATCTTTTATTCATTACTAAAAGAATACAACTTTACTTATTACAATTTAGAATATAAATTCTATTTATATCCAAGATCTCATCTTTACATCATATTTGATGTTACTAAAATGCGGAATAATTTAAACTTTTCAATATCCTTTGAATAAAAATCTTTTTATTGATTCCATAACTTTGATACCGATTACAAATCTTGAATCAACTATATAATATGATTCCTTCTTATCTGAGTTATCGTATAAACATTTACAACTCAACTCGATATCCTCTATGTATTAATTAATACATTCTTACAATACAACAAGTATTAAACAGTGTAAGCAACTATCGAGTACATCATCTAGAATCTAAACATGGTCCATATAATAATCTAAGTAATATTCTTCAATGCGATACTATCTATCTTTATCAATCAAGAAGCACGAAATCTTTACCGTGAATCCTTAACCTGCAAAAGTGGTTATTTGCAAGAGTGAGCTCGATAGCTCAGCAATTCTAACAGTCCTCATGCATCACATAGCATATAACATCATACTCAGTTCATGCATTTATAAACAGTTTA
This sequence comes from Panax stipuleanatus, assembly GCA_020205555.1. NCBI lineage: Eukaryota > Viridiplantae > Streptophyta > Magnoliopsida > Apiales > Araliaceae > Panax > Panax stipuleanatus. The sequence continues at coordinate 36,383,280 of CM035120.1, forward strand.
TATTTACTACGCATGTTACTTTTCACATAACAAGTATATCATCAAAGATCAACTTTCAATCTCAGTTATATCTCATATACAGTTCATATATAAGTTCACATTATCACAGCATAATATAATTCAACTAACAGTTATTGAATTCATATATCAAATAGGAACTGAAAGACTTGCCTGATTCGTAGTTTAACAACTACGACTTAACTGCTTAAGAATCTCTGCACTTTGTGTAATCCTACACAGTTATATTAATCATAGAGATCACACCCATCAGTTATACACTTCCATACATTCTCAATATAATAATAAGTATTACATTGTTGTCTAGCTTGGTTCTTAGAACCTTCGTCTCACATTCTTATCGTATTCCTAGAATAATTATGTACGTATAAGTATATTTTAACCTTACGTACTTACTACCATTCTTCACATACACATACCTGTCTACCACTAATCTATTTACATATATCTAGTGTAGTCCATCTTTTGAGTTAATCATTCTCATATATCATTACTAACACATAAGACCATATCAAAGCAAATATACGCTATTAACCGTCGAAGTTGGATTCACGTATTAACATATGGTCCTACATAGCATGTATACACATTAAAGGATACTTTCATGCTCGTTTAACCTTTTCACGTTCAATTTACATGATATAGGTTCTAATTTAATACCCGTAAAAACTTAAGTCCATTCAAGGCTATAAAGTCATAAAGTATAACATGCTCGCTTTTTAAACACATTTGGTATTCATATACTTTGTATTAGGCATAGTCATGAATAATTATATCACATTCATGCAACTATCACCGTTTTGTTTTGAAAACATGCTTCGTTTATGCTTCATTTGAATCACAACACCTAATCATGGTATATATACATGTAGGATACATGATCGAGTTTACGAGTACTATCAAACTTGTTTACAAATATCAGAATATAAACATGACTTATATACGCCAAAATTCGTTTATAAAACCTTAAGTTTATTTTCAAAACTATAACTTCATCGTTCACGTAAGCGATCCGAATATAATATGCACATACTAGTTTAACAAGTCCATATATATGTATTAATCATACCAGCATGCTTGTCCTAATTTCTTTCAATATTTATCACTTAGCAGACATCAAGCAGGAACAAAATCTGTAGAAACTGGGATCAGGAACCGGCGCAGCTGCGCAGGGCCTTACCCAACTCAAGTCTGGTACCGGCGCAGCTGCGCCGCTGGCCAGTACAAAACTGGCGCAGCTGCGCAGTTGGTCGGCTAGAAACAGAGCAGACTGCATCGGCAGTACTGTAATCCCATTCACAAATTTCATACGAATTCCTTTCTAGACATGCTACATTATAGAGCTAACATGCATAGCAACTTATATAAGACTCAACAAGCATTTATCAAACAAATTATCAGTCAATACATGCTTACTTCAAGAATCAAAAATTTATAAATTTTTCAGAAAATGAAGAGCATGAATGGGGATTACCTTTGCTAATACAATTTCTTGGTTTCTTTCACAATAACACTACACTCACTCTCTATAAATTCCTTAGCCAATACAACTCTCAACAAATGCAATGAAGAAGCTGAGAGTCTTATTTATAGAAGAATTGATACACAGATATTGCAATAATCCTCCAAACCAATCCCATGGGTTGAGCAAGTGTCTAATGGTTCATGTAGATTAGGTAGAAGGTTGGTGAATCCCATCATTATCTCCACTCCCCCATAATCATAAGCTATACATTGCTGAGTTTGAGAAAAATATAGAGTAGTAGCCATGTGGTGTTCACGTGAAGGAGAAGAAGAGGAGGGACTCTAATATTGGGACAAGCTCATTTTCAGCAATATCAACTTGCAAATTTAAAATACAATGCTTATGTTTTACATATATATACATATAGTATATACTTAAGTCACAAGTCCACTTCTAAATACAATGTAACAAATAGGTACATATACACCAACATATAATCCATGTACATTTTACTAATACCGAATGTAAATCTATTGGGTATTATTCATTATCACAACAGTTCATCCCACCGGATATAATTCTTTCGGGTACCATCATAGTGTATTGTCTCCTCTATTAGTAAATTCAATAATTGTTTACCATATATTTATGATATATCATTTTATTGTATACTTAATATACACATTGTCAAACCCACATTTCATGTACCTATTACAACTCAATAACTTTACTATATAGTTTATATTCATATATAGCATAGTCGCATTGCACTTTATACTTCGCATAACATATAGTTAACTATCATACGTTATACTTTAATATCGCATGGTTGCACATAGAAATTAATAAATTACTTATCTTATCAATTAATTAATAATAATATTAATTAATCCATTTCTCATTAATCCATGGAATTATAATTCCCACGCTAATTGATTAACACTTTATATGATTTATTATCACGTTAAATAAATATAAATCTTTTTATATTTATAAATCATTTACTCATTAATCATCATATTATCAATTAATTACTTGATAATAGTATATTGTTCATAACAATAAATAATATTATAAGACAATTTATCTCATCACAAATCCGATTATACTTATAATCGATTTCCTTATTATTATACTATCACTAGCCATAATAATTTAACATACTATCTTAATAACAATTAACAATTAATTTAGATTAATTGTTTAATTAATAATTCCTCCATCATTAAATTAGTCAATTCATTACTGAATCTATTATTGTGCCACACAAGGCATCTCTCACAAGCTCAATCTTAAGCTTATCATTATTCTCATCACTTACTCATTTCTCACCACATTACTACTTATAACCTGTTCAATTAAATTAGAACTATTAAATCCAAGGTCCACATATAAATATTTTACAAATCGAATATTCAAATATTATATATAACCTTTACGAAAATATAATAACTCAGGCTATTAAAATGCTAAACTACTTCAATTAATTATACTTATAATAAGTATAACCTTTACGCTTATAATAATTAATATATACTCTATTAATTATTCCAATAATAATATTCACGATCAAATAATAACTTAAGTTATTTAATATATTAAAATAACTTAGTTTCCTTTCATTAATTAAACTCCCTTGAAAATACATTACAAATTATGTATTTAGCCATAACATAAAAATATTTTGTTTTCTCCAATAAAGATATTCATTATTAGAAAATACTTTATTTATTGACTCATGATATTATTCTTAAAGTAATATCAAATAACTATATGTACGACACATGTACATATATTATATAAAAAAAATAGATAATAAGTTTATTTTCTATTATAATAAATCGTTTCCATCAATTTAATTACATATAGCAAATACGTTTTAATATATTTACTATATTAACCAATCACACCTCATACAAAAACATATAAGGTAATATTATTATTCAAAAATAACATTTCCTCCTTTTATTAAAATAATTCAATATTAGAAATTATTTTAATATCCTTTATTAGAAATATATAATAACTATTTCTCTTTCTTTTCTATAAATTGTTCCCCAAAATAATTTCTTCAATATACATTTAATCATATAATGATTTCCATCTCCCTTTAATAACGTATATATATTTAACGTTATTCGCACATTAGACTTTCTCACATATTACCACTCTAAGTAATATATATAAAAAGTATCAACTATAATTACATATTCAACACACATATTAATTCACTCCTTTACTTAAAGTAAATTAAACATTGTACTATATCATCATAGTTAATTAAGATTCAATACTGACATTATATTATTCCATAATATAACTCACAACTTATATTAACTAATATTTATTCTTATTAGTTAATTCCTTAACTAACTCATGCTTCACTATCCAAACCTATTCACGGATAGCTTAAGTGCTATTAATAACCTATATTATAAACATACTAGTTATTAATACACATACTCAAGAATATGGTGATTATACATTAAGGACATTTAATGTCACCAACATGCTATGGTAAAATAATTCTATAAATTATTTAATATCGATAGGAATTTATCCACTTCCTTTATCTCAACTGAATCGTCTCTACGATAAGTAACAAATATATATTAATAATATATTTATAAATCACAAAAACACATTTTACATAGTCCATATTATCCTATGTAATATAATACCACATACCACATACCTCATATCACATATATATATTATTATTCGAACCCATCTCACAGTTTAAGAATTTTATTTATTAAATCCTTATTTAATAATATCTAAAAATTCGGGTTCTTACATCCTCTCCCCCTTATAAGGATTCCGTCCTCGGAATCACCGAAACTTCCTTTACTCGGTGCTATTCCGATTATTACATATTCTTTAGAATAATTTTATTCATTCTTTTTTTCAGAAGTTTTATTATTATAACTTTCTCAATCTCATTCTACCACTTTCTCCTTTCTAAGGAACATTCTACTTACTACATTCATCCTTTAGAAGAATAAGAATCTTCCACGATTTTTCAATAATCGGGAAGTAGTATGAATAACTCAGATTCCAATTTATGCTGAGGGGTCACAAGACCGTGAACTTTTCTCCAGGTTTACTAATGCTTCAACACAATTCTTCACACCGCAAACCAGAGTGTTTATCAATCACAAAGACTGAAAACACTCTCCACGCGTACTCTAGGTGGCCAACCTATTGTACCACTATGTTGGGCCGCAACGTAGTGTTTTGTAACGACTATATGCGTTACGTTCGGAACCATTGTCCCCGACAATATATCCCCTTTATAGGGTTGTTCACCTCAGCTTTTCAACATCTAAATCCGCACCAGAGCAATCTGGTTTGGCATAAATACACAAGAATGCTTGAATTCTATAATCTCTTTTCAAAGTCGTCTAGCCGAATCAAATAGCTTAGACTCTTATCAATAATCCGAACATCAATCGAAATAATTTAGTCAACTTTTCATAATTCGAAAGAAAAACCAAAAACCGTTTTATGACGTCATGATACCATACTAGATTAGTAGTACGTTGAGGATTCCGCCATTTTATGACTTTGTCATATTACAACATACCATAGTGGGCTGACGATCTTTCGATCACAACCAACACTAGGTTCGATTGCATTGATGACTCCATCGTTTACCATTCTACATCATATCAAATGATGCACAAGGTTAAAATATATTTTGAAAGATTGTCAAATCATTTTTGTCTTAGCCGAAACAAATAGCGTAGACATACGAATAACGGTGTTGTTTTTAAAACTCATTAGTTCAGTTACCTGACCCAATGTTTTCTCAAGAAAATCGAAGTGCAAACACTAGCACGAAGTCAATAAATATTGAAAATCTAGCGTAGCTAGAGGATTTAGGAAAATCCAATTTCTCCATCGCTTCAATCTCTTACCACCATCAATGCTTACTATTCCAAAACTCTTATATAATATATCTATTCTCAGTACAGTTCACCAACTTACCACACCATGGAAGCTCAGGAACTTACCATAATCATATGGGTTGAGGAACTTATCCTAGTCAGACCAAAATCGTCCATTCGCTGAGGGGTTCCACCATACGATTATGAGTCACGAACTTGTCATAGGCATGAGTCTTAAGAACTCGCTCCTAATCTTAATATTATCTAATTATATCTTAGAAATCTCTATCTATCAAAATAAATATGAGAAAAGAATCACCTTTTCGCCATATGTATAATGATACCGCGACACTAACATTCCAACGATTATCAATGTGACGTACTCAGTGCAAGCACAAAACTTCTGCACATACAAAAGTTTGTACAACTAAGCCATCACATGAGTCCTCAATGGAATTCCAACACTTAACTATATCTTACTCTATCACTTGCTCATTACGAGCTTTCTACGTTTCACCACATACAACTCCTCATGAGTTCATCTCGTACTTTATCATAGTACATTCTCTTATAGCATCAAGCTATACATACTTAGTCATTACATACTATCTATCATTTCACAGTTCAATCTGATCACGTCGTGATCATAACTATACCTTAGGGTTCTTTCCCTATTATCAACCAAACTCCATCTGAGTTTATTCTCACTATCCCTGTCATATTCATATTATAGACATCGTCTTAACATTTTCATTACGGGAGTTTGAAAACTCCTGATTCTCATTCTCTAGATATTTCGAGATTCTTCTTTGAATCTTCATTTAGATATATTTTAATCTTTATCTTTCACTCTCTCAGTTTATAGTCTAAGGTACACTTACCTAAGGTTTATAACCTACAGCTTTGATACCAACCTATGACGCCCCCAAATCCACGTTCCTTCGAAACCTCGAATTCGGTGCAGTCACGATACTACTATCGCCAAACTATTATATCTTTTATTCATTACTAAAAGAATACAACTTTACTTATTACAATTTAGAATATAAATTCTATTTATATCCAAGATCTCATCTTTACATCATATTTGATGTTACTAAAATGCGGAATAATTTAAACTTTTCAATATCCTTTGAATAAAAATCTTTTTATTGATTCCATAACTTTGATACCGATTACAAATCTTGAATCAACTATATAATATGATTCCTTCTTATCTGAGTTATCGTATAAACATTTACAACTCAACTCGATATCCTCTATGTATTAATTAATACATTCTTACAATACAACAAGTATTAAACAGTGTAAGCAACTATCGAGTACATCATCTAGAATCTAAACATGGTCCATATAATAATCTAAGTAATATTCTTCAATGCGATACTATCTATCTTTATCAATCAAGAAGCACGAAATCTTTACCGTGAATCCTTAACCTGCAAAAGTGGTTATTTGCAAGAGTGAGCTCGATAGCTCAGCAATTCTAACAGTCCTCATGCATCACATAGCATATAACATCATACTCAGTTCATGCATTTATAAACAGTTTATATTTACTACGCATGTTACTTTTCACATAACAAGTATATCATCAAAGATCAACTTTCAATCTCAGTTATATCTCATATACAGTTCATATATAAGTTCACATTATCACAGCATAATATAATTCAACTAACAGTTATTGAATTCATATATCAAATAGGAACTGAAAGACTTGCCTGATTCGTAGTTTAACAACTACGACTTAACTGCTTAAGAATCTCTGCACTTTGTGTAATCCTACACAGTTATATTAATCATAGAGATCACACCCATCAGTTATACACTTCCATACATTCTCAATATAATAATAAGTATTACATTGTTGTCTAGCTTGGTTCTTAGAACCTTCGTCTCACATTCTTATCGTATTCCTAGAATAATTATGTACGTATAAGTATATTTTAACCTTACGTACTTACTACCATTCTTCACATACACATACCTGTCTACCACTAATCTATTTACATATATCTAGTGTAGTCCATCTTTTGAGTTAATCATTCTCATATATCATTACTAACACATAAGACCATATCAAAGCAAATATACGCTATTAACCGTCGAAGTTGGATTCACGTATTAACATATGGTCCTACATAGCATGTATACACATTAAAGGATACTTTCATGCTCGTTTAACCTTTTCACGTTCAATTTACATGATATAGGTTCTAATTTAATACCCGTAAAAACTTAAGTCCATTCAAGGCTATAAAGTCATAAAGTATAACATGCTCGCTTTTTAAACACATTTGGTATTCATATACTTTGTATTAGGCATAGTCATGAATAATTATATCACATTCATGCAACTATCACCGTTTTGTTTTGAAAACATGCTTCGTTTATGCTTCATTTGAATCACAACACCTAATCATGGTATATATACATGTAGGATACATGATCGAGTTTACGAGTACTATCAAACTTGTTTACAAATATCAGAATATAAACATGACTTATATACGCCAAAATTCGTTTATAAAACCTTAAGTTTATTTTCAAAACTATAACTTCATCGTTCACGTAAGCGATCCGAATATAATATGCACATACTAGTTTAACAAGTCCATATATATGTATTAATCATACCAGCATGCTTGTCCTAATTTCTTTCAATATTTATCACTTAGCAGACATCAAGCAGGAACAAAATCTGTAGAAACTGGGATCAGGAACCGGCGCAGCTGCGCAGGGCCTTACCCAACTCAAGTCTGGTACCGGCGCAGCTGCGCCGCTGGCCAGTACAAAACTGGCGCAGCTGCGCAGTTGGTCGGCTAGAAACAGAGCAGACTGCATCGGCAGTACTGTAATCCCATTCATAAATTTCATACGAATTCCTTTCTAGACATGCTACATTATAGAGCTAACATGCATAGCAACTTATATAAGACTCAACAAGCATTTATCAAACAAATTATCAGTCAATACATGCTTACTTCAAGAATCAAAAATTTATAAATTTTTCAGAAAATGAAGAGCATGAATGGGGATTACCTTTGCTAATACAATTTCTTGGTTTCTTTCACAATAACACTACACTCACTCTCTATAAATTCCTTAGCCAATACAACTCTCAACAAATGCAATGAAGAAGCTGAGAGTCTTATTTATAGAAGAATTGATACACAGATATTGCAATAATCCTCCAAACCAATCCCATGGGTTGAGCAAGTGTCTAATGGTTCATGTAGATTAGGTAGAAGGTTGGTGAATCCCATCATTATCTCCACTCCCCCATAATCATAAGCTATACATTGCTGAGTTTGAGAAAAATATAGAGTAGTAGCCATGTGGTGTTCACGTGAAGGAGAAGAAGAGGAGGGACTCTAATATTGGGACAAGCTCATTTTCAGCAATATCAACTTGCAAATTTAAAATACAATGCTTATGTTTTACATATATATACATATAGTATATACTTAAGTCACAAGTCCACTTCTAAATACAATGTAACAAATAGGTACATATACACCAACATATAATCCATGTACATTTTACTAATACCGAATGTAAATCTATTGGGTATTATTCATTATCACAACAGTTCATCCCACCGGATATAATTCTTTCGGGTACCATCATAGTGTATTGTCTCCTCTATTAGTAAATTCAATAATTGTTTACCATATATTTATGATATATCATTTTATTGTATACTTAATATACACATTGTCAAACCCACATTTCATGTACCTATTACAACTCAATAACTTTACTATATAGTTTATATTCATATATAGCATAGTCGCATTGCACTTTATACTTCGCATAACATATAGTTAACTATCATACGTTATACTTTAATATCGCATGGTTGCACATAGAAATTAATAAATTACTTATCTTATCAATTAATTAATAATAATATTAATTAATCCATTTCTCATTAATCCATGGAATTATAATTCCCACGCTAATTGATTAACACTTTATATGATTTATTATCACGTTAAATAAATATAAATCTTTTTATATTTATAAATCATTTACTCATTAATCATCATATTATCAATTAATTACTTGATAATAGTATATTGTTCATAACAATAAATAATATTATAAGACAATTTATCTCATCACAAATCCGATTATACTTATAATCGATTTCCTTATTATTATACTATCACTAGCCATAATAATTTAACATACTATCTTAATAACAATTAACAATTAATTTAGATTAATTGTTTAATTAATAATTCCTCCATCATTAAATTAGTCAATTCATTACTGAATCTATTATTGTGCCACACAAGGCATCTCTCACAAGCTCAATCTTAAGCTTATCATTATTCTCATCACTTACTCATTTCTCACCACATTACTACTTATAACCTGTTCAATTAAATTAGAACTATTAAATCCAAGGTCCACATATAAATATTTTACAAATCGAATATTCAAATATTATATATAACCTTTACGAAAATATAATAACTCAAGCTATTAAAATGCTAAACTACTTCAATTAATTATACTTATAATAAGTATAACCTTTACGCTTATAATAATTAATATATACTCTATTAATTATTCCAATAATAATATTCACGATCAAATAATAACTTAAGTTATTTAATATATTAAAATAACTTAGTTTCCTTTCATTAATTAAACTCCCTTGAAAATACATTACAAATTATGTATTTAGCCATAACATAAAAATATTTTGTTTTCTCCAATAAAGATATTCATTATTAGAAAATACTTTATTTATTGACTCATGATATTATTCTTAAAGTAATATCAAATAACTATATGTACGACACATGTACATATATTATATATAAAAAAATAGATAATAAGTTTATTTTCTATTATAATAAATCGTTTCCATCAATTTAATTACATATAGCAAATACGTTTTAATATATTTACTATATTAACCAATCACACCTCATACAAAAACATATAAGGTAATATTATTATTCAAAAATAATATTTCCTCCTTTTATTAAAATAATTCAATATTAGAAATTATTTTAATATCCTTTATTAGAAATATATAATAACTATTTCTCTTTCTTTTCTATAAATTGTTCCCCAAAATAATTTCTTCAATATACATTTAATCATATAATGATTTCCATCTCCCTTTAATAACGTATATATATTTAGCGTTATTCGCACATTAGACTTTCTCACATATTACCACTCTAAGTAATATATATAAAAAGTATCAACTATAATTACATATTCAACACACATATTAATTCACTCCTTTACTTAAAGTAAATTAAACATTGTACTATATCATCATAGTTAATTAAGATTCAATACTGACATTATATTATTCCATAATATAACTCACAACTTATATTAACTAATATTTATTCTTATTAGTTAATTCCTTAACTAACTCATGCTTCACTATCCAAACCTATTCACGGATAGCTTAAGTGCTATTAATAACCTATATTATAAACATACTAGTTATTAATACACATACTCAAGAATATGGTGATCATACATTAAGGACATTTAATGTCACCAACTTGCTATGATAAAATAATTCTATAAATTATTTAATATCGATAGGAATTTATCCACTTCCTTTATCTCAACTGAATCGTCTCTACGATAAGTAACAAATATATATTAATAATATATTTATAAATCACAAAAATACATTTTACATAGTCCATATTATCCTATGTAATATAATACCACATACCTCATATCACATATATATATTATTATTCGAACCCATCTCACAGTTTAAGAATTTTATTTATTAAATCCTTATTTAATAATATCTAAAAATTCGGGTTCTTACAGGACCCATTATTAAAATAACAGCCGCTATATATTGTTAGGTGTGACGCTACAAGATGTATCAGCTGGACTAAAACTCTTTTTAATCTCAACCTTCCATATTATTGATCAACGGCTGAGATGTCTGTTGTTGGAATAGTGACTCTAGCAACCGGTTTCTATGGATTGAAACACTATATATATATATGAGAAAAATATATGTACACAGCTGTGTAGTACACAGTCGGCTATGGTGACGATTTTTTAGGATATGGCGACGGTGAATTCACGGGCACTATAGCCCCAAAACCCGTCGCTATAGCCCGACTGTGTAATACACATCTGTGTATATACATATAGCCCAATATATATGTCGCCGTCGAAAAAATTTTGGGTTCCCTTTTCAAAGTGTTTCTACCCTTTATGTTTTCTATTTGACTTTGTTTGATCTGAAGGGTGAATTTTCAGGAAAAGGCCAACATATAATGTCGACGATTTGAAAAGATTGATTTTATTGGTCCGAATTAGACAGAGTCGCCTATTGGTATGAGTGAAATGGTTGTACTAACTCAACAGAGTTTTGAAAGGCTTTACAATATGGCCCAATTACTGGAATCTGTTTAATTGGTCTTGGAAACAGAGATTTTATAGAGTTTGGGGGCTTGATTAAGCGGGGGAAGATGTTAGGCACCCCCGACTTACGTGAAACACGATTACCGCGCTTTTCATTCCCTGATTTATGTGTATGTGTGTGTGTGTGTATTACTGTAATTGTGCCTAAGTGCTTTATTTGAAAGTAGTTTTGTGCTTCGTTGGACCTATATACGAAGGGTTTAATTAATTTATTTGAAAAGTCCTTTTTTAGACAAGATTTGAAAGTGATGTTTTGAAAGAAGGTTTTCAAACCCTTTCGCTCGCATAGGAATTGAAGCCTTTTGATACTTTCATTTTATTCCACATTCGGCTTGGCTTAATTTTATTGTCAGGATGCAAAACATCCTCTACAAAATAATATATATATATAAAAGTGTCTGGCCTCTTATGGGCATAAAAGCCATCGAAGGGACCCGGACACCACACATAGTATTTCCATTATTACGGGGACATTAAATCCAAATAGCCATTTTAAGGTCCTATTTTTACAATTATAAAATTTGCAAGATGGAGGTACAACTCAACCAGTTCCATCATTGGAACCGGATCTAGATCCATGAGTTGAATCGTAGATCCTGTAGCTCCTAGGCTCACATAATATCAAATACATAGCATGCATAATGAATATATCGCAATAAACAGTAAAACAATACTCGGCGTCGCTAAACAAAAGATTCATCAGTCAAATCTTCGTACGAGCGTAGCTCATAGCTTCCAGTTTCCTCTAGATACAAATCTAGGGTCACGAGGTCACTAAATATTTAAAAACTAGAAAGAAAACTAGATTTAAATAAATCTTAGCCATTCTAGCTTAAAAGGTTCTAGTTTCATAACTTTTGAACCGGTTAAAAGCAAAATAAACTCGATATATATACTTATATATATATATATATATATATATATATATATATATTAAAGCAATAAAAGCCACAAATTTGCAATACAGGCAAACTGGACAATATAAATATATATATATATATATATATATACTTATATATATAATAAAGTAGTAAAAATCCACGAACTTGCAATCCAGGCTTAACTACTATATATAAATCTAAATATATATATATATATATATTAACTTAAAGAAAAGCTAAAAATTGATATTTAAACAGTAAAACTAACTAATATACATATATATTACTCATATATATGTATATTAGTAAGAAAAAATGAAAATTTGAAGAAACCATACGGTCTTGCACGAGAATGGCTATCGAACGACTTTAAACGCCCTTAAACTCAATTTTCACCAGTTAATCTTGATATGTTTCAATAGATGCGCATATGAAAGCTTACAAATGGGGTTTACAAGTTTTGAAACAAGAATCAGGCAATTTCTGGCACGAAATCTCCATCTTTTCTCTCTTTTTTCTCTCTTCTCTCTCTTTCTTTTATGTTTTTTTCTTCCTCTTCTTCTTCAACAAGTTCGTTGAAGCTTGTTTATAAAGACACGAACTTCCGCAGGTAGACCTGCTGATTCCAAAGGTACACCTGTGGAAGTCCCTAGTGGGTTTCGCTATCTCAAAGTACGTACAACCTCGATCGACGTGTAGTATGCGGAAACGCTTGTAACTTGCAATCTGGGAATCTGATTGAGATTTGCCATACCATTCTGGAAATCACTCTCCGAGAGATACATAATGAAATAGGGCTTGCCATTTTCCGAATCCAGGAAGATGGGTCTGTGACCAAAATGGTATATTTGGGTCTTCACAGGTAGTCCGTTGAGCTATTTTGCGTAGTTTGCGCTTGAAAGTGCTGCAATGGCTCTTTGTAACCCTTCTTGCAGCTATTTTATATTTAGAAGTTGACTTGTCAAAATGACCATTTTTCCCTTCAGGGCGTTGTCTCAATGGTTGACGGGGCTTTCGACTGGTTCTCAGAGTTATTTCTGAGGTTTGATCACAGTCGATTATGTTCTTCCCGAGGAATATCTCCGGAGATTGATTTGATGCTTCGGGGTTATCTATGAGGGTTGATTTGATATCCCGAGGCTGTCGTCGGGGTTTGATTTGATGATTTCTCAGTGCTGTCACCGGGGTGCCTGGTTTGATTATTTCCCGGTGTTGTCACCTGGGGTTTGGATTGATGATTTCTTGGTGTTGTCGTCGAGGTTATGATTTGATGATTTCACGGTGTTGTTGCCAGGGTGTCTGGTTTGACGGTTTTTCGGTGTTATCGTCGGAGGTCTGATTTGATGATTTTCCAGTGTTGTCGCCGGGGGTTTAATTTTGATGATTTCCAGGTGTTGTCGTCGGGGGTCTGATTTGATGATTTCTCGGTGTTGTCAGCAGGGGTTTGATTTGATGATTTCCCAATGTTGTCGTCGGGGTGTGAAAAGATAAATTTGCCCTCCTGCAAGATTAATAATAGGAATGCAAAATTTTGATTGTCTACAGATGCCCCTCTTTATAATGTTTATGCAATGTAATGGAATGAACAGGATAAAGATTACTAGACACTTAAAATATGACAAGATTAAATGATGCCATGCATTGCCGCATGATTTGATGTTATGGATGCCTAATGTTTTTGTTTGTATTTACTTCCAACAGCATTCTATCACTGATTACTCCCTCTATTTCTGCTGGGGATGAGGTTGTCAATGATGGTTTTACTGAACTGTCTAGATGTCTACTCAAACGGTAGTTTACCCAGGTTTTCCTCACCAAAATTTCTCAATGCTTACTCGAATGATAGTTTACAGAGCTTCCATCATCGAACCTTCTCGATGCTATGTCGGGTTAAAGCCAACGGTTTAAAATATCAATTAGTGCTACTAAGACTGATTAGATAAATTATTGTAGAGATGTTTTCAAGATCTATGTGGAGAATATTTCTATGGCTGATACCATTGAACTTTTTTGAATTCAACGTCAGGGTAGTCACCAACATTCTTTGTCTTTAGATATGCTTTTTAACTTCACCTCAGCTGAGGATATTCCTTTTTTCACTAGTGACCTCATTGGGGATTCTCGATGTTTATCCTGATGATAGTTTTCGACCAGTTTACATTATCGGATCTTTCCCGATGCTACGCTGAGGTTGTTACTAATGCTTTAAGTTTCTATCTAGTTGATGCCGATATTGCTATTGGGGATGGAGCTTACAATGATAACATCTTCTCAATGTCTACTCGAACGGTAGTTTACAAGGTTGACCATCACCAAAACGTTCTCGATGCCTACTCGAATAGCAGTTTACAACGGTCAACTGAACTAATTTGATTAGATACCTACTCGAATGGTAGTTTGCAGGGTTTGACCATCATCGAACCTCCTCGATGCCTACTCTAACGGTAGTTTACAATGGTCGGCTAGACTAATTTGATTTGATACCTACTCGAACGGTAGTTTACAGGGTTTGACCATCATCGAACCTCCTCAATTCCTACTCAAACGGTAGTTTACGATGGTCGATCTTTGCTATATTGATTTGATACCTACTAGAACGGTAGTTTGCAGGGTTTGACCATCATCAAACCTCCTCGATGCCTACACGAATCATAGTTTACAACGGTAGGATAAATTAATTTGATTTCATACCTAATCAAATGGTAGTTTGCAGGATTTGACTATTATCGAACCTCCTTAATGCCTACTCAAACAGTAGTTTACAACAGTCGGCTGAACTGATTTGATTTAACTGGAGATATTGTATATAACAGATTCCGTCATCGGTCCTCTTCTGATTCTACGTTAAGGCTGGTGCTAACGTTTTATAACCACAGATACTCTGGTCTTCACTGATTTGACTCTCAACGGCTTACACCACAGGACTATTCCCGATGTTACGCTGGGGTTGTCACCAATGGTTCACATTGTCAGGTACTTTAAATTTTCTGTTAAAGCAGTTTTTGACAGTTTTCATCACCGGACCCTTCCCCGATGCTACGGTAGAGCTGTTACCAATAGTTTGAATCATCAAGTCATTCCCTAATGCAATGTTGGAGCTGTTACCAATGATTTACAGAAACTTTTAGAATTTGAAGTTTGACGCCCTGTTTTAGGGTTTCAGGCTCTTTCTGCTCAATTGTGTAGAACCTTTTTTCCTAATTTGACTTTTTAGCTTCTAGTAGACCTGCCATACCTTAAATCGGATGGAACAAAAGGTTGTGGGACCCACTATGGACTTCCACAGGTATACTCGCGGAAGGCCGTGGGTGGTTTTATACCCTCTGGCCCTTCACAAGTCATTTTTAATTTGAACTTCCAAAAGAAATCTTGCCCTTCCAGCTCAGATCTACTCATTTAAGACTTTTTTTTCTGAAATATATCACCGTACAAAGATTCTGCACACTTCAGATAACGTTTACATCCATTCTTTTCATGTTTTAACCGTTAAAATGTCAGATTTCATGCAATATGGGTTTAAACGTAATGTATCAAATATGTATGCATAGATGACTTAATAAAAATAAATAAACTTGATAAATACGTGTATTTTATCATGCTGAACATTTCGGTATAAAAAAATTTCATTTTCGGGAAAGTTAATTTGCACCCTTTTTTGCTGGTCTATTCATCCTATTTGAGGCAAATGAGCCTGGAGTTTCAAATAAGAATGCACATGGTAATTTAGCTGCCATGGGAGGTTTATTTTTAATGTTTTTCATATTTGTGAAATGCTCATGATTTTGGGTTGGTGTGCTACTGAATGGCCACCTAGTCATGCCTATGTGCATGCAGATAGTCCATTTTATATAGGAGACTCTGGCAAACTTTTTTCACCAGTCTGAACATTTTAAATTGCAATCATGTTTAACTATACTGGGGATGTATGTTAAAATTACACGATTTGACATAGTTGAGCTATGCATGATGTGATTTTTTTTACTTTCTAGGATTCTAATATCCTAAGGTCATGCACATACTTTAATTAATTTGCAAGTAAATCATACCTCACCCTTTCTGAGGTGATTTGGAGAATTTTGTTTCCAGATATGGATTCTGACCGGTCGAGCAGCTCTATTCTATGTATTATTACTTTCGGTGTCAGGAGAGCAACTTCCACTGTTCTTTTGCCCCGATCAACCCGACAGGCGCGTCGGTTGGCTGAGTCTGTGACCCGTCCCATTAGGATTTAGAGGGACGATGCTGTTGACGATGAGGAGGAACCTGTTATAGATACATCTCCTTCTTCTACCCCGCGTAGGGACCTTCCAGGCATACAAGTGCCTATTTTTGATCTTTTGGGCGACTTGAGACGTCATCCATCGGTCCATCTCCATGCTAATGAGGTAATGGAAGCTTTCAATCTTCCTTTGGTGTTTCTCCCATTTTTGACAATGGTCAGTCTAAGATTTACAATGCAAATTCCCGAGTTTACTTAGCCAAAGGGGAACTAGTTTACTATCCATTCTGTTTACCAGAACTTACATCCCGAGTACCAGGCTATTGTACATTCCTGGGGCTTGGAGGCTTTCTTTTCATTCACACCACGGCGCTGTCCATGGGGTTATATGAGAGCCTTATTCGAGCGATGGTTTCATCAGGCTCAGTCCCTCTATTTGCTAGATTATGAGGTGATGATGACTCCGATGGACTGGCTGTTCATTACCATCTTGGAGTTTACAATCGAGAGGGTGCCATTGTCAATAGACATTTCCCATGCGTTTATTAGATCTTTGTTGGGGATCCTTGCTACAGCCCTCAAGAGTCGGGCCATTCGTTCTGGTCCATTAAGCATTGATGCTTCCAGCGGGGCTTTATCTGAGCCTCCACCCGAGGATCAGGCAGTAAGAGATCGCATTCTTTGTCGTCTATTTTTTATAATCATGATGGGCTGTTTCATTGCAGATAACTCTTCGATTGTCATTTTTTCCCTTATTGGTGCTATCCGTGATGTAGATCGTATTGGAGATTTTGATTGGGGCTCTTTCACATTTGCATATTTCCTCTGAGGGATGCGCCTACGTTATGAAGGTATTATGGAGGCTTGGTTGGGCTTCTACCCCTTTCTATTGGTAAGTACTGGCAGTTCATCTTGCATTTCTCACCTTCGGGTATTTTTAATAGATAGATTAGATATTTTTGAGGTCTACCTATTTCAGTTCTGGGCTTATAAGAGGCTTCCTTACCTTCATCCAGTTACTACTTTGGGCTTAAAGACATATCCATGGGGACGATGTTGGCATCATTCTACCTTTGCAGAGGTCCCTATAGCGGAGGGTTTTACACACAGTCGTCTACAACTAGAGCTTTTGACTGCAGAGGCCATTACTTGGGTTCCTTACACCCCAGGTTAACTGCCAGTAGGCTTTGAGGATGGTTTCCCGACAGGGTTGGAGTATGCTTTATCCACTCGTTGGATTCCCGTCTTGACCGAGGGAGGATGGAAGCTCTATTTGGGAGAGCAACCGATTAGGTGTATCATAGGGTAGATTCATATTCCCCATTATCCTCTCGCTCAGCGGTATTGGCCTATATCTTTGCCTGTTACAGACATTCCCCTGATGGGACTAGATGGCTTCACCTTGTCAGAAAAATTTTGCACATCAGACGCATTTCGTTCATGGTGGATTCCCCGTTCTATAGGGGCTCAGACCCGGGCCACTAAGTTTATGGCGGACCTGGTACCTGGACTAGTTATGATGACAGATTAGATTTCCTGCTTTCAAGAGCTTACCCATCTGGACCAGATAACAGATTTGACTAGTCGGCTGGACATGGCTCATATTTTCATTCGCCATCTAGGCAGAGATCCTTCAGAGGTGGATACTTTTGATTCTTCTGACTCAGGTGCTGATACATCCAGAGGTCCACACATTATTGATTTTACTGGAGAAGATACTCCCTTGTACCGCCCAGATATCCCATTTAGCAGAGACACAGTGTCTCAGGAGTAGTTGAATCGTGTTGATTGCTTAGGGGATATAGATTTCCATGACTTCTTCTGATAGGCTTTTGTTAGACATAGGGTTGTTGTGCCCCACTTCCCGGTACTTTTTATTTTTATTTTTAGAACAGAGATGATGTATTTATGATGATGTATTTAGGAATGTATGTATAATTCTTTCTATTCATTGCATCATATTATCATTCATTTTATCATTTATCATGATGCATGCATTATATGTCTTGGATATGCATGTATATTATTGAGTTTAGCATTGACCCCTGGATGGTCTCATGATACGGTTCTACAGATGTCATCATCCACTGTCAGTTGTATTGAGCACAGTCCTCTGACTTTGATAGTCTTGAATTTGAGGTCATGGTATGATGGTCTGCCTCGTTTAGATCGTGTTGCAATTGATCGTATATTTGGGCATTCTTTGGCCCTTATGTCATTCCAGATCCCAGTGGGTTTTGCAGAGGGCATGATATCAAGCTGGATCCCTGAGAGACAGGTTTTTAGATTACGAATAGATGAGCTGACTCCGATATTAGAGGAGTACGAGCGTATCACTAATTTACCCCTGGATAGGGCGTATACTAGAGTAGTCGTGGGCCAGTTGCGACGACAGTTTATGACTATGACAGGTCTGCGGTGCACAATTATTTTGGACGAGATCACATCTGGGCTTGTAGTGTCCATGGACTTCTTTATTTACCGCTTTGGGTCTGCAGACAACTACTTGTTGCATTCAGAAGATTTTACCATTGTTGAAGATGCTTGGCGGGTTGCCCGGGTGGACGCTATCTTGATTTACGTCATAGCATAGTTATATATGCCGTTGTGTATGGAGCATTTTGATATTGACCTGGTCACCGTAGTTAGGCCTTTTAGGGAGTGTCAGACTATCTTATCGATGATATTAGCAGAGACGTTGATGTCTGTGACTTTTTGTCGTACTCACCATACTGAGTTATTTAGAGGCAGCGTTATATTTTTATACACCTGGATTATGATGCATTTGAGATCGATCGGTATCTTCAGACCCCATGGATATTGTTTGACACATGAGATATCTGCGGCTTATTCTTTTCGACTGATTGACAGTGTAGATACAGCGTCTTGGTTTGTCTTTTTGGCCATTATTGAGGACCCTTTCTCCATTTTGTATTGTTCAAGTTTTAGCTCTCCTTATAGTTTTGTCACCTATACAGTGGGTATGGACTTTCTGCCATTAGCTGGTCTGAGAGGAGTGACTACATATCATCCTTTGGCTGTCATAAGACAGTTCGACCAGTACCAGGATGTCCATTCTTTTGATGGAGATTTTAATCAGCACTTGCCAGCCTCATCTTTGTCAGAAGATGATTTATCTAGAGTTTATACTTGTTGGATCCATCGAGAGAAGGTTAATTTTTCATCGAGTCTTTTGGGTCGTTCCTCGAAGTATTCTGTATGGCTAGAGGCAGATATTGCATTACCTATGGTTGCTTATCCAGAGCCTAGCACCAATTTTGATGAGGAGGAGCCTATAGAGAATCCTGTTTCTCCCACCGAGGATGAGCTATTTGCTGGTTTGATAGCAGACCTTATCGGTGACACTCCTAGTGCATCAGCTGCTTCTGCCCCTCCTTCTATAGAGTCTTTGGAGCAGGTGATACAACTTTTGACTTTTAAGAGGGATAAGGATAGAGCCCTAGTGTTGACGACCCTTCCTGGACGGGATGCTGCCTTTGCCTAGAGTGATGAGGCTCGGGCTTCCAAGGATGCTTTGGCTATTGAGAGAGATGAGGCCCAGGCTACCAGGGATGCTTCTATTGCGGATAATTTGGCTCTCAGATCCTATACAGAGGGCATTATTACAGATATGAGTGCCTTTATGGATGACCATGGTAGCACCTTGCAGATGGCGGTAGACTTTTAGCTCGTATTGAGGCTTCAGGACATGAACTCAGACATGCTCCTCTTTCTCTCTAGAGGGATGCTATATTGGATTTGTTGTCCCGTTTGACCGCGGGTTTATAGACTAGCTTTCATTTTCCTGCATAGACTATGTTAGCCATTTTTTTCATGTATAGGACACATTGTATATCTTAAACAGCATTATATGATAAGGAAATATATTTTAATTCACTTCACTTTTGGATATGTTCTGGCTTTGCTTATTAGTTGCCATATTTCTCCCTGACTCACTATCTTGATGTTTGCCGAACGTTTCCTTGATAGACTAACCGTGAGATGTCATAGGATCTCTCAGAATGGGTTGATCTTCAGATTTTTCTGATGTACAAGCTTCCATTTTTACTTTTGGTGTCTTGGGACTGGTTTTTATGCAAAGTGTTTGATTTTCTATTGAGGGTTCAACCGCACCATAAATGGCTGCCTACGTATTCTCATGGATGAGATATCAGGTCATTCATAGTTCAGGCTTGACTTGAATAGTTTGAAATTAGTACTCTGTACAGGGAGAGAAATTTTTAAGTGTTTGGTTTTGAAGGGTTTTCTTGAATTTTTTTTTGGTTTGACAGCACCATAGATGGTTGCCTACGTACTTTTGTAGATGAGAGATCACGTCTTTTGTAGTTCCAACCTTATAGTGAAGGTCTAAATTAATTTGATTTTTTTTCAGGACCAGGATGGTGGTTTACAGGCATTTCTGACATAGTACCTTTTCACGGTGTTTGAATTGATAAGATGAGGATATTCTTCACCATCCATTTCTTGAAGTTTGAGGGCTCCTCCTGACAACACTTCTTTGACAATGAAAGGGCCTTCCCAGTTCTGGGCAAATTTTTCTCTTGCTACTTCTTGATTGGAGATGACCTTTTTCAATACCAGGTCAATTGCCGAATCTGGACCTTCTTATTGTAGGTCCGAACCATCCTTTGTTGATATAATTGGCCATAGAAAATAGTTACAGCTCTTTTCTCATCGATCATGGATAACTGACTATACTGATCTTGCAACCATTGGTCTTCTTCCATCTGAGAATCCAATAATAATCTTAATGACTCCATTTCTACTTCTATGGGGAGAACTACTTCCATACCATACACCAACAAATAGGGGGTAGACCCAATAGAAGTGTGCATTGATGTTCTGTATGCTAACAAAGTCAGTGGCAATAAGTCTGGCCATCCTTTGTGATTGGCGGACATCTTTTGCATTATTTTCATGACATTTTTGTTGGCTTCTTCAACGGCACCATTCATCTTAGGTCTGTAGATAACAGAGTTGAGATGCTTGATGTGGAACTTGCTATATAATTCTTTCATCATTTGATTATTCAAATTTTTTGCATTGTCTGACACGATTACCTCCGGTTGTCCGTATCGACATATCACATTATTTCTTATGAAAATGACAAATACCTCATTTTTGACTTTGGGAAAAGAGGCAGCGTCTATCCACTTGGTGTAGTCGATTATGTTGAAGATAAATAGATGACCATTACTGGCTTTGGGCCTTATTGGCCCGATCACGTCCATTCACCACATAGGAAAGGGCTGTGGCGAACTCATATAGTGTAGTTCGTTTGGAGGAGCGTGGATGTCATTTCCATGAATTTGGCATTAATAACATCTTTTGACGTGATCATCACAGTCAGCTTTGAGAGATATCTTGTAATGCCCTATTCTTAATATCTTCTTGACAAGTAAAGGACTACTCATGTGTGGGCCACATACTCCACCGTGGACTTCGTCCATAAGTTTTTGGGTCTGGTCTTCGTCTACACACCTTAGCAGGCCTATTCCATCATCTCTTTTGTAGAGTGCATCTCCGCTTAGGTAGAACTTCATTGCCATTCTATGGATCCGCTTTCTTTCAGCTTGGCTTGCCCCAGTGGGCTTAAATCCATCTCGCAAATATTCTTTGATGTCCTTATCTACAACTTATTCCTTCGATCGGGTGACTGTGTAGATACAGCATCTTGGTTTATCTTCTTGGCCATAATTGAGGATCCTTTCTCCATTTTGAAATGTTCAGGATTTAGCTCCCCTTACAGCTTTGTCACTCATGCCGTGGGTATGGACTTTTTACCCTTTGATGGTCTGAGAGGAGTGACGATGTATAATCCTTTTGCTGTCATAAGACAGTTTGATTAGTACTAGGATGTCCATGCTTTTGATAGAGCTTCAGGTCAGCGGTCATCAGCCTCATCTTTGTCAGAGGATGACCTAGCAAGAGTTTATGATTATTTGACCCATAGGGAGAGGGCTGATTTTTCATCGAGTCATCTAGGTCGTTCCTCGAAGTATTCTTCATGGCTAGAGGCAGATATTGCATCATCTATAGTTGTTTATTCAGAGCCTAGCACTGATTCCGATGAGGAGAAGCCTACGGAGGATCTTATTTCTCCAACAGAGGATGAGCTATTTGCTGGTTTGACAGCAGCCCTAATCATTGACACCCCTAGTTCTTCAGCTGCAGCTGCCCCACCTTATGTAGACTCTTTGGAGTAGGTGATACAACTTTTGACTTTTGAGAGGGATCGGGCTAGTGCCTTAGTGTTGACGACCCTTTCGGGCCAAGATGCTTCTTTTGCTGAGAGAGATGAGGATCGAGCTTCCATGGATGCTTCTATTATTGAGAGAGATGAGGCTCGAGCTACCAGGGATGCTTTTGTTACTGATAGTATGGCTCTTAGATCATACACATAGGGTATTGTTGCGGATATGAGTGCCTTTATGGATGACTAAGGTAGCATCTTGCAGATGGCGGTAGATCTTTTAGCTCGTATTGAGGCTGTAGGCCAGGAGCTCAGAGATGTGCCTTCATCTTCAGAGAGGGATGCTATATTGGATTTTCTTTCCCTTTTCACCTGCATGCTTATAGATTAGCTTTTATTTTCCTACATAGACTAGGTTAGCCATTTTTGTCATGTACAGGGGACATTGTATATATTTAACAGTATTATATGGCAAGGAAATATATTTTGATTCACTTCCTTTTTGCATATATCTTGATCTTTGCTTGATGATTGCCATTTTCTTTGTGACTTGCTATTTTGATGTATCACGAGCTTGTCCTTGATGGACTGACATTGAGGTGTCGCAGGGTCTCTCAAAAAGGTTTGTTAATCATGGAGGTTTTATCGAATTTTTGTTTTATATGAGGTTTGGTGTCTTGAGACTGGTATTTAATTGGATATTTGAGTGTATAGGTAAAGTGTTTGGCTTTTCTTTTGAAGGTTAGACCGCACCATAGATGGATGGCTACGTACTCCCGAGGCTGAGGGAGATCGGGTCTTTCGTAGTTCAGGCTTGGCCTGAACGGTTGAAAAGTGTTTATTTGGGTTTGAGCTTGGTTTGAGGGATTTTTAGATTTTTTGTTTGGTTTGACCGCACCATAAATGGCTGCCTACGTACTTATGTGCGAGGAGATCAAGTCTTTCATAGTTCAGGCCATGTAGTAAAGACCCGAATTGATTTGATTTGATTTTTTTCAGGACCAGGATGGTGGTTTATAGGCAACTCAGATGTAGTACCTTTTCACGATGTCTGAATTTATAAGTTGGGGAAATTCTTCTCCATCCATTTCTTGTAATCTGAGGGCTCCTCCTGTCAACACTTCCTTGACGATAAAAGGGCCTTCCTAGTTTGGGGTGAATTTTCCTCTGGCTTCATCTTGATTAGTGAGGATCTTTTTCAGCACCAAATTATTTTCTTTGAATTGACTAGACCGGACCTTCTTGTTGTAGGACCGAGCAATCCTTTGCTGATACAACTGACCATGGAAGATGGCTACCGCCCTTTTCTCATCTATCAGAGACAAGTGCTGGTATCCCTCTTGTATCCATTTGTCTTCTTCCATCTGAGAATCTATCAATACTCTTAATGATTTTATTTCTATTTCTATGGGGAGTACAACTTCCATGCCATAGACCAATGAATAGGGGGCAGTCCCAGTAGAAGCGCGCATTGACGTTCTGCAAGCTAACAGAGTCAGAGGCAATAAGTCAGGCCATTCTTTGTGATTGGCATACATTTTTTGCATGATCTTCTTGATATTCTTATTTGCTGCTTCGACAGCACCGTTCATATTATTACGATAGATGACAGAATTAAGATGTTTGATATGGAATTTGCTGTTCCTTCATCATCTGGTTGTTCAGATTTTTAGCATTGTCTGATACAATCACCTCCGGTAGTCCGTATCGACAGATTATGTTGTTTCTGATGAAACCTATGATCACCACCTTAGTGACTTTGGGAAAGGAGGCAGGTTCAACCCATTTGGTGAAGTAGTCGATCATGGTGAAGATAAACCGATGACAATTACTGGCTTTGGGATCTATTGGCCCAATCACGTCCACCCCCCACATGGAAAAGGGCCATGGTGAACTCATCTTGTGCAGTTTTTTTGGAGGAGCATGGATGGCATTTCCATGGATTTGGCATTAATAGCATCTCCTGATGTGATCATTACAGTCGACTTTAAGGGAAATCTAGTAATGCCCTATTCTTAATATCTTCTTGGCAAGTAAAGGACCGTTCATATAGTTACCACATACTCCACCGTGGACTTCATCCATAAGTCTTTGGGCTTGGTCTTTGTCTAGGCACTTTAGCAGGCCTATTCCAACATCTCTTTTGTAGAGTGCATCTCCGCTTAGGTAGAACTTCACGGCCATTCTATGGATCCGCTTTCTTTCAGCTTGGCTTGCCCAAGTGGGCGTAGATCCATCTCACGGATATTCATTGATGTCCTGATACCAGGGCTGTTTGATGGGAGGTAGTTCACCAGATACTTTTCCAATATAATTTCCATAGGTTTGTGTCTTTTGGCTTGCAAATTTGATATTAGGGATTCCTCTCCTATCTGATATGTGGATCAAGGAAGCCAGCGTTGCTAATGCATCCACGAAATCATTTCTGTTTTTGAGGGATATGGAAGAAGGCTATTTCTTTTAAATCCATAGCCATCTTGATGACCTGCCGATGATAGGGCAACAAATGCAATTCCTTGGTGTGATATGCCTCGGTGGTTTGTCTGATGACCAACTTGGAATCTCCAAATACTGCTAACCGTTAGATACCCATGGATTAGGCCTGTTTTAACCCCATTATACCACCTTCATATTCGACTGTGTTGTTGGTGTTCACAAACTGTTGTTTGATAGCCATGGGATACTGTTCTCTCGTGATGGATACAAGAATTGCTACTACTCCTGCACCTTCCATGTTTACAGCCCCGTCAAAGTATAGTATCCAGAATTGGCCGATATCTTCTTGAGGGTTTTGTTGAATTGTCATTATTCCAGCATCTGAGAAGTAAGTTTCCAAGGGTTAGAAGTTCCCTGATGGTGCTTTGACCAATTGATCTGCAATTCCTTGACCTTTGATGGACTTTTGAGTTACGTAGATGATATTGAATTGCTGAAGGATCAATTGCCATTTGAAAAATCTACAATTCAACATGGGCTTGCTGAATATGTACTTCAGAGGATCCATGCGGGATATGAGATAAGTTGTGTGTCCATGAAGATAATGTTGTAATCCCAAGGCATCCTATGCTAAAGTATAGAAAGTCTTTTCAATCAATGTATACTTCTGCCCATGGATGCTGAATCTCTTACTGAGGTAATAGATGACTCTCTCCTTGCCTCTATCATATTTTTTCCCTAGCGTACACCCCATGACATTAGGATTGACTGATATGTATATAAATAGAGGAATTTTATCTCTTGGAGGCACCAAAACAGGGGCTTCAATTAATTATTTCTTGATGGCGAGGAAAGCCTTCTGACACTCCTCATTCCACTTTTCGGAGGATTTTTTCCTCAAGAGCTTAAAGATGGGCTCACAAGTTTCCCTGAGTTGAGAGATGAATCTGCTTATGAAATTGATTCTCCCCAGAAATCCCCATAACACCTTTTCTGTTTGGGGTACATGCAATTCAGTGATGGCTTTTATCTTGGCAGGATCCAATTCAATGCCCCTATTGCTCACAAGAAAACCCAATAATTTTCCTGACTTAACACCGAAAGCACACTTGGCTGGGTTTAACTTTAATTCGTATTTACGAAGCCTGTTGAATAGCTTTCTGAGATGGTTGATGCAGTCATCTTCCCTTCGGGATTTGACGATGATATCATCCACATAAACTGCTATTTCTTTGTGCATCATGTTATGGAACATGGCCATCACGACTCTTTGATACGTGGCATCGGCATTGATAAGGCCGAAAGACAATCGCCTATAACAGAAGGTTCCACAGGGGATGATAAAGGCTGTTTTCTATCTATCTTCTTCGAAGACCGTGATTTGGTGATACCCAGCAAAGCAATCAACAAATGAGTATATGTCGTACTGCGCTGTGTTGTCTATACATATGTGGATGAAAGGTACTAGGAAGTTGTCTTTGAGACATGCCTTGTTCAAATCCCAGTAATCCACGTATACTCGTACCTTCCCTCCGGGCTTAGGAACAAGAACTATATTGGACAACCATTCTGAATAGGTTGACACCATGATAATGCTTGCTTTGAATTGCTTGATAACTTCTTCTTTGACCTTCAGACTCCACTCGAGCTTTGGTCTCCTAAGGTTATGTTTGACAGGCTTGAATCCCTCTTTATTGGGCAATCGGTGACTGACAATGTCAGTGTAGACACTCAAAATTTCACATTCCTGTTACTAACCTTGCAGGTGAGCAAAAACAACTTTTCGCACTCTAGAGACAACCCTGGAGGATTGAAGCATCAAACCAGACCCTCGGAGACAACATCGGGAAATAATTAAACCAGACCCCTAGAGACATCACCTGGAAATCATTAAACCAGACTCCTAGAGACAGCATCGAGAAATCATCAAACCAGACCCCTGGAGACAGCGCCGTGAAATCATCAAATCAATCTCCCCAGAAACAACCCTAAGAATCAAAAAATCCACTCTAGTAACAGCCTTGAAGATAAATAAAAGTCAATAATAGTCCAATCCCAGAGACAACCCCGAGAAAGACAGCTGCAACCACGACAAGCCCGGAACCAACTCGGAAGGGAAAAAGGTTATTTTTCCAACTTAACATTAAATAAAGTCAAATTTCCATGAAGAATGTCATGCAGAACCATAACAACAATCCCGAGTGAAAACAAAGCAAAACAGCTCAACAGACTGACTGCGAAGACTCAAAGATCTGGTCATGGACCAGTCTTCCCAGACTCGGAAGAGGTCAAGCCCCATGTTATTAAATAGCTCTTGGAAAGGGCTTTCTGAAAAGGTATAGTATGCCTTCGTCGAATTTTTGAATTAAAAGTTATGAAGGTTCAAGCAAATAGCGCCTTGGTCGGAGTGCACGTACTTCGAGCTAGAGGGGCCCACCAGCTCGGGCCCACCATAAATAGCCGCAGGTAGACCCGCGACTGCCGCAGGTAGACTCGTGGCCATCGGGTATATATATGGGGCCTCCCCCTTAGCTTCTAGACGAAGAGAGAAAGAAAGAGAGAAAAGAAGAAAGGGTCGCAACGATGGAAATAGACGCTAGGAAGGTCAAACGTAGTCTCATACGTACTCTAATTCTTATAAAATCTCTTTGTAAACATTCATACATATATATACTATAACATATCAAATTTTAACAAGCGGGAAACTATTATCGGAGCTCCAAAAGTCGTTCGAGAGCTGTTCTCGCGATATACTATAAGTTTTCTTCAGATCTGTCTTCTTCACTTACTCTAATACGTATATAATCGATATATATATATATATATATATATATATACATTTTTAATGGTCAATATTCATAAGATCTGAGTTTTTCACCGTTCATTTCTTGTAAATAGTCAATATTTGAGCTGTATTGACTAGATCTGTACTGGATCTAGCCAGATCTAGCTTTTAACCGGTTCAAAAGTTATAAAACTTGAACGTGGAAGCTAAAATGGCTAAGATCTGTACAGATCTAGTTTTCTTTCTAGTTTTTTATAAATATTTAGCGACCACGTGACCCTAGATTTGTATCTAGAGGAAACTGGAAGCTATGAGCTACGCGTTTACGAAGATTTGATTGATGAATCTTTCGTTTAGTGACGTCTAGTATAGTTTTACATTTTATTGCAATATATTCATTATGCCGGCTGTTTATTTGATTTCCTGTGAGCCTAGGAGCTACAGGATCTACGATTTAACTCACGGATCTAGATCCGGTTCCCATGATGGACCTAATTGAGTTGTACAGCCAGCTTGCAAATCTTGTAATTATAAATACAGGACCTTAAAATGGTTATCCGGATTTATGTTCCCCGTAATAATGGAAATCCTATGTGTGGTGTCCGGGAACACTTTGATGTCTTTCATGCCCATAAGGAGCACGACACTTATATATATATATATATATATATATATATATATATATTATTTTTTTGAGGATTCTTTGCATCTCGAGAATAAAATCAAATAATGCTGAATATGGAATAAAATGGAAGTATCAAAGGGCTTCAATTCTTATGCAAGCGAAAGGGTTTGAAAACTAATTTTCAATATATTATTTTTATAGTCTTGTCTAAAAATGGACTCTTCAATAACCCAAACCCTTCGTATATAGGTCCAACGATGTAGAGCACTACTTTTAAATAAAGCACTTAGGCCCAATTAGCTGCAAAGCACACACACACATACACACCAATTAGGGAATGAAAAGCGCAGTAACCGTGTTTCACGGAAGTCGGTGGGTGCCTAACACCTTCCCCCCGCTTTATCAAGCCCCATAACTCTATGAAATCTCGGTTTCCAAGACCAATTAAACAAAGTCCAATAATTTGGCCATATTGCAAAACCTTTCAAAACTCGGTTGAGTGGTACAACCATTTTAACTTATACTAACTGGCGGCTCTGTCTAATTTGGAACAATAAAATAAAACTTTTTAAATCGTTGACATTATATGTCAGACACTTAGGAAACACATAGGGACATTAGAGGGCTTAAGCCAGAATTTTCCCGACGTCGATAAGTGGCAACTTTGCTAGGAACAGTATATGGCTGAAGCCGCTTTTTCAAACTTTTCAATTCCCTTCTATGTGCATGTGTGTCAAATGACGTCTTTACATTGAATGGGTGTGAATGTCCCTTTTACCACGCTTTATATTAGTGCTTCGCACAATGTCATCATTTTGCATACGGTGAGACGCGATCAATGTATGTTGTGTGTTCCTCCACCATGAGGCTAACCCGTCGGTCACTGATTACTGGACTCCGGTGGCGATTAAGTCCAAGTGAGGCTCAGGAAAGTTACCACTTAGATAAGCTCAAGTTGAAAGATCGGATTATCTTCTTATCTAGTAGGTTACGATGATCTGGGAACCTCCATGCCAAAAAGCCCGTGAGAGTAAACCTAAGATAAGTCAGCCTTTGATAATCCAAACGCAAAGGGAAGGCTCTTCATAACTTTCCCTTTAAATTCCATGTCAAATATCGAATGTTGTAAATATCAATTCCTGTCAAATGTTATAAATTGTAAATTCTTCAAAATTTATTGTAAAATATCAAATCCTGTTATAATATTCTGTCATCAAAATAACTGACCTATGTTTTGCAGGAAAATATTAAAAAAAACCCTAAACCTGACACATTGCATTGCATACATACTGTTCGGGTTTATCAAGACTAAACTACCTACTTTTATTATAGGTAAGATTGGTCCCACTACCAGATCCAAATCTAAGAAGGGAAAAAGCCTACCCATTAACATAGAAGAAAATACCCAACAGGGGACAGGCTTCGTGTCTTGAGAAAAATTCGAGGGACTCAGAAATCAGATAGCAAAATTAACTGTTTTCTTGAAAGAACAGAGCAAAAGTACTCAGGGTCAACAGATACCCAATCAAATAGAGTCCTCCGAATAAGGTGGCGGTAAGGGTACTGACAACAAAAAGGAAGTTCAGATTATTAAACCTCAAAACAATGAAAAGGCCAACAAAACCCCAAAAATCATTAATCGCAAAGAAGATTGAGAGACTGGGGATATCAGGAAGAAAGTCCAATAAATGGAAGAAACTATTCGGTCAATTGATGAGTGGGATTTATACCAGCGAATCGACTAATTTTATACTTAAGAAGATGCATATTCTTATTACTTTATATAGCTTTTATATTTTTTTGTTATTATTTTGCTTAATATAGGTCTTGTATGAGCTTTAAGGTCATTTGTAGCTTTCAAGGGCAAAAAGGTTATTTTTGCAGCACTGGCGCTGCAGCACCAGGTTGCCAGTACAAAATTAGCGCCACAGCGCTGTTTCTCTGCCAGCTCACCACACTCAGCGCTACAGCGCCCCATTCCTTCACATTGCTGGAGCCGCAGCGCCAACTTAAAGACCTGATCCCTTAACCTGGCGCGTCAGCGCCGCTCGAAGGCTTAATCCTGGCTTCTCAACACAAGCCCCTATTTTCAGATAGCAACAAATGGGAATGACCTAGGAGGAAGAAAAGATATATATATATATATATATATATATATATATCATTTGATCAGCCTCCTTCTCTAAGGATCCAACATTTTGGAGCTTAACTCCATTATTTTCTCTTCTCCTTCTTAGCTTAGCTTACTTATTTTCCTCCCTAGCTTGTATATAGCTTTTGTTTACACCATCGAGTACGGAGATGTTTTGGATTCAAAGGAGCTCAAAAGAAATTAGCAACATGGATTGGAAAGCATGAATTGATAGAGTTCTTGGAGATTGAAGAAGGCTTGACAGAGTTTATTCTTCTCTATTTACTCCATTTGATTTTGTATACTATAAATATTGTATATTGCTACTTTTGTTTAGTTTATTTGCTATGAACTGATTATTGGCTCTAAGATTATAATGGAACCCTTTGTCTATTTGAATTGATTATCTTATCTCTTTGGTTGGCACCATATGGTTTGGTTCAACATATTTATGCTTAATGATTCTTGTTAAGGAATTAGTGATGATTGTGGTAATCTATAAGAAATTGAGAAATGGACTGTAGATTGAGACTATAATGTGTTGGCATGTGTTTATGATTTGTCCGTACCAATGGACTGTATAATTTGCCTATAGGATAGGAATATACCTGTATTCCACGTGTGACCTATTGAGAACCTATACTTAATTCTTTGTTAGGGTTAATTCGCATAGGAATGTGTAGGATTATCGCCTAGGTTGAATGTTCTTTTCTATTTTATTCCCGTTCGGGTGGATTTAGAGAGGATATGCTTATAATACCTAGGAAGAGGCGTATAAGCACTTGTGAGTTCTCGGTCGACATTCCTTCATGACCACTAAGACCAAAGAGTGACAGTTAGGATATTTGATGATACATAGCACACCAAGTGTTTGACAAAATGCTAGTGTGGGGTGAAGTTATAATCTTAGCTTGTAGCACCTTTGATACCAATAATTATCCATTTACTTGCTTTGATAATTAGAATTAACTAGATTAATTACACATCTTTCATTTAATCTGTTTAAATAAGACTTAAGATATGTAAAGTTGATATTTGGTTAATATTAGGAGTAGTTCCTCGTGGGTTCGACAACTCTCTTATCACTGTATTATTTGTTAGACCGCGTATACTTGTGCGTGTTTAGTGATCCGTTTTTCGACCAACAAGTTTTTGGCGCCGTTGCCGGGGAACTATTTATTCTGATATTGTCCAATATTGATTTCAATTAATTTTGTCTTAATTTGAACTTGTATATTTGTATTTAATCTATTTTTTTAAGTGTTTTTAGATATGGATGAGCATAACTATCAAATGTCTTTTAAAAAGACGACATAACCGAGTTCGAAAGGAATACTTGAGCGTTTGCAAGAACAAATCGCAAATCTCTCAAGATTCACTTATAATCTTGAGTGTCAATCTACTCAGAATGCATACTATCAGGATCGAGCTGACGACGAACCGACTTACTATCATCCAAAATGTCAGGGGAATCCAAACTCTTGGGACAATAGTCAAAAGCAGTACTGTGATCAAAATTCTTCCTACCAGATAGAATTTGAATATCTATCTCCACCGCAGTATGAGGATGCGTCGAATTTGGAGGAGTTTCATTCCATATCCTTAAAATGAGAAGAAGAGAGAAGGCTAGAGGAGCTCCTTACCAAATTCATCGACCAAAATGAGGTTCAAATGGCTAACCAAGACGCCTCATTGGGGAAACTTGTCAATGTTGTCATAAATCCGCCGCAAAGCAGTCCACTTACCATTAGTGATCACAACGATGAGGCATAAGAGAAATGCAGGATAGATAACTAAGGAAAAGCTGAAGAGTCTCATGAAGTTGTTGAGGGAGAGGTCGAAGTGCATATAGACCAAAATGTGGATTTTGAGATAGGAATAGAGAGGACCATGAGAGGGTGTATGGTCAAAAATAAAGAAGATACAAAAACCACACTTGAAATTGTTGAAACCCCAGAGGGCTCTCTAGAGCACGAAGAATGCTTTCACTTTGATGATATAGGAGAATTAGTGGATAATTCGAGTTCGGAGCGATTCTTCGTTCCAATGGATGAAGTAGAGTTTGAGGCTCGCCAATCGTCCATGTCCGCTATACAAATCAAGGAAAAGACAAAGAGGCAACATGAAATGGTTGTCTTCGCATATGAGCCGGACTAAGAGTAACAGCGTAGAGTCGGGCAGATGACAGTAAACAAGCACTTCTTGGCAGGCAACCCAAGTGCTAATTTAAATTCAGTATCCTTTACCTATTTTCTTGCTTTCCGTAGGTTAATTGTCTATTTCCTATATTACAGTAGAGTAGTATGAGCGTCGTAGTATTGCATCATATTGGGTTGCGTTGACTCCAAGTGTAGATTTTAGCTTGTCAACATGTCTTAGTAGTATTTTAGTAAGATAGTATTTTGGTATAACGTACGTTTTGGTCTATTTATAGCCTTTAGTCTTCTTAGTTTAGTTTTATTGAGTTTGATGATTTGTGTACAACTTTTAGGAGAAAAATTCTATAGGCTAAGTGTTGGCTATATGTGCTAATAGGTTGATCATTGCTGCTGCAGGAAAATTAAATTTTTTCCAAGTTGCAGGTCCAGCGCGGCAGCGGTGCAGTTTTCTCTTGAACTAACGCTATAGCGTCTGCCTTAAAGCCTTGGTTTTATAGTCAGCACTGCAGCGCCCCAAAAGGCCTATCAAGTGGCGCTGCAGGACCAAGAGATCTCAACTCCTTGCATACCCAGCGCTGCAGCGCCATTCTATAAAGAAAATACAGTGCTACAACGCCTGTCAAACTCACTACATAAGCAACACTGCAACGCCTATTAATGAAGAAAGACCGGCCCAGCAGAGCCAGTAGCAAATTTCTATTTTTTTAAAACAGGCAAGACTTAGAAGATTAGGCACAATAACCTTTCTCGACAGAAGAAGAAAACCAGCCGAGCACCTCCTTGTTCCAAAAGCCCCAACCTTCGATAGAATACCACATCCCAACCCTAATTGAACCCCCAATTCATCATCAATTCAAGGATTGATCTTAGAAGTGGTTGTCAAGCAAGGGTTTCTGCAATCTTAAGGTAAAGTGGGGTTTCTCTCTAAGGCAATTGATTTGTGTTTTGTTTTACTTCTGATTTCTGTTGGGCTATAAAATTCTTCTGCTTGGGTTAATTAATTTCCATTGAGGGAAATTTGGATAGAGAGCAGTTTCAAATAAGGGTTGACATAGTTGGTTTAGGGCAGCACACGCCAGATAGTCGATTATTTGCCTCAGTGAGCTTTTGGGTTAGTTTTAACTATCTTTGGCCCATCTGGACTCGGATTTTGTTGAGAATTGAAAGGGCATTGATTGGGGTTTGTTTTGGAATCAGATTAGCCCTGCTTTTACATAGTTTTGATTGGACTTTTCTTTAGCTTGTAATTGGCAACCTTTGGCTCAGTTTTGACATTAGCTTGACACAAGCTAGGTTTCTGTTGGGAATATTAGTTGGTTGTGATTTTCATTTGATCTGGGATTCAGTCTTGGCCTATGAGCGTGCTACTTGAAAATCTGAAAATGGCTCCTAAGAGATATCGACTTAGTATTAGCAGCTCTTCTTAATCGGCACCACAATGGGACAGAACCAAGTTTGCTAGTGAGGAGGCGGTTGCGCGTTACAACCAGACATTCGTTAAGAAGAGTCTAGTGCCTGAGCGAGGCTTGAGGCCAGACGATAAGAAAGGTGGGTAGTTGATGACAATGATTCTCGAGAGGAAATGGCTGCATTTCACCAAGCAGCCAGGGGCAATAAATTTCAATCTAGTCCGAGAGTTTTATGCCAACACTAGTGCTGAGGGCCCAGCAGTTGTTCAAGCAGGCAGTGGCATATAACAGTCTGACCCTGAATGTAGTTTTTGAGATGCCCAACTATTTCTTCGAGAATAGGGATAGAAATAACTATCTGAAGGATGGGATGAGTGCGTACAGCTTGGATGGCATCATCAGGCAGCTTTGCAAGCCTGACACCACATGGAGGACGCACGAGTCAAGTGGGGAGAAGACTAATTTCCTTTAGAGCGCGCTCAGCCACTATGGCAAGGCATGATACAGTTTCATTTATGCCAGTATCATGCCCACTTGCCACCAAAGCGATGTCACCAAAGAGAGAGCGGTCCTCTTATTTGCCATTATCACCGGGCTCGACATCGATATCGGCGCCTACATCCAAGATTCTATTTTAAAGGCAATCAAGGCACTACATCTGGAGGGACTTCCACACCCATCGCTGATTACCAGGTTATGCAAGCTGGTGAAGGTGCAGTGGCATGAGGATGCAGTCATAAAGCTACCTATGGCAGTCATCGACCATGCCACCATCTCATGGTACGGTGTGTGGGACGGTGCCGAGTCGCATCCACAGGGCGAGGGCTATCTTCCATCTACTCAGCCTCCACCTCCTACTTAAGAGGACAGGACATCGTAGCCGCCTGATTTGGGTTCTTCATCATAGGGACCTCTGGCTGATATTCTTAAATCTCTCATCCTCCTGCATCAGAACCAGAATGAAGTTGCTCAGAGGTAGGTGAGGCATTCAGCAGCAATTGCTCAAAGGTAGGATATAATGATGCAGTATCAGACTGAGCTCGAGAACACTATGCGGGATATCTACTCATCTTTCAGTGGCGAGGATGCTGACTTCATTCCCTTCCAGTTCCCGGAGCCTTTTGTCTTCCCACCATTCCCACATCCTTCACCCACTACAGAGGAGGACGTCGAAGACGCCGATGATGAGATTGCTAACGGCGAGGGCACAAATTGATTTCTCCAGTCCACATATTCAGCCAATGAGGGCATTGGCCATCTGAAGTTTTGGGGTGTATCAGCTTATCAACTTTTAGTTGCTTTTCTTTATCAGCTTTTACTTATTATGCTAGGATGCCATTAGTACACTATTAAGACTATTTTGTTAGTATTTTGGGCTGCAAATTATTATATTAATTACAGTTATGGATTATTGTTATCAGTTTTTGGATGCATGTGTAGACACTTGAAATTTCGCATTCCTGTTACTAACCTTGCAGGAGGGTAAATTTGTCATTTACCTCCCGATCTCAATACCAGGATGTCAACTCAGCCCCGGTCACAATACCGGGATGTCAACTCAGCCCCGGTCTCAATACTGTGATGTCAACTCAGCCCCGATCACAATATCGGGATAACAACTTAGCCCCGGTCTCAATACTGGGATGTGAACTCAGCCCCGGTCATAATACCGGGATGTCAACTCAGCCCCGATCTCAATATCGAGAACTCAGTCCCATCCACAATACCGGGATGTCAACTCAGCCATGGTCTCAATATCGGGATGTCGACTCAGCCCCGATCTCAATACTGGGGTGTCAAGCTCAACTCCGGTCACTATACCAGGATGTCAAGTCAAACCCCGGCCACACCGGGATGTCAAATAAATCCCAATAACTATATCGGGATGTCAAGCAGCCCCGAAGACAACCCTGGGATGTTAAGCTTAACCCCGATCACTATACCAGGATGTCAAGTCAAACCCTGGCCACATCGGGATGTCAAGTGAAGCCCCTGGTAACCATACCAGGATGTCAAGCAGCCTAGGTTACAATCCGGGAGGTCAGGTCAAGCCCCGATCACAACCCGGGAGGCTAAATCAACTTTGGAGACAACCCCAAAGCATCATATCATCCCCAGAGATAACCCTGGGAAAATAAGTTAACCTCGGAGATAACCTTTAGGACAAACAGAGTCGGCTGTGATCAACACCTAGGACACAAACCCAGTAAAATAGTCGAAGACTATGCCAGTACAGAAGACAACCCCTGGAGGGGCAAAATGGTCATTTTACCAACATGAAGCCAATTCGGTCAAAATTAAGCCGAATTGATGCCATTAAGTTTAGAAAGAACTATAACATTGATCCCGAGTGAAAACAGCATCAGACAGCTCAACGAATAAATTGCAAAAAAATGAAGATCCGGTTATGAACCTGTCTTCTTGGACTCAGAAAAGGGTTAGTCCCTTGTCATTGCTACGCTCTAGGTGAGGGCTTTCCAGAAAGGTATAGCACACCTCAAACGGACGCTCCGATCAAAAGTTAGAAAGTTTTGAACCTAACATCGCGTTGCTCGGAGTGCATGTACTTCGAGATGACGGGACCCACCATGTGGGCCCTTCCACATGGAGCCGTAGGTAGACCCGCGGCTACAGCGGGTAGGCCTTCTTCCTTTGGGTCTTTAAATACAAGTGCCCCCTTTCCAAGAAAAAGAAGAAAAAATAGAAAATGCTCTGAAACTCCGCCCATTTTGTTTCCTAGCCAGACTTCAAGTACTCCAAACCCAGATTTTATTACTATAGCACATAGGTATACTTATATACTACAACATACCCAAAATTAACCAGTGAAAATGTCTATTTGAAGCCTACAAAGTGGCAAAAAGCCCATGTAGCAGTCCATTATAAGTATTTTTACGATCAGAACTCGTTTCCTACTTCATTGCACATTTATACACGTGCACGTAAAGTTTCATCTTCTGATTTTGCCCCGAACTCAGTTTTGTGGCCGTTTTTACGTACTTTTTAGTACATTATAGTACATATATACGTTTTCTCGCATTTGTACATCCCTGATCGACGATCCGCGACTTTTAACCGCTTATATATATATATATATATATATATATATATATATATATATATATATACATATATATTAACTTTTTGGGATTGGGTCGCTGATTCGTGTCCTTTTTGGTTTATTATGTATATATTTGACCATATATATATTAACTTTTTATTCTGTCAAGCCCGGATGGCAAATCCGTGGTAGTTACTTCTTATATATATATATATATATATATATATGTTTACTGCTTATATATATATATAACCATATATAAATATATAATTTTTTCTGACTTCATTTGGCCTGGATTACTATTTCGTGGCCTTTATTGCTTTAATATATATATATATATTTCCATTCCAGTTCAGGCATAGGATTTGAAATCTGTTGACCTTTACAGCTTTTATACATATATATATATATATATATATATGCAGCTATATTTCAGTTATGTCAAGCCTGGAATACTCCGTGGTTTTTTGCAGCTTTTATAAATATATATATATTTCCATTTCTGTTCGGGCATAGGATGGCAGATCCGTCGCCCTTCACAGGTTATATATATATATATATATATATATATATTTACATTCTAGTATGGGCCTGAGAGTGAAAACCCATCGCCCTTTATAGCTTTCATATATATAATTATATATATATATATATATATTTTGTATTCTTTGTGATTAAATTTCTGCTTTAAATATTCATTTGATATGAATTGGCACTGATATTCATATGGCAAGTTAGATTTCTTTCCATCTAGCCCTTTCTATCTTTCAAACGGTTCAAAATATGTCCAACCGGAACAGGGAAGCTAGAATGACTGAGATTTATTTAAATCTATCTTTCTTTGTAGTTTTATTCATTATTAAAGCAACTTCGCGACCCTTAGATCACTATCTATTGGGAACGAGAAGCTTTGGCTACGCGCATGCTAGGATTTGACTGATGAATCCTTTGTTTTTGCGACATTTAGATGTAAATATATATTTTTTGTAAATATCTGTTCTGTGCAGGTTCTCTTGTCCTCCTTATGTAAGCCTAGGAATCGTGGGATTCATGATCAAACTGATCAAAATCTGATTCCCACGATGGACAAACTCCACATTACAAATGTACCCTGCTAATTTTTATGTAAAAATGTACATCCGAAAGACCTTAAAATGGTTATCCGGGTTTAAGGTCTCAAATATAAGGAAATAATGGCTTGTCGTGATAGAATCACTCCGATGGCTATCATTCTCATGCGAAGACCGACACTTGTATATATTTTATGGTCGAGGACGC
This sequence comes from Panax stipuleanatus, assembly GCA_020205555.1. Taxonomy (NCBI): domain Eukaryota; kingdom Viridiplantae; phylum Streptophyta; class Magnoliopsida; order Apiales; family Araliaceae; genus Panax; species Panax stipuleanatus. The sequence goes on from CM035120.1 coordinate 36,422,289, forward strand.
TTCGCAACCCGGCAATCACCGTCCAAATTTAGCCAAAAGGCTGAAAAGATAAAAAAATGGAAGTATCAACATGCTTCAATTCCTACGCAAGCGTGAGGGTTTGAAAACCTGCTTTCAAAACATCATTTTAATATCTTGTCTAAGAAAGGACTTTTGCAAATCAAATCAAACCCTTCGTATATAGGGTCAATGAAGCATGTCTATACTTCCTAATCAAACAAACGTAGGCCCAATTTCTTCAAGTATCCACACACACATTGCAACTTAAAAGGAAAATATTAAACAGATGTGGTACCGTGTTTTCACAAAAGTTGGGGGGTGCCTAACACCTTCCCCCTACTTAACCAAGCCCCCGAACTTAGAACTTCGGTTTCAAAGATCAAGTTTCGACAGTGTCCAGCAATTGGACCTACTTGCCAATAAAACTCGGTTAAGTTGGTACAACCATTTCAAATCTACCAACTAGCGACTCTGTAAACCGTTCAAATCGTTGACATGATACATGTTGACCTTTTCCTAAAGAAATTTCACCCTTCTTAAAACAGATAAGGTAATAAGGGTAGAAAATAAAACTTAGGAAGAGAGAAAGATTCGATCCAACGCGACATAATTTTTTCCCGACGTCGACAAGTGGCGACTTTGCTGAGGACAGTAGAAGGCTTAGGTCGCGTTCAAATATTTTCAAAATTTTCTTGTCTATCTGCGTGTGTGTGGATGCTGCGTTTTACATTGAATGGATGTGCATGAATGCTTTACTACTTTATATTAGTGCCTCGCACAATGTCATCATTTCATACTGTGTGATTCCTCCACCAGGAGGCAAACCCGTCGGTGTTTGATTACTGGACTCAAAGAAGACTAATTTTGCAAGGCTCAGGAAAGGCACCACTCAGATCTGCTCCAATTGAAAGATCAGATTAATTTCCCCTCTAGTAGATTGCGATGATCTGGGGACCTTCATGCTGAAAAAACCGCGAGAGTAGCCTAAGATAGGTCAGCCTCTGATTAACCAAATCCGAAGGGAAGCCTCTTCATGCCTTCCTCTTTCAATTCAAATGTCAATTTTCCAATTCCAATATAAATTTCAATGTAAATATACATTCCATATTATGTAAACCCTTTTATGATATCCTGTCATAAAAACAACTGACCTTTGTTCTAGGATAAGATTAAAAAACCTCTAAAGGAAACACATTGCATAGCATGCATCTAGCTGATATCTACATCAGGAAATTAACACACCTGTGTTTGTTGCTGGTAAAAATTGGTCTGGTCACCAGATCAAAATCTAAGAAAGCACTAAGTCCATCTCTAGACATGACTTCCAGTACTCAGGTAGAATCTACCCCTGTCTCTAGGGAGGAATTTGAAGGACTGAAGAATCAGATAGCCAAATTGGCTATTTTATTGAGAGAGCAATGAAAAGACCTTCAAGGCAAACAAATAACTAGTCATACAGAACCATCTACACCTGGTGGCAGTCAAGAGACTGGAAAGAAGGACAATCAGATTCCTGGACCACAGAACTAGGATATGACCAATAAAACCCTGAAATCACCAACCTCAACAAAGAGCAGGAAGCTGGTGATATTCTGAAGAAGGTCTAACAAATACAATAGACCATCCGATCCATCAAAGGGACTGGGGCATTTGGGAGTGTCAATTACTCAGACTTATGCATATTCCCAGGGGCTCGTTACCCTAAAAAATATCAACTCCCTGATTTTGAGAAATATGATGGATTGGGGGACCAATACACCCAATTGAAGGTAGTCATTGGAGAGCTCGAATCCTATGTAGAGGACGAAAAGCTCAAAATGAAATTATTCCAAAAGAGTCTGACAGGAGAGGCTAGAGCCTGGTATGCCCGACTGGACAATTTAAAGATTCACAGCTGGGAAGAGTTAGCACATGCCTTCCTCAATCAATACAGCTTTCAGTCCCAAATGGCTCCAGACAGATATCAAATCACCAAAATCAAGAAGCAAAATACCGAGTCATTCAGAGAATATGCCCAACGATGGAGGCAAGTGGCAGCATAAGTCACCCCACCTATGACTGAGTCTGAGATAGTCATGACCTTCATCGACATTCAAGAATCTCCGTATTATGAAAGGGTCCTAGCAAGCATAGGAAAACCATTCTCGGAGATGATCAAGCACGGAGAAATGGCTGAAATCTGGGAAGATAAAGGATCTTACCACCTTGGAAGCTGTTGCCGAGCATATCCAATCCGAAAGTTATAGGAGTAATCCCCAGAGAGTACACAAGAAGAAAGAATAAGAAGTGTGCTTAGTATTGCATGGACAAAATTAGAGGAGTGAGTCGAGCAACATGCCCATTCAAAGGATGAACTATTCCCCTTTTCAAGCTCCAGCCCAACCTTCTAATCCTCCATTTCAGAAAACTCCGGAGGCCAGATGTCGGAGAACGTTCACCCCTTTAAGGGATTCACTCAAGAATGTGCTAAAACTGTTGACAGCATAGAAGAAGATTGTTCAACTGCTTCCACCAACCAGTACTGGTGGACAAAACTTTGACCCAAGAAAGAAGTGCGCATACCATTCCGGATCACCGGGTTATGATACACAAGACTGTTGGTCTCTTAGGCAAAAAATCCAAGACTTGATAATAAACGGAGAGATTGTGGTGACCAAACCCGAGCAACCACACGTACAGGATAATCCCCTCCCTCAGCACAAAGAGGAGAGTGTCAACATGATTAGCACAAAAAATGGGGAAGGATCCAAATACCTTTTGGAGGAACTTCACTAATTTGAACCAGCCAATGAAGGAAATCCTTCAAATGCTAATCAATGAGGGGATGGTTACGGATTTGCTACCCCCGGTAAACCCTTGATCCAGAAAGTTCAAGCCTGACAAGATCTGCCAGTATCATTCCAATACACCCGATCATGACACCGAGGATTGCTGGGGACTTCGTCACCTAATTCAGAATCTTATTGAAGTGGTGAGCTGATAAGAGGGAATCAAGATTATGGATTTCCCGATGAAGAAGCACTCTTTATTCCCACGGTATAGAATCAAGAAATAGTCGCTGTTATTTCTTGAGAAAAGGAGCTAGCTGTGACACCCTTAATAATGCAAGGTAAAGGGGTCCAAGAAGCACATAATCCTGTGAAGGTAGATGCACCCGAACCATTAATATTGCCTTTCAGACAGCAATACCTAATGATCAATCTAAAAGGAGTCACATGGAACTATGGGAAGGATGAAAGTTTCACCTCAAACAATATTGCCAGCATATCCATGGAAAACCCACTGTACCTGCCTCAGCGGATGATCAAGTCAATCATCAAAGCCAAAGGGAAGGTCGCTGAAGAGAAGATTGAGGAATTCCTCATCAAAATGGGGCATAACGAGATCAAGGTGGTGCAAAGCTTGAAGGATGCACCCAAGTAGATTTCCATCCTAGATCTGGTCCTATCCTAGGTGGATCATCGCAATATTCTGGTGAAAGTACTGGAGGAAGCCCATCTGCCAAGGACAGTAGATGTTGAGAAATTCTGTAATGTGATAAAACATATCTTCAATAGCAATTTGATATCTTTTACTGATGATGATATACCCGTAGAAGGGACGGGCCATCGCAAGTCACTGCATATAGCTGTGATGTAATCAGGGTATATGATCGGAGGTGTGCTAATAGATGGAGGATCATCCCTAAACATCTGTCCCTACGATACCTTGGAGAGAATGAAGATCAACCCAAACTGGATCAGAACCAGTCATGTGGTTATCCGGGATTTCGATGGATCTCGTCGATAGGCTATGGGAGAGATTTAACTTCCACTGGAAATAGGTCCCCACACTTTCTATGTATCCTTCCACGTACTTAACATTACCACAAGATACAATTTGTTGCTGGGAAGGCCGTGGATCCACATCGGGGGAGCAGTTCCATCCACCCCAGCTCAAGTACATTATTAATGGAAATCTGATTACAGTAAATGTCAAACCAGAGTACCCTATTTGCATACAGGGAGACCTGCCGGTGATCAGTATGGATGCGGGGATTGAACCTGCAAGTTTTCAAGCATTGGAGGTGAGCAATATTCAAAAACTATAAGTTGGGGAACCATCCATGAAACCAAAGGTCTCTCCTAAAGTGATGATAGTGGGCCAGGAGATGGTATCTTTGGGTTTCTGCCCTGAAGAAGGGTTACAGAAAAATTAACAACGTATCAAAAATTTGGTACAAATCCCGAGTCAATCAGGGAAAGTTGGATTGGGCTATTCATGTAATACCCGAGAATTTCTGAATATTATTAAATGAGTATATTAATGGAAATGAATATTTATTTGAATATAAATATGTAAGTGTTATGAGATGAGTTAACTCAATTATATTAAATTGAATTTATGTAATTGAGAAAAATGTGGAGTTTGCGATAAGCTCGTTGAATGCCTTGTGTGGCACATTGATGAGGAATATTAATGATTATATTAATTAATGAATGAATTACTACGTGAACAATTAATCAAATATTAATTATTATTTAATTGTAATGGAATATTAATGGTGATTGATAATATGTTGATTGTTATTATTGCAAGTAATAGAATAATAATAAGTAACTTGTTTATAAATATAATAAGATTTATATTTATTTAATGAGATAATTAATCATACAAATATTAATTAATTGTTATGGAGATTAATAACTACATTGATTGATGAGGGATGGACTAATTAATATTATTATTATTAATTAATTGATAAGATAAGTAATTAATTGTCATTGAGAATAATAATATATAAACGACTAGATTATATTTGCTCAACTAGTTGATATGTGCAAAGGATGTGATAATTAAAAGTATAACATATAGTAATGACACATGTGTTATATAGTGTAGTGTAATATTAAATATGACTATACTACATATAGAAACCATGTGTTAAGATAGATTAAACTATATAAGCTACATGATTTATGCTTATGTGACAATTGTGTGTGAGTATACATTAAAATAGTACATCATGAATATATTGTAAACAATTGTTGATTAATAGAATTTAATAATAAAGGAGACAATGTAATGTGATAAAATCTGAGAAAATTATACCGGTATAATAAAATGTACATGGATTATATGTGTGCAAAGTACACTTACTACATTATGTGAATTACATGGTGACATTAAAATTACAACCTAAACATGTATTATATAAATACAACTTAGGTATATATAATATGTGCAAAGTAACATAAGTGTTGTGTATATTAATGTTACTAGAATGCTGAGATACAATGCTTGTCCCATATTATTGATAGTCACTATCTCTCCCTCTCACGTGAAATACTCCAAGGTAGCCTACTCCCTACATTCTCAAACTCAGCAGCATAGATGGGATCATTGCAAGGGGAGTAGCCTCAATAGTGTAAACCAACCACTAATTACCAACTTCCTTATAACTACCATGCAATTCATTCTCCCGTTGGTTCAATTTGATGGATTATTACATTAATTGTATACTCATTTTCTATAAATAAGCCTATTCTCTTCAATCTTTCATTGCTAAGATTTTATGTAAGTAAGAATTGAGAGCTAGCATAGCAGCATTATAGAAGCATTAGCAGCTAACTGATAATCGAGGTATAATCCCATTTCTTGATCTTCATTTCTTGTTCTCAGTAAATTTCAAGTTTCTTGATTATAGTTGCTAATTGGATTAAAGAATGGTTGTTAGTTGTTATATAAGCTGATATGTATGTTAGTATGACAAAGTAGCTTGTCTGGAAATTAATTTGATAAGAAATTTGGTAATTGGGTTGTTAACTGCCGAAGCAAAAAGGTTGCTGATGCTGAACAGGCACGGCACAGCTGCGCCAGTTTTGAATTGGGGCGACCTTGATTCTTGTTTTTTTTCATTCTGCTGCAAACTGTTAGTTGTTAGTTTACTTAAATAACTATTACAAGTATGCTAATAGGTTTGACATGCCTATATGAGTACATTGAGACAATGTAAACATGTTTTACTAAGATTGCACGCATGATTGATGAAAACTTATAGTTTTGAAATAAACTAAGAGTTTTAAAAAGGAACTTTTATATGTTAGACTTATATATATATTCTGACTGTTGATACATGTTAGTATGGTTTAGAAATGCATGAAAGACTTATTAACTTATGTATATAGGTTTCATAATGTAACATGAGCATGTGAACCTCATTAGTGAACGTTACTAACGAAAATATAAGCTTTGAATGTGGACTTTAACATTATATTAGGATTCTAGATTCTGATATTTTCAGCATGTTTGAATGTGCTTTTAAGGCATCATATATATACACCCATTTGTTAGATGTAATACAAGTTAATCAAGCATGAGTTCGATTAAGTTTCAAATAAGTAGCAATGCTAGAGTTACGCATCCATGACATAGAAATATGTGAGTATGCTTACCAACAAAATATATGACTACCTTATATGTCTAAATGACAACCTTATATGTCTAAATGACAAGCATTGATGAGTAGGTGTCATACCTACGAATTAGATATTGTTTGAGTTTACTTATTGTTATCTTTAAGTGTTTTTAGGATCTATTTATTTGTTTTTGTGTTTATTTCTTGTAGGTGGAGTTGGAAGGGCAAATATGTCATTTTGGAAGAGAAAAGAATTAAAAAGAAGTCAAAAATAGGTGTAATGGCATTTTTGTAATTACTTGGTCCTGGTCAAGAGCCTAGGCGCTTGGATTTGCCCTTGGACAAGCGCCTAGGCGCTCATGCACGATTTTGGATGCTAATTTATGCGGCTGAGTATAATGGAGGCCAATTAGACAGGATATTAGGGTTTTAAAAAGTAAGGGACAGAGAGAGATACAACGGAAGAAGGATTTGAAGGAGAACACGAAGGAGATTTACAAAAGGTTGAAGATCAAGCTAGAGATTTGGAGCGGCTTAATAGTTTCTTCTATCCCTTTCTTCTATCTTTAATTTTGTAATCTTTGGGATGTTTGGATTCTTAATTTGGATGATGTTTTTCTCTATCATTATGAACTAACTTTTTATTAAGATCGCAACGGAACTTAGTATGTAATTTGAATTTGATGCTCCTTATTTGATTTAAGTTAATTACTCTTGAATCGTTTATCATATCTTGTGTTCATTGATTAATTGTCTGATCAACAATTATTGGGATAATTTATACGAAATTGGAAAATAGAGTATAAGTTAGATCTAGATATGATATCATCTGTTCATATAAACTGAAAAAGGTTAATATGTTTAGCATATAGGATAGGAATATATCTATATGTCTTTTGCAACCATTAAAGAATCTGTACTTGCAAACCCCAATTATCTTAATTCACATAGGAATATAGTGGATTAATTATTTAGGGTGTTCCTTGTAAATCTGTTGCGTAACTGCTGGATGTATAAGGATTCGTTTACGTGTCTTCGGAAGAAGTACTTGAATATTATAAAGAATTCTTGGTTGGCGATTCATAGTGATTGAATAATTAAATGAGTATATTGGTTTAAATGAAATACTAAGGGAAGTTGTGATCTTAACCTATTCCATCTGCATTCATTCTTGTGACGATATACTTTAGTTGTTAAGTAGAATTCTCAAAATCATAATCATTATTCGTAGTTTAATTTAAGATTAATTGAATTGAAATTTATATTTGATAATATTAATCTATTTCCTCGTGGGAACGATATCCTTGCTTGCTAGATGTTATAAACGAACACGTATACTTGCGTGTTTAATTGCTGTTAATAAAATAGGCAACAAGTTTTTGGCGCCGTTGCCGGGGAAGTTAGTTTAATATTTCGTTATTATTAATTTTGATAAAGTTAATCTTAATTTAGACTTTTATTTTTATTTTCTTCTCAGGTTATCTTCTCTCGTGTATGCAAACGCGATCGAAACAGCCGGAGCTTGAACCATACGAAGACGATATCGACAAACGGTTCAGACAGTTGCATAAGTGGGTTAAAGAAACACGAGAGGCACTTGAGAAGAGAGATACAATGGCAGAAGAGCAACAGAAATCCCTTCAGGATTATGCTATGCCAAAAATGGATGGGATCAGGTCAAGCATTCAACGACCGGCAATTAATGCTGCAACTTTCGAGATTAAGCCGGGAACCATCCAAATGATTCAAAATCTGGTACAGTTTGGGGGCTTGTCGAATGATGATCCGAATGAGCACTTGGTGAGTTTTCTAGAGGTTTGTGACACATTCAAATACAACCAAGTCTCAGACGACGCAGTTAGACTTCGTTTGTTTCCGTTCACTCTCCGAGACAAAGCAAGAGGATGGCTACATTCACTGCCACCTGGATCCATTACCACGTGGGATGATCTGGCACAGAAGTTCCTAGCAAAGTTTTTTCCTCCTGCCAAAACAGCAAAGTTGAGGAATGAGATAACCAATTTCACTCAATTTGATTCTGAGTCATTATATGACGCATGGGAGAGATTTAAAGAGTATATGAGAAAATGTCCACACCATGGATTGCCCGATTGGCTACTAGTACAATCATTCTATAATGGGCTCATGGGTGGTATACGGGCTAGTGTTGACGCGGCATCTGGAGGAGCCTTCATGACAAAAAATTTTAATGAAGCGTACAGTTTACTAGAGGTGATGTCAGCTAACAACTACCAATGGCCAACTGCTAGAATGACACAACCAAAAGTTGCTGGGATAATAGAGGTAGATGCAGTTACAGCATTGTCAGCCCAAATTGCAGCTCTAACACAGAAAATTGAACAGATGGGGAATCCGAATAGACAAACTGTGGCCATGGTATGTGAATTGTGCGCGGGGAACCATTCAAGTGATCAATGTGCAATAAGTCCTGAATCAGTGCAGTTTGTGTCTAATTATAATCGACAACAAGGTAATAATGCAAATAGTTATAACCCAGGATGGAGGAACCACCCAAATCTATCTTGGAGCAATAATCAGTCACAAGCACAAGCTCAAGCTCCAAGACAGTCATATCCACCTGGATTTCAGCCTCAACACCCACAATCTCAACAACATCAGCAACCTCAACAACCTGACAAGTTATCTCAAATGGAGGAATTACTTGCAAGAATGGCAACTCAGTTTGAAGCAACAACAAAGAACCAATCAGCAGCAATAAGGAATCTTGAAAATCAGATTGGGCAGATAGCAAGTGCTTTAAACAACCGACCTCAAGGTTCGCTACCAAGTGATACTGAGAAGAATCCGAGGAAGGATGGGAATGAACAATGTAAAGCAGTTACACTCAGAAGTGGGAAAGAGTTGGCTACAGACTCTGGTGAGCATAAGAAAGAGAGTAATGAGAAGGTAGATGGAAAAGAATCTGAAAATTCAGAAAGTAAGTCTGAGGGAAAAGTGGTGGAAAAGCAGAAAGAAGAAAAGCAGATGTCAGTTACACCACCTTTACCATTTCCACAGAGATTTCAGAAACAGAAGTTAGACAGACAATTTTCAAAGTTTCTAGAAGTGTTTAAAAAGCTACAGATTAATATTCCATTCGCAGATGCTCTAGAACAAATGCCTAGCTATGTAAAATTCATGAAGGATATTCTATCGAGGAAGAGAAAGCTAGGAGAGTTCGAGACAGTAGCATTGACGGAGGAATGCAGTGCTATTCTACAGAGAAAGCTACCACCGAAGTTGAAGGATCCGGGTAGCTTCACCATTCCGTGCACAATAGGAACTCAGTTTTTCAGTAGATGTCTGTGTGATTTGGGAGCAAGCATCAACCTTATGCCATTATCAGTCTATCAACAGCTTGGGTTGAAGGAAGCTACACCAACGAATGTTACTTTGCAGCTTGCTGATAGATCTCTCACCTACCCCAAGGGAATAGTGGAAGACGTACTAGTAAAGGTAGATAAATTTATATTCCCTGTGGACTTCATAGTTCTTGACTTTGAGGAGGATAGCAATATACCAATTATTCTTGGGCGGCCGTTTTTAGCTACGGGTAGAACATTGATTGATGTGCAAAAAGGAGAGTTAACAATGAGGGTCCAAGATGAAGAGGTGACTTTTAATGTATTCAAAGCTATGAAGTTCCCAAAGGAAGAAGAAGAATGCTTTAGGGTTGATCTGGTTGAGGGAGCAATTAGGGAAACAAGTATCGAATCAGTAAATGAAGACCCTCTAGAAGCGGCATTGGTAAGTGAGAACATGTCTGATGACTCAACTGTATTAGAATTGGCTAAAATGTTAGATTCAACTCCGAAGTTCACACGATGTATGCAAAAATTTGAACCTTTGGATTATTGGGGAAAGCCAGTTGAAAAGGTGAAATCATCCTTAGAAGAACCGCCCACCTTAGAACTTAAGCCATTGCCTAACCATCTACGGTATGCCTACCTTGGTTCTTCTTCTACTCTACCAGTCATAATTTCTGCTTCACTTAATGAGGTTCAAGAGGAAAAGTTGCTAAGGGTACTTAGGCAGTATAAGACAGCTCGAGGGTGGACTCTTGCGGATATCAAGGGGATAAGCCCATCAATTTGCATGCATAAGATTTTGTTGGAAGATGAAGCGAAACCGACTATTGAACAACAACGAAGACTCAATCCCATCATGAAGGAAGTTGTCAAAAAGGAAATTATTAAATGGTTGGATGCGGGAATTATTTACCCTATCTCAGATAGCTCATGGGTAAGTCCGGTTCAATGTGTGCCAAAGAAAGGGGGAATGACAGTAGTTGCAAATGAACATAATGAATTAATCCCGACTCGAACAGTTACGGGTTGGAGGGTGTGTATGGATTACAGAAAGTTGAACAAGGCCACTCGTAAGGACCATTTTCCTCTACCATTCATAGATCAGATGTTGGACAGGCTTGCAGGGCATGAATATTATTGCCTCTTGGATGGATACTCAGGTTACAACCAGATTGCCATTGCACCCGAGGATCAGGAGAAGACGACATTCACATGCCCATATGGTACTTTCGCTTTTCGCAGAATGTCTTTTGGGTTATGTAATGCGCCGGCGACATTTCAACGGTGTATGATGGCTATTTTCTCCGATATGGTCGAACAAAATCTCGAGGTATTTATGGATGATTTTTCAGTTTTTGGGGATTCGTTCGATTATTGTTTGGAAAATCTCACTCTTGTGCTTAAACGGTGTATGGAAACGAGTTTGGTTTTAAACTGGGAGAAATGTCATTTTATGGTGCAAGAGGGGGTAATCTTGGGTCATCGAGTGTCATCAAATGGAATTGAGGTTGATAGAGCGAAGATCGAAACAATAGAGAACCTCCCGCCACCAGTTTCAGTAAAGGGAATTCGAAGTTTTTTGGGACACGCTGGTTTCTATAGAAGATTTATAAAAGACTTCTCCAAAATCACGAAACCACTTTGTAGTCTTTTGGAGAAGGATGTCCCATTCAACTTTGATCAAACATGCTTGGAAGCTTTTGATGTGTTGAAGAAGAAACTAGTTATCGCACCTGTAATTATAGCGCCAGATTGGAGTATCCCGTTCGAGTTAATGTGTGATGCTAGTGACTTTGCGATTGGCGCAGTCCTTGGCCAACGAAAGGGTAACATTTTTCATGCTATATACTATGCTAGTAAGACATTAACGGATGCCCAACTGAATTATACTACTACCGAGAAGGAACTATTAGCAGTTGTCTATGCATTTGATAAATTTCGCTCATATTTGATTGGGACAAAGGTGATTGTGTTTACAGACCATTCAGCAATTAAGTACTTGATAGCAAAAAAGGACGCGAAGCCGAGATTAATTCGATGGGTATTATTGCTACAAGAGTTTGACTTGGAGATCCGGGATCGAAAAGGAACAGAAAATCAGGTTGCTGATCATTTATCACGGTTAGAGAATGAAAAACTAAAAAAAAATGACACAACAGTGATCAACGAATTTTTTCCGGATGAACAACTGTTTGCGGTAAGGATGGATACACCATGGTATGCAGATTATGTAAATTTCATTGTGAGTAAGGTGTTTCCGCCAGATTTGACGAGTCAGCAGAAGAAGAAATTTCTTCATGATGTGAAGCAATATCTTTGGGATGAGCCGTTCCTATTTAAACAATGTGCAGATCAAATAATAAGAAGGTGCATTCCGGAAGTCGAAATGGAAAACATTTTACACCAATGTCATGCATCGGAATATGGTGGACATTTCGGGGGAGAAAGGACTGCAGCCAAAGTACTACAATGTGGATTTTATTGGCCAACGCTCTTTAAGGATGCTCATGTGTTCGTGTTGAAATGTGACAGATGCCAAAGAGTTGGCAATATATCGAAGAGACACGAGATGCCACTCAACACGATCCTAGAGGTTGAATTATTTGATGTTTGGGGTATCGACTTCATGGGACCTTTCCCCTCGTCTTTCAGCAACTCCTATATACTTCTAGCGGTGGATTACGTTTCGAAGTGGGTTGAAGCTATCGCAACACCCACCAATGATGCCAAAGTTGTGGTTAAGTTCATTCGTAAGAACATCTTCTCTAGATTCGGCACTCCTCGTGCGATAATTAGTGATGAAGGCACACACTTCTGCAACAAGCAGTTTTCAGCTACTCTTGCTAAATATGGAATCACTCACAAGATAGCAACTGCTTACCATCCGCAGACGAGTGGTCAAGCCGAAGTTTCTAACCGAGAAGTGAAACGAATTCTCGAGAAGGTAGTGAACCCGAGTAGGAAGGATTGGGCAAGTAAGTTGGATGATGCTCTGTGGGCATACCGTACAGCTTACAAGACACCGATAGGGATGTCACCATACAGGTTGGTTTATGGGAAAGCATGCCATCTTCCGGTAGAATTAGAACACAGTGCTTATTGGGCTATCCGGAAGTTGAACTTTGATATATCCGCTGCGGGAGAAAAACGCCTTCTAGAATTGAATCAAATGGATGAATTCAGACTCCACTCGTACGAGAATGCTAAACTGTATAAGGAAAAAGTTAAGAGGTGGCATGATGAGAAAATTATAGCAAGGAAGTTTGAACCGGGGCAAACAGTGTTGTTATACAACTCCAGACTAAAACTCTTTCCAGGAAAGTTGAAATCACGTTGGTCAGGTCCATTCAGTATTACTAAGGTATTCCCTCATGGAGCTGTGGAAGTTGAGGAGCCAGATTCAAAACGAATATTCAAAGTCAACGGTCAGAGGTTGAAACATTACTATGGGGGTCACATCGATCGTGAGAAAACATCTATCAGTCTTGCTGATTAGAACAGAGAAGAAAGTCAGGCTGAAGACTATAAACCAAGCGCTAACTGGGAGGCAACCCAAGATTTTATTTTATTTTATTTTATTTTGTTATTTTATTTTACTTGCTTTATTGTTAGTTTATTTAGTGGTGAAACTTTTATAGCTTAGGATTTTATAGAACTACGTCAGTAGTTACGCCCCTTATGTTCTCTAACACGGTCTTCATTTGATTTCAGGATAGGAAATAAAATTTCATAATTTACGGGTTCGACTAATGGCCACTACGACTACCCATTCGGGGGTCTCGCTCAAATGCAGAATGTCCATTTGTCAAATTCTCAGATTTCTAATTATTTTCCTCCATTTTTAGTGTTATTGAATTGCTTAGTAGTATAGACCATTTAGGTATTTAGTATTTATGTCATCTTAGTCTAGTATGCAAATGGTGGCAATTACTCATTGATAGTGGTTGACTTGATTGCAGGTCCTAGCAGGACAGAAGTGGAAAACAAAAATCGCCAAGTCTAGTCCAAGCGCCTAGGCTCTCAGGTTAAGTCTCCAGCAAGCGCCTAGGCGCCACCAACCAGTAACTCCCCAATGACCCAAGCGCCTAGGCTCTCCAAACAAAGCCAAACCAAGCGCCTAGGCGCTGACCACAACTCCAATTCGCTGCCACCAAGCGCCTAGGCGCTCCAACATGCACAATTCCAAGCGCCTAGGCGCTACCTGCATATAAAAAAAAAAAATTAATAGATTGTAAGCCCTATTCGGGCAACACACTTCAACCAAATCAATTTCTCTCTCTCCTATTTCACTTCAACTTCATTTTCTTCTCCTACTAGCACCCAAATTCGTCATATGCTCTCTCTTTCTCCAATTCCAAGCCACTAACATCGTATGCTCCTACCAACATCCATCCTGACAAGCAAACTCGTGAGTTCATCTTCTACATAGCAACAAGGAAAATTTTGGATTTCAAGCCTCAATCCTTCAAGCTAACCCTTCCAAATGGTATGAACTTCAAATCTAGCCCTAATTTCAAGTAAGTATTGTATAAGCTTAACCATTCATAACTTGGAATTGCTTGAAAGAAGGAGGGATGTCTGAAGTATTGAAGTTGTTATTTTGTTTTGCTTGTGGACCCAATTGAGTTTCTGCTGGCTCAATTGGGGTTGGGTTAGTTTAATTCATTATTGCATTGGTGAAGCATTATGCATTGTTAAGTTTGCAGATTTGGCTTAAAACAAGTTTGGGGGAAACTCATATAAAGAGCTTTTCAAAGGTGCACACCACCTGCTCGATATATTGCCTCGGAAAGATTTTCCACCTATTGGGCTACTGTTTATTGATTCTTGGGGCAACAACTTGGCCGAGTTAGTTTATATATGGCCCCCAAAAGGCACAGGGGGGAAAGTTCAGGTTCGTCGGGAAAGTTTGATAAGAAGAGATTTGTAAGCGTTCAGGCTGCTGATAGATATCAAAATAAGGCATTAGGCAAATCTATAATTCCAGAACGTGGTTTACTACCTGATGACCACGATGGGGAAGTTGCCCAAATGATTCGACACCGGAAGTGGAGTAACTTTACTTCTCAGCCTGGACCAGCAGCGATAAAAATTGTCAAGGAGTTCTATTCAAATGTTAAAGAGGCCAACCGTAGTTTAGTGATGGTTCGTGGAAAATCAGTTAATGTTGGTCGAAAGGCAATCAACGCTTATTATGGATTGAAGAAGATTCGTGATAGTGATTATCGTATGTACATGAAGCGAGAATTGGATTACAGTGAAGTGATTGAAGCCCTTTGTGTGCCAGGAACTGAATGGAAACTGACAGATCAACAAGAAGCTGTTCACTTTCCATCTTCAAAGTTGAGCCGATATGGAAAAGCTTGGCATGCATTCATCTGCGCTAAGTTGATTCCATGCAGGCATATGAGTGATGTTATTAATCAGCGGGCTGCCTTGTTGTTTTGCATTGCTAAGGGAAAATCTGTGGATGTTGGGGAAGTCATCCATGAATCGATTATGCGAGGGCTTGACGGAGGCACTTCAGGTGGGTTGCCTCACCCATCTCTGATTACAGAATTGTGCCGACAAGCTGGAGTTCAGTGGGATGACGAAGAAGCATTACAGGCACCTTTAGCCCCAATTAACCACTCTATGATGACACTTTACAAGATATGGGATGGGGCTGAGTCACACCCACGGGGATTGGGATTTATTATCGTTCCCCCAGTACATGTTGAGCAGCCTATTGAGCAGCCTCCTGAGTCCCCAAGTTCAATGCCACCACCTGATTGGGTTGAGAATATACGGAGAGACCTACAACATCATACGAGACGGATTGACTTGGTGGCAACCCAGATACACCAAGGGTTTGACCGTATGGATCGGCAGCAGTCTTGTCTTGCCCAACGCCAAGCAGAAATTTATTCTCATTGTACCACGTCGTTGGCAGATATGTTTCACCGAATGAATCCAGCCGGGACTCCGTACCAGTTCACACTCCCTCCACCTCTGTCAGTGTATCCACCTCCAGACTTACCTCCTCCTAATGCCGAAGATGAAGATGCCGGAGAGGAGTAAGCTTTGATCAGGGAAGTCCTCAATTCTTAATTTAATTACACTTACACAATGAGGACACTGTGTCATTTAAGTTTGGGGGTGGCATTATGTTTTGTAGTTAATAGTTTGTGTATATAGAGTAGGAGCATGTTGCTTAGTTTACTCATGTTAGTAGTACTTATGCATGTTTCATTAGAGTTATGTTGCATGTGTCGCATCTAGTTGCATGAATCAAGCAGGATATGATGTAGTAACCTAGTTTTGGCCAATGATAAGACTGAATGGATAGTTTGAAACTCAAATAGGATTGAATACTAATGTGGAGTAATGACTCAAATTGTGAAGTCAATTATGCTTGTCTGTAATTCATAATTAGCAAGGAAAGCACATAACTGACTGTTTGGTCAATTTGATTCAAATCGTTACATAATCTACTTCTGGTAAGAAAATTTGGGATAATATTTGATGAATTCAGTGAAACATTCATGAAGGCGGAAGTTAAGCAAGAAACTAAGTTTGGGGGAATCTTGGGGTGAATCATAAATAAATAAAAAAAAAAAAAAAATCAGAAAAACAGGAATAAATAATCAAACTTGACTAGTTTAGTTTCGTGGTCATTACTACTTGGGTTATTAGATCCGTTGGGGTGTCTTAACACCTAGTGCCCTAAAGCCAACTGGTTTCGGAGTCACTGGTCGAAAGCTCGATACATGGGTAGTTTTGAAAGCCTAAGGAAACTAGACATTGCACAAGTCGTTTATAATAAAAAAAAAAAAAAAAAAAAAAAAAAGCGAGATGGAGCGTAAAACGCACTCGTACAATAATAAATTATGTGTATGATAACCCTTGGTGATACCCCTGTGCTTAGTAATTGCTTACTTTAGTCGGATTGGTTGTGTTAACTGGTTGAGTTTAATAAAAACTGGAGTTTCTTTCTAAGAAGTTGCGTATGTGAGTGATTTGAGCTGTGATTGATTAAAATAGTTGGTTTACACACACACACATAACATGAATGATGACAGGCATAATTTGACTAAGTGATTTGAGTTGGAAACTTTATGTTGGTTGGATGTTCTAGATTGAGTATTATATGTTATTTTTGAGGCCTGTTATTGGATGCTATGTTATTTTGTTGTTTGATTCGTAGGCATATAGTTAGGTTGCATTTCATCATTGCATTGCTTGAGGACAAACAATGGGTTAAGTTTGGGGGTATTTGATGAGTAGGTGTCATACCTACGAATTAGATATTGTTTGAGTTTACTTATTGTTATCTTTAAGTGTTTTTAGGATCTATTTATTTGTTTTTGTGTTTATTTCTTGTAGGTGGAGTTGGAAGGGCAAATATGTCATTTTGGAAGAGAAAAAAATTAAAAAGAAGTCAAAAATAGGTGTAATGGCATTTTTGTAATTACTTGGTCCTGGTCAAGAGCCTAGGCGCTTGGATTTGCCCTTGGACAAGCGCCTAGGCGCTCATGCACGATTTTGGATGCTAATTTATGCGGCTGAGTATAATGGAGGCCAATTAGACAGGATATTAGGGTTTTAAAAAGTAAGGGACAGAGAGAGATACAACGGAAGAAGGATTTGAAGGAGAACACGAAGGAGATTTACAAAAGGTTGAAGATCAAGCTAGAGATTTGGAGCGGCTTAATAGTTTCTTCTATCCCTTTCTTCTATCTTTAATTTTGTAATCTTTGGGATGTTTGGATTCTTAATTTGGATGATGTTTTTCTCTATCATTATGAACTAACTTTTTATTAAGATCGCAACGGAACTTAGTATGTAATTTGAATTTGATGCTCCTTATTTGATTTAAGTTAATTACTCTTGAATCGTTTATCATATCTTGTGTTCATTGATTAATTGTCTGATCAACAATTATTGGGATAATTTATACGAAATTGGAAAATAGAGTATAAGTTAGATCTAGATATGATATCATCTGTTCATATAAACTGAAAAAGGTTAATATGTTTAGCATATAGGATAGGAATATATCTATATGTCTTTTGCAACCATTAAAGAATCTGTACTTGCAAACCCCAATTATCTTAATTCGCATAGGAATATAGTGGATTAATTATTTAGGGTGTTCCTTGTAAATCTGTTGCGTAACTGCTGGATGTATAAGGATTCGTTTACGTGTCTTCGGAAGAAGTACTTGAATATTATAAAGAATTCTTGGTTGGCGATTCATAGTGATTGAATAATTAAATGAGTATATTGGTTTAAATGAAATACTAAGGGAAGTTGTGATCTTAACCTATTCCATCTGCATTCATTCTTGTGACGATATACTTTAGTTGTTAAGTAGAATTCTCAAAATCATAATCATTATTCGTAGTTTAATTTAAGATTAATTGAATTGAAATTTATATTTGATAATATTAATCTATTTCCTCGTGGGAACGATATCCTTGCTTGCTAGATGTTATAAACGAACACGTATACTTGCGTGTTTAATTGCTGTTAATAAAATAGGCAACAAGCATGATAACTTACAAAAATTCATAGCGTTGTATGACCCTAAGTTGTTAGATACCGTGATTTAGAACTATATCATGTATGATTGAACTTGGAAAGGTTATACAAACATGAAAGTACCTTTTAATATGTATACATGCTATGTGATATCATATGTTGATACTTGAATCCGATTTTGACGGTTAACTTATAACAATGTCATAACTTACTAAATAAAATATGTTTGGTATTGATTATGGTCGTATGTGATAATAATGATATGAGAGTATATTTAACTCAAAAGGAGGAACGTTAAGGATAAAAGGCAATAAAAGTTATATTAGTCGAGACTTGTAAATTAATATGATACTATATATGGTATAACTATGTATCTAGGTTAAAACTTAGCTTATGTGTTGATCGTATATCCAAGATAAATATGATGTTAAACTATATGACTAATGGATATCATATATATACATAACTATATTACGATAAGAATTCAAAAGTGTTGATTTACTTTACGTGGATAGACTACGCTTAAGACAAGTTCCCTAACTTACACTATTTTATTGTGCAAGTATCATATCCTTGTGTTTACTTTATTCAAGGAACATTGTAAGCAAGATCCTAACCCTACTCTTTATTGAGCGTTCATTAAGCTTGTGCTATTATTGTCGTACAAGTAAACTTTTGAGATTGCAATTCAGATATTATAATTATATACTTTATGGACAAGATAAAAGTCGATTTATATTTTTCAAAATTTAAATCTTGAGATTTGGACTTAAAATTATTGCGATCTATGTCATTTGATTCGGCTAGACTTATATCATATTTAGAAAGCTATCCAAACCAATTAATTGGTGCAGAGTCTTATATTGACTGAGACGAACAACCTTCTTTGAAGGAAAAATATATTTGTCGGGAGACCGACATGCGCACTTGGGTATGATTAAATGTTATGCATAATATGGGGTACTTTAGGCTGATCACCTGTTGTACTTGTTTCTGTTGGATTATCAGTATATTACTGTTAATTATAGTAGAAGTTCATAGTCTTTAGCGACTGCTCAATATTTCAATTATCTTGAAATCGTGAATTGATTTAGCATTGAATCCTATTGATATTATTCTGTCCTTAGCAACTGTTATTGAAAACTGTTGATATTTCTTGTTGTCTTGAACTATCACACCTTATTATACTCTTTTGGATTAAAGAACTATAATACTCACTCTTGTTGTTATATTACTTGCTGAGCAAACTTGTTGCTCATTCTTGCTTTCCCTAAAACATTTCAGTTAAGGGAGAGCAGGGTGGACCGTCGATCGCCGACAAGGGCAAGGGCAAGGCTACTGACTAGCTTGTCCCTTTAATGTTTTAAAATTTCTAATGATATATTAAGATAATTTCATAACTATGTTTAAGCTTCAGTAGGGTTATGTAATAAGTCTGTATTTGATATTATTATCTAATCTATTAAGTACTGCAGGTTCAGAGACTTGGGAGAATAATTATAATAAATCATTGTATATTATTCTAGATTAGATCTTCCGCTTTGAATGTATATTTTAGACATTATTATTGTATTATCGTGAGAACGTGACGAACCAAATTCGGGAGACCAGTGGCGATCAGAATTTTGGGGCGTCACAGGTTGGTATCAAAGCTGTAGTTAGAAACCTTAGGAGCGAATGTCCTTAGATTATAACTTAGGAGAACTTAGAAGATAGAAAGGAGATAAAGCTCATCTAGAGTTTTTCCCTAGAGAGAGACTTAGTGTGTTATGAAATGTAACTTCATTTGATACAATGAACTTATGTTTTATTTAACATTCTAATGGAGTTGCTGTTTGTTGTCTTGTGTTTGTGATTGTAGGATGGCAGACACAAGAGTACCTAGTAGAGTGGCCGAGGAGGAGCCCAGAGATATACACGTAGTATACGAGGCACCTTTAGAGGCTGTGCCAGTGTAGGCTGTTGCACCATCTGAGTCCGACGACGAGGATGAAATCGACGTGGAGTTTGACCGCGAGGAGGAGCCTATGGAGGACGAGCCTGTTGAGGACGAGCCTACCGAGGAGGAGCCTATGGAGGACTCCTACGAGCCTAACCTAGAGGAGCATATACTGGGAGAGTACGAGGAGCATATTCTAGAGTTGGACTGCAGAGTCGAGTCGAGGAACTAGAGGTTAAGGCCCAGGAGAGAGAGTCTGAGTTCCAGAAGCTGAGGGACGAGGACCATCAGAGAAAGGTAGCGATGCAGGAGCTAGAGGTGGAGATTGCATATCGCAGGGAGGCAGGATCCAGATGGGAACCTTATTACAAAGTTCGGTGGCGAGGAACGTAGATCTGGCAGGAAAGCTGGAAGAAGTAGAGCAAAGGGAACTGAGTGAGAAGACTGAGAAGGAAGCACTCCGTACTCAGCTAGAGTTGGATGTCATGGATAGGATACCCTTCAAGGAGAAGTGGGAAGCGGGTAACGAGAGAGCTGACGACCTAGAGGATGAGGTCAGATGCAAGAAGAGGAAGATGAACAAGATGGGGTATGTATTCCGTTCAGCTTTCGAGAGGGTGATCGATGTGTATACCACTACCCGGCGGAGCAGGGACAAACCCTATATGACGCCCCCAAAATAGGTTCAATACTCAACCCATTTTGAGTCGCCAAATACATGGTACAGAATTCAAATACAATCTTTTATAACAAAATGTCGTGAGAAATACGACCATACAACTACGAATTTCAATGCAAATCGTATATAGTACGAAATATAAACATTCAAATTCATTCTTTATTCATTACAATTATTATCCCACTATTTTATAGAATAGTGAGGACTTCTACAGATCTAACTCTGATCATCACACTGTTCTCTGACTAGTCCCCGCAACATTCTTATTCCCTGAAGAGGACAATAGATGAAAAGGGTGAGCTCAACTAGCCCAGTAAAGAATATTATGACTAAGATAATGAAGAATAAATTATCGTTAGTCTTCAATAAATCAGATAAAATATTATGGACAACAAGTTTTAGATCAACAACTGCAACGAAAATATCAATTCATTAGAAGAGTTATATAGAGAATGAAGTCTACTATCTTCTATGATTTAAAAGTCCATCATCAATATTTTATCTCTGTAACATCAATCAATATATATCTCAAATCAAATATTCATCTTTGCACTACGGGCCAAAGATATTCATTTGTATCACCAGTGGTCATGTTCATCTAAACACCTGTCCATCTTTGCACTACGGGCCAAAGATATTCAACAGGTAATCATTCATCTTTGCTCTACAGGCCAAAGATAGTCAGTTATATCAGCATTTAGGACTGAGGATGATGAAAAATAATATAAATAACGAATCTAGTGAGATAAAGGACAAAAATTAGGGATTCGTAATTTAGTTTATCCAAGTTTAATAATACTCCGTAATAATCAATTGTGGAGCAAAATTCAAGAATGAAGATCAAAACTTGGATCCAATCAAAGATAAGAACCTTAACAGGCAACTTGGACAAATAGAAGAAAATTTAATTTTTCTGTGAATAGTGTCGTATACGTGAATAGTAACCCCGTCAAAAAAAGTAAGAATTTCTTAATAAAATCCATGCCAATATTTTGGTATAATGATATTGAAAAAAATAATATTATTTACGAAAAAAAATAACATCCCTTACCTTAATAGGAGAGTAGTTTTGACCGAAATATCGGATATTATGTGGACTAACACTTGCACTGTTATCAACACTCGAAGTATCTAAATACTCATAAGAAATACGCTCGATATTATGGAGAGAAATTTTTTTGATTCTGGTGTGATTTTCATTTCTAACTAAGCACCCTATTTATAGGAAAGGCTTAGCATGCCAATGTTGACAAAAGAATCATTCGGAGAAATTTCTAAGTTTTGAAAAAGTTGGCAGGTTTGGCAAGTTTGGCAGCCATCAAGAAGGAAAAAAAATTTATCCACATGCTTTTTTTAATATATATATATATATATATATACATATATATATATATAATATTTATAATTATTAAAAGAATTTCAATTCAATTCTTTTCTCTTCCACTTCATTTTATTTTTATGTCATAAATTTATTATAACAATATCACCATCTCAAATTATAAAATTATACTATTATAATATCACATTATAATTTTATAATATAATATTATAATAATATATTTGAATTAATATTTTATCGGAGAAGATAAAATGTCAACTTTTAACAAATGTCTAATACTAAAAATTCTTCCCTTTATATCATACTTGAATAAATATTTACTTTTCATATTTATCAACAATCAATTATTATTCACAAATAATATTACAAAATTACAATATTAACAACCAGATCATTCCCAGAAAAGAGGGGGCCTTCCGATAAAGATTTCTCCTTACTGGCGCGCAATTAAATAACCCCTCCTAGACAGAACTTTCTTAGACATTGCCAATAATGCTTATCTAATAATATTATTCAAATAATAAGAGTGATAATTATTGATTTAATAATGTGAAATACTGTGCAATAACAATTATTGAATCAATAATATAAAATATCAACGTAGCAATTATTGTTATAAAATATCCACGTAGCAATTATTGATATAAAATATCAACGTAGCAATTATTGAACCAATAAAATATTATGCAATTGTAGCAATTATTGAATCAATAATACAAAACATTGAACAGTAATTACTGTAACAATTATTGAGTAAGTGCCTTCTTACGTAAGAATCAATAATTAGAATTACTGTGCAATACCGTGTGCTACTGTGTAACACCGCGTATTACTGTATTTTAACCACCGGATATTTCAACAGTTCTAACGGTAACAACTACGCCGTTATTTATAGAAAACTCATTCTTGTCGTTTTCTTTATCCGACAGTTATTCCGTTGTGGGGCCCATAAATGGCTTAGCAGTCATACGAATATTCCCCCACAACAAGAATATTCCAGGACCAAACGAATATTCCATGACAACAATGAATATTTTATAACAACTTGCTTATTTTGAAATATTTGCACATTTCACTCATAACTTATCACATTTATCAAATCAACACCTATCTATTTTAAAATAATATATAAAGAAATTTAAATCTTTATTCATAAAATTTGGGGTCTTACACCCTACATACTTTGAGCCGAGAGCTGATAGCATACATAGCACAGATCGAGTACAAGAGCGTTGTGGAGCGTAGGATGATGGGATGAGACCCTTAACTAGACTAGCAGTAGCTTTAGTGGTTTTCTTTTGTGATGTACATGTTGTGTTGTAATCCCAACTTTTTGTGTAAAGTGTGGGATAGTTACGTCAACCCCGAGTAAGCTTTTGTTAAAAGGGTAGTATGTTAGTGTTCCCCGCCTTTTGTGATATTAGGGGATATGTCATAACATTTATAGAAATATTCAAGGGATGATCATGTAATGAAACGATTTGGCATATGAATATAAATTAGCTTATTTTAGAAACGTGTTATAAATTTTATTCATTTTGGTACTAAAGAAATACTTAAGTAATATAACTGAGCAATAATAAAATGAAAATTTGTGATGCAGATCATGGCACCAAGATGTAGATTGACTGCACCTGTGGATTCAGTGAACAATGAGAGGGAACAAGTAGACCCGATCCAGAAGCTAGTAGATCTGTTAGGAGAGGCCCTTAGGGGAAGGAACAACGAACCCATTCGCCCCAATCCTCAAGGAGTACTAGTCACCAACTTTAAGGACTTTAGGAGCGTAGGACCCCCAGAGTTCGAGGGTACTACCGACCCAATAATTGCGCATACCTGGATAAAAGAAATAGAAAAGGCTTTCACCATCGCTCGCATGGGTAAAGACCAGAAGACGGTATTTGCTATGTATATGATGAGAGGCGAAGCAAACTACTGGTGGGAGGCTAATCAGCAGAGAGCTGGGGAAGGAACAATAGCGTGGGAGAGATTTAAGACGCTGTTCTTTGAGAACTATTTCCCGAAGAGCATGAAGAACCGAATGAAGGTGATGTTCTTAGAACTGAAATAAGGTGATATGACGGTGGCGCAGTATGCGGCTAAGTTCAATGAACTAGCACAATTTATAGAACACCAAGTTGGAGATGAAGAGAAGAAGGCCAGATGATTAGAGCAAAAGCTGAAGCAGTGGCTGTTTAACAAGGTATCAGTTATTCAAATTGATTCCTTTGCGACGTTGCTAGAAAAGGCAATCATTGCGGAAGGTGGTAGTGAGGCCTTAAGTCTGTATCATAAAGAGAAGAAAAATAAGAACACTGGAAGAGAAAACCGTACTGGAGGAAGCAGTAGTGGAGGAAGTAACTTGGGAAAGAGAAAGTGGGAGAACAACAACAACAACAATTAATTGGGGAATTTTCGTGGAGGATTTAAGAAGAAGGCAGAGGGATGCCCGAAATATGGGAAGAATCACCAAGGTGAGTGTTAGAAGGGATGCGGCACTTGCTACAACTGCGGCCAGGAGGGTCACATTTCACCCAACTGCCTGAAATCGAAAAAGATACAAGGATGTTTTGCATGTGGCTCGACGAAGCACCGAATTAAGGACTGCCCAAAGAAGGGAAGTGGCAGAGGTAGCTACCAACAAGGGGGAAACAAACTGATGATCAGCGGACCGGCACATTCCAACCGTCCAACCGTCAGAACCTTTAACATGACCGTCCAGAATGCAGTGGCTGCAAACGACGTGGTGTCAGGTATAATCCCAATCAATGATATAAATGGTTATGTATTATTTGATTTGGGTGCCACCTGTTCTTTTGTATCTGAAGAATTTTCTAGTAGACTTAACACACCCCGAGAACGATTAGAAAATCACTCGAACATAGAAGTTGTGAATAAAGAAGTAATCCCTATAGAATACGTTTATCGAAATTGTTGCGCAAATATTAGAGAACATGAACTAGACGTAGACTTGATTCCTATTAGATTGGGGGAATTTGACGTAATACTGGGAATGGATTGGTTGTATAACCATGCTACAATAATTGACAGTCAGAATAAATGTGTGAACCTTCAGACTCCAAGTAAGTCTAAGGTAGTGTTTTATGGTAGATCATCGCTTAAGCAATCGTGTTGCGTTATGATGATGTAGGCCAAGAAATTGTTAAGGAAAGGATGTGTCGGTTATTTAGCTTACATTGTAGATACTCGAAAAAAGGGAGTAGAAATTAATGATATATTTGTAGTGAAAGAATTTTGAGATGTATTTCCGGACGATCTGCCTGGTCTTCCGCCAGACAGAGAAATCAAATTTGTTATAGACTTACTGACGGGAACTGCACCGATTTGGAAAGCTCCATACTGTATGGCGCCGGTAGAAATGAAGGAATTGATGATACAACTGCAAGAGTTATTAGATAAGGGTTATATACAACTAAGTGTGTCTCCTTGGGGAGCACCAGTGTTATTCGTTAAGAAAAAGGACGGATCGATGAGGCTCTGTATCGATTATCGAGAATTAAACAGAGTAACGATCAAGAACAGATATCCGCTACCGACGATAGACGACTTATTTGATCAACTGAAGGGAGTGAAGTGTTTTTCGAAGATAGCCCTACGAATAGGATATCACCAACAGAAGGTACGGGATGAAGACATACCAAAGACTGCGTTTCGAACCCGTTATGGACATTACGAGTTTTTGGTAATGTTATTCGGGTTGACTAATGCTCTGGCAGCATTCATGGACTTGATGAATAGAGTTTTCAAGCCATACTTGGATAAATTCGTAGTAGTTTTCATCGACGACATCTTGATCTACTCGAAGACAGAGAAAGAACACGCCGAATATCTAAAGATAGTTTTGGAAGCGCTAAGAAGAGAGAAGATGTATGTGAAGTTTTCAAAATATGAATTTCGGATGGAGAAGGTTTAATTCTTAGGACACATGGTGGATAAGAATGGAATCTCAGTAGACCCTGCAAAGGTCGAAGCAGTGAGTAATTGGGAGCAACCGAGAACACCAACGAAGGTCAGAAGTTTATTAGGGTTAGCTGGGTACTATCGAAGATTCTTCCAGGATTTTTCTACGATAGCCACCCCCGTTGACCAATTTGACGAGGAAGACGGTGAAATTTGCATGGACAGACAAATGCGAAGATAGTTTTCAAGAACTAAAAAAGAGATTAAGCGAAGCGCCTGTGTTATAACTACTCGACGATGCAGGAAATTTTGTGGTGTATAGTGATGCATCGCACAAGGGACTTGGTTGTATGCTCATGCAGCACGGCAAGGTCATTGCGTATGCATCATGACAATTAAAGGATTATGAAAAATGATACCCTACTCACGACTTAGAGTTAGCGTATAATAACCAGGGTCAAATCTCGAATACGAAACAAATCTCGGGTCAAATCCCAATTCCGAATCGAATCAAATCCATCCAAAATAAGGCCTTATACTACTGGCCCAATAGTATCTTCTTGGGTCATCTTAGCCCACCACAGGCTCACCCAAAAGTCATGACTGAAGGTACTATTGGTAGTAACTTAATTCCTTATACACAAATAAATATTTTTCCTATCTTTCGATGTGGGACTGGGGTGTTACAAACTCCCCCACTTAAATTTCTGATGTCCCTGTCAGAACAGATCACACACACGGTCCAAAGATCTTTGCCTCTTTAGCCATTGTGGGATAATACCGGCTAGCTTCGTGTCCCCACCTCCGGACCTCCATCTCTCTATTGTGGGATAATACCACCAGCCTTCGTGTCCCCACCTTCGGCAACCCGATTGGATGACCCGACCTGAGCTTTTGAGAGTCGGTTCTGATACCATATGAATTAATAGGCTGAATCAAATGGCTGGGGTTATTTTATACCGAGCTCAAAATAAAATAGAAATATACCTTGCCACACAGGCAAGTCAAACACATTGGACCGCGAATCCAAATGTATGTAAAATCAAAAGGCGTGTTTGGCATAAACATCGCCACTCCGCAGAACAGAACAGAACAAAAAACTAGGGTTGACCCATATGCCTCCCACAACAAAACACCAAATGGCCAACTCCCACCGGAGCATAAAATGGAGATGCCTTAAACTAATCACACTGCCACGGAAAGTGTCATGCCTCTCATGCCAAGAAGACATACCTATGGTACCCCCACAGGTGGTTATAGCTTAGTACCAATAGTACCTTCAGTCATGACTTTTGGGTGAGTCTGTGGTGGGCTAAGATGACCCAAGAAGATACTATTGGGCCAGTGGTTTAAGGCCTTATTTTAAATGAATTTGATTCGATTCGGACTTGGGATTTGACTCGAGATTTATTCTGGACTCAAAATTTAACCTTGGTTGTTATATAGCGACAGTAGTTTTTGCGTTAAAGATTTGGAGGTATTACTTTTACGAAGAGAAATGTGAGATATGCACGGACCACAAGAGTCTGAAATATATCTTCACATAGAAATAGTTGAATATGCGTCAAAGAAGGTGGTTAAAATTAATCAAAGACTATGACTGTGATATTCTTTATCACCTGGGTAAGGCAAACGTAGTTGCCGACGCTCTGAGCAGGAATGGAAGAGAGAAACTGTTTCATTTGACGACTCAGGAGGAATTGATAAGAGAAATGGAAAAATTAGAGATAAAGGTAAAAGGACCAGAGAGGTCTGAAGAAAAGTTATTCGTAATGGAAGTTCGTTCGACATTGTTAGATAGAGTGAAGGAATCACAAGAGAAGGAAGAAGAGTGCGAGAAAATCAGAAAGAGGATCACAGGAAATGAAGAAGAAAGAGTCCGAATGGATAAAGATGGTATCCTGAGATTCGAAGGGAGAGTGTGGGTGCCAACGGTAACCGAATTAGGAGAAGAGGTTTTGCACGAGGCACACAATACGATGTATTTCGTTCATCCGGGAGGCACTATGATGTACCGAGATTTGAGGCAACACTTTTGGTGGCCCAATCTGAAATGGGAAGTCGCATAGTGTGTTAGTAGATGTCTGACTTGCCAACGCGTCACAGCAGAGCACCAGCGGCCGAGTGGTTTACTTCAACCTTTGGAAATACCTGAGTGGAAATGGTAGCATATTACGATGGACTTCGTGGTAGGACTTCCAGTCACACAGAAGGGATATGATGCCATTTGGGTTATCGTGGATCGACTAAAGAAGACCGCACACTTTCTACCAATCAAGATCCGATACAGTTAGAACCAGTTAGCGAGTCTTTACGTAAAGGATATTATCTGACGACATAGAGTGTCCGGTGTCAATTGTCTCTGATCGAGATTCGCTCTTCACGTCAAATTTTTGGAAAAGCTTGCAAGAAAGAATGGGAACACAGTTGAGGTTGAGTACCACTTATCATCCTCAGATAGACGGACAGAGTGAGCGAACTATACAGACTGCTAGAGGACATGCTTAGGACTTACGTAATGGACTTCAAGGGGGAATTGGGATGACCACCTCCCCTTAGTAGAGTTTGCGTATAACAATAGTTACCATACGAGTATCGGCATGCCACCGTACGAAGCTCTTTACGGAAGAAAGTGCAGAACGCCGTTATGATGGGACGAAGTCGAAGAACGACGAATACTCGAGCCAGATTTAGTTCAACAAACCGCATACATGGTGACAGTAATAAGAGCCAGATTGGTAGCAGCTCAAGATCGCCAGAAAAAGTACGCAGATTTGCATCGGCAGGACTGAGACTTTAAAGTCGGCAGCTTCGTATTCTTGAAGGTATCTCCATGGAAGGGAAAAATCCGACTCGGCAAGAAAGGAAAACTGAGTCCAAGATTTATAGGATCATTCGAGATACTGAAATGACTGGGCGAAGTGGCATACAAAGTTGCATTACCACCCTAGTTGGAGCACATCCACAATGTGTTCCACATTTCCTGTGTTGCGACCGTATAAGGCCAACTACAAGCACGTGATTTCTTATGAACCTATTCAAGTGCAGAAGAACTTAGCTTATGAAGAAATTCCTGTCCAAATTCTAGATAGGAAAGAGCAAACCTTAAGAAATAAAGTTATTTCATCTGAAAAAGTACTTTGGCGTAATCACGATGTCGAGGAGGCTACGTGAGAGTTAGAAGATATGATGATGAGGGATTATCCCCATCTATTTGTGAAACCTTGTAGCAATTCCGAGAACGAAATTTTTATAAGGGGGGAAGGATGTAATACCCGAGAATTTTCGAATATTATTAAATGAATATATTAATGAAAATGAATATTTATTTGAATATAAATATGTAAGTGTTATGAGATGAGTTAACTCAATTATATTAAATTGAATTTATGTAATTGAGGAAAATATGGAGTTTGCGATAAGCTCGTTGAATGCCTTGTGTGGCACAGTGATGAGGAATATTAATGATTATATTAATTAGTAAAGGAATTTCTACGTGAACAATTAATCAAATATTAATTGTTATTTAATTGTAATGGAATATTAATGGTGATTGATAATATGTTGATTATTATTATTGCAAGTAATAGAATAATAATAAGTAACTTGTTAATAAATATATAAGATTTATATTTATTTAATGTGATAATTAATCATATAAATGTTAATTAATTGTTATGGAGATTAATAACTACATTGATTGATGAGGGATGGATTAATTAATATTATTATTATTAATTAATTGATAAGATAAGTAATTAATTAATTGCCATTGAAAATAATAATATATAAACGAGTAGATAATATTTGCTCAACTAGTTGATATGTGCAAAGGATGTGATACTTAAAAGTATAACATATAGTAATGACACATGTGTTATATAGTGTAGTGTAATGTTAATTGTAACTATACTATATATAGAAACCATGTGTTAAGTTTGATTAAACTATATAAGCTATATGATTTATTCTTATGTGACAATTGTGTGTGAGTATACATTAATATAGTACATCATGAATATATTGTAAACAATTATTGATTAATAGAATTTAATAATAAAGGAAACAATGTAATGTGATAATATCTGAGAAAATTATACCGGTATGATAAAATGTACTTGAATTATATGTGTGCAAATTACACTTACTACATTATGTGAATTACATGGTGACATTAAAATTACAACCTAAACATGTATTATATGAATACAACTTAGGTATATATAATATGTACAAAGTAACATAAGTGTTGTGTATATTAATGTTGCTAGGATGCTGAGATACACTGCTTGTCCCATATTGATAGTCAATATCTCTCCCTCTCACTTGAAATACTCCAAGCTAGCCTACTCCCTACATTCTCAAACTCAGCAACATAGATGGGATCATTGCAAGGGGAGTGGCCTCAATAGTGTAAACCAACCACTAATTACCAACTTCCTAATAACTACCATGCAACTCATTCTCCCGTTGGTTCAATTTGATGGATTATTGCATTGACTATATACTCATTTTTTCTATAAATAAGCCTATTCTCTTCCATCTTTCAATGCTGAGATTTTATGTAAGTAAGAATTGAGAGCTAGCATAGCAACATTATAGAAGCATTAGCAGCAAACTAATAACAGAGGTATAATCCCATTTCTTGATTCTTCATTTCTTGTTCTCGGTAAATTTCAAGTTTCTTGACTATGGTTTGAAATACATGCTAATTGGATTAAAGAATGGTTGTTAGTTGTTATATAAGCTGATATGTATGTCAGTATGACAAAGTAGCTTGTCTGAAAATGAATTTGATAAGAAATTTGGTAATTGGGCTGCTAACTTCCGAAGTAGAAAGGTTGCTGATGCTGAATAGACATGGCGCAGTTGCGCCCTATTTATACTGGGGTGCAGCGCAACTACGCCAGTACTTGACTTAAGTTTTTCTGGCCGAGACCCGGCGCAGCTGCGCCAGTCCCTGATTCTTATTTTTTTCCATTCTGCTGCAAACTGTTAGTTGTTAGTTTACTTAAATAACTATTACAAGTATGCTAATAGGTTTGACACGCCTATATGAGTACGTACATTGAGACAATGTAAACATGTTTTACTAAGATTGCACGCATGACTAATGAAAACTTATAGTTTTGAAATAAACTAAGAGTTTTAAAAAGGAACTTTGATATGTTAGACTTATATTTATATTCTAACTGTTGATACATATTAGTATGGTTTAGAAATGCATGAAAGATATATTAACGTATGTATATAGGTTTCATAATGTAACATGAGCATGTGGACCTCAATAATGAACGTTACTAACGAAAATATAAGCTTTGAACGTGGACTTTGACATGTTATATTAGGATTCTAGATTCTGATATTTTTCATCATGTTTGAATGTGCTTTTAAGCCATCATACGTATACACCCACTTATTAGATGTAATACAAGTTAATCAAGCATGAGTTCGATTAAGTTTCAAACAATTAGCAATGCTAGGAGTTACGCATCCATGACATAAAAATATGTGAGCATGCTTACCAACAAAATATATGACTACCTTATATGTCTAAATGACAAGCATGATAACTTATGAAAATTCATGGCGTTGTATGACCCTAAGTTGTTAGAGACCGTGATTTAGAACTATATCATGTATGATTGAACTTGGAAAGGTTATACAAACATGGAAGTACCCTTTAATATGTATACATGCTATGTGATATCATATGTTGATAATTGAATCCGATTTTGACGGTTAACTTATAACAATGCCATAACTTACTAAATAAAATATGTTTGGTATTGATTATGGTCGTATGTGATAATAATGATATGAGAGTATGTTTAACTCAAAAGGAGGAACGTTAAGGATAAAAGGCAATAAAAGTTATATTAGTCGAGACTTGTGAATTAATATGATACTATATATGGTATAACTATGTATCTAGGTTAAAACTTAGCTTATGTGTTGATCCTATATCCAAGATAAGATATGATGTTAAACTATATGACTAATGGATATCATATATATATACGTAACTATATTACGATAGGGATTCGAAAGTGTTGATTTACTTTACGTGGTTAAATTATGCTTAAGGCAAGTTCCCTAACTTACACTATTTTATTGTGCAAGTATCCTATCCTTGTGTTTACTCTATTCAAGGAACATTGTAAGCAAGATCCTAACCCTACTCTTTATTGAGCATTCATTAAGCTTGTGCTATTATTGTCGTACAAGTAAACTTTTGAGATTACACTTCAGATATTATAATTATATACTTCATGGATAAGATAAAAGTCGATTTATATTCTTCGAACATTAAATATAGAGATTTGGACTTAAAATTATTGCGATCTATGGCATTTGATTCGGCTAGACTTATATCATGATTAGAATGCTATCCAAACCAATTGATTGGTGCGGAGTCTTATATTGACTGAGACGAACAACCTTCTTTGAAGGAAAAATATATTTGTCGGGAGACCGACGTGCGCACTTGGGTATGATTAAATGTTATGCATAATATAGGATACTTTAGGCTGATCACCTATTGTACTTGCTTCTGATGGATTATCAGTATATTACTGTTAATTATAGTAGAAGTTCATAGTCCTTAGCGACTGCTCAGTATTTTAATTATCTTGAAATCGTGAATTGATTTAGCATTGAATCCTATTGATATTATTTTGTCCTTAGCAACTGTTATTGAAAAATGTTGATATATCTTGTTGTCTTGAACTATCACACCTTGCTATACTCTTTTGGATTCAAGAACTATAATACTCACCCTTGTTGTTATATTACTTGCTGAGCAAACTTGTTGCTCATTCTTGCTTTTTCTAAAACATTTCAGCTAAGGCAGATCAGGGTGGACCGTCGGGCGCTGTGACACCCCCAAACTCGGGTACTTCGATTCCACATGATTTGGTGTTCACTTTCTAATTATAACAAACATCTACCCAATATATCTCAAAATAAATTACAACCTTTATTCAAAATAATAAAATCTCCCTTAAAATAAGGGTTACAACCTTCTCAAAAATCAATCCCAGGGTTACCCTAACCTTGACATAAACAATAAAGTGCGGAATAAAAACATGACATAAAAGTCTTATTACAATCATTTCAAAATAATTAAACAAGTCTTCAGTTGTTCATCTTTCCCTTGCTTTTACTCGTAGATAGGGCATCAACGTTATCAACCTTAACTGCAATTGTTATTTAATGCAAGAGTGAGCAAATAACAGCTCACTAGAGTTTAACAATTAGAAATACATAAAAGGATATCTTTAAAAAGATCTGAATAACTTAGCTTACTTCAACAATAAAGAATTGAATAATAATTCTCTATCAACATTAAAATTCGAATATAAAATTTATCTGAGGGTTATAAGATGTTTGAACTCTTGTCCTAGGTTATAAATATTTCTATTTAAACCTTTAACAGTCAATAAGACTATGGACCTTAACTCGTACTTAGGGGGATCAGCCCTTCGTACCATGTATTGTGCACAAACATCTTAACGTTATGCGTAATAATCTCCCCTAATAATTAGGGTTGTTCAACTCAGTAATTTGAATTCAAGTCCGCACCAAAGAAAGTTTTATTTGGATAAGCTTACGAGGGTAATTTAGAATTCACGTTCATCAACTAAGGATTAGTTGAATCGTTTTTCAATAATTCATAAGTAAAAGGAATTATGAACTAACATATGCTTTAGAAGTAAACTTAAAGCATTTAAAATAATAACTGGATCTTACTTGAACAATAAGTCAAGATCTTTTCAATTAAATAAACAATTGTCCAATACAGAAATGGAAAGGATATTCTCAACAATAAATATATGAACTCAAGAAATTGTATAGAATTAACAAGTTTAGGGTTAGAAGACTTGCCTTGAGCGCAAGCTACTTAACTCAACAACGTACTTAAACACTTCCTATACACATTCAATTATAATAATCTAAATCAATTAATGCATAACTAATTCACATAAGTGGTTAACCCTCATGGTTAACTCACTCTAATTAAATAAATAATCAACTATCACATAGTTAATTACAACACACACATACTCACATAATTAAATTAATTATGTATTTAGCTAAATTATAATTAAATAATTATAATTTAAACACTTAATCTAATTATAATTACTCAATTATAATTACCTCTTAAATTATCACCAATTCATAATTAATAATTAATTAAACTATATCATGCATTATAATTACACAAGTTATAATTAATCATGCAATATAAACTTAAAATCCATAACTAAACATGCATTTATTAAATTACAATTACTTAAATTATAATTTAAATTAACATCTAATTGACTAAAATAAATCAATTTCTATACATTATAATGTCACAGAATTATAATTTAAATTAAATATTTACTCTTAATTATAATTAATCAAATTATAATTAAGTAACTTATTTTATAATTAAACAATTTATAGCTTATAATTTAAATACTATATTAGGTTTTCAAAACTTCCTTTTTCTCAAATTATGAAATTATCAACTTCATGTTAACACATGTTATAGTCACTGAATACATGCTCATCATCATAACCATTTAACTTAAGCTAGAATAAAAACTGCACAATCTAATCAAGCCAACTCACTGTCTCTGCACAACCAGTGGCGCAGCCAGCAACATTGGTACCAGCGCAGCTGCGCAGGGGTAGAATCTGGGAAAGGCAAGTGGGGCAGCTGCGCTGCTTTTGGCTGTACTACCGGCGCAGCTGCGCAGGAGCACAAACAGAGGCAGACAGCCACGATACTCTGCTTCACCGATTAACTCAAACAAGCCAACAAACGGCAATTCACAGTAACTTAAACATTATAAATCATACCTATGCAATAATACATATATATAACATGTTTCTAAAACACAAAAAGTCATCTAAACCACAAGAATCAAGAGCTTTAGAAATCAAATTTGGCTATTTTCTCAAAACTCATATTTTTCATAAAATAATCTACTATAATAAAATTTCGCAAGCAATTCATCTTTATATACATGCATTATATACAAAATCGAAGATAACATCAAACGAATTCCTAATAAGCATGTTAACATATATCAATTTCGTTATTTTTCATTCTAAAATTGGTCAAAACCGTATGAACACATAAGAACATAAATTCTTATTAAAACATATTAAATCACCAATTTGTTTTTCTGAAAACCATTGATAGCAATTAACCTACTATGAACAACACATAAATACAATTATATATATAATCCATGTTTACATAATTTCAGTGAAAACTTATTTTTAACAGTGGATGAACACACAAAAACATATAACGGAGTTCTGTGACGCCCCCAAATCCACGTTCCTTCGAAACCTCGGATTCGGTGCAGTCACGATACTACTATAGTCAAAGTATTACATTCTTTTAAACATTAGTAAAAGAATACAACTTTGTTTATTACAATTTAGAATATAAATTCTATTTATATCCAAGATCTCGTCTTTACATCATATTCGATGTTACTAAAATGCGAAATAATTTAAACTGTTTTAGTCTTCCTTGAATAAAATCTTTTATTGATTCCATAACTTAAATCCATTACATTTTCCTGAATCAAACTATATCATGATTCACTCTATTCAAATTTTTGTATAATCGCATACATTTTAACTTAATATCCTCTATGTATTATCTAATACATCTTTACAGTACGACAAACATTAAACCTCGTAAACAAATATCAAGTACAACTATTAGAACCTAAACATGGTTCGAGTAATAATCTAAACAGTAATCTTCATTGCGATATTATCTATCTTTATCAATCAAGAAGCACGAAGTCTTTATCGTAAGTCCTTAACCTGCAAAAGTGGTTATTTGCCAGAGTGAGCTCGACAGCTCAGCAATTCTAACAGTTTTCATGCATCACATAGCATACAACATCATACTCAGTTCATGTATTTAGAAATAATTTATAATTACTACGCATGTTACTTTTCACGTAACAAGTATATCATCAAAGATCAACTTTCAATCTCATTTATATCTCATATATAGTTCATATATAAGTTCACATTGTCACAGCATAATATAATTCAACTAACAGTTATTGAATTCATATATCAAATAGGAACTGAAAGACTTGCCTGATTCGTAGTTTAATAACTACGACTTAACTGCTTAAGAATCTCTGCACTTTGTGTAATCCTACACAGTTATATTAACCATAGAGATCACACCCATTAGTTATATGTATCCACACATTCTCAATGTAATAATAAAGGTTACATTGTCGTCTAACTTGGTTCTTAGAACCTTTGTTTCACTTTCTTATCGTATTCTTAGAATAATTATGTACGTATAAGTATATTTTAACCTTACGTACTTACTACCATTCTTCACATACACACGCCCGTCTACCACTAATCTATTTACATATAGCTAGTGTAGTCTATCTTTTGAGTTAATCATTCTC
The DNA here is from genome assembly GCA_020205555.1 of Panax stipuleanatus. Classification (NCBI taxonomy): domain Eukaryota; kingdom Viridiplantae; phylum Streptophyta; class Magnoliopsida; order Apiales; family Araliaceae; genus Panax; species Panax stipuleanatus. The sequence continues at coordinate 36,458,873 of CM035120.1, forward strand.
ATATATCATTACTAACACATAAGACCATAACAAAGCAAATATACTCTATTAACCGTCGAAGTCGGATTTAAGTATTAACATATGGTTCTACATAGCATGTATACATATTAGAAGGCACTTCCATGATTGTCTAACCTTTCTAAGTTCAATCTTTCATGATATAGGTCCTAAGTCAACATTTCAACAATTTAAGGCCACTCGAGGTCGTGAACATCACAAAGTGTGTCATGCTAGTTCTTTAAACACATAAAGTATTCATATAACTCATATTGGGTATGTTCATGAATATTCATATTTCATACATATAACTATTATAGTTATTAGTTTGAAAACATGCTTCGTTTATACTAAACTTGGTTTCACGACATGTAGTCATGGGGTATATGATAGTAGTGTGCATACAAGCCAATCATGTATGATGACAAAGCACATACTTTGTAAACAATCTTATTTATTTATTAATAAAATATTCATTTAAGGCATATAATTATCTACATGGTGCTGTTTTTATAATATGTAAATAACCCATAGTTTTAAGCAATGCTTTTAGAATCATGATGAGATCATGATAATGAGATCTAAATTCTTAGAAAGCTTAAAAACTAAAATAGTTCCCAATTGTGGGATTACTAAAATGGGGATTAATAAATCCGGATAGATTGGTACATATGTTGCTTGCTCATTGGATGAGGATGACTGATCTCATGGTCATTTGTGTGGAGACACTAAAGCAAGTATGTAGGTGCTTATTGGAGAATAAGTTCACTGAACGTGACTCGCTATGGAATACCTAATGGAGTTTTACTCGCCTGTCAATAGGAATTCCTAATGTGATAGTAGTACATGTGATCCTTGGACTTGAGATCATCATAGTATCTTGTATGTAACAAATTATACTTTGACTAATTCCTTAAGGCCTTTTAAGGCATATATAGGATATGCTTGGGTGTAATGAGTTACATATGGAGATAATGAATGATCAATAAAGAATCTACCACCTCTAGTAAAAGAGGAGATATGTCCTATGTGATTCTTTAAATGACAACCCAGGAATCCTTGGCCAAGGTAGAATGAAATTAGAAAGAGGTTTCTAATTTGCATTATTTGGAGTTGTGCATTTTCTAATCGAAATACATATGATTAAATAAATTAAGACTTGACAGTAAATCCATGTCTTATATTTAATTGGGACATTGTATGGTGGAAGGATTGAATTGTACGGTAACTATTAACTCACAGGTTCTTTTATGATTAATGTTGAAATCTATATTATCTGGAAAGTCGTTGATCGCTAGGGAGGCTTATCCCTATTGTAGAATAAATGTTATTTATTTAAATAGATTATTAGTTTAATTTGTTTATTTAAAGAAGATTAGAATTGTTCTAATTGATTTATTCACAACCGGTTTAATATGGATAACCTAAAGGGTCACACCATAAAAGGAAGAAGAATTATTTAAGAAGAAAATGGCATGATAGTAATAATGCATTAAGTATAATTAATTTAATCTATGATGATAGAATAAATTAAATAGCTTAATGTTTATTATTTAATATTTTAGAAATATTAAATATAAATTAATAAGAGGAGTCTTATTAATATTATTATTATTATTATTATTTTAATTCTAAAGGAGTTTAGGAATTAATATAATATCAGTACTCTCTCTCAATCCTAATAAAGATTAGGATATAAATTAATTAAAAGTAATTAATTAATTAATTAAATAAAATCCTATTCTAATTGGATTAGGAGGGTTAACCTAATATCTATATAAGAGAGTCTTATATCAGAAATAAGGTACGTGAATTTTTCAAGAGTTGGGAGTACACATATTCTATAGAGATAGAAACAAGGGTTAAGCCAATAACCCATCTTACTGAGTTCTTCGTCTTCCTTGGTGGATCACCGTTAGAGGCCAAACATTTGGGTGGCTGACATTGATCAAGGGAAGGAGCCACTACAGAGTAATCAAAGGAATCAAAGGAGTAGAACTTGTACCTGAGGAAGCTTGGATCTTCAAAGGTATAATTCTGTTTTTCTCCTTTTTCATTCACTGATAATTGATGCACAAGAATGATCATGGTAATGGGTTTGTATAAATTTTTGAAAACCTAGTTTTTTACGCTTCCGCCCTATTTATGTGATTTGATTGCATGATTGCGTTACGTACAAACCCAACAGTGGTATCAAAGCCAATCTTGTGCTAATTATCAGTCTATGTGATTCCATACATGTATGATATGCGATTGGATCGAGTTCTGGGCAACAAAAATTTTTCAGATTCTGCGAAGCTGCGCAGCTGCGCCGGTACAAGGCAATATTGCTGCGCAGCTACGCCGGGTGCTGTTCTTGGTTTTCATGCTGCGCAGCTGCGCCACTGGACAGGAACTGAAATTTTTTTTGTTTTATTTAATTAAATGAATGGTTTATTTAATTAATAAATGTTTAAAATAAAGATGTTTATTTTATATGAAATGAGATTTCAGAATTGCTAAAATTAAGGAGTTTAATTTGGAATTGTTTTTGAATGAAATAAAGGAGTTTATTTTTCCAAAAATAAAGTTTAGCAAACTTTTGCCTATTAACTGATATTAATACATATATGGAATGAATTTATTTTCATAAGATGAATAAGTTTTATTGATACGTATGATGATATGTATGGTAATAAAAGGGATTGATTATGGACTATGACCAATGTGATTGGATTTTATTTTGGTTGAATGCTTGAATGAATGGGTTTTATAAAATGGGTCTGCGTACCTCGTCTTCTCTAGTTTTATTCTCGATGTAAATTCTATCTCCTTTCTATGTACTTCCCCTTGACTGCTGATCAAGGTTTCTATTTAATTTTAAATAGTTAATGTAATAGAGATAGTTAGAATTATTTTGAAGAAATTGGAGACCAAGGAGCAAGGAACGCGTGAAGACTCATTTTATGGAGCCAGGGTTTAAATGTAATAGTTATATTTAAATTTAAATTCTTGCACTCCTAGGTTTGACTTTTTGGTTCACTTGGTGGCTCTAGTGAACCAAACTAGAATAAAAGTCCATAATCAATCTGGATAGAATATAGTATTCTATATTGCATGCTAAATATTATATATATTATATTTTATACAAACATGCTTCGCATGTTTAATAAAATGACGCGTATTTTATATATATATGTGCATGCGCGCTTAAAAAGATGAGACAAATAATAACAAACCCCTCAAAGAAATAATATTAAGTCTGAAGCGTTCAAATGATATTTGGAATATCGAACGTCGCCTTCTAGCATGATTAGTTAATAGAGTATTAAATATTTAATATGAGTTTGTTGTGCTATCCACAAGGCGAGTATTGAATATTTAAGATGTTAATTAATCACATTTGATGCATATCAAGAAAATTGAACGATCTAGTCTTGTTGTGCTATCCACAAGGACAAAAAAAATTTTTGAATTTATGGAAGTGCTAGGCTGGACTTAACTTAAATCATTTTAGTTCGGATGTGCACACACATGACCATTATGATTTAAGAGGTAAAATAAAAGGAGTTACATGGTGATGTAATTGACAAGAGTTGTCTACCTATTTATTTGTATATCGCTTGTTGTGCTATCCACAAGGTTATATACATTTGAAATGGGATCCTTAATCTCACTAGCAAATCTTTAATTAGATGTTGCCGAACTATATGAGTGAGGGTAATATAGTTTGATGAAAATAGTGGGAGATACCAATTTAAAATAAAGACCTAAATTTATTTTGGTATGCAAAGTTAATAAAATGAATGTTTGCTAAAATGTTGTCTTTTCACATGCAGAATTTTAAAAATGTCAAAATCACTAATCTCACTACGAAGCATACTTGATGCAAATAAGCTTACCGGCCCGAATTATGAGGACTGGCTAAGAAATCTGAGAATTGTTCTCACTGCTGAAAAGATTTCTTATATCCTAAATTCCACTATCCCTGAATCTGTTTCAGAAACAGCCTCTGAGGAAGAGATTGCCACTTTTAATAAGTGGCAAGATGATGCATCTGTGGCTCAATGCATCATGCTCGCATCCATGAATAACGAACTTCAGCGTCAGCACGAAAAAATGGATGCTCCTGCTATGCTGCTTCACCTCAAGGAGTTGTATGGTGAACAGAGTAGGACTGCTAGATATGAGATATCTAAAGAGCTCTTCCGATCTCGGATGACCGAGGGCACTGCCGTCGAGACTCATGTTCTGAAGGTAATCAATTTGATTGAACGCCTTGGACAGCTTGGGTTCGTCATGGATGGGGAGTTGAGTCAAGACTTGGTCTTGCAGTCACTCCCTGAGACCTTCTCGCAGTTTGTGGTTAATTTTCACATGAATAAGCTAGATGTCAGCTTACCTGAGCTGCTTAACATGCTGAAAACTGCAGAAGGTCACTTCTCATCCAAGAAGAACCATGTCTTGATGGTGGATTCTTCCAATAAAAGGAAGAGGCCCAAGGTGTCTTCTGAAAAGAAGAAATCTAAGAAGGCTAAAGGAAAAGGGAAAGAAACGGAGCAAAAGAAACCTGAACCAGCTAAAGGAATGTGCTTTCATTGCAATGAGCCGGGACATTGGAAGAGAAACTGCAAGAAGTTTCTAGCAGAGAAGAAGCTTGGAGAAGCTTCGACTTCCAATCAAGGTTTGTTTATGATTGAAATTAATTTTTCTGAAAGTCATAATTCTACTTGGGTATTGGATACCGGCTGTGGTTCTCACATATGTAATACTATGCAGGGACTGGTCAGAAGTAGGAAGCTGAACAAAGATGAGGTGATCCTACGAGTGGGAAATGGAGCAAAAGTTGCTGCATTAGCTGTAGGAACTTATTGTTTAGAAATGCCTTCGGGCAAATCCATTTATCTTAATAATTGTTATTATGTTCCGAATATTATTAAAAACATTATTTCAATTTCTGTATTGGATATGGAAGGTTTTGACGTTATTATAAAGAACAATGGTTGTTCTATTTATAAAGACGATGTTTTATATGGTATTGAAAATTTGCGAAATGGACTTTATACACTTGACTTACAAGAAAATATATTTCAAATTGAACAAATTAAGAAAAGGAAAAGAGATGATATTAATTATACCTATATGTGGCACTGTAGACTCGGTCATATCAATGAAACAAGATTATCCAAGTTGCATAAAGATGGGCTCCTCGAGCTATCTGATTATGAATCATACCCAACTTGTGAATCTTGTCTCATGGGTAAAATGACTAAATCTCCTTTTAGTGGAAAAGGAGAGAGAGTTACAGAGTTGTTGGCATTGATTCACACAGACGTTTGTGGACCTATGACAACAAGTGCACGGGGTGGGTATTCTTATTTTATTACTTTCATTGATGATCACTCAAGATTTGGATATGTGTATTTAATGAAATACAAATCAGAATCATTTGAAAAGTTCAAAGAGTTCAGAAGTGAAGTAGGGAAACAAACGGGCAAGAGTATTAAGATAGTTCGATCAGATCGAGGTGGAGAATACTTAAGCAGTGAGTTTCTCAATTGTCTAAGAGAAAATGGTATAATCTCATAATGGACTCCTCCAGGTACACCACAATTAAATGGAGTATCTGAAAGGAGAAATCGAACACTGTTGGACATGGTTCGATCCATGATGAGTTTTACCGACCTTCCAATTTCCTTCTGGGGATATGCCCTAGAAACGGCTGCATACCTACTTAACAAGGTACCTACCAAATCCGCCCCAAAGACTCCATATGAGATGTGGAAAGGGGGGAAACCAAATCTTAAGCATGTTAAGACTTGGGGTTGTCCAGCATATGTCAAAAAGTTTGAAAATGATAACCTACAGACTAAATTCGATAAGTGTAGATTTGTGGGATACCCTAAAGAAACTGTAGGGTATTATTTCTATCATCCAACTGATCAAAAGGTGTTTGTTGCGAAATATGCTACCTTCTTGGAGAAAGTGTTTATCCATGAAGGGGTCAGTGGGAGCAAGATATATCTTGAAGAAGTTCAAGAACCACAAGTTACCACGGACCAAAGTCAGGTACCTAACCAAGTAGAAGAACCTACTGTACCACACCCTGTTCGTAAATCTGGAAGAGTACAGAAGATACCTAAGAGGTATGGATTCGTTATAGAGGATAACGATGAGGTACACATCATGAATGATGATGATCCATTGAATTACGAACAGGCTATGAGTAATAAAGACTCAGGGAAATGGCTTGAAGCCATGAAATCCGAAATGGACTCCATGTATGAAAATAAAGTATGGTCTTTGGTTTCACCACCTGAAGGTATTAAACCTATTAGGTGTAAATCGGTTTTTAAGAAAAATACTAGAGCAGACGGAAAGGTAGAGGCCTATAAGGCCCGACTGGTTGCAAAAGGTTTCAAACAAAGACAAGGAGTTGACTATGATGAAACCTTCTCACCAGTAGCCATGCTCAAGTCCATTCGGATTTTGCTTGCGATTGCAGCTTACAACGACTATGAGATCTGGCAGATGGACGTGAAAACGGCCTTCCTCAATGGGAAACTTGAGGAGGATGTGTGTATGACACAGCCAGAGGGATTTATTTCAAAAGTTGGAACAAATCAAGTCTGTAAGCTACAACGATCCATTTATGGGTTGAAGCAAGCTTCTCGTAGATGGAACATTCATTTTGATGAGATAATTAAAGAGTTTGATTTTATCAAAAACGAGGATGAACTGTGATGCCCCCAAATTCCAGGACCGCCACTTGGTCTCTCGAATTCGGTTCACCACGTGCTCATGGTAATACATCGCAATAATAATAACTAAATATCACACAATCACAGGGGAAAATCTATTCTAGAATAATTTATAATGATTTATTATAATTATTCTCCCAAGTCTCGCAACCTACTGTACTTAATAGATTACATACTAATATCAATTAACGACTTATTACATAATCTAACTTAAGCTTAAACATAATCAAATCCAGTCTTATTTCATCATCTTAATACAACATTAAAATATAAAAAAAAACATAAAAGAGACAAGCTAGTTGGTAGCCTTGCCCTTGCCCTTATCAACGCCCGAAGGTTCGCCCTGCTCTGCCTTAACTGAAATGTTTTAGGGAAAGCAAGAATGAACACAAATTGCCCAGCAAGTAATATACGACAAGGGTAAGTGATATAATTCTCAATTCTCGAAGAGGTATATAAAAGTTTGATAGTTTAAGGATAGCAAGAGTATCAACAGTTCTCAATAACAGTCGCTAAGGACAGAATATGATTCAATAATAATTCAATTCAAGATTTCAAGATAACTGAATACTGAGCAGTCACTAAGGACTATGAACTTCCACAGGATTTGACAGTAATAAACTAAAAATCCAACAAAAACAGATACAGCAGGTGATCAGCCTAAAGTACCCTCGTTATGCATAACAATCAATCATACTCAAGTGCGCGCGTTGGTTCTCCGACAGTTATAGTTTGTTTTTCTTAGTCAAATACAAGATCCCGCACCAATCAATTAGTTTGGGTCGCTTTTCAATAATATAAGTCTAGCCGAATCAAATGGCATAGACACTTTCACAATATTCAAGAACAATACTAAGTTCAACATGTATAATAGCTTTAATGAATTAAGAGTTCAAGTATGCTAATTCAATTCAACAATTTAGTAAGAAACTAGTTCACAATATACAAGGATAGAATACTTGCACCGTAAAAGAGTGTAAGTTAGGAAACTTGCCTTTAGCGTAGTTTATCCACGTAAAGTAATTCAACACTTTTGAATCCTATTTATAGTGTATTATAAGTATAGGATTTTCATTAGTAATTTATGCTCACATATGATATGTAATTTTAAACGCACCCATAAACGTTTAACTTAGTTGCATACTATACACATACTTCATCATATACTTTTGCGTACATATAGCACATTTCAGTTTACAAGATATTATGAAGTCATCACATAGTTTTTAATTGTTGCTTTATAGTCCCCAAACACCTTTTGGACTTATCCTTGGGAAGTTTATAATCAAACATTCAATTTTATCACTTAGCATGCCTCTTAACACATTTCTTAGCATACTGGTCATATATTACAAGTTAAAGTAATCGCGTAAGCTAACTGTCAAAAAAATCAGATCAACAACTGGCTCAATTCTGATTCCAGACTGGCGCAGCTGCGCCATGGCTAAGCCTAGGGCCGACGCAGCTGCGCAGCCCTCTGGCTAAGCCAAGGCTGATATGTGCCTTATGGTTTCTGTCCGGTCATGCAAGCTAACATTCACACCCAGGTATACTGACATGTTAAAAGTCCTTTCGTATTTTCCCAAGGCAATCTAGGTTCCACTTTCCATAACATGATTCTAGACTTACATTTTAAACAATTCAAGTCCTTACAACATCATAAAATCATGTAAGCTATCATGCTCGTTAATTTTAAATATACGAGGTGATCATATAACTTGATTTAGGCATGCTCACAAGTAGTTATATCATTCACGTATTCAAATCTAAATTTATCTTTACATATTAGGGTCTTAGTTTAGGATTTCTAAGAGCTTAAGGCCAAATGTGGCCATGCAATCACAACGTATACAATTAAACCATAGATACATGCGAGAAGGTCATACAAATTGTAATATACATGCTTGCGATTGTCCACATCATTTATTCATAACTAGCATTGTTTCTTACTTTAGAAACATGCGTAAACCCGTGCTTGGTTAACTTCTTATTGAATTTTAACAAGCGAGTACACACGTATGGTATACTAGTGATGTTATATTCATTATTAAGCATGTTAAAAATATCAGAATATGGATTCTAATACAACATGTTAAGTCCATGTTCAAAGTCCATGTTTCGTTAGTAAGTACTATTAACGAAGTCTAACATGTTCATGTTACCTTAAGATACATATATACACAAGTTATCACCTCCTTCATGAATCTCTAAACCATAATAACATGTATCGAAAGTCAGAATATAAATATAACATATTCAAGTCTCTCTTTATCACTTTAAGTTCCTCTTTAAACATATACGTCGTTTCGTCAAAAAGGTATACCATCTTGGTTTAAACATGCTTACGTTAGGCCTATGTACTCATACATATGTTCTACTCATGTTCACGTGCTTGCCTTATCTATACAAGTAACTACCACATAGCAGTTTTAGGAACAAAATTAGATTCTGGTTCCAGAGGCCGGCGCAACTGCGCTGCGCCTCAGTAGTAAACCGGCACAGCTGCGCCGTGCTTCGGCCAGCACCAGTGAGCTCCCTGCTTCGGCAGTTCCCAGCCCAAACACAAATTTACTTCACGAACTTGATTGTGATCAGTCACATTGGCTTATTAACACATGTATAAGACTATATAACAACTAAACAAACTTCCTTCAATCCAATTATAGTCCAATTTGGCATAATCAGAAATTAAAATTTTTGACAGAAAAATGAAAATGAAGAACATGAATCATGTAATTATACCTTTGCTATGAATTAAGCTTGCTGCTATCTCAATAACACTGATATATATATATGCTCTCAACTTATCAACTCAAACAAAATCTCAGCAAGAAAATTATGAAGAGAAAGGGCTATATATATATCAAAAATGAAACCCAGACAAAGCCTTTTTCTTCCAAATCAAAACAACGGACTGAAGGATTGCATGCTAGATAAGAAGAAGTTGGTAGATAGTTGGTGGAATGCATCATGAGAGCCACTCCTCATATAATTATGAGCTAGGATTGCTTGGGAGAAGAATGAGGAAGTAGACTAGCCTTTGAGGTTTTCACGTGTATGAGAGGAAGGAGGAATGGACAAGCCATATATCTCAGCATTTTATTAGTACACAACACTTAAATTATTACACACACATAACATACTTCCTACTCTTATGTTATATTATATATACTTATTGTTCATACATAGGTTATAACTTAATGTCATAATATAAATTTGCATAAGGAATACTTCAATATAGTGAAGGTGACTTGTACGCATATAATCCATGTACATTCTGTTAATACCGGATATAATTTAATCAGATACTATCACATTATTAAATTCTACAATCAATAATTGATTACAATATATTCATGATATATTATTTTACTGTATACACACTCACCTTGTCACATAGGCATTATCATGAATTAATCACATGGTTTCTATGTGTAATATATTCGCATTGCATTATATAACATAGTTTATGTATATACATGCATGGTCACACTTAAGTGTCTCTCTACACTATATAATATAGTTGTATTCCATATACTTTATATATTTAAGTATTGCACATTTGCACATATCAATTAATATAATCTTATTATATTAATAACTCACTTATTTGTTTTATTATTCATAATGTCAAATAAATAAACTATTTATCTCGTTGATTAATTAACAATAATATTAATTAATTTATTCCTCATTGATTATTAATTACACCAAATTAATAATCATAGGATTAATTATCACATTAACAAATATAAATCTCAGCGCAATTATAAACAAGTGGATTATTATTATTATATTTCTTGCAATAATAATCACATATTATTAATCAACCATAGTTAATATCCCACAACAATCAATTAATATTCTCTAATAACAATTAACAATTAATTAATTGTTCACTTCAAAATTCTTCGTCAATTAATATAATTATTAATATTTCCCATCACTGTGCCACACTAGGCTCTCAACGAGTTTATCGTAAACTCCACATTTTTCTCAATTGTCATAGATATTCAATTTAATATAATTGAATTAATCATTCTCATAAAACAAAATCATTTATATTCAAATAAATTCTCATTTCCATTAATATAATTATTTAATAATATATGAAAAATCTCGGGGATTACATCCTCCCCCCTTATAAAAATTTCGTCCGGGAATTGCTACGAGGTTACACAAATAAATGGGGATAATCCTTCATTATCCTATTGTTGGTTGATTTATGTAACGACAATTAACGCGCAAGTATACGCGGTCAACAAGTAATATAAGATAAGTAAAGATCGTTCCCACGGAGAATTAACAAATAAAAGGTCGCCAAACCACTAGCACATAATCGACTCAGTCTTATTTAAACGAGAGATAAAGAGTTGGAATTAAAACTAAGTTAACTAGGTAAGGAATTAAAATAAATAATCCTAAGGTAGAATCAGATAATGAAGGCATGAGACTCCAATTTCCCCTAATGATTCATCTAAGTCAATTCACTTCCAATTAGGTCAAATTAATCGTTAAGAGTGCTAGCCGAGAACACGAAAGTGAGAGAAGGCCATCTTTCGATGCACCTAATACATATCACGTGCAATCCACAGATGATAGAACGCACGTGAACACCCACATTACCTAAACCACTATATGTCTATGTGATTTACAAATAATTAGGGTTTAAGGTCAAGTTCTCTATTGACCATGAGCGGCGCTTCGGTATATGTCTATCCTAAGCACAAATCATACATCCAACGCCATGTGAACGTACAATCGCTCGCTACTACGATTTGATCTAAACCCACATTTCGTCTTTCAATCCCATGTGGGTTATCACAGTAATTGGTCATGACTCAATTAAGCAATGAAAATAAATATCGCAGTAGACAATCACAAAATAATCAATAAGAACCAACATGGAAGAGAAATTAATATAGACTACTCATTAGATTCCATTGGAACCTCAAGGTATACTTTAAGTCATAGACAACTCAAACATACCATCCATGTGTAGAATAAGCATCGTAAGAACACAAATATAAATCAAAGAGAAAATAAGAGTAAGAAATGCAAATCTGATTCCTCTTGATCAAAATACGAATCCTTGATGTTCTTCAAATGCTTCAGCAATCAAGTCTAATAAAACCCTACAACATTAACTACTATAAACTAGTCTAATCTCTACTTCTATTCTACTCCTAGACAAGAAAATGTAAAAGAAAATGAAAAACTAGAATAAGAAAATTAGGGCTAAACTCCCTTAAGGGGAGAGAGCTATATTCTGTTGCCAAAATGCCCTTATATGCCTTTTTCAGCCGAGCCTGCCTTGCTGCCCCCAACAAACCAAAGCTGCCGATTAAATAAAAGTCAACTGGCCAGTGACGAGACCGGCGCAGCTGCGCAGGTTATAGGCCTGCAGCCGGCGCAGCTGCGCAGGCTTCAAGTTCTGGAATTCTGCAGCTTTGCTGGTGCATTGTTCCTGTTGCCCTATTCTGACTCCCTCCTTGATCCTTGCTGCTCATGGCTTCTGTCAATTCCCCCATGCCCATTACTTCTTTAAGTGTTGCCCCTTTTCATGCACTTTGTTCCCGTTTTAGCATTCTTTTATCCGTTTCAGCTCAAAATACACGCAAAGAGTTCCAACTACAGAAATCTGCAAAAGAAGGTAAAAATGGATGAAAAGCTACGATAACACATGAGATTAAACAACAATCGAAGTGAGTTGATATCTAAATAAGTGGTTATAAAACCACTTATCAAATACCCCCAAACTTAAACGTTGCTTGCCCTCAAGTGACACAAACAAAACAAAACACAGATGCATTTCAAATAACTAGAATGCATGCAACCTACACTAGCATGAAAGTGAATTCAGGTATTTGTCAGAATAGATATTCAAGTGCACTGCCTCAGAAAAACCACATCCAGTCAAACAGATAGGCAACCCAAGATAAGATCAAAAGTATAACTTTGCAAATCCAAATCTGTCATCACTGATCGCGTTGTGTGCCTAGCAACCGTTAAACATGCTTTGAACAAATATACCACATACTATGCTTCTTAAGGGGAAAAAAAACTAGTTTTAATTAAAGGAAAATAGTAAATCATACAAGTTCTAACTAAGACCACGTATTACTTAAGTTAAGAGACAATAGGGAGTTTATTATTCTTTTTATTGACCCACGAGGGCGTATTCGCACTTTCCCGTGTACACATTCGACTGTGCAATGCCTAGTCCTCTTAGGCTTTTCAATGATATCCATGTAGCGAGCTTTCGACCAACGACTCCCAGACCAGACGGCCTTAGGGCGTTGGGTGTAGAGACACCCCTAGGGCTTACTTGCTCGAATATCAAAGGCCACAGAACTCAACGTAGCAGAAGTGTTTATTCTATTTTTTTTTCAATGCATTTTCTTTTATTTTCTTTTTCTATTTCTTTTCCTGCAAGGGAGTGCGTCTTACGCTCCATCTCCCCGCATATATCATGCATGTCCCCCTGTTTTCCCCCAAACTTAAGCTTTTAACAATCTTAGTTATTATCATATGATCACTGACTCTTTTATTAAAACACAAATTTTCCACCAGAAGATAAGTATGTGAACATTTCAACTAAACATATCATGATGGCTACTTCACCGTGCTAATTGGCTACACGGCATCTGACAGATAAAGATTTACATATATGATCTTAAAATCAAGCTTAAGTCTCAAATCGGTTTGAAAAACAAGAAATTTTAGCTTTCATCATAGGCCAACTTATTAACAAACCAACTTCAACCTGAATTTATGCAGTATGTCATGCAACATGTCCTAACACAGTTGACTAAAACAAAAGAAAATTTTTAAAAATTTGATAATTTTTAAACAAAATACGAACTATATGCACTAAATGAACTAAACAAAATGCAATATGATATGAATTAAACTACATGCAAATAAACCCCCTAATACCCCCAAACTTAAAATGTTCAATGTCCGCATTGAATGGTAAAAAGGGTAAAAAGGGAACTCCCCTACTCGGACTCGTCGTCCTCCTCCTCATCAATCTGCTCTAATGGTGTGTCTGGAGGAGGGTATTGACTGCCGGTGCCAAATGTAGGAAACTCTGCATGTATGCCCAACTGCCCGAATGCATGAGATAAAGCTTGGGAGAAACCGGATGTATAAGTCTGGAAGTCTGTGTATGTGGTATCCATCCGTCTCCTCAGCAGTCGAATCTCCCTCTGCTGCATAGCATACTGTGCGGGAGTTGGCCCTGCCGCCTGCTGAGCCTGCTCTGGCTCATTTTCTTCGTCTTCTTCATCATCCTCATCCTCATCAGAATCATCATCTCGCACAAACCCCAGTCCTCAGGGATGAGACTCTGCCCCCTGCCAGATGGTGTACTGCTGGATGGTTGTATGGTTTATATCGCGCATCGGGCGCAGCAGCTCTTCATTATCCCATACCACTCCAGCAGCCAAACATAAGCGTGTAATCACCGAGGCATGTGGAATCCCTCCTGAGGTGCTCCCCCTCATAAACTTCAGCATGGACTGATTCAGAATGTGTCCAATGTCAATCCGTCTATTCTTGATGATGCCGTAGAGTAGGGTAGCTCGCTCAGTGGTGACCTCGGCATGATGGCTCGAAGGAAGAATGCTCGCACAAATGAAGCTGTACCAAGCCTTGGCGTATCGACTCAAGGCAGTCTGAGGGAAACCTATCTTTCTGGTCGTGCCTGAGTATGTTGTCCATTTGGTGCCCGGTTTGCATAATTCCTTTATTAGTCTGTCCAAGTTAGTCTCATGACGCTGAGACTCGGCCCAATTTGTCGGGCCAGAAGGAATAGTGTCCAGCTTGAAAATGTCATTTATGGTCTGCTTGGTGTACGGCACCTGCTTCCCCCTTACATATGATATCCCATTCTGCGCCTCGTGTGCATTGGCATAAAACTCCTTCATATGGGGAATAGGAGCTGGCAGCGGTGTGGCAGCAACAAGCGCCCAGCCATGATAAATAATCTGCCTCTTCATAAGCCCATCGTCTTTGCCTGGCTTTAATCCCCTCTCCTTCACACAGTTCTTTCTGTCCAAAACATTAAAGTAGCAACGCTGAGCAGTTAAGTCCACAAATGTAAAGGCGTCAAGAGCCTCATGGGAACTACCCTCGCCATGCTCTGTGCTCGGAGGGGGAGACGGGGGTGATGGAGTTCGAATTCGCTTGGGCATGTTGAAATTAAAATGCAATAAGCAACTGAATGAATGCAAACCCAGTGATGATCAAACACTGGGAATACACCCTATCTGCTTTTGGTTTCGATGCTCTGTAAAATTATCCCAACCTTTGTCAAAATTTCTGCCCCTAATCTCTCCAAGAAGGATGCCCCCAATTGCCAGAAATTGCTCTGTTTCAAACTGCCAAAAACCTGCCCTCAACCCTCTGTCAGACTTGTATCAAATGCAACTCTCCAATGGAACCCAAAAATCTACCTCTTTTACTATCAAATTTGGTGAAGTGCCTCAAATTCCGTCAAATGTGCCCCCCCGATTTCTCACTGAACTTGTATCAAACACTTGGGGTGCTGGCTAAATGAATTGAGCCCTAGAATCCACAAGTTACAAAGAATGGAGAAGGTCAGCAGGGGCCTTGAGAGATGGAGAATGAGAGGAATAGGGTTTCAGTAGGAGGGAATCGAGTCATGCAGGTTGCCGAGTGAGGGAAAGAGGTTTCGGTTTTAGGGAGCGAGTCAGAAAGAACTGCCGAGTTTTCAAGTAGGGAAATGAAATAAAGAAGTGGGCAGGCTTTGTTTTAAAACAAAAATTTTCGGACAAGACGATAATGGCGCAGCTGCGCAAAGGACATGAGGAAAATGGGCGCAGCTGCGCAGGGTATAGAATCCGGATTCTTGTCTGGAAATCAAGGCGGCCGCGCGGCTGGTTTGCTAGACTTGGCGTGGGTGCGCCAAGTTTCAGGAAACTCTGTGACTGGTCTGTAGTGCAGCATCTCAATTGTAGTGGATCAAAAGGCTTTGCAACCAAATACATAGACCTAGAAGGCATGCAAAAAGTGTCAAGTCACTTAATTACAACAAATAATTATTATTACTATTAACTAATAACGATTAACAGAATTACATACAGGGAGAAAATTACATAATAAAGACGATAATCATAGGCATATCAAATCCCAAAAATGTCAATATGTACACATAAGCCACAAGCTCATTTTCAAAAATATGATCAGAACACTTTTAAGTCCCAAAAATATATATGCAACATGTACGTGCAACGAAAATATGTCCATTAACCGTTTGAATCCCAAAAAAAAAAAATTCTTTACATGCGTATACGAAATGTGTCACGGCATCATACTATATTCAATAAGCATTTCATGCCCCAAAAATTATACGCGTCACTGTCTAAGTCCACAAATGTAGGCATTGTACCTTGTACAACCAAAATGTGGAAATATTTACAACTAAGAACTATACTACTGAGAATTAAACATGGGGAGGGAAATGTGATAGAAAGCATGTAATGGAGAATTAAACAGGTAAGGAGAGAGAGAAATGATGGGGTGCCTCCCATCGAGCGCTTGATTTATAGTCCTCTAGCTGGACTGTGTCTGACCATTACTATCCTACTCCCTGAGGATACTGGAGAACCCCTCCATCCATCAGAATAGCTGTGTGACTTTGGCGGCTTCCCAGTAGGAGCGGATGCAGATTTAAACTACCTAGCATTGGATAAGTAAAAGAATTCCCCGTCCTGAAGGTTGGGGAGCTAGGCAAGGGTTCCGTTGTGTATGTGAAATGGTTTGGGCTTTGGGGTTCACACAACACAACGGTTTCTTCTTCTATTCTTTTCTCTTCTGACCACCATGGTTTGAAGCTCACGGACTCTCTTATGTCATCGAGATCCGTATCTGTAATATGGCTTCCAAGGGGGCAAGGGTGTGTAAACTTGACTGGAGTTTCAAACATTGGCGAAGAAGGCTCTTGGGGGATTGTCACTGTTGGTTCAAATTCGTACTCCACAGCCCCAATTGGCTCCTCGATATCCATCGCCTTTCGCTCGTCCAGTTCCAAGTGCACTTCGGGTTCTCTATCAGTTTCTGCACCCATGTCATAGCACCAAGTATCCTGGGGATCATTACTCACGGCTTCAGTTATCTGAGGCATTGGACTTTGAAGATCTTGAGCTTCGGTTCCTTCCTCAATCACCTCCTCATTCCTTAAAGCTGTGCTAATTTGCTCCACCCAAATCTGAAGATCCTCAATTGATTGTTCTTGCTCAACCAAGGTCTCCTGTGTTGATGCTATGGAATTCCCCCACATAATTTCCAATCCTTCCTTTTCTGTTTCAGCCATGTGCTCCATGTAATGAGTCTCATTTGTTGGAGCATTGTTGATTAGGTCCATCTGATTCTGAAAATTCTGGTTCGATAGCTCTTGGCTCCTAATCATCTCCTCTTGGTTCGCTAAGGCTCTATACATGAAGTCCATTGTTGACTGTTCTCCTTGTAAACACGGGGATTGATAAGTGGGTTCTGGTGCAAAATTTAGACTTGGCTCGCATTGTTCTTGATAGCTCACAGTATGGGTCTGCCCTTGCTCCTCCTCTACCATCAAGGCCCTACTAATTTGCTCTGCCCAGTTCTAGATATTCTTGACTGACTTCTGTTGCTCAATCAAGATGTCCTTCAATGATATGTCACCTTCTTCCTCCAAGCTTGCATTTTCTGTGTCAACCTCAAAATTGTGTTGAGGCTCGTAAACTGGAGTCTGGAAGGTGCATTATGGGGCGTATGCGGGATTTGGATACCAGTGTTGGCCTTGATAGTAGTTTACTGAAGGGTCTGGGTGATACCCCCACTCTTGCTGATAGTCGGGATAAGGTTCAGTGTAGGAATAACCACCCCTATACTGCTCCTGTCCATAAATGATAGGCTCCTGATGGCTCATATAAGCTCCAGCACCATAGTCATATGAAGTCACTGGCTCTCGACTCTGTTGGACTGAAACAGTATCCAGCTTTCTCGAGAGCTCCTCTAACTGTGCTGAGAGTATGGCAATTGGGTCGAGTCCATCAGTGCTTGCTTCCCTTGGCTGCTCTTGCCTTGTACCATTCCATGGATAGAAATTTAAGTCCATTGTACCTGAAAAGAGAATATGAGAAGAGAATTAAACAAAAATAAAAAGTTTAAATTAAGACTAATTTGATTTAAACTAATGTTGGCAAACAGTTATCCAATTAACTCCCCGGCAACAGCGCCAAAAACTTGTTGGTTGATTTATGTAAGGACAATTAACGCGCAAGTATACGCGGTCAACAAGTAATATAAGATAAGTAAAGATCGTTCCCACGGAGAATTAACAAATAAAAGGTCACCAAACCACTAGCACATAATCGCCTCAGTCTTATTTAAACGAGAGATAAAGAGTTGGAATTAAAACTAAGTTAACTAGGTAAGGAATTAAAATAAATAATCCTAAGGTAGAATCAGATAATGAAGGCATGAGACTCCAATTTCCCCTAATGATTCATCTAAGTCAATTCATTTCCAATTAGGTCAAATTAATCGTTAAGAGTGCTAGCCGAGAACACGAAAGTGAGAGAAGGCCATCTTTCGATGCACCTAATACATATCACGTGCAATCCACAGATGATAGAACGCACGTGAACACCCACATTACCTAAACCACTATATGTCTATGTGATTTACAAATAATTAGGGTTTAAGGTCAAGTTCTCTATTGGCCACGAGCGGCGCTTCGGTATATGTCTATCCTAAGCACAAATCATACATCCAACGCCATGTGAACGTACAATCGCTAGCTACTACGATTTGATCTAAACCCACATTTCATCTTTCAATCCCATGTGGGTTATCACAGTAATTGGTCATGACTCAATTAAGCAATGAAAATAAATATCGCAGTAGACAATCACAAAACAATCAATAAGAACCAACATGGAAGAGAAATTAATATAGACTACTCATTAGATTCCATTGGAACCTCAAGGTATACTTTAAGTCATAGACAACTCAAACATACCATCCACATGTAGAATAAGCATCGTAAGAACACAAATATAAATCAAAGAGAAAATAAGAGTAAGAAATGCAAATCTGATTCCTCTTGATCAAAATACGAATCCTTGATGTTCTTCAAATGCTTCAGCAATCAAGTCTAATAAAACCCTACAACATTAACTACTATAAACTAGTCTAATCTCTACTTCTATTCTACTCCTAGACAAGAAAATGTAAAAGAAAATGAAAAACTAGAATAAGAAAATTAGGGCTAAACTCCCTTAAGGGGAGAGAGCTATATTCTGTTGCCAAAATGCCCTTATATGCCTTTTTCAGCCGAGCCTGCCTTGCTGCCCCCAACAAACCAAAGCTGCCGATTAAATAAAAGTCAACTGGCCAGTGACGAGACCGGCGCAGCTGCGCAGGTTATAGGCCTGCAGCCGGCGCAGCTGCGCAGGCTTCAAGTTCTGGAATTCTGCAGCTTTGCTGGTGCATTGTTCCTGTTGCCCTATTCTGACTCCCTCCTTGATCCTTGCTGCTCATGGCTTCTATTAATTCCCCCATGCCCATTGCTTCTTTAAGCGTTGCCCCTTTTCATGTACTTTGTTCCCGTTTTAGCATTCTTTTATCTGTTTCAGCTCAAAATACACGCTAAGAGTTCCAACTACAGAAATCTGCAAAAGAAGGTAAAAATGGATGAAAAGCTACGATAACACATGAGATTAAACAACAATCGAAGTGAGTTGATATCTAAATAAGTGGTTATAAAACCACTTATCACCTATCTTCTAATTCCCACGTTGCCTCCTCGACATCGTGGTTACGCCAAAGTATTTTTACAGATGAAATAATTTTATTTCTCAAGGTTTGCTCTTTCCTATCTAATATCTGGACAGGAATTTCTTCATACGCCAAGTTCTTCTCCACTTGAATGGTCTCGTAAGAAATCACATGTTTGTAGTCGGCCTTGTACGGTCGCAACACGAAAATGTGAAATACGTTGTGGATGTGCTCCAACTCGGGTGGTAACGCAACCTTGTATGCCACTTCGCCCACTCGCGTCAGTATCTCGAACGGTCCTATAAATCTTGGACTCAATTTTCCTTTCTTGCCGAAACGGATCTTTCCTTTCCATGGAGATACTTTCAAGAAGACAAAACTACCGACTTTGAAGTCTCGGTCCTGCCGATGCAAATCTGCGTATTTCTTCTGGCGATCTTGAGCTGCTACTAATCTAGTTCTTATCACTGTCACCACGTCTGCGGTTTGTTGTACTAACTCTGGTCCGAGTATTCGTCGTTCTCCGACTTCGTCCCAACATAATGGCGTTCTGCACTTTCTTCCGTAAAGAGCTTTGTACGGTGGCATGCCGATACTCGCATGGTAACTATTATTTTACGCAAATTCGACTAAGGGTAGGTGGTCGTCCCAATTTCCCTTAAAATCCATCACGCAAATTCTAAGCATGTCCTCCAGCGTTTGTTTCGTTCGCTCACTCTGTCCGTCGGTCTGAGGATGGTAAGCAGTACTCAACCTCAACTGTGTTCCCATTCTCTCTTGCAAACTCTTCCAAAAATTGGACGTGAAGCGCGGATCTCGATCAGAGACAATTGATACCGGCACTCCATGTCGTGAAACAATCTCTTTTACATACAGACTCGCTAATTGGTTCAAACTGTAGCGGATCTTGATTGGTAGAAAATGTGCGGTCTTGGTTAGTCGATCCACGATAACCCAAATGGCATCATAACCTTTCTGCGTAGCTGGTAGTCCTACCACGAAGTCCATCGTAATATGCTCCCATTTTCACTCTGGTATTTCTAACTGTTGTAATAAACCACTCGGCCGTTGATGCTCTACTTTAACGCGTTGGCAAGTCAAACATCTACTGACACACTCTGCGACTTCTCGTTTCAAATTGGGCCACCAAAAATGTTTCTTCAAATCTCGGTACATCTTAGTGCCTCCCGGATGAACGGAATATGTCGTATTATGTGCCTCGTGCAAAATCTCTTCCCTTAACTCGGTCACCGCTGGTACCCACACACTTCCTTCGAATCTTAAGATACCGTCTTTATCCATTTGAAATTTCTCTTCCTCATTCTCTGTGATCCTCTTTCGAACTTTTTCACACTCTTCATCCTTTTCCTGGGCTTCCTTTACTCTATCCAACAACGTCAAACAAGCTTCCATTACAATTAACTTCTCACCAGAATTTTCTGGTCCTTTCACTTCTATCTCCAATTTCTCCATCTCTCTTATCAACTCTTCCTGAGTCGTCAAATTAAACAACTTCTCCTTTCCTTTCCTGCTCAGAGCGTCGGCAACCACATTCGCCTTCCCCGGGTGATAAAGAATATCGTAATCATAGTCTTTGATTAATTCTAACCACCTCCTCTGCCGCATGTTCAACTTCTTCTGTGTGAAGATATACTTCAGACTTTTATGGTCCGTGTATATCTCACATTTTTCTCCGTACAAATAATGCCTCCATATCTTTAACGCAAAAACTACTGCCGCTAACTCTAAGTAGTGAGTAGGGTATCGTTTTTTGTAATCCTTTAATTGTCGTGATGCATATGCAATGACCTTGCCGTGCTGCATAAGCACACAGCCAAGTCCCTTGTGCGATGCATCACTATACACCACAAAATTTCCCGCATCATCTGGTAATGATAATACAGGTGCTTCGCTCAATCTTTTCTTCAACTACTGAAAACTCTCTTCACATTTGTCGGTCCATACAAATTTCACCGTCTTTATACTCAAATTGGTCAACGGGGTTGCTATCTTAGAAAAATCTTGGATAAATCTCCGATAGTACCTAGCTAACCCTAAAAAGCTTCTCACCTCCGTCAGTGTTTTCGGTTGTTCCCAATTACTTACTGCTTCAACCTTCGCAGGGTCTACAGAGATTCCATTCTTATCCACCACGTGGCCTAAGAATTGAACCTTCTCCATCCAAAATTCGCACTTAGAAAATTTTGCATACATCTTCTCCTTCCTTAGTGCCTCCAAAATAATCTTTAGATGTTCGGCGTGTTCTTCCTCTGTCTTCGAGTAGATCAAAATGTCTTCGATAAAAACCACTATAAATTTATCCAAGTATGGCTTGAAAACTCGGTTCATCAAGTCCATAAATGCTGCCGGAGCATTAGTTAATCCGAATGACATTACCAAAAACTCGTAGTGTCCATAACGGGTTCGAAACGCAGTCTTTGGTACGTCCTCATCCCGTACCTTTAGTTGATGATATCCTGTTCGTAGGTCGATCTTCGAGAAACATTTTGCTCCCTTCAGTTGATCAAACAAGTCGTCTATCCTCGGTAGCGGATATCAGTTCTTGATCGTTACTCTGTTTAATTCTCGATAATCGATACAGAGCCTCATCGATCCGTCCTTCTTTTTAACGAATAGTACTGGTGCTCCCCAAGGAGAAACACTCGGTCGAATGTAACCCTTATCCAACAACTCTTACCATTGTATCATCAATTCCTTCATTTCTACTGGCGTCATACGATACGAAGCTTTCGAAATCGGTGCCGTTCCCGGTGCTAAGTCTATTATGAATTCAATTTCCCTGTCTGGCGGAAGACCAGGTAGATCGTCTGGAAATACATCTTGAAATTCATTCACTACGGATATATCCTTAATTTCTATTCCCTCTTTCCGAGTATCAACTATGTAAGCTAAATAACCTACACATCCTTTCCTTAATAATTTCTTGGCCTGCATTATCGTAACGCAACACGATTGCTTAAGCGATGAGCTACCATAAAACACTACCTTAGACTTACTCGGAGTCTGAAGGTTCACACATTTGTTCTGACAGTTAATTATCGCAGCATGGTTATACAACCAATCCATTCCTAGTATTACGTCAAATTCTCCCAATCTAATAGGAATCATTCTACGCTCAGTTCATGTTCTCTAATGTTTGCGTGACAATCTCGATAAATGTATTCTACAGGGATCACTTCCATATTAGCAACTTCTATGACTAAAGGATTTTCTAATCGTTCTCGGGGTGTACTAAGTTTACTAGCAAATTCTTCAGATACAAAAGAACAGGTGGCACCCGAATCAAATAATACATAAGCATTTATATCATTGATTGGGATTATACCTGACACCACGTCCTTCGCAGCCACGGCATCTTGGACGGTCATGTTAAAGGTTCTGGCGGTTGGGCGGTTGGATTGTGCCGGTCCACCGATCATCAGCTTGTTGCCTCCTTGCTGATTACTACCCCCGCCACTTCTCTTCTTTGGGCAGTCCTTAATTCGGTGCTCCGTCGAGCCACACGCAAAGCATCCTTGTATCTTCTTTGGTTTCGGATAGTTGGGAGAGATGTGCCCTTCCTGTCCGCAGTTGTAGCAAGTGCCACATCCCTTCCAGCACTCGCCCTGGTGATTCTTCCCACACTTCGGGCATCCTTCAGCCCTCTTCTTGAAACCTCCACAAAAATTCCCTGATTGATTATTGTTCTTTTTGTTGTTGTTGTTATTCTCCCACTTTCTCTTTCCCATATTGCTTCCTCCGCTACTGCTTCCTCCAGTACGATTCTCTCCTCCAGCATTCTTTCCTTTCTTCTCTTTGTTATACAGACTTAAGGCCTCACTGCCACCTTCTGCAATGATTGCCTTCTCTAGTAGTGTTGCAAAGGAATCAATTTGAAGAACTGATACCTTATTAAACAGCCACGGCTTCAACCGTTGTTCGAAACGACTAGCCTTTCTCTGTTCATCACCAACTTGGTGCTCTGCAAATCGTGCTAGTTTGTTAAACCTAGCCGCGTATTGCGCCACCGTCATCTCACCTTGTTTTAACTCTAAGAATTTCACCTCCATCCAATTCTTCATACTCTTCGGGAAGTAATTCTCGAAGAACAGCGTCTTAAACTTATCCCAAGCTATTATTCCTTCTCCAGCTCTTTGTTGATTAGCCTCCCACCAGTAGTTCGCTTCTCCCCTCATCATGTACGTGGAAAACACCGTCTTCTGATCTTCGCCTACGCTAGCTATAGTGAAAGCTTTTTCGATCTCTTTGATCCACGTTTGTGCGACGATTGGGTCTGTAGTTCCCTCAAACTCTGGGGGTCCTACACTCTTAAAGTCTTTAAAGGTCGTTACTAGCACAGTCTGAGGGTTCGGGCGAACGGGTTCATTGTTCCTTCCCCTTATGGCTTCTCCTAACAAGTCTACCAGTTTCTGGATCGGGTCTACCTGTTCCCTCTCGTTGTTAACAGATTCTTCGGGTGCAGTCAATCTACGTCTGGGCGGCATTATCTGCATCACAATTCTCATTATATTAATATTCAAGTATATTACTTAAGTATTTCTTCTAATACTAAAAGGTTAAATTTATAACACGTTTTCGAAATAAACTTCATTTATATTCATATGCCAACTCGTTTCATTACATGATTTTCCTAGCATACTGCTATAAATGTTATCACATATATCTCCTAATATCTCAAAAGACGGGGAATATACCAACCTACTACCATACCACCCCTCTAACCAAAAACTAACTCGGGGTTTACATCATCATCCCACATCTTACACAAAAGATCGGGATTGCATCATAGTATATACAATACATAAGGACACAACTAGTACTACCACTAGACTGACTAAGGAAATCTCATCCCATCATCCCGCGCTCCACGGCGCTCTTGTACTCCAACTGTGCTATATACGTAACCAGCTCTCGGCTCAAGGTATGTAGAGTCTGTCCCTGTTCTGCCAGGTAGTGGTACACACCATCAATCACCCTTTCAAAAGCTGAACGGAACACATACCCCATCTTGTTCAACTTTCTCTTCTTGCACCTGACCTCGTCCTCAAGGTCGTTAGCTCTCTCATTGGACACTTCCCACTTCTCCTCGAAGTGTAACCTATCCATCACCTCCAACTCTAGCTGAGTACGGAGTGCCTCTTTCTTAGTCTTCTCACTCAGTTCCCTCTGCTCAACCTCTTCTAGCTTCTCTGCCAAATCTACATTCCTAGCCACTGACCTGTGAAACAGAGTCCCCATCTGGATCCCTGCCTCCCTACGGTAGGCAATCTCCACCTCTAACTCTTGCATAGCCAGCTTCCTTTAGTGGTCCTCGTCCCTCAGTTTCTGGAACTCGGACTCTCTCTCTTGGGCCTCTACCTCCAACTCTTGAACTCTGCAGTCTAACTCTAGGATCCGCTACTCGTACTCTCCTAACATCTGTTCCTCTATAGTGGCCTCATCAGAGTCCTCTACTGGCTCATCCTCCATCGGCTCGTACCCCATCGGCTCCTCCTCCAGATCAGACTTTATCTCAATCTCGTCCTCGTCGTCAGACTCGAATGGTGCAACAGCCTGCACTGGTGTAGCCTCTAGAGGTGCCTCGTATACTACATGTATATCCCTGGGCTCCTCCTCTGCCACTCTACTAGGTACCCCTGTGTCTGTCATCCTACAATCACAAACACGAGACAAACAAACAGCAACTCCAATAGAATGTTAAATAAAACATAAGTTTATTGTATAGAATGAAGTTACATTTCATAACAGACTAAGTCTCTCAAGGAAAACTCTATATGAGTTTTTTCTCCTTCCTAACTTCTAAGTTCGCCTAAGTTATAGTCTAAGGACACTCGTTCCTAAGGTTTATAACTACAGCTCTGATACCAACCTGTGACGCCCCCAAATTCCAGGACCGCCACTTGGTCTCTCGAATTCGGTTCATCACGTGCTCATGGTAATACATCGCAATAATAATAACTAAATATCACACAATCACAGCGGAAAATCTATTCTAGAATAATTTATAATGATTTATTATAATTATTCCCCCAAGTCTCGCAACCTACAGTACTTAATAGATTACATACTAATATCAATTAACGATTTCTTACATAATCTAACTTAAGCTTAAACATAATCAAATCTAGTCTTACTTCATCATCTTAATACAACATTAAAACATAAAAAAAACATAAAAGAGACAAGCTAGTTGGTAGCCTTGCCCTTGCCCTTATCAATGCCCGAAGGTTCGCCCTGCTCTGCCTTAACTGAAATGTTTTAAGGAAAGCAAGAATGAGCACAAATTACCCAGCAAGTAATATACGACAAGGGTAAGTGATATAATTCTCAATTCTCGAAGAGGTATAGAAAATTTTGATAGTTTAAGGATAGCAAGAGTATCAACAGTTCTCAGTAACAGTCGCTAAGGACAGAATATGATTCAATAATAATTCAATTCAAGATTTCAAGATAACTGAATACTGAGCAGTCACTAAGGACTATGAACTTCCACAGGATTTGACAATAATAAATTGAAAATCCAACAAAAACAGATACAGCGGGTGATCAGCCTAAAGTACCCTCGTTATGCATAACAATCAATCATACTCAAGTGCGCGCGTCGGTTCTCCGACAGTTATAGTTTGTTCTTCTCAGTCAAATACAAGATCCCGCACCAATCAATTGGTTTGGGTCGCTTTTTAATAATATAAGTCTAGCCGAATCAAATGGCATAGACACTTTCACAATATTCAAGAACAATACTAAGTTCAACATGTATAATAGCTTTAATGAATTAAGAGTTCAAGTATGCTAATTCAATTCAACAATTTAGTAAGAAACTAGTTCACAATATACAAGGATAGAATACTTGCACCGTAAAAGAGTGTAAGTTAGGAAACTTGCCTTTAGAGTAGTTTATCCACGTAAAGTAATTCAACACTTTTGAATCCTATTTATAGTGTATTATAAGTATAGGATTTTCATTAGTCATTTATGCTCACATATGATATGTAATTTTAAACGCACCCATAAACGTTTAACTTAATTGCATACTATACACATACTTCATCAGATACTTTTGCGTACATATAGCACATTTCAGTTTACAAGACATTATGAAGTCATCACATAGTTTTTAATCGTTGCTTTATAGTCCCCAAACACCTTTTGGACTTATCCTTGGGAAGTTTATAATCAAACATTCAATTTTATCACTTAGCATGCCTCTTAACACATTTCTTAGCATACTGGTCATATATTACATGTTAAAGTAATCGCATAAGCTAACTGTCAAAAAAATCAGATCAACAACTGGCTCAATTCTGATTCCAGACTGGCGCAGCTGCGCCATGGCTAAGCCTAGGGCCGGCGCAGCTGCGCAGCCCTCTGGCTAAGCCAAGGCTGATATATGCCTTGTGGTTTCTGTCCGGTCATGCAAGCTAACATTCACACCAGGTATACTGACATGTTAAAAGTCCTTTCGTGTTTTCCCAAGGCAATATAGGTTCCACTTTCCATAACATGATTCTAGACTTACATTTTAAATAATTCAAGTCCTTACAAAATCATAAAATCATGTAAGCTATCATGCTCGTTATTTTTAAATATACGAGGTGATCATATAACTTGATTTAGGCATGCTCACAAGTAGTTATATCATACACGTATTCAAATCTAAATTTATCTTTACATATTAGGGTCTTAGTTTAGGATTTCTAAGAGCTTAAGGCCAAATGTGGCCATGCAATCACAACGTATACAATTAAACCATAGATATATGCGAGAAGGTCATACAAATTGTAATATACATGCTTGCGATTGTCCACATCATTTATTCATAACTAGCATTGTTTGTTACTTTAGAAACATGCGTGATGAAACCAGCGCTCAGATAAAGCCCGCAGATAACCCTATGGGCAGCGAAGGAGAGCAATAGAAAAGAAAGCCTAGAAGCCCCAGGAATGGACAATAGCCTGATACTCTGGATGAAGGTCCGATATAAGAAGTGAATGCTAAACCAATTCCCCCTGGGCTGCGTAAATCTGGGAACCTGCATCAATTTCAAATCAAGATTAAACCATTGTCCCAAAAGTGGAAAAGAAGAAATTCAATAGTGAAAATTTCCATTACCTCATTCGCGTGAAGGTAGACCGATGGGTGATGTCTCAAATCATCCAGAAGATCGGGAATCGTCACATTAATATCAAGGAGGTCTCGACGTGGAATAGAAAAAGAAGAAGAAGTGGGGTCCACAATAGGAACATCCTCCTCCTCATCTATAGCGTCCGTCCTATCAACTCTAATAGGAAGAATCACTGACTTGGTCAACCAACGAGGCTGACGGACTGGACGAGGCAAAGGGACATCAGAAGCCTCCTTCCTCACACCTGAAGAAACCCTATGAGAGCTACTCAGTCTATCTGAATCCATAACCTGAACAAAATCTCTAAATCACCTCAGAAAGGGTGAGATACGTTTTAATTTTAAAGCCTATTAAATTCAAGCCATTACATCATGCATAATGTAAATGTGTAATCTTGCATTATTTTAACATACATCCCTAGTAGAGTTAAATTTGCATATATATTAAAATGCAGAGACTCGTGAAAAAATTTCGCTAGTCTCCTATAAAAAATGGACTATCCGCATGCACATAGGCATGACTAGGTGGCCATTTAGTAGCACGCCAACCCAAAATCATGAGCATTTCATATGACACATGAAAAATATTAAAATTAAACCCACAATGGTAGCCAAATCACCATGTGCATTTTCATTGAAAATTCATTTTAATTTGTCCTCAAATAAGATGACTAAACTAGTCAAAATGGGTGAAAAATGACTGTCAAGAAAATGAAATTTTTTCACATCAAAACGTTCAGCATGGTAAAATACAAGTATTTACTAAGTCTGTTCATTTTTATTAAGTCATCTATGCATACATATTTGATACATTGTGTTTAAACCCATTATACATGAAATCAAGCTTTCTAATTGTCAAAACTTGAAAAGAAATGATGTAAACGTTACCTGAGATGTGCATAACGTGTGAACGGTGATGAAACTTTCAAAAAGCAGCCCGAACTAAGTAGATCTAAGTTGGAATTTTTGTATTTTTCAGTATAGTTCAAGTTAAAAATGACTTTTGAAAGGGCTAGGGGTGTTTAAATCCACCTGTGATCTACCGCAAATCTACCTGTGACAACCTGGGGTGGGCTCTACCCCCTTCTGCTAGATCAAATTTAAGTCACAGCAGGGCCCTCTGAAGCCAAAAAGTTAAATCAGTAAAAAAGGGTTCTACGCAATTGAGCAGAAAGGGCCTGAAATCCTAAAATAGGATACCAAATTTTAGAAGTCTAAAAATCTCCTATAAATCGTTGGTGACAGCCCCAACATAGCATCGGATAGGGGTCTGGTAATGAAAGTCATTGGAAACTACTTCAGCGAAGATATCGGAGAATCTAGTATTTTAAACCGTTGGTGACAACCCCAGCGTAGCATCGGATAGAAGTCTGGTGATGAAAGTCATTGGAAACTACTTCAGCAAAGATATTAGAGAATCTGGTATTATAAACCGTTAGAGATAGCCCCAGCGTAGCATCGAATATGAGTTTAGTGATGCAAGCCGTTGGAAACTACTTCAGCGAAGATATCGGAGAATCTGGTATTATAAACAGTTGGCGACAGCCCCAGTGTAGCATCAGATAGGATTCTAGTGATGAAAGTCATTGGAAACTACTTCAGCGAAGATATCAGAGAATCTAGTATTATAAACTGTTGGCGACAGCCCCAACGTAGCATCGGAGAGGGATTCAATGATGTAAGCCGGTGAAGACTACTTCAGTAAAGATAACGAAGAATCTGATATTGGAAACCTCTGGCGTCATCCCCGCATAGCATCAAAAAAACCTGGTGATGACAACCATGGAAAACTATCCTCATTGGGAAGGACCGATGATGGAATCTGTTATAAAAGAAATCTTCGTTTGAGGCTTTCAGGCAGTTCAATGATGGGAGACCTTGTGTAAACTACCGTTCGAGTAGGCATTGAGACTGTCCGGTAATGAATGTTGTCAACTACCAGTAGGGTAGGCACCGTTGTCAACTAGCCATTAGGGTATACATCGTTGTTAACTACTAGCAGGGTAAGCATTGTTGTCAACTACCAGCAGGGTAGGCACAGTGACACCCCCGAATCCAGGTCCTCTGACCCCGGTTCGGTCGTCACAAAATAATACAAATATCCACCTCTAAACAACATACAATAACTAAATGCGGAAATATAATAAACGTATGTCGTTCATTCAAAAGATGTTACTACTCCCAAGATTCGATAAACTAAATACAAACATACAAACATACCCTAGAATAGTCATTAGGGTTCATATTATATAACAGTAATTTAATTAAACATAAAGATAAAGTCTGCTCCTTGCAAACTAATCCTACATCTTCCCTTTACCCTTGTCCTTCCCTGAAGTCTCGGGCTTAACTGCAATATAAGTCATGATATAGCAAGAATGAGCAACAATTTTGCTCAGCAAGTTTAAATACAACAATAAAGGATATATCATGATGAAAGGAATATATCTGACAATGAATTCAATAATATGAATATCGGAAGCAAGAATAATAATTGCATTCAGAATAACTGATAGTCAAGTAGACTTTCAAACTATAAAACTCCAACGGAATCAATAGCTGATTGACCCTTTGGTTACTGGCTACAGAATAGTACTTGAGGGGATCAGCCTCTCGTACGCCATGTATATGCATAACATTCAACTCTACTGTTTGTATCTTTATAATAAATACCTAGGGTACTCCCCTATATATATAAGGGGTGTTCTTTCAGTCTAAGAATTCTTACCATCAATTGGATTGGAAAGCTTTTATAAAATTTCATATACCTGTCTGACCGAACAAGGGTTCAGACTCTATCTAACACAGTTCAAGAATTATAGAACTTTAAATGATGTACAAGTCCAAGACTGTACAAACTCAAGTGCACCAAGTGCGAATAACAATAATATCGATGTGGAATAATTGTAAAGTAATTAAACCACCTAATAGCATGCTTGGAAATAAAGTTCAAGCTTTAAATAATTAACTGTCAATACGATAATAACCTGCTCAATACAATATGAGAAGGATAAGAACTTGCACAATAAAGAGTGTAAGGGAACTTGCATTCAAATCAAGTGAAGTTAAGAAACTCGCTTACACGATTCATTGAATAAGTTAGTGCAAGAATTTAGAATACTTGCACAATAAAAGTAGGGTTCGGATACTTCCCTGTTTGCTCAGCTACAAATAAGTTCTAGCTTTAATTAAATCTCGTTGAAATAACCTAACATTAACAAGTCGTTATTCCAATTAGCATGTGTAAACTAATATGAGTCTACACTTACAAGAATCTACTTATCATATAAGTCTAGCACATAGTTCACGTTTGTCAATCTAATCCTATCTTAGATTTAATAACTTTAGATTATCTAGTTCATTAGATTATCTAGTTCCTATGCATCAATATAGGCTTGAACATTTAGCATTTCAAGTAATCATGCTTTAAGAATAAACTTTCAAGTTTGAATCCTAGCATGCTCACCCTATTCAATTCAAAATCATATGTCTTCATGCCAGTAATTCACATACCTTAAGTTAATCAATTCCATGTTACGAGGGTTAGCTATATAGTCATATTACCACATCACGGACTAACCATACTTAGCAAGCATGCTTGTGCGTATATTACTCATATATACTTAAATCACATAGGTTATACCTTATAAATTTATTTTCTATGAATATGCATGCACATGCAAAATCCATGTATAAACAAATAAGGTCCATGTTAATATGTCTATAGGCATAATGAACTCTAATATATATGCTTGCATGATCAATACGTAATCCACATGGTGATCGATGATACAATCTTTCACGTTCTAAGCCTTTCGTTGAAAAATCACAATAAGTCAATAAAGGCATCATAGTACATATTAAGTGTCTCGTGATCATAACTCACATGTCTTTGAACACATAACTAAGTCATATAAACGTTCTCATATGGTCGGAAATCTCAAGACAAAATTCTTGGTCAAGTTTACCTTGAAAGTCTAAAGTTTTTCTTTTGAAAACGTCTTAACTTACAATCAAGTATGCTAGTGTATGATTAACACTTTAAACATGCATTTCCTGTCAATACAAACCATATGATCATGTTTAAAATATCAGAATCTGCACATGTTACGTATGTGTCTAAGTTCATAATCGAAACTATAAGTTTCATTTCAAAACCATAAGTGTTGCGTCAATCATGTGTGCTAGTGTATTCAACACCTTAAACGTACATTTCATGTCAATATAGACTATATGATTATGCTCTAAAAATCAGAACACACATGGTACTCGTATGCTCATGACAAGTTCACTTTAACAAATTCTAAGTTCATTCATAAAACTATAAAGCTTTTCGTTCCATAATACATACCAACATTGTCATGAACATACATGTAGCATCAAATACCACGAGTTAATATTAGTTCTCATGCTTGCTCAAAGTGATATCATAGGTTAACACATATCAGGCCTTAACAGAAAGTAAAAATAGCTTACAGGAACCTGCGCAGCTATCAAGCATAAACCCGGCGCAGCTGCGCCGGTGTCTGGCCAAAGATAGAACCTGAACTGCTTCGGCAGTTTAATAACCCAACACAGAAAATTCTTACGAAATTCGTTTCTAACATAACACATTGCAATTCTAACAAATTAAGAAGTTTGTATAACACTTAGCAATATATACCAAATCAAATATCAACTAATACATGCTTAATTCAAAGAATCAAGAACTTAACATTTTATCAAAAAATGAAGAACATGAAGGTAAATGTTATACCTCTGTAACTATGAGCTTGCTGCTAAACTAATTCCTCACTGATAACTCTCACAAAACTTACCCACTATTCTATACTTATATGAAATTCTCAGCAATTCAAAATGAGAAGGAGAAGAGCTCTTATATAGGCAATTGAAATACCAGACAACTCAATTACCTTCAATATTAAATCAAAGGATTGCAAGAATGTTCAATGGATAAGAGAGAGTTGGTGAGAGTTGGTGATTTCACTCATGAATCCCACTCCCCATCTATTCATTAGCTCTATATTGCTGAGATTGAGGGAAGGAGTAGAGTAGCTATCCATGTGTTCACGTGAGAAGAATGAAATGAGCTCATATTATGGGACAAGCCAAACTCAGCATTTGCAAATACCACACTTGGGTTATATCATATATACACATAATATACACTTTGGTTATATAATATGTATACACAATTCATTTCACATAGCATAGGTTATAATGATTTAAAAGGGCATACAATGTATTTCCTAATTACAAGGTATCAAGTAGTGTACATACATATAATCCATGTACATTTTCTATTAACACCTAATATAATACAATTGTGTATTGCTCATTATTTATTACCATAACTGTTATTATTATAATCATAATAACTTAATGAAATCATTATTAATCATAATTGATTATTGATGTTACTACATGATAATAGGGTATACATGAATGTTTACCCACACACTTCATGTCACATAAATAATATTATTATGCAACTCACATGAATGCAATAAAGCTTACTATATAGTCTATATATATAATATATAGACATATTAATGTGTCACCTTGTACTGCCATATATTAAAGATTTAACATATCACATGCTCGTATAAAATAATTAATCAAGTAAATATAATATTATTATATTTATTAATCTCTTACTCATTAATTATTATTTGTTCATAATAATTATTAATCAACACATTATCAATTAATTACTCAAAATTGCAATTAATCAATATGTTCAAATCCTGCCACTATATTCAAATAAATTGAATATTTAATTATTAATAATCCTATCAATTATCTGATATTAAAGTCTTAGGGTTAGTCCACTAATTTAAATAACCATTAGTGACTCCCTTTAATTATTTTGCAATTTCACATAACCACATAAGGTTTAAATAAGCTCACAAAATTAACTCATTAAAATTAAATCACATATTTAATTAATAAGGAGTTTAAAATTCATGGTCGTTACATCCCTCCCCCCTTATAAAAATTCTGTCCTCGAAATTGTAAAAATAAGGTTATTCAAATAAAAACGGATAATTCGCTTTCATTTTCTCTTCTAGCTCCCATGTAGCTTCTTCAATTGCATGATTCCTCCAAAGAATCTTAACGGAATGAATGATCTTATTCCTCAGCTTCTGTTCCTTCCTATCTAGTATCTGGACAGGAACTTCTTTGTATGATAAGTCTTTCTCGACTTGGATCGGTTCATAGGAGATAATGTGCTTGTAGTCTGGATTATACGGCCGCAACACTAACACATGAAACACTTTGTGAATGTGCTCAAGTTCAGGAGGTAACGCCACTTCACCAACTCGCCTCAGAATCTCAAACGGTCCTATGAACCTAGGGCTTAACTTGCCTTTCTTCCCAAAATGAATCTTCCCTTTCCAGGGAGATACTTTCAGAAAAGCATAGCTTCCTAATTCAAATTCTTTCTTCTTGCGATGCAAATCTGCATACTTCTTCTGGCGATCTTGAGCCGCTACCAGCCGTGCTCTTATCACCTTGATAATCTCTACAGTCTGTTGTACCAATTCTGGTCCCAACAGTCGACGTTCTCCAACTTCGTCCCAACACAATGGTGTTTGACATTTTCTCCCATATAGTGCTTCGTACGGTGGCATTCCGATACTAGCGTGATAACTATTGTTGTATGCAAACTCTACTAATGGAAGGTGATCCTCCCAACTACCCTTGAAGTCCATTACACAAGCTCGGAGCATGTCTTCAAGTGTTTGAATTGTTCTTTTGCTTTGCCCATCGGTCTGCGGATGATACGCGGTACTCATTCGTAACTGTGTCCCCAATCTCTCTTGAAGACTCTTCCAGAAATTTAACGTGAATCGCGGATCTCTATCAGATACAATAGATACCGGTACCCCATATCTCGAGATAATTTCCTTAACATATAATCTGGCTAGCTGGTCCAAACTATACTTAATCTTAATCGGTAAAAAGTGAGCTGACTTCGTAAGACGATCTACAATTACCCATATGGCGTCGTGCCCTTTCTGCGTTGTCGGAAGTCCCACCACAAAATCCATCGTGATGTGCTCCCATTTCCATTCTGGAATCTCTAACGGTTGTAATAACCCGCTTGGTCGTTGGTGCTCTGCCTTGACTCTCTGACAAGTTAAACACCTACTTACGCATTCTGCAACCTCCCTCTTCATGTTTGGCCACCAAAAGTGATGACCCAAGTCTTGGTACATCTTCGTGCTTCCAGGGTGTATCGAGTATCTCATACTGTGTGCTTCTTGCAAAATCTCTTCTATCAGTTCCGATACTAACGGTACCCAAATTCGTCCTTCAAACCTTAGCAGTTCTGTGCTATCAATTTTGAATTTCAAATCATCACCTTCGACAATCCGCTTCTTGATAATATCACAATCTTCGTCCTTCTCTTGTGCCTCCTTAACCTTATCTAATAAAGTCGGGCTCGCTGTCACTGTAAAAATTTTCTCGTTGGTCTCCATTGGATACTTAACCTCCAAATCTAGTCGTTCAAAATCTTTCACTAACTCTTCTTGAACGGTTAACTTCGATAACTTCTCTTCCCCTTTTCTGCTCAAGGCATCTGCCACTACATTTGCTTTGCCTGGATGGTACAGAATCTCACAATCATAATCTTTGATCAATTCTAGCCATCGGCGCTGCATCATGTTTAATTCTTTCTGCGTGAAGATATACTTCAGACTCTTGTGGTCCGTATATATCTCACACTTCTCACCATACAAATAATGCCTCCAAATCTTCAAGGCAAAAACTACTGCTGCTAATTCCAGGTCATGAGTCGGATAACCCTTCTCATAATCTTTCAGCTGACGTGAAGCGTACGTAATGACCCTGCCGTGTTGTATTAGTACACAGCCAAGACCCTTGTGTGACGCATCACGATACACTACAAACCCTCCCGTGTTATCCGGTAAAGCTAACACA
This sequence comes from Panax stipuleanatus, assembly GCA_020205555.1. NCBI lineage: Eukaryota > Viridiplantae > Streptophyta > Magnoliopsida > Apiales > Araliaceae > Panax > Panax stipuleanatus. The sequence continues at coordinate 36,494,491 of CM035120.1, forward strand.
GGTGCTTGACTAAGCATCTTCTTCAATTCTAGGAAACTCTCTTCACACTTCTCCATCCAAACGAACTTAACTGTCTTTCTAGTAAGATTGGTCAACGGCGATGCTAATTTCAAAAAATCCTGGATGAATCTCCGATAGTATCCCGCTAATCCTAAGAAACTCCTGATTTCTGTCGGCGTCTTTGGCAGTTCCCAATTGATAACCGCTTCTACTTTTGCTGGGTCCACTGAAACACCATTCTTGTCGATAACGTGCCCCAAAACCTGCACTTTCTGCAACCAAAACTCACACTTGGAGAATTTTGCATATAGCTTCTCTCTCCTTAATGTCTCCAACACTATTCGAAGATGCTCGGCATATTCTTCCTCCGTCTCTGAATACACCAGAATGTTATCGATGAATACGACAATGAACTTATCCAAATACTATTTGAACACTCTGTTCATCAAGTCCATAAATGCTGCCGAAGCGTTCGTCAATCCGAATGACATTACCAGAAACTCAAAGTGTCCATACCGAGTTTTGAATGCCGTCTTTGGAATGTCCTCCGGCCTCACCTTCAGTTGATGATAATCGGTCCTCAAGTCAATCTTTGAAAATTACTTCGCCCCCTTCAACTGATCAAACAAATCGTCGATCCTAGGCAATGGGTACTTGTTCTTAATGGTGACCTTGTTCAACTCTCGGTAGTCGATACAAAGTCTGAGCGATCCATCTTTCTTCTTCACGAATAAGACTAGCGCTCCCCACGGTGATACGCTCAGTTGAATGTATCCCTTATCCAACAACTCTTGTAATTGAGCCATCAGTTCTTTTATCTCTACCGGTGCCATACGATACGGCGCTTTGTATACCGGTGCTGTCCCTGGTGCCAAATCAATGACAAACTCAATTTCTCTATCCGGTGGCAATCCCAGAATCTCGTCTGGGAAGACATCAACGAAATCCCTTACAATAGGTATCTGACCTAGTTCACCCTTGACTTGTCGAGTATCAACCACGTGAGCCAAATAACCTATACAACCCTTCCTAAGCAATCTCGGCGCTTGCATTATCGTCAGACAATGAGATTGTCTCAGCGATTTACTACCATGAAATACTACCTTCGACTTATTCGGAGTCTTAAGGCATACACATTTCTTCTTACAATCGATAACTACACCAATAACCAATCCATTCCAAGGATTACATCGAACTCTCCCAAACGAATCGGTATCAAATCCACTCTGAGCTTAAATCCTCGCAATTCAGTATAACAGTTCCTATGAATGTATTCTACGGGAATAATTTCCTTGTTCGCTACTTCTACGTTCATAGGGTGTTCTAATCTTTCATGGGGTAAGTCTAACCGTTTAGCAAATTCTTCGGAAACAAAAGAATAGGTAGCACCCGAATCAAATAACACATATGCATCTATATTGTTGATTGGGATGATACCTGACACCACGTACTTGGACTCCACCGCATCCTGTACGGTCATGTTGAACGTGCGTGCCGTTGTTCTGTTGGCTTAACTGGCTGGCCCTCCGATGCTCAGTCCATTGTTATTGTTGTTGCGATTGCCGCTAGCTGCATCGCCCTTTTTCTTCGGGCAGTCTTTGATTTGATGGTCTGGGGCTCCACACGAGAAACACCCTCCTTTCTGCTTATTCGGACACTGAGGAGCCATGTGCCCCGGTTGTCCACAATGGTAACAAACACTCTTTCCCTTCATGCACTCCCCCGAGTGATTCCTCCCACAGTTGTTGCACTTTACACTTTTCTTGGCCTCTATCCCGGACTTGTTACCTCCAGAGGATTGGCTCTCCATCCATTTACGCTTGTTAGGGTTGCTGCCTCCGCTGCTTCCCCCTTTTTGTCCTTCTTGACCGGTCTTCTTTTCATGTTTGAATCGAGCAATGGCTTCATTGCCTCCTTCGACAATGATAGCCCTTTCCAGTAGATCAGAGAATGTCTTAATTTTTAATACTGCAACTGCTTTCTGCACCCAAGGTTTCAGTCCTAATTCGAACCTCCTTGCCTTCCTGGCTTCCATGTCAACCTGATGTGAAGCAAATCGGGCCAACTCGTTAAATCTTGTCGCGTACTCTACGACAGACATACTACCTTGTTTCAATTCCAGAAACTTAACTTCCATACCCTGTTGCGTATTCTCCGAGAAGTAATTCTCGAAAAATAGCTCCTTAAATTTATCCCAAGGAATAACTCCTTCGCCTGCCCGTCCCTTATTAGCTTTCAACCAATAGTTAGCTTCGCCCTTCATCATGAAAGTGGCAAAACTCGTCTTCTGTGCTTCGGCTACTCGTGCGACCTCAAACACTTTCTCCATCTCTTTTATCCAGGTTTGGGCTTCGATTGGGTCCAAGGTTCCCCGAAACTCCAGTGGTCCTACCAATTTAAAGTCCTTAAAGCTCGCCAAGTGATGTCCTGGCTGCCCTGCTGCTGGCTGGGGTCTGTTCTGCATTGCCTCAGTTAATAAGTTAACGAAGTTCTGTATAGGGTCGACATTTTCCCCTCCGCCATTATTAACGGATCCTTCCTCCCTCTGGTTTTGCGGTAGTCTCCTAGGCGGCATGATCCTGAGGAAAGGAAGAAAACATTAGACTTTATGTGATATGCTATTTATGTTAACATTAAGAAGTTTAGGATGTCTATCAATCATAGATGATTTAAATAAACAACTTCAGTATCACAATAAGACTCGATGGATATCCTCAACCCATCACTTACATACTCAACTTGAGTTTTCTACTAAGGTTATGACTTAGGTTTTGCATTCCTAACGTTTATAACCTAAGGCACTGATACCAACCTGTGACACCCCCGAATCCGGGTCCTCTGACCCCGGTTCGGTCGTCACGAAACAATACAAATATCCACCTCTAAACAACATACAATAACTAAATGCGGAAATATAATAAACGTATGTCGTTCATTCAAAAGATGTTACTAGTCCCAAGATTTGATAACCTAAATACAAACATACAAACATACCTTAGAATAGTCATTAGGGTTCATATTACATAACAGTATTTTAATTAAACATAAAGATAAAGTCTGCTCCTTGCAATCTAATCCTACATCTTCCCTTTACCCTTGTCCTTCCCTGAAGTCTCAGGCTTAACTTCAATATAAGTCATGATATAGCAAGAATGAGCATCAAGTTTGCTCAGCAAGTTTAAATACAACAATAAAGGATATATCATGATGAAAGGAATATATCTGACAATGAATTCAACAATATGAATATCGGAAGCAATAATAATAATTACTTTTAGAATAACTGATAGTCAAGTAGACTTTTGAACTATAAAACTCCAATGGAATCAATAGCTGATTGACCCTTTGGTTACTGGCTACAGAATAGTACATGAGGGGATCAGCCTCGCGTACGCCATGTATATGCATAACATTTAACTCTACTGTTTGTATCTTTATAATAGATACCTGGGGTACTCCCCTATATATATAAGGGGTGTTCTTTCAGTCTAAGAATCCTTACCATCAATTGGTTTGGATAGCTTTTATAAAATTTCATATACCTGTCTGACCGAACAAGGGTTCAGACTCTATCTGACACAGTTCAAGAATTATAGAACTTTAAATGATGTATAGTCCAAGACTGTACGAACTCAAGTGCACCAAGTGCGAATAACAATAATATCGATGTGGAATAATTGTAAAGTAATTAAACCACCTAATAGCATGCTTGGAAATAAAGTTCAAGCTTTAAATAATTAACTGTCAATACGATAATAACCTACTCAATACAATATGAAAAGGATAGGAACTTGCACAATAAAGAGTGTAAGGGAACTTGCAATCAAATCAAGTGAAGTTAAGAAACTCGCTTACACGATTCGTTGAATAAGGTAGTGCAAGAATTTAGAATACTTGCACAATAAAAGTAGGGTTCGGATACTTCCCTGTTTGCTCAGCTATAAATAAGTTCTAGCTTTAATTAAATCTCGTTAAAATAACCTAACATTAACAAGTCGTTATTCCAATTAGCATGTGTAAACTAATATGAGTCTACACTTACAAGAATCTACTTATCATATAAGTCTAGCACATAGTTCACGTTTGTCAATCTAATCCTGTCTTAGATTTAATAACTTTAGATTATCTAGTTCCTATGCATCAATATAGGCTTGAACATTTATCATTTCAAGTAATCATGCTTCAAGAATATACTTTCAAGTTTGAATCCTAACATGCTCACCCTATTCAATTCAAAATCATATGTCTTCATGCCAGTAATTCACATACCTTAAGTTAATTAATTCCATGTTACGAGGGTTAGATATATAGTCATATTACCACATCACGGACTAACCATACTTAGTAAGCATGCTTGTGCGTATATTATTCATATATACTTAAATCACATAGGTTATACCTTATAAATTTACTTTCTATGAATATGCGTGCATATGAAAAATCCATATATAAACAAATGAGGTCCATGTTAATATGTCTATAGGCATAATGAACTCTAATATATATGCTTGCATGATCAATACGTAATCCACATGGTGATCGATGATATAATCTTTCACGTTCTAATCTTTTCGTTGAAAAATCACACTAAGTCAATAAAGGCATCATAGTACATGTTAAGTGTCTCGTGATCATAACTCACATGTCTTTGAACACATAACTAAGTCATATAAACGTTCTCATATGGTCGAAAATCTCAAGACAAAATTCTTGGTCAAGTTTACCTTGAAAGTCTAAAGTTTTTCTTTTGGAAACGTCTTAACTTATGATCAAGTATGCTAGTGTATGATTAACACTTTAAACATGCATTTCCTGTCAATATAAGCCATACGATCATATTTAAAATATCAGAATCTGCACATGTTACGTATGTGTCTAAGTTCACAATTGAAACTATAAGTTTCATTTCAAAACCATAAGTGTTGCGTCAATCATGTGTGCTAGTGTATTCAACACCTTAAATGTACATTTCATGTCAATATAAAATATATGATTATGCTCTAAAAATCAAAACACACATGGTACTCGTATGTTCCTGACAAGTTCACTTTAACAAATTCTAAGTTCATTCATAAAACTATAAAGCTTTTCGTTCCATAATACATACCAACATGGTCACGAACATACATGTAGCATCAAATACCACGAGTTAATATTAGTTCTCATGCTTGCTCAAAGTGATATCATAGGTTAACACATATCAGGCCTTAACAGAAAGTAAAAATAGCTTACAGGAACCTGCGCAGCTATCAAGCATAAACCCGGCGCAGCTGCGCCGGTGTCTGGCCAAAGATAGAACCTGAACTGCTTCGGCAGTTTAATAACCCAACACAAAAAATTCTTATGAAATTCGTTTCTAACGTAACACAATGCAATTCTAACATATTAAGAAGTTTGTATAACACTTAGCAACATATCCCAAATCAAATATCAACTAATACATGCATAATTCAAAGAATCAAGAACTTAACATTTTATCAGAAAATGAAGAACATGAAGGTAAATGTTATACCTCTGTAACTATGAGCTTGCTGCTAAACTAATTCCTCACTGATAACTCTCACAAAACTTACCCACTATTCTATACTTATATAAAATTCTCAGCAATTCAAAATGAGAAGGAGAAGTGCTCTTATATAGGCAATTGAAATACCAGACAACTCAATTACCTTCCATATTAAATCAAAGGATTGGAAGAATGTTCAATGGATAAGAGAGAGTTGGTGAGAGTTGGTGATTTCACTCATGAATCCCACTCCTCATCTATTCATTAGCTCTATATTGCTGAGATTGAGGGAAAGAGTAGAGTAGCTAGCCATATGTTCACGTGAGACGAATGAAATGAGCTCATATTATGGGACAAGACAAACTCAGCATTTGCAAATACCACACTTGGGTTATATCATATACACACATAATATACACTTTGGTTATATAATATGTATACACAATTCATTTCACATAACATAGGTTATAATGATTTAAAAGGGCATACAATGTATTTCCTAATTACAAGGTATCAAGTAGTGTACATACATATAATCCATGTATATTTTCTATTAACACCAAATATAATACAATTGTGTATTGCTCATTATTTATTACCATAACTGTTATTATTATAATCATAATAACTTAATGAAATCATTATTAATCACAATTGATTATTGATGTTACTACATGATAATAGGGTATACATGAATGTTTACCCACACACTTCATGTCACATAAATAATATTATTATGCAACTCACATGAATACAATAAAGCTTACTATATAGTCTACATATAAAATAAATAGACATATTAATGTGTCACCTTGTACTGCCATATATTAAAGATTTAACATATCACATGCTTGTATAAAATAATTAATCAAGTAAATATAATATTATTATATTTATTAATCTCTTACACATTAATTATTATTTATTCATAATAATTATTAATCAACACATTATCAATTAATTACTCATAATTGAAATTCATCAAACACGTTCAAATCCTGCCACGATATTCAAATAAGTTGAATATTTAATTATTAATAATCTTATCAATTCTCTGATATTAAAGTCTCAGGGCTAGTCCACTAAGTTAAATAAACCATTAGTAACTCCCTTTAATTATTTTGCAATTTCACATAACCACATAAGGTTTAAATAAGCTCACAAATCTAACTCGTTAAAATTAAATCACATATTTAATTAATAAGGAGTTTAAAATTCATGGTCGTTACAGGCACTGTTGTCAACTACCAGCAGGGTAGACACCGTTGTTAACTACCAACAGGGTAGGCACCGTTGTCAACTACCAACAGGGTAGGCACCGTAGTTAACTACTAGTAGGATAGGCACCGTTGTAAAATACCAGCACAGACATCGGGAAGGTCTAGTGATTTCAGAACATCATCCCCAACAGATATGTGGAAAACATCTCAGTTTATCTTCATCAAAAAAGCATTGACAACACCGACAAAAATCAAAATCGTTGGAGTCAACACCAGCATGGGCATCAGCAGCACTGATAAAAAATAATTGTTGGAGCCAGCCACCAACAAAGGCATCGATAAATTCTAAAGGTCTGTGACACATGACCTGATGGTACGATTTGCGAAATGCGAAGTGCGATTTGCGATTTGAGAAATGTGAAATGCGAAGTGAGATGTTAGAAATACGAAGTGCGATTTGCGAAGTGCGATTTGCAAAAAAGTTTTCACATTCATCATACCATGCATTGCATTACATTTGCATTTATTATATTTACAGTGTCTAGCAATCTTTATCCCGTTCATACCATTGCATTGTATAAATATAATAAAGAGGGGCATCTGTAAACACTCAAAATTTTGCATTCCTATTACTAACCATCTTTTATATTCCGGAGATAACCCTAGAAGTCCACAATCATATTTAAACCCCCGGAGACAGCCCCGGGAAACATCAAATCAACCTCAAAGACAACCCTAAGGACAGACAGAAGTCAACAGCAGTCAAACCCCGGAGATAACCCTAAGGGAATACAGCTACAGCTGCATCAAGTCCAGAGACAACCCCGGAAGGGAAGAATGGTAATTTTGTCAACTCAATATCAATACTAATCAAACCACTGTGAATAAGGTCGTACAGAGCCATCACAGTAATCCCGAGTGCCAACTGCGTCAGACAGCTCAACGGACTGACTGCGAAGACTTGAAGATCTGGTCATGGACCCATCTTCTAGGATTTGGAAAAGGTCAAGCCCCATGTTATTGTGTATCTCTCGGAAAGAGGTTTCCAGAAAGGTATGGCACTCCTCCATTGGATTCTCGGCTTATACGTTATGAAGGTTTCAAGCAAACTGCGCAGTGATCGAGGTGCACGTACATCGAGGCAATGAGACCCACCAAGCCCAGTCATAGATACCTGCGGCTGCAGCAGATAGACTCGCGATAGGCCGGGACTATAAATACCCCATCCCCCCTTAGCTTCTAGAAAAAGATTAGGTAGAGAGGAGAGAGAAAAAGGGGCCAGGAGAGAGAGAATCAATTAGAAGGAGCTCGAATCTTACTCCAATTTTTGTAAAACTTCTTTGTAAACACTCTTATACATATATACTACAACATATCAAATTTTACTCTGTGAAAATCGAGTTTTGAGGGGCCAAAAGCCGTTCGATAACCATTCTCATGCCATACTGTAAGATTTCATCAGATCTCCTTTATAGCTTGCTCTAACTTATATATAAGTGTTATATACATATAGTTAGTAGTTAATATTTGTCAGATCTGACTTTTTAACAGTTCAGTTCTTGTAAGTAGTCGATATTTATGCTTTATTGACTAGAACTTGGAAGTTAGAGTGGCTAAGATCCATACAGATCTAGTTTTCTTTCTAGTTTTGTAAGTATTTAGCAACCACGTGACCCTAGATCTGTATCTAGAGGAAACTGGAAGTTATGGGCTACTCACTTACGAGAATTTAACTGATGAATCCTTCGTCCAGCGATGTCTACAGTAAATATATATGTTATTACAATATATTAGTTATGCAGGCTGTTTATGTGATATCCTGTGAGCCTAGGAGCTACAAGATCTACGATTCAATCAATGGATCTAGATTCGGTTCCCGTGATGGACTTTTTTAAGTTGTACAGTTAGCTTGCAAACCTTTGTACTTGTAAATCCAGGGCCTTAAATCTGTTATACGGGTTTAAGGTCCTGAAATATTGAAAATTATGGTTTGTGGTGCTCGAGCAAACTTCGATGGCTTTCATGCCCATAAGGAGCCCGACACTTTATATATAATCTTTATATATTTTCAAAGATGCTTCTCATCTTAATAAAATCAAATAAAGCTGAATATGGAATAAAATGGAAGTATCAAAGGGCTTCAATTCCTATACGAGCGAAAGGGTTTGAAAACTTCTTTTCAAAACATCACTTTCATATGATTGCTCAAAATGAACTTTTCAATAAATCAAACCCTTCGTATATAGGTCCAACGAAGCACAGCACTACTTTCAAAATAAAGCATTTCAAGAACATTTAACTGCATCACACACACACACACACTTCACATGTTTAGGGAATGAAAAGACGCGGTAACCGTGTTTCACAGAAGTCAGAGGGTGGCTAACACCTTTCCCTCGCTTAAGCAAGCCCCAGAACTCTATGAATCTCGATTTCCAAGACCAATTAAATGGAGTCACATATTGGGCCATATTGTAAAATCTCTCAAAATTCGGTTAAGTTGGTACAACCATTGAAACTCATACCAACTAGCGGCTCTGTCTAATTCGGTCCAATTATAAAATCAATCTTTTCAAAACGTCAATATTGTATGTCGGTCTTTTCCTAAAATCTCACCCTTTAAGCAAGATAACTTAAATAACATAGCGAAATATAAAGGGTAAGAACCAAACATAGGAACTGAATTTTTCGGCGTTGACAATTCACATAAAGTTGAATTGATAAGTTCTAAAAAAAATTGGGTTATCACACATGGCTTCCTCGATAGCGATATGTTGGTCGTTTTCCCAAACAATATATGCGTGCAAGTATACACAGTCAACAAGTAATAAAGAGTAAGTAGAGTATCATCCCACAGAGAATTAACTAATAAAATTCACCAAGCACTAGCCCATAACTATTTCAATCTTATTTAAATGAATGATTTAATATATTGATTAACACTATGAAATTTAACTAATACTAAATAACCCTATAATAAAACTAGATAATGAAGATATGAGATTACAATTTTCCCTATTGATTCATCGAAATCAATATACTTCTTGTTAAGCCAAATTAATTATCACAGATTGTTAGTCGAGAACACGAAAGTGAGATAAGGCCATCTCTCGATGTACCAAATCCATGTCACATATAATCCATAAATGATAGAATACACATGAACACCCAAATTATATAAAACACTATATTTCTCTGTGATTTATCAATAACTATGGTTTAAGCACAAATTCTCAAATAACTACAAGTGGTGCTTCAGTATATGTCTATCCGAATAACAAATCATACATTCCAACGCCATGTAGAACATACAAACACAAGCTATTACGATCATATCTAAATCCATACTTCGTTTCTCAAGTCTATATGGATTATCACAGTATTCGATGGCCAATCAAATAATCAATTAAGTATGAATCATATTAGACAATCCCATAACAATCAATAAGACAAACAAAGAAGTATATCAAAATAAACTAGTCAATAGATTTCATTGTAATCCCAAAATAGAGTCTAACTCATAACTAAATCAAATCTATCATCCACAATTCGAATAAACATCAGAAGAATACAAATAGGTATCAAAGAGAAAATAAGAATCTAAAGTACAAATCTGATCTCTCTTTCTCTAAGTTTGAATCTTCAATGCTACCCAATTGCTTCAACCTTCAAATCTAATATAATCTAGAGACTAGCTACTTTTATCTACCCTAATCTAAAGATGAAATTAAAGAGAAGAGAAAAATAATAATAAGCTCATTATCCCCTTATGTGGAAAATCTGAATATAATGAAAGTAGGTCTAAATATAGGTCCCAAGTTCTCCTTTTTCATGCAACAAATCAATTGGATAGCTTAAGTGAAGTCAACTATTAAAAGTTAGACTGGCGCAGCTGTGCTTCCTGATAACTTAAATAGGGCGCAGCTGCGCTGCAAGATTTTCGGGTAAGGCTCTGGCGCAGCTGCGCTGCACCCAAGGCCAAATTGGGCGCAGCTGCGCCGTACACCATGTTTGCTTTCTGCATTCTGCAGCTACAGCCTTCTGATTCCTTCCCACAACTTTGATACTTGCTCCTTTATTCTTTCCATCATCCTTTCTAGCTCCATTTGCACCAAGAGAGTTCCCATTCATGTACACTACAAAAGAAAGCAAAAATGCATGAAAAGCTACAATAACACATGAGTTTAAACAACAATTGAAGTTAGTTAATATCTAAATAAGTGGTTATGAAACCACTTATCAAATACCCCCAAACTTAAACCGTTAATTGTCCTCAAGGAACAAAACAAAACAAAACCAACAATGCAATGCACTAACTACACTATATGCAATCTACACTGCATGATAATGAATTCAAATGTCAGTCAGATATGAAACTCATATGAAATGCCTCAAAGAAACTACACAATCTACAAACAGAGAATCCAACCAAGACAAAGGTCATAAAGCATATTATTCTGTAAATCCAAACCTATAAGCACTGATATATTGTGTGTGTGTGAGCTTAGCAACCATTAAACATGCTATTGAACAAATACTTCACATAATATGCTTCTTAGAGGGAAACACACAGTTTCAACTTAAGAAAAGCAGTAAAATAGATAAGCTCTAACCAAGACCATGCATCACTTAAGCTAAGAATCAACAAGGGATTTATTATGCTTTTATTTACTCAAGAGGGCAATTTTTGCACTTTCCCGTGTTTACACTCGACTGTGCAATGCCTAACCCTCTTAGGCTTTTCAATGATACCCGTGTAGCGAGCTTTCGACCAACGACTCCCAAACTAAAAGGCTTTAGGGCACTGGGTGTAAAGACACCCCTAGGGCGTACTTGCTCGAATATCAAAGGCCACAGGACTCGACTAGCCATAGTGTTTATTCACATTCTATTTTTTCTTTTTCTTTTTCTCTTTTTCTCTTTTTCTCTTTTTCTCTTTTTCTCTATTTATTTTATTTTTTCTATATAGCATGTATACCCCTTGTTTTCCCCCAAACTTAAGCTTTTGCGCAGTCGTAGTTATTACCACTTGATTACTAAAACTCTTTTATTAAAACACAGATTTCCCACCAGAAGACAAGTATGTGATAATTTGAACTGAGCAAGTTATAACGGTTACTCTAGAGTGCTATCCGGATACATCAGCATCAAATAGATAAGGATTTACATCATTCTATGACATTACAACCAAGCCTAAGTTATCAAAACTGTTTAAAAATCGTGCAATTTTAATCTCTTCATAGGCTAAATGCATTTCAAATAGACCGACAACTTTTAGATTCATGCAAAATGTTTCATGCAATATGTCCTAATGTAATCAACTAAAGCAAAAAAAATTGAAAATTAAACAAATTTGTCCTAAAATACAACTATATGAACTATATGAGCTAAACTAGATGCAATATGATATGAACTAAACTAAATGCAATATGAACCTAATACCCCTAAACTAAAAATGACAATGTCCTCATTGGAGATAAAAGGTTAAGAAACTCCCCTAGCTGGCCTCGTCGTCGTCCTCCTCCTCCTCAGCCTGCTCTAATGGTGTGTCTGGAGGAGGATATGAGCTGCCTGTGCCAAATATGGGGAACTGTGCATGCACGCCAGTCATCTCGAAGGCACGAGACAAGGCCTGAGAGAACTCGGATGTGTAGGTCTGAAAATCTACGTACATCGTATCCATCCGTTTCCTCAATTGTCATATCTCCCTCTTCTGATTAACATAGTCTTTGGAGGCTGGCCCTGCTGCCTGCGGAGCATGAACTGGAGCACCTTCTTCTTCTTCCTCTTCCTCATCTGAATCTCCCAAAATAAAGCCAAGTCCTTGAGGATGAGACTCTGACCCTCCCAAATGATGTACTTCTGAATGGCTGTATGATCAATGTCCCGCATTGGTAGCTGCAAAGCTTCATTTCCCCACTCCACTCCCGCAGCTAAGCATAGACGAGTGATAACTGAAGCATACGGGATTCCCCCTGAAGTGCTTCCCCTCATGTATCTGAGCATGGATTGGTTGAAGACATGCCCTATGTCAATCAACTTCCCTTTGATGATACCATATAGCAGTACGGCTCTTTCAACAGTAACATCTGTATAATGGCTAGAAGGAAGTATACTAGCACATATGAAACTGTATTATGCTTTTGCATAACGACTCAAAGTAGTTTATGGGAAGTTAACTTTTCTGTCTGTTCCTGCTCTAGTCGTCCACTGAGTGCCTGGTTTGCAAATTTCCTTGATTAGCTTGTCTAGGTCAGTTTTAAGACGTTGGGATTCCAGCCCAATTCGAAGCACCAGATGGGACAGTTACCACGTGAAATATCGCATTGATAGCTTGCTTGGTGTAGGGCACTTATTTCCCTCTCACAAAAGATATGCCATTCTGCGTCTTCCCGAGCGTTGGCGTAGAATTCTCTAATGAGGGGCATGGGAGCTGGTAATAGTTTGGCCACAACTAGTGCCCAACCATGCTCAACAATCTGTTTCTTCATCATCCCATCATCATTTCCTAGCTTCAGCCCCCTTTCTTGCACAAATGATTTTCCGTCCAAAACATCCAAATAGTAGTGCTGGGCTGAAAGATTTACAAATCTGAAACTGTCCAACACATCTCTAGTATTGCCCTCGCCATCGTGATCACTGCTCGAAGGGGATGGGGTACGAATTCTCTTAGGCATACTGACTGGAGGAACTTGGGCTGCTGAAGGAGTTAACTGAAGAATGATTGCTCGAATTTCTCTCTGAACTTTGATCAAACAGGTTGTGTACAACCCTAACTGCCTTGGATGCTTAGTAATTTGGATATGTAATGGAAGGGAGGTGAAGCTAGGGTTTCGATAGGAATGGAGTAGGGGATGTGTGTACTTGGATGGGTATTTGATTAGATGAGCTAGGGTTTGATTTGATTAGAGACTGAGAATGTGAGGACCCGGAATTTTAAATAATTCAAATTTTACGAATAATTTTTTTTTGGTATTGATTATCAATATTGTGCTAAGTATCTGTGATACGAGTTTAGTAAGATGGTCAAACTGGGTATTGACTGAAAATTATGAGTGGAGATATAGTTAACAGATATTGAAAACCATAACCTTAGTTACGGAATAGGGATTCGATAGATAATACAGTTATTAGAATTGTATCAATGAAGGTGTGTTTGTACAGTATAAGATTAATGATCAACTGATTGGTCAGATAAGGTATAACCTTAGTAAACCCTAATGATGGATTAGAAACCCTAATCTATAATTAAGAAACCCTAACGAATAGTTAGGAACTCTAATTGTATTCCGGGATTCGGGAACCCTAAACCCTAATTAGCAAACCCTAATTGAGATTATCAAATCCTAAGGGTTAATATTAAAAGGAGTTATGTCAAATGACTAGAATACCCTTAAAATTGTGTGGAAAATTATTAGAATACCCCTTTGGAGGCAAAATGACCAAATTACCCTTAAAATTATATGTGAAATGACCAAAATACCCTCTAATTCATGTGAACTTAAATCAACCAATCAGAGAAGAGATGATGCAAGCATGATGCAAGCGTGACATCATCCTTAAAGAAACACAGATGATGCAAGCATGATGCAAGCATGACATCAACATTAAAGAAACACAAAAATGATGTCATTATGATGATATCATAATGATGTCACCTGGTGGATAATAGGGAAATGACAATTTTTGTCCCAAGAGAAATTTATTAATGACCATGGCGTCCTTGAAAGAAATTTTCTAATTGTAATAAAATGACAATTTTATCCTTAAAGAAAATTGATTATGACCAATATGTCCTATAAGGAAATTTCCAGGAAATTTCCTTGAGATAACTTAAAGACCATTTTGCCCTTTTTTTAGTGATGGTTAAAGACTATTTTGCCCTTGATCTTAATTTTATACTAACTTAACAAAAAAAAGAGGAAGAAAAAGAGAAACCATTTTCTCTCATTTCTCTCACCACCACACCCACTCGAATATAGAAGAGGAAATGAGAGAGAGCGAGAGAGAGAGAGAGAGAGAGAGAGAGGGCAGTCATGGATGATGGGAGAAGAGGGGGAGAGAAGAAGAAGAAGAAGAAGAAGAAAACTCCAAAAGAAATAAAGGTATAAATCCTTACTAAGTTTATATACATTATTTTGTTTGTGTTGAACCAAATCATGAGTTTATGATCTTGAATACTAGAACCTTAGATATACATGTTTTATGATGTTTCATGTTTAGATCTTACCATTTTAAGTGTTGAAAAGCTTGAAAATCAAAAGAAAACCAAAATAGTTTTCTTGCTCAAAAACCTTGAAAATCAGTCCACTTTAAGGCTTTATCATTTAAAATCTACATATTATTTTTGTGATCCGTCAAAGAGGTGAGTTATCTGATGAGCCCAAGTGGTAGAACTCAAAAATGTTAAACGAATAATCCGTAGTGTCATTTTTCGTAAAACACTCCCTGCCGACAAAAATCTGAAAAAATCAAATGAGTTTTCTGGCTATTTTTGGTGAAGGCTGTTTCGGACAGTTTTGTTGGTTTGAAAATTTCGGCCTTTTGTGGTATGATACTATATCAAGTTAACTAGGTCCTGTCCAAAGATGAGGATTATTTGATGTCTACCACGGGAGATATATATTTTACAAGAAAGTGTGATTTTAAAAATAAACTTTAATAACTCAGTGAGTTCAACTTAGAAAAATATGAAATTTTTACATGACGCTCTATTGAATAGTATGTAGCTACCATATAAATTTTAGAATGTTTGGACGAAAGGATAATTTATGATAAATGTTGCTATTTTGGACTATTTTAACCTATTTAAAAATACCAAACAAATTTGGAAAATTACAAGAAAATTATTTTGTGACTCAGATCTCATATATTGATATTCCCCATAATGTAAAAAATAATAAGTTGTTTTGATATTTTTCATGCCTATGAATGAGTTAAGAATAAATAAGAAAATTAAGTTATATTGAGTTATAAAACTTGGAAATATGATTTTAATAATTAAATAATCATTATATGATATAATAAGATTTTATGGGGTTATTTTGATTATTTTTAATAAAAAAAATATATGAATGGCATATTATGTGTGTTAAATAAATTAAATAGTAAGAGATAAATAATTAAATTAAATTATTTATAAATGAATAAAATATTATTAAATAATTAATAATATTACTAAGTAATTAAAATATTATTAAAGGATTAATAATATTTATAAATGATTAAGATACTATTAAATGATTAATAATATTACTAAGTAATTAAAATATTATTAAAGAATTAATAATATTTATAAATGATTAAGATGTTAAATGATTAATAATATCTGTAAAGGATTAAGATATTATTAAATAGTTAATGATGTTAGACTAGGGTCTTAAGATAATGATAATATTATCAAAGAATGATAATATTACTAATATGTTAAGGAATTATCTAATGTTTAATTATGTGACTAAATGTTAGATAATTTATTTTAAGGATAGTTGAATTAAGATATGTTATGCTGATTGAAAGATCAATCTTATTAATGATAGGTCTTCTCTAAAGAGACTAAATTAGATTACTTAGCGGTAATCGACGGTTCAGGCAAGTTTTTCCAACTTCATTTAATTTCTCTATTAAATGCAAGTCATATATTGATATACGAACTTGTTATAAACATTATTCATGATATCTGTGATTTGAAGAGGGTTATGACTTATTGTTCAAGCATAACCAATCCATATGAGCTGTTATTTGCGTAAAATGTATTTTGATTTGATATCAAAGCATAAACTATGGTAAAACCAATGTTGTTTGGTACATACATACTGAGTTGTTGTTTGGATAAAATGTATTTGATTTGATATCAAAGCATAAACTGTGGAAAAACCAATATTGTTTGGTGCATATATATATTGATACTTGTCCCGGGATTATATTGGCAGTCATAGTACTGACCTTGGTTTACAGTTATAGGCAGTTATAACACTGACCCAAGGTTTTTAATTACATGCAGTTAAAAAATTACTGACCTTGTTAAATTGGTAGGATGATATGCATACTCCTAGGATATGATTAGGCTGATCACCTATGAGATATCCAAACAGTAGCTCCTATAAGTCTTTGTGACTGTTACGAGTGTGGTGTGGTTAACCGAATTAACCCGTGTTGCTAAGTCTATATAACTGACAGAAACTCGTAATATGAGATATCCAATAGCTCCTATAAGTCTTTATGACTGTTAGGAGTGTGGTGTGGTTAACCGAATTAACCCGGGTTGCTAAGTCTATATGACTGACAGAAACTCGTAATATGTGGGTTTCATTATATATCTTGAAAATCTCTGAACTATATATGTTCATTCAAATTCAGATTTAGTGTGAGTATAATATACAACTTGTTTAAAAACTTGCTGAGCTTTCTGTAGCTCATCCTTGCAATTATTCTTTTCCTTTGCAGCTTTAGCTGAAATGTCAAAGGTTCTGGAGTTCAATAGTGTGGATGGAAAAAAAAACTCAGTCAATGTAAACTTGTTATATCCTTGGGGACTCTACTCTGATGTAATAGTAAGTTGGGATTTATTGTAAGCCAATTTAACAGTATGTAATATATTATTATCTTTTATCAATTGCTTAGTTTTACCTTTCTAGAACATACGAAGAAGTACAGTATCTATATGAACTATATATCTGAATTAGGAATATTGAAAGATATTGTGGTTCTCTGATGCACTGAGGTAGGTCGCACCCCTCAGCTTCCAAGAACGACCCTAACATTAATACTACGAATGTCAGATAGATAGGAATTATTGATATGAAAGAAATATCCGTGAGATTATAAACCTATTCATCTAAGTGAGGGTATCCCAACACAGTAAATGTTCTGACGAGAACTACTGTTCGTTGTGGAATACTATGAATCTTGGATTGATAGGAATTATTATCTTATGGAATATTTACGTGAGCACCAAATCTGCTACATGGAATGTAGAGAATTTGGGGGCGTCACAGAGAAGGTTTGCAAATGATGTAATAAGTTTGTTCTTTTTGGGTTTAAGAGAGATAGCTGCCGAAAATGAGCTAAGTTAATGAATTGAAACCGAAGCTGGGCTCTTTTAAAAGATGCGGACTTCAGAGTATGGCGCAGCTACGATGTGTTTGCCCTTGAGTTGGGCGCAGCTGCGCTGCATGCTTTTGCAATATGAGCTTGCTTTGTCTGGCGCAGCTGCGAGTAGAAACAGCTCACATTGGGCGCAGCTGCGCTACATGTCCCCAGACTACCATTGAATTATTCTGACTTTTCACACTGCTACGAACTTAATTATTCCTTAAAGAGATCACAATAAACTATCAGACCTTACTTAATTCTAACAAAATGTGATATTAAAATCTATTTAACTATATTAAAAATGAACTTATTAATCTAAGCAACAAGAATTAAACAAAGGGGAGGGAAAGTATGAGAGAAAACATCTAACGAAGAATTAAACAAGGAGGGAGAGAGATTGGATGGGGTGCCTCCCATCGAGCGCTCGATTTATAGTCGTTTAGCTGGACTTTTGCTTGCCACCGCTATCCGATTCCTCTACGATAAGTGAGGAACCCTCCATCCATTAGGACCGATATATGCTTTGATAGGTTACCCTTAGTGAGAGTCTTCAAATTTAAGTCACCTAGCTCGCTTCTTGTAGATAAGTTACCAATTTCCATTGTCAAATAGCTAGGCGCTTCCTCTGTCGTGTTTGTAAATCGATTGGGGCATTGAGGCATGAACAACACAACGGGCTCTTCTTCTATTTTCTCTTCCTCGGCCCACCATGGCTTCAAGAATGTAATATCTGTCATATCATAAAGATCTTTGCCTTCGATGTGACTACCAAGGGGACATGGGTGAGAAAAACTGACTAAATTCTTGAACTTTGGAAGAGAAGGCAACTGGGGTACTCGCAAGGTCGGCTCATATCCCTCAGTTTCCATATCCCCATTTATCTCCTCGATTTCCATTTCTTGCAGTTCATCCAGTTGCATATACAACTCGGGCTCTCCATCAGTTTCAACATCCATGTCATAACACCAATTATTTTGATGACAGTTTTTCACAGCTTCAAACATTTGATATAATTGATTCTGAAAATTTTGAATTAACGTTCCTTGCACAATCAATTTCTCCTTAATTTCCGCCATGAACATTTGATCCATCTTATCCTGAAGATTTTGAATTGACATTGCTTGACTCATCATCATCTCCTTCATTGATTCTATGAACCACAATTCCTCCAATCTTGCATTTTCTGTTTCAACCTCGGCATCCATGTATTGAGGATCATTGGTTGGAGTTTGATATGTGGATTCTGGTACGTTTGTTGAGCTTGGATCATAGTATTGGTCTGAATAAGCATAACTCCATGAAGAATCTAGGTGATACCCCCAATCTTAATGATAATTGGGATAATCATCGTGGTTGAAGTAATCACTCCCAAACTGTACTTGTCCAACATTGATGGTGCACTGATGACTGGGATGTTCGCCAGCACAATATTCACATGTAACTTCTATCTTTCGAGTACGTTGGATTGCAACAATGTTCAACTTCCTCGAAAGTATCTCAAATTGTGCTGACAATGCCGAAATTACGTTGAGTTCATCAATCCCAGTTTCCCGTGGTTGAGTCATCCTCGTGTATGGCCATTGATAAGCAAAGTCAACCATGGTACCTGAAAAGAGAGAAATATAGGAAGAGAATTAAAAACTAAAATAAAATAAAATGTTTAAATTAAGACTAATTTGATTGAAACTAATGTCGGCAAAAAAAATTATTAAACTAATTCCCCGGCAATGGCGCCAAAAACTTATTGGTCGTTTTTCCAAACAATATATGTGTGCAAGTATACACGGTCAACAAGTAATAAAGAGTAAGTAGAGTATCGTCCCACAGAGAATTAACTAATAAAATTCACCAAGCACTAGCCCATAACCATTTCAATCTTATTTAAACGAATGATTTAATATATTGATTAACACTATAAAATTAAACTAATACTAAATAACCCTAGAATAAAACTAGATAATGAAGATATGAGATTACAATTTCCCCTATTGATTCATCGAAATCAATATACTTCTTGTTAAGCCAAATTAATTATCACAGATTGTTAGTCGAGAACACGAAAGTGAGATAAGGCCATCTCTCGATGTACCAAATCCATATCACATATAATCCACAAATGATAGAATACACATGAACACCCAAATTATATAAAATACTATATTTCTATGTGATTTATCAATAACTAGGATTTACGCACAAATTCTCAAATGACTACAAGTGGTGCTTCGGTATATGTCTATCCGAAGCATAAATCATACATTCCAACGCCATGTAGAACATAAAAACATAAGCTATTATGATCAGATCTAAATCCATACTTCGCTTCTCAAGTCCATATGGATTATCACAGTATTCGATGGCCAATCAAATAATCAATTAAGCATGAATCATATTTAGACAATCCCATAACAATCAATAAGACCAACAAAGAAGTATATCAAAATAAACTAGTCAGTAGATTCCATTGTAATCCCAAAATAGAGTCTAACTCATAACTAAATCAAATCTATCATCACAATTCGAATAAACATCAGAAGAATACAAATAGGTATCAAAGAGAAAATAAGAATATAAAGTACAAATCTGATCTCTCTTGCTCCAAGTTTGAATCTTCAATGCTACCCAATTGCTTTAACTCAGATCTAATATAATCTAGAGACTAACTACTTTTATCTACCCTAATCTAAAGATGAAATTAAAGAGAAGAGAAAAATAATAATAAGCTCATGATCCCCTTATGTGGAAAATCTGAATATAATGAAAGTAGGTCTAAATATAGGTCCCAAGTTCAAGTGCCTCCTTTTTCACGCAACAAATCAATTGGATAGCTTAAGTGAAGTCAACTGTTAAAAGTTAGACTGGCGCAGCTGCGCTTCCTAATAGCTTGAAATGGGCGCAACTGCGCTGCAGGATTTTCGGGTAAGGCTCTGGTGCAGCGCAGCTGTACCCAATGCCAAATTGGGCGCAGCTCCGCCGTACACCAGGTTTGCTTTCTGCATTCTGCTGCTGCAGCCTTCTGATTCCTTCCCACAACTTTGATACTTGCTCCTTTATTCTTTCCATCATCCTTTCTAGCTCCATTTACAACAAGAGAGTTCCCATTCTTGTAAACTACAAAATAAAGCAAAAATGCATGGAAAGCTACAATAACACATGAGTTTAAACAATAATTGAAGTTAGTTGATATCTAAATAAGTGGTTATAAAACCACTTATCACGATAAACCCCTTCGGCTATGTCAAAGCTTCCACCAAGTCCTTCAGGATATTGAACATTAGGTCCTTAACCAACTTTCGAGACCTCACCACATCTAATCATGTATGGAAATATTCTAGGGCCTGGGGACCATTCAAGTCCGTCATCTGCTAGATCGCCTCCCAGAATCTCTTCACATATTGACTGGGAGTCTCATTAGAATATTGTCTGATCTGAACCAATGATCCAGTCGGTTTACCCCTCCTTTTGTTACTTCCGAATCGACCATGAAACTTTTCGCAGAGCTCCTTCCACGACGATATTGAGTTCAGGGCCAATGACGTCATCCATTGCCTACCTTCCTTCCTTAAGGTTGTGATGAACATCTGACACTTGGCCGCATCTTAATAATCATAATACTTTATCAGTCGATCATATGACTGGCTGTAATCATACGGGTCCCTAGTGCCATCATAACTCTCTATATGTGGGGCCTTCTTATTCAGGTCGGCCTGAACCCAGTCAATCTCCGGGGAGAACGGTGACGCTAGGTTAATCGGAGCTTCTTTCTCCTAATTGGCGACCGCAAGCCTCTGCTCCAACTCTGCTACTCTTCGGGCAAATGTCTCAGTCTCGTTTCTCCGGGGGGATGGCTCTCACCTATCCTAATTCTTGAGTTCTGGATATTTCACCCGCCTTCTTCTTTCGGACCTTCCTATTCCTTCGCTACTAGCTTCCCGAGGGTGGCTTCGGCGTCTACTCCTTTCCTGAGAGCGGCTTCAGCGCATGCTCCTTTCTTGTTGAGAACAGTCCGAACAATGTGTTCTGGAATGGTTCCCTGACAATGTTTCCCGACGACGGTTATGGGTAGATGAAACCTCCTCCCCATCCATCAACAATGCCAATTGTGCATCCAGTTCCTTTCGTTGAAGACAAAGGGCCTCAGCAGCATCATGATTCTTCTATAGGTTTTTAGCCAAGATCAACTGCCTAGTGTCCCCGATCCTCCTTAGTACATGTTCAGGATGGTATATCCTCAACACAATCATTCGATCTCGTCTCCTTCCTCGCCATTGAGAACAATTGACGCTTGACACTGACCATTTGAGTATTCTTTGGACCCACTGAATAACTACGGGGCCTGAGCTTGCCCGAGATGTCTTTGGAAGGCCCTAATATGTCCTTGACCGAATCCTTAGGTTGAGTTGATGGGTTGGTAGTTGATTTTTCGTGTCCGAAAACTGTCTTACTTGTCGCCATTACTTCTAATCAAATTTCTGAGTGATTCGAAAATACCTAGCACTAAACGACTATCCTTCTAGCACCAATGTTAACGCCAAGATTCGTCAACGCGCCTCAATCACCATTAGCGCGTGCAATCATGTACAGAAATAAAATTACACGGAGAAACTTGACAACCTGGGCCGTCGGGGGATAGCTCTGGTGTGAGAATAAGTACAGGTTTAATAAGGTTTAATAATGGAGATATTAAGCTTTAGTGCTGGAAAATAATGAGATACCTGAGAATTACTGTGTAGCCTTGTAGTTATAGTGATCACACCCCCTCCTACATGCCCTTCTTCGTATGAAAATAGAATTCTCCATTAGGATAGATTCTTTAATGGGACAGAATTGCATCTTCTTAAAGAAATGAAGTCGGATTCTATCCCGACTCTTTTTTTAGGAATTGGAAATTAAATATAATTAAGAATCTTAGATTCCTTAAAATTCTCTAATTGCCCAAAATATATTTCTACGTGGGGAAACTTTCTCCACATGGACTATGGCCCACCGAATCAACCTGACCCAAATAATCATGCCCCAATATTATCAATAAAAATATTATTTTTTGGTGAAAAAATTGATAATTGAACTATTTTTGTCAAATAGAAGAAGTAATATATTTCTGATTTATGTCACCAACAAAAAAGATATTGATATTTGTATATTTGAATAATAACAAGTTTGTATATGATTTCAAAAGAAAGGAAAAAAATAAAGAATTATTAAAATCAATTTAAATTGGTTGACTTACACATTAGCACTTCCAGCATCCTTTACAGATCAAAGCTCCAATAATCTTTGCTACGATATAGCTATCAACAGGCACTACCTCAATATTTGTCACCTAATATATGTGGATTATTGCTGTATCGAAAAAGATTTATATGACAAAGTTAATTTATCACAAAGTTAGATTGTTATTAACGTAAAATTTTGGGAAATGATATTATGGGACCAAATAATTTGCTGCCAGAGCAATTAAAAATATGTTGGCAAAATTGCCCCTAAATATATAGTTACTGTCCTTAGTCTTATTTTAGTTCCCTCAAAATTGCCTCTGATCTATTAAATTCATTTACGTATCGTTTCAATTCATCTTCCTTGTGCTCAGAATTCGTCCTACCCATCTCTCTATCTTTCTAACCTTTGCCGAAATTGGGTGGTCTAAAAGATTGCAAATAATGCAATTACATCTTGTATGTGGAAGGATGCTCCAAGTTTTTGGCTAACAATCTGCTCTTAGAATCTGTTTGCATATGCGTTTATATTGTTTTAATCCAATCTTTGTGTATTTCAAATAATTAAACCTTGCTCTTCTCCATAATTCGTCATTCTTTGGGTAAATTACAGCTAAATCACTTGGATCCGTTCCAAAAAACAGTATCGTTCAAGATTTGATTTTAATTAATGTAATAGTTTTAATATTATAAACTATTTCAATTGTAGCACAGTGGTGGTTAAGTCCTGCGATTTTTAGGTCTATTCCACTTTATTTCCTCTTTATCTTGGTTAGGTTTGATTGATCGTTGATGTTTGGTTAAGCAATAAAGATAAAATATTAGGTTCTATTTGTTTTGGTCTGAATAAGGCTGAATGCCTCTGAATCTAAGCGATTCAGTCATTCAGACCATTTGATTATCATTTTTTAAGATCTGAATTGTCCAATTTCTTCTAAACGAATAAGCCACAATTTTTCGACTGAATAAACAAGGTACTCGTCTAAATGGATTTTTACGTATGTTGCCCCCAAGCTCACTACTCAAAAAACCAACAAGATCGTGATTAAGCTCAACCCCATCAAAGCTGTGTCGACGTTGGAAAATTTAAGAAAATACCGCGGGTCGGTTTATAACCCGATTTTTCTCAAATCGATCTTCCTAAGTTATCTCTACCCTTATTATTTTTTTTGCAAAAAAGGTATTGAATGGTTTTTTAGGAAAGAGGCCAACATGTGTATATGTCGACGATTTGATTTGATTTAAACAGAGTCGCCAGTTGGTAGTTTTGAAAATGGTTGTACCAACTCAACCGAATTTGATTTCAAAATAGGCCCAATTGATGGACACTGTCGAAACTTAATCTTTGAAATCGGAGTTTTGAGATCGGGGGGCTTGATTAAGTGTGGAGAAAGGGTTAGGCACCCCATGACTCCCGTGTAAACACGGTACCGCAATCTTTTTAATATTTTTCTTAAAACTAGAATGCGTGAGTGAATGCTGTTTGAAAATTGGGCCTTTGGATTGATTGAAAGCTTTGACAGGTTTCGTTGAGCCTATATACGAAGGGTTTGATTTGATTTGAAAATCAATCTTTAATTTAATTTGCAAAAAGCATCATTTAATTTGATTTGCAAAAACTTTTAAATTGAATTAACAGTGATGTTTTGAAAGCTGGTTTTATCAAACTCTTACGCTGACATAGGAATTGAAGCATATCGCTACCCTCAATTTTATCTTTTATAGCCTTAAGGCTGCATGCAAATGGTGATTTGTCGGGCTGCGAAGCATCCTCGACCACAGAAATATAAAGTGTCAGTCTCCTAATGGGTATGAAAACCATCGGAGGGACGCTAACACGACAATCCATATTTTCACTATATTGAGACCTTAAATCCGGATAACCGTTTTAAGGTCTGTGCAAGTACATTTTACAAAAAAAAACTGACAGGGTACATCTGTAAATCGGAGTTTGTCCATGTGGGAATCAGATTCTGATCAGTTTGATCATAAATCCCACGATTCCTAGCTCACATATGAGTAGCTAAAAAACCTGCACAGTTCAAATTTGTACAGAAGCAGATAAATATCCCAAGATAGCCAGAATCAGGGATTCATTTAGTAAATCCCGGTCCGCACGGCAGAAGCGTCTCGTTCTCACTAGATAGCGATCTAAAGGACGCGAGATTGCTTTTGAAGCTGAAACTATAAAAATAACTAGATTTAAAGAAATCTCAGCCATTATAACTTCCAGGTTCTGTCGGGACCTATTTGAACCGTTGAAAGCTAGAAGTGGCGAGATTTGGATAAATCTAGTTCGCCAGCAAAAATGTCAGTGCAAATTCATATACAAATGAATGTTAAATGCAACAGTTGAATAAATTGAACAAAGCAATATATATAGTTAGATATATATAAAAGCTGTAAATGGCAATGGGTTTTCACTAGTAAACCCGGACTGGAATTGAAATATATATATTTATAAAATAACTGCAAATAGCCACGAAATAATCCAGGCTGTGACAGAAATGAAATATATATATATATATATATATATATATATATAGAAAAACAGTAAAAAGGGCGATGGGTTTTCACGCCTGTGCCCATACTGGAATTGAAATTGACAGAAAATAGTCACCTAGTGACTGGGGTGAGCACCCAGTATGGGAAAGTGTGCAAAAATAGTAAAATATATAAAAGCGATAAACTACCTCGGATTTGACATCCGAGCCTGACAGAATTGAAATGTTAGTATATAAACAGTTAAATATATACAAAAAAAGGCCAAACCCGGACTAGAAAGACAACCCAGTCGGACGAAGCTGCCAAAACAGTGTGTGCTAGTGCATTAAAGCTACTGGAGCTGACGGATCGTCAATCCGAGTTGTAGAAACGTTGAAATCGGAGTTTATGTACAAAAAATGTATAAACTTTTGCCGAAAACGGCCATCGAACTAAGTTCCGGGCATATTTAGAAAATAAAACTTGATGTGCAGGTGTAAAACAGTGCAAAGTAATAGTATTGACTTGCTGATCGAAAAATACTTACAATGGGCTGCACTACGGACTTTTTGCCGAATCGTAGGCCTTAAACATCCAAATCTACCAGTGGTTTTTTGATATGTGGTAGTATATGGGTATATCTATGTGTTGGAGTGAAAATATTTGAGTTTGAAAAAGGTGTAAAAGTCGAAAAATCAGTCGGGCAGGGCTTCGCTGCGCTTCTTGCTTATGCAAATGAGAGGGGGCTGCCCTTTTATTTATAGAGGGGGAGATGCACCTCTACATGCGGCTACCGTAGGTAGAGGTCCAGTCACTCAAGGTGGGTCCCGCGTGCCCGGCTTGGTCGTCTCGAAGTACATGCACTCCGAGTAATGCGATGTCCGGTCGAAAACTTTCTAACTTTTGATCGGAGCATCCGTTTGAGGCGTGCGATACCTTTCCGGAAAGTTCTCGCCGAGAGTGTTGCAATGACATGGAAAAAAACATTTTTTAGGTCCAGGAAGACGGGTTCACAACCAGGTCTTTGATTCCCCGCAGTTTATTCGTTGAACTGTCTTGCATTGTTCCCACTTGGGATCGTCATTAGGGTTCATTCTGACTTTGGCGGCATCAATTTGGCTTGAATTTGACCAAGTCAATTGAAAGTTGGTAAAATGACTGTTGTACCCCTCCCGGGACTGCCTGTAATGTCGGCATGGTCGCTGGTTGACTTCCGAAAGCTGATTCCAAGACTTGGATCCCAGTCGAGTCTTTTGACCTCAGGGTTGTCTCTGAGGCTAAAGTGGTCGTTCTAGGTTTTGCTATGGAGTTGTTGCGATGCTTCAAGCTGATGTCTGAAGTTGGCCTGATGTCCCGGGTTAAGATCGGGGATGACATGCACCTCCCGGGGTTGATTGATACCTCCGGGTTGCTATCGGGGTTGATTTGATTGATGGTCCGATTGACTGTCAAAGCTTGATTGATGGTCCGATTGACTTTCAAAACTTGATTACTGATATTGGAAATCGAATTTGACTGGAGCACCGATATTGTGGATCGGATTTGGGGTTGATTGATGATTTTATGTGACGCCCCCAAATCCGGGTCTCTCAAACACTTCGGATCCGGTCCGCCACGATACATCTATCTCGGAACTATACATCTTTTATTCTAAACTTAATGAATAAATAAAACTTATTACAATATAGAATATAATTTCTATTCATATCCAAGATCTTGTATGATGACCCTAAACCTTAATATAAGTTTTCAATTCTCGGTCATATACCATCCCTGTCTACACATCACATTCGATGTTTACAAAAATGCGGAATAACTAAAACTTTTCTATCTCCTTGTATAAAATCTTTCATTGAGTTCATACTCTTGAACCAATTACAAAACCTTGAATCAATTATAAAATATGATTCACTGTGTTCGAATTACTGTATAAATGTATACATCTCAGTTCAAAATCCCTATGTGTTACATAACACAACCTTACAATTTAAACATGTATAAAATATTGTAATCTACTATCGTATACATCTTCTAGAACTTAAACATGATTCAAGAGCATGTATTTAAATAAACAGAAATCTTCAAACTCTATCACGTAGCACGTAACTTTTATCGTGAGTCCTTAACCAGCAAAAGTGGTTATTTACAAGAGTGAGCTCGACAGCTCAGCAATTTTAACAGTTTTCATGCATCATATAGCACATAATATCATACCCAGTTCATGCATTTATAATCAATCGATATATACTACGCATGTTACTTCTCACATAACAAGTATATCATCAAAGATCAACTTTCAATCTCATACATATCTCATATACAGTTCATATATAAGTTAACATCATCATGGCATAATATACTTCATCTAACAGTTATTGAATTCATATATCAAATAAGAACTGAAAGACTTGCCTGGTGCGTAGTTTAACAACTACGACTTAACTGCTTAAGATATTTGCACTTCGTGTATTCCTACACAATCATTCAATTATAGATTCATACATATCAGTTATACATATCCATACATTCTCAATATAATAACCATTGATTACATTGTTATTTAACTTGGTTCTTAGAACCTTCGTTTTACTTTTTCATCATGTTTTTAGAAAACTATGTACGTATAGGTATACCTTATCTATACATACTTACTATAGTCTATCATATATATGTATCACACACTTAACTAAAGGTGTTTGACATATATTTAAACTTATATGATCCTTATTATTCATACATTTCTCAAACATTAACGGAATTATAGTTTCTGAGTTTTATATAACCATTTGCACAAATCAACACTTAAGGCATCATTAAGATTCTATTTTATAACTCTGAAATAATAATGTAAACATGCTACTATGTTCATCAAGTATATATGTGAGGTGCCATTCCAGTTAATATGCATGCTTACAATTACCTTTATCATATACGTACAACTAGCATCGATAATTGCTTTAAAATATATCTAATTCATGCTTAACTAACTTTCATAGTGTCTAGTAAGGTGTGTGCACATACATGACATTTAAAAGCACTAGCATGTATGCTCAAACATATTAGAACACTAATACACTTATGATCACGCAACTTAGTTTGCAAAAAGTCCGAATCTTTCTTTTGAAACCATTATGACTTAAACCATAAATGCTAGGGTAAACTTAACACTTTTAAATTTACATTTTATGCCTATCTAGACCATGCAATCATGCTAAAAAGTCAGAACATAAGCATCAATAGTCAAGGCTTATTTTAAAACTTTATAACTTTCTTTAGAAATCGCACACTAACGAAGTCAAAATGTTCATGCTATGTCAAAGTACTTACTCATACATGTTAGACCTGATTTCATGCATGTCTAAGTTATTTACTCATGCTACAAATGGTCAAAAATTACAAGACATAAGTCTTGGTCAAGTTCACTTCAAATATCTTTAAGTTTTTCTTGAAAACCTCTTGAATCTATCAATCATGTATGCTAATGTGTTCAACACTTTAAACATGCTCTTCATGTCAATATAAACCATACCATTATGTTTGCAAAAAAAATTAGAATACACATAATACGTATATGTCAAAGTTTACTTTAGCAAATCTAAGTCCATTTTGTAAACTTTAAACCTTTTTATCAATAGAGTGTATTAACATAGTTATACATGCTCATATCACGTTTATGTACATATATATGCATATTAACCATGTCCATATACTTGCCAAATAAGTTACTACATGATAGCATATAACATATCCTAAAATAGAGAGCAGAATCCAACAAGTAGGCCGGGCGCAGCTGCGCAGGTGTGCGGCCAAGCCTGCAGCTGCACTGCCTCGACAGTTTACAAACCCAAACGCATAACTTTCTTAACCAATCAATTCTGTACTATCCATAATGCAATTCTATCATACTTATAACTCCATATAACACTTAGCAATATATCCCAATCCATTAATTAATCAACCCAGGAGCAATTCAATAATCAAGACTTAGAAATTCACAGAAAATGAAGAACAAGATTGGGATTATAGGAATTATACCTCTGTAATTGTTTACTGCTAGCTCTTTCTCCCTCAATTTAATAGAAAACACAGAATGTTTTCTCTACTCACCAATATCTCAGTAATTGCAATATAGAAGGAGAAGAGTTCTTATATGGGCAATTCCATCCCGGTTCTTAACTTTGCTCACTAAATTAAACTAACGGATTACATGATTGTATAATGGTTAAGGAGTGGTGGTTGAGTAGTTGGTATATCTCATCATGAATCCTACATCTCTTACAATTATTAGCTAGACTTGTGAGGAAATTGAGAAGGGGAGTAGCTAGCAAGCCTCTTGTGTTCACGTGAGAAAAGTTGAGGACTCTCATAAGAAGTAATCTCAGCAACTTGAAAACATACTCTAATGTTATATATATATATATATACCCACCATGCACATTTCATTTCAGATAACTTAGATTATAAATGAATTAAAGGGTACTAAATGATATTTTCAATGAGTAACTAATAATACAAAGTATCAAGTAGTGTATATAATCCCTGTACATTTTATCAATATCAAATATAATTTAATTGGGTATTATCATTACTCATTACCGTAACTATTATTATTATAATCATAATAACTTAATGAAATCATTACCAAATCACAATTGATTATTGATGTTAATATAAGGTGATAGGGTATACACTAGGTTTTACCCACACACATCATGCCACATAAGCAATAATATGAAACTCTCATAATGTAATTATTCTTACTATATAGTCCATACATACAATATAAGTCACATTAATATGTCACCTTGTACTATATAATATATAGTTAACTACCATATAGTAAAGGTTTAATTAATTATATAAATAAATATAACCGCATTATATTTATTAATAGTTACACGCCTATGTTTTATTATCCTCAACAAAAATAAATTAACATGTTATCGATTAATTACCCAACGCATCAACTAATCAATCACGTTTAAACCTCTACACTATATTCAAATAAATTTAATATTTAAATACTAATGCTTCTATTAATACCCTGATATAAACCTTAGGGTTGGTCTACTAATTTAATAACCGATTAGTGACTCCCTTTAATTTAATCCTAGCAAATATACGCACAGATACTAACTCACATAACATGTATATAGCAATATCAATAAAACTCGTTTAATCATTCCTTCATAACAAGATATAATAATTTTATTATATAATATTATCTCCAATAGAGGCATTAATCATTAAAAATAACTTTCTCATTTCTTCAAGATATTATTTAAATATAATATCTTAGTATTGATAATATAGTTAGATGTACAACATGTACACCTTGTATATAGAAAATAGACCATAAGTTATTTCATACCAATATATTACATATAGCAAATATGTTTCGATATATTTATCCTCATTCATATTACCTCAGTCAAAGACATAAAAGGTATTATTATTATTATTATTATTCAAAATAACACTCCCCCTTTTTATTAAAATAATTCAATATAAGAAATTATTTTAATAATCTTTATTAGAAATATGTAATAATTATTTCTCTTTCCACCAATCCACATAATTCAAGATATATATCTACACTTCTCGTTGTGTAATCAATTAATTAATAAGTCTCTAACCAATACACTTTTAACGATATATTGATTTTCTTCTCTCTCTAACAACGTACATATACTCCAGAAAATGGTGACTATCAAAATATTTAATGTCATTATCTTACCATGATAAATAATTTTATAAATCATTTAATAACGATAGATAAATATTATCCATCTCCTCTATTAATTCATCTCTATAAATATAGAATAATGATATATATTTATTAGACACTAAGAATCACGTATTACATAGTTCATAACACCCTATGTAATTCAATACTACAAACCTCATATCACAGATATATACATATTCGAATCTATCTCATGCTCTAAGAATTTTATTCATTAAATTCTTATTAATAATGATTCTTGGAAATTCAGGTCCTTACAATCACCCCTTCTTCTAAGAATTTCGTCCTCGAAATTACAGTCTACTAATCTCTACTCTTTTTATTCAACAAAACTAGGTTTTCAAGTTAACCTTTACTGATATCATGCTCAATTTAATGAGTATATACTGCTTCCTTCTATGAGGAGCTCTGCTAACATCATATAACTTCTCTCTAAGGAGTTAAAACTTTTCATATCTGGCTGAGGGGTCATATAGACCGTGAACTCTGGGTCGTACGGTATTTACCGTAACCAAATTTGTTAACCATGCTGAACATTTGTATGTTTACAATCACGAAGAAGGTAAACTTCCAATACTGATACGTTAGGTGGTCAATCAATCGTACCTTAGTTCTTAAATTGGAATATATTATCCAACCAGTATATCCCCATTTTTCAGGGTTGTTCACCTCAGTCTTACTGTCAGAGTCCGTTCCAAAATAATTTGGTTCCGGATAAATTCTCAAAGAGATGCTTGAATCTTTATAAACATTTGTCTAGCTGAATCAATTAGCTTAGACGTAAACCAATAATTCGAATATCAATCTAAATATGTAACTGGCCAAATTACTTGGCATGTAACCTTTCTTTAAAGTTCTGAAAATCTTTTTATGACTTTGTCATACTACATCGTACCATAGTGAGCTTAAATCAAATCCCACACCAGGTAATTCTGCATTGATAAGTCCATCGCTTTTTATTTTATGACTTTGTCATACTACGTCGTACCATAGTGAACTTAAATCAAATCCCATACCAGGTAATTCTGCATTGATAACTTCATCATTCTTATCATTTTCGCATCAGGTTTCATGATGCATTGATGATATACAAAATACATTTTGATATCTCAAATCAATTTTGTCTAGCCGAAATAATTAGCGTAGACTCTTCTTTAAATCGTTCAAAAATTATTACAAATCATTTTTGATGTTATCATGTCGTAATAGGTAACGATGTGTTAATGGCTCGAAGTCCATCTCCACACCCTTGTCACCTTGTTTTGAGGATAACAAAAATTTATTTTGTTCAAAAGGCACATCAGTGAAGTCTAGCACAGCTAGAAGATTTGGAATACCTATGCTTCCATCATCAACTTCAATTGCTCTAATGATCAATTGCTTAATAATATCTATTAAAAATCCTCAATTCATCATCCATAACTCTCCTATACCCAGTACAGTTCATCAAACATACCACACGTTAGGAGTTTAGGAACTTTCCATAATCATATGTGTTTAGGAACTTATCCTAGTCAGACCAAAGTCTTCCATTCGCTGAGGGGTCCCATCATACTATTATGAGTCACAGACTTACCATACGTATGAGTTTAAAGAACTCGCACCTAATCTTAGTAATATCTATCTATCAGAATAAACATGAGAAAAGAATCACCTTTCCGCCATATGTATAATGATAGCGCGACACCAATATTCCAATGATTATCAATGTAAGAAGCTAAGTGATTGTCGAACCAAACACTATCCCCTGCCCATACAAGGAACTGGTCGACTCAGCCACTAAACAATATAGGAAACTAAGTGTTTCTAAACCCGAGCATAAATTCCCCGCCCATACAAGGAACCATACAACTTAGCTGCTAACAAGAGTCCTCAATTGAAATCCAACACTTAACTCTATCTTATTCTTAATTTGCTCTTAGCTCATTGCGAAATTTTTATATTTCGTCACATACAACTCCTCATGAGTTCTGCTCGTACCATACCATGGTACCTTCTCTTGTAGCATCAAGCTATAACTACTTAGTCGATACAGACCATCTATCATTACATTGTTCAATCTGATCACGTCGTGATCATTGACTTAACTTAGAGTTCTTTCCCTATTATCAATTAAACTCTCTCAGGTTATAGTCTAAGGTACTCTTACCTAAGGTTTATAACCTACAGCTTTGATACCAACCTGTGACGCCCCCAAATTCGGGTCTCTCAAACACCTCAGATCAGGTCCGCCACGATACATCTATCGCGGAACTATACATCTTTTATTCAAAACTTAATGAATAAATAACACTTATTACAATATAGAATATAATTTCTATTCATATCCAAGGTCTTGTATGATGACCCTAAACCTTAATATAAGTTTTCAATTCTCGGTCATATACCATCCCTGTCTACACATCACATTCGATGTTTACAAAAATGCGGAATAACTAAAACTTTTTTATCTCCTTGTATAAAATCTTTCATTGAGTTCATACTCTTGAACCAATTACAAAACCTTGAATCAATTATAAAATATGATTCACTGTGTTCGAATTACTGTATAAATGTATACATCTCAGTTCGAAACCCCTATGTGTTAAATAACACAACCTTACAATTTAAACATGTATAAAACATTGTAATCTACTATCGTATACATCTTCTAGAACTTAAACATGATTCAAGAGCACGTATTTAAATAAACAGAAATCTTCGAACTCTATCATGTAGCACGTAACTTTTATCGTGAGTCCTTAACCAGCAAAAGTGGTTATTTGCAAGAGTGAGCTCGACAACTCAACAATTCTAACAATTTTCATGCATCACATAGCACATAATATCATACCCAGTTCATGCATTTATAATCAATCGATATATACTACGCATGTTACTTCTCACATAACAAGTATATCATCAAAGATCAACTTTCAATCTCATACATATCTCATATACAGTTCATATATAAGTTAACATCATCATGGCATAATATACTTCATCTAACAGTTATTGAATTCATATATCAAATAAGAACTGAAAGACTTGCCTGGTGCGTAGTTTAACAACTACGACTTAACTGCTTAAGATATTTGCACTTCGTGTATTCCTACACAATCATTCAATTATGGATTCATACATATCAGTTATACATATCCATACATTCTCAATATAATAACCATTAATTACATTGTTATTTAACTTGGTTCTTAGAACCTTCATTTTACTTTCTCATCATGTTTTTAGAAAACTATGTACGTATAGGTATACCTTATCTATACATACTTACTATAGTCTATCATATATATGTATCACACACTTATCTAAAGGTGTTTGACATATATTTAAACTTATATGATCCTTATTATTCATACGTTTCTCAAACATTAACGGAATTATAGTTTCCGAGTTTTATATAACCATTTGCACAACTCAACACTTAAGGCATCATTAAGATCCTGTTTTATAACTCTAAAATAATAATGTAAACATGCTACTATGTTCATCACGTATATATATGAGGTGCCATTCCAGTTAATATGCATGTTCACAATTACCTTTATCATATACGTACAAC
Source organism: Panax stipuleanatus (assembly GCA_020205555.1). Taxonomy (NCBI): domain Eukaryota; kingdom Viridiplantae; phylum Streptophyta; class Magnoliopsida; order Apiales; family Araliaceae; genus Panax; species Panax stipuleanatus. The sequence continues at coordinate 36,529,316 of CM035120.1, forward strand.
TAGCATCGATAATTACTTTAAAATATATCTAATTCATGCTTAACTAACTTTCATAGTGTCTAGTAAGGTGTGTGCACATACATAACATTTAAAAGCACTAGCATGTATGCTCAAACATATTAGAACACTAATACACTTATGATCACGCAACTTAGTTTGCAAAAAGTCCGAATCTTTCTTTTGAAACCATTATGACTTAAACCATAAATGCTAGGGTAAACTTAACACTTTTAAATTTATATTTCATGCCTATCTAGACCATGCAATCATGCTAAAAAGTCAGAACATAAGCATCAATAGTCAAGGCTTATTTTAAAACTTTATAACTTTCTTTAGAAATCGCACACTAACGAAGTCAAAATGTTCATGCTATGTCAAGGTACTTACTCATACATGTTAGACCTGATTTCATGCATGTCTAAGTTATTTACTCATGCTACAAATGGTCAAAAATTACAAGACATAAGTCTTGGTCAAGTTCACTTCAAATATCTTTAAGTTTTTCTTGAAAACCTCTTGAATCTATCAATCATGTATGCTAGTGTGTTCAACACTTTAAATATGCTCTTCATGTCAATATAAACCATACCATTATCTTTGCAAAAAAATTCAGAATACACATAATACGTATGGGTCAAAGTTTACTTTAGCAAATCTAAGTCCATTTTGTAAACTTTAAACCTTTTTATCAATAGAGTGTATTAACATAGTTATACATGCTCATGTCACGTTTATGTACATATATATATATATGCATATTAACCATGTCCATATACTTGCCAAATAAGTTACTACATGATAGCCTATAACAGATCCTAAAATAGAGAGCAGAATCCAGCAAGCAAGGACGGCGCAGCTGCGCAGGAGTGCGGCCAAGCCTGCAGCTGCACTGCCTCGACAGTTTACAAACCCAAACACATAACTTTCTTAACCAATCAATTCTGTACTAGCCATAATGCAATTCTATCATACTTATAACTCCATATAACACTTAACAATATATCCCAATCCATTAATTAATCAACCCAGGAGCAATTCAATAATCAAGACTTAGAAATTCACAGAAAATGAAGAACAAGATTGGGATTATAGGAATTATACCTCTGCAATTGTTATTGCTAGCTCTTTCTCCCTCAATTTAATAGAAAACTTAGAATGCTTTCTATACTCACCAATATCTCAGTAATTGCAATATAGAAGGAGAAGAGTTCTTATATAAGCAATTCCATACCCGGTTCTTAACTTTGCTCACTAAATCAAACTAACGGATTACATGATTGTATAATGGTTAAGGAGTGGTGGTTGAGTAGTTGGTATATCTCATCATGAATCCTACATCTCTTACAATTATTAGCTAGACTTGTGAGGAAATTGAGAAAGGGAGTAGCTAGCTAGCCTCTTGTGTTCACGTGAGAAAAGTTGAGGACTCTCATAAGAAGTAATCTCAGCAACTTGAAAACATAATCTAATGTTATATATATATATATACCCACCATGCACATTCCATTTCATATAACTTAGATTATAAATGAATTAAAGGGTACTAAATGATATTTTCAATGAGTAACTAATAATACAAAGTATCAAGTAGTGTATATAATTCCTGTACATTTTATCAATACTGTGACGAACGAGAATTTTGTAAAGATATTTGAATATTTATTGAAATAAATAAATATTTTAATGATTTAATTATTGAGTTAAATAATTAATTCATGAATTTATGGTAGATTAATTTAATTATATGTGTTACATTAATTAAATTAATGTGTAGTAATTTAATAATTCAAAGAATATATTTAATTGAGTTTATTTGATTAAATGAATTAATTAAATAAGCATAAGTTACTTTAATTAATTTTATAATTAATTAATGAATTTACATAATTAATAAATAAAAATATTAATTATGTGACAATATGATTTAATGTAAAATTTATTATATTTTATTTAATTGATTTAAATAAAATTGATTGATTAATTAAAGTGTTACAATTAACTATATACTAAACTAGTTAATTAAAATAAATGAAAAAGGAATTAAGGGTGCAGCCAAACAAGGCCTTAAGGGGAGTTAGTCCGTTTGTTATACAACGGATATATTATATATGCGTATATTATTCTGTTTAACGAAATTGTTTTCATTTTGTTCAAAGTCAGAGAAAGAAAAAAAAACTTAGAAATTTTCAGAGAGAAGAAGAAGAAGAGAGAGAGATTTGAGGAATCCTGAGTGTTGTATTAGATTTTTCTTCATACTAACAAAGGGTAATCTTCTTTCAAAGTTTTTAAAATTAAGTTTTCCAAAGTTTTTCATATACGTATTCTAAAGTCTGTGAAAATTGGGTTTCCCAATTGGGTTATAGTATGGCTTTATCTGAATGGGTATGTGATTATAACATATTTTCTAACGTATAAACATGTTTTAAAGTAATCAATTTTATATAATTTGGCCTTAATTGGTTTTTCGAAAAGTTACAGAGTTTTCTACGATATTGTAAAATTTCTCTGTCAGTACTTATTTTTGGGAAATTAAAGTGTGAAGTTATTATATATGTGACCGTATATGTTAGTATTATGTGTTGGATCATGTATCCATGATTTACACTGATCACACCAAGTAATTTTGTTAATAATTTGGTTTATGAAATTACAGAGTATTGAATATGGGTGAATAACCCATATGGGTCAAATTCATGATTGATTCATATAATTGTATTAAAATTGACGTATGAATATGATTGTATATGTTTAAACAAAGAGAATGGAATTAAAATGAACGGATTCGCTGTAGTAACGAATCTGTAATGATAGATTATATATTTTTCATAAAAACTTTACAAGTTTTGAAGAACAGTGAGAATTAATGTCTTGAATTGTATAATTACATGACTTGGAATGTTAAGATTATGGTATAGGTGATATATAATGTTTCTGTGACGTTTATACTTCATGGGTAACATTATTAATCAGTGTATTGGTGTGAAATTAGAGAAAATGGTCGAATTTCTGTGTTCTTCGCGAACCAGAAATTCTGGAAAAATGCAGCGTCGCGGCCGCGCCGAATGCAAGGCTAAACGGCGCGCAACCGCGCCAGGCCTGAAATTTCGAAAAAAAAAATGTTAAGTGTTGGAATTTTGTGAAATATGTTTTGAATCCAATAAACATGAATACATGTTGTATATATGATAAGATGTTAATATGAGTTTAATAATTTATGTTACGTGATTAATTAATAAATTAATTATGTGACTTAAACTATTATTTGTAAAGTTTAAATAATGTGATATAAACATGAAGACATGTTATGTATGTAATAAGTTGTTAATACAAGTTAATAACTTAAGTTATGTGATTAATTAATAAGTTAATTAATCAACGTGAACCATTATTGAAAAAAAACCTAATAATGAGTTCGAAGAATACTATTGTAAATCAATAATCATATCGAACCTGTGATTAATTGATATTGTAAATGTGTGATAGGTAAGAGTAATTAAAAAAGTGAGTAATAATTGTAGCTTGCGCACGAGGCAAGTTTTCTCTCCCTAACTTACTATTATTGTTGGGCAAGTTTTCTAAACTAAACTCTTTAAATTGTGCAATTGCTATGCTTAATTACTATTGTTGAGCAAATTCTTACTCTTGAATATCCAAGTTTAGAATTTCACGTGAGATGCTATGATTCTTTTAAAAGTATCATTTAAGTGTACAATACTTATTCGATTGTATACCTTGAGAAGTTAATATTCAATTTGAATATCATTTATTGAGTTATCCAAACCAACTTTATTTGGTGCGAATTCTGATGTCAAACTGAGATGAACAACCCTAATATAGGGGATTAATGAAAATGCTTTAAGCGTTAAGATAGTGTGCACAGTATCAGTACGAAGGGCTGATCTCCCTAAGTACGAGAAGTAAAGTCTATAGTCTTATGACTGTTAAAGGTTGGAAAGGTTAATAAACTTGACAACCTAAGACTCGGTTCTAGGTCTTAATGACCCTCAGAAGTAATTTGACTCTCGATTAATATTCTTGATTCAAAAGTTGAGAAGTAATTTGACCCTTGATTAATATTCTTGATTCAAATGTTGAGCTTTCTGTTATTCAAAATTCTTTCACTTGCATGTTATTATTCTGTCATATTTTTATACTTGCGGGCATTCGTGCTCACTCTTGCATAATAACATTGCAGCTACTAATGAACGAAGTGACATCCTTCTAGTAGCAAGGGCAAAGGAAAAGCTAACAAGTGTTGAAGACTTGGTGTTGATGTTAAGAATGTTAAAGTTCAAGATTTATGTGTGATGACTTAAGACTTATTTATTTACGTTTCCGAAACAGAGATTTAAGGTTAAGTTTAACCTGGAAGTTATGATGTATTATTATTTCAGATGATGTAAGATGATGATTTATTTATCTAATAAATGAATTTCATTATTTATGGGTAGATAGTTGTATGATATTGGAAAAGTGAACACCAAATCCTGTGAAAATTAAGATACCGAATTTGGGGGTGTCACAAGTTGATATCAAATCCGTAGGTTATGAACCTTAGGTGGGGGAAAACCCTTTAGATAATAGCCTTCGTGAAGATAGTAATGATAACTCTGATTGAGTTCTAAGAAAGATAATAAAATTACCTTATGTGCTATGTGCTTATGTGTTCATACTTGTTAGAGTATTGATTAGCATCACGTAAAAACTAAGACTTAAAACTTATTTTGTCAGGATGTCAGATACTGGAGAAACTAGTCAGCCCAGGAATGTTGTACCCCTAGAGACTAGAGATAAGGAGCCCCGGGACATACATATTGTCTGGGAGTAGTTAGTACAGCCAGAGCCATCTCCTGTGATTCCAGATTTTGGTCAGGAGCATGAGCCAAAGACGGACTCAGAGGAGGACCCTGAAGAGGTTGAGATTTCGGCCGAGGAGGAGGAAGAAGACCCTGAGGAGTTCCCACCGAACTCTGTCAGTGCTGATATGTATGATTTATTGTATGATCGCAATGTAGAGTTACGAGATACAATTCAGGAGTTGACGGAGCAGTCAGTTGCTTAGGGTGGTGAGATTGAGACACTCCACACCCGTCTTGGCAATGTGGAGTGGGATTTGGTTCATGAGAAGGGCCAAACTGAGCAGAAGACAGAGGAGATAGAAAAGTTAAAGAATGAGTTAAAAGAGAAATCTGAAAGGCTCGCCATAGTGGAAGAAGTTTGGGTGAGAAATGCACGACGTGCAGATCTGGCAGAGGATGATGCGCGTGCGAAGAGAGTTAAGGTTGCAGAGACGTGCTACACGTTTCTGAGGGCAATGGATGAGGCCCAGGACCGAGTTATGAGATATCCAATTCAGTTCGAGGGAATGCATGGGTATATGTTAGATCACAGAACTATGTCCCGCATTATAGAGGATGAGCGTAGTGAAGCTGTCCGACGCCTTAGTAGGCCGTGATAGGACAATATGATAGTGTTTATGTTTAAATAATCGTAAATAATATAAATTCCGATGTGATTATAAACAAAGGAATATTGTGATAATGTAAATCCTGTAGAAACTTTATTTCAGGATAGTTGATGTAAATGGCAGAAATGCTATTGTATTGTATTAAAAGCTTTTGGTTTTAATAAAATAATAAAGTTTGTTCAAGATGATATGGGTTAAATGAGTATGTTAAAATATTTAACATTATGTGATACTCTTTGGAGTAGTTAATGTAAATTCCGATGTGATTAAAAACAAAGGAATATTTTGAGAAACTAAATCCTGAAGATTCTTTATCTTAGGATAATTGAGGTAAATGGCAGAGATGCTATAGTACTATGTTTAAAACTTTTGATTTAAATAAAATATCAAAGGTTATTTGAAAAGAAAAGAGTTAAAGTGGTTATGTTAAATATTTGAGTTAAGTCTTAAATATTTAAGAGATTGAATAAAGATCTAATGAGCGTATATTCTTAATAGAAATATGCCGCCAAGAAGGAGACAAAATCGTCGACAAGCCCAAGAAGGGTCAACCAATAACAATAACAACAATGATGCCAATGTGAACCCCGTTCAGCAGTTGGTAAATCTGTTGACTGGAGCGATGAACAATCAGCCTCAAGCTCCACCGAACACCTCATTTAAAGACTTTAAGGCAGTGGGACCGCCATATTTTAAGGGTTCCACGAACCTGATAGAAGCTCAAACTTTGGTTATGGAAATGGAGAAAATTTTTGAGGTCGCCCGAGTTAGGGAGGACCAGAAGACCTCCTACGCGACATTTATGTTAAAATCAGAAGCCAGCTACTGGTGGCAGGCAAATAAGATCAGGGGAGGAGAAGGTGTAATAACTTGGGAAAGGTTTAAAGAAATGTTTTTCAAGATGTATTTCCCGACCAGCTCCCAGAATCAAATGGAGGTGTAGTTTCTGGAGTTGAAGCAGGGGAATATGTTTGTGCCCGACTATGCGGCAAAGTTTAACAAATTGTCTAGGTTTGCCCAATATCAGGTGCATACTGACGAAAGAAAGGCTAGGAGTTTTGAACAGGGACTGAAATCTTGGTTGTATAGCAAGGTGTCAATGTTTCAATTGAACACTTTTGCTGGAGTTCTGGAGAAGGCCATTCTCGCTGAAGGTGGAAGCGAAGCGGTGTCTAAGTACAATCAGGATCAAAAGAAGAAGAAGAATGATAGTGAAGGAAACAATAAGGCTAGTGGTAGTCACACAGGGGGAACTAATAATCATAAACAAAAATGGAATGACAACCCGTCGTCTGTAAGTCAGCAAGGTAGTCAGAAGAAAAATCTAGAACCATGCCCAACCTGTGGGAAGACTCACTTGGGAGTCTGCATGAAAGGAAAAAGAGTGTGCTACAATTGTGGTCAGGAAGGCCACATAGCACCTAACTGCACTAACCCTAAGAAAGGCGCCTGCTACACATGTGGGTCAAAGGATCACTTGGCTAGAGACTGTCCAAAGAAGGCATCTAGAGGGGCAGGGTCAGGTGGACATAAGGGAAATAATAGTGGAAATCCTCTTACTATTACCGGACCGACTTCGACAAACCGACCAACTGCAAAGGATATTTAACATGACCGTACAAGACGATGTGCAGTCTCGTGATGTGGTGTCAGGTATCATTCCGATCAATAAAGTCAATGCTTATGTTTTATTTGCTACTTGTTCATTTATATCCGATAACTTTGCAAAGAATTTAGAATTTATTAAAGACAAATTAGAGATCCCTATGAACATAGAGATTGCGAATAAGGAAGTAATTTCTGTTAAGTATATACACAAGAACTGTAGAGTGGATATTAAGGGTAACGTTATGAACGTAGATCTGATCTCGATTAAACTTGGGGAATTTGATGTTATCCTGGGAATGGATTGGCTATTCAATTATGGAGCCGTAATTGATTGCCAGAAGAAATGTATTAACCTTATGACTCCGTCAAAGGTTGTGTTTTATGGCAGCAAGTCGCCTAGATAAGCGAGTTGTCTGACGATGATGCAGGCCAGGAAGTTATTAAGACAAGGCTGTGTGGGGTATTTAGCCTACATAGTCGATAGTCGTAAAGAGAATCCAAAGTTAGAAGAAATACCAGTCGTAAGAGACTTCGTGGATGTTTTCCCGGATGATCTGCCAGGACTTCCGCCTGACAGGGAAGTAGATTTTGTTATCGATTTGGTGCCAGGAACGGCTCCAATATCAAAAGCACCGTACCGGATGGCTCCGGTAGAAATGAAGGAATTAATAGTACAGCTACAAGAGCTGTTAGATAAGAAATATATTCAACCGAGCGTATCACCGTGGGGAGCGCCGGTATTATTTGTTAAGAAGAAGGATGGAACGATGCGACTCTGCATTGACTATAGAGAATTGAACAAGGTTACCATTAAGAATAGGTATCCGTTGCCAAGGATTGATGATTTGTTTGATCAATTAAAAGGAGCGAGATATTTCTCGAAGATAGACCTAAGAAGTGGTTATCATCAGTTGAAGGTAAGGCCAGAAGATGTCCCGAAGACAGCGTTTAGGACACGATATGGTCACTATGAATTTTTGATTATGTCATTTGGTCTAACAAATGTGCCTGCAGCATTTATGGGCCTAATGAATGGAGTGTTCAAGCCGTTTCTAGACAAATTTGTAGTGGTTTTTATTGATGATATATTGGTCTATTCTAAGACCAAGGAAGAACATGTTGAGCATTTGAAGTTGACGTTAGAAGTATTAAGAAGAGAGAAGTTGTATGCCAAATTCTCAAAGTGTGAATTCTGGATTGAAAGGGTGCAATTTCTAGGACACGTGATTGATAAGGACGGAATTTTGGTGGATCCCTCCAAAGTCGAAGCAGTGATGAATTGGGATCAGTCGAAAACACCGTCGGAAGTAAGAAGTTTTCTTGGATTAGCCGGTTATTACAGAAGATTCATTCAGGATTTTTCCAAGATCGCAACTCCATTAACGAATTTGACTAGGAAAGTTGTGAAATTCGTTTGGACGGAGAAGTGTGAGAAAAGTTTTCAAGAACTTAAGATAAGGTTAAGTACGGCACCTGTGTTGTCCCTTCCGGATGACACAGGAAATTTTGTGGTATATAGTGATGCGTCGCATAAAGGGCTAGGTTGTGTGCTTATGCAAAACGGCAAAGTCATTGCGTATACGTCACGACAGTTGAAAGATTATGAGAAGGGATATCTAACCCACGATTTGGAATTAGCTGCGGTGGTATTTGCTTTAAAGATTTGGAGACACTATCTCTATGGGGAGAAGTGTGAAATATATACAGACCATAAGAGTCTGAAGTATATTTTCACACAGAAAGACTTGAATATGCTCCAAAGAAGGTGGCTGGAGTTAATAAAGGATTATGATTGTGATATCTTATACCACCCAGGCAAAGCGAATGTTGTAGCAGACGCCTTAAGCAGAAAGGGTCGGGAGAAGTTGATGATGCTGACAACACAGGAAGAATTGATTTCAGCAATGGAAAAGCTGGAATTGGAAGTAGGATGTCCAATGGAGACTGACGAGAAACTGTTCCAGATGCAAGCTGGTATAACTTTATTGGATAAGATTAAGGAAGCACAAATCCTGGATAACGAATGTGTGGAAGTAAAGAAAAAGATATCTGAAGGGACTGAACTTAGATTTAAAATAGACAGCGAAGGATTGTTCAGATTTGAAAGTAGAGTTTGGGTACCGTCAATACCAGAAATCAAGGAGGACATTCTGAGCGAGGCTCATAGTTTGAGGTATTCCATTCACCCCGGAAGTACCAAGATGTATCAGGATTTACGACAACACTTTTAGTGGCCAAATATGAAGAAAGACGTTGTGATTGTGTTGCCAAGTGTCTGACTTGCCAAAGGGTCAAGGCAGAACACCAAAGACCAAGTGGTTTGTTACAACCTTTAGAAATCCCAAAATGGAAATGGGAACATATTACAATGGATTTTATTGTTGGCCTTCCGACAACTCAGAAAGGCTATGACGCAGTATGGGTTATCGTCGACCGATTAACGAAATCCGCACACTTTCTTCCTATCAAAATCAGATTTAACCTCGAACAATTGGCGAAGTTATATGTAAAAGAGATTGTTTCGAGGCACGGGGTGCCAGTGTCAATTATTTCTTACCGTGATCCGCACTTCACATCGAATTTCTAGAAGCGACTGCAAGACTGCATGGGAACTGTAACGACCCCAAAATTCGTACAATACAACTCTCGACATCGGTCGTTAACAATACATCCTTATTCAGACTTTACATCATTAATCAATGATACAATCACTAAAAATACGGAATATTTAAAACTTTTATATTATTCCTTCTTTATTATCCCTGAATCTCAACCTTTATCATTACATAACTTTGATTCAACCTTATTTCATGAATCGCTTCGTCAGAGTTATTATAAACTAAAACTTACAACCACTTTCAATAACCCTTATACATCGGGTAACATTTAAACTTTACAACTCAACATCTGTTAACCATCATACATTATCAAATACATTATCTGAAACCTTAAACAGGGTCCAAAACAATAACAATTTAGCCAAAGTATATAAATCTTCATGCATTACATCTGATTCATTTCTTTCAAGTAGCACATAGCGTTACCTTGAATCCTTGACCTGCAAAAGTGATTATTTGCAAGAATGAGCTCGACAGCTCAGCAAGATCTAACAGCTTTCATGCATCACATAGCACATAAATACATGCTCAACATACATCTCATAATAATTAAAGTAACATGGCATACATGCTCTACTTCACATAACAAATATAAAGATTGAGTTCCTTACTTAATCAACATTCTTTAATCAATCAATGTAGTCATAAATTGACTTTAACATTTCATGCTTACGACACATATACAACATATCATGCTATTTGCAAAATAATTTAAAACAGTTCATCATCAAATTCACGTAGAAAATAAGAACTGAAAGACTTGCCTTAATCGTTGTTTACCAATAACATTTTAACAGCTTACAGATATCTGCACTTCACGTGCCCTACACAATTATATAATCATGCACATTAATTATTAGTCATATAGCAATGCACATTAGTTGTAATGTAAACTTTACTCTACATCTCATAACCCTTCCTATTATCAATACACAACATTCAATTTGATGGTGTTAACTTTCGACTTATATCCCACTATATTTCTTTTTTAATAATATTCGAAATTCATTCAAGTGTTTAAGTCCTGCTAGGACTACCTATTGGTTTTATATTAACCACACTTCATATATAATAATGTTCGTTACATTAGAATCGAAACACTATTTAAGTGTATTACCACATTACACGGCGTTTCGACGTTTATACGTCACACGCCTAACTCGCCTCTTCTGCATGTGATTTGCATGCTCCTATATTGGGTTACATTACTCTATAATATTTCATTCTTATTAAAAACATAATATTAAACAAGGTCATACGCACTCGTTACGGCATTGAGATGCTTGAACGTTTGTACGCCTAACTTGCCTATTCGAACGCCCAAACGACACGCATTTGTGCACGCTTAGCACGCCCAACTAAATTGTCTAATACTCAAGGGTTAATGTTAAGTATCATTATAATACCTAATAGTCATGTTATGGAAGTTAGAACATCATTTTACATGGTCGGGAGCATTACATGTGCATACGTGCATGCCCGACGCCCCCTGATTGCCTCCAAAAACACATCAGTCCCAAAAATGACCATTTTGACCCTAACTAACGACCTCAAATTGAAAAACTTAAAGAACGAAAGTTGTAGGTCTACTCGTTCTCGTTCCGGATCATCTTGAATCACCTCAATCCGAGTCCGTATGAAACAGTTATGGCCATTTTACCACAGGAGGTCAAAACAGTCCCAGCTGCGCCCCAAACAGCCTTGGGGGCAGCGCAGCTGCGCCCCTGGCAGCCTGTTACGTGATTTTTCTTTCCAGTTTGTGGTTCTGTCGAATTTCCTAACCCTTTCTTCCATCCCATATTCATAAATCAAGCTATACACATCCGATTGAGTCCGTTTTCGACTCTATGGATTCGTGAAACACTGAACTACCCATCTATATGATAATTATAACACTTCAAAAACATTAACAATTCCTTATAAGCGCTCCAATTTAGTGTTCATGCTACTTTTTTATATTTTACACATATTTAGCGAATTCATTCACCACGGATTCGTTATTCAACCAAATCGATCCGTTTAACTTCCGTTATTTTTGTATTTCAACGTATTAACAACATCCATCATCAATTTACAGTTTATAGTATGAATTCAAAACCAATTTTGACTCCAAAACAAACCATATAATATATATAAAAACTAAAACTCCAATTCTTCACTTTCAAACATGCTTTTATGAATTTGATACTTCAAAAATCATCTATAGACAACATATAATAGATTATGTAATCCCAATACACATAAAACTAATTTCTCAACAAATTAATCATAGAACTTCAATTACAGAGAACTTAGAAAATAAAACTAAGAACTCGAAATTTAAACTAGATTGTTTACCTTTGATTAGCTAGATGATTAGAGAAGCTTGATTAATCTTCTTCCTCTTCTTTGATTATCAGAATTTTCTTCTCAATTTACAGAGAATTCTCTCAATTTCTCTATTCCTCTCTTCTGTGTTCTTAACTTTAGAAAAATAAGTTACGTATATTTACTTAGCCCTTAGTTAGAGTCTCAGCAGTTAGAAAATACAAAAGGTCTCTAGGCTATGTTTGGCTAGAACCCAAAATCTCTTTTTATTTTATTTTAATATTCCTCTATTATATGGCACATTTGTCACACATAACCAAACCAACCTTAAAATTTCATATTAAGTTATATTGAGTTTATTAATCACTTAATTTATCAAATCACTCTTTATCAACATAATAAATTTATTTAATAAATCATTCATCCTCTAATTTAATTAAATTAAATTAGAGCATTGTCATTCCATTAGCATAATAAAATACGCACCGATTATAAAATTGTTTATCATCAATTTACTTAATATCATCATACATGAATAAATTATTCCATAATAATTTCCATCAAATATTTACTTTATTTAATAAATATCTCAACTAAAATATTTATTTTACTCGATAATTATCATAACTATTTACGAAATTCTCAATCAAATTACATTAACATATTACATTTATATGTAACACATTACCCTCTCATTTTATTAAAACAAATATATTTACATTAATTCACTATTTTAATTAAGTGAATTACTCTCATTATTTATGAAATTTAATTCATAACAATTATAGTGCCAACAAGGCATAATAATCAAATTATATTATTCAATAATATAACTTCCAACTTAATTAACTTAATTCCCTTTTCAAACAATTTCGTTTCCCTTCTTTAATAGCTAAAATAAATTAACTACTAAACCTCATTCCTCCAACCTATGAATATATATATATATATATATATATCTTCTATATTCACACCACATCATATACTTCACCACATCATATACTTTACCACATATATACACATATCCAAACTCAAAACATCTCGTAATAAGAATTTTATTTATTAAATTCTTATTATAATAATTTTTAAAAATTCGGGTTGCCACAGGAACACAGTTGAGGATGAGCACCGCTTATCACCCTCAGACTGACAGGCAAAGTGAAAGAACGATCCAAACATTAGAGGATATGCTTAGAGCATGCATAATAGATTTTAAAGGCAATTGGGATGATCATTTGCCGCTTGTAGAATTTGGTTATAATAATAGTTACCACGCTAGTATTGGTATGCCGCCTTACGAAGCATTGTACGGTAGAAAGTGCAGAACTCCACTGTACTGGGATGAAGTTGGTGAAAGATAATTGCAGGACCAGAGTTAGTCCAACAAACGGCAGAAATAGTTAAAGTGATTCGGACAAGATTAGTAGCGGCTCAGGATAGGCAGAAGAAATACGTCGATTCACACCGCAAGAATGTAAAGTTTGAATCGGGTAGTTTTGTATTTTTGAAGGTCTCTCCTTGGAAGGGAAAGATCAGATTTGGTAAGAAGGGAAAATTGAGCCCGAGGTTCATTGGACTCTCTGAGGTACTCCGAAGAATTGGAGAAGTAGCCTATGAGGTAGCTTTACCTCCTGTACTGGAGCATGTCCACAACATTTTCCATGTGTCGGTATTACGATGTTATAAACCCAATTACAAACATGTGATAGAATATGAACCCCTACAATTTGAGAAAGATTTATCATACGAAGAAGTTCCTGTTCAGATAGTTGACAGGAAAGAGCAAGTTCTTAGGAACAAGGTAATACCTTCTGTTAAGGTAATTTGGAGGAACCACAACGCTGAAGAAGCTACGTGGGAACTCGAAGATAATATAATGAAGAATTATCCACACTTATTTTCTTGAATAGTTGAACGTGATTCTGGGGACAGAATCCTTTTAGGGGGGGAAAGATGTGACAAACGAGAGTTTTGCAAAGTTGTTTGAATATTTATTAAAATAAATAAATATTTTGGTTATGAGAATGTAATGGGACGAAATTATTAATCGAACCGTGATTCTGAGGACAGAATCCTTTTAAGGGGGAAAGATGTGACGAACGAGAATTTTGTAAAGATATTTGAATATACATATATACCCACCATGTACATTCCATTTCATATAACTTAGATTATAAATGAATTAAAGGGTACTAAATGATATTTTCAATGAGTAACTAATAATACAAAGTATCAAGTAGTGTATATAATCCCTGTACATTTTATCAATACTGTGACGAACGAGAATTTTGTAAAGATATTTGAATATTTATTGAAATAAATAAATATTTTAATGATTTAATTATTGAGTTAAATAATTAATTCATAAATTTGTGGTAGATTAATTTAATTATATGTGTTACATTAATTAAATTAATGTGTTGTAATTTAATAATTCAAAGAATATATTTAATTGAGTTTATTTGATTAAATGAATTAATTAAATAAGCATATGTTACTTTAATTAATTTAATAATTAATTAAAGAATTAATGAATTGACAAAATTAATAAATAAAAATATTAATTATGTGATAATATGATTTAATGTAAAATTTATTATATTTTATTTAATTGATTTAAATAAAATTGATTGATTACTCAAAGTGTTACAATTAACTATATACTAAACTAGTTAATTAAAATAAATGAAAAAGGAATTAAAGGTGTAGCCAAACAAGGCCTTAAGGGGAGTTAGTCCGTTTGTTATACAACGGATATATTATATATACGTATATTATTCTGTTAAACGGAATTGTTTTCATTTTGTTCAAAGTCAGAGAAAGAAAAAAAAACTTAGAAATTTTCAGAGAGAAGAAGAAGAAGAAGAGAGAGAGATTTGAGGAATCCTGAGTGTTGTATTAGATTTTTCTTCATACTAACAAAGGGTAATCTTCTTTCAAAGTTTTTAAAATTAAGTTTTCCAAAGTTTTTCATATACGTATTCTAAAGTCTGTGAAAATTGGGTTTCCCAATTGGGTTATAGTATGGCTTTATCTGTATGGGTATGTGATTATAACATGTTTTCTAACGTATAAACATGTTTTAAAGTAATCAATTTTATATAATTTGGCCTTAATTGGTTTTTCGAAAAGTTACAGAGTTTTCTACGATATTGTAAAATTTCTCTGTCAGTACTTATTTTTGGGAAATTAAAGTGTGAAGTTATTATATATGTGACCGTATATGTTAGTATTATGTGTTGGATCATGTATCCATGATTTACACTGATCACACCAAGTAATTTTGTTAATAATTTGGTTTATGAAATTACAGAGTATTGAATATGGGTGAATAACCCATATGGGTCAAATTCATGATTGATTCATATAATTGTATTAAAATTGACGTATGAATATGATTGTATATGTTTAAACAAAGAGAATGGAATTAAAATGAACGGATTCGCTGTAGTAACGAATCCGTAATGATAGATTATATATTTTTCATAAAAACTTTACAAGTTTTGAAGAACAGTGAGAATTAATGTCTTGAATTGTATAATTACATGACTTGGAATGTTAAGATTATGGTATAGGTGATATATAATGTTTCTGTGACGTTTATACTTCATGGGTAACATTATTAATCAGTGTATTGGTGTGAAATTAGAGAAAATGGTCGAATTTCTGTGTTCTTCGCGAACCAGAAATTCTGGAAAAATGCAGCGTCGCGGCCGCGCCGAATGCAAGGCTAAACGGCGCGCGGCCGCGCCAGGCCTGAAATTTCGAAAAAAAAAATGTTTAGTGTTGGAATTTTGTGAAATATGTTTTGAATCCAATAAACATGAATACATGTTGTATATATGATAAGATGTTAATATGAGTTTAATAATTTATGTTACGTGATTAATTAATAAATTAATTATGTGACTTAAACTATTATTTGTAAAGTTTAAATAATGTGATATAAACATGAAGACATGTTATGTATGTAATAAGTTGTTAATACAAGTTAATAACTTAAGTTATGTGATTAATTAATAAGTTAATTAATCAACGTGAACCATTATTGAAAAAAAAAACCTAATAATGAGTTCGAAGAATACTATTGTAAATCAATAATCATATCGAACCTGTGATTAATTGATATTGTAAATGTGTGATAGGTAAGAGTAATTAAAAAAGTGAGTAATAATTGTAGCTTGCGCACGAGGCAAGTTTTCTCTCCCTAACTTACTATTATTGTTGGGCAAGTTTCCTAAACTAAACTCTTTAAATTAAGCAATTGCTATGCTTAATTACTATTGTTGAGCAAATTCTTACTCTTGAATATCCAAGTTTAGAATTTCACATGAGATGCTATGATTCTTTTAAACGTATCATTTAAGTGTACAATACTTATTCGATTGTATACCTTGAGAAGTTAATATTCAATTTGAATATCATTTATTGAGTTATCCAAACCAACTTTATTTGGTGCAGATTCTGATGTCAAACTGAGATGAACAATCCTAATATAGGGGATTAATGAAAATGCTTTAAGCGTTAAGATAGTGTGCACAGTATCAGTACGAAGGGCTGATCTCCCTAAGTACGAAAAGTAAAGTCTATAGTCTTATGACTGTTAAAGGTTGGAAAGGTTAATATACTTGACAACCTAAGACTCGGTTCAAGGTCTTAATGACCCTCAGAAGTAATTTAACTCTCGATTAATATTCTTGATTCAAAAGTTGAGAAGTAATTTGACCCTTGATTAATATTCTTGATTCAAATGTTGAGCTTTCTGTTATTCAAAATTCTTTCACTTGCATGTTATTATTCTGTCATATTTTTATACTTGCGGGCATTCGTGCTCACTCTTGCAGAATAACATTGCAGCTAATAATGAACGAAGTGATGTACCTTCTAATAGCAAGGGCAAAGGAAAAGCTAACAAGTGTTGAAGACTTGTGTTGATGTTAAGAATGTTAAAGTTCAAGATTTATGTGTGATGACTTAAGACTTATTTATTTACGTTTCCGCAACAGAGATTTAAGGTTAAGTTTAACCTGCGATTTATGATGTATTATTATTTCAGATGATGTAAGATGATGATTTATTTATCTAATAAATGAATTTCATTATTTATGGGTAGATAGTTGTATGATATTGGAACAGTGAACACCAAATCCTGTGGAAATTAAGATACCGAATTTGGGGGTGTCACAAATACCAAATATAATTTAATTGGGTATTATCATTACTCATTACCGTAACTGTTATTATTATAATCATAATAACTTAATGAAATCATTACCAAATCACAATTGATTATTGATGTTAATATAAGGTGATAGGGTATACACTAGGTTTTACCCACACACATCATGCCACATAAGCAATAATATGAAACTCTCATAATGTAATTATTCTTACTATATGGTCCATACATACAATATAAGTCACATTAATATGTCACCTTGTACTATATAATATATAGTTAACTACCATATAGTAAAGGTTTATTTAATTATATAAATAAATATAACCGCATTCTATTTATTAATAGTTACATGCTTATGTTTTATTATTCTCAACAATAATAAATTCACACGTTATCGATTAATTACCCAACGTATCAACTAATAATTCACGTTTAAACCTCTACACTATATTCAAATAAATTGAATATTTAAATACTAATGCTTCTATTAATACCCTGATATAAACCTTAGGGTTGGTCTACTAATTTAATAACCGATTAGTGACTCCCTTTAATTTAATCCTAGCAAATTTACGCACAGATACTAACTCACATAACATGTATATAGCAATATCAATAAAACCCGTTTAATCATTCCTTCATAACAAGATATAATAATTTTATTATATAATATTATCTCCAATAGAGGCATTAATCATTAAAAATAACTTACTCATTTCTTCAAGATATTATTTAAATATAATATCTTAGTATTGATAATATAGTTAGATGTACAACATGTACACCTTGTATATAGAAAATAGACCATAAGTTATTTCATACCAATATATTACATATAGCAAATATGTTTCGATATATTTACCCTCATTCATATTACCCTAGTCAAAGACATAAAAGGTATTATTATTATTATTATTATTATTCAAAATAACACTCCCTCTTTTTATTAAAATAATTCAATATAAGAAATTATTTTAATAACTTTATTAGAAATATGTAATAATTATTTCTCTTTCCACCAATCCACATAATTCAAGATATATATCTACACTTCTCGTTGTGTAATCAATTAATTAATAAGTCTATAACCAATACACTTTTAACGATATATTGATTTTCTTTCTCTCTCTAACAACGTACATATACTCCAAAAAATGGTGACTATCAAAATATTTAATGTCATTATCTTACCATGATAAATAATTCTATAAATCATTTAATAACGCTAGATAAATATTATCCATCTCCTCTATTAATTCATCTCTATAAATATAGAATAATGATATATATTTATTAGACACTAAGAATCACGTATTACATAGTTCATAACACCCTATGTAATTCAATACTACAAACCTTATATCACAGATATATACATATTCGAATCTATCTCATGCTCTAAGAATTTTATGTATTAAATTCTTATTAATAATGATTCTTGGAAATTCAGGTCCTTACATTTTACTCTTCTACTGGATGAGTATCGGGGCAAGGAAAATCTCAAGTGTCTACAGATGCCCCTCTTTATCATGCCCATGTAACGTAGTGGAATGGACAGGATAAAGATTAGTAGACACTGGGAATAGAGAATGCCAGAGTCATTTCGAAGGTTGGGCGTCTTGAAGTAGAATGGGGCTACTTTTTGTTGTGTGCGTTATCACTTGGCTGGGGATGACGCCGCCTTGTATAGCCCTTGATGATATTAGGGAGTTACCGCGAACTACCTTTGTCATTTTCTGCTAGGGATGACTTTATTCACGATAACTGGTTTGACTCTAATGAGATTGGCGAAGTTAAGCTATCACAGATTTTTTTGTCTTGATCTGTTAGGGATGACGTCCTTTGTGATAGTTTCACCAATTCTGATTAATACTACCGCAATGATCCCCTTTGAGGATGTGTATAACAGATTCCATCAATTGTGATGGATTGTTATAATTGTTTCAGTTGCCAGATCCCTTCTATTGCTTGGCTGGGGTTCAGCCGTCAGTTGAAGTGTCATTGGGGTTGAGCCAATGATTGGACTGTATTTCGATCTGTACTCGAACTTCGCTAGGACTGAGCCAACAGTTGAAACTGCTTCGGTCGGAACCCAAACTTCGCTGGGGCTGAGCCAACTGCTGAAATTGCTTCGATCGAAATTCAAAATTCGCTGGGGCTGAGCCAACGGCTGAAATTGCTTCGGTCTGAACCCGAACTTCGTTGGGGCAGAGCCAACGGCTGAAATTGCTTCGGTCGGAACCCGAACTTCGTTGGGGCTGAGCCAACGGCTAAAATTTCTTCGGTCAGAACCCGAACTTCGCTGGGGCTGAGCCAACGGCTGAAATTGCTTCGTTCGGAACCCGAACTTCGCTAGGACTGAGCCAATGGTTGAAATTGCTTCGGTCGAAACCCGAACTTCACTGGGGCTGAGCCAACGGCTGAAATTGCTTTGGTCGGAACCCAAACTTCGCTGGGGTTGAGCCAACGGCTGAAATTGCTTCGGTCGGAACCTGAACTTCGCTGGGGCTGAGCCAACGGCTGAAATTACTTCGGTCGAAACCCGAACTTTGCTGGGGATGAGCCAATGGCTAAAATTACTTCGGTCGAAACCCTAACTTCGCTGGGGCTGAGCCAACGGCTGAATTGCTTCGGTCAAAACCCGAACTTCGCTGGGGCTAAGCCAACGTCTGAAATTGCTTCGGTCGGAACCCGAACTTCGCTAGGACTGAGCCAACGGCTGAAATTGCTTCGTGTCGAAACCCGAACTTCGTTGGGGCTGAACCAACGACTGAAACTGCCAAATGCCCCAGTTCCTTTGATGGACCGGAGGGTTTCTTCCATTTGTTTCATTTTCTTGAGAATGTCACCAGCTTCCTGTTCTTTGCTTAGGATGGTGATTTCTGGAGTTTTGTTGATTGTATCCTGGTTCTAGGGTCCAGGGATCTGAGTTTTGTCCTTTTCTGTATCTTGACCGCCAGCACCACTACCAGATGCTCCTAGTTCTGGATGAGTTTGAGATTGTTTCTCTTTGAAGGCCTTGCTTTGCTCTCGAAGGAAACCAGCTAGCTCAGCTATCTGATTTTTCAATCCTTCGAATTCTTCCCTAGACACAGGGGTGGATTCTGGTGGAGCACTTGAAGCCATGTCCGTAGATGGACTGGATGCTTTTCTGGCCTTTGATCTGGTGATAGGACCAATTTTTTCCTGCCTACACCAAAACGTATACGTGTCAGTTCCCTGTGGTAGGTAATGATTGAATGCATTTATGATGTGTGTTTTTTAAGTTTATCTTAAAAAACCGAGGTTAGTTGTTTTGATGGCAGGATGACAGGATATTTGACAGGAAAGTAAATCTTTCATTATTGTCATTTACATTGTGCTCCTCAGTAATTGGAGACTTGACATGAAATTGAAAGAGGAAGGTATGAAGAAGCATCCCGTCGAATTCGGTTGATCAGAAGCTGACCTATCCTAGGTTACTCTCGCGGCTTTTGTTTCGGCATGAAGGTTCCTAGATCATCGCAATCTACTAGAAGGGAAGTTAATCCGATCGTTCAACTGAAGCGAATCTGGGTGGTGCATTTTCAGGAGGCAGCCCCGGAGACTTAGTCGTCCCCGGAGTCCTTACTTATCACCAACCTGGTTAGCCTCCTGGTGGAGGGACACACAACAATACATTCACATACATCGGCCTCACTGCTTATGCATGCAATGACAGTTCGTGCGAATCACTAATATGGGTGCGAAGTACTAAAGCATTCATTCCCATTCCTTCAATGTAAAGGCATAGCATTCATACATTCAATGAAAGACGCAGAATTCACTCATCCATTGACTGTGGAGATGCAGGATTTCACACATTCAATAGTTTTGAAAGAGAAATGTTTGAAAAGATTGAAAGCGATTTAAGCCCTCTACTGTCCCTAGCAGAGTCGCCACCTGTCGACGTTGAAAAATTTTAAAAATACCGCGGGTCGGTTTATAACCCGATTTTCCTCAAATCGATCTTTCTAAGTTATCTCTACTATTATTCTTTTTTATTGCAAAAAAATTTTTGAAGGGTTTTTTAGGAAAGAGGTCAACATGTGTATATGTCGACGATTTGATTTGATTTAAACAGAGTCGCCAGTTGGTAGTTTTGAAAATGGTTGTACCAACTCAACCGAGTTTGATTTGAAAATAGACACAATTGCTCGACACTGTCGAAACTTGATCTTTGAAATCGGAGTTTTGAGTTCGGGGACTTGGTTAAGTGTGGGGAAGGTGTTAGGCACCCCCACGACTCCCGTGTAAACACGATACCGCAATCTTTTTAATATTTCCCTTAAAACTAGAATGCGTGAGTGAATGCTGTTTGAAAATTGGGCCTTTGGATTGATTGAAAGCTTTGACAAGCTTCGTTGAGCCTATATACGAAGGGTTTGATTTGATTTGAAAATCAATCTTTAATTGATTTGCAAAAAGCATCATTTAATTTGATTTGCAAAAGCTTTTGAATTGAATTGACAGTGATGTTTTGAAAGCTGATTTTATCAAACCCTTACGCTGACATAGGAATTGAAGCATATCGCTACCCTCAATTTTATCTTTTATAGCCTTAAGGCTGCATGCAAATGGTGATTTGTCTGGCTGCGAAGCATCCTCGACCATAGAAATATAAAGTGTCGGTCTCCTCATGGGTATGAAAATCATCGGAGGGACGCTGACACAATAATCCATATTTTCACTATGTTGAGACCTTAAATCCAGATAACCGTTTTAAGGTCTGTGCATGTACATTTTATAAAAAAAAACTGACAGGATACATCTGTAAATCTGAGTTTATCCATCGTGGGAATTAGATTCTGATCAGTTTGATCATAAATCTCACGATTCCTAGGCTCACATATGAGTAGCTAGAAAACCTGCACAGTTTAAATTTGTACAGAAGTAGATAAATATCCCAAGATAGCCAGAACCAGGGATTCATTCAGTAAATCCCGGTCCGCAAGGCCGAAGCGTCTCGTTCCCACTAGATAGCGATCTAAGGGACGCGAGGATTGCTTTTGAAGCTAAAACTATAAAAATAACTAGATTTAAAGAAATCTCAGCCATTATAGCTTCTAGGTTCTGTCGGGACCTGTTTGAACCGTTGAAAGCTAGAAGTGGCGAGATTTGGATAAATCTAGTTCACCCGCAGAAATGTCAGTGCAAATTCATATACAAATGAATGTTAAATGCAATAGTTGAATAAATTGAACAAAGAAATATATATAGTTAGATATATATATATATATATATATATATATATATATAAAAGCTGTAAAGAGCGATGAATTTTCACTCGCAAGCCCGGACTAGAATTGAAATATATATATTTATAAAATAACTGCAAATAGCCACGAAATAATCCAGGCTATAACAGAAATGAAATATATATATATATATAGAAAAACAGTAAAAAGGGCGATGTGTTTTCACGCCTGTGCCCGTACTGAATTGAAATTGACAGAAAAATAGTCACCCAATGACTGGAGAGAGCAACCAGTATGGAGAAGTGTGCAAAAGCAATAAAATGGCCACGAAATAGTTCAGGCCTGAATATATATATATATATATATATATATATATATATATATATATATTGACAGAAATATAGTCAACCAGGACTGATATGAGTACCAGTGATGGTGAATGTCGCTTATATATGCGTAAAAATATATAAAAGGGGTAAACTACCTCGAATTTGACATCCGGACTTGACAGAATTAAAATGTTAGTACATAAACAGTTAAATATATACAGAAAAAGGTCAAACCCGGACTGGGAAGACAACCCAGTCCGACGAAGTTGCCAAAACGGTGTGTGCTAGTGCATTGAAGCTACTGGAGCTGACGGATCGTCAATCGGAGTTGTAAAATTTTGAAAACGGAGTTTATGTACAAAAATATATTAATTTTTGACAAAAATGGCCATGGAACTAAGTTCCGGGCATATTTAGAAGATAAAACTTGATGTGCAGGTGTAAAACAGCGCAAAATAGTAGTATTGACTTGCTGGTCGTAAAAATACTTGCAATGGGCTGCACTACGAGCTTTTTGCCTAATCGTAGGCCTTAAACGTCCAAATCTACCGGTGTTTTTTTGACTATGTGGTAGTATATGGGTATATCTATGTGTTGGAGTAAAAATATTTAGATTTGAAAGAGGTGTAAAAGTCAAAAAATCTGTCGAGCAGGACTTCGCTGCGCTTCTTGCTTATGCAAATGAGAGGGGGCTGCCCCTCTATTTATAGAGGGGGAGCCGCACCTCTACATGCGGCTGCCGCAGGTAGAGGTGCGGCCACTCGAGGTGGGTCCTGCGTGCCCGGCTTGATCGTCTCGAAGTACGTGCACTCCGAGCAATACGATGTTCAGTCGAAAAAAAATTTAACTTTTAATCAGAGCGTCCGTTTGAGGCGTGCGATACCTTTCCCGAAAAGCTCTCACCGAGAGTGTTGCAATGACATAGAAAAAAAATATTTCTCGGGTCCAGGAAGACGGGTTCATAACTAGGTCTTCGATTCCCCGCAGTTTGTTCGTTGAACTATCTTGCGTTGTTGCCACTCGGGATCGTCGTTAGGGTTCATTCTGACTTTGGCGGCATCGATTTGGCTTGAATTTGACCAAGTCGATTGAAAGTTGGTAAAATGACCATTGTACCCCTCCCGGGGCTGCCTGTAGTATCGACATGGTCACTGGTTGACTTCCGGGAGCTGATTCCAAGACTTGGATCTCAATCGAGTCTTTTGACCTCAAGGTTGTCTCTGAGGCTAACGTGGTCGTTCCAGATTTTGCTATGGAGTTGTTGCGATGCTTCAGGCTGATGCCTGACGTCCCGAGTTGAGACTAGGGATGACCTGCACCTACCGGGGTTGATTTGATTGATGGTCTGATTGACTGTCGGAGCTTGATTGATGGTCCGATTGACTGTCGAAACTTGATTATCGATATTGAAATCGAATTTGACTGGAGCACTGATATTGTGGATCGAATTTGGGGTTGATTGACGATTTTACCCTTCTACTAGATGAGTATCGGGGCAAGAAAAATCTCGAGTGTCTACAAGCTGTACAAAATTTGAACACGTTCTAATCAATTAAAACTCTAGATCTACACATAATTTGCCCCAAATTGACCAAAACCATTAATCCGATGAGCAATGCTACTATCACATAAATTCTATCACATAACTCTCACATACACACACATATATACTGTGGATTCCCGCCTGACATTCGGGACCCGTAATATGTATGTGTGTGTATGTGAGAGTTATGTAATAGTAACATTATTTTAATCCGATTATCATAGTCAATAAACAAACACATCCATCCAAAACAAGCCCTTATAAAACACAAAAACGAAATTGTGTGTAAGAGAGAAAAAGACCGACTGGAATAGTTCCGATCCTAAGCAGCAGTAGAAAAAGTCTTGAGCAGTAGTTCCTTTTCCGTTTCCGATCCGAAGCAAGAATTTCTTTTCCGATCTCTCTCTATATCTCCACAATCGGATAAGGGAATAGGGGTAATTAATTACAGATAAGGGAGTCAGACGATGGTGGAGCAGCTACTCTCAAGGAGGAGAGAGAAATTTTCCTTCAAAAGTGGTCAAAGTATTAATATTATATAAAATTATGTAATATATGTATATTTTGAAATTGAATTAATTATCCTTCTTATTTATGGATTTATATTGGTATAAATTGAACGGATAAAAAATATGAGACAAAAGGTTTTTTTTTTTTTTTTTTAATCAATTTTGGTTGCAATTTTTGTCTTAAAAAGTGTTTCAAAAGTATTTTTTAGATAATTCAGAAGGTTAAAATGTAAAATATTGTTATTAAGATGTTTTGTACATGTCAATTATCAAACAACTTTTTTCATTCAGACTCAACTCATTCAGATTTAGATTCATATTCAACTTATTCAGATTCAGTTTCGTTCAGATTTGATCAAACACCTCCTTAGTGTTGGATCTTCTTAATGTTCTGCTATATCATGTATTAGACATCAATTTTTAATTATATGTAGCAAGATTCATCCTCATAATAATTAGCCGGAAACGACTTGGTGACTTGAATGGACGCATATGAAAAACAGGTTGTGTTCTATGGGGCAAGGAATTATTGCGCACTAAAAAAACATTTCATCATATGACATTGTTGTCAGATTTCCCACCCAGGCCATTAGTTTCACATTGAACAAGGCTCAGCCACTCATCGCTCGAGAGCTGTAAACAAGTCGAGCTCGAAAAACTAGAACTCGTTAAAAGTTAAATCGAGTCAAATAGAGAAAGTTTAATGAATTGAGTCAAGTTGACCGTTTAGTAAATGGATAAAAGAATTTGTTCAAGCTTAGCTCGTTTAACTAAATGGGTAAAAGAATTTGTTCGAGTTCGACTCTAATGAGCTCGAATTAGGCTTAGTCGTGTCATTTACGGCTCTAATCGCTCCTGAGGCATTGTGATAGTCTAATAACCTTTGAAATGCAAATTACTCTTTCCAGTGTGCAGACAAAGCATGTAAAGCAATTCTTACATAGCTATGGCTGCTGCCTTTACTTCTCCAGTGTGCAGACAAGCTAAAACATTTGTAACAAAGCACACAGCTTAAGCTCAAGCAGGATTCAAGTTTAAAACAGTAGTAAACATTTCAACAGAAGATAATAAGTTCATATTGAACTCTATCATGGAAAAATTGATGTTACAAGTGTTGTAAAAAATGCTAATATACATTCTTTTCAATACGTGTGGAACATACATTGGTGTAAAATAAAAACCTAATTGACTACAATCTCTATCCTTCGGATAGCAAACAATGGAAACCCGCGCAAGAGAAACTCACGGAAACAACCTAAAGAATATGATTTTTTTTTACAAAAAATTAAAAGACGAGATGCAAGACACCCATTCATGTCCGGGGAGGGTCAGAAATTGGGCTCATTTCTATTTCTGCATCTCCAAACTCCCGCAGATTTCCAAACTTCTCTGCTTCCCTTGCAATCTGAATATCCGAAGGTCTATAGTATTGGACAAATAATTTTACAACAAAGCGAGGAAGTAAACCTGCTACTATTATGCCAAGCAAGCAAACCCAAAACAATCCAGTCCCTGCAACCTGAAAGATGGCCCTGCATAATTATATGGAATTTGCATATCAGTCATCGTTCCACTGCAAGATCTGGTTGGACGTATTGAACATTTAAAAATATTACTCAAATAAAAGATAATATAAACATTACGGCAAACAAGAGCAGAGACATCACTGGTGTGAATTTATGGCTACTAAGCTTAGGCAAAGTGAATTTATAATGTTTTATGCGAACTGCTGCCAGGATATAAATACAAATTGAATAGTCAAATTACAAAGATTCTAATGCTGAAGAGTTATGCTCATGTCAAATAATACACGAGGCATTTGCAGATCTACGAAGTGGTTCAAAAACTTATGCAAAGTAGATATAGAAATTAAAAGGTCCATCACCAATGTCACAACCTGCACCTTGCCGATAAAGGGTAATAATCATATAAAGCCACCTACTGATGACCTTAGAAGAAACACTACACTAATGACATGTTACTCTTCTATGTTATGCAAATGATGACAGGAACTTTTCAATGGTTAACAAAATATAACTGCTGTACGATGAGCTCCTTTCAAACAAATTCTGAGTTCTGACTTTATTTTGGAAACACAAGCTTCAAAGCTGGGGGTGCTACCGAGAGATTATGTGTGCAATTTCTTGTTGATGGAAATTGATCTGAAAAACGACCCCCATCTGCAAAAGAGATTTCTGTGTTTTTGTTCTTTTTATTTTTTTCTGGGATACTAAGGTCTGCATTTGACACAGTTTGACATAATTCCTCTTGATATATATTTTCATGATATTGTGAAAAAAAATAAACCAAAAAAAGTTGTCTAAGTGTGTCCAACCCAAATCTTCATATTCAAAAAGAAAATGTAGGACTCTCATTTCTAGACGGAGGGACAATTAAATTGTGTAGGCCTCGTACGGAAATGTAAAATGGAAGCGAACAAAAACCCTGAAATCTTAATGGCTACTTTGTACATTGGACAAAGCATGTTTATGGGCATTCTTTTTCCTTCAACAGCACAAATCTTTTGCTTTCCTTCATTGTAATTTTTAGTCCACATACAAGGACTCTAGTTTAACGTATTTTACCTGGGGAAGTACCATTACCACTCTTCTTCCTGAGTTCAACATGGGATTTTCATTAGTTGTCGCTTATTGTACTTTTGTCCACCTACGGAATCTAGTTTGACTTGTGTTGCATGGGAAGTAACCTCAATATGGGTGAGGGAAACATAAGTGACGATCCGCATACAGACAAAATTTAGTACTAATTACGGCAACCTCGCATTGGGTAAAAGAACGAATTTCATTTGAATGAGGATCTTTTCTGTTTTCCCTTCCCCACTCTCCCCTCTTTTTACAATTGCGCAATTCTTAACCTCTTTACCTTTCAAACTGATATAACAAATCAGAATGGAAAAGGTTCATCAAAGGGAAGAGTATATTCGAAACCAATAAAGCTCACCATATGATTAATATGTAGAGTCTTGTCCCATGGGAAGAAACGCATAAATTAGTAAATGATGCCATAACAAACAAGGATAATTCATTTGCATGGTACTGAACAACAAGGACAGGTATGTATGCAGTTATGAGAACGTAGGCAATAGTCATTGGACCTTCACCTTAGATGGGAGCCCAAAGTACATGTGTTTTGGGAAGAAAAATTGTTGACTAATATCGTCCTTTGGGAAGAAAAATTTAAACTTACATCTTATTTTGTTTTTTGAGGGGGAGGGTGAGGCATAGGATCTACATGCACACCCAACATATATATATATATGGAAAAAAGTAATCTAAGGCATGCCTTAGCCATGTCTAAGGCTACTTAGTAAAACCTTAGTAAAATGGCATAGTTTTAGGGGGTTAAGTTTTTCATTTTTGGGTTTTATATATAAAAAAAATTATTTATAATTTTTATAGCAAAATTACGTCATTTTGTTAAGTAGCCTTAGCCTAGTTTGGCTATGGCATGCCTTAGATTACCTTTCTCGTAATATATATACATATATATATATATATATATATATATATATTACATGTAAGAATATTACATATTATTAAGCTCTATGAGTCTAATAGAAAATTTTAACCTATCTGACAGCATGTGTAATACAGAACCAAAGTTTAGAGAGAGATCTGATAGAGATCATACCAGTAACCAACTAGCATGGGCAAAGCATCAATAATAATGACACAAATCCAAGTTGCAAATATAGATCCCCAAATGGTTGCATGAGTAACCCAAGTCCATCGAATGACATCCATGGCTAAGTGTATATTAACCAAAATAACCACTGCAAGTGTCCAAAGATCTCCTATGCTTGAAATATCAATGTCCGTTCCCCAATACGGAAATAGGGCGGCAAAGAAGATGGCCATACTTTGCCACAAAGTATCCATCATTGTAACCCAAAACAATTTTGTGTTGTAGCCTTCTTTTCTCTGTCCAGCCCCATAAAGCTGAGGGTATTTCAATAAAGTCATTCTGCTTAGATCCTTGTCAAGAATCCCAACAACTATTGTAGGCAAGGAAGTGTAAATTATTGAATATAACACGCTGCTCCACTCATTGATAGCAGTTGTCAAAGTGAAACTCGTGAACAGCACGTACCTGGAGAAAGCACATAAATATGAAATTATATAATGACTGAATACATGTTAATGTACACATATAATATACTAGAATATTATATATATATAAATCTTTTTCTCAAAATTTCAGTTTTGATCGACTAAAATGTCAACCTTATTCACTCCCAGGCAAAGCCATGCAAACCAGGTTCATAACATAATTAGTCAACAAACTTTAACAGCAAAGCCAATTGTTACGTCCACTATACAATAATTCTATATATTTCTACTGGATCTGGGCATGTCTTCTGCCTAGAGGAACTCACCAGAACAAGACGAGGACAAACACTGCATTTCTGTAGAAATTATAAAGAATCATGAAGCCCATCCGCTGGTAATTCCAATGTCCGTGGACTAACAGAAGAGGAACCAAGAATCTGAACTGCCCCATTGCAAAATCTGATGCCATCACAGCTTGGCGGCCCTCTTGGCCACTAATGCCGATTCCCACATCAGCCATTTGGATCATTGAGACATCATTAGCACCTGGAAATTATTTAGGAATTTTTATATATGAGCAAGCTGTCTAAGATGCGACATATCACTGTTGTACATTCTGATTATACTGAAGGGCAAGGGTTAAATGAAATAATGCTTACCATCCCCAATAGCAAGGGTCATGTCTGATGTCCTCTTTTTTATCAGGGCAACAATTCCAGCTTTTTGCAGTGGAGCCACTCGACAACATAGAACCACAGTACATTTACTGGCTACCTGAAAGAGCTGCAAAATCAAGAACAGGTAAACAGTCAGAAAACAAGATAAATTTGGGTGAGAGAGTTTGTGAGCGAGTTAGTGGGCTTCGAGCTTTTACCTGTTCTTCGAGTTCAGTGTCAAGGATATAGACAAGACTTGTTCCATCAATGATCAAGGCAACTGTACCTACACCATCTCCAGAACTCCTTTCAGTGCCGTGTGGAGCACCAGATACAGTCAAGAGCTTCTTAATCACAATAAAGGCATCTTCTAAACTCTGTTTACAAGATTCCTTAGATCTCTTGTTTATAACAATCTGGGTCATCCTGCTTGTTAAAAGCTTAGAGGAATAGCCAATTGATATCGCAGTTTCTTGCTTGTCCCCAGTCAAAACCCAAACTTTAATAGCCGCTTTTCTTAAAGACTCAATTGCTTCTGGCACACCTTGTTGCAGTTTATCTTCAATCCCGGAGGCACCTAGTATGCTAAGATTGGTTTCAACATTGCTGGCAACCTTACGAAGTAAAGCAGCCCTTCCAATTACAGCAGTACTTGCTGTCTCGTAAGAAGACTGCCATTGCTCAAATTCAGAAGTACTCAATTCCCGCATTCCCACAACAAGGGTCCTCAAACCCATAGATGAATAAAAATGAAGGTGGGTTTTGGTAGCACGTGTTACGTGCAGATTTAAGGATTTATCAATTACATTAAACATGGATGTGTCGGCACCTTTTACAAAGATTTTCACTGTCTTGTCAGGGAAACCTAATATAACTGACATCCGCTTACGATCACTATCAAACTCATGCAAACCCAAAACGTTGAACCTGCACATACCCAAATTTAGCACATTAGAGCAATGATAAGGTTCGTATCTGTAGGTAATGTAAGGCCTTAGTGATACAAGTACCAATAGGTAAAACTAGAACAGAAAGAAAATAAAGAAAGAAATCAAAAATATATGTGAAGACATAACTGAAGATCAAACTATGAAGGAAATCAAACCCTTCCACCACTTATTTCACCTTGTTTCCACGTTTATATACTTACTACTGTAGTACACAAAACAACTACGAGCCTACAATTGTGACTTTCATTTGGAGACTTTCATTTGAAATGGTGTTAGACACCAAAGGATTGTGGAATCTTCTCGTCTAGTTTTTCTGTTTCCTGAAGCCTAAAGCTCATACAAACCCTAATTATCCACAACACTAGCTGACACGGTTTTAACAAAGTCCTACAACTGCAGTAGTGACAATTAATTATACAACAAGTGAAGAGTATTACCACTAGAATAGAATTACATGGAAGTGAAAAGGAATGAAGGAAGAATATTCAAATTACCTCCGTCTTTCCCCTTGAATATCAATAACTATGTGGCCAGACGTTCGTTCTATTAGCATAAAACCATAAGCAGCAGCAGCGTAAACCAATGCCTGTTCATCTGGGGATTCTCCCTGATAATCTATCAATCTCACAGCAGGATCAGAAGTCTCTATAACAATAGGCACAATGGTGTTGCAAGCCGCCAACGCAAGGAAAAAATCATGAACATTGTTGCTTTCATTTGTACCCTTTCCACTTTTTGATAGTCGTAAAAGCTCTGGATCAACCTTCACATTCATCTTTGGCCTCCAAACCTGTCCGTCCACTGATAAAAAATAAGAAAGACAAAATAATATCAGCTTACCGTTTTCTTTTTCTTTTTTGGGTGTGGGAGACAATTTCTTTCTGCAGCAAACATTTAGACAGAAAATAATTTATAATAAGAAAAAGAGAAATTGCCCAGAGCTGCAAGTAAGCTATTGTCGCACCTTGAATGCAGTATCCAGATTGTTCGCCTTGAGAACTCGTTTTTGAGCCACTGTAATCTACACCTGAAATGCTTGCACATTGAAATTCCATTTTGTTTTCTGTCAACGTTCCAGTTTTGTCAGAGAATACATACTTTATCTGTCCTAAATCTTCATTTATATTTAAAGCCCTGCATTGGAATCTCGCATTTGAGCTTTCATTGTACATCTGGTTATCTTGAATCATAAAATAAGCCTGACCAATACGAACAAGCTCCATAGATATGTACAATGCTATAGGGATCATAATCTGGAAAACAATAACAGACATGAGGAATGTGAAGAATATCTCCAGCCCCCACCCAGAGTACTTGTAATCATCCTCTTTTCCATCAGAGAAGTCCTTTCTTCTGTAAAAGGGCATGTAATCCAGCTCATCCCTATGACGCCTCAACCACACTGCAGCACAAACTGAGACTACAGTACACAAACTAACAAGGAAAAGAGAGAGGAGAATGATCTCTTTGTTCATATGGGTCTCGAGACGGCTTCTCTTAGATGGGGCTCCAGAGCTGTTGAGCATAACCTTGGTCTCCCTGCCAGCATAAACTGCAACACCAACAGCCCAAGCAGTGTTCTTTAGCATGCAACCTCGCAAAACAATATTGGATGGTCCAAGCGACATACGCTTCCCTTCAATCTCCATGTTAGCCTGGAACCCATATATATTCCTATTGGGTTTCTCACACTTGATCAGCCCACTAATCTTCTCATTCTCTGGAATCTTTGCAAGGGTCTCTTGCTTAGCATACCGCGTCTTTAAATTTGACTCCCCATCCAAATTAATGGTCAGGATGTAAGCAACCCCAGTTGGGTCACTAGTTGAAACCAGTACCATATCACATGGAAGAGTTTCATTTGCAAAAACTTTAATAATCTCACCCACCCTAATATCTTTCGATTTCTTCTGCTGAAACTGACCATTTACCAAGACTGAAGCTAACCTGTTGTTTTCAATTCGGTCAGATCGATGCCGCCTCCAATCCTCATAGGCATCCTTAAATGCTGTAACTAATAACACAAAGCTTAACGGCAGGATTGAAGCTGTTCGACCAAATACCGCAAGTTGGGGAAGTTGATTGAGGACAGCAATCACAAGGAAATATATGTATGCAACTCTATGAAACTGTTCAAACAGGTTCCTAGGCAAAAATGTAATGATCGAATATTTAGCAGTTCTAATAGAATTCCCCGCAAATTCAAACTTCTCATTAGTCTTTAGAGGATCATTTATATAGACTAGTCTAGCATCCTCATCACTAATCTCTTTCTGAGACGTGCTAAAACCTTCAGAATCAGCACCTCTCGAACCATGCCGCACAGCTCTCGATCCCAAATCAACAAAATTCACCTCCCTAATGGAGTTACTAGAAGAGGTTTTCGTCTGAATTGAAGAAACACTTTGCAAAGACGACGATTTCAAGACCCCATCCGAAATTGGGGGATTGTCAACTGAGGTATTTGTTTCCATCCTAGAAGAGGATTTTGACAAATTGGCAGAAACAGGTGTATAGGGAAGGTCTTGGGTATTTGGGGTTCTAGGTGAAGGGATCAAAAGAGGCCTTGAAGCCATGATCTGAAGATCACAGACCTCTCCAGCAGTTCGCAATCAAAGTTAAGCAAACTCATCAAACACCCAGATACAGATCTAAACCAAAATTGTAAAATCACACAAAACCCCACAAATCCACAAACCCAAAATCAAATTAAACAGCTAAAACACAAAGCGATACTGTTCTACTACTCTCTTTTTTTCTACTACTGAAGTTGTAATATAAACTTACTTCCAACACATGTATAAACAAAAAATATACAGATTAACTGAAGAGCTAGAACTATATATATGTATAATTATTGCTAAATTAGTAATGTCAGGACTTACTTGTCGGTACAACAAGACATATTCCAGAAAAGGGGGTGTGATTCGTATATTTGGTGGCGTTTTTGCTGGGCTAAGATTGTTGAAGAAAGAGGAATAATAATATATGTGAGAGGGGAGGGAAGGGGAGGAGAGAGGAGAGAGAGAGAAAAATCAAATGTCAAAAGCAGCATTCTAGAGAGAGAAAAGCAGGCGAAGATTGCAAGTAACTGGGAAGGAGTCGTAATGGGAGGCGACAACAGATCATCAAATTAACAAAATTGAGAAAAGTCATTGTAGAGACCCTAGAGAGAGTAATCGTTGATTGTCTGTTCTAGAAGGCTGCTATACTGTACATCATTATTTATACGTACGAATATACTCCCTCTGTCTCAAAATAACTGTATAGTTTTAATTTTTTAAAATCAAATTAACTATTTTTTAAAGTTATTTTTTATACTACTTTTACAGAATATAGGTAAAGAGATTATAATAAAGAAAAAGTATATACAATTTATTACTAATACCAATTTTTATAATATTAAAAATATATTTATACGTACTTAATTATTAATTTTAAAAATAGTCAATTTAACTAAAAAAAGTCAAAATTAAGCAGTTATTTTGGGACGACGGGAGTAACATAAATTGTTTGAAAAAGAGAAAAACAATTTTGTACATATATACTGTAATTAAAAATAAAAATTATAACTGTATATAAAAATATAACATGGAAAATACTTCATCCGATCCAAAAGAAAAATAATATATATTGTGGTTTTAATGCGTAATTTTTTTTTCTTCTGATTATGTGGATAAATATTAATGTGTCATAGGTCTCTAAATCTGGTAGTTTTATTTTGATGATAACAAATTAGGTAAATAGATCAAAATGATAAAATTCTCTCCATATGATTAAAATATTAAAAATAAATTTATTTTGATCAAAAATATTTATTTTCAAAACTTTATTTGAATTTATTTTCTAACCTTAATAAATCTAATATCAAGTGTTAATGAAATGAATTCATATAGTAACATTTCTTAATGCAAGGAGATTCCTATTTCTTTTTCAAAATGATTTTATAAATCCTTTATAGGGCAAAAAGAAAATTTCTATATATATATATATATATATATATACAGTAGAACCTCTTTAAATTGATACTCAGTAAATTAATAAACTCTCTAAGATAATATTTTTCTCTGGTCCCGACTTGAGATAGTTGAAAAATTAACAAATTTCGATAAGATAATAAGATAATATATTTTCAAAAAATCCCTATGTAAATATAGGGTCCCATTAATATCATAAATTAATAATTATATAAACTTACACAAGCATAACTAAGACAATTTAGTGAAATATGATTCTAGAGTTGTTTGTTTTAGATGAGGAGCCATTGTTGGGTGTGGTTTCAAAAAAATTTCTATCTTATTTATATAGTATTTTCTATTACCATCATACATTGAATATTTTTAGTAAAAATACAATGAATAATACTTAATTATTAAGAAACAATGAACATTATTTATTAGTTTTCATTAATATTATGTACAATGAATCTATGTTTTAGATTAATTCAACTAATATGAGACATGAATTTTTCTAAGATACAATGCTTTTTGATGTAATCAAAATTTAACTTCAATCAATTATAAAAATCTCTTTAAATTAATAAATATTAATTTATCGATTAATTAATATCTCTATAAAATATTAAAATATCATGGTCCCAACCATATTAATTTATAGAGATTTTACTGTATATATGTTATGTATAATATATATATATTTATATATATATATATATATATATATATAAAGTGTGTGGCGTGTGTGTGGCGTGATATTTGTGTGTGTGTAAATGAGCTAGGCATGCAGAGAATTTGAAAAAGAAACATATCATCCTGACTTTGGCATTTTCATTGGGCAACTTTTTCTTTAATGGGCATGCATATTAAAAACAGTTTTGCTGGGCATAAAAATTCTCCCAATCCGTGTGATACCAAATTGATTTGAACCATTGATGAGTAGGTGCCATACCTACAAATTAGATATTGTTTAAACTTACTTATTGTTATCTTTAAGTGTTTTTAGGATCTATTTATTTGTTTTTGTGTTTATTTCTTGTAGGTGGAGCTGGAAGGGCAGCTATGTCATTTTGGAAGAGAAAAGAATTAAAAAGAAATCAAAAATAGGCTTAATGACATTTTTGTAATTACTTGGTCCTGGTCAAGAGCTTAGGCGCTTGGATTTGCCCTAGGACAAGCACCTAGGCGCTCATGCACGATTTTGGATGCTAATTTATGCGGCTGAGTACAATAGAGGCCAATGAGAATAGATATTAGGGTTTAAAGTAAGAGATACAAGGGGAGACACAACGTAACAAGGATTGGCAAAGATAGATTGAAGGAGAACACGAAGGAGATTTACAAAAGGTTGAAGATCAAGTTAGAGATTCGAAGCGGCTTAATAGTTTCTTCTATCCCTTTCATCTATCTTTAATTTTTGTAATATTTGGGATGTTTGGATTCTTAATTTGGATGATGTTTTCCTCTATCATTATGAACTAACTTTTTATTAAGATCGCAACGGAACTTAGTATGTAATTTGAATTTGATGCTCCTTATTTGATTTAAGTTAATTACTCTTGAATCGTTTATCATATCTTGTGTTCATTGATTAATTGTTTGATCAACAATTATCGGGTTAATTCATACGAAATTGGAAAATGGAGTATGAGTTAGATCTAGATATGATAGCATCTGTTCATATAATCTGAATAAGGTTAATATGTTTAGCATATAGGATAGGAATATATCTATATGTCTTTTACAACCATTAAAAGAATTTGTGCTTGAAAACCCCAATTATCTTAATTCACATATGAATATAGTGGATTAATTAGTTAGGGTGTTCCTTGTAAATCTGTTGCGTAACTGCTGGATGTATAAGGATTCGTTTACGTGTCTTCGGAAGAAGTACTTGAATATTATAAAGATTTCTTGGTTAGTGATTCATAGTGATTAAATAATTAAATGAGGAGTGTATTGGTTTAAATGAAATACTAAGGGAAGTTGTGATCTTAACCTATTCCATTTGCATTCATTCTTGTGACGATATATTTTAGTTGTTAATTAGAATTCTCAAAATCACAATCATTATTTGTAGTTTAATTTAAGATTAATTGAATTGAAATTGATATTTGGTAATAATAATCTATTTCCTCGTGGGAACGATATCCTTACTTGCTAAATGTTACAAACGAACACGTATACTTGCGTGTTTAATTGTTGTTAATAAAATAGGCAACAAGTTTTTGGCGTCGTTGCCGGGGAAATTAGTTTAATATTTCGTTATTATTAATTTTGATAAAGTTAATCTTAATTTATACTTTTATTTTCATTTTCTTCTTAGGTTATCTTCTCTTGTTTATGCAAACGCGATCGAAACAGGCTGAGATTGAACCGTACGAAGACGATATCGACAAACAGTTCAGACAGTTGCGTAAGTAGGTTAAAGAAATGCGAGAGGCACTTGAGAAGCAAGATACAATGGCTGAGGAGCAATAGCAATCCCTTCAGGATTATGCTATGCCAAAAATGGATGGGATCAGGTCAAGCATTCAACGACCGGCAATTAATGCTGCAACTTTTGAGATTAAGCCGGGAACTATCCAAATGATTCATAATCTGGTACAATTTGGGGGCTTGGCGAATGATGATCCGAATAAGCACTTGGTGAGTTTTCTAGAGGTTTGTGACACATTCAAATACCACCAAGTCTCAGACGACGCAGTTAGACTTCATTTGTTTCTGTTCACTCTCCGAGACAAAGCAAGAGGATGGCTACATTCACTGCCACCTGGATCCATTACCACATGGGATGATCTGGCACAGAAGTTCCTAGCAAAGTTTTTTCCTCCTGCCAAAATAGCAAAGTTGAGGAATGAGATAACCAATTTCACTCAATTTGATTCAGAGTCATTACATGACGCATGGGAGAGATTTAAAGAGTACATGAGAAAATGTCCACACCATGGATTGCCCGATTGGCTACTAGTACAATCATTCTATAATGGGCTCATGGGTGGTATACGGGCTAGTGTTGACGCGGCATCTGAAGGAGCCTTTATGACAAAGAATTTTAATGAAGCGTATAGTTTGCTAGAGGTGATGTCAGCTAACAACTACCAATGGCCAACTGCTAGAATGACACAACCAAAAGTTGCTGGGATAATAGAGGTAGATGCAGTTACAGCATTGTCAGTCCAAATTGCAGCTCTAACACAGAAAATTGAACAGATGGAGAATACGAATAGGCAAATTGTGGCGATGGTATGTGAATTGTGCGCGGGGAACCATTCAAGTGATCAATGTGCAATAAGTCCTGAATCAGTGCAGTTTGTGTCTAATTATAATCGACAACAAGGTAATAATGCAAATAGTTATAACCCAGGATGGAGGAACCACCCAAATCTATCTTAGAGCAATAATCAGTCACAAGCACAAGCTCAAGCTCCAAGACAGTCACATCCACCTAGATTTCAGCCTCAACACCCACAACCTCAACAACCTGACAAGTTATCTCAAATGAAGGAATTACTTGCAAGAATGGCAACTTAGTTTGAAGTAACAACAAAGAACCAATCAGCAGCAATAAGGAATCTTGAAAATCAGATTGGGCAGATAGCAAGTGATTTAAACAACCGACCTCAAGGTTCGCTACCAAGTGATACTGAGAAGAATCCGAGGAAGGATGGAAATGAATAATGTAAAGCAGTTACACTCAGAAGTGGGAAGGAGTTGGCTACAGACTCTGATGAGCATAAGAAATATAGTAATGAGAAGGTAGATGGAAAAGAATCTGAAAATTCAGAAGGTAAGTCCGCAGAAAGAAGAAAAGCAGATGCCAGTTACACCACCTTTACCATTTCCACAGAGATTTCAGAAGCAAAAGTTAGATAGACAATTTTTCAAAGTTTCTAGAAGTGTTTAAAAAGCTATAGATTAATATTCCATTCGCAGATGCTCTAGAACAAATGCCTAGCTATGTAAAATTCATGAAGGAAATTCTATCGAGGAAGAGAAAGCTAGGAGAGTTCGTGACAGTAGCATTGACGGAGGAATGCAGTGCTATTCTACAGAGGAAGCTACCACCAAAGTTGAAGGATCCGGGTAGCTTCACCATTCCGTGCACAATAGGAACTCAGTTTTTCAGTAGATGTCTGTGTGATTTGGGAGCAAGCATCAACCTTATGCCATTATCAGTCTATCAACAGCTTGGGTTGAAGGAAGCTACACCAACGAATGTCACTTTGCAGCTTGCTGATAGATCTCTCACCTACCCCAAGGGAATAGTGGAAGACATACTAGTAAAGGTAGATAAGTTTATATTCCCTGTGGACTTCATAGTTCTTGACTTTGAGGAGGATAGCAATATACCAATTATTCTTGGGCGCTTGTTTTTAGCTACAGGTAGGATATTGATTGATGTGCAAAAAGAAGAGTTAACAATGAGGGTCCAAGACGAAGAGGTTACTTTTAATGTATTCAAAGCTATGAAATTCCCAAAGGAAGAGGAAGAATGCTTCAGGGTTGATCTGATTGAGGGAGCAATTAGGGAAACAAGTATCGAATCAGTAAATGAAGACCCTCAAAAAGCAGCATTGGTAAGTGAGAACATGTCTGATGACTCAACTGTATTAGAATTGGCTCAAATGTTAGATTCAGCTCCAAAGTTCACACGATGTATGCAAAAATTTGAACCTTTGGATTATTGGGGAAAGCCAGTTGAAAAGGTGAAATCATCCTTAGAAGAACCGCCCACCTTAGAACTTAAGCCATTGCCTAACCATCTACGATATACCTACCTTGGTTCTGCTTCTACTCTACCAGTCATAATTTTTGCTTCACTTGATGAGGTTAAAGAGGAAAAGTTGCTAAGGGTACTTAGGCAGTATAAGACAGCTCTTGGGTGGACTCTTGCGGATATCAAGGGGATAAGCCCATCAATTTGCATGCATAAGATTCTGTTGGAAGATAAAGCGAAACCGACTATTGAACAACAACGAAGACTCAATCCCATCATGAAGGAAGTTGTCAAAAAGGAAATTATTAAATGGTTGGATGCGGGAATTATCTACCCTATCTCAGATAGCTCATGGGTAAGTCCGGTTCAATGTGTGCCAAAGAAAGGGGGAATGACAGTAGTTGCAAATGAACATAATGAATTAATC
Organism: Panax stipuleanatus; assembly: GCA_020205555.1. Lineage (NCBI taxonomy): Eukaryota > Viridiplantae > Streptophyta > Magnoliopsida > Apiales > Araliaceae > Panax > Panax stipuleanatus. Next base: position 36,568,874 of record CM035120.1, read on the forward strand.
CCGACTCGAACAGTTATGGGTTGTCGGGTGTGTATGGATTACAGAAAGTTGAACAAAGCCACTTGTAAGGACCATTTTCTCTACCATTCATAGATCAGATGTTGGACAGGCTTGCAGGGCATGAGTATTATTGCCTCTTGGATGGATACTCAGGTTATAACCAGATTCCCATTGCACCCGAGGATCAGGAGAAGACGACATTCACATGCCCATATGGTACCTTTGCTTTTCGCAGAATGTCTTTTGGATTATGTAATGCGCTGGCGACATTTCAACGATGTATGATGGCTATTTTTTCCGATATGGTCGAACAAAATCTCGAGGTATTTATGGATGATTTTTCAGTTTTTGAGGATTCGTTTGATTATTGTTTGGAAAATCTCACTCTTGTGCTCAAACGATGTATGGAAACGAATTTGGTTTTAAACTGGGAGAAATGTCATTTTATAGTGCAAGAGGGGATAATCTTGGGTCATCAAGTGTCATCAAAAGGAATTGACGTTGATAGAGCTAAGATCGAAACCATAAAGAGCCTCCCGCCACCAGTTTCAGTAAAGGGCATTCGAAGTTTTTTGGGACACGCTGGTTTCTATAGAAGATTTATAAAAGACTTCTCCAAAATCACAAAACCACTTTGTAATCTTTTGGAGAAGGGTGTCCCATTCAACTTTGATCAAGCATTCCTGGAAGCTTTTGATGTGTTGAAGAAGAAACTAGTTACCGCACCTATAATCATAGCGCCAGATTGGAGTATCCTGTTCGAATTAATGTGTGATGCTAGCGACTTTGCAATTGGCGCAGTTCTTGGCCAACGAAAGGATAAAATTTTCCATGCCATATATTATGCTAGCAAGACGTTAACGAATGCCCAGCTAAACTATACAACCACTGAGAAGGAACTTTTGGCAGTTGTTTATTCTTTTGATAAGTTTCGGTCATGTCTAATTGGGACTAAGGTGATTGTGTTTACGGACCACTCGACAATTAAATATCTGATAGCTAAAAAGGATGCTAAGCCAAGATTGATTCGATGGATACTATTGCTGGAAGAGTTTGATTTGGAGATCCGGGATCGGAAAGGGACGGAAAATCAGGTTGCTGATCATCTATCATGGTTAGAGAATTCGGAACTGAATAAGGATGATAAAATAATGATAAATGAATTTTTCCCGGATGAACAACTGTTTGTAATAAGGATGGAGACACCATGGTACGCAGATTTTGTGAATTTCATAGTGGGCAAGGTGTTTCCACCAGATTTGACTAGCCAACAGAAAAAGAAGTTTCTACATGATGTGAAGCAATATCTTTGGGACGAGCCGTTCCTATTTAAACAATGTGCAGATCAAATAATAAGAAGGTGCATTCCGGAAGTCGAAATGGAGAACGTTTTACATCAATGTCATGCATCGGATTATGGTGGACATTTCGGGGGAGAAAGAACTGCAACCAAAGTACTTCAATGTGGATTCTATTGGCCGACGCTCTTTAAGGATGCTCATGTGTTCGTGTTGAAATGTGACAGATGCCAAAGAGTTGGCAATATATCGAAGAGACACGAGATGCCACTCAACACGATCCTAGAGGTTAAATTATTTGATGTTTGGGGTATCGACTTCATGGGACCTTTCCCCTCATCTTTCAGCAATTCTTACATTTTACTTGCGGTGGATTACGTTTCAAAGTGGGTTGAAGCTATCGCATCACCCACCAATGATGCCAAAGTTGTGATTAAGTTCATTCGCAAGAACATCTTCTCTAGATTCGGCACTTCTCGTGCTATAATTAGTGATGAAGGCACACACTTCTGCAACAAGCAGTTTTCAGCTACACTCACTAAATATGGAATCACTCACAAGATAGCAACTGCTTACCATCTGCAGACGAGTAGTTAAGCCGAAGTTTCTAACCGAGAAGTGAAACGAATTCTCGAGAAGGTAGTGAACCCGAGTAGGAAGGATTGGGCTAGTAAGTTGGATGATGCTCTGTGGGTGTACTATACAGCTTACAAGACACCGATAGGGATGTCACCATACAGGTTGGTTTATGGGAAAGCATGCCATTTTTTGGTAGAGTTAGAACACAGTGCTTATTGGGCTATCCGGAAGTTGAACTTTGATATATCCGCTGCGGGAGAAAAACGCTTTCTACAAATGAATCAAATGGATGAATTCAGACTCCACTCGTACGAGAATGCTAAACTGTATAAGGAAAAAGTTAAGAGGTGGCATGATGAGAAAATTATAGCAAGGAAGCTTGAACCGGGGCAAACAATGTTATTATACAACTCCAGACTAAAACTCTTTCCAAGAAAGTTGAAATCACGTTGGTCAGGTCTATTCAGTATTACTAAGGTATTCCCTCACGGAGCCGTGGAAGTTGAGGAGCCAGATTCGAAACGAATGTTCAAAGTTAACGGTCAGAGGTTGAAATATTACTATAGGGGTCACATCGATCGTGAGAAAACATATGTCAGTCTTGCTGATTAGAACAGAAAAGAAAGTCAGGCTGAAGACTATAAACCAAGCGCTAACTGGGAGGCAACCCAGGAATTTTTATTGTTATTTTATTTATTTATTTATTTTATTTGCTTTACTGTTAGTTTATTTAGTGGTGAAACTTTTATAGCTTAGGCTTTTATAGAACTAATGTCAGTAGTTACACCCCTTATGTTCTCTAACACGGTCTTCATTTGATTTCAGGATAGGAAATAAGATTTCACAATTTGCGAGTTCGACTAATGGCCACTACGACTACCCATTCGGGGGTCTCGCTCACCGGTGAGCGAGCGGCTGCCCAGCTCGCCGGCGAGCTGGCGGGGGTTGCAAGGGGGCAACTCCCCCTGGAAGCCAAGCACTTATGAGCTCAATTGCAGAATGTCCATTTGTCAAATTCTCAGATTTCTGTTTTATTTTCCTCCATTTTTAGTGTTATTAGAATTGCTTAGTAGTATAGATCATTTAGTTATTTTGTATTTATATTCATCTTAGTCTACTAGGCATATACATTGAAAATTTGTGCAAATAATCATTGATATGGGTTAATGGAGTGCAGGTAACAAGACAGGAAGAGAAAATGGCCAAGTAAAGTTCAAGCGCCTAGGCTCTCCAATTTTGCCTAGGCCAAGCGCCTAGGCTCTACAAACCAGCATGTTCCTCACAAGCCAAGAGCCTAAGCGCCCATAAAACTCACAAGCCAAGTGCCTAGGCGCTGATCACATCTCTAATTCGCTGCCACCAAGGGCCTAGGCGCTCCATCATGCCCAATACCAAGCGCCTAGGCGCTACACCTGCATCCTTGAAAAAAAATTAAGCCCTATTCGAGCAACCCACTTCCAATTCATCCCTCTCTCTCCTGTTTCACTTTAATCTCTTCGTCTCCAACTCCTATCACCCAACTTCACCTTTTCTCTTTCTCCAGATCAAAGTAACCAACAAAAGCTAACTTTTGGGGATTGCTACAAATCAAAGCCATCACCCGAATTCTCCAATATAAGCAAACTCGTGAGCAATCTGCTACATAGCAACAAGGGAGGTCGTGGAATTTAAGCATCAATCCTTCAAGCTAACCCATCCAAATGGCATGAACTTTAAATCTAGCCCTAATTTCAAGTAAGTATTGTAAAGCTTAACCATTGATTACTTGGAAATTACTTGAAAGAAGGATTAATTCCTAAAATATTGAAGTTGTTATTGTGTTCTGCTTGTGGACCCAATTGAGTTTCTGTTGGCTTAATTGGGGTTAGGTTTGCTTAATTCCTTTTCTATTGCATTAGTGAATCATTACGCATTGCTAAGCTTACAGATTTGGTTAGAAATAAGTTTGGGGGAAACTCACACAAAGAGCTTTTCAGAGGTGCACACCACTTGCTTGATATATTACCTCAACAAAAATTTTTAACTATTGGGCTACTGTTTACTGATTGTGGGGCAACAAATTGACCGAGTAGTGGGCAAATGGCTTCCAAAAGGCATAGGGGTGAAAGTTTAGGATCTTCTGGCAAATTTGATAAGAAGAGGTTTGTAAGCGTTCAGGCCACTTATAGATATCAAAACAGGGCGTTAGGCAAATCTGTAATTCCGGAACGTGCTTTACTACCGGATGACCACGATGGGGAAGTTGCCCAAATGATTCAACACCGAAAGTGGAGTAACTTTACTACTCAGCCTGGACCAGCAGCGATAAAAATTGTCAAGGAGTTCTATTCAAACGTTAAAGAGGCCAACGACAGTTTAGTGATGGTTAGTGGCAAATCAGTTAATGTTGGTCGAAAGGCAATCAATGCTTATTATGGATTGGAGAAGATTCGTGATAGTGATTATCGTATGTATATGCGGCGAGAATTGGATTACAGTGAGGTGATTGAAGCCCTTTGTGTACCAGGAACTGAATGGAAACTGACAGATCAACAGGAAGCAGTTCATTTTCCATCTTCGAAGTTAAGCCAATATGGAAAAGCTTGGCATGCATTCATCTGCGCTAAGTTGATTCCATGTAGGCATATGAGTGATGTTATTAATCAGCGGGCTGCCTTGTTATTTTGCATTGCCAAGGGAAAATCTGTGGATGTTGGGGAAGTCATCCATGAATCGATTATGAGAGGGCTTGAAGGAGGCACTTCAGGTGGGTTGCCTCACCCATCTCTGCTTACAGAATTGTGTCAACAAGCTGGAGTTCAGTGGGATGACGAAGAGGCATTACAGGCACCTTTAGCCCCAATTAACCACTCTATGATGACACTGTACAAGATATAGGATGGGGCTGAATCACACCCACGAGGACTGGGATTTATTATCGTACCCCCAGTACATGTTGAGCAGCCTGTTGAGCATCCTCCTGAGGCCCCAAGTTCAATGCCACCACCTGATTGGGTTAAGAATATACGGAGAGACCTACAACATCATACTAGACGGATTGACTTGGTGGCAACCCAGATACACCAGGGTTTTGACCGTATGGATCAGCATCAGTCTTGTCTTGCCTAACGCCAAGCAAAAATTTATTCTCATTGTACCACGTCGTTGGCAGATATGTTTCACCGAATGAATCCAACCGGAACTCCGTACCAGTTCACACTCCCTCCACCTCTGTCTGTTTATCCACCTCTAGACTTACCTCCTCCTAATGCCAAAGATGAAGATGCCGGAGAGGAGTAAGCTTTGATCAGGGAAGTCCTTAGTTCTTAATTTAATTACACTTACACAATGAGGACACTGTGTCATTTAAGTTAGGGGGTGCATTATGTTTTGTAGTTAATAATTTGTGCATATAGAGTAGGAGCATGTTTCTTAGTTTACTCATGTTAGTTATGTACTTATGCATGTTTCATTAGAGTTATGTTGCATATTTCGCATCTAGTTGCATGAACCAAGCAGTGTATGATGTAGTTATCTAATTTTGGCCAATGATAAGACTGAATTGATAGTTTGAGACTCAAATAGGATTGAATACTAATGTGGAGTGATGACTTAAATTATGAAGTTAATTATGCTTGTCTAAAACTCATAATTAGCAAAGAAAGCACATAACTGACTGTTTGGTCAATTTGAGTCAAATCATTACATAATCTATTTCTAGTAAGAAAATTTGGGATAATATTTGATGAAATCAGTGAAACATTTATGAAGGCGGAAGTTAAGCAAGAAACTAAGTTTGGGGGAATCTTGGGGTGAATCATAAAAATAAAAAAAAAAGAGAAAAAAAATTAGAAAAGAGAAAAATCAGAAAAAAAGGAATAAATAATCAAACTTGACTGGTTTAATTTCGGGGTCATTGCTACTTGGGTTATTAGATCCGTAGGGGTGTCTTAACACCTAGTGCCCTAAAGCCAACTAGTTTGGGAGTCACTGGTTGAAAGCTCGATACATGGGTAGTTTTGAAAGCCTAAGGAAACTAGATATTGCACAAGTCGAGTTAAAAACTGAGATGGAGCGTAAAACGCACTCGTACAATAATAAATTATGTGTATAATAACCCTTGGTGATACCCCTGTGCTTAGTAATTGCTTGCATTAGTCGGATTGGTTGTGTTAACTGGTTGAGTTGAATAAAAACTAGAGTTTCTTTCTAAGAAGTTGCTTATGTGAGTGATTTGAGCTGTGATTGATTAAAATAGTTGGTTTACACACACACATAACATGAATGACGACAAGCATAATTTGACTAAGTGATTTGAGTTGGAAACTTTATGTTGGTTGGATGTTCTAGATTGAGTATTATGTGTTATTTTTGAGGTCTGATATTGGATGCTATATTATTTGGTTGTTTGATTCGTAGGCATATAGTTAGATTGCATTTGCATCATTGCATTGCTTGAGGACAAGCAATTGGTTAAGTTTGGGGGTATTTGATGAGTAGGTGCCTTACCTATGAATTAGATATTGTTTAAGCTTACTTATTGTTATCTTTAAGTGTTTTTAGGATCTATTTATTTATTTTTGTGTTTATTTCTTGTAGGTGGAGCTGGAAGGGCAGATATGTCATTTTGGAAGAGAAAAGAATTAAAAAGAAATCAAAAATAGGCTTAATGGCATTTTTGAAATTACTTGGTCCTGGTCAAGAGCCTAGGCGCTTGGATTTGCCCTAAGACAAGCGCCTAGGCGCTCATGGACGATTTTGGATGCTAATTTATGCGGCTGAGTACAATAGAGGCCAATGAGAATAGATATTAGGGTTTAAAGTAAGAGACACGAGGGGAGACACAACGTAACAAGGATTGGCAAAGATAGATTGAAGGAGAACACGAAGGAGATTTACAAAAGGTTGAAGATCAAGTTAGAGATTCAGAGTGGCTTAATAGTTTCTTCTATCCCTTTCATCTATCTTTAATTTTTGTAATCTTTGGGATGTTTGGATTCTTAATTTGGATGATGTTTTCCTCTATCATTATGAACTAACTTTTTATTAAGATCGCAACGGAACTTAGTATGTAACTTGAATTTGATGCTCCTTATTTGATTTAAGTTAATTACTCTTGAATCGTTTATCATATCTTGTGTTCATTGATTAATTGTTTGATCAACAATTATCAGGATAATTCATACGAAATTGGAAAATGGAGTATGAGTTAGATCTAGATATGATAGCATCTGTTTATATAATCTGAATAAGGTTAATATGTTTAGCATATAGGATAGGAATATATCTATATGTATTTTGCAACCATTAAAAGAATCTGTGCTTGAAAACCCCAATTATCTTAATTCACATAGGAATATAGTGGATTAATTAGTTAGGGTGTTCCTTGTAAATCTGTTGCGTAACTGCTGGATGTATAAAGATTTGTTTACGTGTCTTCGGAAGTACTTTAATATTATAAAGAATTCTTGGTTAGCGATTCATAGTGATTAAATAATTAAATGAGGAGTGTATTGGTTTAAATGAAATACTAAGGGAAGTTGTGATCTTAACCTATTCCATCTGCATTCATTCTTTTGACGATATATTTTAGTTGTTAATTAGAATTCTCAAAATCACAATCATTATTCGTAGTTTAATTTAAGATTAATTGAATTGAAATTGATATTTGGTAATAATAATCTATTTCCTCGTGGGAACGAAATCCTTGCTTGCTAAATGATACAAACGAACACGTATACTTGCGTGTTTAATTGCTGTTAATAAAATAGGCAACAACCATGTATTTTTTATCAAACAAATTCGGACCTTTAATTTCAAAAATGAATTATCAAATTACCTTTTTGCCCTAACTTCAAAAATCCTATAAATGGGAGATTTTTCATTCATTTTAACTTACCAATTCACAATCAGAAAAGTTTATTCTCCTTGCCTATCAGTCAAATTAAACTTTCATTCTATCTTCTAACTAAAGTTTTAATTCTATTTGGAAGAGAAAAATTGGTCAAAGTATTTGAGATAAGTTATTAATTGATTTTTGCTCATATTATCTCATACTTATTTATATATATAGATATTCAAATATAAATTGATATACACATCTATCAATATCAAGTAAAAAGTCAGTACTTAGATACCGATACAATTAGGAAGTAATTTCTCTGAAATTCTCTGAACGGTCTTTAAAATCCTAAGTGACCTTTTACTGATATAGATATATTATATAAATATTACATAATATTTATATGATTATCAGATTGTGAAACGAACAATTTAGTCAGTACTTAGATACTGATATTCAGAGATATTTCTTAACAAAGAATATTATCTGAACGATCTTTGAAATCCTAAATGGCCAAATATTCACAACATAGATCAAATATAATATATATATATATATATATATATATATATATATATACACGTGGGTGAAACAAGCTTCTTCAAGTATTATTTAAATTAATTAAATTATTACACTTGATAAACTGTCATCAAGAGTATATTGCTCACAAACTCATTCATAGATCATTTATTGCATTATACGTGATTTTATATAGTTATCTAAAACTCAAAGTTATATATGTTTACAACCATAGAAACACACTCTAAAGAGAAATCCTTTTCTAAATCTGTTTTGACCATAGAAAAACATTCTTTATTAAAGAAAAGGAAAACCTTTATAAAAAGTGCATAAATCTATATATCTGCTTACACAGAAGCACACCACATAAAAGTCTTGAACTTTTATCAAATACTTAACTTGTATATCCGCTTATTTGAGAAGTATATGTTCCAAACTTTTTTTGCTTACTTGAGAAGCAAAAACTAAAACAAAATTTTGTAAAAAAGAAAAGGTAGAGTTAGTTTATTTTATGTGTTTGTGATAAAGACAAAAATTATTTGACCAATACCAGAGTCTTAGAGAGGTCAGCTGGGAGTTGGGTCTCTAGTGTACTTGTGAGGTAAGGAAAAGATTGTTGTTTCAAGTAAAATCATAGAATAGTTCTAAGCTCAAAAGGAAGATTCAACTAAGCTTGAGGAATGAGTTGAGAGTTCGTTGTCCGAGATAATTAGTTGTGGATAGTTGTAAGTTTGTCTATAAAACTTTGTAAAGGTTTCTCCGTCTGTTGAAGAAGTATTTATTACAGGGAGCAATAGGATCTCGAGTCCTGGAGAGGAGCTTGAGACTGGACGTAGCAACATACCCTAGCTGTATGTTGTGAACCAGATAAATATATGTATATTGTGTGATTGAATTTTTACTAACATGCTTATTAGTTTCTAACACCGCAAGTTAATCTACTATAAATTCAAAAAGACCAAAGATAATTTTTAAACGGTAATAATCTATTCAACCCCCCCTTTTAGATTATTATCGGACTTTCAATTTGTATCAAAGCAGTGCTCTTTAACTTGTTTGTTAAGTGAATACATGCATATCTAATAGTAGATCCACCTATTGATAGTAGTGTGCATACAAGCCAATCATGTATGATGATAAAGCACGTACTTTGTAAACAATCTTATTTATTTATTAATAAAATATTCATTTATTAAAGGCATTTAATTATCTACATGGTGCTGTTTTTATAATATGTAAATAACCCATAGTTTTAAGCAATGCTTTTAGAATCATGATGATGATCATGCTAATGAGATCTAAATTCTTAGAAATCTCTAAAACTAAAATAGTTCCCAATCGTGGGATTACTAAAAAGGGGATTAGTAAATCCGGATAGATTGGTACATATGTTGCTTGCTCATTGGATGAGGATGATTGATCTCATGATCATTTGTGTGGAGACACTAAAGCAAGTATGTAGGTGCTTATTGGAGAATAAGTTCACTGAACGTGATTCGCTATGGAATACCTAATGGAGTTTTACTCGCCTGTCAATAGGAATTCCTAATGTGATAGTAGTACAAGTGATCCTTGGACTTGAGATCATCATAGTATCTTGTATGTAACAAATTATACTTTGACTTATTCTTAAGACCTTTTAAGGCATATATAGGGTATGCTTGGGTATAGTGAGTTATATATGGAGATAATGAATGATCAATAAAGAATCTACCACCTCTAGTAAAAGAGGAGATATGTCCTATGTGATTCGTTAAATGACAACCCAGGAATCCTTGGCCAAGGTGAAATGAAATTAGAAAGGAGTTTTTAATTTGCATTATTTGGAGTTGTGCATTTTCTAATCGAAATATATATAATTAAATAAAATAAGACTTGACAGTAAATTCATGTCTTATATTTAATTAGGACATTGTATGGTGGAAGGATTGAATTGTATGGTAACTATTTACTCACAGGTTCTTTTTGATTAATGTTGAAATCTATATTATCTGGAAAGTCGTTGATCGCTAGGGAGGCTTATCCCTATTGTAGAATAAATATTATTTATTTAAATAAATTATTAGTTTAATTTATTTATTTAAATAAGATTAAAATTGTTTTAATTGATTTATTCACAACCGGTTTAATATGGAGAACCTAAAGGGTCACACCATAAAAGGAAGAATAATTATTTAAGAAGGTAATGGCATAATCGTAATAATGCATTAAGTATAATTAATTTAATCTATGGTGATAGAATAAATTAAATAGCTTAATGTTTATTATTTAATATTTTGGAAATATTAAATATAAATTAATAAGAGGAGTCTTATTAATATTATTACAATTATTATTATTTTAATTTCTAAAGGAGTTTAGTAATTAATTTAATATTTAGTACTCTCATTTATTCCTAATAAGATTAGGAGACAAATTAATTAAATGAATTTAATTAATTATTCCCATGTGGTGGGAAGCCTAAATTAATTAAAGGAGTTTAATTAATTAAAAGAAATCCCATGTCTAATAGGATTAGAAGGGTTGACCAATGTCTATATAAGAGAAGTCTTATAATAGATATTAGATTGATGTAATTCCAATTGTTGGAGAGTACTCCTTTTCTATAGAGGATAGAAAACTAAGGTTAAGCCAAACACCCTCCTTCTTGATAATTCATCTTCCTTGGTGGATCACCTCTAGAGGCCAAACACTTGGGTGGCTAACGTTGATCAAAGGAAAGAATCTAACCCGAAAATTCAAGGAGATCACGAAGAACAAGGAGTTGAACTAGTACCTGTGGAAGCTTCGTTCTACAAGGGTATGATTCCATAACTTCTTATTTATCGTTTTAAATTAATAATTTGCATAAAGGATGATCCGGGTAATGGTTTTGTAGAAATTTTTTAAACTCTGATATACCATGCTTCCGCTAATTTTTGCAATTTGATTGCGTCACGATTTCGTACAAACCCAACAGTGGTATCAGAGCCAAATCTTTATGCAATTATTAATTTATTTTTGATTTCATATACATATGGGTATGTATTTAAAATAATTTATTGGGCATAATTTTATTGTATAAAATTATATTTTTTACGAAAAAAAAAAAAAGACTTTTTTTGGGAAGAATCACAATTTTTTTTTTTTTTGGTGCTAATCTTGAATTCTGCAAAGAAAAGGTGTTGTCTCTTTCTTACTCCAAAAAGAATGTGACCCATCAAGAAAGGACTATTTTTAATAAACCTGCAGGACTCTTTTAATAAAAGAAGGTGACTTTTAAAAAAAAATAAATAAATATGATATATTTATATATTATATTCTAAATAATTTTATAATTAAAATAAAGAGTTTATTTTAATCTTGAAATTGGATTTCATGCAATTTAAAATTGCCCATTAAATGATACTCATATATATATGGAATGTTTTAATTCATGAGATGAATATTTATTTATTAATATATATGGTGATATGTATGAAAATAAATGGGGATTGATTATGGACTATTTGACCAATGTGATTGGATTTTATTTTAGTTGAATGCTTGAATGAATGAGTTTTATTAAATGGGGTCTGCGTACCTCGTCTTCTCTAATTTTTTTTTCTTGATGTAAAATTCTATCTCCCTCCTATGTACTTCCCCTTGACTGTTGATCAAGGTTTCTATTTAAATTAAATAGTTTAATGTAATAGAAATAGTTAGAATTATCTTTAAAAATTAGAGACCAAGGAGCAAGGAGCGCGTGAAGACCCGTTTGTATGGAGCCCGGGTTTAAATGTAATAGTTACGTTTAAATTTAAATTCTTGCACCCCTAGGTTTGACCTTTTGGTTCACTTGGTGGCTCTAGTGAACCAAACTAGAATAAAAGTCCATAATCAATCCGGGTAGAATATAGTATTCTATATTGCATGCTAAATATTATATATATTATATTTTATGCAAACATGCTTCGCATGTTTAATAAAATGACGCGTATTTTATATATATATGTGCATGCGCGCTAAACAAAGATGAGACTAATAATAACAAATCCCTCAAAGAAATAATATTAAGTCCGAAGTGTTCAAATGATATTTGGAATATCGAACGTCGCCTTCTAGCATGATAAATTAATAGAGTATTAGATATTTAATATGAGCTTGTTGTGCTATCCACAAGGCGAGTATTGCGTATTTAAGATGTTAATTAATCACATTTGATGCTTATCAAGAAAATTGAACGATCTAGTCTTGTTGTGCTATCCACAAGGACGAACATTTTTCTTTTTTGAATTTATGAAAGTGCTAGGCTGGACTTAACTTAAATTATTTTAGTTCGGATGTGCACACACTTGACCATTATGATTTAAGAGGCAAAATAAAAGGAATTACATGGTGATGTAATTGACAAGAGTTGTCTACCTATTTATTTGTATATCGCTTGTTGTGCTATCCACAAGGTTATATACATTTGAAATGGGATCCTTATTCTCACTAGCAAATTTTTAATTAGATGTTGCCGAACTATATAAGTGAGGGTAATATAGTTTGATAAAAATAGTGGGAGATACCAATTTAAAATAAAGACCTAAATTTATTTTGGTATGCAAAATTAATAAAATGAATGTTTGCTAAAATGTTGTTTTTCACATGCAGAATTTTAAAAATGTCAAAATCACTAATTTCACTGCGAAGCATACTTGATGCTAATAAGCTTACCGGGCCGAATTATACGGACTGGCCAAGAAATCTGAGAATAGTTCTCACTACTGAAAAGATTTCTTATGTCCTAAACTCACATGTCCCTGGAACTGTTCCAGAAACAACCTCTGAGGAAGAGATTGCCACCATTGTAAAGTGGCAAGATGATGCATCTGTAGCTCAATGCATCATGCTCGCATCCATGAATAACGAGCTTCAGCGTCAGCAAGAAAACATGGATGCTCCTACTATGTTGATTCACCTCAAGGAGTTGTATGGTGAACAAAGTAGGACTGCTAGATATGAGATATCTAAGGAGCTCTTCCGATCTCGGATGACCAAGGGCAAGGTGAACATAAAGGAACAAAAGAAATCTGATCCAGCTAGCAAAGGAATGTGCTTCCATTGCAACGAGCCGGGTCATTGGAAGAAAAACTGCAAGAAGTTTCTGGCAGACAAGAAGCTTGGAGAAGCTTCGACTTCCAATCAAGGTTTGTTCATGATTGAAATTAATTTTTCAGAAAGTCAAAATTCTACTTGGGTATTGGATACCGGCTGTGGTTCTCACATATGTAATAATGTGAAGGGACTGGTCAGAAGTAGAAAGCTGAACAATGATGAGGTGATCCTACGAGTAGGGAATGGAGCAAAGGTTGCTGCATTAGCTGTAGGAACTTATTATTTAGCAATGCCTTCGGGCAAGTCCATTTATCTTAATAATTGTTATTATGTTCCGAATATTATTAAAAACATTATTTCAATTTCTGTATTGGATATGGAAGGATTTAACGTTGTTATAAAGAACAATAGTTGTTCTATTTATAAAGACGATGTTTTATATGGTATTGGAAATTTGCGAAATGGACTTTATACACTTGACTTACAAGAAAATATATTTCAAATTGAACAAACTAAGAAAAGGAAAAGAGATGATAGTAATTATACCTACATGTGGCACTGTAGACTCGGTCATATCAATGAAACAAGATTATCCAAGTTGCATAAAGATGGGCTCCTCGAGCTATCCGATTATGAATCATATCCAACTTGTGAATCTTGTCTCATGGGTAAAATGACTAAATCTCCTTTTAGTGGATGAGGAGAAAGAGTTACAGAGTTGTTGACATTGATTCACACAGACGTTTGTGGGCCTATGACAACAAGTGCACGGGGTGGGTATTCTTATTTTATTACTTTCACTGATGATCACTCAAGATTTGGATATGTGTATTTAATGAAATACAAGTCAGAATCATTTGAAAAGTTCAAAGAGTTCAGAAGTGAAGTAGAGAAACAAACGGGCAAGAGTATAAAGATACTTCGATCAGATCGAGGCGGAGAATACTTAAGCAGTGAGTTTCTCAATTGTCTCAAAGAAAATGGTATAATCTCACAATGGACTCCTCCAGGTACAACACAGTTAAATGGAGTATCTGAAAGGAGAAATCGAACACTGTTAGACATGGTTCGATCCATGATGAGTTTTACCGACCTTCCAATTTCCTTCTGGGGATATGCCCTAGAAACGGCTGCATACCTACTTAACAAGGTACCTACCAAATCCGCCCCAAAGACTCCATATGAGATGTGGAAGGGAAGGAAACCAAATCTTAAGCATGTTAAGACTTGGGGTTGTCCAGCTTATGTCAAAAAGTTTGAACATGATAAGCTACAGACTAAATCCGAAAAGTGTAGATTTGTGGGATACCCTAAAGAAACTGTAGGGTATTATTTCTATCATCCAACTGATCAAAAGGTGTTTGTTGCGAAACATGCTGCCTTCTTGGAAAAGGAGTTTATCCATGAAGGGGTCAGTGGGAGTAAGATATATCTTGAAGAAGCTCAAGAACCACAAATTACCACGGATCAAAGTCAGGTACCTGACCAAGTAGAAGAACCTACTATACCACACCCTGTTCGTAAATTTGGAAGAGTACCGAAGATACCTGAGAGGTATGGATTCGTTGTAGAGGATGACGATGAGGTACGCATCATGAATGATGATGATCCATTGAATTACGAACAGGCCATGAGTAATAAACACTCAGGGAAATGGCTTGAAGCCATGAAATCCGAAATGGACTCCATGTATGAAAACAAAGTATGGACTTTGGTTTCACCACCTGAAGGCATTAAGCCTATTGGGTGTAAATGGGTCTTTAAAAGAAAGGCTGGAGCGGACGGCAAGGTGGAGACCTATAAGGCCCGACTGGTTGCAAAAGGTTTCAAACAAAGACAAGGAGTTGATTATGATGAAACCTTTTCACCAGTAGCTATGCTCAAGTCCATTCGGATTTTGCTTGCGATTGCAGCTTATAACGACTATGAGATCTGGCAGATGGACGTGAAAACGGCCTTCCTCAATGGGAAACTTGAGGAGGATGTGTATATGACACAGCCAGAGGGATTTGTTTCAAAGGTTGGAATAAATCAAGTCTGTAAGCTGCAACGATCCATTTATGGATTGAAGCAAGCTTCTCGTAGATGGAACATTCGTTTTGATGAGACAATCAAAGAGTTTGATTTTATCAAAAATGACGATGAACCATGTGTGTACAAGAAGGTTAGTGGGAGCGCAGTTTCATTCCTTGTATTATATGTTGATGATATATTACTGATAGGGAATGACATTCCTATGCTACAATCAATTAAAATCTGGTTATCTAAACACTTCTCCATGAAGGACTTGGGAGAAGCATCCTATATTTTGGGGATAAAGATCTATAGAGATAGATCTAAAAGGATGCTTGGTTTATCCCAAGGAACTTACATTGATGCAATGCTAAAGAGATTTAGCATGGAAGATTCCAAAAGAGGTCTCATGCTGATGAGCCATGGAATACATCTCTCCAAGAAACAGGCCCCAAAGACACCTGAGGAGAGAGACCGTATGAGTAAGATCCCTTATGCTTCTGCAATAGGATCTATCATGTACGGTATGATATGTACTAGACCGGATGTTGCTCATGCACTTAGTGTAACGAGCAGATACCAGTCGAATCCTGGAGAAGAGCACTGGAAGGCAGTGAAGAATATCCTAAAGTACTTGAGAAGGACTAAAGATATTTTTCTTGTCTACGGTGGGTCTGAATTAAAACTCGAGGGCTTCACAGACTCAAGTTTTCAAACGGACCAAGATGACAGTAAATCTGTTTCGGGGTATGTTTTTACCTTGAACGGAGGCGTAGTGAGTTGGAAGAGTTCCAAGCAGCAAACAGTTGCTGATTCAGTGACAGAGGCAGAGTATCTAACTGTAAGTGAAGCTGCAAGTTGATGTTTTAGATGAAAAGTTCATTACAGAACTAGGAATAGTTCCTAAGTCTCATCTTGAATCTAAACATGTGTTGCGGCACTTTGATTAAACAAATCATTGAAAGAGGAGAGTGTAGACTCTCAAGACAACATTGCAGATCCATTAACTAAAGCTTTAACACAACAGCAGTTTGATCGTCACTTAGAGAAGATGGGTATGAGATACCATGGCGATTGGCTTTAGTGCAAGTGGGAGATTGATAGTAGTGTGCATACAAGCCAATCATGTATGATGATAAAGCACGTACTTTGTAAACAATCTTATTTATTTATTAATAAAATATTCATTTATTAAAGGCATTTAATTATCTACATGGTGCTGTTTTTATAATATGTAAATAACCCATAGTTTTAAGCAATGCTTTTAGAATCATGATGATGATCATGCTAATGAGATCTAAATTCTTAGAAAGCTCTAAAACTAAAATAGTTCCCAATCGTGGGATTACTAAAAAGGGGATTAGTAAATCCGGATAGATTGGTACATATGTTGCTTGCTCATTGGATGAGGATGATTGATCTCATGATCATTTGTGTGGAGACACTAAAGCAAGTATGTAGGTGCTTATTGGAGAATAAGTTCACTGAACGTGATTCGCTATGGAATACCTAATGGAGTTTTACTCGCCTGTCAATAGGAATTCCTAATGTGATAGTAGTACAAGTGATCCTTGGACTTGAGATCATCATAGTATCTTGTATGTAACAAATTATACTTTGACTTATTCCTTAAGACCTTTTAAGGCATATATAGGGTATGCTTGGGTATAGTGAGTTATATATGGAGATAATGAATGATCAATAAAGAATCTACCACCTCTAGTAAAAGAGGAGATATGTCCTATGTGATTCGTTAAATGACAACCCAGGAATCCTTGGCCAAGGTGAAATGAAATTAGAAAGGAGTTTTTAATTTGCATTATTTGGAGTTGTGCATTTTCTAATCGAAATATATATAATTAAATAAAATAAGACTTGACAGTAAATTCATGTCTTATATTTAATTAGGACATTGTATGGTGGAAGGATTGAATTGTATGGTAACTATTTACTCACAGGTTCTTTTTGATTAATGTTGAAATCTATATTATCTGGAAAGTCGTTGATCGCTAGGGAGGCTTATCCCTATTGTAGAATAAATATTATTTATTTAAATAAATTATTAGTTTAATTTATTTATTTAAATAAGATTAAAATTGTTTTAATTGATTTATTCACAACCGGTTTAATATGGAGAACCTAAAGGGTCACACCATAAAAGGAAGAATAATTATTTAAGAAGGTAATGGCATAATCGTAATAATGCATTAAGTATAATTAATTTAATCTATGGTGATAGAATAAATTAAATAGCTTAATGTTTATTATTTAATATTTTGGAAATATTAAATATAAATTAATAAGAGGAGTCTTATTAATATTATTACAATTATTATTATTTTAATTTCTAAAGGAGTTTAGTAATTAATTTAATATTTAGTACTCTCATTTATTCCTAATAAGATTAGGAGACAAATTAATTAAATGAATTTAATTAATTATTCCCATGTGGTGGGAAGCCTAAATTAATTAAAGGAGTTTAATTAATTAAAAGAAATCCCATGTCTAATAGGATTAGAAGGGTTGACCAATGTCTATATAAGAGAAGTCTTATAATAGATATTAGATTGATGTAATTCCAATTGTTGGAGAGTACTCCTTTTCTATAGAGGATAGAAAACTAAGGTTAAGCCAAACACCCTCCTTCTTGATAATTCATCTTCCTTGGTGGATCACCTCTAGAGGCCAAACACTTGGGTGGCTAACGTTGATCAAAGGAAAGAATCTAACCCGAAAATTCAAGGAGATCACGAAGAACAAGGAGTTGAACTAGTACCTGTGGAAGCTTCGTTCTACAAGGGTATGATTCCATAACTTCTTATTTATCGTTTTAAATTAATAATTTGCATAAAGGATGATCCGGGTAATGGTTTTGTAGAAATTTTTTAAACTCTGATATACCATGCTTCCGCTAATTTTTGCAATTTGATTGCGTCACGATTTCGTACAAACCCAACACCTATGACCTACAATGTTATTGGTTGCGGAGAAGGACTGTCAATGTCCAGACCTCCACTATTTGATGGCACAAACTTTGTCACCTGAAAAAATAGATTCAAAATCTATGTCAAATCACAAGGAATCAAAATCTGGCTAGCAATAGAACGAGGTATAAAAATTTCCACAAAAATTGAAGATGAAAAGATTGTCAAAAAAGATGCTGGAGAATTTGAAAGTAGTACGCATACAAGTCAATCATGTTTGATGATAAAGCATATACTTTGTAACAATCTTATTCATTTATTAATAAAAGTATTATTTAATTAAATGTATTTATTTATCCACATGGTGCTGTTTTTTTTATAATATGTGATAAACCCATAGTTTTAAGCAATGCTTTTAGAATCATGATGATGATGATGATAATGAGATCTAAATTCTTAGATAACTTAAAAACTAAAATTATTCTCAATCATTGGATTACTAAAAAGGAGATTAGTAAATCCGGATAGATTGGTACATACGTTGCTTTCTCATTGGATGAGGATGATTGATCTCATGATCATTTGTGTGGAGACACTAAAGCAAGTATGTAGGTGCTTATTGGAGAATAAGTTCACTGAACGTGGCTCGCTTAGGAATACCTAATGGAGTTTTACTTGCCTGTTAATAGAAATTCCTATTGTGATAGTAGTACAGGTGATTCTTAGACTTGAGATCATCGTAATATCTTGTGTATGGTGAATTATACTTTGACATGTTCCTTAAGACCCTTAGGGTATATCAAAGGGTATGCTTGAGTGTAATAAGTTATATATAGAGATAATGAATGATCAATAAAGAATTTACCACTTCTAGTAATAGAAGAGATATGTTCTATGTGATTCGATAAATGACAACCCAGGAATCCTTGGCCAAGGTGGAATGAAAGTAGAAAGCAGTTTCTAATTTGTATTATTTGGAGTTGTGCATTTTGGAATCGAAATACATATAATTAAATAAAATAAGATTTGACAGTAATTCCATATCTTATATTTAATTGGAACATTGTATGGTGGAAGGATTGAATTGTACAGTAACTATTAACTCACGGGTTATTTTATGATTAATGTTGAAATCTTTATTATCTGGAAAGTCGTTGATCGCTAAGGAGGCTTATCCTTATTGTAGAATAAATATTATTTATTTAAATGAATTATTAGTTTAATTTATTTATTTAAATGAGATTAGAATTATTTTAATTGATTTATTCACAACCGGTTTAATATGGAGAACTTAAAGGGTCACACCATAAAAGGAAGAATATTTATTTAAGAAATAAATGACATAATCGTAATAATAAGTTAAGTGTATTTAATTTAATCTATGGTGATAGAATAAATTAAATACCTTAATATTTATTATTTAGTATTTTAGAAATATTAAATATAAATTAATAAGAAGAGTCTTATTATTATTATTATTATTATTTAATTCCTAAAGGAGTTTGGGAATTAATTAATAAGATACTCTCTCTCTTATATATATATTCCTAATAAGATTAAGAGGCTAATTAATTAAAAGAGTTTAATTATTCCCAATAGGATTTGGAAGCCTAATTTGTTAGGAATATTCATGAGAATGATATTCCTATTTATATAAGATTTGATTATGATATAAATGAATGAATATGCAAGTATTCTTGCATTGATAAAAGCTGTAAAGTCCTTTGATAGATAATAGAAATATATGTACAAGAACTTAGACTGAAATGATCAAATATGTTAGGTTGATCCTACATAAGCAAAACAGCTTTGTAAAGTCCTTAAAAAGAAATGATGTACAAGGACTATAAGTAGAAAGATCAAGCCTGTTAGGTTGATCTTATACAATGTAATAGATAGGCATGTCTGATCGTCGAGCACTGCACCAGCCATCGTAGTCTGCCAGGAGAGACAAGGAAGACTCGAGAACTATCAAGGTGGAATCGTAGTCTGCAAGGATAGTAGATCTCAGAGTTCGTAGTCTGCCAGGAGAGACGAGGCAGGATCGTGGTGTGTCGAGAAGAATTTTCTCAGAACCGTAGTCTGCTGAAGAAGTCATGTTCCTAATCGTACAGACAGCCTGTCTAAGAGCCGACTGTGTGACACCCCCAAATTTGGTCCGCCACTTGGTCACTCGAATTCGGTTTGTCACGATCTAATATCTAACACCACAATAAATATTACGACTAAATGTCGCATTGAACAGCGGAATAATACATAACTATTACCGTATAGATTACATTTAATTAATATAATTTATTCACGTCCCAAGGTCTCGTAACTTAAACATCGATTACATAGCTTAAACATACCTTAAGCATATATAAACCTAACTAATACATAATAGCATAAGTTCTTATTACAAACCATAAAGTTCTACATAAATAAAGCTACTCAGTAGCTTTTTCCTTGCCCTTGTCGGTACTCGAGGGTCTGCACTGCTCTGCCTTAACTGAAATATTTTAAGGAAAGCAAGAATGAGCAACAAGTTCGCTCAGCAAGTAATATAACAAAAAGGGTGAAAAATTTTATAACACGAGTTTGAAATATCAAGGTATGATCTCAATGATAAATTAGAGTTTCAAGAATAACATCATGAATAACGAATAACAACAATTCTCAAATCAAATCTTTGAAATATGAAATGATAGTTCGATATAGATCAACAGATATATATGAATTCAAAGGCTATCAACGTATCCAACTAGATAAAACAATTTATACTGAGCAGTCACTAAGGACTATTGAACATCTACTAGAATCATCAATATTAAACTAATAACCCAAAAGAAATAAGTACGATAGATGACCAGTCTACAATACTCTATGTTATGCATAACACCACTATAATATTCACGCGTGTGTTGGGGCTTCCAACAATATACACTCCCCTTACCATAAGGGTTGTTCAACTCAGTTTTCAAAGATTCCGCACCAGTCAATTAGTTTGGATAGTTTTTCTAAATATGCATATAGTCTAGCCGAATCAAATGGCATAGACTCTTTCACGATATTCAAGAACAATACCAAGTTCAACATGAATAATAGCTTTCATAAGGCTCAATAAAATAAGAGTTCAAGCATACTAACTCAATTTAAACGAGTAAGTAAGAAAAACTTGCTTACAATATTCCTTGAATAAAGTAAACACAAGGATATGATACTTGCACAATAATAGTAGGGTTCGGATACTTGCCTTATGCGTAGTCTATCCACAAAATTAATCAACACTTTCGATTCCTATCGTAATATAGTTACGTATATATATGATATCCATTAGTCATATATTTCAACATCATATCTTATCTTGGATATACAATCAACACATAAACTAAGTTTTAACCTAGCTACCCTGTCATACTATATATAGTATCATATTAATTCACAAGTCTCGACTAATATACTTTTATCCTTAATGTTCCTCTTTTTGAGTTAAACATATTCTCATATCATTATTATCACATAAGACCATAATCAATACCAATCATATTTTATTTAGTAAGTTATGGCATTGTTGTACGTTAACTGTCAAAATCGGATTCACGTATCAACATATGATATCACATAGCACGTATACATATTAAAGGGCACTCCCATAATTGTCTAACCTTTCTAAGTTCAATCTTTCATGCTATAGGTCCTAGGTCAACACTTTTAATAACTTAAAACCATTCAAGGTTATGAAATCACATTAGCTATCATGTTTGTTATTTTAAACATATTAGGTGATCACATAACTCATTTTAGGCATGCTTACGAGTTTCTACTTCATATACACATGACTAATATTGTTACTTAGCTTAAATCATGTTTCACTTGTGCTTAACTAGTCTTCATGGAATCTAACATGGCATGTGTACGTTTATGACATATTAATGAGGTTAAGAGCACTACCAAACGTGTCCATAAATTTTAGAATTCAAATCTCAAGGTAACATGTCCACGTTCACGTTTAAAACTCATATTTTCATTAGTAAAGCTCACTAATAAGGTCTAACATGTTCATATTATATATATACATATGTTAATATGTCTGACATGCATTTCTAGGCCACATAGACATGCTTGTACAATCAGAACATATATATGATCTCTACATGTCAAAGTTTACTTTTAAAAGCTCCAAGTTCCTTTTAAAATTCTAAGTTCACTTAGCGAGGTTCGCATGTTCACATTTCATTATGAAACTTATATAAGCGAGTTAACATGCATTTCATGTGTTTCTAGGTCATACTAATATGCCCGCAAAAATCAGAATGTTAACATGGCATGCATACATATCGAGTTCGTTTAAGGTTTGTTTATGAAACTTTAGGTTTATTTCAAAACTATAAGTCGTTTCATAAATCTTGCATGCTAATATAGTGAAATATGCTCATATTAGGTCTACATATCCATATATACAAGTTACTCATGTTAGTATGCCCTGCCTAAGTCATAACAACCAGCTATGCTTAACAGATTCAAGCAAGATGTAGAAAACAAATTCTAGAAGCCGGTGCAGCTGCGCTGCGCCTCAGTTATAAACCGGCGCAGCTGCGCCACTACTAGTTCGTGCTAGACAGCAGTTAGCAACGGCAAAAAGCTAGGCCAATTCTATGATTTCACAATAATTTCGACTGTAACCAAGCTGCATTATAGTTCTAACATATTAACAGGCCAATACGATAACTATCAAACAATACCCAATCATAAGGTAGTGAATCTCAACCAAAATCAAGAATTGGAATTGACAGAAAATGAAAATGAATAACATGAAAGGTATATTATACCTCTGCTATACGTATACTGAACTTGCTGCTACTGAATTCTCTCTCAACTCTAGAATGATATTACTAATTTATGTATGCTCTCAATTCAACTTAAGCAAACTATCAGCAAAAGAATTTGTGAAGAGAAGGGCTATATATATAGGAAAATTATAAACCAGTCAATGGATTCCTTCATTGATTCAAACCTAGTGATAGAAGATTTACATGAAGGTTAATGAGAAGTTGGTGGGTTAGTTGGTGAAATAGTGAAGCTATAGCAATCCAGCCATTCTCCTTCATGATGATAGCTAGCAAGCTGAGGTTATGAGTTTGGGAACAATAAGCTTAGGCCTCATGAGTATTTCACGTGTGGGGAAAATGAGCCATTCATTAAGGGACAAGGAATGAACTCTGCTATTGCAATGAACTACATGCTACACTTGTATTACAATACACATACTATATACTTATGTTATATATTATATGTACTTTAGGTTATAATGAAATATCACAATGTAACTCACATAATGTAGTAAGTGTAAATTGGCACACATATAATCCATGTACATTTGCCTTACCGGTATAATTTAATCAGATATTACCACATTACATTATTTCATGTATTATTCAATTAAATTTTATTAATCAACAATTGTTTATCATATATCCATGATGTATTATTTTAATGTATACTCACATACAATTGTCACATACACATTTCATGTAACTCTTAACACTCAATAAACTTTACTATATAGTTTTTTTTTTTTATATATATATATATATATATATATATAACATAGTCACATTACACTTTACACTTTGTATAATATATAGTTAGCTACTATATGTTATACTTTTAATATCGCATGCTTGCACATTGGAATTCATAAATTACTTATCTTATCAATTAATATTTAATAATATTAATCCATCCTTCATCAATCAATGTAATCATTAATCTCTATAGCAATTAATTGATATTCATATGATTAATTATCACATTAATAAATATAACTATTATAATATTTATAAACAAGTTGCTTATTATTATTCTATTATTTGTAATAATAATAATCAACATATTATTAATCACCATTAATATTCCATCTTTCATAATAACTATTAAATAACAATTAACATAGATTAATTTTCGTTTAATAATTCCTTCGTTGATTAATCTAATTATTATTTCTCATCACTGTGCCACACAAGGCATTCCACGAGTTTATCGCAAACTCCATATATTCTCAATTATTATAATTATTTAATTTAATATAATTGAGTTACTCATCTCAGAACACATAAAAATTTATATTCAGATAAATATTCATTTCCATTAATATATTTATTTAATAATATATGGAAATTCTAAGGTATTACAGACTGAGCGCCTGCCAAAGCTAAGTCAAGAATCGTAAAGCTCACTAATAAGGTATTTCCACGTTCACGTTTAAAACTCATATTTTCATTAGTAAAGCTCATTAATAAGGTCTAACATGTTCATATTATATATATACATATGTTAATATGTCTGACATGCATTTCTAGGCCACATAGACATGCTTGTACAATCAGAACATATATATGATCTCTACATGTCAAAGTTTACTTTTAAAAGCTCCAAGTTCCTTTTAAAATTCTAAGTTCACTTAGCGAGGTTCGCATGTTCACATTTCATTATGAAACTTATATACGCGAGTTAACATGCATTTCATGTGTTTCTAGGTCATACTAATATGCCCGCAAAAATCAGAATGTTAACATGGCATGCATACATATCGAGTTCGTTTAAGGTTTGTTTATGAAACTTTAGGTTTATTTCAAAACTATAAGTCGTTTCATAAATCTTGCATGCTAATATAGTGAAATATGCTCATATTAGGTCTACATATCCATATATACAAGTTACTCATGTTAGTATGCCCTGCCTAAGTCATAACAACCAGCTATGCTTAACAGATTCAAGCAAGATGCAGAAAACAAATTCTAGAAGCCGGTGCAGCTGCGCTGCGCCTCAGTTATAAACCGGCGCAGCTGCGCCACTACTAGTTCGTGCTAGACAGCAGTTAGCAACGGCAAAAAGCTAGGCCAATTCTATGATTTCACAATAATTTCGACTGTAACCAAGCTGCATTATAGTTCTAACATATTAACAGGCCAATACGATAACTATCAAACAATACCCAATCATAAGGTAGTGAATCTCAACCAAAATCAAGAATTGGAATTGACAGAAAATGAAAATGAATAACATGAAAGGTATATTATACCTCTGCTATACGTATACTGAACTTGCTGCTACTGAATTCTCTCTCAACTCTAGAATGATATTACTAATTTATGTATGCTCTCAATTCAACTTAAGCAAACTATCAGCAAAAGAATTTGTGAAGAGAAGGGCTATATATATAGGAAAATTATAAACCAGTCAATGGATTCCTTCATTGATTCAAACCTAGTGATAGAAGATTTACATGAAGGTTAATGAGAAGTTGGTGGGTTAGTTGGTGAAATAGTGAAGCTATAGCAATCCAGCCATTCTCCTTCATGATGATAGCTAGCAAGCTGAGGTTATGAGTTTGGGAACAATAAGCTTAGGCCTCATGAGTATTTCACGTGTGGGGAAAATGAGCCATTCATTAAGGGACAAGGAATGAACTCTGCTATTGCAATGAACTACATGCTACACTTGTATTACAATACACATACTATATACTTATGTTATATATTATATGTACTTTAGGTTATAATGAAATATCACAATGTAACTCACATAATGTAGTAAGTGTAAATTGGCACACATATAATCCATGTACATTTGCCTTACCGGTATAATTTAATCAGATATTACCACATTACATTATTTCATGTATTATTCAATTAAATTTTATTAATCAACAATTGTTTATCATATATCCATGATGTATTATTTTAATGTATACTCACATACAATTGTCACATACACATTTCATGTAACTCTTAACACTCAATAAACTTTACTATATAGTTTTTTTTTTTTATATATATATATATATATATATATATAACATAGTCACATTACACTTTACACTTTGTATAATATATAGTTAGCTACTATATGTTATACTTTTAATATCGCATGCTTGCACATAGGAATTCATAAATTACTTATCTTATCAATTAATATTTAATAATATTAATCCATCCTTCATCAATCAATGTAATCATTAATCTCTATAGCAATTAATTGATATTCATATGATTAATTATCACATTAATAAATATAACTATTATAATATTTATAAACAAGTTGCTTATTATTATTCTATTATTTGTAATAATAATAATCAACATATTATTAATCACCATTAATATTCCATCTTTCATAATAACTATTAAATAACAATTAACATAGATTAATTTTCGTTTAATAATTCCTTCGTTGATTAATCTAATTATTATTTCTCATCACTGTGCCACACAAGGCATTCCACGAGTTTATCGCAAACTCCATATATTCTCAATTATTATAATTATTTAATTTAATATAATTGAGTTACTCATCTCAGAACACATAAAAATTTATATTCAGATAAATATTCATTTCCATTAATATATTTATTTAATAATATATGGAAATTCTAAGGTATTACAGACTGAGCGCCTGCCAAAGCTAAGTCAAGAATCGTAGGCCACACTTGAGGTAGTGGAGTCTACTGATCATATCAGAGGCAGAGATCGTAGTCGAGCCAGATCAGACAAGGACAGCAAGCATGAAGGCAGAAATCGTAGTCTGTCAAGGTCTAATCTCGATGTCGTAGTGTCTGTAGAACCAAAGCTCAATCGTATTCTGTAGAACTAAGGCTTCAACAAAGATGCTCACAACGCCAAGGAAGAATCGTAGTGTCAACACGATTCTCAATAGATGAGCACTCCCAAAGAATCTGAAGTATGTAGCCTCTGGTCTGAGCTGTAAAGCAGCAATCTACTTGAAGGAAACCAGAGGCACTCAACGAATGCCATGTAAGCTAACAGAAGATCCAAGCAACAACTCAATCAACATCCTGATTGAGTAATGAAGCCATTCAAGTGAAGTCTTCCACAAGCAAATTAGAAGAAGACTTCAGATATAATGACTGGCTAAAGAAAGTCAGCAAGTGTAGTAGCTGTCAAGAGAACAGAAGACAACGGTCTTGGGATTAACCAGAATCATAATGTTTGCCAAACAAAGCAGGAACTGATGCAAGTTACACAGAGATACTGTCTAATATATGAAGAACAAGACAGAAGTGATTAAGCATGGGTCAGACCACTAATGATAGGTGAACGGGAGATCACCAGGAGAAAGAGAGCTGGGTATGCCACAAATCTGATGTGTCTTGCTATTCAGAAGAGGCCAGAGCAATAGGTCAAGCTATCAGTTCCTGAGATGAGTCAAGGCAAGCAAAAGTGTTGAAGCACTGCACAAGTGAAGGAAGAGGTGTTCTACATTGCAGATCCAAAGAACACTCTTCAAAATCGTAGTGTTGTCTCAACCAGTTAAGAGCAACATTCAACAAGGTAAACTACGATTCAGTTCAAGGTCATCTGCATCAGAATCGTAGAGTTCGGTCATCTGAAGATTGAAGCATTGGCAACGGTTTGATCTGAAGACTGATATTCGAACAGTTGCTAAATTGAGAGCATCGATGCAGAAGGATAACTCATGATGCTCTGATCTAGGAGTCAGAAAGGAGAAATAAAGGTGACCACCAGCCTGACATGGAATAGTAACATCTCTAAGGCGGTAGGTGAAGTAGCAGACTGCTGTGTCAGTAAAGTCATAAAGGAGCTGTCACGTCACATCAGCAGTCTGCACCAAATAACTCGAGATCTGCGAAACAATTCAAAAAGCTTTCAGCGTCTATTTTCCAATGGGAAGATCATGGAAGGGTATTTAACAGATGAAACTTCAAAGATCAAGAGTTGCTGATTTTCAGAATCGTTGAGTTGTTGGAATGCTATATTGTTGATTCTACGAGTTCCACCAGAGCTGAACAGAACAAGTCTCAGTGGCAGTGAGACTACGAAAGTGAAAGTGAAGCAGATTTGAAGAAGGACTTCAACAGACTAAGGCTTCACTCAACAACGATGAGGATGCTATTGAAAATGGCAGATAAGCTGAGGGCCGAGAAGGCCATGAAGATATTCAGAAAAGAGGCTGAGCAGAAAGAAGATTCTAAGAGCCACACTACGGATCACCATGAAGAACCAGAAGCTGAAAAGGAAAATATGCAGAACCATGTCCTATATATCATTCAAGAAGGGTTCATGGAATGCTAAGGACCAGAAGAAATGGACCAGCAATGTCAAGCCTTAGCAAACCCTGGATGGTGATGGTGCACAGCTGACATCAGATGAAGATGAGCAGAACAGAAAGAAGCTCAGCTGCACCAAAGAAGAAGTGGTCCAGACTCTACGCAGAATGCAAAGAGGACCATGCCAAGCTGTTAAGTACCTGAGATGGTAAAGCTTCAAGACATCTTAGCAGCAAAGCACAAACAACAACAACATTAACAACAACAAGTAGCCAGGGCCTGAGGGGTCCTTGTCCGGAGGGACTAAATGAAGTTCCAAGCCTGCTGGGCTTGAAGAGTTCGTAAAGAACTAGAGTTCCAAGGCTGCTGGCTTTGAAGAGTTCTTAGTGAACTAGAGGAGTTCCAAGCTTGCTGGGCTTGAAGAGTTCTTAGTGAACTAAAGTTCCAAGGCTGCTGGCCTTGAAGGAATCTTAGTGATTCAGGGTGCTGCCCTTTCCTTAGTGGATTTCCTGCTAGAGAAGCAGAAGAGTGGATTAGGAGCTTGAGTCTCTGAACCACTTAAAATCCCTTGTGTCTTTTACATGCTGTCATTTACTTTATGTCATTTAAATTATGTACTTAACTGCTATAACTGCTATGTATGTATTAACTACTTACAACTAAACTAACTACAAGAACAATGTGTAACTGTATTTATGAATATATCAATGAAGGGGATCTTTTACTTATTCCGCTGTGCTTGAAAAGATTCTTATGTTTGTCATATGCTAATTACTTAGTAATACAAAATAATATGGAAAAGTATTTAAAATTAAAAAGGATCTATTCAACCCCCCCTTCTAGATCTATTGTGTGCCTACTAGAACTAACATAATTAATTAAAAGGGTTTAATTAATTACTATGAAACCCTAATCCTAAATAATTTAGGAGGGTTGCCTACATCTATAAATAAAAAAGTCTTAATATGGAACAAGGTTAGACACTTTATTCCAAGAGATGGGAGAGCGCTCCTTTTCTAGAGAGAAGGAAACTAGGGTTTAACCAAACACCATTCTTCTTAAGTTCTTATTCTTTCTTGGTGGATCACCTCTAGAGGCCAAACACTTGGGTGGCTAACGTTGATCAAAGGAAGGAATCAACCCGGTGGATTCAAGTAGAACGCAAAAAGGATTTGGAGTTGAACTTGTACCTGAGGAAGCTAGAATCTTCAAGGGTATGAATACTAATCTCCATCTTTTTGTTTAATTAATAATTATGCATAAAGAATACTCCGGGTATATGGTTTGTAAAATTTTAAAACTCTGACTTTTCACGCTTCCGCTATATTTTATACAATTTGATTGTGTCCATGAATCTTACAAGCCTAACAGTGGTATCAGAGCCAATATTTATGCAAGTTATTAATTGTTCAGATTTAATATGTATATTAATATGTGTTTAGAATAATTTTTTTGGGCATAATTATTGGCATAGAATTATGTTTTTGGAGAAAAACTGTATAATTCGCGAATTAAAAAAACTGTTTCTGGACACTGGCGCCGCAGCACCGATTCGGGTTCTCAGAAAAGGACCCGGCGCTGCAGCGTCAGATTATATAGTAATCACAGCGACGCAGCGCTGGACCCCATTTTTGAAAAACAAGAGCATGGCGCCGCAGCACCCAAAGCTAGTTATCTAGCGGCGCCACAGCGCCTGCTTCCAGAAAAAGAAAATTAATTTTAAATTTTTGTTATTTATTTGATTTCTAATTAAAATAAAAAATTTATTTTAAATTAAAAATTGAATTCTATATTTTTTCAGCAATTCTAAATTTAAATAAAGTAGTTTATTTTTATTTGGAATTGGATTAAAATAAAAATATTTATTTTAATTAGAATTTAATTTCATGCTAACTAATTAGAATTAGAATTGGATTCCGTGATAACTAATTGGAGATGAAATTGAATTCCTTGTTTCCTAAAAATAAAAAAGTTTATTTGTGAATTAGGAAAATGGATTTCATATTTCCTTAAATAAAGGAGTTTATTTAGATATGAAATAGAATGTCATATTAATGAAAATAAAGGAGTTTATTTTGATAAGGAATTGGATTCCATGTATATTTTTTTTCCATAATAGTTTTAAAAGTTAAAATAAAGTAGTTTATTTTGACTAGAAATTGGATTCCATATTAATTAAAATAAATGAGTTTATTTTGATTAAATAATTTAATTAAAAATAAAGGAGTTTATTTTTATTAAAAAATGGATAAATTAAAATAAAAGGTTTATTTTGATTTAAATTTAAATTAAAATAAAAGAGTTTATTTTAATTCAGAATTGAATTTTATGCTAACTAAAATTGCCCATTAAATTAATATCATTATTCATGAGATGAATGTTTTATTTATTGATGCATATGTTGATGTGTATGATAATAAATGTGGTTGATTATGGACTATTGACCAATGTGATTGGATTTTATTTTAGTTGGATGCTTGAATGTATGAGTTTTATAAATGGGGTCTGCGTACCTCGTCTTCTATAATTTTTCTTAATGTAAATTATATCTCCCTCCTATGTACTTTCCCTTGACTGTTGATCAAGATTTTTATTTATTGTAAATAGTTTTGTAATAGGAATAGTTAGAATTAATTTTTGAAGAATTGGGGACCAAAAAGCAAAGAGCGTATGAAGACCCGTTTATAATGGAGCCCGGAATTTAAATGTAATAGTTATATTTAAATTTAATTCTTGCACCCCTAGGTTTGACTTTTTGGTTCACTTGGTGGCTCTAGTGAACCAAACTAGAATAAAAGTTCATAATAAATCTGAGTGGAATATAGTATTATATATGTGCATGCTAGTATTATATATATATATATATATATATTATTTTATGCAAACATGCTTCACATGTTCTAATAAAATAACACATATTTTATATATATATATATATATATATATATATATATATATATATATATATATATATATGTGCATGCGCACTAAACAAGATGAGACTAATAATAACAAACCCCTCAAAAAAATTATATTAAGTCTAAAACATTCAAAGATATTTGGAATATCGAACGTCGCCTTCTACCATGATAAAATTAATAGAGCAATAAATATTTAATATGAGTTTGTTGTGTTTTTCACAAGGCAAGTATTAAGTATTTAAGATGTTAATTTATCACATTTGATGCTTATAAAGAAAATTGAACAATATTATTTTGTTGTGTTTTCCACAAGGAAAATATTTTTTTTTGAATATATGGAAGTGCTAGGTTGGAATTAACTCAGATAATTTTGATTTGGATGTATCACCACTTGATCAAACTAATCTGAGAGGCAAAATAAAATGAGTTACATGATGTAATTGACAAAGAGTTGTCTACCTATTTATTTATATATTGTGACAACCCAAAAATTTATAAGATCTTGAATGATTAAAATAAAGGTTAAAGAATAAAATCTAGATGGGAATTTGAGAATTTATTCAAATTTTTAAGTAAAACTTATATGGTTTACTATTTGAATGAGAATAGAGAAAATATAGGTTACAAAATTCCAAAACCCTAGAAATGGAGTTATATATATTTGAAGGAATGTTAAGAATAAGGTATTACGATACCTATAAATTTGATGTGAACTGAATAGTGTAAAAAATGTTATAATGATACAGTTGGAAATTTTATTAAGAAAATAAAATTTCACATGAAGAGATGCTATGAGGTTAAACGAAGATGAGTATATGTATAAATATATATATATATATATATATATATATATATATATATATATATATATATATATACTTAGTAAGGTGCTTTATACTTTAGCAAGAGGAATGATGAATTACGTTAAGGATATGAGAATCAAGATAAACTATGTTAGTATTTAGCATAGCTTGAATGTTGGCCTTGATTGACAAATAAGAAGATGAATAAGTATAAAGTCATTAGCTAATATGATTAGCAAAAAAATGGAGTAAGTTAAAACTCAAAATTTGAGTTAGAGATAGAATTTTGAGCCAAAGACTGCTCGGTTGCGTCCAGAACGTCAAGTTTAGTTAGAAAAGACAGTAAACACAAAATATGTAAGGGTTGACTTTTTGGTCAAAGTTAACAGTTGACTTTTATGGAGAAAATTCAAAATCGGAGTTAGGAGTGGAATATGTTATGGCTTATGTGAATTATGTATATGATAAAATAAATATACATTATATAATGTGTATACATTTATTTTGTATATAAAGAGAATTAAGAATAAAGTTATGTAACCTAATACATATATTAGGTATGGTAATTAAATAACCTAAGGGGGTTATAATATGGGAGAATGTTAGTATATAAAATATATACTAACCCTAAGAAATTTATTTCATACAATTAATTTTATAACCTAAGTATTTTAAATAATCAAGAAAATTAATTTGAGGTAGTAAACCCTAATTACATACTCAATATACTTGAATACGACAAGTCTAATTGGGTTATGCAAGTGAAATAACATTATTGATTGATAAGAATATGTAAATATCAATAATGATAAGAATTAGCTCATGAGATAATAAATTTAAGGACTAAGGAGAGTAAGTAATTTAAACAAGCCCATTTGTTTATTTAAGCAATTGGACTTGTAGCTAAAGTGATTTAAGAGCAACTAAAAGGTTAAACTAGGCCAATATTATATGTAAAGAGCAAGTATAATAATGACACAATTTAATAGGTGGTATAAGACCAAGTCCATTTTAATTAGTAAGCAAACTAAGTAAAAATGCAAGCCCAAAAAAGAATTAACTAAAAGCCCAAGAAAGAAGCCCAAACCATGATCTAATTCAAATAGTCAAAATTGGTCAATGGGTGGGAGAAAGAAGAGATAAGAATGAAAGAGAAAGAAGAGATAAGAAAGAAAGAGAAACTAGATGAAAGAGAGAAAGAAACAAGAAAGAGAAAAGAGAAAGGGGGGGTGGTCGGATAGAGAGAGAGAGAAAGAGGATGGGCGACAACCATGAGAAGGAGAAGGGGAGAGAGAAAGTTTTTCCATAGAAGAGGAAGAAGAGAAGAAGAAGAAGAAGATCAAAGCAAAGGTATAAAATCTACCTTAGTTTATTTTATGTAATTGCTTTTGATGAGATGTAGATCTGAGGTTTAAAACCTTAGATCTAAGTGTTTATAAGTAGTTTATGTTTATATCTAACCCTTTGTGGATCAAAAGTTGGATCTAACCTAAAAATGGAAATTAGATTTCTCAAAAGTTAGAAAAACTTAATTTTTCTTAGCATTGGTTGTGTTTAATCTTGTGATTGGTGATGTTTGATGAAATAGATCATGGATCATGCTAGATCCATGAGTATATGAAGTATTAGTAGGTATTATGATGGATTATGTTCGTGAATGGGTGAGGATATAGAAGTTTTCTTAGAAATCACCAAGTATTGAAAATCAAATTTTTTTAAAAATGAAGTATAAAATTCAAACGACCATATCTCTCATTGTTTTTCGAATTTTTGAGTGTGGTCAATCACTGGAGTTAGATCTATGAGTCTTCTAACAGATCCAAGTGGAATCACTGAAAAATTCATTATAGATTTCCGTGTAGACTGTTTTTAGCAAAGGACGTCAAAACTGAAAAATGACAAAAAGCAAGCTGCAAAAACCTGCCAAGGGAAATTTTGGCAACTTCATTTATGAAATAAATTCAAATCTTTCGGGACATGTAAATATATGAGATAAACTAGCTTGTGTCCAAAAATGAGCTCATTCCGACTTGAATTGACCAAGTTTTGACCATTTTAATATTTGAGTTTTTCCGACGAAAACCGCTATAACCGGAGTTCTATAACTCCGATGGCCACAAAATTTAAACTGGAAGCTTACATTAATACGTGTAAGATCCCTCCAAAAGTTGGGAATTTTTGGAGTTAAGCATGATGTAGCTAATTTGTTAAGCTACGAACTAGAAATGGATTTTTGAAAAGTACTTAAGGGAGTTGAAAAATTACAAAAAAAATCTTTCTGTGTATGGAATATATGTATATATGTTTGTCCAAAGGATAAAAAAATAATAAGTTGATTTGGTATTTTTGTGAAAAGGGTATTTCAGCTTCTTGAAATGAATAATTCAGGGTGCTGAAATAAAAACTGAAAATGTTAGGATGGGAATACAGTTGGGTTTCAGCTTGCTGAAATGGAAACTGAAAAGGTTAGGAAGGGAAGGCAATTTGGTTTTAGCTTGTTGAAATGTTATATTCAGTCTCCTAAATTTATAAATAGTTTATCGAGTTATAATAAGAACTTATAAATAAATGAGTAAGTATTAAGTCTAAGGTAATGCAGTCGTACTCTTTAATGGTTGATGTATAGTAGCTGGGCTAAACGATTCCTTCAGAGAGCGGAGATAGATACGAATTAGCAACCAATCTAACTCGCTGTGAAAATAGTGTAGACGAGA
The DNA here is from genome assembly GCA_020205555.1 of Panax stipuleanatus. Lineage (NCBI taxonomy): Eukaryota > Viridiplantae > Streptophyta > Magnoliopsida > Apiales > Araliaceae > Panax > Panax stipuleanatus. Next base: position 36,603,596 of record CM035120.1, read on the forward strand.
CGGAAACTAATTTGTTGGTTATTTGTGGAAAAACCACTCAGTATACTATATTAAATACTATTAAAGACTCGATGTGTGCTAGGTTTAGACTTGTTAATATGTATGATGTTAAGGTTATCTAATATTTGACTATGTGGTTAAGTGTTAGATAGTTTACTTATAAAGTAATAGTATTATGGGATAAGGTATGTTATGCTAATTGAAAGATCAATCTTATAACAATGATATGTCTTCACAATAAAGCGATTAAATTAGATTGCGTAATAGTAATCGACGGTACAAGCAAGTTTTTTTTTCCTTAACTCAAACTTGAGTTATATTTTATAAGCATGTTAGTGAATAATTATTGTTGATTATTCACATCTATACTGATTATTAATTCGCAATTAGTGCATGTTGCATTTGTTCATCAGGTATGAAATGCTGATCACCTTCATTACCATAAGGTTCAGTTAAAGTTGTTCATGGTCTTTATTGACATTAAACATTATTGATTCAGTCATTCAATTATTGACATTTTGATTCATGCTCTTTTACAATTATTATATTGTTGAAAACTTATTCTTTCTTTCAATCATGATATATCTTTGTTGTATTTAAACTTGCTGGGCAAAGTAGTTGCTTCCCCTTGCTATATCATAATAACAAATTTCAAATTAAGACGAAGGCTTGAAGAAGGACAGAGACAAGAGAAAAGTACAATAATATATTGTTATGCACAAATAACTATTTAGTTATCTTATATAAATCTTTTGTAATTTTAAAGGTATTATTTCAGTTAAGGTTAATAGACCTTGGAAAGTGTTATAGAATCATGTGAAATAAACAATATATGTTTATATATTCCACATTAGATGATATAATATGTATGATAATGAAGTACCGTAACGTACCAGGTCCAATGTTCTAGGGACCCGGATTTGGGGGCGCCACAGGTTGGTATCAGAGCTGTAGGTTATAAACCTTAGGTAGGGTTACATTAGGCTATAATCGCAGAGATGAGGATAAGGAATAAACTCAAATAGAGTTTCAGTGATAAGAGATGAATTCAGAAAATTCATCATTAAGATAAGAATAAGATAAATAAGATTCAAAGAACAATCTTGAAGAGTTATAAAGATAAGAATCCGGAGTTACCCGACTCCAGTAATAACTATGAAAAGTGATAATAAATAGACAAAGTCTATAAGATGAAAAGTCTATAATCATAATATAATATGATTATAGGAAAAGATAAGAAGATCGTAAAATAAAACGATCATAAGATAGAAAAGAATCATAATATAACACGATTATAAGAAGAGATCACAACGTGATCTGATGAGGTCATATGAGGACAGATGATCAATCGATTGATTGAAAACATTGTAACAGAATTGCTATACAAAATGGTACTATGAAATAGTACGGGTTAAACTTAAAGAGTTGAAAAGGATGATGAGATACGGATTAAATGAAATTCGTATTAGGCAAAGAGAAAGCTAAGATTATGTGGGATTTCAATTGAGGACTCATGTGATAGCTGAGTTGTACAAACCTTTATATGGGCGGGGGTTTTGTGCTTGGTCTAACGATTACTTAGTTTATCACATTGATAATCATTAAAATATTGGTGTCGCGCTATTCGCTATATGTATGTTGAGAAGGTGATTCTTTTCTCATGTGTATAACGGATAGGTAGAGAATATAAGATTAGGTGCGAGTTCTTAAAACTCATACTTATGGTAAGTTTATAACTCATAATCGTATGGTATATTTTTGAACCCCTAAGCGTATGGACAGTTCCTGATTGGTTCTTGAACTACGTATTGCTAGGATAAGTTCCAAAACTCATATTATTGTGAAAAGTTCCTGAACTCATAACGTGTGGTATGTTTAATGAACTATACTGGGGTATAGAAAAATTATGGATGAAGAATTGAGGATTTTTAGTATATTAAGTTTTAATGGTGATAGAATAGATAGAATTATTAAGCAATTGATCATTAGAGGAATTGAAGTTGATGGTGGAAGCATAGGTATTCCAAATCTTCTAGCTGTGCTAGACTTTAAAATTTTGAAATCAAGCTAAATTCGCACTGATGTGCCTTTAAAAATATAAATGATTTTTTAGTTATCAGCAACATATGGTTACAATTGTGTAGAAGTGGACTTTGAACCACTAACACATCGTTACCTATTGCGGCATGATAAACCAAAAATGATTTTCAATGGTTTTGAGCTGTTTAAAGAAGAGGTTACGCTAATTGTTTCGGCTAGACAAAAATAATTTGAAATATCAAAATGTATTTTATATATCATCAATGCGTCATGGAACTTGGTGCAGAGATGATAAAAACGATGGAGTTATCAATGCAGAAGTGCCTAGTGTTGGATGTGATCTAAGGATCGTCAGCCCACTATGGTATGATGTAATATGACAAAGTCACAAAAATAACGAAATCCTCAAACGGACTGTAAATACAGTGCGGTATCATGACGTCATAAAATGATTTTTAGAATTTTAAAGAAAAGTTAAGTGCCAATTGGATTTGGCCAGACATATGTTTCGATTGATTTTCGAATTATTGGTATACGTCTAAGCTAATTGATTCATTTAGACGAATATTTATGAAAAATTCAAGTATCTCTTTGATAATTTATCTCGAACCAAATTATTTTGGTACGGACTCTTATGTTAAGTCTGAGGTGAACAACCCTGAAAAATGGGGATATACTAGTTGGATAATATATTCCAATCTTTGAACGTATATAGTCGTTCTGAGAACTAAGGTACAAGAGATTGATCACCTAACGTACCCGCATCGGTAGTTTACCTTCTTCGTGATTGTAAACATACCTACTACATCATGTTTTAGATTTGGTTATGGTGAATACCGTTAAACCTGAGTGTTCATGGTCTATATGACCCCTCAGCATGATATAAAAAGTTTTAACTCCTTAGAGAGAAGTCACGGAAGAATGTGATGATAGAAGAGCTCCTCATAGAAGGAAGCAATATGTACTTATTAAATTGAGCATGAAATCAGAAAAAAGGTTAAGTTAAAAACCTACTTTTGATGAATAATGGAATAGAAATTTGTATACTGTAATTTTGAGAACGGAATTTTTAGAAGAAGGGGTTGGCTATTAATAAGTGGGATTTATACCCACTAATCGAGTACTTTTCTACTTGAGAAAATGCTTGTTCTTATTACTTAATATTGCTTTTATAATGTTTTGTTATTATTTTGCATAATATATATTTTGTAGGAGTTTACAGGTCATTCCCAGCTTTCAGGGGCAAAAATGCCAATTTACCAGATCTGGCACCGTAGCGCCACTTCCCAGTACAAATCTGGCGCCGCAGTGCCAGTAACCTTCAAAAGATCTGGCCACCTAGCGTCGCAGCACCCTAAGCATTTGCAACCTGGCGCCGCATCGCCAACTTAAAGACGATGGAAAAAAGCCAGTGCTGCAGCGCCGCCCAAGGCCAAAATCCTGGCGCCGCAGCGCCAGCCCCTGTTTTTAGAAGATATTTTTGATAAATGACCTAGCAGCTGGTGGAGTATATATATAACACTTGGGCTGCCATTTGGAGGGGGCTGAACTCCTTAGACTCTCTCCTTCTTCTTGCTTGATAGATTTTCCCTTTTATTAGAGTTTCTTCTAGATAATACTCTAGAACAGAAAAAAGCTAGGAATACATTTCCTTCACTTTCTTCGTTCTTAGCTTAGTTTAGTTTGTACATATAGGTAGGGATAGATGGGGATTCCTTGGAGCTCAAGAGCATCTTAGCGACACGGATTGGAAGGCGAATTGTTGGGAGTTCTTGGAGATTGAAGAAAGCTGTGACAGAGTTTATTTTTCTCTAGTCTTTCCTGTGATTTTGTAATTATGGATGTTGTTATTGTTGCTACTTTTGATTAGTTTACTAGCTATGAACTAATTATTTGCTCTCAGATTATAATGGATCCCTTTGCCTATTTGAATTGAATTTCTTTATCTCTTTGGTTGGCACCATATGGGTTGGTTCAATATATATGCTTATTGTTCAATTTGCTAAGGAACCAAGTGATTGTTGGTAATCTACAAGGATTGGAAATGAATTGTAGATTGAGACCATTATATGTTGGCATATGTTGTCTATAGGATAGGAATATACATGTGGCCATGTGTGACCTATCAAGAACCTTTGCTTAATTCTTTGTTAGGGATAATTTGCTTAGGAATGAGTGGTTATTCCCCTAGCATGGATGTTCCTCTATTTTTATTCCCTTTTGGGTGGATTAGAGAGGATATGCTCATACATACCTCGGAAGAGGTGTGCGAGTACTTGTGAGTTCTTGGTCGACAATCCGTCGTGACCATTTAGACCATAGAGAGAGCGTTAGGAGATTTGATGAAACATATCACACCATGTGTTCGACAGAATGCTAGTGTGGGGTGATATTATAATTTTAGCTTGAATTGCCTTAGATACCCATCGTTATCCATTTACTTGCTTTGATAATTAGTTTTAATTAGTGTAGTTATATATCTTCCTTTTTATTCTGTTCAGACCTGACTTAAGCGATATAAGGTCAATGCTTGGTATATTCTAGGATTTAGTTCCTCGTGGGATTGACTTTTTTTTTTATCACTGTATTACTTGTTAGATTGTGTATACTTGCACGTGTTTAGTGATCGCGAAAGCGACCAACAACTATATGTACTTATGATGCAATAGTAATTCCGGAGACGGAATCCTTATAAAGGGGAAGAATGTGACAACCCAAAAATTTATAAGATCTTAAATGATTAAAACAAAGGTTAAAGAATAAAACCTAGATGGGAATTTGAGGATTTATTTAATTTTTTTAAGTAAAACCTATATGGTTTACTATTTGAATGAGAATAGAGAAAATATGGGTTACAAAATTCCAAAACCTTAGAAATTGAGTTATATGTATTTGAAGGAATGTTAAGGATAAGGTATTACGATGCCTATAAATTTGATGTGAGCTGAATAGTGTAAGAAATGTTATAATGATACAGTTGGAAATTTTATTAAGGAAATAAAAATTCACATGAAGAGATGCTATGAGGTTAAACAAAAATGAGTATATGTATATATATATATATATATATATATATATATATATTGTAGACACTCGAAATTTGCATTGCCCCAATACTAACACTGTAAGAGGGCAAAGCCATAAATCAAAATCAACTCCTGTCCCGATACCGAGCTTCCAATCCAAACCCGGCCCCCAATGCCGGTCCTCCAGTTCAAAACTTACCGCCAGTGTCGGTCCTTCAAACTAAATTCGATCCCCAATATCGATAAACCTAAATCCGATCCCCAATATCGGTAAACCTAAATTCGATCCCAAATATCGATACTCAAGTCAAATTCGATCACCAATATCGGTACTCAATCCAGCTCTGATCTCCAATCGGACCATCTATCTAGCTCCGATCTCCAATTGAACCGTCTATCTAGCTCTGATCTCCAATCGAACTATCAATCCAGCTCCGATCTCCAATCAGACCGTAAATCTAGCTCCGATCTCCAATCGGACCGTCTATCTAGCGCCGATCTCCAATCGAACCATCAATCTAGCTCCGATCTCAAATTGGGCCGTCAATCCAGCTCCGATCTCCAATCGGGCCGTCGATCCAGCTCTGATCGCCAATCGGACCTTCTATCTAGCTCTGATCTCCAATCGGACCGTCAATTCAGCTCAAATCTCCAATCGAACCGTCTATCCAGCTTCGATCTCTAATCGGACCGTCAATCCAGCTCCGATCTCTAATTGGACAGTCAATCCAGCTCTGATCTCTAGTCGGACAGTCAATCAAGCTTTGATCTCCAATCGGACCGTTGATCCAGCTCCGATCTCCAATCTAACCGTCGATCCAGCTCCGATCGCCAATCAGACCCTCAATTCAGCTCCGATCTCCAATCGGACCGTCAATCCAGCTCTGATCTCTAATCGGACTGTTAATCTAGCTCTGATCTCCAATCGGACCGTCAATCCAGCTCTGATCTCCAATCGGACAGTCAATCCAGCTCCGATCTCCAATCGGACCTTCAATCCAACTCTGATCTCCAATCGGACCATCAATCCAGCTTTGATCTCTAATCGGACCGTCAATCCAACTCCAATCTTCAATCGGACCGTCAATCCAGCTCTGATCGCTAATCGGACCGTCAATTCAGCTTCGATCGCCAATCAGACCGTTAATTCAGCTCCGATCTCCAATTAGACCATCTATCCAGCTCCGATCTCTAATCGGACCGTCTATCCAGCTCCGATCTCCAATTGAACCGTTAATCCAGCTCTGATCTCTAATCAGACCATCAATCCAGCTCCGATCTCTAATCGGACCATCTATCCAGCTTCGATCTCAAATTTGACCGTTAATCCAGCTTCGATCTCCAATCGGACCGTCAATCCATCTCCGATCTCCAATTGGACCGTCAATCCAGCTCCGATCTCTAATCGAACCGTCAATTCAGCTCCGATCTCCAATTGGATAGTCAATCCAGCTTCGATCTCCATTCAGACAGTCAATCCAGCTTCGATCTCCAATCGGACCATCAAATAAACCCCGATCTTAATATCGGGCCATCAGATCAACCTCGATCTCAATATCAGACCTTCAGATCATCCCCGATCCCAATATCGGGACAACCACAACACCGATCAACCATATCGGGACAACCACAACACCGATCAACCATATCAGGATGTCAACTCATCCCCGGTGTCAACTCGGGAGGTACAGATCAGGCCCGACAGCAACCCGGGAAGTGCAGGTCCTCCCCGGCAGCAATCCAGGAAGTCAGGACAACCTCAGGCACAAACTTGAAGCATCACAACACCTCTAGAAGAAAACCTGGAATGACCATGTCAGCTTCAGATGCAACACTGAGGACAAACAGACTCGAATGGGATCCAAGTCTTGAAAATGATTCCCGAAAGTCAACCAAAGGCCATGCCGACACTACATGCAGTCCCAGGAGGGGCAAAATGGTCATTTTATCAACCCTAAGCCGATTCAGTCAAATTCAAGGCAAATTGATGCCACCAAGGTCAGAACGAACCATAACGATGATCCCGAGTGCAAACATCGCAAGACAGCTCAACGAACAAACTGCGGGGAATCGAAGACCTTGTTATGAACCCGTCTTCTTGGACCCAAAAAATATTTTATCCCATGTCATTGCGACACTCTCGGTGAGGGCTTTTCGAAAAGGTATCGCACTCCTGAAACGGACGCTCGGATCAAAAGTTAGAAAGTTTCGACTTTGGTTGCGCGTTGTCCGGAGTGCACGTACTTCGAGATGACAAAACCCGACACCGTAGGCCCCACCAGGGGAGTCACACCTCTACCTGCGGCTGTCGCAGGTAGTGTGGGCCTATAAATAAATGTGCCCCCTTTTATTTTAAAGAATTTCGAAACGCAGCGAACCTCTGCCTGTTTGATTTTCTAACTTTTTCACCTCTTCTAAACCCAAATATTTTCACTCTAACACGTAGATATACCCATATACTACCACATATCAGAAAATAACTGATAGATTTGGACGTATAAAGCCTACGATTTGGCAAAAAGCCCGTGTAGCAGTCCATTGTAAGTATTTTCAAGATCAGAAAGTGAATATTACTCCTTCGTACTTTTATACACTTGCACGTTAAGTTTCGTTTTCTAAAAATGCCTGGAACTAAGTTCCGTGGCCGTTTTGGTCAAAATTTGGTACATTTTTGTACATAAACTGATTTTCTGGCATTTCTACAACTCGGATTGACGATCCGTCAGCTCCAACAGCTTTAATGCACTAAACTTCATTTTGGCAACTTCGCCGGACTGGGTTATCTTCCCAGTCCGGGTTTGGCCCTTTTTTGTTTATATTTAACTGTATATATACTAACATTTCAATTCTGTCAAGCCCGGATGTCAAATCTGAGGTAGTTTACCACTTTTATATATATTTACGCATACATAAGCGACTTTCACCACCACTGAGGTTCTCTTCCCAGTCTTGGTTGACTACGTTTCTGTCAATATATATATATATATATATATATTTATATATTTTCAGTCCGGCCTGGATTATTCTGTGGCCTTTTTACTGTTTTTGCACTCTTCATCATACTGGGTGATCTCCTCAGTCACTGGTTAACTACTTTCCTGTACATTTACATTTCAGTACGGCCTGGATTATTTTGTGGCCCCTTTACTGTTTTTGCACTCCTCGTCATACTGGGTGATCTTCCCAGTCACTGGTCGACTACTTTTATGTCTATTTCAATTTCAGCCCGGGCACATGCGTGAAAACCCATCGCCCTTTTTACTATATATATATATATATATATATATATATATATATATATATATATATATATTTCATTTCTTTCAAGCCTGGATCAGTTCGTGGCTTTTATATAATTTTTATAAATATATATATATATATATATATATATATATATTTCAATTCCAGTTCGAGCTTGTGCGTGAAAACCCATCGCCCTTTACAGTTTTCGCATATATATAACTGTATATATACTGCTTTGCTCTTTTTATTTAATTGCAGCTGTAAATATTCATTTTATATGAATTGGTACTGACATATCTGCGGGTAGACTAGATTTATTTAAATCACGCCAACTCTAGCTTTCAAAAGGTTCAAAACATCCAGACTGAACCGGGAAGCTAGAATGACTGAGATTTCCTTAAATCTAGCTTTCTTTCTAGTTTCAGCTTCAAAAGCAACCTCGCGTCCCTTAGATCGCTATCTAGTGAGAATGAGACGCTTTGGCCACGCTCAACTAGGATTTACTGATGAATCCTTGGTTCCATTACAACGTGAGGATGTAGATATCTATTTCTGTGCAAATTTGAACTGTGCAGGTTTATTGGCTACTCAAATGTGAGCCTAGGAATCGTGGGATTCACGATCAAAATGATCAGAATCTGTGACGCCCCCAAATTCTCTACATTTCCTGTAGCAGATTTGGTGCTCACGTAAATATTCCACAAGATAATAATTTCTATCAATCCAAGATTCACAGTATTCTACAACGAACAGTAGTTCTCGTCAGAACATTTACTGTGTGGGGATACCCTCACTTGGATGAATAAGTTTATAATCTTATAGATATTTCTTTCATGTCAATAATTTCCATCTATCTGACATTCGTAGTATTAATGTTAGGGTCGTTCTTGGAATCTGAGGGGTGCGACCAACCTCAGTACATCAGAGAACCACAATATCTTTTAATACTCCCAATTCAAATGTATAGTTCATATAGATACTGTACTTCTTCCTATGTTCTAGAAAGGTAAAAACTAAGCAATTGTTAAAGATGATAATACATTATATATTCTTAACTTGTCTTACAACAAATCCAAACTTACTATTACATTAGAGTTCCCAAGGATATAACCAAAATTTATATTAACCGCAGTGTTCCATTCACATGTTTGAACTCTGGAACTTTGGATAGATCAGCTAAAGCTGCAAAGGAAAAGAATAATTGCAAGGATGAGCTATAAAAAGCTCAGCAAGTTTTAAACAAGTGATATATTATACTCACACTGAATCTGAATTGAATGAACATAAAGTTTAGAGTATCTTTCCCACATCGCATTCCTAAGAGTCATAAAAACTTATAGGAGTTCTGTTCGTTTACCATTACAAGCTACTATCAGTCATAAAGGCTTAGCCACCCAAGTTGATTCAGTCAACCACACTGCATTCCTAAGAGTCATAAAGACTTATAGGAGTTCTGTTCGAATATCTCATAGGTGATCAGCCTAATCATATCCTAGGAGTATGCATATCATCCTACCAATTTTAACAAGGTCAGTATTATAACTACCTGTAATTGAAATCCAGGGTCAGTACAATGACTGCCTATAAATGTAACCCAAGGTCAATGCTATGACTGCCAATATAATTTTGGGACAAGTATCAGTATATATATGTATCAAACAATATTGGTTTTTCCACAGTTTATGCTTTGATATCAAATCAAACACATTTTACGCAAATAACAGTTCATATGTATTGGTTATGCTTGAACAATAAGTCATAACCCTCTTTAAATCACAGATATCACGAATAATATTTATAACAAGTTCATATATCAATATATATGACTTTCATTTAATATAGAAATTAAATGAAGTTAGAAAACTTGCTTAATTAAAAGTATAGTTCGAGAACTTGCCTTAATCAAGATCAGCTACCTAAGCTTATTTGAAAGTATACACGCCACCTATATAGGTTTATAACAGTCATTAGAAACAATAACAACTAATAACTAGTCCACCTATTAGTGTCTGGGTTGATTTTTGGTGTCTGTTCGGTATTTTATTGCTTTATCGAATAGTTATCGAATTAGTTTTTCAATAAACTTTATTTAAAAGTTTTAATACCTTATTATATATTTTAGTTATTATTTATAATAATTTTCAAACACTCAAAATAATTTTTAACTGATTTAATATTACTTATAATAATTTTTAAATCATTAATATCATTTTTAAATATTTAATAACCATTTATAATGATTTTTAAATCATCAATATTATTTTCAAATAATTTATTCTTATTGATAATGATTTTTAAATCATTGATATCATTTTTAAATAATTTATTATTATTTAAAATGATTTTTAAACCATTAACATTATTTTTAAATAATTTATTTAATAATATTATTAAATACTTTCATTATTATTAATATTTAAATAAATTAAATATTAATAAAATTTTATGTCAAAATACTAAAAACTATTTATTATAATTAAAAATAAAATTTTAGAATTTTTTATTAATTATTTAGTATTTATTTCTATTTATTTTAATTATTATAATTAATTTTCAAAATCCACTTGTCGTTAAAGACTATTAGCGACGGATGTGTCGCTATAGGTGTTTTTGAGCCATGAAGAACAACTCTAACCCCCTACTTTGACCATACTTTTCTTGTAATCTGTTAACCTTCTAGTATTGTAAGTGCAACCTATTTGTAGGTTTGATGTAGTAGTACAAATCCACAACAAGTTTGGTGTCTAACTATAACACAATTAACAGTTATTAAGGGTCCAATCAACCGCCCAAGACTGTTCTTCAATTTCTGCGCTACCCAGAAATGGCAAGTCAATGCTGGTCAACGCTTGTACAAGCCTTATTCCGTGCATCCTGTTTATAGTTTAGGTGTTATAATGGTCGGGTGTTGTACACTAACCAGCAGGGTACCTTAAGGTAGCACTTAGATAGTCTAGGTATCAACAGGCATCAAGATCTAAGCCTTCAAAAAACTTGTCAGGCGCTGTTCTTGCTTTTCTGGGTTACCCAGATTACCAAGCTGAACGGTCAACGCCGTTTAACCACTTATAATTTTCGATTGGTAACTTATTAAGGCTCTAGAGTGCTCTATTGTTGTAGAACTCATGTCAAACTACAATTTGATTAACACCTAACATCCAAACGGACTGACAAGCGGAAGATCAAGGCCGGTCAAACGGCTGTCAGGTCGTGTTCTTATGTTTTCTGGGTTTTTCAGAAAACTACATTTCGTGATCGGTCAACGCTATTTGACCATGAATAACTTCTAATCTACTGATCTGATGGACCTGATTTCTCTTGCAGATTGTTAACCTCATGTCATATTACAACTATGATACATTAACACGATCAAATAATTAACAGTGTAAGATCTATGAGCCCTGACATTAGGCTGTCAGGCCATATTTTATACTTTGGCAGTTTTGCTTAAATCTTCATTTTCGTGCATTTAGATGTAATAGATTCATGTTTTAGCAACCCAGATCACTTATTAACATCCTTATTAACATACTTAAATAATAAAAACAACATTATAACTTCAAAATTAAGAATTTAAGGTTAGGATTAGGTTTTACCCTTTTTGAGCACTTTGTGATTCTCTCTCTTGTGAATCTACTATGAGCTTGCTGAGTGTTGTTTCTGAGTTAGTTTGTGGTGTTCTTTAAGTGTAGAAGGCGTGGCTTTGGCTTTAGGTTCTTATTACTTAGCCTTATCTTAAAACCTCAAGTGGTCAAAAATCCAAGTTCTCTCTCTCTTATTTGATGATTAAGCCTATATCATTAATGTTGCTAGGTTGTGTTGTCAATATTAGGATGATATAGCAACATGGGGCAATCTTTTTCTTGTGAAGCAAAAGATTTGCTCTTATCTTCTTTAAAAAAAAACTTTTAAGGGCATTTTTGTCATTTCCCACCTACTAAGGGTACTTTGGTAATTTTATAATTAATTCTAAGGATAATTTAGTCATTTCCTATTTTCTCTAGAAAATTAAAGACAAGATTGAACAATTAGGGTTTGTTAATTTAAAATTAGGGTTTATAATTGAAATTAGGGTTTTCTAATTAGGGTTAGGTTCCTAATACCTATTTAGGGTTTTCTTATAATCTTTTTCAATTCAATCCTTAATACATCATATTTAATTAATATATGTATATATTCATAATCCTATATAACATTGTCAATGTATTATGTTATAATTTTCATTTATTATAACAATTAGGGTGAGTGTTTCAATTTAAGATAAAATTTTAAATTAGGTTTACTTATATAATTTTCCATATATGTTAACATAATTATATCTTATGTGTTAATGTATATATATATATATACATATATATATATATATATATCAATAATAAGGATAAATACACATTTCACAAAATATAAAACATATTATATATATATATATATATATATATATATTTATATATGTTAATATTCTTGTTAAAAATTTGGAATATTACAGAATCTCATTCCTACGATGGACAAAATCTAGTTCAAGAATGTACCCTGTCAATTTTTCTGTAGAAATGTACATACAAAAAGACTTTAAAATGGTTATTCGGATTTAAGGTCTAAACATAGTGAAAATATTGATTGTCATGTCAACGTCCGTCTGATAGTTTTCATACCCATGAGGAGACCGACACTTGTCTATTTCTGTGGTCGAGGATGCTTCGCAGCCCGACAAATCACCATTCACATGCAGCCTTAAGGCTATAAAGATAAAAATTAGAAGTATCAATAGGCTTCAATTCCTATGGTAGCGTAAGGGTTTAATAACCAGCTTTCAAAACATCATTTTCAATTCAATCAAAAGAAAAGCTTTTGCAAATCAAATTAAATACTTTTGCAAATCAAATCAAAGACTATTTTCAAAACAAGTCAAACCCTTCGTATATAGGTTCAACGAAGCAAAGCACTACTTTCAATCAATCGAACAATAGGGCCAATGTTCAAACAACATTAACTCACGCATTTTAGTTTTAAGGAAAATATTGAAAAGATGCGGTACCGTGTTTACATAGGAGTCGTGGGGTGCCTAACACCTTCCCCACACTTAACCAACCCCTGAACTCAAAACTTTGTTTTTAAAGATCAAGTTTCGACAGTGTCCAGCAATTGGGCCTCTTTCAAACAAAACTCGATTAAGTTGGTACAACCATTTTCAAATCTACCAACTGGTGACTCTATAAAACGTTCAAATCGTCGACATGATACATGTTGGCCTTTCTCCTAAAAACCCTTCAAAACCTTTTTCCTAAATAAAAAGAGTGAGGGTAGAGAGAACTTAGGAAAAGAGATAAAAAAGACCCGGGTTGTGACCCGATCCGCGGGATTTTTTAGCCGACGTCGACAGGTGGCGACTCTGCTGGGGACAGTAGAGGGCTTAGGCCGCTTTTAAATCTTTTCAAATATTTTTCTTTCAAAACTATTGAATGCGTGAAATTTTGCGTCTCCACAGTCAATGAATGAGTGAATGCTACGTCTTTACATTAAATGAATGTGAATGAATGCTTTCTTGCTTTTTAGTGCTTTGCACCCATATTTAGTGCTTCGCACCCATGTCATCATATGCATAACGGTGAGGCACGATGTATGTGAATGTATGTTATGTGTCCCTCTCAAAAGGAGGAAAACCCGATCGGTGATAAGTAATGTCTCTGGGACCACTAAGTCTCCGGGACTCATGAAAAAGCACCACCCAGATTCGCTCTAGTTGAACGATCGGATTAATTTTTCTTCTAGTAGATTGCGATGATCTGGGAGCCTTCATGCCGAAAAACAAGCTGCGAGAGTAAACCTAGGATAGGTCAGCCTCTGATTAACCAAATCCGATGGGAAGCTTCTTCATGTCTTCCTCTTTTAATTCTATGTTAAGTCTCCAATTATAGAGGAGCACAATGTAAATATCATAATAAAAGATTTACTTTCCCTGTCAGATAAATACCCTGTCATCCTATTATCAAAACAACTAACCTCGGTTTTGCAGGATAAAATCTAAAAAACACATCATAATCTGCATCCTATCATTCCCTACATCATGAAATTGACACGCCTATGTTTTGTTGTAGGTGAAAATTTGTCCTGTTACTAGGTCTAAGTCTAAAGCACTCAGTCCATCCACGGACATGGCTTCCGGTGCTCAACCAGAATCCACCCTAGTATCTAGGGAAGAGTTTGAAGGGCTAAAAAATCAGATAGCCGAGTTAGCCAGTTTTCTACGAGAACAAAGCAAGGCCCTCAAAGGGAAACAATCCCAAGCTCATACCGAACCAGGAGCAATTGGTGGTAGTAGTGGCAATTAAGAGACTGAAAAAGTCGAGACTCAGATTCCTGGACCTCAAAACCAGGAAACAACCAACAAAACCCCTGAAATCACCACCCTAAGCAAAGAACAGGAGGCTGGTGACATCTTGAAGAAAGAACAGCAAATGGAGGAAACTCTTCGGTCTATCAAAGGGACTGGGGCATTCGGTAGTGTTAATTACTCCGACCTCTGTATTTTCCCCAGGGCTCGTTATCTCGAGAAATTCAGAACCCCCGATTTTGAGAAATACGATGGATTGGGAGACCTTTACACACACGTAAAAGTATTCATTGGAGAACTCGAATCCTATGCAGAGGATGAGAAACTTCGAATGTAACTATTTCAAAAAAGTCTAACCGGAGAGGCTAGAGCCTGGTATGCCCATCTGGACAACTCCAAAATCCACAGTTGGGAAGAGCTGGCCCATGCCTTCCTCAGCCAGTATAGTTTCCAGTCTCAGTTGGCTCCAGAAAGATACCAAATAACTAAGATCAAGAAATAGAACACTGAATCATTCAGGGAATATGCCCAACGCTGGAGGCGAGTCGCAGGAGAAGTCACCCCAGCCATGACTGAATCTAAGATAGTCATGACCTTCATCGACATCCAAGAAGCTCCTTATTATGAGAGGGTCCTAGCAGACATAGGAAAACAATTCTCTGAAATGATCAAACACGGTGAAATGGCAGAAATGGGGCTCAAATTCGGGAAGATAAAATATCTGACCACCCTCGAAGCTGTCGCCGAAGCATATCCAGTCCAGAAATTACAGGTGTAATCCCCGGAGGGTCCACAAAAAGAAAGACGAAGAAGTGTCCTTAGTGTTACAAGGAAAAAATCAAAGAGACGAGTCAAACAGTATGCCTATTCAAAGGAGAAATTATACCCCTTTCCAAGCTGCGGCACAACCTTCAAATCCTCCATTTCAGAAAAACATGGAGCTCAGGCGTCGAAGAACCTTCACCCCTCTAAGGGATTCATTCGAGAATTTGCTCAAACTTCTGACAGCTCAGAAGAAGATTGTCCAACTTCTTCCACCAACCAACACTAATGGTCAGAATTTCGACCCAAGCAAGAAGTGTGCTTACCATTCCGGATCCCTGAGCTATGACACCCAAGACTGTTGGTCTCTCAAGCACAAAATCCAAGACTTGATTGAAAGCAGAGAGATTGTGGTGACAAAATCAGAACAACAGCATGTGCAGGACAATCCTCTTCCACTACATAAAGAGGAAAATGTCAACATGATCAACAGCTCAAGTGGAGAAGGATCCAAGTACCTCCACTATGTTGGGGAATCAACTCAATCCAACAACACCAGCCCAGATAGTTGGGAAGTTTCTGAAAGGCGATTCCTGATAGAGCAAGAAATAAAGTCTCTCAAGGAACAAATCGAGCAGTTAGCAGAACTGGTAGTTTACCAGCATCAGCTCACCAGGAAGATGGTGAAGCAAATCAACCAGGCCATTGTCGATCATCCACCCACACCAGAGATCACTTCCCCGAGAAATCAATACCAGTCTAATGAGAATGATCTTTGGACCAACAGGGTGGCCAAAGAGGAGAATCTCCGAGCAGGTGACAAATTCCTATTTCAAAGGAACTTCACCAACTTAAACCAGTCAATGGAAGAGATCCTCCAGATGTTGATCAATGAGGGAATGGTTGCAGACTTGTTACCCCCATTGAACCCTCGAGCCAGAAAATTCAAACCTGACCAAATATGTCAGTACCACTCCAATTCACCCAACCATGATACCGAGGATTACTGGGCACTTCGTAACCTGATTCAAGACATGATTGAAGATGGGGATCTGATAAGGGGAAATCAAATCCTCGATCTCCCAGACAATGACACTCTCTGGATCCCCACTGTATGGAACCAGAACACAGTGGCTGTCGTATCCTGCGATAGGGAGTCGACCCTCATACCCTTAATACTGTCAGGGAAGGGGGTCCAAGAAATACAAAATCCTGTGAAGGTGGCCGCACCTGAGCCTTTAATGTTGCCCTTCAGACCTCAGTATCTAGTCATCAGTCTGAAGAATGTTCTATGGAACTACGGGAGCGATGAAGGTTCCACCTCAAATAACATTACCATCCTATCAAAGGACAATCCACTGTACCTACCTCAGCGGGTGATCAAACCAGTCATCAAAGCCAAAGTAAAGGTGGCTAAAGAGAAAATCGAAGAGTTCCTGAACAAAATTGGACATAATAAAATTAAAATAGTGTAAAGTCTGAAGAATGCACCAAATCAAATGTCCATTTTGGATTTGGTCTTATCCTCAGTGGATCATTGTAACATTCTGGTGAAACTACTAGAAGAAGCTCATCTGCCGCACACGGTGGATGCTGAGAAATTCCGACACGTGATAGAGCACATCTATAACAACAATGTGATATCTTTCACGGACGATGATATCCCTGCAGAGGGGACGGGCCATCATAAGTCCTTACATATAGCCGCGATGTCATCCGAATATGTGATAGGAGGCGTTCTCATAGATGGTGGATCATCCCTCAATATTTGTCCTTACGATACCTTGGAAAGAATGAAGATCAACCTGAACCGGATCAAAGCCAGTCATGTGGTCATCCAGGCCTTCGATGGATCGCGACGCCAAGCTATGGGGGAAATAGAACTTCCCCTAGAAATTGGTCCGCACACTTTTTATGTATCCTTTCATGTAAGACCCCAACTTTTATGAATAAAGATTTAGTTTTCTTTATATATTATTTCGAAACAGTAAGGTGTTGATTTGATAAATATGAAAGTTATGGGTGAAATGTGCAAACATTTTTAAAATGAGCAAGTGGTTATAAAATATTCTTGTTGTCGGGGAATATTCGTTTGGTCGTGGAATATTCTTGTTGTCGGGGAATATTCGTACGACGGTGCAGCTATTTGTGGGCCCCCACAACGGAATAACTGTCGGATATAGAAAGCGACAGAAATAACTTTTTTATAAAATAACGGCGTGGTTGTTACCGTTAGTACTGTTGAAATACCCGGTGGTTAAAATACAGTGATACGCGGTGTTGCACAGTAGTAGCACACGGTATTGCACAGTATTTCGAATTATTGAGTCTTACGTGAGAAGGAACTTATTCAATTATTGTTACAGTAATTACTGTTCAATATTTTATATTATTGACTCAATAATTGCTACGTTGATATTTTATATTATTGACTCAATAATTGCTGCATTGATATTTTATTGACTCAATAATTGCTACGTTGTTATTTTATATGATTGATTCAATAATGGCTACAGTTGATATTTTGGTATTATTGATTCAATAATTGTCACTGCACAGTATTTCACATTATCAACTCAATAATTCATATTATTTGAATAATATTATTAGATAGCATTATTGACAATGTCTAAGGAAGTTCTGTCTAGGAGGGGTTATTTAATTGCGCGCCAGTAAGGAGAAGTCCTTATCGGAAGGCCCCCTCTTTCCTGGGAACGACCTGGTTGTCAATATTGTAGTTCTGTAATATTATTTGTGAATAATTAATTATTGATTTATATGATAAGAAAATATTTATTTTGTGGATATAAAAGAAGGAATTGGCGCTGATGAGTTTTTATCAATATTTTGGTGTGAGAAATCATCTGTTTATGAATTTCGGATAATTTATGTTTGGAATTTGGAAAAACTTCCTTCTACAAAGTTGTAGAGAATTAAATTTCCTATGGAAGGACATAGAATTTGTATTTTTCTGACAAAGGGGCTATTTGTTATGAATTATTGAAGTTTCGGAAAATAAATATTATTTAATGGATGGGCCCCACTTTTGTTGAAAATCTGAATTTTGGGAAGCCGCCAGGCGGCGGATTTTTTTTTTTTAAAATAATAATATTTTATTCATTTAGTCTCCTTTGGCATCCTAAGCTTTTCTTATAAATAGGGTGCTTAGGTTAGAATTGAAAATCACACCAGAATCATAAGTTTTCTCTCTCTATAATATCGAGCGTATTTTTGTGAGTATTTCTATACTTTGAGTATTAGTATTCAGTGCAAGTTTTTTTCGGTATTATATCCGATATTCCAGTCAGAGGTACTATCTTTTTGAGGTAAGGGATGTTATTTTCTTTCGTAAATGATGTTATTCTTTTCAATATCATTATACAGAAATATTGTCATGGATTTTATGTTGAAATTCTTACTTTTTCCGCCGGGGTTACTATTCACGTATACGACACTATTCACGTATACGGCACTATTCACGGAAAAATTAAATTTTCTTCTATTTGTCCAAATTGCTTGTTAAGGTTACTATCTTTGATTGTATCCAAGTTTTGAGCTCTATTCTTGAATTTTGCTCCATAATTGATTATTACGAGGTATTTTTGAATTGGATATACTAAAATACGAATCCTTAGTCTTTGTCTTTTATCTCACTGGATTCGTTTTTTTTAAATGTTTTTCATCATTCTCAGTCCTAAAAGATGAATGATTACTTGATGAATATCTTTGGCCTGTAGAGCAAAGATGAATGATTACCTGATGAATATCTTTGGCCGTAGTGCAAAGATGACAGGTGTTGAGATGAACATGACCACTGATGATACAAATGAATATCTTTGGCCTGTAGTGCAAAGATGAATATTGATTCGAGATGTATATTGATTGATGTTACAGGGATAAAATATTGATGATGGACTTTGAAATCATAGAAGATAGTAGACTTCATTCTCTGCTTAACTCTTCTAATGAATTGTTATTTCCGCTGCGAATATTGATCTAAAGTTGGTTGTCCATTATATTTTATCTGATTTATTGAAGACTAACGATAATTTATTTTCCATTACCTTAGTCATAATATTCTTTACTGAGCTAGTTGAGCTCACCCTTTTCATCTGTTGTCCTCTCCAGGAAATGAGAATGTTGCGGGAACTAGTCGGGGGACAGAGTGATGGTCTGAGTTAGAGCAGTAGTAGTCCTCACTATTTCTGATAAATAGTGTGATAATAATTGTAATGAGGACTTAGTTTGAATCTTAATATTTTCTACATATTTGTATTGACACTCATAGTTGTGTGGTCGTATTTTGCACGACCATATGATATAAAGTTTGTATTTGAATTCTGTACCATGTATTTGGCAACTCAGAATGGGTTGGGTTGACTGGACCTATTCTGGGGGCGTCACAGTTGGTATCAGAGCTTAGGGATATGATCTCTGGCGGAGATCGGGGAATAGAACTAGGAGGGGAGAGACGAGTAAATCATTCGCTAGTGTGTCCTACCTAAGCTTATGTGGTATTTAATTGGTCAGTCGGAGCATAGGGTTAATATGTGATATGTTGATTTGTTTAATTAACCCTTGTTTTATGGAAGTATTTGAGAATGACAGCTGAGAATGTTAACAACGAAGTGAATGAGACCGTGGAGACACCTTTAATCACTAACCAGGAGAACATGCAACAAGAAGGCAATGTTCATCCTGAAAATAACGCTGGTTAGACGATAAACGATGAGATATTTAGAAGTTTTTTGCAGTTTATGCAAAATCAGACGAGGGAGACTCGTGTGCAACATACAGGTGGAGATAATAACAACACGCGAGTTGTCACTGCCAAGCAGTTCAAAGAATTGGGACCACCAGAGTTTCTGGGAAAGCCGGATCCGATCAAGGCGGAGACGTGGATTAAACAAATTACCAAGATATTTGATGTCTTGGGATGTACGGAGGAACAGAAGGTTCCATTCGCCACGTTTATATTCCGTGGAGAGGCAGATTACTGGTGGGAATCCGTGAAGCGTACCCAGCCTGCCGCACTCAAGATGTCTTGGGAAGCGTTCCAGAAACTGTTTAATGACAAGTACTTTCCTGAAAGTATTCGTCATATGAAGGAAGTAGAATTTATCAGACTCGAGCAAAATAACATGACGGTATCCCAGTACGAGGCTAAGTTTGCGGAGCTATCCAGGTTTGCACCTCATTTGGTGGAGAATGAGGAACGTATGACGCGGATGTTTCTAAGAGGTTTGAAACCCGAAATACTTCAATACCTCATTTCTCATAAATTTTCTCTATATTCGGATGTAGTGAACAGGGCCCAGTTATTAGAATGAGATAATGATTATGTTCAACCGAGGGACCACAACAAAGGTCGTACCGGTGGCAGCAGTCATCGGAGCAATGACAACCAGCGAGGAGGAAAGTATGATAGAAGCGGTAAACACTTCGGTGGTTATCGTGGCCATGATAGTAGAAGAAGCGAATCGGGAGGAGATTTCAAAAAGAGAAGGTATAACAATGAGAACGCGAAGACGTCGACATCAGCACCAGCATCAACTATTTCGAGGGGAGGAGAACGACCACCGGTCGTATGCTATAAATGCGGGAAAGAGGGACATATCAGCCCAAACTGCCCACAACAATTCAAAGGATGCTATAACTGTGGAAAAGAAGGACATATAGCTCGAGATTGTCCTGTTACGAAACCAAGTTCAGCGGGAGTGGTGATTCCAAAGGCGGTTGCAGACAAGTCAAAGTCGGTGATTCCTGGAAGAGCGTTTGTCGTGACAGCCCAAAACGCGAGGAATCCACACGAGGTGATTACGGGTAAGCTGATCATAAACTCTTGCGAAGTTTACACCTTGTTAGATACCGGTGCTACCCATTCTTTTATTTCACCTGCTTGTGCTCAACGTTTGAACTTGACTTCTGATAAATTAGACTTTGACTTATCTGTTGAAACTCCGTTAGGAGAAACCTTTGTTACATCTACAGTTTACAAATCTTGCTTGATTCATATTGGTACCCTTACCTTACCTGTTGATCTTATATATTTGAAAATACTTGCATTTGACGTGGTTTTAGGAATTGACTGGTTAACCACTTACCATGCTAAAATTGATTGTTTTCGTAAGGTTGTTAGTTTTTATATTCCTAATCAGCCTGTTGTGCTAATCCAAACCACCAAACCACTAAAATCAGTCAATATCATTTCAAATCCCAAGGCTATTCATTTATTGAAAAACGGATGTCAAGCTTTCTTAGCTCATGTCACTGATCTAAATCAGAATACATCAGATTTGAATGATATTTCCGTTGTTAATGAGTTTCCTGATGTATTTCCCGAAGAACTTCCCGGTCTACCCCCAGAACGTGAAGTTGAATTCTTTATTGACCTTGAACCCAGTACAAAACCCATATCTAAAACCCCATATCGAATGGCTCCTATTGAACTTCAGGAGTTTAAGATCCAATTACAAGAATTGTTAGACATCGATTTTATTCATCCTAGTACGTCTCCTTGGGGTGCTCCTGTTTTATTCGTAAAGAAGAAAGACGGGAGTATGCGACTTTGTATTGACTATCGGGAGTTGAACCATGTCACCATTAAGAATAGGTATCCGTTACCTCGTATTGATGACCTGTTCGACCAGTTGCAAGGAGCGCAATTCTTTTCAAAGATCGATCTTCGTTCTGGATATCACCAGTTGAAGATTAAAACTGAGGATATTCCAAAGACTGCTTTCAGAACACGGTACGGGCATTATGAGTTCTTAGTCATATCTTTTGGATTGACTAATGCTCCTGCTGCTTTCATGGATATGATGAACCGTGTATTTAAGGAATAATTAGATCAATTCGTTGTTGTCTTTATTGATGACATCCTCATTTATTCTAAAAGCCGTGAAGATCATGAACACCATTTGAAGTTAGTACTTCAAAAGCTTCGTGAGAACAAGCTATATGCTAAGCTGAAGAAATGCGAGTTTTGGCTTGAGGAAGTAGCATTCCTTGGGCACGTGGTATCGAAACGTGGAGTATCTGTGGACCCGACGAAGATTGAAGCAATACAAAGCTGGGAGCAACCTAAGTCGGTGACTGAAGTACGAAGCTTTCTGGGCTTAGCTGGTTATTATCGGAGGTTCGTAGAGGGATTTTCTCGAATCGCTACTCCATTAACTCAGTTGACTCGGAAAGATACGAAATTCGTTTGGAGAGAGGAATGCGAGAAGAGCTTCCAAGAGCTCAAGAGGAGACTTATTTCGGCACCTGTTCTGACAATACCATCTGGTTCGGATGGATTTGTTATTTAAAGCGATGCTTCGGGCAAAGGGTTAGGATGTGTTCTCATGCAACATGGGAAAGTCATAGCCTATGCCTCGCGACAACTCAAAGAATATGAGAGGAATTATCCTACTCATGATCTAGAGTTGGCAGCAGTCGTTTTCGCGTTGAAGATCTGGAGACATTACTTGTACGGAGAGAAAGTGGAGATTTATACGGATCATAAGAGCCTTAAATATTTCTTTACTCAGAAGGAACTCAACATGCGGCAAAGACGTTGGCTTGAGCTGTTGAAAGATTACGATCATACCATCCAATACCATCCTGGAAAAGCGAACGTGGTAGCTGACGCGTTGAGTAGAAGGTCATATGTGGGAACGAGTGCGATAATGTCAAGTATACGCGTAGAACCAGCTTTGATTGATAAAGTTAAAGCTGCTCAAGCTACGGATGCGGAGCTGATGAAGATGAAGAAGAAGGTACAAGAAGGTGCCATCCCAGAAGCAAGAATCGATGAAGAGGGAATACTTCGAGTCAACTCCAGACTTTGTGTTCCTAACGATTCCGACTTGAAGTATAGAATCATGATGGAGGCACACAACACACTGTTTGCGATCCATCCTAGGAGTACTAAAATGTATCGTGATCTTCGACATACATTTTGGTGGAGCAATATGAAGAGAGAGATCGCGGAGTTCATCTCGAGATGTTTAACTTGTCAACGTGTAAAGGCGGAGCATCAAGTGCCGAAGGGTCCATTGCAACCACTGGAGATTCCAAAATGGAAGTGGGAACACATTACGATGGATTTCGTTACGGGTCTTCCCAAGGTTTCTCAAGGCTTAGATGCGATTTGGGTTATTGTTGATAGATTAACCAAGTCTGCTCATTTCTTGCCGATACGAGAGACTTATTCCCTTGAACGTCTTGCTCATATGTACGTGAATGAGATTGTGAGATTGCATGGCATGCCAGTATCCATAGTTTCGGATCGTGACCCCAGATTTACTTCACGATTTTGGATCAGTTTGCAGAAAGCTATGGGTACGGATTTACGATTCAGTTCGGCTTATCATCCTCAAACAGACGGACAATCGGAAAGGACTATCCAAACTCTTGAAGATCTATTGAGACTCTATGTTCTAGACTTCAAAGGGAGTTGGGATAAGTATTTACCATTGGTGGAATTCTCCTACAACAACAGTTATCAGGCAAGTATAGGCGTGGCTCCATTCGAAGCGTTGTATGGGAGAAAGTGTCGCTCTCCAGTATGTTGGAACGAGGTGGGTGAAACAACATTGTTGGGACCGGAGTTGGTACGTATGACTACAGAAAAGATCCAAATAATCCGACAACGTATACAACAGCACAAGATCGACAAAAGAGTTATGCGGATCTTCATCGAAAGGACGTGAAATTTAATGTTGGAGACCATGTGTTATTACGTATTGCTCCATGGAAGGGAGTTACGAGGTTTGGGAAGAGAGGAAAGCTCAACCCACGATTCATTGGTCCATTTGAGATTCTTGACCGAATAGGAAATGTGGCTTATAGACTCGCTTTACCTCCAAGCATGTCTCGTGTTCATAACGTGTTTCACATATCCGTGTTACGTAAATATGTGAAGGATCCAAACCGCATTATTGAGTTAGAACCAGACGAGTTAGCCGAAGATTTAACGTATGAGGAGGTACGTGTCAAGATCTTGGATAGGAAGGAGCATGTCCTACGCTCGAAAATTATACCTCAAGTTAAAGTTTTGTGGAGAAACCATGCAATTGAGGAAATGACCTGGGAGTTGGAATCAGAAATGAAAGCGAGGTATCCTCACCTTTTCGACATACCAGGTACGTACGTCAATTTCGAGGACGAAATTTCATAAGGAGGGGAGGTTGTAAGACCCCAACTTTTATGAATAAAGATTTAGTTTTCTTTATATATTATTTCGAAACAGTAAGGTGTTGATTTGATAAATATGAAAGTTATGGGTGAAATGTGCAAACATTTTTAAAATGAGCAAGTGGTTATAAAATATTCTTGTTGTCGGGGAATATTCGTTTGGTCGTGGAATATTCTTGTTGTCGGGGAATATTCGTACGACGGCGCAGCTATTTGTGGGCCCCCACAACGGAATAACTGTCGGATATAGAAAGCGAAAGAAATAACTTTTTTACAAAATAACGGCGTGGTTGTTACCGTTAGTACTGTTGAAATACCCGGTGGTTAAAATACAGTGATACGCGGTGTTGCACAGTAGCACACGGTATTGCACAGTATTTCGAATTATTGAGTCTTACGTGAGAAGGAACTTATTCAATTATTGTTACAGTAATTACTGTTCAATATTTTATATTATTGACTCAATAATTGCTACGTTGATATTTTATATTATTGACTCAATAATTGCTGCATTGATATTTTATTGACTCAATAATTGCTACGTTGCTATTTTATATGATTGATTCAATAATGGCTACAGTTGATATTTTGGTATTATTGATTCAATAATTGTCACTGCACAGTATTTCACATTATCAACTCAATAATTCATATTATTTGAATAATATTATTAGATAGCATTATTGACAATGTCTAAGGAAGTTCTGTCTAGGAGGGGTTATTTAATTGCGCGCCAGTAAGGAGAAGTCCTTATCGGAAGGCCCCCTCTTTCCTGGGAACGACCTGGTTGTCAATATTGTAGTTCTGTAATATTATTTGTGAATAATTAATTATTGATTTATATGATAAGGAAATATTTATTTTGTGGATATAAAAGAAGGAATTGGCGCTGATGAGTTTTTATCAATATTTTGGTGTGAGAAATCATCTGTTTATGAATTTCGGATAATTTATGTTTGGAATTTGGAAAAACTTCCTTCTACAAAGTTGTAGAGAATTAAATTTCCTATGGAAGGACATAGAATTTGTATTTTTCTGACAAAGGAGCTATTTGTTATGAATTATTGAAGTTTCGGAAAATAAATATTATTTAATGGGTGGGCCCCACTTTTGTTGAAAATCTGAATTTTGGGAAGCCGCCAGGCGGCGGATTTTTTTTTTTAAAATAATAATATTTTATTCATTTAGTCTCCTTTGGCATCCTAAGCTTTTCTTATAAATAGGGTGCTTAGGTTAGAATTGAAAATCACACCAGAATCATAAGTTTTCTCTCTCTATAATATCGAGCGTATTTTTGTGAGTATTTCTATACTTTGAGTATTAGTATTCAGTGCAAGTTTTTTTCGGTATTATATCCGATATTCCAGTCAGAGGTACTATCTTTTTGAGGTAAGGGATGTTATTTTCTTTCGTAAATGATGTTATTCTTTTCAATATCATTATACAGAAATATTGTCATGGATTTTATGTTGAAATTCTTACTTTTTCCGCCGGGGTTACTATTCACGTATACGGCACTATTCACGTATACGGCACTATTCACGAAAAAATTAAATTTTCTTCTATTTGTCCAAATTGCTTGTTAAGGTTACTATCTTTGATTGTATCCAAGTTTTGAGCTCTATTCTTGAATTTTGCTCCATAATTGATTATTACGAGGTATTTTTGAATTGGATATACTAAAATACGAATCCTTAGTCTTTGTCTTTTATCTCACTGGATTCGTTTTTTTTAAATGTTTTTCATCATTCTCAGTCCTAAAAGATGAATGATTACTTGATGAATATCTTTGGCCTGTAGAGCAAAGATGAATGATTACCTGATGAATATCTTTGGCCGTAGTGCAAAGATGACAGGTGTTGAGATGAACATGACCACTGATGATACAAATGAATATCTTTGGCCTGTAGTGCAAAGATGAATATTGATTCGAGATGTATATTGATTGATGTTACAGGGATAAAATATTGATGATGGACTTTGAAATCATAGAAGATAGTAGACTTCATTCTCTGCTTAACTCTTCTAATGAATTGTTATTTCCGCTGCGAATATTGATCTAAAGTTGGTTGTCCATTATATTTTATCTGATTTATTGAAGACTAACGATAATTTATTTTCCATTATCTTAGTCATAATATTCTTTACTGAGCTAGTTGAGCTCACCCCTTTTCATCTGTTGTCCTCCCCAGGAAATGAGAATGTTGCGGGAACTAGTCGGGGGACAGAGTGATGGTCCGAGTTAGAGCAGTAGTAGTCCTCACTATTTTTGATAAATAGTGTGATAATAATTGTAATGAGGACTTAGTTTGAATCTTAATATTTTCTACATATTTGTATTGACACTCACAGTTGTGTGGTCGTATTTTGCACGACCGTATGATATAAAGTTTGTATTTGAATTCTGTACCATGTATTTGGCGAATCAGAATGGGTTGGGTTGACTGGACCTATTCTGGGGGCGTCACATTTCACGTGCTCAACATCGCCACCGGATACAACTTGTTGCTGGGCAGGCCATGGATCCATATGGCAGGAGCTGTGCCATCCACCCTCCATCAATAACTCAAGTACATTATCAACGACAACCTGGTCACGGTCAATGCCGAACCAAAATACCATGCCTACATGCATGGGGACATGCCAGTGATCAGCCTGGATGCGGGGATTGAACCTGTAAGTTTTCAAACTTTGGAAGTGAGCGATACCCAGTATCTACCTATCGGAGCGCTAGCCCTAAAACCTAAAATCTCCATCGAAGTAATGACAGTAGGCCAGGAGATGGTATCATTAGGTTTCCATCCTGGAAAAGGGTTGGGAAAGGATCAGCAAGGCATCAAGAGCCCGACACAATTCTCAAGTCAAATTGGGAGAGCAAGATTGAGATATTCATCCGGGTTAAGCCACCGAAATCCACATAAGCATCCCAAGGCTCATGCTTCCACAATTCTACTGCCCAACCTCACCAATACAGGATGGGTAAAACCAATGAGGAAGATTTCTACGGCAGTGTTAACCATGCTGTTCCCTTCAATCATACATGTCAATGAGAGAAAAGCCCTCAATCCTAAGGCAGATAGCGGAAAGGGAAAAGAAAAGATCCTGTACGAAGGACGAGACCCATTCGCTAATATGAGGGTTATTATCAACTACGAGGGCATGAATGACGAACTCCCAGACAGTGACGCCGAAGATTATGTCCAAATTCCTCTCATCAAGAGGAATAATCCATAGAAAAACCTCGGCCTTATTCTAAAGGATGTCTAAGTTATTATCCAAGACAAGGCAGACGAGCACAATTTTGGCATCCTCCCTGTTCATGAGGGCCTAACCCTAGATAATTGGAGCAGTGTCCCTTACCTCGGTCGAAAAGGGTATAGGGGCAGAAAATCAATCTGCCCTTTAAATCATGCTTTCATATACTGCTTACTTTTAATTGCACAACTATAGCAGTAACTTTTGTCATGCTTTGCCAAATGTCATGTGTATTTAAGCAGTTATATATATTAAGATGAAATCATTTTGTTTTCAGGACCCAAAGCATTGGATGTGTGTGTCTCTGCTGATGAGATGCCAACCTGTCAAAATGACTACGACTTTGATGTAGAAATGAGCTTCGACTTGATGGATATTGATAAAGAGGAGGAAGATGACTATGAGGTGTCCTGAGGAGATCAAAAAATGGGTTGAAGACAAACCCAAACCAAACCTTGACCAAACCACCACTATCAACATAGGAACCTCCAAAAACATCAAAGAAATCCAGATAGGTTTAGACCTCACACCCAATCAAAAAGCCGACCTAATTGAATTCCTAACACAATACCAGGATGTATTTGCATGGTCGCATGAAGACATGATTGGCTTATCCACGGACATTGTCATCCATCGAATGCCCATCAAGGATGGATTCAAACCAGTCAAACAAAAGCTCAGGCGATTGAAACTTGAGTGGAGTATAAAAGTCAAAGAAGAAGTCGTTAAACAATTCAAAGCCGGGATTATCATGGTATTAACCTACCCAGAGTGGCTATCAAATATAGTTCCCGTGCCTAAACCCAGAGGGAAGGTACGAGTCTGCGTCGATTACCGGGACTTGAACAAAGCCTGCCTCACAGAAAATTTCTCGATACCTTTCATCCACATCTTGATTGACAATATAGCGCAGTATGGCATGTATTCCTTCATGGATTGCTTTACTGGTTACCATCAAATCATGGTTGCTGAAGAGGACAGGGAGAAAACAGCTTTCATCACTCCCTAGGGAACTTTCTGCTACCGACAATTATCCTTCGGCCTCATCAATGTCAGAGCCACGTATTAGCAAGCCATGATGGCCCTCTTTCATGACATGATGCACAAAGAAATAGAACTCTATGTTGACGACATCATCATCAAATCTCGGATGGAGGATGACCACATCAACCATCTCAGGAAGCTGTTCAACAGGTTGCGTAAGTATAACCTCAAGCTAAATCCAGCCAAATGTGCTTTCGGCGTCAAAGCAGGCAAACTGTTAGGATTTTTGGTGAGCAATCGGGGCATCGAGCTAGACCCTGCCAAGATCAAAGCCATCACTAAAATGCCCGTGCCTCGAACAGAGAAGGAGATACGGGGATTCTTGGGAAGGATCAACTTCATAAGCAGATTCATTTCTCAGTTCACATCAACCTGTGAACCCATCTTCAAGCTACTAAGGAAAAATTCGTCCACTAAATGGAATGAGGCTGTCAACAAGCCTTCCTTGCCATCAAGAAGCAGCTGATCGAAGCACCGGTGTTGGTACCATCAAGGGATGGAGTTCCCTTGATCATGTACCTGTCAGTCAATGCCAATGCCATGGGCTGCATGATAGGACAGAAGGATGATAGTAGCAAGGAAAGAGCCATCTACTACATCAGCAAAAGATTCAACAGTGATGAACAGAAATACACCCTGATCGAAAAGATATGCTATGCGTTAGCATGGGCCGCTATGAGGTTGCAACACTATTTGCATGGGCATACAACCTACCTCATATCCCGTATAGATACGCTCAAATACATATTCAACAAACCAATGTTGAATTGCCGACTGTCCAAATGGCAGTTGATTCAACAGCAATTTGACATCGTCTACGTGACTCAAAAGTCAATTAAGGGTCAAGGCATTGCAGATCAATTAGCTGAAGCACCTTCAGGAGGGTTCGAGCACCTGGAGACTTATTTCCCGGACGATGGGATCATGACAATTCAACAACTCTAGTCAGAGAATACAGTCCAACCATGGAAAATGTATTTTGACAGAGCGATAAACATGGAAGGTGCCGGAGTTGGGGCAGTCCTTATCTCTGGAACGGGAGAACAATATCCTGTGGCTACCAAACTTTAATTTGGCAACACTAACAACACGGCCGAGTATGAAGGCTATATAATGGGGTTGAAGCTAGCTCAATCCATGTCTATCAAGCACTTACTAGTCTTCGGAGATTCGGAGCTGGTCATTAGACAAACCACCGGCGTGTATCTCACCAAAGAGCTACATTTGCTGCCCTACCATCGGCAGGTCGTAAAAATATTCAGGGAGTTTGAGGACATAATCTTCAGACATATTCCTCGGGGTAGGAATGACTTTGCGGATGTATTGGCAAGTTGGCTTCATCAGACCGCATGTCCGATAGGAGTGGATTTCCCAACATCAAGTTCATAATTCAAAAAGCCCCGACATATGGGAATTACATTGGAGAATAATCAGATGAAATACCTCCTGTCAATCCACCTTGGTATCAAGATCTCAAGGAATATCTCCGTGATGGATCCACACCTACTGGGGCAAGCCAATCAGAGCGTAAACGGATTCACAAAATGGCCATGAAGTTTTATTTGAGCGAAGATGCACTTTATAAAAGGGATGATGGAATAGGCCTGTTACGATGCCTTGATAAAGAGCAAGCCCAAAGATTAATGGATGAAGTCCATGTGACATCCCGGATTTTTAAGAATTAATAAATGAGAATTTAATAAATAAAATTCTTATTTTAAGATGTTTAAGTACGAGTATGTGTATATGTGTTATATATTGTGAAATATGTGATTTGGTGTGAAGAGAATTTAAATGTTAATTTTAATATTTATTGAAGTAAATAAATATTTTAATTGAATTATTTATTGAGATTATGTGATTAATATGGAGTAATATAATTAAGTGTATTATATTAATTAAATGATTATTTAATATTTAATTTAATTAATATGTAATGATTTTATGTTATAGTTCTAATTTAATTGAGATAATTAAATTAGATGTAGTGATGTGGTAAGTATTACATGAAGTTATAATTAGCAAGTAATTATAATGTGATAATTTTATATGATTAATTG
Source organism: Panax stipuleanatus (assembly GCA_020205555.1). Taxonomy (NCBI): domain Eukaryota; kingdom Viridiplantae; phylum Streptophyta; class Magnoliopsida; order Apiales; family Araliaceae; genus Panax; species Panax stipuleanatus. The sequence continues at coordinate 36,634,537 of CM035120.1, forward strand.
ATGTTAAACTTTTAATTAATTAAATTAATGTTAAGATTTAATTAATTAAAAGATAACATTAAGAATGTGTGTTAAAGGATCTATTAAAAGAGTTAAAAGAGTTTTTAAAACCATTTTCCCAAACAAGGCCTTAACTACTAATCCCAAACAAGGCCCTTACTTTTGTTTTAAACCTGTTTTACCCAAACAAGGCCTTAACTACTAAAAACGTTTTTTTAAAATTAATGTTATTTTGCCAAACAAGCCTTAGGGCTTTTTAAATTCTAAATGTTGTAACCTATATTTTAATTGTAATAATTGTATTTATTATAATTATTATAGAGTCATTATGTAATATAAGTTATATATCATATGTATATACAATATACATTAAGTTAAAAGAGTTAGTACGTTAGTTTTTCTAAAAGGCCTAAGTCTAAGAGAAGAAGAGAGAATACAGAGAAGAAGAAGAGGAAGAAGAAGAAGAAGAAGAAGAAGAAGGGAAACCTTGAGAAACCAAAAGAAAAGCTTTCATCATCTCCATCTTTTCTCCTAATTTAACCTAGAAAGGTATCATACTAACTCTTATACTCAATTAAGATGTTTTGTATTTAGTTTTTGTCAAATTAGGTTTTCATGAACTTGTATAATCATGAATCTTATATGTATATGTGGTATTCATATGTAATTGTATACCATGAAAGATTTTCAGAAATTAATTGTTGTAAAAACAAGTTTTAAACTATGTTCTTCTATGTTTTCATGGTTTTAGAGTTCTCTTGTAAAGTCTTGGTGTGAAAGCTCTTAATTTTGATATATGTATGGGGTGTGTACATATATATATATATGTGTATATATATGTTTACATATGATTTTTATAGTTGTATAAGTGTTTTAATTCACAAAGATGGGATGAACATGGAGAAATCATGTTCATAGTGTTTTATCATGAAGTTATCTTGAAAATAGTTCTTAAATTATCAAAGGAATTGATAAAAATATGAAGTTATATGTAATATGTGATATAACATGATTATATATGAGTTATACGGTTGTTTTAATAATTTAATTCATGAAATTTTGATAAACAAGAAGAACGGGGTTCATAGTGATTTTATGTTAACTAATTTCAAAAAAATAGCTTTTGAAACTATCAAATTGATGTTGATTATGAGTTATTGTTAAAATTGATCAAGTATTATGTTAGTATGTTAAGAATAGAAGTGATTACAATTGGAATCACTTGAATTGGATGAAAAATGAATTCGTAGTAGCAATTTTCGTCAAGAACGCTTAAAATTGTGTTTTTCTTCGAATTCCATGAAATCTTGGTTGTCATTATGTGTTTATATAAAAATTTTATGTTATGAGCATGTTAATAAGCTTAAAATATTGTTTGTCACATGTTTCATGTTTGTCATGTTGGAAAAATTCGAATTTGGTGTGACGGAATATGCCAAATTGGCTTATTTCTCCACCAGTTCGCGAACCAGGCCCTGCACCAGCCCTTGGACCCGCCTCAGCGGGTGTTTGTGCCTTGGGGGACCATCCCCAGTGGGTACCCTTGCTGTCCGGGGTAGTTTAGTTGTTGTAATGCAAAACTGTTTTGACCTCCGCTAGTAAAATGGCCATAACGTTTTCATACGAACTCCGATTGAGGAGATTCAAGATGATCCGGAACGAGCACGAGTAGACCTACAACTTTTGTTTTTTTACTGTTTTGATTTGAGGTCGTTAGCAAGGGTCAAAATTGTTATCCTTGTGACTGATGCGTATTCAGAGGCAATCGGAGGGCGTCGGACATGCACATACGCAAGTATAGTGCTGTCGACGATAATAGATGTTGTTCTAAGTTATAAAACATGAATGTTAGTAAATATAATGATGTTTAACTTGAAGTGTAATTTGATTGACGTAAGATGTAATTATAATTGATTAATTATGTGAAATGTAATATGATTATGTGAGGTGATTAAATTACGTGGTGATTAATTATTAATTTATTAGTTATTGAGGTATGAGTTAATCTTAATTGGTTAACTAACGATGAAGATTAGCTATGTAATAATTATACATATGTTTTAACAGCAAGTGTCAAACGAGTGAATGGAAGAGAATTACGAAGTGTAAATCAGAAAGTGTAGATTAGAATTTACTTAGAAGTTTGATAAGCGTTGCTAAGTGACTAATAATTGATGCTTATGGTGATACGTTATGTAGGATCATGAAGCAGATTATATTAAGAAGTTTTTCGGTAATTGGTAATCCACGAGCCAGGCAAGTCTTTCGGTTCCTACTTGTCTACGTGAATTTGATGAACTGTTTTAAATTGCATGATATGTTATATATGTTGTAAGCGAGCATGATATGTTATACGTGTTGTAATCATGAAATGTTAAAGTTAATTTATGACTACATTGTTTTGGTTAAATAATGTTGATTGAGTAAGGAACTCAATCTTTATATTTGTTATGTGAATTAAAGCATGTATGCCATGTTACTTTAATTATTATGAGATTTATGTTGAGCATGTTTATTATGTGATACGTGATGCATGAAAACTGTTAGAACTTGCTGAGCTGTCGAGCTCACTCTTACAAATAACCATTTTTGCAGGTCAAGGATGCAAGGTAAAGATACGTGTTAAGTGATTTATAGAGATCAATGTTCAAGAATATTACTTATGTTAAATTTCAAATTGTAGTTAATATTTTGAATGAAATATGTCGCTGAGTTATAAGTAGAGCTATCCAATGTAGATGGATATTGTTTTATTATGAAAGACTTTGTATAGTCATTTTAGTGTAACGATTCATGATATAGATTTGAATCGAAGAGATGTAATATAAAGGTTGCGATTCAGGGCAATATAGAAAGAAAGTTTATAAAAGTTTTAAATATTCTGCATTTTTAGTGATTTTTAATATTGAATAATGATGTAATGAGAGATTAAAGTTGTATTGTTAACGATCGAGAAGGAGAATATTATTGTATGAATTTTGGGGTCGTTACAGTTGGTATCAAAGCTGTAGGTTATACACCTTAGTTAAGAGTACCTTAGGCTATGACCTTAGAGAATGAGAAGTTAAGTTAAGTTACGTATAATGAAAATGTGAATCTTTTCACATACGTAGAAGTATAGGATGAGTTTAGTCCTAGAAATGTTATAAGAAGAAGATTAGAATAACAGGGAATGAAACTCGAATAAAATATTGAGCAACAGGGATGGAATTAGAAATTCTTAAAGAACGAGAATTTATTAATAAATAAGAAGATTCAAATAAGAATCTTGAAGAGATGTAGAGATAAAAACCAAGAGTTGCCTAACTCCAATGATCTAGATGACGAATAACGATGAATAGACGAAGTCTATAAGATTAAAAGCATAATGAAATCATGTTATGACATGATGATAGGTAGAGATAAGAAGTTTTAAAACAAAATAATAATGAGATAAGGAAGAATCATAAGGGAGATGATTATAGAATAAGATCACGATGTGATACCTTTTAAGTTGAAAGACAGATGATCTGTAATGATTGAATAGTTATAGTTTGAGACTATAACGAGAAGGTACTATGATATAGTACGAGATTAACTCATGAGGAGTTATAAATGACGAGATACAGAGTGTCTGTATCGAGCATAGGATAAGAAGTTATAAGTAAGATAGAGGTAAGTGGGATTTCAACTGAGGACTCATGTTGTGGCTGAGTTGTACAAATCTTTGTATGGGCAGGGTTTTGTGCTTACACTTGGCTTATCATATTGATAATCGTTGGAAGGTTGGTGTAGCGCTATCGTTATATATATGACGAGAATGTGATTCTTTTCTCATATTATATTTGATAGTTAGAGTCAATAAAGATTAGATTAGATGATATTAAGATTACATTAGAAGATCTTAAGATTAGGCGAGTTTAAAACTCATATTTATGGTGAGTTCGTGAATCATAATCGTATGTATGTTTTTGAACCCATAAGCATATGGACAGTCTCTGATCAGTTCTTTGACTACGTATAGTTAGGACAAGTCTTAAACTCATATTATTAGTGGCAAGTTCCTGAACTTCCAAAGTGCGATAAGTTCAATGAACTATACTGGGTATAGAAAGTTTATAATATAGAAAGCATTGATGTTGTTTAAGGTTGATAGAATGATTAAGTAATGAGGGAGTAAAGATTTTTAGTTGATGAAGAAAGTTTTTATATTCTAAATCTCCTAGCTTTGCTAGAATTTTTGAAATTTATTGACTTCGTGCTGATGTTGCACTTCTATTTTTTTCTTGAAAAACATTGGATCAAATGATGGAACCAATGAAATTTTAAAATAGTGCTATTATTCACATGTCTATGCTAAATGCTTCAGCTAGACAAAAATGGTTTTAAATTTTCAAAATGTATTTTCTATACATCATTTGATATGATGTACAAACAATAATCGAGGAAGTTATCAATGCAGTTAAACCTAGTGTTGGATGTGATCATATGATCGTCAGCCCACTATGGTATGATGTAGTATGACGACGTCATGTAATGACGAAATCCTCAACGTACCATTACTACGGTACGGTATCAGGATATTATGAAAAGATTGATTTGTTTATTTTTGGTTTCCTTAAACGAAACAAAATATATTTTTTGAGTTGGTTAAAGATATATATATATATATATATATATATATATTTCGATTGATGTCTGAATTGTTGCTAGAAGTCTATGCTACTTGATTCAGCTAGACAAATATCGAAAGATATCTATGAAATTCGAGCGTTTTTGGTCAAACTATGCCAAACCAAATTGTTTTGGTGCGGATTCAGATGTTAAGAAGCTGAGATGAACAACCCTATAAAAGGGGACATGTTATCAGAGACAATAGTTTCGAGTGTAACGCATATAGTCGTTACAATATACTACGTTTGGGCCCGACGTAGGGGTATAATAGGCTGGCCACCTAGAGTACCGATGCGGTTTATAGTTTGAAGTACCGGGGGTGAAGCACTATTAATTCTAGAAAGAAGTTCAAGGTCTTGTGACCACTCAGCATTATTTGAATCTTTTAAATTCCTGAGTTATTTATATCGCTTCTCAATTATTGAGCAATTGTGGAAGATTCTTATTATTCTGAAGATGAATGTAGCGAGAAGGATAGCCCTTAGAAAGAAGTAGTTGTAGAACTCTTTAATCAAGTGAATAGAGATTAACGTAAAATCTATTTTGATAGATTGATATATAAAGATTGATAGACTAAAATTTCGAGGACGAAATTCTTAGAAGAAGGGGTGAATGTGATAACCCGAATAATTATAGATGGTGAATTACGTAGTATATTAATTCAACAAGTAGAGTATTCGGTAATGATCCTTAGAAAGGAATGAACAGGTTAAAGATATATAATATTTGATATGTGATTATGTTTGATTGAAGGTTGTGTAATAAAACCTAATAGTTGTTGAAGAAATGAATGAAGTATATATATATGTAAAACTTTTTGCTAAGTTAATGTGTTGAAGTTATTCAACGATAATTGTGAAAGAGATTTTGCAAAAACTGAGTAAGGGAGGTTTCGTTGATTCCGAGGACGGAATCCTTATAAGGAGGGAAAGATGTGACATCCTGGATTTTTAAGAATTAATAAATGAGAATTTAATAAATAAAATTCTTATTTTAAGATGTTTAAGTACGAATATGTGTATATGTGTTATATATTGTGAAATATGTGATTTGGTGTAAAGAGAATTTAAATGTTAATTTTAATATTTATTGAAGTAAATAAATATTTTAATTGAATTATTTATTGAGATTATGTGATTAATATGGAGTAATATAATTAAGTGTATTATATTAATTAAATGATTATTTAATATTTAATTTAATTAATATGTAATGATTTTATGTTATAGTTCTAATTTAATTGAGATAATTAAATTAGATGTAGTGATGTGGTAAGTATTACATGAAGTTATAATTAGCAAGTAATTATAATGTGATAATTTTATGTGATTAATTGATGTTAAACTTTTAATTAATTAAACTAATGTTAAGATTTAATTAATTAAAAGATAACATTAAGAATGTGTGTTAAAGGATCTATTAAAAGAGTTAAAAGAGTTTTTAAAATCGTTTTCCCAAACAAGGCCTTAACTACTAATCCCAAACAAGGCCCTTACTTTTGTTTTAAACCTGTTTTACCCAAACAAGGCCTTAACTACTAAAAACCTTTTTTTAAAATTAATGTTATTTTGCCAAACAAGCCTTAGGGCTTTTTAAATTCTAAATGTTGTAACCTATATTTTAATTGTAATAATTATATTTATTATAATTATTATAGAGTCATTATGTAATATAAGTTATATATCATATGTATATACAATATACATTAAGTTAAAAGAGTTAGTACGTTAGTTTTTCTAAAAGGCCTAAGTCTAAGAGAAGAAGAGAGAATACAGAGAAGAGGAAGAGGAAGAAGAAGAAGAAGAAGAAGAAGGGAAACCTTGAGAAACCAAAAGAAAAGCTTTCATCATCTCCATCTTTTCTCCTAATTTAACCTAGAAAGGTATCATACTAACTCTTATACTCAATTAAGATATTTTGTATTTAGTTTTTGTCAAATTAGGTTTTAATGAACTTGTATAATCATGAATCTTATATGTATATGTGGTATTCATATGTAATTGTATACCATGAAAGATTTTTAGAAATTAATTGTTGTAAAAACAAGTTTTAAACTATGTTCTTCTATGTTTTCATGGTTTTAGAGTTCTCTTGTAAAGTCTTGGTGTGAAAGCTCTTGATTTTGATATATGTATGGGGTGTGTACATATATATATATATATATATATGTGTATATATATGTTTACATATGATTTTTATAGTTGTATAAGTGTTTTAATTCACAAAGATGGGATGAACATGGAGAAATCATGTTCATAGTGTTTTATCATGAAGTTATCTTGAAAATAGTTCTTAAATTATCAAAGGAATTGATAAAAATATGAAGTTATATGTAATATGTGATATAACATGATTATATATGAGTTATACGGTTGTTTTAATAATTTAATTCATGAAATTTTGATAAACAAGAAGAACGGGGTTCATAGTGATTTTATGTTAACTAATTTCAAAAAAATAGCTTTTGAAACTATCAAATTGATGTTGATTACGAGTTATTGTTAAAATTGATCAAGTATTATGTTAGTATGTTAAGAATAGAAGTGATTACAATTGGAATCACTTGAATTGGATGAAAAATGAATTCGTAGTAGCAATTTTCGTCAAGAACGCTTAAAATTGTGTTTTTCTTCGAATTCCATGAAATCTTGGTTGTGATTATGTGTTTATATGAAATTTTTATGTTATGAGCATGTTAATAAGCTTAAAATATTGTTTGTCACATGTTTCATGTTTGTCATGTTGGAAAAATTCGAATTCGGTGTGACGAAATATGCATTTGGCTTATTTCTCCACCAGTTCGCGAACCAGGCCCTGCACCAGCCCTTGGACCCGCCCCAGCGGGTGTTTGTGCCTTGGGGGACCATCCCCAGCGGGTACCCTTGCTGTCCGGGGTAGTTTAGTTGTTGTAATGCAAAACTGTTTTGACCTCCGCTAGTAAAATGGCCATAACTTTTTCATACGAACTCTGATTGAGGAGATTCAAGGTGATCCGGAACGAGTACGAGTAGACCTACAACTTTTGTTTTTTTTACTTTTTTGATTTGAGGTCGTTAGCAAGGGTCAAAATTGTTATCTTTGTGACTGATGCGTATTCGGAGGCAATCGGAGGGCGTCAGACATGCACATACGCAAGTATAGTGCTGTCGACGATAATAGATGTTGTTCTAAGTTATAAAACATGAATATTAGTAAATATAATGATGTTTAACTTGAAGTGTAATTTGATTGACGTAAGATGTAATTATAATTGATTAATTATGTGAAATGTAATATGATTATGTGAGGTGATTAAATTACGTGGTGATTAATTATTAACTTATTAGTTATTGAGGTATGAGTTAATCTTAATTGGTTAACTAACGATGAAGATTAGCTATGTAATAATTATAAATATGTTTTGACAGCGAGTGTCAAACGAGTGAATGGAAGAGAATTACGAAGTGTAACTCAGAAAGTGTAGATTAGAATTTACTTAGACGTTTGATAAGCGTTGCTAAGTGACTAATAATTGATGCTTATGGTGATACGTTATGTAGGATCATGAAGCAGATTATATTAAGAAGTTTTTCGGTAATTGGTAATCCACGAGCCAGGCAAGTCTTTCGGTTCCTACTTGTCTACGTGAATTTGATGAACTGTTTTAAATTGCATGATATGTTATATATGTTGTAAGCGAGCATGATATGTTATACATGTTGTAATCATGAAATGTTAAAGTCAATTTATGACTACACTGTTTTGGTTAAATAATGTTGATTGAGTAAGGAACTCAATCTTTATATTTGTTATGTGAAGTAAAGCATGTATGCCATGTTACTTTAATTATTATGAGATTTATGTTGAGCATGTTTATTATGTGATACGTGATGCATGAAAACTGTTAGAATTTGCTGAGCTGTCGAGCTCACTCTTGCAAATAACCATTTTTGCAGGTCAAGGATGCAAGGTAAAGATACGTGTTAAGTGATTTATAGAGATCGATGTTCAAGAATATTACTTATGTTAAATTTCAAATTGTAGTTAATATTTTGAATGAAATATGTCGCTGAGTTATAAGTAGAGTTATCCAATGTAGATGGATATTGTTTTATTATGAAAGACTTTGTATAGTCATTTTATTGTAACGATTCATGATATAGATTTGAATAGAAGAGATGTAATGTAAAGGTTGCGATTCAGGGCAATATAGAAAGAAAGTTTATAAAAGTTTTAAATATTTCGCATTTTTAGTGATTTTTAATTTTGAATAATGATGTAATGAGAGATTAAAGTTGTATTGTTAACGATCGAGAAGGAGAATATTATTGTATGAATTTTGGGGTCGTTACAGTCCATAGTGGAGTTTGTGGTCCACACATGAGCTGTCCTCTGCTGGCCAAGAAAATAATCAGAACTGGACATTACTGGATCTCTCTTAAGGTTGACTGCGACGATCACGTTAAGAGATGTTATCAATGCCAAGTACATGGAAATGCCATACACGCTCCTCCAAATGAGCTGCACAATATGAGTTCACCATGGCCTTTCTCCGTGTGGGGAATGGATGTGATCGGCCTAGTGGATCCCAAAGCCAGCAATGGTCATCAATTCAACTTCACCATGATCGATTACTTCACCAAATGGATTGAAGCAGCCTCTTTTCCCAAAGTCACAAAAGAAGTCATCATTGGTTTCATCAGAAATAATATCGTTTGTCGATATAGACAACCGGAGGTGATCATATCAGACAACACCAAGAATCTGAACAGTCAGATGATGAGAGAACTGTGTAGTAAGTTCCACATCAAGCATCTCAATTCCGTTATCTAAAGGACTAAGATGAATGGTGCTGTCAAAGCGGCCAACAAAAACATCAAAAATATTATGTAGAAAATGTCCACCAATCACAAAGAATGGCCTGACGTATTGCCTCTTACCCTGTTAGCATACAGAACGTCAATGCGCACCTCTACTGGGGCTACTCCCTATTCATTGGTCTATGGTATGGAAGTAGTCCTCCCCATAGAAGTAGAGATGGAATCCTTGCGAATAATGATCGACGCTCAGATAGACGAAGATCAGTGGTTGCAAGACCGATATCACCAACTGTCCCTGATAGATGAAAAGAGGGCTACAACCATTTTTCACGGACAGTTATACCAGCAAATGATTGCCAGATCCTACAACAAGAAGTTCCGAATCCAGCAATTCTAAGAAAATAATTTGGTGCTGAAGAAAGTTTTGGCCAATCAGGATGAAGCCAAAGGAAAGTTCTCCCCTAATTGGGAAGGCCCTTTCATTGTCAAGGAAGTTCTGACAGGGGGAGCCATCAGACTATAAGAAATGGATGGGACCGAGTTTCCCCAACTCATCAATTCAGACACTGTAAAAAGGTATTACGCTTGAGACACTTGCATACCCGCATCCGGGTCCTACAAATCAAATCAGGTTTGGTTTTTCACTAGAAAGCCAGAACTACGAATGACCTGATCTCCCTACACCCGGGAGTACGTAGGCAGCCATTTCTGGTGCGGTCAAACCAAATAAAAACTTAAAAACTCATCAGACCAAACTCGATAACCCAAGATAAATACTTTTCAAACCTCTCTCATACAAAGCCAGAACTACGAATGACCTGATCTCCCTCAACCCGGAAGTACGTAGGCAGCCATTTTTGGTGCGGTCAAACCAAATAAAAACTCAAAAACTCATCAGACCAAACTCGATAACCCAAGACAAATACTTTTCAAATCTCTCTCATATAAAGCCAGAACTACGAATGACCTGATCTCCCTCAACCCGGGAGTACGTAGGCAGCCATTTACGGCGCGGTTTGACCTTCAAGAAAAAAAAACCCAATAAAAGACCAATTCTAAGACACCAAAAATCGATAAAACCTAAACTCTATTAAGCCTGCCGGGTCAACAGACCCATCTTAGATACTCTCTGACATCTCAACTGTCAGTCCATCAAGGAGAAGCTTGAGATACATTTACAACTGCGAGTCATGAAAGAAGTGGTAATCACGCAGCAATGACAGTACATATCCAATCAGGGAAGTGAATCAAAGCTATATTTCTCTGATATATAAAACTGTTTGATATATACATAATGCCCTGTACATGACAAAAATAACTGATCTAGTCTGTGCAGGAAAAATAAAGCTAGTCTATGGACCCAAGGATAAGCAGGCCAGCAATGCTAGCATGGCATCTCTCTCTAAAGATGGGGGAGCAGCTGCAAGTGCAATCCCCTCAACCTCCATATGGCTCAATACCTCCACGATCACCTGCAATATAATACTGTGGTCATCAATGTACGCACTCATCTCGGTGTAAGATCGAAAAGCAGTACTATCAGCAATGTGGAAATTACGGAAAGCTACAGCCTCATCCCTCTCTGCAAAAGCTGCATGTTGAGTAATCAAAATCTCCTCGATCTTAACATATGCTGCGTCCCTAGCTGAGCGGATCTCATCTCGATCTACAATAGTTGCATCTCTAGCAGATCGGAGCTCCTCCTGCTCAATAGATCCAGCATCCAAAGCGGCCCTAAGCTCATCTCTCTCAGCCAAAGCTAGATCTCTGCCAGACAAGGCGATCAACATCTGCGCTCTAGCCGAGTCTCGCTCAAAGGTCATCTTGAATAGTGAGTCTGCTAAAGCCGGATCTGTCCCCGCAGGAATGACTGGTGGATCACTAACCAGTGCTGCGGTTAAACCCATGAACAACTCATCCTTGGTAGGAGAATCCGAATCTTCCATGGGCTCCTCCTCGTCTGAATCTATAATAGGAGCAGCATTAGCCTCTGATGCTGCTGCTGTATCTGCCTCCAACTATGCAGAGTACTCCAGAGAACGGCCCGGATGGCTACCAAAGAAATCAGCCCTCTCTCGATGAGTCCAACACTCATATACTATAATCAAGTCGGGAGATGATATAAAAGAAGCCGACATCCTCTGATCAGCAGATCCCTCAAAATGGTGCAGACCCTAAAACTGATCAAACTGCTCCATAACTGCCAGAGGATGATAGGTAGTCACTCCCCTCAAACCCACTAGGGGCAAATAATCTAGGCCGAAAGCATGGGTGATGAAGCTATATGGCGACGCTAACCCTGAGCATGGCAAGATCAAGAACAAATGCTCAATATTCGACAGAAATGCCAACCATGACTCCGCGTCAATGCACTCCGCAGGCTTAAAGGAGTAAACTGTAGATATCTCGTTAGTGAAGCAAAAACCCCGAGGCCTAAAGAATCCAATCGGTCGTATATATCAGCCATATATACAGCAAGACCAAACTACCTCGAAAAAACCCCTCGGGATGGGTGCTGCAATGGGTGACTGACCTCAGCGTCTCTGCCAATATCATAGGGATGATGGTACTACCTTGTCTAAGGGTCAAAACCACAACTACTTAACCCACATCCAGATGATCCAAGCGTAACGGCATGTAGACGTATGCCACAATGCACATCAGTATAATATCTATCCTGGCCGAATGCCACGCCTCTACTGAAATGACAAAATCCCTGACATGGCAATCATAACTATCAACCTCGCTAAAGCGCTCGATCAAGAAGTCAATGGAGATCACGTGTTTGGAAACGATCTCATCCATGACTACACTCTGTCGAATACCGGATATACTGGTAAATGGTCTCCGCATATCACTGATAGCCGTCCGAGCGTACGACAACTCTAAGTCCAAACCGGTGAATCTTGGTACTCCTCCAGAGTCGACGATAGATCACGTCGCTCGATGCGGAACACCTGCCGCTCAGGTATCCATAAGGGTAAAAGGCCGTCCACAAACCCGTATATAACTCAAAACTCCGCAAGGGCCAGCAAATGCCCCAACATATGGTCCACGGTCCCCCTGGCTAAAAAGGGCAGACTCTTATACCAGGACCTCAACGATACGGCCACCTCAGATGGTCGTAAGTGCTCAATACGACTGACAAAAGACGACGTCATATGCATCACCATATCACAAGACCATCCATGGGTCACATCCAAACTTATTTGTCTAAATACATACATATGACATAATACATGTATGATGACAGTAATATAAACATGATGCGATAGATAGGAAATAGCATGATTATCTACGATAAACTATCTGTTGTGGGCATCATCCCTGTCTCCTAATACAAAGTGAAGTGAAGAATACAGGGAAATGGGGCACCACCACCCAACTACTACAGTGGTCTATCAAAATGATGGCACAACCGCAAAATTAAAAAAATAGTGGCTGACCAAAAAGTATAGCTGCCATAGCTATTAGAAGAAATCTGTGGCATCAATGTCTAGATGATCGACCTGATCCAACTCCTCCTGAGATATAAAGCTGCGGCCATCAGGCATATTCGGGCTGTATAAGGGAGGGTCTGCCCCTGTAAAAATGCTACTAAATGGACCTGAAGAGGGGCCTGCTCCAGAGCTGGACGGGTCAAATGAAGATGCCTTTGACGGATCTCGGCCAAGGTACTTGAAAAAGAAACGAGCTCTCTCCAACTCCCGGGTCAGATCTTCTATCTGGTCTGCATGAGTGGGCTCCCTGAGGGCAAGCTATCCAGTCCGTCATCATCACGGACCCTGGCACCATGTTTGCCATAAACTGGGTAGCACGAGTTTGAGCTCCAATAGTGCGAGGACTCCACCAGCTGCTAAATGCCTCCTGACTGTACGATCCCTCTGATAAAGCAATCTATGCCCTCCATAGGGATGTCTGTCAAAGGCGCAGTCAACGGCCATTGATGCCAAGCAGGAGGAGCAATGGAAATGCGAATCTCCCCCGTAATGCTCATGATAGCACGCTCTCCAAGATAGAGCTCCCAGCCTCCCTCCGTCAACAATTGGACTCTGCGGGTCGACAAAACAAACTCCCGACCTGTAAGGACGCCTCCTTCAAATTCAACGATAAAAAACTTTGAGGTATACGGTGCCCAGAATACTGATCCAGCTGTCAAAAGCTCTAACTGAAGACGGGCATGAGTAAACCCCTCAGCAATAGGGACCTCCATTAAAGTAGAGTGATGCCATCACCGTCCTCGAGGATAGGTCTCCAGACCTAATACAGTGGCGGGACGTAAGCAAGGAAGCCTCTCAAATGCCCAGAGCTGACCATGTAAATATCAAAAGTCCTCAGTGACCAAGGCTGACAAAAATAAATGCTGAAATCAAAAAGATACAAAAAGATGTACTAACCAGCAGAAACGGGTAAAATCCTAACCAAGCCTCCGTCAAACCCTTTGAAAGAATGCGTATGCCACAGAGAAAATAGGCAAAGGTATACGAGCCCCAATCATAGTCACTGAGGTGCTATATATGTCGAGTGGCACTATTCAAAGCAAAGGACACAGTAGACGAGTTGTCCGCCATGAAACAACCCCTGATGATCATAAAAAATAATAGCCTCAGAATGCGATCCCTAGCCCTCTGGTCAACAGGCAGAGGCACCAGCAAAGTCCTATCCTAGGCATCTATACTCAAGGGACCAGATCGGACCGACTGACCCTTGAACGCCGTCATAAGAACTCCCAACAGGGACCAAACGGCAGTGGGCGTAATGTCAGCCACGATAGGCACTGACTCGCCCTCAAATTCAATGCCGGTGATAAATCTCTAATCCATAGGAGTCATTATCACCTCGCAATCTAGCAGATGAAAGGACTGAGTCTGGTGGAACTAGCGCTCAGACAAAGCCCTCATATACCCCCATGGGCAACGGCGGGGCAGAATCGAGAAGAATGCCTGAAACCCCCAGCCGTCTACGACGTCCCTGTACTCCTGATGCATCGTCGAATAAAGGGAGGGCACACTAAACTAGTTCCCTCGAGGCTGTGTAAAGCCGGGAACCTGCATCAAAAACCAACCCATGTCAAAAACCTGTGCCCCGAGAATGGCAGAAGGAAGAAAAGAATCCGAAAAAGATTAAAACATCAAGTCACCTCGTCGGCATGGAGATATCTCGAAGGATGGCGACTCAAGTTGCCTAGCAGCTCTTGAGTAGGCACAATAATTCCTGGAACCTCCGCACGTGGAGCCTGAGCTGGAGCAGGAGCAACAAAAGGAGCCTCCTCATCATCAATGTTAAGCTGCTGCTCATCCTGCGCTGGGCGAATCACCGACTCCACCAATCTACGCGGGGGTTGAGCTAGACATGGCTGAGGAACATCAGAAGCCCTCCTACGTCTAACACCCGAGGATACCCTGCTAGAACTGCCAGGTCTATCACGGTCCATCGCCAACAATAAGTCTCCAAATCACCTCAGAAGGGTGTGGTAAGCCTAAAACCTGTGGCTTATTATTTTTAATCAGTATATCATACATCTCTAGGTCCTAAGACATGCATGGGTCAGTCAAAAATCCCCAGTAGAGTCAAAACTGCATGCTTTTAAATGCCTAAAATTTTGGAAATTTTTTGCCAGAATCTCCTTTGTAAAATGGACTGTTCACATACACATAGGTATGTCTAGGTGGCCATTCAGTAGCACACCTACACAAAAATAGAAACAGTTCATATTTACTGAAAAAATCAAAAATCAAGCTCACATGGTAGCCAAATGACCATGGACTTTTTTTAGTTGAAAATCCAGGCTCACTAGGCCACAAAACGGATGACTAAACTGACCAAAAAGAGCAAAATAGCACTGTCTCAGAACCTAAATTTTCTTACATCCAAACGTGCATTACAGTAAGATATGCATACATATGTAGTCAATTTTTTTTAACAGGTCATATAGGCATACATTTTTCATACATTGCGTCTAAAAGCTCCCTACATGGTTCGCATGCTTTTAACGGTCAAAACTTGCAAAAAAAGGACGTAAAACGTTACCTACGCTGCGCTGAACGCGTAGGAACTGACAGAATCAGAAAACAGTTGTCCACACTCCGTAGATCTAAAAAAGAAGATCGAAATCCTTTTGGAACTCAAAACTGAAAGTGTTTCAAATAAAATCCTGCTGCCCAATAAATGGCCCAGGTGAAAGCGGGACCATCTGCGGCTACCGAACCTCCACTTGCGACTCCCTAGGGTGGGTCCCACTCCTCTGGGCTCGGTTCGATTTGGGTTGAAATAGAGTTTATATGAGCTGCCAAGTCAAATCTGAGAAAAATCACTACGCGATTGAGTGGTTTGTCCCGAAATCCTGCGTTTAAGCAGCGTAATCCTGACAGAAAGGGGAACATCCTGAAAACCCTTGATAATCATCCCCCGGGCTCGGTTCAGTTCGGGTTGAAACTGAGTTTGTATGAGATGCCAAGTCAAATCTGAGAAAAATCGCTACGCGATTGAGCAGTTTGTCCCGAAATCCTGCGTTTAAGCAACGTAATCTTGACAGAAAGGGGAACATCCTGAAAACCCTTGATAGTCATCCTGGAGCCATGTCCGGGGTCCACTAATGAAGATTGCTAAAAAACTGTCAAAAAAGGGCATCAAATTGAAAAAAATCAACACTGTCGAAGTTCGGGTACAGACCGAAGCCAGTTTCAGCTGTTGGTTCTATTCCAACAAAGTTCAGGTACAGACCGAAGCTAGTTTCAACCGTTGGTTCTACTCCAGCAAATTTTGGGTACAGACCCAAGCCAGTTTCAACCGTTGGTTCTATTCTAGCGAAGTTCGGGTATAGACCGAAGCCAGTTTCAACTGTTGGTTCTATTCCAGCGAAGTTCGGGTACAGAACGAAGCCAGTTTCAGCCGTTGGTTCAACCCAGCGAATGTTTGGGTACAACCTGAGTTCAATTTAGCCATTGGCTTCAACCCAGCGAAGTATTGGGTACAGACCAAAGTCCAGTCCAGTCGTTGGCTCAACCCCAATGACGTTTCAATCGTCGGATTAACCCATGAGATATCAGGAGATGATCTAGGTGATGAAAACCATATCAGACTCCATCCCCACAGAGGACAGTTGATGGAATCTGTTATACACATCCTCAAAAAGATCACCAAGCTGGTATCGATAATATCAACCTCATCAGAATCTATGAAGCAATGGCAGAGGACGTCATCCCCAACAAGACAAAACGAGGATAATCTATGATAGTTCAGCTCCGACTACCATCAATTGGATGACAATATCGCACTAAGGTATCATGAATAACGTTATCCCCACCAGAAGATGACGTAGACACTCAAGGGTAACCCTAACCCATCAAAGGTATCTAACCTGCACAACATACCTTTCAACGATCACATTTTAAGTGTCTAGCAATCTTTATCCTGCTCATTCTATTGCATTGTATGAACATGATAAAGAGGGGCATCTATAGACATTCAAAATTTACCTTGCCCCAATACTAACACTGTAAGAGGGCAAAGCCGTCAATCAAAATCAACCCCGGTCCCGATACCGGGCTTCCAATCCAAACCCGGCCCCCAATGCCGGTCCTCTAGTCCAAAACCTGCCACCAGTGCCGGTCCTTCAACCTAAATCCGATCCCAAATTTTGGTAAACCTAAATTTGATCCCTAATATCGATAAACCTAAATCCGATCCTCAATATCGGTACTCAAGTCAAATTCGATCACCAATATCGGTACTCAATCCAGCTCCGATCTCCAATCGGACCGTCTATCTAGCTCCGATCTCTAATCGGACCGTCTATCTAGCTTCGATCTCCAATCGGACTATCAATCCAGCTCCGATCTCCAATCAGACCATCAATCCAGCTCTGATCTCTAATCGGACAATCTATCTAGCGCCGATCTCCAATCAGACTGTCAATCTAGCTCTCAATCCAGCTCCGATCTCCAATTGGGCCGTAAATCTAGCTTCGATCGCCAATCAGACCGTCGTTCCAGCTTCGATCGATAATCGGACCGTTTATCTAGCTCTGATCTCTAATTAGACCGTCAATTCAGCTTCGATCTTCAATTGGACCGTCAATTTAGGTTCGATCACCAATCGGACTGTCAATTCAACTCCGATCTCCAATTAGACTGTCTATCCAGCTCCGATCTCTAATCAGACCATCAATCTAGCTCTGATCTCCAATCAGACCATCAATCCAGCTCTGATCTCTAATTGAACCGTCAATCTAGCTCTGATATCCAATTGGACCTTCGATCCAGCTTCGATCACCAATCAGACCGTTAATTCAGCTCTGATCTCCAATCAGATCGTTAATTCAGCTCCGATCGCCAATATGACCGTCAATTCAGCTCTGATCTCTAATTGGCCCTTCTATCCAGCTCTGATCTCAATTTGAACGGTCTATGCAGCTCCGATCTCCAATCAGACCGTTAATCCAGCTTCGATCTCTAATCGGACCGTCAATCCAGCTCCAATCTCCAATCGGACAGTCTATCCAGCTCCGATCTCGAATCAGACCGTCAATCCAGCTCCGATCTCCAATCAGACCGTCAATCCAGCTCTGATCTCTAATCGAACCATCAATTCAGCTTCGATCGCTAATCGGACCGTTAATTCAACTCTTAGCTCCAATCGGACCGTATATCCAGCTCTGATCTCCAATTGGATAGTCTATCTAGCTCTGATCTCTAATCGGATCGTTAATCCAGCTTTGATCTCCAATCAGACAGTCAATCCAGCTTTGATCTCTAATTGGACCGTCAATCCAGCTCTGATCTTCAATCGGGCCGCCTATCCAGCTCTGGTCTCCAATCAGACCGTTAATCCAGCTTTGATCTCCAATCGGACCGTCAATCCAGCTCCGATCTCCAATTGGACCATCAATCCAGCTTCGATCTCTAATCGGACCGTCAATCCATCTTTGATATCCAATCGGATCGATAATCCAGCTCCGATATCCAATCGGACCATCAATCCAGCTCCGATCTCCAATTGGACCGTTAATCCAGCTCCGATCTCCCTTAAATCAACTCCAATCTCCAATTGGACAGTCAGATCAACCCCGATCTTAATATCGAGCCATCAGATCAACTCCGATCTCAATATCGGGCAGTCGAATCATCTCTGATCCCAATATCGGGATAACCACAGCCTTAATTAGCTATATCGGATGTCAATCAGCCCCGGTCTCAACCCGAGAGATACAGATCAGCCCCGACAGCAACCCGGGAAGTGCAGGTCCTCCTCGACAGCAACCTGGAAGGTACAGATCAGCCCCGGTAGCAATCCGGGAAGTGCAGGTCCTCCCCGGCAGTAACCCGGGAAGTCAGGACAACCTCAGGCACAAACCTGAAGCATCACAACACCTCCAAAAGAAAACCTGGAATGACCACCTTAGCTTCAGATGCAACACTGAGGACAAACAGACTCGAATGGGATCCAAGCCTTGGAAATGATTCCCGGAAGTCAACCAAAGGCCATGCCGATACTACAGGCAGCCCAAGAGGGGAAAAATGGTCATTTTATCAACCCTAAGCTGATTCGATCAAATTCAAGCTGAATTGAATGCCACCAAGGTCAGAACGAACCATAACGATTATCCCGAGTGCAAACAGCGCAAGATAGCTCAATGAATAAACTGCGGGGAATCGAAGACCTGGTTATAAACCCGTCTTCTTGGACCTAGGAAATGTTTTATTCCATGTCATTACGACACTCTCAGCGAGGGCTTTCCGAAAAGGTATCGCACGCCTCAAACGGACGCTCCGATCAAAAGTTAGAAAGTTTCAACTTCGACTGCGCGTTGTCCGGAGTGCAAGTACTTCAAGACGACGGAACCAGACACCGCGGGTCCCACCAAAGGAGCCGCACCTCTACCTACGGCTGCCTCAGGTAGAGTGGAGGCTGCCTGGCCTATAAATAAACGTGCCCCCCTTTCATTTTGAAGAATTTTAAAACGCAGCGAGCCTCTGCCTGTTTTATTTTTTGACTTTTTCACCTCATCCAAACCCAAATATTTTCACTCTAACACATAGATATACCCATATACTACCACATATCAGAAAATAATCGGTAGATTTGGACGTATAGAGCCTATGATTTGGCAAAAAGCCCGTGTAGCAGTCCATTGTAAGTATTTTCACGATCAGAAAGTGAATATTACTCCTTCGTACTTTTATATACTTGCACGTTAAGTTTCGTTTTCTAAAAATGCGCGAAACTTAGTTCCATGGCCGTTTTCGTCAAAATTTGGTATATTGTTGTACATAAACTGACTTTCTGGCATTTCTAGAACTCGGATTGACGATCCCTCAGCTACAAGAGCTTCAATGCACTAAACTCTTTGTTTTGGCAACTTCGCCGGATTGGGTTATCTTCCCAGTCTGGGTTTGGCCCTTTTTTGTATATATTTAACTGTATATATACTAACAATTCAATTCTGTCAAGTCCGGATGTTAAATCTGAGGTAGTTTCCCTCTTTTATATATATTTAATGATATATAAGCAACTTTCACCACCACTGGGTTCTCTTCCCAGTCTTGGTTGACTATGTTTCTGTCAATATATATATATATATATATATATATATATATATTTTCAGTCCGGCCTAGATTATTCTGTGGCCTTTTTACTGTTTTTGCACTCTTCACCATACTGGGTGATCTCCCCTGTCACTGGTTGACTACTTTCCTGTACATTTATATTTCAGTACGGCCTGGATTATTTCGTGGCCCATTTACAATTTTTTGCACTCCTCGCCATAGTGGGTGATCTTCCTAGTAACTGGTTAACTACTTTTATGTCTATTTCAATTTCAGCCCGGGCACAGGCGTGAAAACCCATCGCCCTTTTTACTGTTTATATATATATATATATATATATATATATATATATATATATATTTCATTTCTGTCAAGCCTGGATCAGTTTGTGGCTTTTATACAGTTTTTATAAATATATATATATATATATATATATATATATATATATATATATATTTCAATTCAAGTTCGGGCTTGTGCGTGAAAACCCATCGCCCTTTATAGTTTTCGCATATATATAACTATATATATACTGCTTTGCTCATTTTATTCAATTGCAGCTGTAAATATTCATTTTATATGAATTGGTACTGACATATCTGCGGGCAGATTAGATTTATTTAAATCTCGCCAACTCTAGCTTTCAAACGGTTCAAAACATCCAGACTAAACTGGGAAGCTAGAATGGCTGAGATTTCCTTAAATCTAGCTTTCTTTCTAGTTTCAGCTTCAAAAGCAATCTCGCGTCCCTTAGATCGCTATCTAGTGGGAACGAGACGCTTTGGCCACGCGCAGCCAGGATTTACTGATGAATCCTTGGTTCCATTGCGACGTGAGGATGTAGTTATATATTTCTGTGCAAATTTGAACTGTGCAGGCTTATTGGCTACTCATATGTGAGCCTAAGAATCGTGGGATTCACGATCAAAACGATCGGAATCTGATTCCCACGATGGACAAACTCCAGTTCAAGAATGTACCCTGCCAGTTTTTCTGTAATACAAAAAGACCTTAAAACGGTTATCCGGATTTAAGGTCTCAACATAGTGAAAATATTAATTATCATGTCAGCGTCCCTCCGATGGTTTTCATACCCATGAGGAGACCGACACTTGTCTTTTTCTGTGGTCGAGGATGCTTCGCAGCCCGACAAATCACCATTCACATACAGCCTTAAGGCTATAAAGATAAAAATTGGAAGTATCAATAGGCTTCAATTCCTATGGTAACGTAAGGGTTTGATAACCAGCTTTCAAAACATCATTTTCAATTTAATCAAAAGAAAAGCTTTTGCAAATCAAATTAAATACTTTTGCAAATCAAATCAAAGACTATTTTCAAAACAAGTCAAACCCTTCGTATATAGGTTCAACGAAGCAAAGCACTACTTTCAATCAATCGAACAATAGGTCCAATGTTCAAACAACATTCACTCACGCATTTTAATTTTAAGGAAAATATTGAAAAGATACGGTACCGTGTTTACACGGGAGTCGTGGGGTGCCTAACACCTTCCCACACTTAACCAATCCCCCGAACTCAAAACTTTGTTTCAAAGATCAATTTTCGATAGTGTCCAGCAATTGGGCCTTTTTCAAACAAAACTCAGTTGAGTTGGTACAACCATTTTCAAATCTACCAACTGGTGACTCTGTAAAACGTTCAAATCGTTGACATGATACATGTTGGCCTTTCTCCTAAAAAATCCTTCAAAACGTTTTTCCTAAATAAAAAGAGTGAGGGTAGAGAGAACTTAAGAAAAGAGATAAAAAAGACTCGGGTTGTGACCCGACTCGCGAAATTTTTTAACCGACGTCGACATATATATATATATATATATATATATATAATTAGTAAGGTGCTATATACTTTAGCAAGAGGAATGATAAATTATGTTAAGGATATGAAAATCAAGATAAAACTATGTTAGTAATTAGCATAGCTTGAATGTTGGCCTTGATTGGCAAATAAGAAGATGAATAAGTATAAAGTCATTCGCTAATATGATTAGCAATAAAAATAGAGTAAGTTAAAACTCAAAATTTGAGTTAGAGATAGAATTTTGAGGCACAGACTGCTCGGTTGCGTCTAGAACATCAAGTTTAGTCCGAAAAGACAGTAAACACAAAATGTGTAAGGGTTGACTTTTTGGTTAAAGTCAACAGTTGACTTTTATAGAGAAAAGTCAAAATTGAAGTTAAGAGTGGAATATGTTATGACTTATGTGAATTATGTATATGATGAAATAAATATACATTATATAATGTGTATACATTTATTTTGTATATAAAGAGAATTAAGAATAAAGTTATGTAACATAATACATATATTAGGTATGGTATTTAAATAACCTAAGGGGGTTATAATATGGGAGAATGTTAGTATATAAAATATATACTAACCCCTAAGAAATTTATTTTATACAATTAATTTTATAACCTAAGTATTTTAAATAATCAAGAAAATTAATTTGAGGTAGTAAACCCTAATTACATACTCAATATACTTGAATACGGCAAGTCTAATTGGGTTATGCAAGTGAAATAATATTATTGATTGATAATAATATGTAAATATCAATAATGATGAGTAGTAGCTCATGAGATAATAAATTTAATGGACTAAGGAGAGTAAGTAATTTAAACAATTCCATTTGTTTATTTAAGCAATTGGACTTGTAGCTAAAGTGATTTAAGAGCAACTAAAAGGTTAAACTAGGCCAATATTATATGTAAAGAGCAAGTATAATAATGGCACAATTTAATGGGTGGTATAGGACCAAGTCCATTTTAATTAGTAAGCAAACTAAGTAAAAATGCAAGCCCAAAAAGGAATTAACTAAAAGCCTAAGAAAGAATCCCAAACCATGATCTAATTTAAATAGTCAAAATTGGTCAATGGGTGGGAGAAAGAAGAGATAAGAATGAAAGTGAAAGAAGAGATAAGAATGAAAGAAAAAGAGGAGATAAGAAAGAAAGAGAAAGAAGAGATAAGAAAGAAAGAGAAACTAGAGGAAAGAGTGAAAGAAACAAGAAAGAGAAAAGAGAAAGGGGGAAGTGGTCGGATAGAGAGAGAGAGAGAGAGAAAAAGAGGATGGGTGATAAGTGGTCTTTATGACCACTTATTCAGATCCTTTCTAACTCATTCTGTTGCTTAAACTTAAGTAATCCTGTGCGTTTAATATGTTTTTCCTTTGTTTTGCAGTGTTTATGTTTAGGGAATCTCCGAGTGCTACTTGAGCTTAAAAGGGCAACAGAACGCTTACAAAATGCAAAGCACATATATGAGTTTAAAGCATAAGGGTGGCATGGGCTAAGGAGCAATGAATGAGGATGCTACGAGGCTAAAAGTCCATAAGAGGGCAAGCATGAAGGTGGCAACAAAATGCAGCAGCAAAGCAAAGAGCCAGAAAAATTTGTAGGTCCGCTCGGCCGCGCCCCATGCAAGGCTTATTCCCGCGTAGCCGCGCCAGTCTTATTTTTGGCCATACTTGACTTTTGGCTTAGCAGACGGAGAGTGGCAACAAGGCATATAAGGGGGGCTCGATTTTGGCAAGAGAAAAACACATTTTGGGCCTTAAGTCCTAGCCCTAGCTCTCTTCCTTTTCCTTTACATTTCTTGTATAGCTTAGGAGTAGATTAGTGCTAGATTAGGGTTTAGTTTAGTTAGTTAGTTTCTAGGGTTAGATTAGGTTTGAAGATTGAAGCAAGTGGATTCCATTAGAGATTCAACAAGGAGCTTGAGCACTCAGATTTGCTATTTTCTATCTTTTGAATCTCTTTGCTTCCTATTTGTAATCTTATGATGCATATTCAACTTGGATAATATGTTTGAGTCATTTATGGCTTAAACCTTATTTAGAGGTTCCAATGGAACCTAATGAGTAGTTTAATTTGATTTCCTTCAATGATTGGTTCTTATTGATTGCTATGTGATTGTCTACTGCGATTTATGCTTTCATTGCCTAATTGAGTCATGACCAATTACTGTGATAACCTACATGGGATTGAAAGACGAAGTGTGGGTTTAGATCTAATCGTAGTAGCGGGTGATTGTATGTTCACATGGCATTGGACGTATAATTTGTGCTTAGGATAGACATATACCGAAGCGCCGCTCGTAGTCAATAGAGGACTTGACCTTAAACCCTATTTATTTGTAACACCATAGATATATAGGGGTTTAGATAATGTGGGTGTTCACGTGCGTTCTATCATCTGTGGATTGCACGTGATATGGATTAGGTACATCGAAAGATGGCCGTCTCTTACCTTCGTGTTCTAGGCTAACAACTGTAATGATTAATTTGACCTTAAGTGGATGTGTGTCGACTTAGATGAATCATTAGGGGAAATTGGAATCTCTTATCTTCATTATCTGATTTTACTCTAGGATTAATTAGTTTAAGTTTAATTCCTTGCCTAGTTAACTTAGTTTAAATTCATTCTTTTTATCGCTCTTTTACATAAGACCGAGATGATTATATGCTAGTGGTTTGGCGACCTTTTATCTCTTAATTCCTCGTGGGAACGATATCTGTACTTATACTTTATTACTTGTTGACCGTGTATACTTGCACGGATATATTGATCGGTAAAACGACCACCATGTTTTTGGCGCCGTTGCCGGAGAATTATTTCGATAACTATTTGCCAACATTAGTTTAAATCAAATTTGTCTTAATTTAAACTTTTTATTTTTGTTTTAATTCTCTTCATTTGTTCTCTTCTGAGGTACAATGGACTTAAATTTCTATCCATGGAATGGTACATGGCAAGAGCAACCAAGGGAAGCATACACTGATGGCGTCAACCTAATTGTAACACTTTCAGCACAACTAGAGGTTCTCTCGAGGAAGCTGGATACTGTCTCAGCTCAGCAGAATCGAGAGACGGTAGTGACCTATGACTACAGTGCTGGGAGCTACGTGAGCCATCAGGAGCCTATCAGTTATGGACAGGAGCAGTATGGGGGTGGTTATTCCTACACCGAATATTATCCCACTTATCGACAAGATTGGGGGTATCACCCAAGCCCTTCATCAGACTACTATCAAGACCAACATTGGGATCCAAATCCCGCATACGCCCTAGAATGCACCTTCCAGACTCCAGTTTACGAGCCTCAACACACTTTTGAGGGTGACACAGAAAATGCAAGCTTGGAGGAAGGAAGTGGCATAGAATCACTAAAGGACATCTTGAATGAGCAACAGAAGTCATTCAAGAGTATTCAGAACTGGGCAGAGCAGATTAGCAAGGCCTTGATGATAGAGGATGAACAAGGGATTCAAAACTATACTGTGAGCTATCAAGAACAATATGAGCCAAGTCCAACTTATGCACCAGAACCCCCATATCAATCCCCATGTTTACAAGGAGAACAGTCTCCAATGGAATTCATGTATAGGAGCTTATAAAGCCAAGAGGAGAGGCTTAGGAGCCAAGAGCAATCAAGCCAGAACTTCCAAAATCAGATGGCCCTAATCCACAACACTCATACCAATGAGCATCAGTACATGGAGCCCGAGGCTGAAACAAAAAAGGAAGGATTGGACACTATGTGGGGTAGCTCATTAGCATCAACAAAGGAGATGTTGGTCGAACAAGAGAAGTCAATTGAGGATCTTCAGACTTGGGTGGAGCAGATTAGCAAGACATTAAGGATGGAGGAGGTATGTGAACAAAAGACAACAATGCAAGATCTTGTACCTCCAATAACTGAAGCCGTAAGTTATGAACCCCAAGATACATGGTGCTATGACATAGGTGCAGAGACTGATGAAGAGCCCGAAGTGCACTTAGAACTGGACGAGCGAAAGGCAATGGATATCGAGGAGCCAATTGGGCCTGTGGAGTATGAATGTGAACCAACAGTGATAATCCCCCAAGAGCCTCCTCTACCTAAGTGGAACAAGCCAGTCAAGTTTGCACAGCCTTGCCCCCTTGGTAGCCACATCACAGAGACGGATCTCGATGACACGAGAGATTCCGCAGTCTCGACACCATGGTGGTCAGAAGAAAAGAGAATAGAAGAAGAGTCCATTGTGTGTTCTATGCCTCCATGCCTCGATCATTTCACATACATAACGGAACCTATGCCTAGCTCCCTGACTTTCAGTACGGGGAATTCTTGTTCATATCATCTGCTAGGTAGTTTAATTTCGAGTCCTCCTCTATTGGGAAGCCTCCAAAAGCATATAGCAATTCTGATGGATGGAGGGGTTCTCCAATATCGTCGTGGAGTCGGATAGCAGTGGTCAGACACAGTCCAGCTAGAGGACTATAAATCAAGCGCTCGATGGGAGGCACCCCATCATTTCTCTCTTTCTCTACCTGTTTAATTCTCCATTACCTGCTTTCTATCACAATTCCCTCCCCCTTGTTTAATTCTTATTAGTTTAATATTTAGTTTAAATTTTTTGAATGCTCGTAGATTTAGGAGCTCATGCTTACATTTTTGGTTTTAGGCATGAATGCGTATAATTTTTGGGATTAAAAAGCTTATAATATATTTTGATGCACTTGCACATTGCGTATACGCACATAGAGAATTTTTTGGGAATTTAAATGCATATATGTTTCCATGTTTAATTCTCTTGATGTAAATAGTTAATATACTTTTGATAGTGTATGAGGGCTTAATAAAGGTTATATGTCTTTCTCAGGGTCATTCCAAGCAGCAAGAAGCAAAGCTCAAGGGGCCATCATCAGCCCATGCCAAATGCTGTAGAAAACCAAATCTGGCAAGTCGAGCGGCCACGCCTGATTAAGCTTGTTGGGGCGCGCGGCCGCGCCGCACACTGACTATGCCTGGCTTAAATAATTTTTAGCCCATACTTCAATTGCATTATCAGACGAGCTTGCCACAAATCTCCCCCATCCCAAGCCCTAATTTCAATTGAAAACACAACCTTCTATCTCCTAATCACAATCAACCAACCCACCCATCACTCCCATCTTCTCAACCTGATCAATTGAGACAGTGTGTTGGAGTTTGATAGCATAGCAAGATTTCTGAATTAGTTGGGTTAGTTGAGTTCAGTATTGGATTGCATCGTCTATTCTCATTTCATATGGCATCCACGAGGAGTAGGAGGGAGTCTACATCCATGGGCAGCAATTCTGAGTACTGGGGAGATGGCATCGACTATAATGCAGTCCGAGTCCTCCCACACTGTATATGAGCATATTTATAGGATGGAGAGACGACGACAAAGCCGAATAGGGGAGTTTCTTTCTTTTTACCTTTACCTTCAATGAGGACATTGAACATTTTAAGTTTGGGGGTATTGGTTTTGTTTTTTGCATGTAGTTAGTTCATTTCATGTTGTGTCAGTTCATTTAGTGCATGTAGATTGTATTTTGTTAAAATTTGTTAAAAATTTTAAAATTTTTGCATTCTGTTTTGCATTCTGTGTTAGGACATTTTGCATGAATCCAGTTTCAGTTGGTGAGTTACGTATTTGGCCTATGAAGAAATTAAATTCGCTTGATTTTCGAACTGATTTGAGACCTAAGCTTGATTGTATGGTCATATATGTAAATCCTTATCTGCCAGATACTGTGTAATCAGTTAGCACAATAGAGTAACCATCATGACATTCTAAGTTTAAATTTTCACATACTTGTCTTCTGGTGGGAAATCTGTGTTTTAATGAAAGAGTTTCAGTTCTCATATGATAATAACTAAGACTATTAAAAGCTTAAGTTTGGGGAAAAATAGGGGTTTTGCATGATATTTGGGGAGATGGAGCGTAAGACGCACTCCCCTATGAAAAAGAAAAAGAGAAAAGAAAAGAAAAGAAAAGAAAATGCTATTGAAAAAGAAAAAAAATAGAATAAGCACTTCGGCTACGTTGAGTTCTGTGGCCTTTGATATTCGAGCAAGTAAGCCCTCGGGGTGTCTCTACACCCAGCGCCCTAAGGCCGTCTAGTCTGGGAGTCGTTGGTCGAAAGCTCGCTACATGGGTATCATTAAAAAGCCTAAGAGAACTAGGCATTGCACAGTCGATTGTGTACACGGGAAAGTGCGAATACGCCCTCGTGAGAGAATAAAAGCTTAATGAAAATCCCCTGTTGACTCTTAACTCTAGTAATACATGATTTTAGTTAGAACTTATATGATTTACTGCTTTTCTTGAATTGAAACTTGTTTTTCCCCTAAGAAGCATAGTATGTGAGTTATTTATCTGAAAGCATGTTTAATGGTTGCTAGGCACACAACGCACATTACATCAGTGCTGACAGTTTTGGATTTGCAAGAATGTGCCTTATGGTCTTGTCTTGGGTAGCTTATCTGTTTGATTATCTTGTGGTTTTTCTGAGGCATTGCTTTGAAAGTTCAATACTGACTGAGGCATGGATTCGCATTCATATAACGTAGGTTGCATACATTGTATATATTGCATTGCATCTTTTGTTTAGTTTTGTTTGGGTTTCTTGAGGGCAAGCAACGTTTAAGTTTGGGGGTATTGATAAGTGGCCTTTATGACCACTTATTCAGATCCTTTTTAACTCATTCTGTTGCTTGAACTCAAGTAATCCTGTGCGTTTAATATGTTTTTCCTTTGTTTTGCAGTGTTTATGTTTAGGGACTCTCCGAGTGCTACTTGAGCTTAAAAGGGCAATATATGCTTACAAAAGACAAAGCACATATATGAGCTTAAAACATAAGGGTGGCATGGGCAAAGGAGCAACGAATGAGGATGCTACGAGGCTAAAAGTCCATAAGAGGGAAAGCATGAAGGTGGCAACAAAATTCAGCATCAAAGCAAACAGCTAGAAAAATCTGCAGGTCCGTGCGGTCGCGCCCCATGCAAGGCTTATTCCCGCGCGGCCGCGCCAGTCTTATTTTTGGCCAGACTTGACTTTTGGCTTAGCAGACAGAGAGAGGCAGCAAGGCATATAAGGGGGGGGGGGGGGGGGGCTCAGGTTTTGGCAAGAGAAGAACACATTTTGGGCCTTAAGCCCTAGCCCTAGCTCTTTTCCTTTTCCTTTACATTTCTTGTATAGCTTAGGAGTAGATTAGTGCTAGATTAGGGTTTAGTTTAGTTTAGTTAGTTTCTAGGGTTAGATTAGGTTTGATGATTGAAGAAAGTGGATTCCATTGGAGATTCAACAAGGAGCTTGAGCACTTAGATTTGCTATTTTCTATCTTTTGAATCTCTTTGCTTCCTATTTGTAATCTTATGATGCATATTCAACTTGTGGATGATATGTTTGAGTCATTTATGGCTTAGACCTTATTTAGAGGTTCCAATGGAACCTAATGAGTAGTTTAATTTGATTTCCTTCCATGGTTGGTTCTTACTGATTGCTATGTAAGTCTACTGCGATTTATGCTTTTAATGCTTAATTGAGTCATGACCAATTACTGTGATAACCCACATGGGATTGAAAGACGAAGTGTGGGTTTAGATCTAATCATAGTAGCGGGCGATTGTACGTTCACATGGCGTTGGACGTATGATTTGTGCTTAGGATAGACATATACCGAAGCACCGCTCGTAGTCAATAGAGGACTTGACCTTAAACCATATTTATTTGTAAACACCATAGACATATAGGGGTTTAGATAATGTGGGTGTTCACGTGTGTTCTATCATCTGTGGATTACATGTGATATGGGTTAGGTGGATCGAAAGATTGCCTTCTCTTACCTTCGTGTTCTCGGCTAACAACTGTAATGATTAATTTGACTTAAGTGGAAGTGTGTTGACTTAGACTAATCATTAGGGGAAATTGGAATCTTTTATCTTCATTATTTGATTTTACTCTAGGATTAATTAGTTTAAGTTTAATTCCTTGCCTAGTTAACTTAGTTTAAATTCATTCTCTTTACCGCTCATTTAAATAAGACCGAGATGATTATAGGCTAGTGGTTTGGTGACCTTTTATCTGTTAATTCCTCGTGGGAACGATATCTATACTTACACTTTATTAGTTGTTGATCATGTATATTTGCACGAATATATTGATCGGTAAAACGACCACCAATGGCCGGCAGCCATGAGAAGGAGAAGGGGAGAGAGAAAGGTTCTCTATGGAAGAGGAAGAAGAGGAAGAAGAGAAGAAGAAGAAGATCAAAGCAAAGGTATAAAATCTACCTTAGTTTATTTTGTGTAATTGCTTTTAATGAGATGTAGATCTGAGGTTTAAAACCTTAGATCTAAGTGTTTATAAGTAGTATATGTTTAGATATAACCCTTTTGTGGGTCAAAAGTTGGATCTAAACTAAGAAATGGAAATTAGATTTCTCAAAAGTTAGAAAAACTTAATTTTTCTTAGCCTTGGTTGTGTTTAATCTTATGATTGGTGATGTTTGATGAAATAGATCATGGATCATGCTATATCCATGAGTATATGAAGTATTAGTAGGTATTATGATGGATTATGTTAGTGAATAGGTGAGGATATGAATGTTTTCTTAGAAATCACCAAGTATTGAAAATTAGATTTTTTGTGACAAAGAAGTATGAAATTCAAACGACCATATCTCTCATTGTATTTAGAATTTTTGAGTGTGGTCAATTTCTGGAGTTAGATCTATGAGTCTTCTAATAGATCCAAGTGGAATCACTAAAAAATTCCTTATAGATTTTTGTGTGGACTATTTTCAGCAAAGGGCGCCAAAACTGAAAAATGATAAAAAGCAAGCTGCGAAAAACTACCAAGGGCAATTTTGGCAACTTAATTTATGAAATACATTTCAATGGGACATGAAAATATATAAGATAAAGTAGCCTGTGTCCAAAAATGAGCTCATTCCGATTTAAATTGACCAAGTTATGACCATTTCGATATTTGGGTTTTTCTGGCGAAAATCGCTATAACCGGAGTTGTATAACCGAAGTTTGGTTTGGATAAGCTCAATAAGTATTCTAGAATTTAGAACGTTCATCAACTATGGACTAGTCGAATCAATAAAGGGTTCACTAGTCCTATAAGGTTCAACAATAACATCGATATTCAACTTAAATAATAAATCTCAAGAGTATACAATCGAATAAGTATTGTACAACTGAATCATGCTTTTAAAAGAGTTACGATATCTAATATGAATTTCGAACTGGAACAATTAAGAACACGAGCTTACTAGATATAGAAACACAAGTCTAAGACTTAATAAATGAATAAATTAGAATTTAGGAAACTTGCTAAATCAATAAGTTAGGGATAGGATACTTGCCTCTTGCACAAGCTACATTTGTAATTACAATTTACTTCCTCAACGTCCTACACATTACATTATGTATACGACATCGATTAGTTATCATAACTACCATGTTTAACTGTTGAACTATTCACTTAAGTTCAACTTACAACTTGGTTTATAATATTACTCAATAGCTAACCACATAACATGAATGTAAACTCACAACATGCATATCACACATGTATAACCCTTTAAACAATCATAATCAAGTTTTACAATTACGACATTCAAGTTCGCACTTAGTTTGTTAACTTGAACCTTCACATTATCTTATACATGTCAATAACTTAGTTTATTAATCATGAACTTCAAATCATATAATATTCATGTATGTAACTTAGAACAACATCTTTTATTATCGAGAACACTACACTTGTGTGCGTGCGTGCGTGCATGTCCGAAGCCCTCCGATTGCCTCCGAATACTCATCAGTCACAAAAATGGCCATTTTTACCCATTTTAACGATTTCAAATTGAAAAACTTAAAGAATGAAAGTTGTAGGTCTACTCGTTATCTTTTCGAATCATCTTGAATCTCCTTAATCGGAGTTCGTATGAAGAAGTTATGCTTATTTTACTACAGGAGGTCAAAATAGTCTAGAAAACCAAAAAAAAACTCCCGGACAGCCCCACACCCGTTGGGGCGGGTCTCAATATCGAGCCATCATTTCAACCTTGGTCTCAATACTGGGCCTTTGAATCAACACCAGTCTCAATACCGGGATATCGAATCAACCCCGGTCTCAATACCAGGCCATCGAGTCAACCCCGGTCTCAATACCGAGTCATAAGTTCAACCCCGATCTCAATAACGGGCCATCAAATCGACCCCGGTCTCAATACCGGGCCATCAAGTCAGCCCTGGTCTTAACCTGGGAGATACAGGTCAGCCCCGATCTCAACTTGGGAGGTACAGGTCAGCCTCGGTCTCAATACCAGGTCATCAGGTCAGCCCTGGTCTAAACCAGGGAGGTACAGGTCAGCTCCGATCTCAACCCGGGAGGTACAGGTCAGCCCCGGTCTCAACCTGGGAGGTGCAGGTTAGACTCGGTCTCAACCCAGGAAGTCAGGTCAACTTCAGGAACAAACTTGAAGCATCACAACATCTCAAGAGGAAAACTTGGAGTTACCAAGTTAGCCTTACCCTGAGGACAAACAGAATCAACTAGGATCCAAACCTTGGAAACGACCCCAGGAAGTCAGCCAAAGGCTATGCCGACATTGAAGGCAACCCCGGGAGGGGCAAAATGGTTATTTTACCAACTCTAAGCTAATTCAATCAAATTCAAGCCGAATTGATGCCACCAAGGTCAGAACAAACCATAACGATGATCCCGAGTGCAAACAGCGTAAGATTGCTCAACGGATAAACTACGGAGAATCGAAGACTTGTTTATGAACCCATCTTCTTGAACTCGAAACATGTTTTATCCCATGTCATTGTGACACTCTCGGCGAGGGCTTTCCGGAAAGGTATCGCACGCCTCAAACGGACGCTCCGATCAAAAGTTAGAAAGTTTTGAATCAGGCTTCGCGTTGTTCGGAGTGCACGTACTTTGAGATGATAGGACCCGCCACGTGGGCCCCACCACATGGAGCCACAGCTATACATGTGGTAGCAGCAGGTAGGGTGGAGGCTCCCTGGCCTATATATAGAGGTGCACCCCCTCTCATTTCAAGAGTTCAAAAACGCTCTGAACCCCTGCCCGTTTGGTTTTCTGTCTATTTTCTTGTCTTCCAAACCCAAATTTTTTCACTCTAACACGTAGATATACCCACATACTACCACATATCAAAAAATAACCGGTAGATTCGGACGTTTAGAGCCTACGATTTGGCAAAAAGCCCCTGTAGCAGTCCATTTTGAGTATTTTTACGATCAACAAGTTATTCTTACTTCTTTGCACTTTTATACACTTGCATATCAAGTTTCATTTTCTAAAAATGCCCGAAACTTAATTACGTGGCCGTTTTTGTTAACTTTTGGTACATTTAAGTACCTAAACACAATTTCTGGCATTTCTACAACTCGAATTGACGATCCGTCGCTTCCAACAGCTTTTATATACTTGCATCTTCATATTGAGTAACTTCGCCGAACTGGGTTATCTTCCCAGTCCGGGTTTGGATTTTTTTGTATATATTTAACTGTATATATACCAACTTTTCAATTCTGTCAAGCCTGGATGTCAAATCCGCCATAGTTTACTACTTGTATATATATAATTATGCATATATAAGCAACTTTCACCACCACTAGGTTATCTTCCCCGTCTTGGTTGACTACGCTTCTGTCTATATATCTATATATTTACATTTTTCAGTCCGGCCTGGATCATTCTGTGGCCTTTATACTATTTTTGCACCATTCACCATCACTGGGTTATCTTCCCAGTCCTGGTTGACTACTTTTCTGTTTATATTTACATTTCAGTTTGGCCTGGATCATTATGTGGCCTTTTTATTGCTTTTGCACCATTCACCATACTGGGTTATCTTCCTAGTCTTGGTTGACTACGTTTCTGTATATATTGATATTTCAGACCGGGCACAGGCGTGAAAACCCATCGCCATTTTTACTGTTTTTCT
Source organism: Panax stipuleanatus (assembly GCA_020205555.1). Classification (NCBI taxonomy): domain Eukaryota; kingdom Viridiplantae; phylum Streptophyta; class Magnoliopsida; order Apiales; family Araliaceae; genus Panax; species Panax stipuleanatus. The sequence continues at coordinate 36,668,342 of CM035120.1, forward strand.
ATATATATTTTTAAATTCTGTCCAGCCTGGATTATTCCGTGGCTTTTATACAACTTTTATAAATATATATATTTCAATTCTAGTCCGTGCATCGGTGTGAAAACCCATCGCCCTTTACAACTTTCGTATATATAATTGTATATATATATATATATATATATTGTTTTACTCATTTTTATTAAATTATTGCTTTAAATATTGATTTTATATGAATTGGCACTGATATATCTGCGGGCGAACTAGATTTATTTAAATCTCGCCAACTCTAGCTTTTAAACGGTTCAAAATAGGTACAGACGGAACCGGAAAGCTAGAATGACTGAGATTTATTTAAATCTAGCATTTTTTTATAGTTTTAGTTATAAAAGCAACCTCGCGGCCCTTAGATCGCTATCTAGTGGGAACGAGACACTTCGGCCATGTGCGAACCAGGATTTACTGAATGAATCCTCGATTCAAGCGACATTTGGGACATATCTCTTTTTTTTGTATAAATTTGAGCTGTGCAGGTTTATTGGTTACTCATATGTGAGCCTAGGAATCGTGGGATTCATGATCAAACTGATCAGAATCTGATTCCCACGATGGACAAACTCCACTTTACAAATGTACCCTGCCAATTTTTCTGTAAAAATGTATATACAAAGACCTTAAAATAGTTATCCGGATTTAAGGTCTCAACATAGTGAAAATATGGTTTGTTGTGTCAGAGTCTCTCCGATGGCTATCATGCCCATGAGGAGACCGACACTTGTATATATGTTGTGATCGAGGATGCTTCGCAGCCCGACAATCACCATTCAAATTCTGCCTTAAGGTTGGAAAAGATAAAATTAAAGTATCAATGTGCTTCAATTCCTATGTCAGCATAAGGGTTTGAAAACCTTCTTTCAAAACATCATTTTAAATCTTTTCGAAAAAAGAAGCTTTTGCAAATCAAATTAAACACTTTTTCAAATCAAATCAAAGATATTTGCAAATCAAGTCAAACCCTTCGTATATAGGTTTAACGATGATTAAACATGCTTTCAATCAAACATAGGCCTAATTTTCAAAACAACATTCACACACACATTTCAGTTTTTAAGGGAAATATTGAAAAGGTGCGGTACCGTGTTAACACGGGAGTTGTGGGGTGCCTAACACCTTCACCACACTTAACCAAGCCCCCGAACTCAAACATTGTTTTCAAAGATCAAGTTGCCACAGTGTCCAGAAATTGGGCCTCTTTCAAACAAAACTCAGTTGAGTTGGTCCAACCAGTTTCAAATCTACCAACTGGCGACTATGTAAAACGTTCAATCGTCGACATGATAAATGTTTGCCTTTTCCTAAAAAACCCTTCAAAACCTTTTTCATAATAAAAAGAGTAAGGGTAGAGATAACTTAGGAAGAGAGAAAGATCCGGGTTGTGACCCGATCCGTGAATTTTTTTCCCGACGTCGACAGGTGGCGACTCTGCTGGGGACAGTAGAGGGCTTAGGCCGCGTTCAAATCTTTTCAAAAAATTTCCCTTTTAAAACTACGTATGTGTTAATGCTGCGTCTTCACATTGAATGACTGCGTGAATGCTGCGTATTTGCATTGACTGAATGTGAATGAATGCTTTCCTGCTTTTTAGTGCTTCACACCCATATTAGTGCTTCGCACCAATGTCATCATATGCATAACGGTGAGACACGATGTATGTGAATGTATGTTGTGTAATTCCTCCTTCGGGAAGCAAAACCCGTCGGTGATAAGTAATGTCTCTGGGGACGGCTTAGTCTCTGGGGCTCATGAAAATGCACCACCCAGATTCGCTCCAGTTGAAAGATCGGATTAATTTCCCCTCTAGTAGATTGCGATGATCTGGGGACCTTCATGCCAAAAAGCCGCGAGAGTAGCCTAAGATAGGTCAGCCTCTGATTAACCAAATCCGATGGGAAGCTTCTTCATGCCTTCCTCTTTCAATTCAATGTCAAGTTTTTAATTCCAATGTAAAGAAGCATAATGTAAATATCATAATGAAAAATTTACATTCCTTATCATATACATCCTGTCATGTTATCCTGTCATTAAAAATAACTGACCTCTGTTTTGCTAGGATAAGATTAAAAAACTCTAAAAAACACATCATAGCATGCATCCTATCCCTAATACATCATGAAATTGACGCACCTACATTTTATTGTAGGTGAAAAATTGGTCCTGTCACTAGATCTAAGTCGAAGAAAGCACTAAGTCCATCCACGGACATGACTTCCAGTGCTTAACCAGAATCCACCCTTGTCTCTAGGGAAGAGTTTGAAGGACTGAAGAATCAGATAGCTGAATTGGCCAATTTCTTGAGAGAGCAAAGAAAGGCCCTTAAAGGAAAACAAGCCCAAACTCACACAGAACCAGGACCACCTGGTGGTAATGGTGGCAGTCAAGAGACCGAAAAAGTCGAGACTCAGATTCCTGGACCATAAAACCAGGACCTAACCAACAAAACCCCTGAAGTCACCATCCTCAACAAAGAGCAGGAAGATGGTGACATTCTGAAGAAAGTACAGCAAATGGAAGAAACTCTCCGGTCTATCAAAGGGACTGGGGCATTCGGCAGTGTTAATTACTCTGACCTCTGTATATTCCCTGGGGCTCGTTATCCCAAAAAATTTAGAACTCCTGATTTTGAGATATACGATGGATTGGGAGACCCTTATACTCACCTAAAGGTATTCATTGGAGAACTAGGATCTTATGCAGAGGACGAGAAACTTCGAATGCAGTTATTCCAGAAAAGTTTAACCGGAGAGGCAAGAGCCTGGTATGCCCGTCTGGACAACTCTTAGATTCACAGTTGGGAAGAGTTAGCCCATGCCTTCCTCAGTCAATACAGCTTCCAATCTCAGCTGGCTCCAGACAGATACCAAATAACCAAAATCAAGAAAAAGAACACTGAATCATTCAGAGAATATGCTCAATGATGGAGACAAGTTGCAGCACAAGTCATTCCACCTATGAATGAGACTAAGATAGTCATGACCTTCATTGACATCCAAGAGGCTCCATATTATGAGAGGGTACTTACAGGCATAGGAAAACCATTCTCTGAGATGATCAAACACGACGAGATGGCAGAAATGGGTCTTAAGTCTGGGAAGATAAAGGATCTGACCGCCCTCGAAGCTGTTGCTGAACATATCCAGTCCGAAAATTACAGGAGTAATCCTCGGAGGGTACACAAAAAGAAAGATGAAGACGTGTCCTTAGTATTACAAGGACAGAATCAAAGAGGCGAGTCAAACAGTATGCCTATTCAAAGGAGGAACTATACCCCTTTTTAAACTCCTGCACAGCCTTCAAACCCTCCATTCCAGAAAAATATGGAGGTCAAGCATCGAAGAACTTTCACCCCTCTAGGGGATTCACTCAAGAATGTGCTCAAGTTGTTGACGACACAGAAGAAGATTGTACAACTGTAATAGACAAGAATTTTTATGTGTGATTCTGGGGACAGATTTTTATGTGTGATTCTGGGGACAGAATCATTTTAAGGAGGAAAGATTGTAACGATTGAGATTTTATATTTAATTTTAAATATTTATTGAGTTAAATAAATATTTTATGTGATTATTTATTGGATTAAATAAATAAATTATGTGATTTATGGAGTGATTTAATTAAGTGTTATATATTAATTAAATGAATGTGTAATATTTATTTAATTAATGTATATTAATTTTATACTATAGTTCTAATTTAATTGAGATAATTAAATTAGATGAGATGTGATGAAGTGTTAGATGAATTATAATTAGCGAGTAATTATAATTATGTAGCAAATTTATGTGATTTATTGAAGTTAATTAAATTAGATGAGATGTGATGAAGTGTTACATAAATTATAATTAGCGAGTAATTATAATTATGTGACAAATTTATATGATTTATTGATGTTAAATTCTAATTGATTAAATTAGTTGGTTAATATTTAATTGATTAAAATATGACATTAAAGTATGTGTTAAAATGATTTGTTAAAATAAAATAAAAGGATTTTAAATTGTTTTACCAAACATAGCTTTAGTAATAATAATCTGTTTTTAAAAATAATAGTTGTTTTGGCCAAACAAGCCTTAAGGTTTTTCAAATTCAAATAGTTGTAACTTATATCATAATATGTATTTATTATATATCTTAATTACTTAGCAGTTACATATATATCATTAGTATACGTATATTATATCAGTTATAATATATCTAAACTACGTTAGTTTTTCCTAAGTCTAAACTAAGAACTAAGAAGAAAAAAGAGCAGAGAAAAGAAAGAGCAGAGAAGAGAAAAGAGGAAGAAGAATTGCTAGAATTGAACTCACATCACCTTCTCTTTCAATCTATTAACAAAAGGTATTATCTATAATCTCTAATTATTATAGAACTCAATCTATATGTTCCTTGTATTTTATTCTCTGTCAAAAGTTGAGTTTTCATGGAAGTGTGTAACCATAAATTTTATATATATGTATTGTGTTTATGTGTTATTATTGATGATTGTATGCTATAAAGGATTTTCAGAAATCAAATGGTTGTTAGAATATGTTTTAATGGAAAATTGATGTTCTTGAGAGTTCATATGTTTTGGTTGAGTTTTAGAATGAAAACTTATGAAGATTTTATGTAGTAATATACATGTTTAGAATTGTTTATGATGCTATCTTCAATCATGAATATAATGCATGTGTTATAAGTTTAATTGGTGGAGAAATTTTTACAGTAAATTATTTTGGGGAAAAATTTGAGTTTTATAAAAATGTCAAAATTGAGTTTTTAAACTTTGATTTTCGTTAGATAAATTCTGTGATTAGTATCATATATATAGCATGAGTATTACTGCATATGTATGCTTTACGTTGTCTGTGTTGCTGTGTGCTGCTGATTGTTGGCATGTGGGGGATGAACAGTGAAGGAGGGTGCCGTGGCTGTCTGCCTCTGTCCGCGTTCCGGCGCAGCTGCGCCGGCAACAAAGGTAGAGGTGGCGCAGCTGCGCCTGCTGAGTTTCTCAGGTTTGACACATGCGCAGCTACGCCGGTGTCAAGGCAAAGGGTGGCGTAGCTGCGCCTTTGCCTGAGCAGAGGCAGTGAATGTTAGCTAATTGTGCAGTGTTGTTTTTGAACCTAGTTTAATTATGCTATGACAGTGAGTATGTATCTAGTTGCTACAACATTTCGTTAATATAAATTTGACATATTGTATATAGTATTTAAATTGTGAATTTTAATGGTTTAATTGGAATATGAATTACTTAATTATAATTTGAATAATTATAATTATGAGTAAATGTTAATTTGGTTAAATTATAATGAATAAAGGTTGATTTATTAGACGTTAATTTAAATTATAATTTATGTAATTATAATTTAATAAATGCATGTTTAATTATAGATTTTAAATTTATAATTGCATGATTAATTATAATTTGTGTAATTATAATGCATGATATAGTTTAATTAACTATTAATTATGAATTTGTGATAATTTAAGAGGTAATTATAATTTGATTAAGTGTTTGAATTATAATTATTTAATTATAATTTAGCTAAATACATAATTAATTTAATTATGTGAGTATGTGTGTGATGTAATTAACTATGTGATAGTTGATTATTTATTTAATTAGAGTGAGTTAACCATGAGGGTTAACCGCTTATATGAGTTAGTTATGTGTTAACTAATTTAGGTTATTATGATTGGATGTATATAGGAAGTATTAAAGTACGTGAATTGTGTTAAGTAGCTTGCGCTTAAGGTAAGTTTTCTAAACCCTAATCTTGTATTAATTTTTATGCAAGTTTTCTAAATCCTAATCTTGTATTAATTTTATGCAAGTCTTCTAACCTTAAACTTGTTAATTCTATACAGTTTCTTGAGTTCATATATTCATTGTTGAGAATGTCCTTTCCATTTCTGTATTGGACAATTGTTTATTTAGTTGAAATGATCTTAACTTATTGTTCAAGTAAGATCCAGTTATTATTTTAAATGCTTTAAGGTTACTTCTAAAGCATATATTAATTCATAATTCTTTTATTTATGAATTATTGAATGTCGATTCAACTAATCCTTAGTTGATGAACGTGAATTCTAAATTACCCTTGTAAGCTTATCCAAACCAAACTTTCTTTGGTGCGGACTTGAATTCAAATTACTGAGTTGAACAACCTTAATTATTAGGGGAGGTTACTACGCATAGCGTTAAGATGTTTGTGCACAATACATGGTACGAAGGGCTGATCCCCTTAAGTAAGAGTTAAGGTCCATAGTCTTATTGACTGTTAAAGGTATAAATAGAAATATTTATAACCTAGGACAAGAGTTCAAAGGTCTTATGACCCTCAGATAAATTATATATTCGAATTTTAATGTTGATAGAGAATTATTATTCAATTATTTATTATTGAAGCAAGCTAAGTTGTTCAGATTCTTTTAAAGATATCCTTTCATGTCTATATTATTGTTAAACTCCAGTGAGCTGTGGTTTGCTCACTCTTGCATTAAATAACAATTTCAGTTAAGGTTGATAACTGTTGGTTCAATTTATGTAACGACAATTAACGCATAAGTATACGCGGTCAACCAGTAATATAAGATAAGTAAAGATCGTTCCCACGGAGAATTAACAAATAAAAGGTCGCCAAACCACTAGCACATAATCGCCTCAGTCTTATTTAAACGACAGATAAAGAGTTGGAATTAAAACTAAGTTAACTAGGTAAGGAATTAAAATAAATAATCCTAAGGTAGAATCAGATAATGAAGGCATGAGACTCCAATTTCCCCTAATGATTCATCTAAGTCAATTCACTTCCAATTAGGTCAAATTAATTGTTAAGAGTGCTAGCCGAGAACACGAAAGTGAGAGAAGGCCATCTTTCGATGCACCTAATCCATATCACGTGCAATCCACAGATGATAGAACGCACGTGAACACCCACATTACCTAAACCACTATATTTCTATGTGATTTACAAATAATTAGGGTTTAAGGTCAAGTTCTCTATTGGCTACGAGCGGCGCTTCGGTATATGTCTATCCTAAGCACAAATTATACATCCAACGCCATGTGAACGTACAATCGCTTGCTACTACGATTTGATCTAAACCCACATTTCGTCTTTCAATCCCATGTGAGTTATCACAGTAATTGGTCATAACTCAATTAAGCAATGAAAATAAATATCGCAGTAGATAATCACAAAATAATCAATAAGAACCAACATGGAAGAGAAATTAATATAGACTACTCATTAGATTCCATTGGAACCTCAAGGTATACTTTAAGTCATAGACAACTCAAACATACCATCCACATGTAGAATAAGCATTGTAAGAACACAAATATGAATCAAAGAGAAAATAAGAGTAAGAAATGCAAATCTGATTCCTCTTGATCAAAATACGAATCCTTGATGTTCTTCAAATGCTTCAGCAATCAAGTCTAATAAAGCCCTACAACATTAACTACTATAAACTAGTCTAATCTCTACTTCTAATCTACTCCTAGACAAGAAAATGTAAAAGAAAATGAAAAAATAGAAAGAGAAAATTAGGGCTAAACTCCCTTAAGGGGAGAGATCTATATTCTGTTGCCAAAATTCCCTTATATGCCTCTATCAGCCGAGTCTACCTTGCTGCCCCCAACAAACCAAAGCTGCCGATTAAATAAAAGTCAACTGGCCAGTGAGGAGACCAGAGCAGCTGCACAGGTTATAGGCCTGCAGCCGGCGCAGCTGAGCGGGCTTCAAGTTCTGGAAATCTGCAGCTTTGCTGGTGCATTGTTCCTGTTGCCCTATTCTGACTCCCTCCTTGATCCTTGCTGCTCATGGCTTCTGTCAATCCCCCATGCCCATTGCTTCTTTAAGCGTTGCCCCTTTTCATGCACTTTGTTCCCGTTTTAGCATTATTTTATCCGTTTCAGCTCAAAATACACCCGAAGAGTTCCAACTACAGAAATCTGCAAAAGAAGGTAAAAATGGATGAAAAGCTACGATAACACATGAGATTAAACAACAATCGAAGTGAGTTGATATCTAAATAAGTGGTTATAAAACCACTTATCAATAACGCTGATGCTCCGTCTACGAGTAAGGGCAAGGGAAAGCAAAGCAAGTGAAGAATTATTTAATTATTTTGAAATGATTGTAATAAGACTTTTATGTCATATTTTTATTCCGCACTGTATTGTTTATGTCAAGGTTAGAGTAACCCTGGGATTGATTTTTGAGAAGGTTGTAACCCTTGTTTTAAGGGAGATTTTATTATTTTGAATAAAGATTATAATTTATCTTGAGATTTATTGGGTAGATGTTTGTTATAGTTAGAAAGTGAACACCAAATCATGTGGAAACGAAGTGCCCGAATTTGGGGGTGTCACAACAACTCTTTCCACCAACCAACACTGGTGGATGAAATTTTGACCCAATCAAGAAGTGTTCTTACCATTCTGAATCTCCGGGTTGTGACACTCAAGACTGTTGGTCTCTCAAACACAAAATCCAAGACTTGATTGACAATGGAGAGATTGTGGTGACCAAACCAGAACAACAACACGTCCAAGACAATCCCCTCTCTCAGCACAAAGAGGAAAGTGTCAACATGATCAGTACAGAAAATGGAGGATCCAAATACCTACAATATGTCGGAGATTCAACTTCATCCAGTAACAACAGCCCAGATAGTTGGGAAGTTTCAGAAAGCCGATTCCTGATAGAGCAGGAAATAAGGTTTATCAAAGAACAAATTAAATAATTAGCAGAACTGGTCACCTACCAACATCAAATCACCAGACAGATGATGAAACAGGCCAACCCATCTTACGACGATCGTACTCCCAAACCGTAGATCAGTCCTATTCCTACGAGGGATCATTACCGGTCTTATGAGCATGAACCTCGGACCGACAAAATGGCCAAAGAGGAGAATTTCCAAAATGGTAGGAAGTTCTTATTTCAAAGAAACTTCACTAACCTGAACCAGCCAATGGAAGAAATCCTCCAAATGCTAATCAACGAGGGAATGGTTGCGGACTTATTACCTCTATTGAACCCATGATCCAGAAAATTCAAGCCTGACCAAATCTGTTAGTACCACTCCAATGCACCCGGCAACGATACTGAAGATTGCTGGGCGCTTCGTAACCTGATTCAAAATATAATTGAAAATGGTGACTTGATAAGAGGGAATCGGGATTATGGCCTCCCGGATGAAGATACTCTTGTTATCCCCACTGCATGGAATCAGGACACAGTGGCTGTGGTTTCCTGTGATAAGGAGCCATCCCTCACACCCTTAGTACTGCCAGGGAAAGGGGTCAAAGAAACATAAAACCTGTGAAGGTGGCTGCGCCCGATCCTCTAATCTTGCCCTTCAGGCCTCAGTATCCAATTATTAGTCTGAAGAGGGTTCCATGGAATTACGGGAATGATGAAGGTTCCACCTCAAATAACATTTCTATTATACCAAAGGATAATCCATTTTACCTGCCTCAGCGGGTGATTAAACCAGTCATCAAAGCCAAAGAAAAGGTGACCGATGAGAAAATCGAAGAGTTCCTTAACAAGATGGGACACAATGAAATCAAAATCGTGCAAAGCTTGAAAGATGCACCCAAGCAGATGTCCATCCTAGACTTGGTATTGTCCTCGGTGGATCAGCGCAACATTCTAGTTAAGGTACTAGAAGAAGCCCATTTGCCAAAGACAGTGGATGCTGAGAAATTCCATCATGTGGTAGAACACATTTTTAACAACAATGTGATATCCTTCACTGATGATGATATCCCTGCAGAGGGGACTGGCCATCGTAAGTCCCTGCATAGAGCTGTGATGTCTTTCGGGTACGTGATCGTAGGTGCGCTTATAGATGGAGGATCATCCCTCAACATCTGTCCCTATAATACCTTGGAGAGAATGAAGATTAATCCAAACTGGATCAAAACCAGTCATGTGGTCATCCGGGCTTTCGATGGATCTCGCCGACAAGCTGTGGGAGAAATAGAGCTTTCATTAGAGAATGGCCCGCACACTTTCTATGTGTCCTTTTAGGTTCTCAACATCGCTACTAGATACAACTTGTTGTTGGGCAAGCCATGGATCCACATGGCAGGGGCAGTGCCATCCACCCTCCATCAACAGCTCAAATACATTATCAATGGCAACCTTATTACGGTCAACGCCAAACCAAAATACCCTGTCTACCTACTAGAAGACATGCCGGTGATTAGCCTGGATGCAGGGATTGCACCTGCAAGTTTTTAAGCCCTGGAGGTGAGTGATACTCAGTATCTACCTATCGGAGCACCAGCCTTGAAGCCTAAAATCTCCCTTGAAGTGATGACAGTGGGCCGAGAGATGATATCATTGGGTTTCCAACCAGAAAAAGGGTTAGGAAAGGATCAGCAAGGTATCAAGAGTCCAGTACAAATCCCGAGCCAGACTGGGAGAGCCGTATTGGGATATTCATCCGGGTCAAATCACAGGAACCCACATAATCACCCTAAGGCTCATGTTTCCACCATTTTGCTGCCAAACCTTACGAGTGTCGGATGGGTGAAACCCATGAGGAAAATCTAAGCTGTGGTATCAACCATGTTATTTCCTCCCATTATACCAGCAAGTGAGAGGACAACTTCCAGATCTAAGATGGATAACAAAAAGGGAAAAGAAAAGATCCTGTATGAAGGACAAGACCCATTTACAAATATGCGGGTTATCATAAACTACGAGGGTATGAATGATGAGATCCCAGACAGCGACGACGAGGATCAGATTCAAATTCCTCGCATCAAGAAGGGAAAAGAGGGTAGTTCAAAGAAGAACCCTGGTCTATTATAAAGGATATTTTAGTCATCATTCGAGATGAGGCGGATGATCACAAATCCTTGATCCTCACTATTCATGAGGATCTAACCTTGGATAACTAGAATAGTGTCCCTTGCCTCAGTCAAAAAGGGTAAAGGGGCAGAGAGTACATCTGCCCTTTAATCATGCTTTCATTACTGCTTACTTTTGACTGCACAGCTATAATAGTAACTTTTGTCATGCTTTGCCAAATGCTTTGTATATTTAATCAGTTGTATATATTAAAATGAAAGCATTTTTGTTTTCAAGACTCAAGCATTAGATGTGTTTGTCTCTGCTGATGAGATGCCAACCTGTCAAAGTGACTACAACTTTGATGTAGAACTGAACTTCGACTTGATGGATATTGATCAAGAGGAGGAAGATGACTATGAGGTGCCCGAGGAGATCAAAGAATGGGACAAAGACAAACCCAAAACAAACCTCGACCAAACCACCACCATCAACATAGGAACCTCCTAAAACATCAAAGAAATCCAAATAGGCATAGACCTCACCCAAGATCAAAAAGACGACCTGATCGAACTCCTAAAATAGTTCCAGGATGTGTTTACATGGTCACATAAAGACAGAATTGGCTTATCAACTGACATTGTCATCCATCGAATGCCCATTAAAGATGGATTCAAACCAATCAAACAAAAGCTCAGGAGATTGAAACCTGAATGGAGTCTGAAAGTTAAAGAAGAAGTCGTTAAACAATTCAAAACCAGAATCATCATGGTATCAACCTACCCGGAGTGGCCTTCAAACATAGTCCCCATGCCTAAGCCCGGAGGGAAGGTACGAGTATGCGTGGATTACCGGGACTTGAACAAAGCCTGCCTCAAGGATAATTTCCCGGTACCTTTCATCCACATCCTGATAGACAATACGACGTAGTACGACATGGATTCCTTCATAGATTGCTTTGCTGGTTACCATCAAATTATGGTTGCTGAAGAGGACTGCGAGAAAATAGCTTTCATCACTCCCTGGGGAACCTTCTGCTATAGGCGACTGTCCTTCAGCCTCATCAATGCCGGAGCCACGTATCAGTGAGCCATGATGGCCCTGTTTCATAATATGATGCACAAGGAGATATAGGTCTATGTGGATGACATCATCATTAAATCCCGGAGGGAAGATAACCACATTGACCATGTCAGGTAGCTATTTAATAGGTTGTGTAAGTACAACCTTAAGTTAAATCCCGCCAAATGTGCTTTTGGCGTCAAATCTGGCAAATTGTTGGTATTCCTGGTGAGTAATCGAGGCTTCGAGTTAGACCCTGCCAAGATCAAAGCCATCACTGAGATGCCAATACCTCGAACAGACAAGGAGATACGTGGGTTTCTGGGGAGAATCAACTTCATAAGCCGATTCATTTCCTAGCTCACAGCAACTTGTGAACCCATATTCAAGCTACTAAGGAAGAATTCCTCCACCAAATGGAACGAGGATTGTCAACGAGCCTTCATTGCCATCAAGAAACAGCTGATCGAAGTAGCTATTTTGGTACCTCCGAGGGAGGGAGTTCCCTTGTTCATGTTCCTTTCCGTCAATGCCAATGCAATGGGCTGCATATTAGGACAGAAGGATGATAGTAGCAAGAAAAGAGCCATCTACTACATCAGTAAAAGATTCGGCCGTGGTGAATAGAAGTACACCCTGATTGAGAAAACATGTTGTGTGTTAGCATGGGCCGCCATGAGGTTGCAACACTATTTGCACGGGCACACGACCTACCTCATATCCCACATGGATCCACTCAAGTACGTATTCAACAAGCCAATGTTGAATTGTCGACTGTCCAAATGGCAGTTGATACTGTGACATCCCAGATTTTTAAGAATTAATAAATGAGAATTTAATAAATAAAATTCTTATTTTAAGATGTTTAAGTACGAGTATATGTGTATGTGTTATATATTGTAAAATATGTGATTTGGTGTGAAGAGAATTTATATATTTATTGAATTAAATAAATATATTAATTGAATTATTTATTGAGTTAAATAAATAATTATGTGATTATTATGGAGTAATTTAATTAAGTGTTATATGTTAATTAAATGAATATTTGGTATTTAATTTAATTGACATAATGATTTTATGTTATAGTTCTAATTTAATTGGGATAATTAAATTAGATGAGTTATGTGGTGAGAGTAACATGAAATTATAAGTAGTGAGTAATTATAATTATGTGATAATTTTATGTGATTAATTGATGTTAAACTTTTAATTAATTAAATTAATGTTGAGTTTTAATTAGTTAAAGGATAACATTAAAAAGTATGTGTTAAAATGATTTATTAAAAGAGTTTTCAAAGCTATTTTCCCAAACAAGGCCCTAGCACCGTTTTTAAATTCGTTTTGCCAAACGGGGCCTTAACTATTAAAACCTGTTTTTAAAATGACGAGTTTTACCAAACAAGGCCTTTGTACTTGTTTAATCTTATTTCTTCCAAACAATGCCTTAAACTCAAGAAGTTAGTTTTTAAAAATAATGTGGTTTTGCCAAACATGGCCTTGGGCTTTTCAAATTTTGTAACCTATGTAATAAGTGGTAGTTAGTATAGCAATTAGTATATTATTTATTAGCTATATTAATAATATAAGTTACATATATTGTATATGTATATTGTATATTGTATAATATATGCTAAGTTAAAAGATACGTTAGTTTTCTAAAAGCCTAAGTCTAAACAAAACAAAGAAAGAAGAAGAAGAGGGTTAGAGAGAATTGTCAGAGAAGAAGAAGAGAGAAGAGGAAGAAAAGCTTGAGAAGGCAAGAGAGGATCATCATCTTCATCATCTCTCTCTTAAGTCAAAACTAGTAAGGTTATAATTTTAACCCTAGAATTAATTCATATGTGTTGTGTTTTCTTCTTTATCAAATTAGGTTTTTACAATCATAAAATTATATGTATATATGGTGTTCATATGTTTTCATATGTAATTGTATGCCATGAAAGGGTTTTCAAAATCAATTGTTGTAAAAATATGTTTTCAAAGCATATTCTTCTATGTTTTCATGGTTTTAGAATTCTATGTGGAAGTCTCTTTGTGAAACTTCATAATTTTGTTATGAGAATGGGATATGTATGTATATATATATATATATATATATATTTACATGAGAGTTTCATAGTTGTTTAAGAATTTCAATTCACAAGTATATGATGAACACCATGAAATTCATGTTCATAGTGTTAGATAATGGAATTATGTTGAAAATTCTTTAAATCCTTGATGTGAGCATGAATTATGTGTAATATGTGATATAAAATGATTATATATGAGTTATATGGTTGTTCTAGCAATTCAATCCATGAATTTTTGATAAACAATAGGAAGTGTGTTCATAGTGATTCTCGGTGAAGTAATTTCTGGAAAATAACTTTTGAAACTATCAAAATTGATGTTGATTATGAGTTATTGTTAAAATTGATTAAGTATTATGTTAGTATGTTAAGAATAGAAGTGATTACAGTTGGAATCACTTGAATTGATTGAAAAACGAGTTCGTAGTAGCAATTTCCGTCAAGAACGCTTAAAGTTGTGTTTTTCTTCGAATTCCATGAAATCTTGGTTGTGATTATGTGTTTATATGAAATTTTATGTTATGAGCATGTTAATAAGCTTAAAATATTGTTTGTCACATGTTTCATGTTTATCATGTTGGGAAAATTCGAATTCGGTGTGACGGAATAAGCCAAATTGGCTTATTTCTCCACCAGTTCGCGACCCAGCACCTCCACCAGCCCCTGGACCCGCCCCAGCGGGTGTTTATGCCTTGGGGGACCCGCCCCAGCGGGTATACTTGCTGCCCGGGGTAGTTTAGTTGTTGTAATGCAAAACTATTTTGACATCTGTTACTAAAATGGCCATAACCTTTTCATACGAACTCCGATTGAGGTGATTCAAGATGATTCGGAACGAGCACGAGTAGACCTACAACTTTTGTGTTTTTGACTTTTTGATTTGAGGTCGTTATCTTGGGTCAAAATGGTCATTTTTGGGACTGATGCGTATTCTGAGGCAATCGGAGGGCGTCGGTCATGCGCATACACAAGTATAGTGCTGTCGACGATATTAGATGTTGTTATAAGTTATAAAACATGAATGTTAGCAAAAATATAATTATGTTTAACTTGAAATGTAATTTGATTGACGTAAGATGTAATTATAATTGGTTAATTATGTGAAATGTAATATGATTATGTGAGGTGATTAAATTACGTGGTGATTAATTATTAACTTATTAGTTAATGAAGAATGAGTTA